>JAEHOC010000009.1:1409172-2683344 GCA_016834605.1 Chlamydomonas incerta
TGCCATGCCTGCTTCACAGACGGGGCCTTGCAATGTTGTGGCGGCTTGAGATTCTGTTGCATGCTCGCACCCCGCAGGCGGGCGCGGGAGCAGATCGAGGCGCCAACGGCTGCGGCGCCCGCGCAGTACGTGCAGCGCGGTGGGCCTGCGGCCGGCCGCGGCGGCGGCCGTGCAGGCCGCGGCGCTGGCCGGACCGACGGTCGGGCTGAAGGCAGGGGACCGGGGCCTACCGCTCGGCACCCCGCCCCGAAATACGTGCTGGTGCGCCCAGGCACCAACTCTGACAGCGGTGGGGCGCCGGTCCAAGCCGGCCGCGGCCGCGGCCGCGGGCCCGGTCGCGGGCCCGGCCGCGGGCCCGGCCGCGGGCAGGACCCAGGCCGGGGCCGCGGCGACCGCGGCCAGGGCCAAGGCTACGTCCGTGGACAGCAGCAGCACCAGCAATATCAACACCAACAACAGCAGCAGCAGCAGCAGCAGCAGCAGCAGCCGCACCGGCGCGGCGGGCGCGAGGGCCAGCAGGCGCAGGGCGGCTACGCCGGCGGCGGGGAGTTCGACCCGCAGCAGGACGGCGGGCAGCACGACGGTTATGAGTACGAGTACGAGTACGGCGGCAATGACGGCGGCGGCGGCGGCGGCACTTTCATCGACGGCGGCTTCGAGGAGGGCTATTACGACCAGGATGGCGATGTCGTATATTACGACGACGACGACGACGGCGATGGCGACGGCGACGGCTATGAGGTGCAGTTTGATGATGATGGTGATTACGATGACGATTACGACAACGAGGACCAGCCCGGCGGCGACGGCGAGTCGCGGCAGCGCCCGCAGCACCAGTCGCGGCGGGGCTCGGAGACGGGCGGGCATGGCGGCGACGGCGGCGGCGGCGGCGGCGCGCAAGGCGAGAGTGAGAGCAAGGAGACGCGCCAGTTTCTCCGCGCCATGCGCGCCATGCTCCACAGCAACCCCGCCGCGCTGCCCAAGCAGCTCGACCCCGGCGCCGGGGCCGCGGCCGGCGTCTGCAGCCGCGGCGGCGTCAGCGGCAAGGCGGCGCAGGAGGCGACCAAGGCGGCGGAGCGCAAGGCGGCGGCCAAGGCCGCCGCCGCGGCGGCGCAGGCGGTGCTGCAGCGCGCGGAGGCCGTGCTCGTGCGCATGACGCAGCTGGAGATGGAGCTGGGCGCCAGGCAGCCGGCGCAGGCGGCCACGCCCTTCGAGCGCGCCGGCGCCTCGGCATCTGCGGCAGCCGCTGCGGCGCCGGCTGAGGCGCGGCGGGCTGTGCCCGCGCCCGCGGTGCCAGCCGCCGCGCCGGCGGGGATGGCTGCGCGCCCGTCCGGCGACCAGCCCCACCGCGCGCCGCTGTTCACAGCGGAGTCGGGCGACCGCGCGGCGGCGGCGCAGCCGCGGCACGACGGCGGCGGCGGCGGCGGCGCGGATGGGCGCGACCTGGGGCGCGACCACCCGCAGCCCTACCACCGCGACCCGCCGCCCCCGCATCCACATCCGCAACAGCCGTACCAGGGCAGCGGCCCGGCGCCCGGGCGCCCACCCGGCCACGACGACCGCGGCGGGCCGCGGCCTGACGGATACGGCGCAGCCGGCGCGGACCCTGGTCGCCGCTACGACCGGCCCCCTGAGCGCAACCCGGAGGGCTGGCGCGGGCCGCCGGACAGCGGCGGGGCGCCACACTTCCAGCACCAGCAACACCCGGACCAGCAGCAGCAGCAGCGGGGCCAGCCCGGTTTCGAGCGTGACCCCGGGCCAGGCTACGGCCGCGGCGGCGGCGGCCCGGGCCCGGGCGGCTACAGCGACGGGCGTGGGCGCGAGCGGGATGCCTGGGGGCAGCCGCAGCAGCAGCCGCCACACCAATGGGGAAGCGCGCCCGCGCCGCAGCGCGACGGCGGCGGCGACAGGGAGCGCGAGCGTGACATGTGGCCCCCGGGGCCGGGCTCCGGCCACGGCCGCAGCCGCAGCCGCAGCCGGGAGCGAGACCGCGGCACTGGCGGCTACGCTTCGCAGCAGCCGGTGCCCATGCAGCGGCGGAGCCCTGGGCGAGACCGCTCGCCGCCGGGGCGCGGCGGACCGCCGCCGTACGACCTGCCCATGCGCGACGGCCGCGAGCCGCCGTACGGCCACTACGGCTATCGCGACGGCGGACCGCCGCCGCCAATGGCGCACATGGCGGGCCCGCACGGCCCCGGCCCCATGCCGCCGCCGCCCATGGGCCACGCCCTGGGCCCGCCTCACGGCGGCGGCGGCGGCGGCGGCGAGTACGTGCGCGCGGCGTACGTGGCGCCGTACCTCGTCGTGCCGCCGCACATGCAGCCGGATGAGTTCTACCAGCCGGCCGTGGACGCTGCGCGGCCGCCCTATGACGGCGCGGGGCCGCCCGAGCGGGACGGCTACCGCCGCCGCGGCACGCACTCGCCCGACGGCAGCCGTGACGGCCGCGACGGCCGAGACGGCCGCGAGAGCCGGGACCGGGAGCGGGAGACGCGTGACCGGGAGCGCGACAGGGAGCGGGACAGGGAGCTGGAGAGGGAGCGGGAGCGGGAGTGGCAACGGGAGCGCGACAGGGAGCGGGAGCGCGAGCGGGAGAAGGAGCGCCGCGACCGGGAGCGGGAGCGCGAGCGTGAACGCGAGAGGGAGCGCGAGAGGGAGCGGCGGGAGCGCGAGCGGGCTGGCGGCGACCGGCGGGTGGCGGAGGCCGGGCGCAGCAGCGGCGGCGGCGGCGGCGGCACCAGCGCTGGCGGGCGCGGCGTCCCCGAGGCTCGCGATGACCGCGCCGCATCCTCCAGAGGCCAGCGCAGTGAGCGTGACGGGCGTGACGCCGAGGGCTCCGGAGCCGCACACGGCGCACCCGGCAGGAGCGGCAGCCCTGGTCGCGGCCGCAATGGGCGTGACGGCGCAGGCGGCGGCGGCGGCGGGGTGAAGGCCGCAGGCGACAAGGGTCAGAAGCCGGCGGCGTCGCCGGCGGCATCGCCCCGCCGC
This sequence comes from Chlamydomonas incerta, assembly GCA_016834605.1. Classification (NCBI taxonomy): domain Eukaryota; kingdom Viridiplantae; phylum Chlorophyta; class Chlorophyceae; order Chlamydomonadales; family Chlamydomonadaceae; genus Chlamydomonas; species Chlamydomonas incerta. The sequence continues at coordinate 1,412,161 of JAEHOC010000009.1, forward strand.
AGCCTCAGCCGCAGCCCAATCCGGAGCAGGAGCCGCAGCCCCGTGCTGCCGCGGCCGGTGGCGACCGGCGCCAACCGGGTCCGGGAGGCCGCGCGCGGCGGCAGCGGTAGCGACAGCGACAGCAAAGCCGCGGGTGAGGGCCGCGGCGCCGGTGCAGCTAGCTCAGAGGAGCGGGGTGGCGGCGCCGCACACGAGGGCGGCGGCCGCGGCGTGGAGGACCACGAGGAGGATGGGGAGATTGGGCACCAACATGAGGAGGCCCTCAGTGACGGCGACGGCGATGACAAGCCGGCGGACAGCCATGACGGCGAGGGGGTGCAGGTTCACGAGCAGGAGCAGGAGTCGGGTGAATCGCTTCGTGATGCGCAGGCGGTGGAGGAGGAGGTGGAGGAGGAGGTGGAGGAGGAGGTGGAGGAGGTGGAGGAGGTATACGAGGAGCCTGTGGATGACCTGCCGGACGAGCTGGAGGTGGACTGAGCTCTGGCACTGCCATGCGCCGGCCCACCGGCCTGCGCTGCTAGTCGTGTGTCTGGATGTAACGGAGCACGGGCGGCGGCAGCGCACGGCGGGTGGGCGCGGACCGGCTTGGCAGCGGGCGTGTGTGTGCCGTAGTTTCCGTTTGCTCTCGCCGCTTCCCTCGCAAGTGAGGCAAATGTACGGGAAGCCATTGAGAAACTGCCAGGCTGTAGCGACGCACGGTTATTGATGACATGAGTTGGGTACCTGTAACACTGCGCGCGGATGTTTTGCGGGGCGGACGGCGGAGGTGTTGCACATGGATGCACAATGATTGTGGGGGGCTGCTGGGTGCCGGCGCTTGGCACGCATTACAACTTAGAGCTGCGCGTTGCACGCGGCGGCAGCTAAAATTGTTGGCTGGCCTAACCGTTCAGCCCTTGTGGAAATGAAAAACTGGGTGGAAGAGCGGTGAAAACTCAAACGACACCTTGGGGAGGGTTCGCGTTTCGCGTTTCGAAAGTACTTCGCTGACAGGGGGTTTGGTCGCCAATTTGCCGTGTTGCGGCCAACTAAACTACCGTAGTGCAGGCGCCCCCACTTCGCCAACCTGGGCTGCCTCACTCGGCAATCTGGATGGCTGAACGGCGCCGCCTCAGCCCCCCGGATGCCCCAACACACCCCAACCGGCTTTCCTACCCCGCATGCCATGCTTTCGGTGGCCCGGCACGTCAGTCCTAGCAGAATGTGTTATTTTTGAAAGTACATAACCTGATGTCTTCATGTTATTCGGGGGCACCAATCGACGCGGTTGCAGGGTTTCATCGCACGGTTTCGGGGCAACCGCCGGGGATCGGACGCCCCCAATCCCGAATGCATATGCCCTAACTCGCCGGAAAATTCTGCTCCTTTCAAATTAAACGTGACACCAGCCGCACGCAGGTCCGGGCGTTGGCGGGTTGGAGAATTGCGTTGGTGAATTTGTGGAACCCTTTTGGAACCAACCAATTTGTGGATCCCATTCGCACTCGGTCAATTTCTACCTGCGCGGCTATAATTACTTTCGTAGCACTAGCGTACATCAGTTGAATAAACGACTGACTTGCGACTTGCCTTGCGAACCTAAGTCGCAATCCGCAGCAGCAATACAGCAGCACCTGCAGCCATGTCGTCGTCGCGCAACTTCGCCACCGCTATCCGCATGTTCGCGACCCTCGGTCGCAGCCAGGCTGGCGAGGCCTCGGCCATGATGGGCACCGGCTCGGCGCTGCTTGCGCAGCGCGCGGCCGCCCTGGGCGGCGTCTCGGTGAGCAAGCAGCAGCAAGCGTGTTTGATTGATTGGTGTTGCCTGTAGATTGGTCTAGACGAGCCAGGAAGCGTGTTTGATTTGCTTGCTCGCGACGCATGCACACATGCAGCCCGTGAGCGTGCGCATGTGAGGACTGCAGCGCGGCTCGTGACACCAACCTTGCATGGTCCCGCCCCTTCTTCCTCAGGCTGTCAACAAGGGCTGCACCTGCTGTGGCCGCGTGGCGTGCATGGGCACGTGCATGCCGATGCGCCACCTCCACGCGCACCCCAACCCGCCCGCGGACCCCGACCAGGCCCTGGAGTACCTGCGCGAGGGCAACAAGGTCGGTGGCGCGGGGGGGTGGTCACTCAGGCCTGCCTGGAACCGTGTGTTTGTTGGCTTCGTTGGGGGTGGCTGGCACAAGTCCCTGTTGATGTGCGTGCGTGCGTCGATCCGCCTACCGTATGTGTCTGCCGCCGCACGCCTCCCACGCCGCGCAGTGAAGTCAGCCGGGGCGCGGTGGCTGGTGCCGAAATGTCGCATTAAGTCCGTCCCCCATCCCTGCTGCGGCCGCGCCCCCCCTCCCCCTCCCCCTTGCAGCGCTTCGTGAACAACAAGCCGCACGACGCGCACCCCACGCGCAACCTGGACCGCGTCAAGGCCACCGCCGGGGGCCAGAAGCCCTTCGCCGCCATCCTGTCCTGCGCCGACTCGCGCGTGCCCGTCGAGATCGTCTTCGACCAGGGGTGGGTGGACGTGGGCAGCTGGGCGGGCGCTGTGTGTGGGGGCGCGAGGGGGGCTGCGGCTGGCGGCCCTGTTGGTCGTGGGCCCGGATGTGGGATGGGGTGGGGCCGCGGTGGGCTGCAAAGTGTACACGCCGGCTGACTGGAATGGCGCCCTGCCGCGCCCTGCTGCTGCTGCTGCTGCTGCTGCTGCTGCTGCTGCTGCTGCTGCTGCTGCTGCTGCTGCTGCTGCTGCTGCTGCTGCTGCTGCTGCTGCTGCCGGGTCTTGCAGGTTCGGTGACGTGTTCGTGACGCGCGTGGCGGGCAACATCGTGACCAACGAGATCACGGCGTCACTGGAGTTCGGCACGGCCGTACTGGGCTCCAAGGTCCTCATGGTGCTGGGCCACAGCGCCTGCGGAGCCGTGGCGGCCACCATGGGCGGCGGCGCCGTGCCCGGTGTCATCTCCTCTCTCTACTACAGGTGTGCGTTTCAGTGCAAAGGGCCGGGGCGCTGCTGTGCAGCCTGTGCATGTTCCAAATGGATCTAGCAGTGGCCGGCGCGAGTGGGTGGTCCTCTTTCGTGCCCTTTTCCAAAAATGGGTGGTTGACGATCTTGTTGCATGTGGCTGTCCCTTCCCGACCCACAGCATCAGCCCGGCCTGCAAGAAGGTCAAGTCCGGCGACGTCGACGCCGCTATCGCCGAGAACGTCAAGGTCCAGATGGAGCAGCTCAAGGTGGGCCGGCTAGGTTAACAAGAAGGGGGTTTGTGAATACCAGCCCAAGCTTAACCAAGCGAAACTAGACAAGGGACAGGGGGAGGTAGCAGCGCCGCCCCCGAGTGCTGGCAGGAAGGAAGACGTTGCTGCCGGCCCTCTGTCGGCCCACTGCGGCGTGTCGGACAACCTAGCGGTACGGCACCTGGAGGGCCCACGCGCACACGAGGGACTGAAGCAAATACGCCCCTTTCGCCGCTGATTGATTGTGTTGCGCGCGCCCCACCCCTCTCTTGCGCATGCAGGTGTCGCCCGTGCTGCAGGGGCTCGTGAAGGAGGGCAAGCTCAAGATCGTGGGCGGCGTGTACGACCTGGCCACCGGCAAGGTGAACGAGATCGCCTAAGAATGCAAGCCCACAAGATCGTCTTTTTTTTAAGCAGGCGCCCGGCCGCTCGGTGCTGGGCCGCAGTGCCCTCGAGCCGCCGATATCCTCGGCATGAGCAGGGCGGTGGCGCACTGCGTGGTGTGGGGCCTTACGCCTGCGAAAAGATGCAGCGAACTCAACCACGACCCCTGGGCGTCCGCCCAAGCTTATCTTTTGTGTGAAAAGCGTAGCCTACGGGCATTTTTTGTGCTTAGCAATGCTTTTTGTTAGTGTCGCGCCGGATGGCGTCTGGCGGATGGAACGTGTCAGACGGTGTTTGGCATGGTGGATGTTTCGCATGGTGGAGTTCTCGTACAGCATTTGCATTGCGGGGTCAATACGGGGTGCACGGTGTGTGTAGACACCGGATTGATCACCGTGTGTAGCCAGTCAGTCAGAGTCGGATTACAGAATGCGCATCACCCTTCCAACTCTTGCGATATAACGGCACCTTAAGTTTGTCTCCTGGCAACATCAGATGGTCATGGCGGCTTGCACGCTTCGGAGTTCGGACTGACCCCTCGTGTAAGCTCGCATTCTCAAATTCGTCTCTCTTCTGAGAAATGTACGCCAGGTAACAATTCCAGCTGCTGCGTGCGCGTGCGCGTGCAACATGCAGCTTCCAGTCGCAATGCGTGTCAACCACCGGCACCCAGTAGCCCCCAACAATGATGTTGCCGATCCGAATCCCGCCCCCCATACACGTTCCATTGAAGCCATGCAGCCCTGCTGCAGGGCTTCGACCCAGTGCCCGTATCATGTAGATGGCTTTGGGCCCCAGGCGTCTACACAGCGTAGGTGACCCCTCCCGCGCCATCTACACCCCGAAAATGTTTCCTAGGGGCACGCCCCCAAATCCCCCAAACCATCTACGCTCCCTGTCTAAAAGACCGCCAAACCCGCCCAAACCGTCTACGCTCCGTAGATGCCGAAAACCAAACCCAAAACATTTTCTCCGCCTTCGGCGGATTTTGGGCAAATTTCTACAGCGTAGATGGAAGATACGAGCACTGCTTCGACCCCTCCTGGGCCGCAGCGGCCAGCCAGTACTAGCCACTGCCGCAGCCACTTCTAGCACCCGCAGCCCAGCCTCTGGTACGGCCCCGGTCACACCTCAGCTCCCCAAGCCCCCCACTTGCAACATGTCCGCCGGCCCCCTAACAGAAATACGCGCAGTGGTACACGTCTATAAACTTGTGTCACTACAGTCTGGCAGCCTCTATCAGGCTTCTCTTATGCTTTCCGTACAACCAATCTGCTACTCCAGCGCGGCACACATCTTTTACCAGCCGGCGGCGCACGCGCCTGTCCGCTCCCAGCCGCACCGTGCGGCAACCAGGGTTGCACAGTACGTACTAGTACGTACTACGTACTAGTACGCCGTTCTTGAATGGTAGTACGTGGTAAAGTACGCTGTGCCAGGAACAGGTTCGGACAACCTTGGGCATCCCAAGTGATGCTGAGCCGGGATGTTGGACATCTGCACACGCATCCACGCTGGTCGTAGCTGCCTGTCGCGCTCAATGGCCTCGTCATAAACATAACATGTTGTCCGAGTATCAGCAAGCGCGAGAACGGCCCGGAACTGACTCGACATCCCACGCGCTGGGTGCTGGGTGCGATGGTCCATGCGGTGGCACGGCGCGCTGCGCGGTGCTGGATGTCAACCTCATTCCTGCTGCGCCTCCTGCGGAGCCTGTCCGCTGGCTCCTTGCGGTCACGTGTTGTTAAAGCTGCGTTACAGCCGTAGCCCGTAGTAACTGCCATTAATCAGTCGGCCGCTCGGGGCCAGCCGACCAGGCCCGCGTGCTGATGTGAGCTGCCGAGCCTCACCCCTCAGGCCCTCCGCGACCTCTTGCCTGTCGCCCACAGCGCACTGGCTTGCATCGCTCAATGGCTTGCGTCGCTCTTCAGCATCAGAGTGCGTGACACTACGCAGCATGGCCACACAGACGCACCGCGGCACTGCTCAACCTGCATACAGTACCTGCCCTGGCGCACTAGTGCCTACGATAACCAGTCGACACGCGATACCGCACACCAGCAAGTAGCCATACCGTATGAGATTCTGCGATGCAACATTCCCGCCTTCCTGTGTCTGGCCTGTCCTGACTCCGCTATCCTCTACATGGCTCCTTGTTGCCTTCCTACTTGCCCAATGCCCCCTGCTCTTGCCGCTATCACCGCGGTGGCCTGACCGGTGCGACCTGTGCCCCGCCGACCCCTGCCCGCCTGAAGCCCCCCTTACGCTCTCTACCTGCAGGCCAAGCACGCGCGCCCCACCACCACATTGCCGGACACTGCGCATCGCCTGCTGCCCCACAAACCAGCGCGCCACAGCCTGGGCCCCGACCCCGCCACAGCCTGACCCCCCTGCCCGCTCGCCCGTCCGCCTGTCTCTCAGTACTGCGTCTGCGCCGCCTCGCGCGCGCGCCGCGCCTCGTTCACGCGCTCCAGCTGCGACGCGAACGTGTCCACGCTCCACGTGCCCTGGATGCTGGGGCTGCGACTGAGGTGGCGGCTGCGCACCACCTGGTACTCCTGCCCGCGGCCGTGGCTATTGCGCAGCCAGCTGATGTGCTCCATGATGTCGGCGGGCGCCAGGTTCTTCACACACACGGGCTTGGTGCGGCCGTTGCCTGCACGGTGGCGGCGTCAGTGGGCTTGCTTCAGGTGTAACCGACCAATGTGCTCACGCGGGGGCGGGGGGGGGGGTCACACAATCACGCACGGTGCTGATCTTCTCAGGACAAGCGTTGCTGCCAGCCAGTCGCGACGGCGCCACTTACGGTAGACCGCCACCAGCTTTGGGTGCCGGAATCGTTGCACCACCTGCTGCACTCCAAGCTGCGGGTTTTGTTGCCGGAGCGCTGGTAGCGCCTCATCCAGGAATAACCTACGGTGAAAGTGACAGGTGGGCAGCGCTCATTTGCAGAGTCTGACTAGAGCTTCGGACACAGTGCCGCCGCGAGCGGCGACGTTGCGGCCCCTTGCGTGCCAAACCCCCGCCCCGCCCTTTCGCACGCTCCTACCGCATGCCCCGCGAGCTCCCGCCGATGTCGCAGTACTTGATCACTAAGGATTCGAGCATCATAACGCCGTATTTTGACATCTTCAAGCGCGACGGTTCACTATCTCAGTCCGCGGCTGATGGCCAGGGCAAGTGCAGGAAAAGAGGTTCACCAGCACCGGAGCTTGATATTATAATTAGTTCTAATGGATCTGTGCAGCGCGCAGCTTAGCTTGAGAGTCGTGCGGGCTATGTCAGAGGACTTCACCAGTTGGGCGCAATCGATTATGCAAATGATACAGCAGAATAGGAAGGTATTACTGAATATTAGAAGGTGCCCAAACTCGCTGGCAACTTGGCTGCATTGGGCTGGGCACTCTGTCAATGTCCTTTCTTCTGTGCTCGCAGCAGGCTCGACCTCGACATTACCGTGACAGCGACAATATAATATTCCTTACCTGTGACCATGATGACCATGCGGACGGTGTCTCGAGCCTGACTGAGCTGAGACAGGGCGGGAGCCTAGCTTGCGAGTTTACCGCCAAGCTCAATGGAGTCAGCTTATCCTACGCAGCTGGTGGGATGGCTTGTCTGGGGAAAGGTCAAGTCGCTGCCGTGGTGGCCCGGGCAGGTTATGCACCCGAGCAAGGGTCCTCCGGAGGTCCGGAAAATGGCCGCGATGAAGTCCAACGCTGGCAAGCTGCTCGTCATGTTCATGGGTAGGTTGCACAGATATCAGACGGCGCAGTGGACGCGGCGTTGCCAGTTTTTTCGCGGCAGAGGCTTGTTGTGCTGGACTTCACGTCACGGCCATTCATGTGCCGCGACTGCAGGCGACAACAAGTACGCGTTCTGCACTCGCGACAGCGTCGTGGACTTCGCGGAGTGGAGGGAACGACACACAGCGACGAACTACCAGAGCAAGGTGCGATTGCATTATTATATATCATTATATTGTTTCCAGCTGTCAGCAATTGCTGCGCGGTTTTGGCTGGCTCGGCAACTTGGCCAATTGACCTATTCGCGAGCTCGCGGCGCCATGACTCGAGGTATCGTCACTACGATTGGCCCAAATATATATTCGATTGCAGTTCTGGCGGTTGGGCGTCGAGGAGGCCGAGGAGCTGCTGGCGCGCCGCGCGGGGCTCCAGCCCGCCACCGACTATGACCCGGTCGACTTTGCGGAGCGCAAGAAAACCAACTTTGTCAACCTGGCTAAGGCCTGGATGGCAGGGGGCTCGCCGGGAAAGAGCGCGGGCGCAGGTGCGGAAGTTGGCTCGCTGCGGCCCGCAGCGTGGGAAGTTGGGACAGACGGCTTCGACGTCTGCCGCACGCGTATCGCCCCACCGCACCTGCATACTTCGCCACCTCTCATTACATCCTGAGATTCCATCCTCTCGCCGCTGTTCCCCGCCTTCAGCAGGTGCCGGCGGCAACAGCGGAAGCCCGGGCTCTGGCTCAGGACGCGAGTCCACGCGCGGCAAGTCTGCCGAGCCGGCGCCCAAGGCGGCGGGTTCCACCGCCGCGGGCACCAGCGGCGGCCCGGCGACTCGCAGCAGCCCAGGCAAAGACGGCGGCAGCGGGAAGGAGCCTAGCAAGGACGGCGCCGGGAGGGCGGGCGCCGGCGGCAAAGACGGCGCCAGCGCCGGCGCCGGCGCGGGCAAGGACGCAGCTGCTGCTGGTGCGAAGGAGAAGGAGAAGGAGCAGCCGGCGGCGGTAAAGGAAGGCGGCCGGGACTCCAGGGAGGCACGAGCGGCAGCGCGTGTGGCGAGCCGGGAAGGCGCTAAGGATGCCTCGGCCGGCGGGGGCAGCGCGGGCAAGGCCGCTGCCACGGCCACGGGGGCGGGGAAGGAGGCCGCGCCGGCGGCGGGAGGCAGGGAGACGCGGCACAGCAAGGATCTGGCGAGCAAGGCCCAGCCGCAGCAGGGCGCCGCGGCGGCGGCGCCCGGGGGCGCCGGCGCCGGCGCAGCTGGCACAGCCGCCGCGGCCGGCAAAGAGGCCAAGGAGGCAAGCGGCAAGGAGGCTGCGCCAGCCGCCGCCGCCGCTGGCGCTGCCAAAGACGGCGGTGCAGCAGGCAGCAAGGAGAAGGAAGCGGCGGGCGGGAAGGAGGCCGGCGGCGGGAAGGAGGGCGCGCCGATGGTGCTGACACGCTCCGCCTCCGCATCCTCGCCGCGGGGCGCGGCTGCTGCCGCGCCGCGGACCGGGTCGGGCTTAACGCCGCGCGCCCCCGCCGCCGCCGGCTCTCCCAGGCCGCCTGCGGGCGGCTCGCCTAAGCCGGGGGCAGGGGCGGGAGGCTCGCCCAAACCGGGCGGCGCGGGGGCCAAGGCGACAGCGGAAAGGGCCGGCTCGGGCGCCGCGGGGCTGGGCTCCGCGCCGGCGGGGCCGCCCAAGTCACACCGTGCCAGCGGCGCGGGCGCGGGTGAGTCCGTGCGTGGCTGTGTGCAGCTGCTTTCACAATGCTTGGGTTGCGGGATTGCGCAAGTGCCTGCGCGTGACTGCTGGATGCTTATCGCTGGCTGGGTGGCACGGTGGCTGGGTCGCAGCCGTGCCGCCTCGTCGTGGGGTGCCACCACCACCCGATGCCCCCGTTGGCCCCGTTGCGCCTCGCTAAGCCGGTCGCTCCTCATGCTCACCTTCGCAGACGATGGCAAGCCCAAGTCCATCGGCGGCGTGCTGCTGGAGTGGGCGCGGTACATGCCGCTGGTGACCGCCACGCGCAAGGGCGCGGAGGCGGCGCCGGCGGAGGGCGTGCTGGGGCTGGCGCGTCGGGCGGCGCGAGGAGGGCTGGTGGGTGGACGGCAGGGGTTGGGGTGGTGGGCGGGGAAGCGGGAGAGGCGCGGGGGGCGAGGCGCGCGGGACGTGGGAGTCCGGCAATAAGGCTCGGGCTCGGTTGGGCTGGGCTGGGTTGGGCAACTCGTTTGGGCGAGGTCTCCTGATGTTGGCTTGCTCGTGCGGCGCATTCAACACAGGTGCTGGGGGCCCGTGGGGCAGCAGCTGCCGCCGGGACCGGGACTGGGGCCGGCACCTCGGCGCCGGGCGCCGCCGCCGCCGGCACACCCACCAACCCGGCGACCGCAGCAGCGACAGCCGCCACGCCGGCAGCAGCAGCCACGCCGCCGCCGCCGCTGCCGGCCGTCGATGAGGCGTCGATGCAGCTGCTGCACTCGTACGCGCTGCAGCGGCGACTGCGCGGTGTCGACGGCGCGCTGCGCACCGCCGCCGCCGCGGCGCTGGCGGTCGTGGAGGAGGAGGAGGCCGCGGCGGCCGCCGCCGCCGCCGCAGAGGCCAAGGCGGCGGAGGCGGCGACTGTGAACAAACCCACGCCGCGCCTGACGCGAGGCATGATTGCGGCCAAGGAGCAGGCGGCAGCGGCGACGAAGAAGGACCGGGGGCCGGAGCGGCCCAACACTGGGCAGGTGGTGTGGCATGAGGTGAGGGTGCGCATTTCCCGAAAAGCGATTGGGTGGCATGGAAGGGAAGATAAGGGGGAGCGTTGCTTTCAGGGCATGGCCGGCGGGGCCCGACCGGAGGTTCGCCTGGGGAGAAATCCAGCGGGGCTTGGCCGCAAGGATGACATCGCAGCGCCCAAAATGATCGCTGACGCCTTTCCCCGCTTCTGCTGCTGCTGCGACTGCCGCCGCCTAACAGACGCAGGCGGTGCCGAACCCGGCGTCTATCAACGTGCCGGCGGCGGTGACGGACTCGCTGAGGAGGACGCTGCAGCGGGCAGCCGCAGTGGCAACCGCCGCCGCCTCAAAGGCGCCCACGCAGCCGGCAGCCGAGGGCGAGCAGGCTGCTGAGGGCAACGCGGCCGTAGCGCCGAAGGCACCCATGCCGGCATCGGCCGAGCAGGCTGACGCTGCTGCTGCTAACGCTGCTACTGCGGCTACTGCGGGGGCGGCTGTGGGCGGCGATGCGGGTGCCAAGGAGCCCGTGCAGCCTAAGGGAGCGGCGGCGGCGGGTGCGGATGGGGCTGCCGGCCAGCAGGATGCCGCGACTGCCACAGCCTCCGGCGCCGCTGTGGTGGCGGCGGACGGTGCGGCGCCTGCGCCGCCGCCGCCGCCGCCGCCACCGCTGCCGCTGGACTTCGGTGCGGAGGCTCGGGCCATGCGCGTGGATGTGGTGCTCAAGGTCAACGGCAAGGTGCGCGTGCGCGTGCGCGTGCGCGGGGGGGGGGGTGTAAACACCAGCCCAATCTAAACCCAAACGAAACTAGACCAGGGACAGGCAGGTGCAGTTTGCGGCAATACAGGGTAACGGTATACTCTTGCGTTTCGGGGCGGAGAGTGTAGACGGGGCGAGGTCGGCGCGCCGTCGACGAAATGCGAGGTTCGAAAGGGCTGGGCACAGTGAAAGGGCCGAGGCGTATCGGCGGAAGGTAAAGGGTATGGACGGCACAAAGTATACCACGCACGAGCCTGGGTGGCAAAAGAGAAAGGTGGGGGCGTAAGAACGGGTTAAGAGGTAGGCGCCGACGGCATGGGGGCGGTTAGTGGGGGCTGTGCGGGGGGGGGGCTGCAAGAATGATTGGGAAAACGGCACATCACGCACTTAAGACCAGCAGGCGCGGGGGTGTGGGGTGAGGCATGTGGTGCGGTGGGCTGGGGGCCATCAGCGGGGCTGGGGTTGCGGCATGGGCACGAAACGCCTATGGGGACCGTGCCGTCTCGTACGCGGTAAACTAAAGCACTTCGTGGTTGTGGTGTTTTTGTATCGGCACGCAGATGCTGCCGTACCTGTGTGCCGGAGTGGTCACCTGGGCAGCGCCGGTCGTGGCAGCCGCCGGCAGCACCGCGGCGGCGCTGGCAGCGCCAGCGCCCGCTCTGGAGGCGGCGGCCAAGCCGGCGCCTGCGCCCGCCAAGGCGGTGGCCGCACCTGCGGTGGCAGCGGCACCCGCAGCGGCGCCGGCAGCAGCCGCGGGTGCGAAGGCGCCAGGGACAGGAGCGGCTACGGCCGCGGAGCCGGCGGCGGCGAAGCCGGACGGTCAGGCGTCAAGCCCAGCGGAGGTGCAGCAGCCGCCCGCGGCGGACAAGCCCGTTGCGCCGGAGGCGGAGGCGGAGCCTGCTAAGGCCGCTGCAGAGGCTGCGGCACCTACGGGCGGCGCTGTGGCGGGTGTGGCGGACGGCGCGGCCAAGGAGGCCGCACAGCAGGCGGACGGAGCGGTGAAGGAGCCCGCGAAGGTGGCGGAGCAGCAGCAGGCGGTGAAGGAGTCCGATGTGGAGATGGCCGACGCGCAGCCCCAGGCGGCTGCGGACGGACCCAAGGACGGCCCCAAGGATGTGGACATGGGCGAGGTGGGCGGCGCGGCCCAGGCGCCGACGCCCGCCTCCGAGCCCTCGCCGGCTGAGGGGGCTGCATCGGATGCAGCTGCCACTAAGCCGGCGGGGACAGGGCCGGCTGACGCAGCCGCTGCGCCGCCGCCGGCGGCCGCCGCTGCAGGCGCCGCTGCCGCAAAGGCGCAAACCGCCGCGGCGCCTGGCGACGCCACTACCTCTGCTGCAGCGCCGCTCGTCCCCGCCACCGCTGCCACCGCCACCACCGCGGCCGCGGCCACGGCCGCGGCCGCGCCCGCTTCGCCCCCAGCACCCGCGGCCCCGGCGCCGCCGGCCGCCACGCTGGACGTGGCGCACGCTCTGGCGCCCTGGGCGCGCGGCGAGATCCGCGTCACCTCCTGGACGCTGGTGGGGCCGCGGCTGCTGCTGCTGACCGTCTCCGCCGACCGCAAGCGCGACGGCGGCATGGGCGGCATCAAGCGGGAGGCGCGACTGCTGCTGGCGGAGGCGCGGCAGCGTGGCGCCAGCCCGGTCGGCGGCGAGGACGGCGAGGCGGCGGAGGGCGCCGAGGGCGAGCCCAAGCTGAAGCGGCGGCTGCGGTCGGCGGTGTCCCCGCCGGCGTCGGCTGTGGGCGGAGAGGGAGGCGAGGCGGGCGGCGGCGGCGGCTCGGGCGGCGGCGCCAAGGGCGAGGCGCTGGGCCCCGCGGGCGCGGCGCTGGCGCGCTCGCGGATGCTGCAGCAGAAGCGGATGGCTGGGCAGTCCGACGGCGGTGGCGGTGGCGGCGCGGGCGCGGGCGCCGGCGAGCCCGCGTCGCGCACCACCTCCGGCGCGCAGGGCGGCGCCGGCGGCGCCAATGGCGAGGTGCGGCCGGTGAAGAAGATCAAGCTGGTGCGCTTCCCCGGCGCCGCCGGCGCCAGCAGCGTGGGCGGCGGCGGCAGCAGCGCCGCCGGCGGCGCCGCGCCGCCGCGGACCAGCAGCGGCGGCGGAGCCGCCGCCGCGGCGCCCGCGGCGGAGCGCAGCGTGTACTACACCGGGTACGAGGCGGAGTGGGAGCGCGACTATTCCTACCCGCCCTGGCTGCCCAAGCCCATCGTCAAGGGCGCCTTCATCACCGTGTCGCATGCCATCAACGCGAGCATGCAGAACCCCTACGCCGCGCGCCGCGGCAAGGTGCAGGGCAACGGCCCGCGCGCCAGCAGCGGCGGCAGCGGCGCCTTCGCCGCGGCAGCGGCGGCGGCGGCGCAGACGCCGCAGGCTGGCGGTGGCGGCGGCAGCGGCGCATTGCCGTTCCGCCTGCCCAACTACAACCACTCGTACAACCAGCACCAGCACGGCCACAGCGGGCAGGGGCACCTGCAGGGGCACGGCGGCAGCCATGGCCACGGCCACCACCACCACTCCGCCTCCAACGGCCACCACCATCACCACCACCACCACCACAGCCACCACCATCACCACCACCACCACAGCCACGGGCACTACGCGCACACCGCGCCGCCGCCGCAGCCCACCTCCTCCGGCTCCTACGGCTCCGGCCGGCCCGTCGCCGGCGGCGGCACCGCGCGCTCGGCCTCCATTGCGCGCCGCTCGTCCGGTTACGACGGCGCATGGCAGCCCATCGGTTCCAACGCGCTGCAGCTGCCCTCCGCATTCGATGACGAGCGCACCAGCGAGTACCGGCGGCTGGCGCCGTGGCCCGCCGGCGGCGACGCTGCCGCCGCCAACAGCGACTACGAGGCCGGCGGCGGCGGCGGCTGGCCGGCGGCGACGCCAGTGGCGCCGCTGCCAGCCGGCGGCGGCGACGGCAACGGCGAGCAGCTGCTGCTTGACATCCGCGTCGGCGACGAGGCGGATGCGGAGGCGGTGCCGTGCGACCCGCGGCCGGCCGCTGCGATTGCGGCAGCCGGGCTGCAGCTGCCGCCCTCGGACGGGCGCGGCAGCTCGGGCATGGCGGCGGGGGCTGGGACGGTGCAGCAGCTGCAGCAGCAGCAGCAGCAGCAGCAGCAGTACCTGCTGCCGGCGAGCAACCCCAGCGCGCCGGCTGGCAGTGGCTACACCACGCCGTTCCACCACCCGCATATGCAGCAGCAGCAGCAGCAGCACTCCCACCACCACCAGCACCACCACCAGCACCACGCGCCGCAAATGGGCTCTGCCGTCTCGCCCTTTGCGATGCACCCCGCGGCCACCACGCCCTTCAGCCCCACCGCGGCGGCGGCAGCCGCCGCCGCCGGCAGTCCGTACGGTGGCATGACGCCCGCTGACGTGGACTTGGCGGTGACCGCGGCCATGTTGGCTGATCGCAACCTGTCCGTCTGCGAGTCGGCTAGCATCAACCAGGCAGCTGCGGCCGCCGGCGCCAACGGCAAGCAGGTCGCTGCGCAGGGGGGCGAGGCGGGTTGCGGCGAGGGCGGTGCCGCCGCAGGGGCCGATGCAGAGGGTGGCGTGGGCGCGGGCGGCGGCAACTCGGCGGCGCGGCAGTCGGAGCACGAGGAGGTTGCCCGGCTGCGGCGCGAGTGCGAGAGCCTGCGCGAGCAGCTGAAGCTCAGGTACGCGTGGGGAGCTGGGAGGTCCTGCTTGAGCGTTGAAGCGGCCACTGCGCTCCCATCCTATCTGCCCCCATCATGTTCTACCACCTCTTTGCTCCGTCACGAATCACAACGTCCCTGCCGCCGCCTCTTCTGCTTACACCACAGGATGACGCCGGGCCTGATGGAGCCGCTGCCGCCGCAGCAGTGCCTCAGCTACAGCCAGCTGGTGGGGCAGGTGTCGGAGCGCGTGCTACAGCTGGCGCTGGCGCTGCCCGCGCTGTCGGCGCCCGCCAAGCAGATGTTCATAAGCTACAGCCGCACCCTCATGCACGAGTCGGCATCGTGCGGCGCCGGCAGCGGCAGTAGCGGCGCCAGCGGCATCCCGGCGGCTGCGATTGCGGCGCCGGGCGCGGAGGTGGCGGACGGCGGCGCGGCGCCGGAGGTGCATGGCCCGTGTGGCGGGCGGAGCCTGGGTGTGGCCCGTGTGGCGGCGGAGCTGGTCCGCAGCGCGGCGGCGCCGGGGCTGCCGCTGCATCCCGAGGACCGTTGGGCGTTTATCAACTTGGCGGCGGAGCTGCTCCGGCCGTGAGGGAAGTGCGATTGCGAAGCGCATATTGCTCGTCTGACGCATTGTGCTTCAATTTGAGCGAGGCTGCGCCGAGGCACTGGACATTGGTGAAAGGGTTTTAGGGTTTGGGGTTTGTAGGAGGGTGTGTGGGAGGGTGTGCTTGCACTGCGGGCTTGCGGCCGCGACCGCAGCATACGTGCGGGCACGGAACTCATTAGTGCGGTGTCACTTTACAATGTGGATGGGCTGGCAGGCAGTGATGGCACGGTTCGTGCATTGCAGACAACTGTGACGAGCGGATCACCCCTGACTGCCTGAAAGTTTCAGTAGTGCTGTGATACGCATGTTGCACGGCACTCTGGACGGATTCTGCCTGACGTTCAAGTTTTAATCGGGACGGGACGGACCCGAACACACCGAGCTTTTAATCCTGCAATTGGAAGCGGGGCTGACGTTATGTTCGAATGCTGACATGCAGTACGACAGGATATACCTTGCATTGGCGGGTAGACATTTTGCCCCGGGGCGCTGCACCTGCACACCGCACACCACCACGCATGCATGCTCGCATTGTTGCAGGTATGCACGGCGTGCGCCGTGTGTGAACGCCATCCTTGCTTCTGATGCCCCTGTGGGCCGTGGCTTCTTGTACGCGAGTCGAATCGAGACGCACTATTCAAGTATTGTAACCGTCGAACAGCTGTAACAGCTTGTACGGATGTGCATTTCACAGCCACAAGGGTGATGGCTGTAGACGCGATGCCGCAAACGCTGGGCGGGCGGCCAGGCTTTGGGCCCCCAAGGGTGCAACGGGAGCTGAGTGGCCAAGCTGAACGTCAGGCCGGGACAGGCGAAACCAGACAGACGGGAATGCACTTGACAGCTCGCAGCAATGCTGCACGCCACGCTCGACGCCTGCCGCTGCAAGACGGGCGCAACCTAGCAGCCCCCGCACCGTTGGAGCACGTATCACCAGGGGAGAGCCTGAGCTCGCAAGAGCTCCTACGAAGTTCCAAAGCCACGCGCTCACCTGCCCGCTCTTCCGCGGACAGCCCTCAGCCGCAACACCCCGAGCCTCTAAGCATGGCCACTCACAGGCACACACACGCAACACCTCGAGACCAAGTTCACGAGAATCAGTACAGCAGCAGAAGCAAGGACTGCTTCGCCAACCATGTGGCTCCCATATTCTTCCGTTTGTGACCCCCACACGCCTCCATTCACCCCTCGCTTCGTTCATCCACTAGCCACGACGCGCAACAACGGACCTACACGACGACAACCGGTCATGCTCACCCGGTTTACGAGCCGGTGTGCTCCGCAATCACCTTGTCCAGATCCAGCGACATGCTATTGAGCTTCAGTGACAACCGCCGCTCGTGGTCCAGGCCGCCAGGCACACCGTGCGGGTGCCCCTGCCCCGCCGGCCCGCCTGCCTGTGGCCCCTGCCCAGGCACGCCGCCGCCCTCCCCGCCATCACCGCCCAGCAGCGCGCCGCCAGCCGATGCGCCTGCCCCCGGTGCCACATCGATCATGGTGTAGGAGTTGACTCCCGCCAGGCCCTGTGGGATGGACAGCGGCATGCACGCTCAGCGACGCCAAGGCTCGGCACGGGCGCATTGACGGAGGCTTTTCCCCCTTGCTTGTTGCTAGCCATTGCGGCGCGGGCCGTGTGCGCCGTCCGGCACACCCCAGGCCACACGCAACCCCCACCGCCCCGCCCCGCGCGCACCTGCGGCCCCGCACCGCTGGGCCCCGCGCCGCCGTGCAGCTGCTGCAGCCAGTCCGTGGAGCGGAAGGTGTCGTTGCCGGTGAGGCCGCCGCCGAACATGGACATGCCGCGGTCCATCAGCTCCTCCGTCTTCAGCATCTCCAGGCTGGGGATGCCCAGCGAGCCGGTGCCGCCCGGGAACATGAGCGAGCCCGGGCCCTGCGCGTGGTGCCCGCCGGCGCCGGGCGGGGCGCCAGGCGCGCCGCCCGGGGGCGCGCCGCCGGCCGAGGTGCCCGCGTTGCCGTCTGCATCAAGCGAGCCAGGAGTCAGGAACGTTATGCGCTTGATACACGATCGTTTGCCGGACCATATTTTGCATAGATTTACGAGCCGACGTCGGTCACAGAAGCAGACAACACTGCCCCGGATCGAGCACACGCGACGCCAGGCCGAACCCAACTCACCCGCGCGGCCCTGCTGCGGCACACCCTGCGGCTGCTGCTGCGGCTGGCCCTGCGGCTGGCCCTGCTGCTGCGGCGCCTGGCCCGGGAACTTGGGGAAGGCGTCTGCGATGTTGTGCATCATCATGTCCACCGCGAACGCCGACCGGCCCGCGCTGCCCACGCTGCCGCCCGACGCCGTGGGCCCGCCCTGCAGCACGTGCCCCGGCATCGGCGGCGGCCCGCCCGGGCCGCCTGCCGCATTGGGGGGCCCCTGCTGCTGCGGCATGGCCTGCGACGACAGGTTCCCTGTGGAGCCCGAGGCCGGCACGCCGGGCGCGCCCTGCGGCTGCGGCTGCGGTGCCGGCGCGCCGCCCTGCATGAGCGCGAAGGGCGAGGAGTTGCTGGCGCGGTGCTGGCCCGGCATCCCCATGCCGGGGATGCCCATGCCGCCGCCCATGCCCGCTGCGGCCGCCGCTGACACGTACGGCATGCCGCCGCCGTCGGGCGCGCCATACTGCATGGCACCGCCGCCGTACATGTCTGCGCCGCCGTACCCCGGCGCCATGCCGGGCGCGCCCGCCATCACGGGCATGCCGCCCGCCGGCCCCGGCGCCATGCCCGCCGGCACCATACCCGGAGCCACGCCCATGCCCGCCATCATCGGTGAGCTGCCCGGGCCGCCAGGCACGCCCTGCCCCGGCGCCATGCCCGGCCCCCCAGGGCCGACGGGCATGGGCGGCTGCATCGCCGCCGCCGGGTTGGTTCCCACCGGCAGGCCGGCGGGCGGGCCGCCGGTGCCGTCATCGGTGGGCGCGTCGTAGATGGCCCAGTTGGGGTGGTTGGACATGTACCAGTTCTGCAGCGCCTGCTGCTTGAGCTTGGGGATGGCGTTGAAGTCGGCGGGCGACAGGCTCTGCAGCGACACCACGGCGTTGGAGCCGTCGGCGCTGGCGCCGATGCGCACGATGCCTGGGGGAGGGGAGGGGAGTGGGTGTGGGGGACACAGGTCCGGGGCAGCCGTTGCCAGTAGGACAACAAGCTTGGGCCGGAAGCCCCCATGCGACCACGTCAAGCCACCTCCGCCTCGAACCGTCTCCTTCGCCCCTCAATCGCCTCACCGATGGGGTTCTCCATCACGATGGCGCCGTTCTTGCACTGGTACAGCAGCCCCAGGCGCAGCGGCGTCCACCACCACACGCGGTTGCGGAAGTCGGGCACCACGGCGCTCAGCGCGTGCTGGCACACCTCGTCCCACTTCTCCGGCGACAGCTTCAGCACATGGCGCAGCTGCGATGATGGTAGCGATTGAGGGGGTTAGTGGACGCGCACTTCCACCCACGACTGCCGAGTAGGGCCTGCTCGCCTGTGCCACAATCCTTCGATGCAGCACCACACTCGGCATGGTTGCATGCCCACAACATGCGCCCGCGCGCGCACCTTGTTTTTGAGGTCGTTGTTGGCTTCGCTCATCTCCACCAGCGTCCGGAACTGCCCAACCTTCTCCACGCGCACCAGCGCATCCGGCAGCTTGACGTCAAAGCCTGTCGCACAGGACCACCGCCTCAGCACACAGCTGCATGCACTGCGTGCGCGCGGTGCCCAGCTGGCCTCCAATTTCCGTTCCATCTGCCGGCCCTCGCCACGCCACACTGCCCCGCGCCTCCCAGCCGCGCGGCGCCCAGCTGGCTTTCAAATGCCGTTGCACCTGCCAGCCCTCGGCACGCCACACTGTCTCCCCACCACCACGCCCCCATGCCGGCCTGCTCGCGCCGCTCTCACCCTCCTCCTGGAAGGCGGCGCGCAGGTCCATCAGCTTGTCCACCGTGGCCTTGCCGATGTGCAGCAGCTTGGAGATGTGGTCGCCCACGGAGGGGATGTCGCTCTTGATGGCGTGCTTCACGCGCTTGGTGGCCACCTGGCGTGGTGGTGGTTGGGGGGTTGCAAAGATATGAGAAAGCGGCACAGGATGCACTGAAGACTGCGTCTCGAAGTCGGGGGGTGGGTCGATGCGGAGTGCGCGGCGCGCGTGCGTGCGGACGTCAGCACTGCGGTCCACGCCTGCCCCGGCCCCCGGCCCTGCTGCCCTGCATCCAACCCCACTCGCACAAACACCGCCCTGTTCTCCTGCCACCAGGCCTTCCGTGCCCATGGCCATCACACTGGCTCTGTTACCCACACATCGCCGCTCAAAGTGCGCCCTGCCGCCAGGCTTGGGCTGGCGTATGCTTCCCCCCGCCTGAGGCATGGCCCCCTCGCCTGGTCCCCCACACACATCTCCCGCACTCACCACGAAGCTCTCCGACACCACGTACGTCACGTACGGCACCGGCTCGCCGTTGGGCTCCACCGCCCACACCAGCAGCCGGAAGGTGGGCGCCTTGCCGCTCAGCAGCGCTTCGCTGCTGGTGGTGAGCGACAGGTCAGACAGCGTGGCGGCGCCGCGCTGCGAGAGGGGGAGCAGGAGCAAGAGGAGGAGGCGGGGCGGCGCGTCGGCAGGCGGGGCAATTGCGAGTCGGTGACACGTGGTTGGAGTTGGAGTTAGAGGAGCATGTGTCCAGCGGCGTGGCGGTTGCACAAGTGACGGGGGCGACCTGCATGCCGCCCATCGCCGGCCCTTTCAATGTTAGCCAAACTCCCCACTTCCGCCCCTGCCGCCTCCGGCTGCCTGCCCGCGCCCGCGTCACATGGACGGCTTACCCACCCCTTGCGGACTGCCCCCCACCACACCTCCAGCGGCAGGTACACGCGCAGCTGGTCGTCGCTCATGCCCTCGCGCCGCAGCAGCGCCTTGGTGTGGTGGCTGATGATGCAGTTCTTGATGGCGCCGATGGACAGCAGCGTGTTGTCCGGACACAGCTCCTTGTACTTCTCGCCGTTCAGCACGTGCATCTGGGGGTTGCGATTGGGGTCGGGGCCGGCCGGCACGCGTTGGCGCAAGTGCGTTGTGTGGCCTGTCGTTGAGTCCCCCCCTGGCCCCGCTAGCAGCCAGGCGAACAGGCTGGTTTTGTCCCCCGGGTCCCTCACCCCAGACTGCCCTGCCTGCCCCCTCCTATCCCTTGCGCAAGCCCACTCAGCGCCTACACCATCCCCACGACGGCCTACACAGCGAGTGTTTACACGCTTGCCCATATGCCCACCCCCACACGCTTGCCCTCGTGGCCTGGTTCTTACACCCCCCAACACGGGACTGGGGTTTGTCGGAGATCGCTTCCATCAGCTAGTACGCAGCCCCGCCCTCATGCTCTCTCTGATATGGGTTCGGTCGTAGCCCGAGCTGGCATTGGCAACCCATCCACCCCTCACCCCTCCACCCCTCATCCCCACCGCCCCGCCCGCCGGCGCACCTCCAGCTGCACGCCCTGCGGCAGGCCCTCCGTGTGGCAGTTGCCCTGGTCGTCCACCAGCTCCACCCGCAGCGGCGCGCTGCACTTGGCCTTCAGGTGGTCGTCGATGAGGTACTTCTGCTTCACGTTGCGCGTGCACAGGCGGCTGGGGTTGTATTGGCACAGGATGCAGTTGGTGTCGCCGCAGCCCGTGGACCTGCGGTGTGCGGTGTGTGTGGGGTGCGCTGTGTGGGAGGGAAGGCGTGTGCTGGCGCTGGGGTAGCGGCGGCCGCGCTGTGAGGGCTGTGAGGTGAGTGCGCGGACGGCGCTTAAGTGTGAACGGCCACGGGTTCGTCTGAATGCAGGTGCTTGAGCAGGAGTGGTTTGCGTGTAGCGCGTCTTGACGGCTGTGCCCGCGTTCGCCAGGTTGCTGTTCGTACACATAGTACCAAGGGCATGCGCCCAGCTGTTTGTCGGGCTGTTGCTTGGCCAGAGGCCTCTGGGCGCCTCTCCCGACCCTTAAAGCCCGCTCCAAGCGCCAGCGCCCAAACAATGATGGCTTGGTAGTTGCGTGTACGAGCGTTGCGTTCGTGCAGGTGTGTTTTTCCCCCGACGGCGCGCCCCATGCCGCCGCCTGCGGCCCACGCCGCAGGCGCGCCCTGCGCTGCCTCCACACACCCGCCGCTCTCTCCCAGGCTCTTCATGGAGGCTGTTCGCCCAGCGAAGCACTCACTGGCAGTCGTGCCGGATGACCAGGCGCAACGACCGCTGGGGCGCGGCCGCTGCGTCCTGCTGCATCATATAGCCCATAGCGTGGTCGATGGCGTGCCGGATCTGGTCTCCATTAAGTCCTGGATTGACCTGACGCGCTAGGATCCCGCCAAACTGCCGCAGCTTGCTGGCGAGGTACGCCTGCGTCAAGAATCGGGTCTGGTGAGCCGGGCACGCAAGCCGGCGCAACCGTACCCGCCGTTACTTACATCTACTGAAGGCCGCACCGTCCGCAAGTCCGCGGGGAATGGAACCGGCGCCTCAGCCATTTCGCAGCTCGTGCTGAATCGGGGGCTCTCCTAGCTCCGAGCCCCCTCAGCGGGGGCCTGTTTGCCCTACCCTCACAAAAGACGCAACAATAAAAGAATTGCTGAAAATGCAGAGTGCCGAAACTGCGAGAAGAACCTGGTCAACGGGGCCCAAAGCCCTCTTCTTCAGGCAGGTTGCAAAAGCGCTTGGCAGTATGGTGGTTAGCTGTTGATTTGTTAACAATTACGCGGGTTCTGTGCAGGGCCCGAGGGCTTTTCTTGCCCGACCGGATGCCACGGACCATCCGCGGGAAAGAACTCGAAAACTTGACAGTCCACACGCTCCAGATGATATATCCATCACCGCTTATGTCTTATGATTTGACGAAACAAGCATTTGAAGCTCGCCAAGTCTATTAAGTGCACGCACGGAAACTCGGTATTTGGCGTGTCTGGCTTTAGTTCCATCAATTATTTTATGCGTAGTCGATAATGCAAGCAGAGGCTGTGGCCATAGAGGCTCCGCCTGACCCGGCACAATTGGAAAAGGAGCGCCTGGCCAAGGAGGAGGCCCGGAGAGCCCAACTCGTGAGCAACTTTTCAGCTAGGGCGATATGGAGCTTACCTGGGCCACCTGGAAGGCCGGACGGGCTCGCATGCGAACTCCAGCCTTCGAGCAAGTTTCTGTGCTTGGTTACAGGAACGGCTCCTTAAGCGCGCGGGCGTTATCACCACTACACTTCGAAAGTTCATAGCTGAATGGACGGCAGCGCGCCAAACGGAGCTGGACGCCGCGCGGGCAGGTGGGCGCGTGCAGCGGGTGCGGCGTGGGCACGGTTCGTACCGTGGCTTTAGGTCGCGGGGGCACACGCGGGACTTGTGTCCCGCCGTACAGAGCACAAGGTCAGGCACTACATGATGCGGCTAGCCATGAGGTGTCCACCCATGAAGCAGTCCGGCTGCTCCCTGGTTCACCTAAGTGACACAGCCTGTGCCAGCCCGTACCGGTCGCGTGGCATCATTGACGCCCGCCTGGTGCCGACATCGTCCTATCACACCGCGCAGCCGCTGCCGCGAAATCTAGTGGTAAGAAGAAGGGCAAGAAGAAGGAGGCTAAGAAGAAGGAGCCGGCTGGCAAGGATGGGAAGAAGAAGGCGCCAAAGACGCCCGTGGTGAGCACGCCGGCGAGCTTCGGTTTGAACCTTTGAGGAATAGCGCAAGGAAGTATCCGCGTCTTAAACACTCCGCCTGCCCTGCCCAGGCTGAGGCCTGGTCAAACATGATGTCAGCAATGGACGAGCTGGTCAATAAGAACAAGCGGGTCAACCTGGAGGATATGTACAGAGGTGGGGGGGAGGGGGCGTGTGTGCGGTGGGAGTAAGGGGGCGGAGGACGGATGGCGGAGGACGGACGGCTTCTGCAACAGCGCGACTGCAATGCGGATGCGGGCGGCAGGGCCAGAGGGGCACGGGTCTTGCGAGTCCGAGAACCGGCTGGGGCGAACACGCTCGACTTGGCAGACAGGCGGCGGGCTCAACACGTGCTCCGGCTTGCCCCCGATGTGTGCCTGTTGCGTTCCCAGGCACGGAGCTGCTGGGCCCCACGGAGCTGTGCACGCTGCGGAACATCATGGCCACCGCCAACAAGAAGGTGGGCGTGGTGCGGAGGGAGGGGGAGGACGGCCAGGGGGGTGGGGCAGGGCAGGGGGGCAGGCCAGGGCAGGCCAGGGGGGCGGCAGGGCGGGCGCGGGGCGGGCGCGGGGCGGGCGCGGGGCGAGGCAGTGCGACCATGTCATCCCAATTTTGGGTCAGAGCGAGGGGCGCGAGGGACGTGGTGCGGAAGGAAATCGCACACCAGCCCCATACACCGCGACACCAGCCCCACCGCCTCCTCCCACCATCGGCTGCCTGCAGGTGTTCCCGACGGACGGCATGAACCTGAACCAGCTGAACGTGAAGAACGCGCTGTGGGCGGCGGCGGCGGCGCACGAGTACGCGGTGGTGGACCGCGCGCTGGCGGCGCCGGCGCAGGGGCTG
Organism: Chlamydomonas incerta; assembly: GCA_016834605.1. NCBI lineage: Eukaryota > Viridiplantae > Chlorophyta > Chlorophyceae > Chlamydomonadales > Chlamydomonadaceae > Chlamydomonas > Chlamydomonas incerta. The sequence goes on from JAEHOC010000009.1 coordinate 1,435,686, forward strand.
GCGGCGGTGCGGGACAAAGGCGTGGGCGCGCGCCAGCTGCTGGAGCTGGGTGAGCAGGGGGCGGGCGGGCGGGCGCTGGCGCTGGCGCAGGGGCCGGAAGAGGAAGAGCGGGAGAGAGGGGGCAGCCGTCACCGGGGGAGGCGTGGGAAAGGAGCCGGGGTGTGGCGGCGGGGATTGGGCGGCACTGCGAGGGCCGGACCTGCGGGATGGGATGGGAGCGCCGGCGCATCGGGTCGCGGCGGTTGCTGCGCAGCGAGTCGGGTGGGCCGCGGTGACAGGCAGCGCCGCAGGCGGCATGACCAAAACGCGGGGGTCTGGGCTGGCCTGGCCTGGTTGTGCGGCGCGTGGTGCTGTCAATCCCCGCCGTGTGGAATTACCTGACCTGACCTGACCTGACCTGACCTGACCTGACCTGACCTGACCTCCTGCCCCTCCACCTCCGCGTCCACCTCCTCGGCGCGCCCGCGGCGGCAGGCTACCGCGAGGCCGACCTGCTGCGCGCGGGCTTCACGGCCGAGGACGTGTGCGAGGTGGCCGCCCACGACCCCGCCCGCCTGCGCGCCGCCGGGCTGTCCGCGGCGGAGCTGGTGGCGGGCTGCAGCTGCGGCGGCGGCGTGGGCGGCCTGCCGCCCGGGCTGCAGGGCTTCCGCGGCGTGCAGCGGCTGCGCGCGGCGGGCTACAGCGCCACGGAGCTGGTGGCGGCGGGGCTGGACAACGCCTGGGACCTGCGGCAGGCGGGCTTCAGCGCCGCAGAGGTCTTCACGGCGGGCGTGCCCGCCGAGGCGCTGCGCCCCGCCGGCTACGGCGTTCCCGAGCTGCAGCCCGCCGCCTTCCTGGGGCCCAGCTTTGCGCCGCTGCAGGCCAGCGACCCCCGCATGCTGCCGTCGCCGCTGGAGGGCACGCGCGGCGGCATCTGGCCGCGCATGCTGCAGGCGCAGGCGCCGGCGCTGAACCTGAAGGACGGCGGGCGCTCCGGCGGCGGCGCCGGCGTGAGCGGCGGCGGCGCAGGCGGAGGTGGCGGGCTGGGCGCGACTTCGCGGATGGCGGCGACAGGGATGCGCACGGCGCGCGCGGCGCCGACGGCGGCGTCGACCGCGGCGGCGTCGCCGGCTGGGGCGGGGGCGGGGATGCAGGGGCTGGCGGAGCAGCTGCCAGGGAGAAGCGTGGGGTGGGGGGAGGCAGGCGGTGCGGCGCCAATGCTATCGCGAACGGGGTCAGCGGCGGGTAGCGTGCGCAGCGGGACCTGAGGCGTGGCGCAGCGTACCGCGGACGAGATAAGGCTTGCTTTAATGGTGGTTGTGACCCGTACGGTGTGTTAAAGAGACAATAGGAGTAGAGCAGGATGGGGTGCTGGAACCGCACCAACCGCACGTGAGTGGCTACTAGGCGGGTAGATAGGCTATGTAGGCAGGCAGGCAGGGCAGGCAGGCATTGTAGACCGGTACGTACGTTGCTGAACTTAACCAACAGTTGAAGCAAAGCCGTACAGCAGGGGGTCCGCTGGCCGTATGAGGCAACAGCAGGCGCAGGTGGGCCTGGCATGCGATTGAGGCGTCTGTAAGTCCCGTTGATCGCTATTACTGGCACCACGGGCTGCCTCACCGGCACAGTCCCAGAGGCCCTGCCTACCCGAAAGCCACCTCTTGCCTGCGTATTCCTACAGGTTAATTCCCCATCCAGCCCCTGCCAGCTTGGGCTGCTGCTGTTGCCGGGGGCTGGGGCTGCGCGCGGTCGTCGCTGCCGCAGTGGCCAGCTCCCGCCGCTGCATCGCCGCCACCCGGTTGGATTGTTGGATTGCTGGGTGGGGGGACAGAGAGACTCGGCGTGCGTCATCCTGCTGCTCGCTCGGGTCCCACGTTCGTCGTCGTAACCATGCGCGCCATCCCCCCGGCGGGCGCTGCAGCGGGCCCGGAATTTGGGTACCCTAAGGACGTAAAACTTTGGACGTTACAGGCATCGAGTCACACAGAGGGACAGCCATCAAACGCGCACCCGCCGCCCTTGCACGCACAGACGAATTGCACCTGCTAACTGGCGCGTGCCGGGGGCCGGCTAGCGTGTCTCTTCGCATGCGCCTATTGCGCCATCTAGGAGGGCTCCGCACCTCCCCTGCTCCCCTCATCGCCATCATCCGTGGGCGAGCGTCTGCTGCACTAGGCGTTCATGTCGTCATAGAATACGCTAGTCTACTTTCGTCGAGTCTGTGTCTGCACATGCGAATCACTCCCTGCGTCTAATACACCTAATGTCTGCTGCTGTCCATACCCATACAGCTTTGCGCTTAGGTTCAACGAAACTAGTAATAGAACATAGGCTGGCACACATCGCATACCGTACACACCTTTCACCGCAGGCGCACCGTACCCTCGGCCACACGCACGCAGCGCCGTAGTGCCGCAAAACACTTAGGTCAAATCAATGAAATCATACGCATCACTGCCGTTGCCTCCCCCGCCAGCCGCGCCTCCTGCCCCACTGCCTCCTGCAACTCCTGCAACTCCTGCAACTCCTGCAACTCCTGCACCTCCTGCACCTCCTGCCCCATCCCCATCCCCACCGCTCCCCCCTGCTGCCCCTTCCTCCCCGCCCCCCCGCATGCCCTCCTCCTCCACCTCCGCCTCGACCGATGCCGGCCGCGCCGTCCAGAACTCCTTCTTCAGCACCCACTCGCCGCCCGCCGCGCGCCGCCGCAGCCCCGCCACCTGCCTCAGCACCTGCTTGAACAGCGGCATCTGCGCCGGCGGCACCACCTGCCGGAACGCCCCCACCAGCTCCTCGCTGCCCACCACGCCGCCGCGCGCGTCCAGGAAGCTCACCACCTCCGCCGCCAGCGCCTCAGCCGGATCCACGGCCACCGCGGCGGCGGCTGTGGCGCGGCCTACTCCAGCTGTGGCGGCTGCAGCGGCGGCTGCACCGCCCCCGCCGGCGCCACCGCGTGAGCCGCGGCTGGCCTCCGCCGCCGCGCCCTGCAGTGCCTGCTGCCGGCTGCGCATCTGCATCAGGAGCGCTGCGGAGGAGGGGGCGCCGGCGGCGGCACCGTCTCCGGCGCCTGGGCGGCCCGGGCCGCCGCCGCCACCGATGCGGCGGCCCGCCGCCAGGCCCTGCACGCCCGCCACCGCGCCGCTGAACGGCTGCGCGCCGCCGCCCGGCACGGCCTCCCCGCCGGACCTGCCCGCTCCTCCTCCCGCACTGCCGCCGCCGCCACCGCCGCCGCCGCCGCGCATGCGGTTGCTGACCACGTTGCCGAACCTCCGCTGCTGCGACCCGCCCTGGCCCTGGCCCTGGCCCTGCTGGCCCGCCGCCGCCGGCGGCGCGCCGGCGTGCCCGTGCCGCCCCGTCCACGTGGGCGTGGAGATGGGCGCCACGGCGCAAGCGGCGCGGCTGCGGCGCAGCGCCTCGGCGGCGCGCGCCGCCACGCGCTGTGCCTCGGCGTGCAGCGTGATGAGCTCGGGGTCGTTGGCGGCCTCGATGCGGCTGTGGTCAACCAGGCCGCGCAGGCCTGTGCGTGGGCGGGTGTTCGGCGGTAGGGGGTGTGACGCAGCGCATGTGCGCACATACGTATGCATGCATGCGGGCTGGACAGGGTTTGGACCGGAGTTGTGCGACAGGTGGGCGATCGGGCAGGGCGCGGGAAGGTGTCCGGAAGTGTGCCGGAAGCGGCTGCCGCATGAAGAGGACTACGAGACGATTATGAACAGCCCGCACGCACGCCCGCACCTGCGCCGCCGTCGAACAGGTCCCGAAGCACTCGGCTCTCGTCCTGCTCCGTATCAGCAGGCTTGCCCGCCGCCGCAGCAGCACCCGCCGGCTGCCCTGACGCGGCAGCACCACCCGTCGAAGCTGCCGCACCGCCCTTCGCGCCTGCCGCACCCTTCTTTCGCTTCTTGCCACGGCGCCCCTCCTCGCCCTCCTCGCCCTCGCCTCCGTTCCCATCCTCCCGTGTCCGCGCCTGCCCCGCTTCCTCCTCCTCCTCTTCCGCGGCGTCCCTGCCGCCCGCCGCATCCTCCTCGCCACGCCGGCGCAGCGCCGCCGCCGCGGCCGCCGTCGACGACAGCCAGCCCGCGCCACCGGCCGCCGCTCCTCCCCTGCCGCCACTTCCCCTACCCGCGGCCGCACCCGCTCCGCCCTCGGCCTGCTGTCGCACCGCCTCCGCCAAGTCCTGCGCGTCCAGCGCGGAGCCGAAGATGCGCGCGGTCTCGGTGTCGCCGCCGCCGCCGGCCGCCGTCGCCGCCGCCGCGCCCTTCTTGTACTCGGGGCCGAGCGTGAACAGCTCGGAGATGTCGCGCGCGGTGAAGAAGCGCTTCTGGCGCGGGTCACGCAGCACCTGTGTGCATTATTGTGCATGGGTGTAATGGGTGGAGGTGACAACAACCGCCATGTCAGCCACCCGAGGCGGCATGCAAGCGAGGGAGGGAGTGTGTGCCCCAGCCGCCCCCAAGCAGAACCCAAGCCGGCCCCGCCCAGCCACATCCCCCCGGCTCCACCTTGTTGGTGAGGAAGTTCTTGTAGATCTGGCGGTGGTAGACCTTCTCCTCGATGGTGCCGGCCGTGATGAGGCGGTAGATGGTCACCGGCTGCGACTGGCCGATGCGCCAGGCGCGCTCGCGGGCCTGTCGCGGTACCGGTATGCAGCGGCGTGAGTGTGAATGAGAGTGTGTGTGAGAAAGAGGGAGCACCCGCAGCGCTGTCAGGTGCTGCAGCACCCGCAGTGATGAAGGCTGCAGCCACATCGCAGAGCCCTGCTTGCCGCTTCCCAACACACACCCGCCCACACACAAACACCAGCACCCACGCCCACCTGTATGTCGGTGGAGGGGTTCCAGTCGGGGTCGTACAGCATGACACGCGTGGCGCCCGTGAGGTTCACGCCCAACCCGCCCACCTGCGCGGACACACAAAACACACACATATAAACACGGAGGCACATGGCTGGGGGAGCTGGCAAGGACTGAGAGTCGGCACGGAGACGGGAGCATGCTGCACGCGGTGCGCCGGCGGATGCGCGGGGCACGGGGTCCGCGTGCGTGCGTGCGTGCCAGGTGCCCCAGCGCAGGCAGCCGCGCACACACACAAGATGCGACACCGCACCGCACCTTGGTGGTCAGCAGGAACAGGAAGACGTCGGGGTTGTTGTTGAAGTCGTCGATCAGCCGCGCGCGCGAGCCCACCGGCGTGCCGCCGTCCATGCGGTGGTAGCGCCAGGCCGGCGCCGCCTTGGCGCGCGCCAGCTTCTCGAAAATGTCCAGCATCTGCTGCGTCTGGCAGAACAGCAGCGCCTTGTGGCCCGCGGCGCGCCACGAGTCCAGCACGCGCTCCGCCACGCGCAGCTTGCCGGAGCGCGCGGGGTTGCCTGCGAGAGGGCGATGTGCGCACGTCTTAATTTTGAGGGTGTGCCTTGCGTGTCTTGCGTGTGGTGATGCTGGTGGTGGGGGGGTTGTGATACCAGCCCAATCTAAACCAACCTAACTAGATATACAAGGGAGGGGGAGCATCATAAAACCAATAAACACACACACGCGTGCGCGCACGCACAGTCTTTTTCGTCGTTTCCCTTGTGCTCTCAACACACGCACACGCACACGCACCGTAGTCTTCGGCGTCCTGCCCCGTCAGCCGCTCCAGCAGGTCGGGGTGGTTGCACACCTTGCGCAGGATGTCGATGCCGCACAGCGCGCGGCGGCTGCCCTCCAGGATCTCGCCCACCTCCTTGGAGGCCAGGTAGGAGCGGTACAGCTCCAGCTGCTCAGACACCAGCGTGCAGAACAGCACCTGGGGCGGCGCCGAGGGGGGCGGGGGCGGGGCGGGGGGGGGGGGTCCGCGTTCGGGGTTCGCGGGTTGTCGGGGATGCGCACAGAATTCGGGGGGCGTACACAGTTGGGGCTTGCAGTTTGCGCACTGCCGGTATGTTGGGGTGGCGCCAAGTCGTCCGCGGTTTGCGTTCCCAAGGTCCGCGGTTCCCGCCGGGAAGGGGAGAAACGTCAGGAAACGGGGGCCGCCACAGCAAGCAGGCCTCCACACGCCTCCACACGCCTCCACACGCCTCCACACGCATCCACGCGCCTCCACACGCCGCCGCAGGGACACGTACGCCCGCACCTGCTCGGTCTTGGCGGGCAGCTGCGCCGCCACGTCGGCCTTGCGGCGGCGCAGCAGGTAGGGCGCGATGAGGTCGCGCAGCACCACCGCGCACTTGTAGGCGGTGGTCACCTGCAGGCTGCTGGCGTTGGCGTAGCCGCCCACCTGCGGGAGAGGGTGAACGGGTGGGGGGTGGGGGGCGTCACCGGTAAAGCCACGCGGAGGGGCGGGGGCCACGTGCACCGCATGCGGTCGGCCCTTCAGCAGCCACCACGCCCTTTCCAAGCTCTCTACCTCTGCACCAAAGCCAGCCGCACACCTGTATGGGCACAGCGAACTGCGCCTGGAACACGGGCAGCGTGCCCAGCTTGCCGGGGAAGATGAAGTCGAACAGGCTCCACAGCTCCGCCAGCCGGTTCTGGATGGGGCTGCCGCTCATGATGAGCCGGTGCACCGTGTGCAGCTGCGGGGGGGCGTGTGGTGAGCAGTCGTTGCGGCGATGGCCAGGCTGGCAGTAGTCGTGAGGGGGTAGTCGAGAGGGGTTAGCCGTAGGCGGCGGGGTCCGAGGCTGCAGCGGCAAACGGCGGCACACGCACTTCCCTTTCCTGCGCTCCACCTCCCGCCACCCGCCCAAGGAGGCGCGCACACACACACATACAGGGCACGGTCTCTCGCTTGCTTGTCGGTTTCCCTTGACCCCATCTAACACCACACACACACCCAGGGGTCAGGGGCGGCGGCCCCACCCACCTGCTTGCACACCAGCGTGATCTCCGAGTCCGGGTTGCGGATCTTGTGCCCCTCGTCCAGCACCGCCACGCCCCACCGCACGCGCAGCAGCAGGTCGCGGTGCAGCCGCAGCTGGTCGTACGTCGTCAGCACCACACCCGGGTAGGAGGAGGGGCCGGAGGCGGCGGCGGAGGCGGCGGAGGCAGAGCCGGCGGCGGGGGCGCGGGTGCTGCCGGGCAGCGGCACCAGCCCCGGCGGGCAGGGGCTCAGCGCAGCCTCCAGCACGCCCGCCCTGCGTGTGCGTGTGTCGGCGGGGAGGGTGCCGGAAGGTGTGGTGGTCCGCAATTGAAGCTTTGCATCGTGTGTTGTCCCCAGCATCCCCAGCGACCGGGCGACCCGCCTTCCTATGCAAACCTCACACCGCCGCCCCCCGGCCGCTTCCCCCCGGCCCCCGGCCCCTCACACCTCCACCGCCCCGACCCCCAACACTTGGCCCCCCTCCGCCCGCGCGCGCACCTGTCCGGCCGCACCGAGCCGTTGGGCGGGTTGCGGCCGCTCTCGTGCAGGATCACCACCCGCAGCGCCGGCGCCCAGGAGCGCAGCTCGCGCAGCCACTGCCGCATGACGGTGGCGGGACACACCACCAGCGAGGGCCGGTACAGGCCGCTGGCGTGCAGGCCCGCCAGGTAGGCGATCATCTGGGGGGAAGGGGTATTCGTGTGTTAGATACAAGCCGCGTGCGTGTGCGTGTGTGTTTGTGTGAGGGGCCGGCGGGTGGGGCGGGGCAGGGTGGGGCTGCGGGGATGAGTTGAGAACCACGCATGCGCACACGCGCGCGTGCGGCGGCCGGCCAAAGGGTGCAGGCCCCCTTGCGGGCGCACCGGCATGTGCCGCGGCGCCGGCACCGGCATTTGCAGCTCGCAAACCCCGCAGCGGCCGCGCGCCCGACACCGCCCGCCGCCTCCGCCCCTCCGCGCACCAGCCCTTTGCTGTCCCCACCACCCCTCCTCAGTTCCTCCACCACCCCTTTCCCCGTTCCGCCTCCTCCTCCTCCTCCTCCGACGCCGCCCCCGCACCTGCACGGTCTTGCCCAGCCCCATCTCGTCGCCCAGGATGCCGCCGGCGCCCTGCACGTGCAGCTCCCACAGCCACTTGACGGCGGTGCGCTGGTAGTCGAACAGCCGCGAGTAGAGGCGCGCCGGCACCCGGAAGCCGCCCTCGAACACAATGTCCTCCTCCTCGGCTTCATGGGCTTCCTCGGCGGCTTGCTGCTCGTTCCGCTCCGCCTCTGGATCCGGATCCGCATCGGCAGCGGCGGCGGCGGCGGTGGCAGGTAACTCCTCCGCCGAGCCGTAGGCGCCGTGGTGCGGCGCGAGCAGCGCCGATCTGTCGTCGTGGCCGTTCGCCAACCCGCCACCGCTGCGCCCCCCACCGCCGCCGCCACTGCCACCAGCACCGCTGCCGCCGTCGCCACCATCCGCATCGCCGCCCACGCTGGCGCTGCGCCGCCGCCGGCGCTGCTGCTTGCCACGCCGCGGCTTCTGCTTCGCCCACGCCTCCGCCCGCCGCGCCTCCGCTTCCGCCGCCGCCGCCCGCCGCACACGGTCGATATAAAACTGCTCGTCCACGTCATCATACAGGTCTTCGTCCACGCCCGCTGCTGCTACCGCCGCCGCCGCCGCCCCCTTGCCACGCTTCTTGGCCTTGCCCTTCTTCCCGCCCCTCCGCCGCCCGCCGCCGCCCGCGCCGTCCTCCGCCTCATCTTCCAGACCAGATAGCCCCGCGTCCTCGCTGGCGTCCGCGTCATCTCCGTCGTCGTCGTCGTCGCTGATGACCACGACATCCTCGTCCGCATCCGAGTCGGGCGCGTCGCTGCCCTGCGTGTAGTCGCTGCGAGCACACACACACGCACACGCAGCCACGCACAAGCAGTGTCCTGCTGTCAGGCCGTCAGGCCGCGGGCCGCAACACGCACCACGCCGGAATCCGCCTTGATGGGACGTCACCGCACCACTCGCTCCAGTCTGACGGGACGTGCACGCTCACCTGTCCTGCGGGTCGTCCACGCCCTCGCCGGCGGGCCCCGCAGACGCGTCCGAACCGCTGGCGCCCGTGCCGCCGCCGCCGCCGCCGCCGCCGCCGCCGCTGGACCGCCGCGCTCGCAACCGCCGCCGCTGCCGCCGGCCCGCGCCGCCCCCCTCCTCCTCCTCTCCGTCCTCCACGCCCTCCTCCGCCTCCTCGCCTGCCTGGCCGCTGCCGCTGCGCCGGCCGCGGCCGACGCTCCTCCGCCGCTCGCCCCCACCCGGCCGCTCCTCCTCATGCTCGCCCTCCTCCCCGCTGCTCCCGTCGCTCTCCTCCTCGTCCGCCCCACCCGCACCAGAAGCCGCGCCAGCCGCTGCGAGGCGGCGCGAGCCGCCGGCGCGGCCCGGCCGCGCGCGCGGCAGTGTGCTCTTGCGCCGCAGCTTGGTGCTGGCGCCGGCCTTGCGCGCCGTGGCGGCCTGGTGCCAGAAGTGCGTGGGCACCCTGCGCACGTCGCGCTCCTGTTGGGCGCGCAAGAAAAACAGATGCGGAGCGAGGTGGCGAGGAGGCGAGCAGCTGGCGGCACGAAGATTGACGGCACAGCCCACTGAACCCAGCAAAACCCCAGGGCGGACCAGAGTATGCAGCACCGACATCATAACTTGAAAATTGACTCGTATACTACCCTAACCCCGCCCTGCCCAGCCCCCTCTCTCGCCTCCCGGCCCCGGCCTTCGCCACCCGCACCTGCTGCGGCAGCTGGTCGGGCTCCAGGAACTTGGCCCGCGGCCGCCCCTCCCGCGCCTCCAGCGCCCGCTGCCCCGCCTCCGCCAGGTAATCCCCCACACGCCGCCCGCTGCGCGTCACCGCCGCCGCCTCCTTCTCGTTCAGCGCCGCGCGGCCCAGGTGCCGCAGCGCGCCCTCGCCCGTGCGCTGGAAGGGCATCTGCGCGCCGGTGGCGGAGCCGCCGCCGCGGCCGCGGCTTGCACCGGCGGCGGCTGCGCCGGCGGCGGCGGCCGGCGGCTCCGCGTTGACCTTCTTCCGCTCAAAGCCGGCGAGCCGGTCAAAGGGCGTGAGCAGTCCCATGCGGATGAGCCTGTCCTTCTCCGTCTCCACCAGCTCTAGGCGGCCGCCACCGCCCGCGCCGGCGGCGGCGGCAGCACCGGCGTCGTCGTCGTCGCCGTCGCCGAACAGGTCATCCTCATCGGCGGTCAGCCGCGCGGCTGGCGCGGCCTCCGTGCGAGCCCGTTTGCGCTGCTGCTGCGGCACAGGCTCCGTTTGCTGCTTGCCACCTGCCTGGCGCGCCGCCGCGGCCGGCGCCGCCGCCGCCGCTGCAGCACCGCCGACTGCTGTCTGCGACTTGCCAGCGGCGGCAGCTGCGCCCGCCGCCGCCTTGCCGCTTCCGTGCCTAGCCATCGCCGCGGCGCCAAAGCGCGGACGGCCCCGCCCTGCGGTTGCCCCACCACCGCCAGCATCGCCACCCTCTGCACCTCCGCCCGCACCTGCGCCGCCTCCGCCACCTGCCCCCAGCTGCGCCGCCTCCGCCGCCAGCCGCTGCTGCTCCGCCCGCAGCCCCGCCAGCCGGTCCCGCATCACCGCCACCTGCAGGGAGCTGCGGGCGCAGGCGACGGGCACACACAGCAGCGAGGGCGTCAGAGTGCCAGCGCGTCCGTGCCCGGTTGCATCCCTGTGACGTAAGCTATTCACATTCACACGTTCTGTTTTCCAAACTAGCAAGCACGAGTTCACTGACGTCGCGCCCGCCGGCGCCGCGGCTGCCGCCTGCGGCTCCTCCTCTTCCGCCGCAGCCAGCGCCACACTCATGGTGCCGATCTCCGCCGCCACCGTCGCCAGCTGCGACGCAACCCGCTGCCGCTCACGCCGCCGCTGCTGCTGCACCTGCTGCTCCCCGTCCTGGGCGGCTGCAGCGGCGGCCGTAGCGGGGCCGTCTGCGAGCGGGCCCGCCGCGGCCCCGCTCTGAGCGGCTTCATGCCCCGTCTCCTCAAGCGCCTGCGGGGCCAGGAAGGCAGGCATTGAGGCACCAATGGGTGCGGGTGCTTGCACTGCCCCAGCGTTACTGTAAGCCGAGCCCATAGCCCAGGGCCGGGGCGTGCGAGGCCCAGGCCGAGGTGTGCGGTGGGCGCCGCGAAGCTTCCGCCACAGCCGCCCGGTGACACCACCGCAACCCACAGCCGCCCGGTGACACCACCGCAACCCACAGCCGCCATAGGTTCAAAGCTATTGTCAAGGAAGCTGTTCGTGCACCGCTAACCCCAAGCCGGGCTCACTTCCTGGAGAATCTGCTCCTCGACCACGTTGGCGTGCTTGGCCGTGACGCCCAACTCCGCGAGGCACAGCTCATCGTCGACCTCCATCCTTGAGGCAGTAATTCAACAGCCCCCGGCAAAAAAATAGGCCGGCAGGCGTCACAGCCTGACCCGCGTGCTGCGCCGGGAGCCCCGCGCCATCGCGCGCCTTTAGATAAATACTATATGCCTCGTAATGGCTTGGAACACCGCACTATATTGCGCATCAGATGCTCCTTGGCAGAAATGGGCAGCAATAGGCGGGAATTCTCAAGTAGCTTCCAATCCAGGCTTAGTAAACTGGAACACTATGCTGGTATTTGATAATACACTTCTATTTACTCAGCGTTTGAAATCGACAGACCCACATCACAACTCACGACTTGTTGGTGCGCATTGCTGGGCTTTTAGCCTACCTGCAGCAGCAATGGAGCTATAATTGCTAGCGCATGCAAATGCAATCCACAGCGCTCGTGCTGGCAGGCAGGCCGGTCGCCGGCTGGGTTGCGACCGGCGCGCTTGGCGAGCCCCGCGTGGCTGCCCGGCACCGAGCTGCAGCGCTTCTGCAGTACTTTAGATCACTCATGACAGCAGCATCGCTCGGTCCGCAACCGGCATGCTCCAGCGCAGCGACTCGCGGTGCCGGTTCTGCCGTGACTGCCGCCGACACGCGCAGTCACGGCGCTGTGCCACGACGCAGTGGCGCTGGCGACAACGGCGCCGTGACTGCTAGTGCGTCTGGAGTTGTCGAGGAGGCGGTTAGGGAGCTACACAGTGCGCACGCAGCGCGGAGCCTGGCGGCGTCCCTGAGAGTAGGAGGCAGCAGCGTCGCCTGCGGCCCCTGTCCAGCGCCTGGCGGCCCCCCGATCCTCCACTCCGCCGCCACCACAGCTAGCAGCGCATGGCTACTGAGGAACTACAGCACCACCACCACCACCAACACAAACACCGGCACGGGCGCGGGCGCACGCGCGGCGGCGGGTTCGGCAGCCGGGGCGTCCACATCAGGTGCCACCGGCGCCGCCGCAGCAGCAGCCGCAGCAGCAGCGGCTGAGGCCGCGCTGACCGACCTGCGCTCGCCGGCGTCCTGGTACCCGCTGGCCCGCAGCATGCGGCGGCGCGTCATCGCGCACCTGGGGCCCACCAACTCGGGTGAGCGCTGGGCTGGCGAAATGCAGCAGCGCGCGTGCCGGTGGCTGGCGGCGGGCGTGCCGGTGGCGGGCAGCGGTCGGCGGCCGGCGGTCGGCGGGCGGCGGGGGGAGGATGCAGCTGGATGGGCGGTTGGGGTTGGCACGTGCGACGCAACTCCTGGTCGTTGACGGCCCGGTTGAAGGCCCAGCCCCAACGTGCGCCCGCGCCCGCGCAGGCAAGACGCACGCCGCGCTGGAGGCGATGCGGGCGGCGCCCAGCGGCCTGTACTGCGGCCCGCTGCGGCTCCTGGCCTGTGAGGTGAGGTGGCGGCGAGGTGGCGGAGGGCGTGCGTCCGCCAGGGGTGCAGGCTGGTGGCGGGCAGGGCTGAACACACACGCACGCGCGGCAGACACACCGCATGAACTTGGTCGCTGTGGCCTCAGGTCGCAGACCGGCTGGCGGCGGAGGGGCTGCCCTGCCGCTTGGTGACGGGGCAGGAGGTGCGCACCGCCGTGCCGCCGCCGCCGCCGGGCGCTGCTGCTGGCGCCGCGGGGGCCTCCGCAAGCGGCGCAGCGGCCTCGACCGCCTCCGCCTCCGGCCCGGCAGCAACTGCCTCCACATCTGCCTCTGTGGCCGGCTCACGTGGGAGCAGCGCCGGGCCCAAGTACGTGGATGACGCAGATGCGGAAGCCGCGTTTGGGGCGACCGGTGGCGCGGGCGCAGGGCCAGGGGCAGGGCCTCGGGCTGCTGCAGCCGGCGGCGACGCCACGGGCGCACCACGCGCCTCCTCCTCTGCCCCATCCTCCTCCTCCTCGGGAGCAGCAGCAGCAGCAGCAGCAGCAGCAGCGGCGGCTGTACGGCACACGGCGTGTACGATCGAGATGGCTGACGTGGAGGGCGGCGGCGTGGACGTGGCGGTGCTGGACGAGATCCAGATGCTGGGCGACGGCCTGCGCGGCTGGGCCTGGACGCGGGCGCTGCTGGGGCTGGCGGCGCGGGAGGTGCGGGTGTGGTGGGTGGCGGGTTGTGTTAGAGATCACAAGGTAAAACGACAACATGGGTTGTGGTGCGCGGTGTGCGGGGATGGCGACGATGGGGGGGATGCGGTGTGTGGCGGGCTGGGGCTGGGTTTGACGAGGCACGGCGGCGCGGTAGGGCGGGCGAGCGGGCGCACAGCAGCTTGATGGAAGGTGGGGACTCGTGGAGTCCGGCAGTAATGGGCAGTGGTGGCGAATGCCCCATGCTGGCCGATGCTGCTGCCTCCCTGCGCATCCACCGCCGCCACCACCACCCACCACCTGCCACCTGCCACCCGCCACCGGCGCTGCAGGTGCACGTGGCGGGCGACCCGGCGGTGCTGCCGGTGCTGCGGGCGCTGGTGGCCGAGTGCGGCGACGAGCTGGAGGTGGGGCGGGCGGGCGGCGGCGGGTGCTGGGCGGGGAAGCACAGCACAGGGGTCCGGGCGACCGGGCGGCACACGGGGTGGGGGCGCCAGATAGGCAGCAGCGCGGCCCGTGGTGGTGGTGGTAGTGGTGGTTGTGGGTGGTCAGGCAGCAGCGTGCTTCATGGTAATGGTGATAGTGGTGGTGGTTGCGCGCGCCTGGGTGGCAGGTCCGTGCCCTACTGCGGATGCGGCCGGCCTTGTGGCGGCCGGCGGGCCCTTGCCCTTGCGGGCAATACCATACCACGCATCAAACCTTTGTACCATTTGTGCGTATGTAATCTATACAGATGCCGATTGCGCACCTGACGGCTCTAAACTCCCTAACTCCCTTGCACGCGCCCAGGTGCGCACCTACCGGCGGCTGTCGCCGCTGGTGGTCCAGGGCGAGGCGCTGGGCGGGCTGGCCGGCGCGGCGGCGGGAGACTGCCTGGTGGGCTTTAGCCGCCGCAGCCTGCACGGCCTGAGGCGCGAGGTGGTGCGGCGCACGGGGCGGGAGGCGTGCCTGGTGAGAAAGGGGGAGCCGGCCCGAGCGGCCCCCGGGGGTGCGGTGCAGTGGCAGGGTGTGGGTGGGGGGAGGGGCGCTGGCTGTGTGGTATGCAGGTGGGGTGCTTGAAGTTCACAAACCTTGGGGGAATGGGCGCGTGAGCCTGCTGACGGTGAGTGCGCGGATTTTATTTGGGGGGGGGGAGGGTAAAGTCATTTCAAGTCCCAAATCAAGGGGGCGTGCGCATACAGGTGTACGGCGCGCTGCCGCCCGAGGCGCGGCGGCAGCAGGCGGCGCTGTTCAACGCGCCGCCGCCGCCCAGGCCCGGCGGCGGGCAGCAGCCGAGCCCGCGCCAGGCTGGGCGCGCGGAGGCGGAGGCGGCTGCTGGCCGGGAGGAGCAGCCAGGCGACGTTGGCGGTGCAGCGGAGGGCGCACGCAGCAGCAGTGGTGGCGGACTGGGGCGCCGGAGCCCCCACCCCCACCCGCATCCGCACAAGCTGGGCTCGGAGGCCCTCGGTAGTGGCAGTGGCAGCCACGGCAGCAACAGCAGCAGCAGTAGCAGCAGCAGCAGCAGCAGCGCCGACGCTGCGGAACAGAGCGACAGCGACGGTGGCGGCAGCACGCACACATCCGCCGGTCCGACATGCGGCGGCAGCAGCAGCGGCAGTAGCAGCGGGCGGGGCTCTCGGATCCTGGTGGCCAGCGACGCCATCGGCATGGGCCTCAACCTCAACATCCGGCGGGTGGTGTTCACGGCGCTGCACAAGTACGACGGCCGCGCCGTACGCCCGCTGCAGGTACGGTACGGCACCTGTGGAGGAGTGCAAGGTGTTTCGATTGTGCTCATGCTAGTTCCGTGAAGTTTACATGCTCCAGAAACCGCGCGTGTACACACAACACAGTCCATCCACACGCGCTGTCGTTGCCACCCCCTGTCCCCGGCCTTGATCCAACTCCCCTCGTCACCCCCTTTCCGGCTGCCTGTCCCGCGCTCTCACGCACAGGCGGCCGAGGTGCGGCAGATCGCGGGCCGCGCCGGCCGCTTCTCCTCCGCCCACCCCGCCGGCTACGTGACCACGCTGCACGCCGCGGACCTGCCGCTGCTGCACGCCGCACTGGCCGAGCCGCCGCAGCCCATCACGCGGGCCTGCCTGCTGCCCAGGTGCGGGCGCTTGGATGGAGGCGGGTGGTTGGGACTCGGGGGAGCGCGCGTAGGGCAGAAAGGCAGGAGGCACAGCGAAGATTTCTGGGGGGGGGGGGGGTAAGGCGTTGGGGTGAGGATGGTGATGGTGATGGTGATGGTGATGGTGATGGTGATGGTGATGGTGATGGTGATGGTGATGGTGATGGTGATGGTGATGGTGATGGTGATGGGGGGTTGCGTGGAGAATTCAACCGGGCACAGGCCGATGCCGCCGCACGCGCGCGCACGGCCGGCTCGTCCTCAGCCGCTGCGATTTGGGCGCGCCGCTATCCCGTGCTTACGCGAGGATGCCGTGCCACACCTGCCTCTCCACACCACCTCAACCGCTACCACTGCCAACTTCACTTCACCATCACGATCACAGCTCGGAGCAGCTCGCGGCTTACGCCGCCCGCCACCCGGGTCGGCCCATCGCCACCAGCATGTTGGCCTTCGCCGCCGCCGCCCGCCTGGCGCCCGCCTACCTGTACGGCAGCTACGACGGCTCGTACCGCATCGCGTCGGCGCTACGACACCTGGATCCGTACGGCGGCGGGGGCGGCGGCGATGATGATTGCGACGGAGGGGAGGAGAGCGACGCAGAGGCGGGCAGGGAGGAAAGCGGTGGCCGCGGCGGCGGCAGCAGGGGCGGCAGTAGCAACGGCGGCGCGGGCAGTAGCCGTGAAGTGGAGGAGGACAGCGAGGGTGGCTACAGCGTCCGCGGAGATGGCGGCGGCGGCGGGGCGGCGCGGCGGGGCGGCGGCGGCGGGCTCACGGCTGAGGAGCTGCTGCTGTTCAGCACCGGTGAGCTGCCTCGCTGTCCTGCTGCCCCTGCGCCCTGTGTCCTGCTGCCCCTGCGCCCTGTGTCCTGCTGCCCCTGCGCCCTGTGTCCTGCTGCCCCTGCGCCATGTGTCCTGCTGCCCCTGCGCCCTATGTCCTGCGCCCTGTGTCCTGTGTCCTATGCCGCGCCGACTGGGTTGCGCTCCCAGGAGGGCGCACGGCCGCTGCGCGTGACTGAACCGTGACACTGTGCCGGCGCATGGATTCTGCGGGCCCCGCCCTGGCACTGTTTCCTGACGTGGTCTTCTCGCCACACACATACATAGCCACGCGCACACGTACTGTATACACGCATGTACACGCGCGCGTGCCCTCCCGCCGTACGCGCAGCCCCAGCCGACATGGATGACCCGCACGTGGCGTCCGCGCTGCTGCGCTTTGCCGAGCTGTACTGCGGGACGGGGCACGTGGGCGCCGACGTCATCGCGGGCCCCGCCTGGGGCCGCGCGCAGGTGCCGCACGAGCCGCCGCGCTCCGAGGTGCGTGGGGCTGCGGTGTTGCGGTGTGACCAATGCAGGGCGGGCCGCACGGCTCGGTCGGGTGCGCTTGGCTCCAGGGTTTGGGTGTTCAATTTGAACTCCATTGTGCTGGCCATGACTCCCCGGGGTGTGGGCTTTATCTCCTTCAGTCCCACCCTTAATTCAGCCCGCGCCTCGCTCGCCATCACACGCCGTCACCACTCCCCCAGGCCGAGCTGAAGCGGCTGGAGGCGCTGCACCGCATGTACGACTTGTACGTGTGGTTGGCGTACCGCCTGCCGTACGCCTTCACGGACCGGCGGGCGGCGGAGGCGGCGCGGGCGGCGATCGGAGCGCTGATCGAGGAGGGGCTGGACGGGCTGGCTGTGGCGGCGGCGCTGGGGCGGCGGGGCCACCACCGCGGGCAGGGGCAGGGGCAGGGGCAGCAGTGGGGCGGAGGTGAGGCCGGGGCGGACTGGAGCGATGAGGACGATGGCTACCGCGGCGGGGCCGAGTGACCGCCAGACAGCGGCAGACTAAGCCGTTCTGCCATCGGTGTGCTATGGCTCTCGCCATTCCCGAGAGGCTGGTAGGCTGCAGCGGCTGTGTTTCGGGCCGGGGTGAGATGTCTAGGAGAGGTCGACCCACAGCTGTAACACACATTAATATGATTGCGAGGTTACAAGAAGGGGACAGTGTAAACACCATTAATATGATTGCGAGGTTACAAGAAGGGGACAGTGTAAACACCATCACGGCTACGAGGGAAGCCACCATTCCGAAGAACGCAGCAAACCGCAACCCCCGCTTGGCTGCCAACCCAACTCACAGCTGCGTAGGTGCGTCGAAGCTAAGCCGCAGCCCGCCAAAGCCACACCAAACAGCAGCATCACAAAGCCCGCGGCTCATAAGGCACCGCACATTAATATGATTGCGAGGTTACAAGAAGGGGACAGTGTAAACACCATCACCATTAATATGGGAGACATTGCGAGGATAATCAGGATACCGTACAGGTGCTGCGTGCGGTATCAGTCACGGCTGGCAGGCAGGCGCAGGCAGGCGCAGGTGGAATGGGCAGCACGCATGGGACCTTGATGCATTCGCATGGTCTAAGGGTTCGAGAGGCTCGCTTGCAAGCTTCAAAGTGAGCGGCGCGGAGGCCCAAAGCGGCGCCCGGCTTTTGGGTACGCTAGCCACATCGGCGGCGAAACCGGGCGGTTGACAGGCCCGAGTGCCGCCGTGTGTGGCCCCGACGCTCAAACAACGAGAATTGACGCCAGCTTTACAGCTTAAAGCGCCCAACCTGCGAGATCAAAACACGGGTTTACGTTACGAGTAAATCAGACAGGCTTCACGCGATCGATAACCGCGCGTCCCCTCGCGGCGGATTCAAATCCCTCACAAAATGCGCAGTTATGAGTATTGATTAAGGCTGGCCCCTGTGCAGGATGACTTGTACCTTTCCGATTTGCAATTGGATCCGTTTACCAGCGGCAGTCTGGCCCTTGGACAAGATCTGCTCCAGCACAGGAGCGGCGTAGTTACTTGTCGCGACGTACAACTACATTCTCAGGAGGCTTGGTTCTCTGAACGTAGTCGTATGTGCGCGCTTAGCTAATTTCGGGCTCGACTCCTTTTCGCTGGGCCAGGCCGCTAGAAACCATGTATGACTTCTGCGGAATGCATCAGCCGATTGAAGACTACTCGGACCTGATGCCTGAGCTGTTTCGGCACGGCCATGGAATGGCCAGCAGCATGGACTGGGTCCCGGCTCCGAAGCAGGAGACCGCACAGCAGCCCACGGTACCGCTGGCGCCATCTCCTAAGGAGGAACCCTGCTCCGCGGGAAACGCCTTGGGCGCTTCCCGCAGGCGCAAGGCCGCGCCCAAGAGCCTGCGCCCGCAGCAAATAGCAATTATCGAGCTGCAGAAGCAAGTGGACCAGCTGATGAAGGAGCACGATGTGGTTGCAACCGAGAACAGCAGGCTCAAAGCCCGACTCAGGGTAAGCGAGGGCGAGTAATGAGTCAGTAGTGATTACGCCTTGAACGTGGCGCATTGGTTTCAGCAGTGGACGATGTTGTAGCGGCCAGCTGTTGCGGACTGCGAGTCAGGGCCCCGCGCGCTTTCCAGCCCAACTTCCGATAGGGCATGCACATGCGCGCGCGAGAGGCGACAGCGAAAGAGACTCTGTCACACGTTTATACTCGGAGCGTTATTTAAGGTTCATAATCGAGGGCCCCTGCCGCAAGCACCAAAACCGCTTTAGTACTTGCCGCCACGCACCCCGTCGGCGTTACACCCGTGACCCACCTCTTTCCTGCTTCCTGCCCCTCGCCAGGTCATTGAGGCCGTGCTGCCGGTTCGCGAGCGCCAGGAGCGGCTGGCGCAGGCCGCCGGGCTGAGCTCTCGAGCCGCGGCGGAGCCCGAGCCGCCCGTGCTGGCAAGCCTGCTAGACCTCCAAGCGCCCAGCCCCTCGTCCTCGTGCACGACCAGCACTTGCCCCTCCGGCACCGACGCCGATGACACCGCGAGCCCCCAGGATCCCAACAGCAGCATGGGCTTTGACAGCCTGGGCCGGTCGTACTCTGGCGCCACCTCGCTCGCGGCGGCGTCATCCGGCGCCACCGGCCCCACGTGCACCCCAAGCGGCACCGCCAGCGGCGGCCAGCGCTGCGCCCCCGACTCGGCGCGGCGCCAGCAGCACAAGGTGCAGCAGCAGCAACAACAGGCCGAAGACGAGGCGCGGTGGCAGCAGGCGTGGCAGACGTGGGTGCGCGAGGCGGCGCTGCTAGTGCACGCGCACGACGCGCGGCCCAATGAGCTGTACGAGAAGCGCGTGGAGGACGCGTTTGCGCGGCTCAAGGCCGCGGCGGTGTACGGCTGTGCCAAGCACCCCGAGCTCATCTGCAACATGTGAGAAGGGTGCATTGGGGCTGGTATAGGGGTGGTGCTGCTAGTTTGCGGGGGGGGGGGCTGGTGGGCCTTGCGCTGATACCGCAGGCCCTCATCTCGTGTCGACGGCGAGGCCGTGACTGCTGGTTGCGGGTGAACAGGGACTTGACCGCTGTTGCGCTGGCGCGGGCTGTGATGATCCTGCATTACTCAGACAGGTTTAGCAGCCGTGGTATGCCGGGCATGAGTGCATGACTAAGCATGACGGCGCACCTGCGCAGCAAGCCTCTCACGCTCACATGTTTGTGCCCCGCGCGATTTTTCTTCATTTTTTCTGCAGGCGCCAAGTGAACATGGAGACGGGCGTGGAGGAGGTGCCGCCCGACTCGTTCTGGACGCTGGTGGCGAGCGGCATGCGCCTCACGCCGGCGCAGGTGGCGGACTGCCGCACCGCTCTGACGCTGTACCGCGAGCGCATGGAGGTGGTGATGGCGGAGCGGCGCAGCCTGGCCGACCAGCTGTCGAGCTGCATGGGCGCGCTGCACCTGGCGGAGGCGGAGGGCCGCGCAGCGCCGGGCAGCACCCAACGCGACAAGCTCAGCCTGCGCGTGGAGGAGGTGGCGGCAGCGCTCGACACAAACGTCGCCGCCGAAGGCCATACCACGCGGCTCGCACGCGACATGCTAAACAGCACGCTCTTCACCAAGATGCAGTGCGCGCGCATCAGCGTGCTCTCCTACCCCTACTTCCCAGATGCGCTGGCGCTGCTCACTGCGGCGGTGGATGGTGCGGAGCGGCCCGCCAAGAGCGGCGGCTGCAGCAACGCGGCTGGCGACACCGCCGCCACCAGCTGATCCGTGCACCTCGACAGCCGCCGCCCTAGCGCAGCACCTGCATCCTGGCAGCACTGGGTAATTCTTGATGCGTGATATCTGGCTCGACAGGGCTGGCGTGTACCCTCATTTTGGTGTTGGTGTTGGTGTTGGTGTTGATGTCGGTGCCATTTGGACTGTGTCGTTTGTTCTCCGCAAGCGCCACCCATGCCCACGTTTGGAAGGGCCATCCCCGCGCCGCGCTGATTGTGAGTTTTAGCTTTTGGATTGTGTGAGCGCGCGGCACGTGATGGGTAACGCCAACGCAGCATAAATGCCTGGGTGGCGGCTGGAAGTGGAAGTGGAAGTGGATTGCAGGCATACGGTGCGTGTGCCGTTCCTTATCGCATCATGTGGTTGACGTTGCCGCAAGGCCCGCACACGGAGGTTATGTGAAGACGTGCGGCATGAACAAAGTTTTGTCAAACACAATCATGTCGTGGGCATTATGTACAGGCGCGGACGGCTAGGCCGGCCCGCAAGCCCCAATAAACGTTTGCTTTCATGCTCCCTTCACCCAGCTTGTCCAGCATTGGATGCTCCGACGCTTTCGAGCTCATTTTAAAGACGGGAGATGGGGAGCACTGACGCCACTGCATAACATTTTAGGAAGCACTGCTGGAGGGCCCGATGGGGTCGTGGGAGTAAAGGTGATGCTGGCGCACGAGCCATGACCACAACTGCGTGTGCAGAGCCTGAGCTTGCTGGCCTCATGGGCGAGGAGCAGGGGGTGTCGGGTGCCAATGCGCAATAGGGCGGAGGGAAACAGGCTGCGTCCTGGCCTCGTGTACGACTAACAGACTGTGTGACTCCTGACGGCTCGCGTTACTCCCTCGGGCAAATAGCATGCTGCGCTGGCAAAGATGTTGATGGAAGCTCGTGAGGGTGAAACTGCCACAGCTTTTACCTTTTTGTGGATGTGAATCCGGCTCGTGTGGCAGCGCGAATGCGTGCGTGCCGTTGGAACGGTGTGCCTCTCAGACAGTCGAGCCCCGGGTGTGGCGCTGACGTTTTGAAGATAGCAGTGGTATGCCGTTACCGTGCGCACATGGAGTGAGACGACTGTGCAGCAGTCTGGAGCAGAGCTGGTGAGAAGGCTCGCAAGAAAGCGTGACGAGTAGAGTCGCAAGCTATCGTCGGAAGAACACACAGGCGACGGCAAAATCGGTGTCCATTCGGTGTGAACTACTATGGTCGACACTGCATCAACGATATGATGTTGTACAAGTATGTGGGCGCATGAATTGGCAACGGTTTGAGATAAGAGGGGCCCCTGCCGCATGTGTGTGGTGCCGGAAGGATGATGTGCTGACCTGCGTTGGAAGGGTGGAGCCCCATCTGGTGGTGGGCAAAGTGGTGCGCTAGGCTAGGCAGGGGTGCATGCAGGCAGTGAGGCATGGTGTGGCGCAACACGGCAATTCAATGCCGCGCGCCACCACGAGTATTGAGGCTAGGGGCACCATGTCCGCGCGAGAAGACAGGTCACAGGTGGACAGCGCCGGGCGCTGGGCCAATGGGCCATGTAATGAATGTGCTTGCCAGGGGTGGCCGACTGGCCGGGTCGGACTTGCTCCACCGGTTCCAGCCCCAAACTAAGAGCTGAACTTGCGGTATCCCCGCTACGAAAGGCTCAGGGGGAAAGCTGTGGCTGCTGCTGCATCGCGGGCACCGCAGTGTAGGGACAAATTGCAGCTTCGAAACATTCGGCCTCAGACAGGAGACGTGGCGGTGGCTCAGCCCACTTTTCCCTGGAGGGGAAAGCCACCTTTTTTGTCTTTTCTCTGCCCCTTTTTGAATAGGCCGCAAGTCCAAATCAGGTCCACATAATTGCGAGCGAGACCCTTCGAGGGTCTGGCCCCAGTGCCAGCACTGCCAGGGCGGGGTGCCACACCGTGACCGTCTGTACCTGTTCACGGTGGCGTGGCAGGTGGCGCACCACCCACCAGATGCGCACACGCACACCCAGCCTGCCCATTTGGGTTCGGGCTTGGTTTTGGGCTTGGGTTTGGGCCCCACCCACCTGCCCGGCCACCCGCACACGCACAGATATAGCCCCTGGTTCTGACCCGCATCCCCTGCTGCTGCAGGTCTTCGAGGCGCACGGCTGCACGCTGGTGCCCAGGTGAACCGGCGCAGCATAAAGGTGGCGCTGGGGCCGGGCAAGCAGCTGGGCCTGGCGATGGCGGAGGCGGCTGCCTCCACAGCCGCCAGCATCGTGCAGTGGCTGCACCCAGTCTGCGCGAGCCGCCCGCCGGCGCCAATGGGGAACCTCAAACAAGGCGACTGGCTCGGAGACCCGGTTCGGCCAGCCGGGTGGCACCGAGCCGCCGACCCCCAGGAGGGTGGGCACGAGGGCGGCCGCCGCGCGGTCGGCCACGGCTTCGGCGGCGTGCATGCCGCCGACCCCCAGGAGGCTGCGTTCAACACCAACAAGAAAACAAAGGGCACAGGCAGCTGTGTCGAATGTGACGTCGAGAGGCAGAAGCCAGCGAAGCCGGAGGTCAAGCACTGGAAGGCCAGCGGCGTGCCGCTGTGCCAGCGCCACTACAGCTGGTGGAGCAACTGGCTGCGGCCTGGGCACGAGGGCGGAGCCAGCAAGCTGGCCGAGGCCCTGAAGCGGTGCATGGCGGTGCTGCGGAACCGTGCGGTGGACTCACGTTTAGCCATGACAGCGAGTGAGATGTTAGGAGGAGGGCATGATCGGAGGACGTGTTCGGTTTCGAGTTGGGGATTTCGAGTTGGGGACTTCGACTTGGGTCCGCCTGCAGGTGCGGCGTGGGTGCAGGTGCAGGTTCAGGGCCTGCGCCTGTGGGTGCTGGGGGGACCCTGTGAGGAGGAGGAGCAGTGAAGAGTGCCTGCGTCAGGTGACCGGCGGCAGAGCACACTTGATGCAGGGCCGAGCCAGCCGGTTGTCGTGTGGCTTTTGCCTTCGGCTATGATCTGATTGATCTCGGGGTTGCGGCAGGCACGTTTGCTTTCATGTTCCCTTATAACCCCGCTTGTCCAGCCTTGGATGCTCCGACGCTTAGCTCATTGAGCCAGTTGCGGGCGTGCGGGTGCTCGACTGCTCCGGAATGATGAGGAATGGGAGCTTGCGCCATTGGGCATTGGAGCATAACGCTGCATAACACCGTCGCAAGCTAGGGCCTAATTGCCTAATTGCCTAATTGCCGAATAATGCGTTCTCACGTGAGGTTCAGCGCTGCACCGGTCGTCAGGCCCGCGTCTCCAGGCGTTCATCTGAAGCCCGTGCGGGTCGGTCCGGCACCTGTCAAGTCGACTGGCGCCGATTTCGTCGCACTGCGGACAGAGCTCATTCAATCCGGGATGGGCGAGCACTCCGCAGACGTGCTGTTGGCCAACTTCATGCGCTACAATTCCACCTACGTGACCAAGGAGCTCTTGGAATCCCGGCTGAACTCGCTGGACGCCAAGATGGACTCGCGGGACGCCAAGATGGACTCGCGGGACGCCAAGATGGACTCCCGGCTGAACTCGCTGGACGCCAAGATGGACTCGCTGGACGCCAAGATGGACTCGCGGGACGCCAAGATGGACTCCCGGCTGAACTCGCTGGACGCCAAGATGGACTCGCTGGACGTCAAGATGGACTCCCGGCTGAACGTGCTGGACGCCAAGATGGACTCCCGGCTGAACGTCCTGGAGGCGCAGGTCAAGACTTGGCTGGTCATTGCAGTGGCGTTGAACATCCTCAGCAACAGCGAGGTTGGAAAGTTCCTCGTGGCGCTGGGCAAGTAAAGGTCAGTTGGGAAGGGGGGGGGGGGGTAGCATCGGGTACATGCTGGGGGAGGGCATTGGGCTGGGCTGAGCTGAGTAGTGGGGCTGGGCTGAGCTGAGCAGTACCCGCTGGGGTTGGCGCGCGGTGACTTAAGGTCTGGCAGGTGGAGACTCAGGGGTTAATGGTGCAGCACGAGCGACACCACGCCGCCGAGCGCTGACTTAATCTCTGTGCTCGCTGCGTCACCTTCGCCCGCCCCGCAGCCCGGCCAGGCAGCGTCCATCATATTGCTGCGAGCCAGGAGACAGAATGGCTTGGACCGCAGGGGTGTGTTTGGGTGTGACGACCGGTTGCGCCTGCCGCAATAGTGCGCCGCCGGGAGGAGGGTTTTGTTCGCCGTACCGGGAGTTGGCGCAGCAACCGCAATGCAACGGGCTCCCCTGGTGATAAGGTGAACGTGCTGGTTATGACGAGAGGATGCCCGGTACAACCCCGCGTGTTTTGCTGACCGGTGACGAAGCTGTGAAATTCTTACATAGTATGGGTCAAGGCCGCAGATGAAGGATTTACTATTCATTCGCCTAGACTGCTGTATCAACGATGATGAAGGATTCAATATTCATTTTTAGCCTAGATTGCTGTATCAACGATATAGTGGTTTATAAAGTGGCGGTGTGACATGTAGGCGGTGTGACGACAGCGTCCTGGCCCCGTGCACGACTAACAGACTGTGTATTTGCCCGCGTGACGGTCGCGGGCAAATAGCGTGCTACACTGGCAAAGATGTTGCTGGAAGCTCGTGAGAGTGAAACTGCCACAGCTTTTACCTTCTTTCTGAACCTGAATCCGTCTCATGTGGCAGCGTGAATGCGAGCGTGCTGTGAATGCGAGCGTGCTGTTGGAACGGTGTGCTTCTCAGACAGTCGAGCCCCGGGTGTGGCGCTGACGTTTTGAAGATAGCAGTGGTATGCCGTTACCGTGCGCACATGGAGTGAGACGACTGTGCAGCAGTCTGGAGCAGAGCTGGTGAGGAGGCTCGCAAGAAAGCGTGACGAGTAGAGTCGCAAGCACCCCTGGTTGCAAGCTATCGTCGGAAGAACAACGCACACGCGACGGCGGTGTCCATTCGGTGTGAACTACTATGGTCGGCACTGCATCAACGATATGATGTTGTACAAGTATGTGGGCGCATGAATTGGCAACGGTTTGAGATAAGAGGGCCCCCTGCCGCATGTGTGTGGTGCCGGAAGGATGATGTGACGACCTGCGTTGGGAGGCAGGAGCCCCACCTGGTGGTGGGCTAAGTGGCAAGCTAGGCTAGGCAGGGATGCAGGCAGGTAGGTGAAGCATGGTGTGGCGCCGTGTGTGTGTGCATGATGATGCCGCGCGCCACCACGAGTACTGACGCCATGTCTGCGCGAGAAGACAGGTCACAGGTGGACGACAGCGCGCTGTAACGAACATACTGTGCTTGCCAGGGGTGGCCGACTGTCGGACTTGTTTCCACCGCATCAAGCCCAAATCACAAGCTAGACCTGCGATATCCCTGCCATGAAAGGTGGCCCTCAGCCCTCAGGGGGGAACACGGGGCACAGTGGCGCACCCACGGGCAAAACCGAGCCCGTTGTCGAAACACACACGCCACTGTCACGGCTGTCAGCCCCCCTTCAGCGCCCCTAAACATTAACATATTAAAATACGCTGTGATTACATTGTGAGAGCTCGGGCACCAGCGCTGCCAAGTTTACGGCATTGTCGCTTCGCCGCGTCACCGCGGCAGATTTTCGCGACCTTCTTACGCAAGCCCAATCGCAGGTTGCCTTCTCCCCGCCCGCAAGTACTCTCACCTCATTTGGTATAGTTTTGATGGTGCATACAAGCCGAAAGGCTCCAAATCCGTTTTGCAAGTCGTTACTTACTAAAACGTTCACAATTGCGTCGCTCTTTCTTGAGGCTGGGAATCCCTAGTACTGCAGCAGCTAACGTATCGATATGCATCAACCTCTATTGTGGGAGGAGGAATGGGAGAAAGTTGCGCCCACGCGGGAGACCAACTTGAAGCCCAGCCCGCAGAGTGGCCTATATGTAGGCCTCCCCCCGCTGGCTGTGCGCCTGGCGGCCGACGCAGCTAAGGCGGCAGCCGCGCAATCGCCATCAAACGGGCCACAAAGCACCAGCACAGACCTCACGACGTCCACAGGGCGCAAGCGGCCAAATGCCAGCACGGCCAAGAGCCTGCGCCCGCAGCAGGTCATGATGATAGAGTTGCAAAAAAAGCTCGACGTCCTGATGAAGGAGTATTCGGTGGTCGAAACGGAAAACAGCAGGCTGAGGGCAAGGCTGAGGGTAAGCGCTGGTGGGCAGCGGGTGTAAAGGGGCGGGCGACGGCTCGGGGGCGGAAGTGGGAGTTCCGTGGTGGCGGGCGACACGGCTTCCCATGCATCACCGTCTCACGCTGCCGGGCATGCAACCTGATGCTTGCCAGCAGTAAAAAAGGAGGTTGTCAGTACACACCTCAGCGCACGGACAAGCAACGTTCAAGTGCACGCCGGCTGCTACCGTGCTCTGTGCCTTCCACGAGGGGCCGCCGCTAACGCTTTCGGCCGCCCCCGCACGCGCGCTGCCCCCTGGATCCAGGTCATCGAGGCTGTGCTGCCGGTGCGGCAGAGGATGCAGAAGCAGCCCTCTCAGCCGCTGCCCACTGGCACCACCATCACCGGCACCGGCATGGCGGGCACCCCACCGCAGTCGCAGCTGCTGAAGGTGGAACCGGGCGAACCCGCCGATCGCGCCACCGGCTCCGAAGACCTGTATTGCATGAGCGGTGACGCCGGCGGCAGCGTGGGCGGCGCAGGTGGCGCCATCGTGGTCGTCCCGCCCCTTACCACCCCCTTCCAGCTGCAGCACCAGGCCTCCCTGCAGCACCAGCACTCGCTGCAGGCGCAGGCATCGCAGCAGCTGCCCTCATCCCACCCGCAGGCGCAGCAACAGCAGCAGGCGGCGTCCACGGGCGCCGTCAGCAGCTCCACCACCAGCGCCACGGCGCCG
The DNA here is from genome assembly GCA_016834605.1 of Chlamydomonas incerta. Classification (NCBI taxonomy): domain Eukaryota; kingdom Viridiplantae; phylum Chlorophyta; class Chlorophyceae; order Chlamydomonadales; family Chlamydomonadaceae; genus Chlamydomonas; species Chlamydomonas incerta. The sequence goes on from JAEHOC010000009.1 coordinate 1,462,911, forward strand.
CCTCTGGGTCTGCTGCGCCTGGCCGCGGACTCGCCCACCGCCAGCCCGCACCGCTCCTCCACCGAGCCCGACCTCGACTCCGGCTGCAGCCCGCTGCTGCATCCTTCCGCCTCCACCCTGGAGCACTGGCTGCGGCTGCGCCCCGCCTCCTGCAAACAGCAGCAGCACCAGCAGCAGGGGCGGAGCCCGGACGAGGACCGGTGGCTGGAGATCTGGAAGGCGTGGGTGCGCGAGGCCTCGCTGCTGGTGCAGGTACACGACGCGCGGCCCAACGAGATCTACGTCAGGCGGCTGGATGAGGCGTTCGCGCGGCTGCGGCAGGCCGAGCACGAACTAGACCTGGCGCATCCGGAGCTCATCTGCAACATGTGCGTGTGCGGGGGTTGGGCTGGTCCTGCGGCAGGTGGCCGGTGGACATTATGTGCTAGGGCCGCCCAGGTTGCGTTGTCAAGTGTACCGTACTTGGGTGGGCAGGTCGGGACAGGTTTGCAAGGTGCGTGGTTGTGTTGGGCTGGCGGCGTGCAGCAGCGAGGGGCAGCAACTCATGCGCGTGTGGGACAAGCGACTGACTGGGCCCATGACTTGTACATGCGCTGACTCTTGCCCCTGATTTTACGCCATTTTGTCTCCATTTTTACCTTTGCAGGCGCCAAGTGAACATGGAGACGGGCGTGGAGGAGGTGCCGCCCGACTCGTTCTGGACGCTGGTGGCGAGCGGCATGCGCCTCACACCGGCGCAGGTGGCGGACTGCCGCACCGCTCTGACGCTGTACCGCGAGCGCATGGAGGTGGTGATGGCGGAGCGGCGCAGCCTGGCCGACCAGCTGTCGAGCTGCATGGGAGCGCTGCACCTGGCGGAGGCGGAGGGCCGCGCGGCGCCGGGCAGCATGCAGCGGGAGCGGCTGACGCTGGAGGCGGAGGAGGTGGCGGCGGCGCTGCACGCCAACGTGCTGGCGGAGGGCCACACCACGGGCCTGGCGCGTGACCTGCTGCGCAGCGACCTGTTCAACTCCACCCAGTGCGCGCGGGGCAGGTGCGTGGGCGGGCGGGGGATGCCTGTTATGCATGTGCATGCGTTCAGCGGGGACTTGCCCAGCGGCATCCGACCGGCGCAGCGGTTGCATGTGGCAGCAATGCCCGCCATGTCGATGCTAGACAGCTTGCCGAGCCAAGGGTTGTGCATTGTTCGCTGTTGGGCTGACACGTTGCGCCTCATGCCACCGCCGCTCTGCTGGTTCCCGCTCCCTTGCTTTTGCACGCACGCACGCACCGCAGCATGCTCTCCTACCCCTACTACCCGGACGCGCTGGCCATTGTGGCGGCCGTGGTCGCCAACGCCGACGCGGCCGCCACGGCGCAGCAGGCCGCCACAGGCGGGGACGGCAGCGGCAGCGGGAGCGGCAAGGGTGGCGACGGGCCGCAGTAGCAGCACCAGCAGCACATACCGGCACGTGATGCCACGCCGCTGCACCACGTATGGCAGCAGCGGCTGGTGGCTCAGCGCAACGCGCGCCACCGAATTTGCGTGCAGTCTCCTGGCGTGTGCAGTGGGCGCCTCTCCGAGGTGCCAGGCCTGCAAAGCAGAAAGCGCTTGTACACAACATGACGAGGGGATGCGATGAGGTGGGGTGGGATGAAGATTTGTGTGTGGCGGAGCCGCACAACATCACAAACCAAGTTTGGATGCTTTGATTGAACGCGCCGCGACCAGTTTAAACTTGTGTCCGGTGGTGGCGTGGAGTGTGGCTGAGTTTCTGCTTCGTGACGGTGTCTGGGGAGAGCGCGGTCGCGCGCGCGCGTACGGGTCGCCGGGTCGGTGTGTGGGTGGCGCCCCAGTTGGGGACATTTTTTCGCTGCCGCAGCTGTGAAGTCAGCTCGAAAGAAGGCACACAACAGAAGTTGACTTCGTGATTTCGTGCAGGGCTGATCGGATTTTGCACGGCTGGGATCTGGGCTGAGATGATAGGAGGCAGCACAGGACTCACGGGGACGAAGGCGCTGCCGGGTTCCCAACGCTTGGGATACCGCACATAATTTGAGTCCATGCGCTCGCACTCAAGCTCTGGCGCTCTCGGTTCGTCTTTTGCACACAATTGCAGTTGCCGTGACGCTAGGCTGTTGTAGTTGAGGCAAGATTCGGGACAATTTCGTTATGATGGTGGTTTGGTGGCTGGTGGCTGTGCGTGTGCGTGCGTGCAATCCCAGGTGCACCCAATCCAAAAGCGAGTTGGGCATCGGGGCAGGAACACAACCAAATGGCATGTTTGGACGCACAGCGTCTGTATTTTTGGACTTCTTATACGTGACTGCGCCGCGAAGTGCTTCGCATCCATTGCGCTTCCGCTCATGCTACCTTTTTGCCTTGACTGTGGTGTGGGGAGGCGCTGAGGTTGTGGTGGTTACAGGTGCATCACACTTCGTAACGTGCGCTGTGTGAGGGTGCTACGGCTTCAGCACGGGATAGGTATGGTGTGTTGGCGCACCTGCGTGATGCGCACGGACTGGGCAGCGCGAAAGCGCGGCTGCGTATGGTTCAGTCCAAGATACTGAATGTTCGCACGGGAAGAGTTACTTGGAGTCTTGGAGACTGGACACAGGCGGGAAGGATGACAGCACGGACAGCTGAGCTTCATGACCACTTGTGATGGGGGTGTGTGCCTGGCGGGGGGGGGCGGAGGAGAAGCGCCACCTGTGCTGGTGGGATCCCCCCTGACGGCTCGTGGAAGCGCCAGCGCCTTGACAGCGTTCGAGGCACCGACTGACTTCCTGGCTGTAGTAATGATGAGAAAGAATTGTGACTGGTTGGGCGCGTTGCACCAGGTCGGCATGACCTTGGTGGGTTGATGCCGTGCGTGGTAAAGCACTGGATAAGAGAAAGGAATGCTAGTGTGTACTGGATGTATTGAAATGCCGCGGACATAACGCATGCCGTGATGCGCGGCCTCCAGGTGCAGGAGATGCTCCAATGCATCAATAATGTAATAACACGGAACATGCACACACAGCAGCACGCGTTTAACACACGACTTGCTTGCCAGGGTCATTCATGGCTGCGACCAGCCCCAAACACGTGAGACCTGAGCTCCAACCGCCGCCCCCAAACTGTAGCAGCCGCCTCAAGCTCTGCATATGCTTACGCACCACTCAGCAACGCCAGTGCAGCCGCGGCTGCAGCTGCCAAGGTGTGTTCCTCGAAGAACCACCGAATCCCCACGTGGTGTGGGCGGGGAACCCACTCCTGCGGGGAACCCACTCCTTGTCCCGAATGTCCGGCGTCCGTAGAATCGAACCTGGCTCATACTGCCGTCTGTTAAACCTCCTCGCTCAGTGCTCAGCCGCTGCCCAGTGCCTACTGCTGACTCGCAAGATTGGCCCAGGTCACTTCATTGATATACATAGCCCGCTGCTATCTTGCCACCAGCGCACCCCGCTGGTGCGTTCGCGCCTCAAGCCGCGGTGAGCCTGTCCCGGATGAGCGCAACCACGGCGCCACTGTCAATGCCCAGAGCCACCTCCACACGCGGCCGCGGCGCCGCCCAGCCGTGGTCTCCATGGAAGCCCTTTGGGCTGGCTGCAATGCGCAGGAGCATCACACGGCGCACGTCAGGAGGGCTGTGATTACTAGCCAAGCTAAACCAAAGGGTATTACTCCGGGCCCGGGGGGTTCCATGCATGACCATTAAGATAAGATGATGTTGCAGCCTTGCAGGGGGAGATGCGGAAGCTGCTCATTGCACGTGGCTCCACGAGCGCCCGCCGTTCCGGCCGACCGCACGCGGAGCACGATGCGCATGCGCCGAACATCGCTGGGCATGCGTCCGAGAAGCCACAGCCCCCGGCAGCCCCGGCACCCTCGCCGCATCGCTGCGCTCACCGTCCATGACCGTGTGTCCCCTCGTCACGCCGTCCGTCGCCACGCGCACCGCCCCCCGCTGCCAGCTGAACAGCTCTGGTTGCAGCACGGCCACCATGGCGGTTGGGTCGTGCAGGTAGATGGCGTCGATGTCGTGCCACTCCTGCGCACATGCGTCGCGCACGTGCACGGCCGGGCAAGACAGGGCGAGAGCATGTCGGATGCGGGCGCGGATGCGTTTGGGGGCAACTGCGTGCGCTTTCCGCCACTTCCCAGGGGACGGCAGCAGGGGCCGCGCCGGACCTGGGCTGGCTGTACAGAAGTCTGATCCGGCCCCTGCAGCCCCGTGTCCTCCAGCCAATGCACTAACCCGGTGGAAGCCGAGGTAGAATTGGGAGATGTCGCGAACAAAAGTGCCGTACTTTCCGCGGCCCTTCAGCTCCTGTTTGTTGGGCGGCAGGATTGGGTAGGGTTTGGAAGGGGCGGATGGAGGAGATTTTGGGTCTGGCGCCAATATGACATTCATGGTTGCGTGTGACTGCTTGTCCATGCTATGCAGGCGATCGAGGGCGCACCTCGATCTCTTCCCCGCTCATCTTGCACTTGGTCGTGACGTCCAGCCCCTGTCGTAAGCACCATTGGCGACAGAGTACACAGGCTGTCTGACTCCGCCCCGGTGACCACTTCGGCTAATTGCCGAGCGAGGGGCCCCCTTGGCTACACACGCGTGTTGTGAGGTCAGCGCAACGAGCTTTGTCGGCTGGAGCTCTCACCCACCAGGATCCGCAAGTTGGATGTGCTGCCCAGTACCAGGTCAGCCGCGTCCGGGTCTCCGAAGATGTTGGCCTCAGCCGCGGGGTTCACATTGCCTGCGGTCGCACGGGTCCAGCGTATCGTGGTCTCGGGCGACAGCTACAAGTATGCAGACACGGCAGCTAGGGAGGCGCGGCATGTTGACATGCTCAACTGACTCCCGCTACACACAAACTGCACGCCCGTCGTTTGCATCCGCTGCGCCTGCCCACCATTGACGAAGAACGCTCCACCCAGGATCACCAGCGACTCCTGTGCAGTGGATTTGGGCTCAGTACCGTGGGGAAGCTGCCAAGAATGTCAGAATGGACCTGCACCTGTTGAAGGCACATCCGTCTCTCACGCTACTCACCCACTTATCGCCCAGCTGCGGGTCGAGCCTGTGCACACAACACATGCGGCGCCCGATTTTCAAAGAGGCAGCCAATGCAAGAGTCAGTGTGCAAGTGAGAGCGCTTTGAGAGTGCCCTTCCCGCCACACCACTCCTGGGCTACGCTGAGAACATCACCCCAACCCGGCCTCCGCCTGCTCACATGAGCGCCTGTGCGATGTTGGTGAGCGGCGCCAGTGCCAGAATGGTCACCCGGCCGGGGTGCTGTCGGCACGTCCTCACAATGAACTCCGCTGCGGAGCAGTCCATGGCGGTGCCCTGCAGCGGCACAACCCGTGCCCACACAAGGCCATCACCACACACGATTTTTACACGCCCAGTCGCCCATGCATTACCGCATGCGCGAGCAGTCTGAGGGCGTGGCATGGGGCCCCCAGCTCCCACACCCCTCCCAGCTCCCTGACAGGATTGGTCCAGAGTTAACCCCCAGCTCCCACACCTCTCCCTGGCCGGCCCAGCCCCAAGCAACCAACCATGCCCAGTGCCCACCTTGGGCGGCGGCAGGCCTATGTCGCCGAAGCCGTCCGCGCCATGCACGAAGTCCGCGATGCGCTCCATGTCGGTGCCCGCCTTGAGCGACCGCGCCGCGCCCTGAGCCACCACCACGTCCTGCATGGCCGCGGGCGGGGAAGGCGGAGAAGGTCCAGCAGGCCATCGGGGGAGGGCGCCGGAGGCCGCCGGGGGTTGGGGCAGTGCCGCAGCCTCGCGCAACTACGTAGCGCATTGCGCTGAGCACCCTGGGTGGATGCCTCGCGCTCCTCGCCCACGCCCTTGCGCCCTGCAAAGAGCTGCACCGGCGCTTGACGAGAGCAATAGCAACGCGTGCCTGCAGGCGCAACCCGCTGCAGCCCGCACGCCACCCCCCCGCCCTTGCAACCCCCCACTCACCCACCTGGCCCAGCCCCGCCATCTCCAGCAGCCGCAGCGCGTTGGCTGTGGCCAGGGCCGTGGGCACGTTGCCGTACACGGTGGTAAGTCCAACCAGCTTGAACTCGGGGCTGTTGGCTGCCAGCATGATGGCCATGGCGTCGTCTGGGTCGCGAGAGCGGTGGGGTGGGAGGGCGGGAGGGTGGGAGGCAGAGCGTGGGAGGCGGAGGCGGATTAAGGCCGGGGTAGGTGGGCGCGGCGTCAAGGGGGTAAACAGGGGCTGGGCGCCGAGGGCAGTTTTACAGCGTCATTTATGCCCGTCCCATGGTGAGGTGTCCACACGATGGCACTGTCGGTCGACCGGCGGGCATAGTGCACTGCTCAGTTCGCCCGGAGGACCACATGCGTCCCCATGCGCACCTACACCTCAAGCATGCACCTGCACCCTGAAACCTTCCCCTGCCCCCCCCCCCCCAGCCGCAAACACCGCGGGTAACACTCACCTACGCCTGGGTCGGTGTCAATGATGAGTAATCGCGGCGCTGCCGCCATGCTGCCCGCCCGCTCTGGAAAACCCTAGCTCCTTAAAGCCGTGCGTGTGGAAACACGAGGGACGTCTTGGCGTTTGCCCGCAGGCGCGCAATGCGGTTCACCCAGCTTGACTTGATAGAGAGGTTAAGTTGGTTCAGGGGTTGCGTGGGAGTCCGTGCGTGGGGGTCCGTGCGTGCGCCAGATGCGGGTGGAGTCTTGGCGGGGTCTGGTGAAGCCCTAACGCGAAATATTCTATGTTCGTGCACCAGCGCCGGTCCGGAACGGAGCATAAACCGATGTGCTTGTTGTATATTAGGACACCGAAGTTGTGATTACTCGAGCGAGCGGTTGTGGTCGGGTTATTGCAGGCGCGGAGTTGGCCAGGGTTTTGCGCAGTGGCCACCGGGCCAGGTCGAACAATACTGTATGTCACACAGGTCGACGTCTATCTTTGTTAAGGGGACATCGCTTGCAAATGAAGATCATCGGGCAAAAGCGAACAATTGGGTGCACTCTCACCCCGGACCGGTGCGCGCGCGCGTCGCTTTCTAGTGTCCGCCGGCATATATCCTCAGGAAGATAAATAACTCGGTACTTGAATACATTGCCGTTGCATACTTGAGGCACATCTCGCTTCAAGCAGACTACCCCCAATATTTAGTCGCTGACTTGTGCGCTCACGCTCTTGCTCTTCACCGAACACCGCACAACTTTTGGCATCCTCGTTATCAAGACACTTGCATCACCTTGCTGTGCCACCGCGCGCTGCCAACACTCTCAGTCACGAAGATGTTTCTCTAGGACAGACGCCGGTCGCTCTTGGATAGTCGGCAGCTTTGAAGACTGGCTGCCATGGCCCCTGGCTTTGGCAGCTGGCGCATGGAGCCGCCCGGGGCGGAGGACGCATCGACGTCGTCCGCGTACGCGGACCAGGGCCCCCTCGCTCGGCTGCTGAGCAAACTGAAGCAATTCAAGGCCCTTGCCGCGGACAAGGACCTGGCAAACAGCGAGCTAGCGCCTCTGGTTCGGGCTCTGCCGCTCGATACGGTGAGAGCGTCGACGACAGCACTCAACGGCCGGTGCCGCGTTATGGCATTTTGCTTCAATAGCTTAGTTGTGCATAACGCATGCACTGAGAGTGGCTGCGGGCTACTGTCCCGGCGCTGGCTGTCGCAACTTGAGCACGCGCGCACAAGCCGCAAAAGCTGAGCGATATGCGCCCAGGCTCATTTACGTGAAGAGATATACATAGTTCGTCTGGGGCTGGGCCCGTACGTCCACCTTGCAGCGGGCTCGGGGTCGGTAGGCGAACATCGCGCGGCGTGTCGGAGTGCACGCGCTGTTCTGGTGCACGCCATGATGTCTACGTGTTCATGGTTCCATCATCGCTCATGTATGGGACTGGCATCAGCTGCGCGCAACGCTTGCCGCTTGGCCTGCCCGCGCGCTGCTGTCGCCAGCCGACTCGAAGCGCGCCTGCGCTAGCACGCAAAAACGAGCCGCGCGTCTTCAGACCGCTGACTTATACCAGGACCACTGCGCAGCGCATACGTGTGCCCAAAGGATCTTCCGGGCAGGAGGCGAAACAATCGACCCGCATCTGGAGCCCTTTCTCCGCACTTTCCCGTAACTCGCCCGCGGTCGCAGCTCCCTACAGTTCTTGGCTGAGGGGTGGGGCCAACGCCGTCATTGTGCGCGGAGCGGACACGGGATTCGCGGCAGCGCTTCGTGAGGCAATGCGCTGTGACATCGACGCGGCGACGGTTGGCCCGAGTCCGAACTAAACCCGCGCCATACCGGTCCCGACAGCCCGCACGAACTGCCGAACGATGACTGCCCGAAGACACATTTCACACATGCACATGTGGCTTGTACTGAAGGGAAGGGCCCCACGCGTGTCGCTGTGCCGCCGCGCCCCCAGGAGCTGCAGCAGCTGCTGGCCAAGTTCCACTGGTACCCGGGCCACAACTTCACCACCACGGTGGACCTGGCGAACCTCAAAGGCGCGCTTCAGAAGTACAAGTACATCAAGATCGGGCAGCTGGGCAGCGGCTCGTACGGAGTGGTGCACAAAGCCATCAACCGTGAGACCAACGAGCTGCTGGCCATCAAGAAGGTGGTGCACAGCATCGAGAACGGGCTGTCGGATTCAACAATCCGCGAGATCAGCACGCTGCGCGAGCTCCAGCATGACAATATTGTCAGGTGCGCTGCGCCGCGCGGGACTTGCAGCGGGGCAGGGGCGTGCCAGGGATTGCCCGGCGCACGCTTGGGGCGTCCTGGGCATGCACGTACCCATGTTGCGCCACTGCCGGTGTGTTCAGCGACACATCCGGTCCATCGGTTTCAACGGACCGACCTCTGGTCCTGCTGTTCACCTGGACCCGCAGGCTGAAGGACATCATCGCGACGGTGAACGGCAGCCACGTGCACCTAGTGCTGGAGTTCCTTGACTGCGACCTGCGCCACTACCTGGACACGTACGCGGAGGCGTCCGACATCAATCGCATCAAGGTGCGTGGTTGCCAGTCGGGCGTTACTGCGGTGTGTGGGCGTGGGTTCCTCCGTGCTGCAAAAGCAATAGAGCGTTACCGGTCAGTTCTCTGCGCGCATGCTGCCCTGACCCTCTGCGTATCCTCCGATACCACGTCCCTCCGCAGTCCATCGTGTTCCAGATCCTGCGGGGCATCCGCCATGCGCACGCCAACAGCATCATGCACAGGTGCGTGGCCTTCCCGATGCATGTGCGCCAGGTGCCCCCGGCGCTGTCGCCTCGTCATGCGCGAGACCAAGCGGCCAATCGTGTGGCTTACCAGTAGTTGCCCACACACCTCCATGTGCCTCCGACAGGGACCTCAAGCCCCAGAACGTGCTGGTCGGCGTGCGCTCCGGCAACGTCAAGATCACGGACTTCGGCCTGGCGCGCTGCTTCCTGCCCAACGAGGACCGCGCGTACACGGAGCGCGTGGTGACGCTGTACTACCGCGCGCCGGAGCTGCTGCTGGGCGCGCAGCACTACACCAGCTCGGTGGACCTGTGGAGCGTGGGCTGCATCATGGCGGAGATGATCAACTTCGAGCCGCTGTTCAAGTCCGATTCGGAGGTGGGTGGCGGGCCGGTTGCGCCAGGCCCGGGGGGCACCGGGCGCACAGCGGTCGGTTGCTGCTCGTCATCCGGGTGCCCTGACCCTGGTAAGGGGCCACAGGCGGGCTGTCCCACCGAGCTATGACCGACCTGTTGGCAACGTGTGTCGCGCAGATCGGGCTGCTGTTTCGCATGTTCGAGCGGCTTGGCACGCCCACGCCGGACGCCTGGCACGAGGTGTCGGGGCTGGCCTACTACTCGGAGAACTTCCCTCGCTTTGCGCCGCGGCGCTTCGAGGACGTGAGTCAACGCGCGTGGATGGTTGGCTGCTTTCTCCCCCAGTGCAGCGCCGAGGTCTAGCTAGCATTCCGGGCGTCAGCAGCAACTCTGGCCCGCCCTCGGCTGTGTTAGATTCTGAGCTCACGTTGTCTGTGGCGTGCTCCCCGCCCGCCCTGCAGCTCGTGCCGCGGCTGGCTGGCGACGCTGCTGGAATGGACCTGCTGCGCCGCATGCTCTGCTACGACCCGCGCCAGCGCATCACCGCCAGCGAGGCGCTGATGCACCCCTGGTTCAACGGCGTCACTGTATGAGTGCTCGACGCGCACGCGTGCCGGAGCTGCGGTTGCGGCAGCCTGGCAGTGGCTGCATGACGGCACGATGGGGAGGGAGGGGAGGGGAATGACTTTGAAGACCACTACTTCTTGGTTTCGCACATGCTAGTCGGCTTGCCGAACCAAGCCTGCCTCGGTGTGCAGGTGACACCGCCTTTGATGTAAGGGCACGCACGTTGCCCGTGTTCATGACAGATTTTGTTGGGGTACTGTCTATCTTTATGTTCGCAAGCGACGAGTGTGCATCTTTACTCGACCTTGCGAAGTGTATTTGCATGATGGGTGTGCATAAGGCAACCGGGCGCCGCATTTGGGTACGCTTCGATCATGAGCTCTGCCTCTGTGGCCACTTTGATTGGTACCATAGGGATGCAGCGCACAGTTGTGATGGCCACGTGCTCCGCCAGCGCGCTCACGAGGATGAGAAGGGTTGTGACTAGGCAATGACCTGCAGTTTTCCTCCATCTCAGGCACCCCCTGCACCTTGGTGGGTCCGCCCATACGATGGTTGACGTCTTGGACGTTTGCCCTTAGTGGCAAACCCCTTTCCTTTTGCGCCACATTTTGTTTGCTGTCTTCCCTGCGCGGGGTGCGCATTCTGGGAACTCGTTGGTAGACAATCAGACGAACTAGCTTAGCAGAGAACCGGGTTATATGGGTGACGACTGCGCGCTGTGGGCAACGATGCTGCTGCGGTCTCTTTCCATGCAAACCTTCGTGGACATGTAGGTTGCTAGTCAGATCCAAGGCGTTGTTTTTGGCTGTTACGGCAATGTGTGTGGTGCTGTATTGGTGGGCGGCCACGCTGTGTGATGCAAGCTGTAGAGGTGCTGCGCATCCATGCCGGGGGCTAGCACCGCTGGAGGGATTATTACAGGCTTTTGCCTTCGGACTGATCTTATGTTTCAAGCATCTGTTCGGCCGTGATCGGCCACGTTTGTGGTTGCCGATGTGAGCTACAGCCTTCCACTGCAGGTTGCTCGCTTTGGCCCTTTCATTAGATGTACATGGCACGGCTCCGGCACGGTATTTCCTGAGGTAGATGCGGGACGTTTGCCTGGAGCCCAGCACGACACACGGTTTGAGTTTCGGTATTTTTGAACGTGTGTATCTTTCGTTGTCTACGGCTGAATCCCTAAACCATTCGGAGGGCGGTCAAGTTCAGGACGACGTGATGTAGTGATGCGTCGATGTGTGTGACTCAAAGCACGATCAAGCAATGTTGTGAGGTACCGGTATTCGGCGAAGGCCCAGTAGCTACCGTACATTGATTCCACCGGCTGCGCCTAGCGCGGAAGGCGGAGGACAGGTGTGACATAGGATGCTAGATGCAGGAGATGACACGTCGATGAGCGCTGAGTGAAGGTGCGTGCGTCCGCGGCTGCGGACGAAGCCTCCAGCTTTCCCGCACTCGGGGTTGGCTGTCGAGTATGCAAGAGAATGGTGTGAATGACGTCCCCCGCGGTCCCCGTCCAGCCTGCGGACGGACGCTGCAGCAGACACCAGCAGTGGGTTCGGGCGCTGCGGCACGCACGATTGGCACGGACCATCGGCACGCCGTGGGGGCAGCGGGTCGGAATACGTACGTTGCTCGGCTGCTACGCCATTCGGTGTTGGGGCCCTTGAGACTATGAGGTGGAAAGAACCACGAGTCCCGGAAGCAGTGCTAGCACACCAAGTCAGTGCAAACTCAGCACGGGGGTACCCTGCGGGGAACTGGATCCAAACCCCGCTTAAACACCGCCGATGATATGATGCAACCTCGGGTCCTGATATCTATTGCGCATAGTAAATGCCATCGTAACAAACCAAACACTTCTCCAGTCGCTCGGACCTTGCTCTAAGTTTACCAAGTTCGCTCTGCTCTGTCTGCCACAGAAACACTGACGCAAATATGAAATTACTACTGAAGTAGGATATGACAATGTGCGTAAAACAATATTGACTTTGGGAACCACGCGTGCAGCATTGCACAAGGTTCGGAAGCGCCAGAGCCCAGGATGGCTCTAACGGCCGAGGAGGCATATCTGGAGGAGCTCTGGCGCGAAGAAGATGAGCAAAGCGAGGAGGCGACGGCGATGCAGGTGTGGCTTGTTGCCTATGCATGTAATTGGGGCAAGCGGAACGAAGCAGCGTGGTGCCTGCCGTGGTAACAATGTGTCGCTTAAACTAAAGCGAATCGTTCTGACGCTTGCGACTACCATGCCCGCGGTCCTTTGTTGTCTTTCCAGCGTGCGTCAGCAGCTTTAACGTGCATTCAGAAACAAAGTATGCTTACAGGCCGACCGAGGGGCGCGTGCCCTGCTGCTGCACTTGTGACTCGTTCGCCGACGCTTGACCCTTCCCCAACCCACACCACCCACACCCGCGCAGCAAATGCTGGCGCAGCAGCATGAGCAGCAGCATGATGCCCTGCCCAGCTACCAGGAGCTCATGGGCCAGGGCTCCCCGGCCGTTACCCTTCGGCGGCGGGCAAAGGCCGAAGCAGCCGCCAACGGCACCAGCAGCCCCGGCAACCCCAGCCCGGCACGCGGCCCCGGCGGGCGCCTGCCCTCCCTCGCCATGGGTCCCACCGTGGGCGCGAACGTGGAGCAGCTGAAGCGGCGGCTGCAGACGGTGGTTGCGGCGGTGGAGGGCCACCAGCAGCGGTACGACACGGTGCTGCTGGAGGCCAACAAGGCCGCGGACCTGGTGCACAGCATGGAGGCGGAGATCGGGTGAGCGGCGTGGCGTGGCGTGGCGTGGCGTGGCGTGGTGTGGCGTGGCGTGGGGCGTGTCGTGTGCCGGTTGGGTCCCCGCAATCATGCCGGTGGCTGTGTGGATTGTGGGAGGCGCCAGCAGGCCGCATTGAGTCGCGGCGCTCTGCGTGGGCAAGGGATGCATGCGCCGGGATAGGGCTGCTGCTGCAGGCGCACGCGCAAGGAGGTGGCGCGGGGGTACAGCAGATGGCTGGGGGCAAGAGCATAGCGGGGCCTAACAGAAGCGGGTGGCGACGCGGGTGGGCAATGGCGGCCCGCGGTGTCCACGTGCCGCAACGGGAGCTCGGTGACGCAAGGCCTCAAACCTTTGCCACCCACACTCAACAGGTCGTTGGAGGCGGAGGCTGAGGAGCTGGCCCGGCGCGTGCCGCCCGCCGCGGAGCGGCAGCGCCAGGTGGCGACGTGGCTGGCGCAGCGCTCGGCGGCGCTGGAGGCGCAGCGGCAGGTGCTGGGCGGCAAGCAGCTGGAGCTGATCGAGGCGGAGGCGGCGCTGCGGGCGGCGGAGACGGAGCTGGACTTCATGGCGGAGGCGCGGAACGAGATCGCGGAGGCGCAGGTGCGGGCTGGGGTGGGGGTGGCGGGGTTGAAAGGATGGCTGCAAAAGCGGTACAGGGTGCGCTGAAGAGGGGAGGAGGTGGTGGGACGGGCGCATTGGTGGGGTGTGTGTGGGGGGGGGGGGAGGTAGTTTTCTCCAATTCCCAAATCAACCATTGGGGGGGCGGCGTCGGGGCTTGGTGCTGAACCTGCAAGGCCTGGGTTGGAGGGCTCAAACCTGGTGCGCGCGATGGAGACGGCGGGGCGGTCGGGGCGGGCGAGCGCGTCAAGGGCCTCAGTCGCCTTAATGCCGGCTGTAACCCAGGGCTGCCCCCTCGTGCGCCCACAGGCCGCGGAGACGGCTGCACTCAGCGCCGCTGCCGCCACGCTGCGGGCCAAGGAGGACAAGGCGGTGGAGGGCTACCGGCGCAAGCAGGCGGCGGAGGCGGCGCGGCTGGCGGACGTGGCGGCGTCGGCGGAGGACCTGGCGCAGCGGCGGATACAGTGAGTGGCCTGGGGGCTGGAACAAAAAAGAGTGTAACAGCCTACAAGGCACCCACCCCCGCCTAGGGCCTTAAAGTTGGGGGTACCCTGAACCGGGTGTGTCCCCCGTGTGGGGTTGGGAGCGGGGTAGTTTTCCGGGGGGAGGGTGGCATGGGGGGAATGGGCACGGAAGGGGCAGCGCGGGAGGGCCGGCAGAGCGATGCGGCGGGCCCTGGCGGGATGGATGGCGGGGCTGGTTGCCCAACGGCCGCGGCTGGCTGACTCCGTGTGCGCCCCTGTCCCTGGGTGACACACTGCCGGCACCCGTGTGCTGGCAGGGTCGCGGAGGAGGCGCAGGCCAAGGCCATGGAGCGGCTGAAGGCCAACACGGACCGCATCCGGGAGGGCATCGCGTCCGGCCGCGACCTGCTGGGCGCGGAGCAGAGCCGCCGGCGGGAGGCGGTGCTGGGGCTCAAGGAGAGCCTGGCGGCGGTGCAGGTGGGCTGGTGGTGGTGGGGCGCGGTGGGCGTGGTGGGGCGGGTGGGGCGGGATGGGGCGTGATGGGGGCGTGATGGGGCGCTGCAAGGCTAGGGCCTGGGCTCTGGGTGGGCCGGGGCGGGCGGGGAAAGGGGGCGGGCTGGCCAGGGCAGCCGGGCGCAGAGCGGGTGTAGACAATCTCATGCGGTGGTGTGGTTACTCGTCCAACAAACTCCCATCGCAACCACCACCGCAACCGCCCCCGACCACAATCTCACGCTCGCCCGCAGGCCGACGTGGCGCAGCAGGCGGAGCTGGCGCGGGTGCTGCAGCGGCAGCGGCGGGACCTGCAGGAGAAAGAGTTTGGCGCGCTGGTGGAGGCGGGGCTGAACCCCTACGAGGTGTTCCGGCGGCGGGACCAGGAGGCGGCGGCGGCGCGGCAGCACGAGGCCATCACCGGCAACATCGCGACGCGGCAGCTGGAGGTGGCGGCGCAGCTGGCGCGCGAGCAGGAGGCGTACGCGCAGAAGCTGGCGGCGCGGAAGCGGGAGAAGAAGACGCGGGTGCGGCCCGGCTGTGCGCGCCGTCTGTGTGAAGCTGCTGGAAAGCTTGGGCGAGGTGGTAGCGGCTTGGGCCTGACCGGGTGGGGGGCCCATCTGGGGCTGCGCACGGGCGGGGAGAGGGGCGTGGCCATGTGTAGTACCTGCAGCTTTTGCTCAACGCGGGACCTCCTTGCCGTCCGCAGGAGATCTTCGACCGCGAGATGGGGCCGGCGGCGCGGCAGGCGCGCACCGAGGCGTACATGCAGGCGCACACGGTGGGCGGCGTGTCCATGCTGGACCCCACCGGCCGGGTGCAGCCCTTCCCCTCGGAGGCGGTGGTGGTGAAGACGCGGCGCTTCGGCGGCGGCGGCGCGCCCGAGGCAGTGGTGCAGCAGCAGCTGCAGCGCCTGGGCGACGACACCAAGCCCAAGCAGCTGCTGCTGCCGGCCAAGTACCGCAACGCGGCGGACACGGACGCGGCGGCGGTGGCGGGGCTGGGGCGCGGCGGCGGCAGCGACGACGAAGAAGGTGGGTGGCGGCAGGGGGCCGAGCGTGGCGAGGGCCATGCGCCGTGCAAGTGGAGTGGGGCGGAGGCAGGGTAGGGGCCCGGCAGATAGGCCAGCGGGGTCAGCCTACCTTGCATCAATGTTGTGCATGAAATGATAGAACTGGCGCGTGTGCGTTAGCGAGCACAAAGAAGATGGCAACAAAGCCTGTGCGTGCCACGTGTGTGCGCGCGCAGGCATGGGCTCTCCGCCGCGCTCGCCGACGCTCACGCAGCAGCTGGCGGCGACGCAGCAGTCGCTGAGCGCCACCGCCAGCCTGGCGCAGCAGCAGCAGCAGGCGGCGGGCGACCGGTACAAGCAGCTGGCGACGCGGGCGCTCACCAAGCACGAGCAGGGCCTGATGGAGGCGGCAAAGACGCGGCACAAGGGCGGCATTGGCGTGCCGCAGGTGAGGGCGGGTGCTGCAGCATGGTGACGGTGCGGCGTACGCGCATATGCACTCTCCGTGGAACTTGTGCTGTGCTGTCGTCAGGGTTGCAGCAGGTGGCCTTTGCGTGACTCCAACCCATCCGCATCCCGCATCCTGCACCCTTTTTGCGCGATCGCAGACGCAAATGGGGCGCACGTTCGGCGGCGACGCCTTCCTGCCCTCTCCGGGGGTGGTGGAGTTCAAGGACTTCGACGTGGGGCGCACCGTGTCGTCCAGCGTGCAGATCATCAACCGCTCCTACAAGAAGAACACATTCCGGTGAGTCGCTCCGGCCACCATCCTAACTCTCTCCGTTACAGTGCGAAGGATGGGCCGTGTGCGCTTGCGCATGCATGCTCAGTCACCCGCTGGTCCGCACGCGTGCGCGCGCGCCGCAACAGCCGCCAATACCGCTCCTTCAACTCGACGTCGCTGCCCCCTGACGCACGACGCCTGCAGCGTGACGGGCATCCCCGTGGAATACTGTGATGTCCTGGACTTCTCCTACAAACTGCCCGGCTACCTGGCGCCGGGCGTGTCGGCCGAGGTGGTCATCAGCTTCACGCCCAAGGCGCCCGTGGACATTGACACCAGCCTGCAGCTGCTGGCGGACACGTGAGTGTGTGGGCGTGGGTGCGCGTGGGTGTGCACGGGTGTGTGTGCGCATGCAGCCGGCGTGCTGTGGGAGGTGGTGCGCGAATGGGCTGGGCGGGTGCGTGGATAGTGCGGGGTGGGTGCGGGGGTGGGCGGGTGCGGACAGGGAAAAAGGGGCCCGTGCCTGCCACCTTGTCTGGGTTGTGCTTGTGCGCGTGGAAGCGCTGGTAGCTTGAAGATAACTTGCATCCATGCTGACATGGCGTTGGCTACGTTGCCGTATTATTGATGACCCCTGTGTGCGCCGCACGCCCCCTCGCCCCAACGCAGCGGCCCCTTCGAGGTGCCCATCCGCTGCCGCACCAAGCGCGCCGCGCTGTCGGTGGCGCCGTCAGAAGTGGACTTCGGCGCGGGCGTGACGCTGGGCGAGAGCGCCACGCGCACCTTCACCATCGCCAACGACGGGGCGTTGGAGGTGCGCGCCTGATGCGTGGCGCGGCGTGTGTAGAACACATTTGGCTTGCCGGCACCTTGGGCAACTTGCACCCTCGCCCGAACCCCCTGCTCTGGCGTCGTCGTCCCGCTGCACCCAACCTTTGCGGCACTGTACGTAATAGCCTCGGAACTCTGCACCCGCCTGCCCCGCCTGTCCCTCAGGTTGAGTTCCGGCTCGACAGCCCGCAGCTGTCCGAGGACGAGCGCGCGCTGCTCAAGTCCACCGCCAACATGGCGCACCTGATGGCCTCAGCGACCGTGGCCGCCGCCGCCGCGGCGGCCGCCGCCACCTCCTCCGGCCAGGGGCCGCGCTCCGCGCGGTCGTTTGCGAACATGGGGGTGGCGGACGCGGCGGCGCCGGAGACGGACACGGGGATGATGGTGGCGCCGCGCGAGGAGCGCCGGCTGTCGCACGGCGGGTTCACGGTGTTCCCGTGCGTGGGCGTGCTCAAGGGCTACAGCAAGGTGCGGGGCGGGAACATGGGCGGGCGGGCGGGCGGGCGAGCGGGCTGGGGCCTGCACCGCGTGCGGTACTCGCTCGGCCTGCGCTAGCCGAATGCGCGGATTGGTGTGTGTGCCACGATGGAGGGCATGCACCGCTTCCCCGCTGCCGGCTTTGTCCCCACCTCCCCACGCCCTCAACCCTCACCGCGCCATGCGCAAACCCAACCCGTTTGCCTGCAGGTGAACTTCACCGTGACCTTCGCCCCGGTGGTGGCGGCGCCCGCCAGGCTGCTGCTACACGCCTCCTACAAGGCGCCCGCCATGAAGCGCCTGGCGCTGCCTCACCACGAGGTGGCGCTGGCCGGCACCGGCCGCGACGTGCCCGTGTACGTGGAGCGGCCGCTCATCGACTTCCAGTGCTGCATGCTGGGCCACCTGTACCGCGATGTGCTGGTGGTGAGTGCGGTGTGGGCGGTGTGGTGTGTGTGCGGGCGGTGTGCGGGCGGTGTGCGGGCGGTGTGCGGGCGGTGTGCGGGCGGTGTGCGGGCGGTGTGCGGGCGGTTTGCGGGCGGTGTGCGGGCGGTGTGCGGGCGGTGTGTTCCTGTGGCGAGGCGAGGACAGCACGGCAGGGCAGCGGCCTGGGTCAAAACGCTGTCTGCTGCGGCTCAAAACTCACACGCGAGCACGGCTTCCACCTCCTTCCTGCCTTCCTTCCGTCCCGCCTGCCCTCCTGCCCTCCCTGCTGCCCAGGTGCGCAACGGCGGCAAGAGCGCCATGAAGGTGATGGTGGTGCCGCGGCCGGAGCTGGAGGGCTTCTTCGAGTTCAGCCCCGACTTCGGCTTCGTGCAGGTGC
This sequence comes from Chlamydomonas incerta, assembly GCA_016834605.1. Lineage (NCBI taxonomy): Eukaryota > Viridiplantae > Chlorophyta > Chlorophyceae > Chlamydomonadales > Chlamydomonadaceae > Chlamydomonas > Chlamydomonas incerta. Next base: position 1,481,218 of record JAEHOC010000009.1, read on the forward strand.
GGCCGTGCGTGTGTGTGTGTGTGGAGGGGAGCGGGCGGGGACAGCGGGAGCAGCGGCGGGGCGGGAAGGGAGCCTTGCTGCAGAGTCTTGTTACTGGTGCATGGAACATGGCAAGTCGTGTTGAAAGCTGACCCGTAAGGCAGGCAGGGGAGAAGTCGAATGCATTGCTTGACAGCTAGGGCGTCACGACATGCCAACACGTGGTCTGCACAGGCCGGCGACTCGTTCCCAATCACCATCCGCTTCAAGCCCACGCCGGCGCTGCTGCACGCCTGCCGCAAGCACGTGGTGGAGCCGGCGGAGGAGCAGGTGCGTGCGCGCGCGCGTGTGGGTGGGTGGGTAGGTGCGCGAGTGAGTGCGCGTGTAGTTTCTTCCTAACCCTGTCGCCGCCTCCACCATCACCACCGCCACGGCGGCGAGCGCCGTGTGCCTGCCTCCATCCGCTGCATGGCCCGCGTCGCCCTACCTTGCCCGTCATATTCAATCTCCACCTCACCAACTCATCCCATCCCCATCCTCACAAGCATGCATGGAACCCCCGCCCCCAACACGCGCCCTCCCCCTTCCCCACCACCCACACCCACAGATCCTGGAGATCGGCATGCGGCTGTCGGTGCCCGACCAGTCGCTGCCGGTGCCCTTCACGCTGCGCGCCCAGATCACCAACACCGACCTGCTGTTCCAGCCGCCCGCGCTGGACTTTGGCGAGTGCGTCATGGGCGAGCGCACCGCGGTCAAGCTGCTGGTGCGCAACCCGGGCCGCCTGCCGCAGACGTTCGGGTTCGTGGGCCTGCCCTCAGGCCTGCACTTCACGCCCAACGACGGCTTCGGCTACGTGCTGCCCGGCGAGGCGCTGGAGCGGCTGGTGTCCTTCCAGCCGCCCATCGCGGGGCCGCAGACGTTCAGCATCACCGCCAAGTGAGTCTGGGCGTGTCGGGGACGGGGTCGCGCCGGGAAGAGGCGCGAGACCGCGGGAGGATACACACCGGCACGCATGCACAACATGGCACTAGGCGCTCTTGGTCATGGGCGCACCCCATGATGACCCGCCCTCGCGCCCCACACACACCCTCCCGATTAAGCCATACACGCCCGCCCCGCACCCCACCCGCAGGACGCTGGCGGGCCGCTCCTTCACGCTGCCCTGCCGCGCCAACGGCGTGGCGCCGCCCGTGGTGCTGTCCAGCAACCGCGTGCGCATGCCCGCCACCCCCGTCGGCGACACGCGCACCGTGTCGGTCGTGCTCATCAACAAAACCGACCAGCCGCAGTCGTACGAATTCGCGGTGCCGGCCGACAGCGACCTCACGCTCAGCCCGCACGTGGGGCTGGTGCCGCCGCAGTCGCGGCTGCGCGTGCAGATCGACTACAGTCCCCGGCCGCCTGTGGACGGCGAGCAGCAGGGCGCGCTGCCGCCGCAGTCGGCGCCCAACACCGCGCGCGGGCCGCGCGACGGCGGCGGCCGCCTGTCCAACGGCAACGGTGGCGGGTACGAGCACTACAACGACGACGGCGAGCCGGAGGACGAGGAGCAGCACACGGACGGTGACTCCTTCCAGTCGCCGTCAGCGCGCGCATCGCCCGTGCCGCCGCTGGGGCGTGGCGGCCGCGGCAGCGCGGCGGGCGAGGAGGAGGGCGAGGAGGAGGACATGCCGGTGCGGAGCAAGTCCTCCACATCGTCGCAGCCCGGCGGCGGGCGGCGGGCGTCGTCGCCGCAGATGGGGCGGAAGGGCCTGGCGATGGGCCGGATCGTCGAGGACGACGCCGACGACGACGCCGACGACGATGACGCGGCGGGGGCGGCGGCCGCAGAGGCGGAGCAGCGCAAGGCGCTGGCGGCGCTGAAGCGCATTCAGAGCATGGGCGGCGGCGAGCCGGGCTGGTACCGCTGGCGCGAGCACGCCATCACATGCTACATCAAGCCCCAGCCCTCGTCGCAGTCCCAAGCACCCACGCCGTCGCAGTCGCAGTCCGGGCAAGCGCCAGCCGCATCCCCCGCCGCCGACCCAGCCGCCGCCGCCGCCGAGTCAGCCCCCGTGTCGGGGCCGCCGCCGCAGGAGATCCACCTGCAGGTGGCCACGTGCGCCGTGCTGCCCGACCTGGTGCTGCAGGCCCCGCCCGACCTGCCGTACGTGCCGCTGCACCAGTGCCACTGCCTGGACTTCGGGCCGGTGCCGGTGGGGCAGCGCGTGGTGCGGCGCCTGGAGCTGGCCAACGAGGGCGAGGAGCCGCTGGTGCTGGGCGCCGAGTCGCTGGACAGCAGAGAGGTGTGGGCGGGGGCGGGGGGGGGGGGTGCATTCAGTAGCCCAAGGGGGGGAGCCGGGCGCGGTCGGTTGGTTGAGGGGTGCGGGGATGTCTTGCCGCTCGTGTCGTGGCTGCGCAGCGTCATGCGTGCCTGTTGCATCGTGACTTGCTCCGGTGATGCTTTCTCCGGTGCTGTTTTCTTGCGGTTCGGCATGCTGCTTTGTGGTGGTGTCTGTCGCCGCGGGGCCTCAAACCTCAACGACCCCAATTCCATGCACGCGCAGGTGTTTGGGCTGGTGAACGCGCTGCGGCCGGTGCGGCCGGGCGCCAGCTTCCGGGTGATGGTCAGCTTCACGCCGCAGGCGCGGACCGAGTACCTGGAGGTCCTGGTGCTCAAGTGAGGCTTGACTCGGCGTGTGTGTGTGGGACTGTGGGACCTGGCTTGTGCGCAGTGGGTATGAGGTGCCGGTTTGAGCTGGCTGCACACAACTTACCTTGCATGCATGCAAGGGCGCGCGGCGCCGGTCTGTCGTGCAACCAGCCATGAAACCAAGCTCGCCGCACGCCCCACCCCATCTGCCACGCCGCACACACAGGTCTGCCCGCACACGGCTGCGGCTGGCGCTCAAGGGCGCCGGCATCGCGCCCGAGCTGCAGCTGGGGCCCGAGGGCGTCACCGCCACCGGCCTGGACCTGGGCGACGTGCTGGTCGGCGAGGCTGCCGCCCGCACCCTCACCGTCACCAACGTCTGCCCCTTCCCGCTGTCCTTCACCATGCGGCTGGCGGGCCGGCCCTCCGCCGCCGACCCCAACCCGGCCATGCGGCAGGCGTTCTCCTGCCACCCGGCGGAGGGCACGCTGGCGCAGGGCGAGAGCTGCGAGGTGGCGGTGAGCTTCACGCCCTTCAGCCAGCGGCCCTACTTCGAGGACGTGCTGCAGGTGCGGCGTGCGTGCGCGTGTGTGTGTGTGTGTGTGCCGTGCCGTGCGTCGGGTGGGAGGGGGCGCTGGGTGGGGCCTGCGGGCTGCTTTCAGAGCGTGACACCAGGGCGCACGTGGCGTGCGGGCGCGCACCGTACGAGCGCGCCATCGCAACGCGACCTACAAACTGGCACACCCATTGCGCACAGACGTACCGCGCATTCGCTTCCCCTTCGCTGCCGCCAACCCCGCTGCCCCCGCTCTCTACAGGTGGTGGTGCCCAACCAGCAGGACCAGCTGCTGGTGCCGCTGCGCGGCCGCGGCTGGCGGGAGGCGGTGTTCGTGGCGGGGCCCGACTACCCCGAGCCGCAGCCCGACCCCTTCCTGCTGCACGAGCTGGCCAAGCAGGCCGGCGTGCCGCTGCCGCCCTCCGTCTCCGGTGGCGCCGCCGCAGGCGCCGCCGCGACGGCGGCGGGCGACAAGCCCTCCACGCCGGCGCCCGGCAAGCCGCCGGCGACGCCGCCTGGCGGCGCCTCGAAGAGCAAGGCGGCGGCCGCCGCCGCCACCGCGGCCGCGGCGTCAGCCGGTGGCGCGCACGAGCCGCGCGAGCTCACACTCAACTTCCCGCACGCCATCTACCCAGGCGAGGTCGCGACCGCGGCCTTCGACGTGGGCTCGCTCAAGAGCACAGTCAGCGGCTCGGCGCCGGGCGAGGTGGGCGTGGCGGAGCTGCCGGCGGAGGCGCGCGAGGCGGGCTGGGCCGTGGCCGACCCGCCCGCCGCCGGTGCCGGGGGCGGCGGCAAGGTGCCGCTGGCGGCGGGCGAGCGCAAGCCCATCACGTTATCGTACTCGGCGCCGGCGGCGCCGCACCCCGGCATGGTTGTGTCGTACGGGCACGCGGAGCACCGGGTGCTGCGGCTGCAGCTGACGCTCAAGGGCGGGCTGGCGGCGCTGTCGGGCGGGCCGGAGGGGCGCAAGGTGGTGGTGGCGGCGCGCTGCCGGCTGCTGCCCGGGGCGCGGCCGCCCGGGGAGCCGACGCCGCCGGGCGTCACGCCCGCGCCGGTGGCGGCGGCGGTGTCAGGGGCAGGGGCGGGCGCGGCAGGGGCGAAGAAGTTGGTACCCGCCGCCGTCGCCGCCGAAAAAGGCGGTGTGAGGCAAGGATGGGTCGGGTTTTCTCGCGTGTGGGTGGGTGGGGGGGGGGGGGCGTTGTGGATGGTGCGGGGGTTTGCGTGGCAAAGGCGTGGTTGCTGCGCACGCGTGTGAAGATGACTAACGCCAGGAAGCGGAGCTGCATTCACAGCACGCCGGTTGGAGGGCGCTATTGATGAATGTCTAGCGCGCAAATGTGGCGTTGCTGCGCATGCGTGGACGGATGAAACATGGTAACAACTGTGTCTTGATGCTGAGACACAGGGGTACGCTACGTGCAGCAGGCACATCGTGAAACCTCTGTCACGTCAGCGACAGCCACACACAGGACCGTGCAACCCCTGCCGTGCAGCACGTCGCAGCTATCACAAGGCATGAACTTGCGCGGTGTCAAGTCTAGGTGGCCAACGGAAGGCCCACCGCGGAGGCAGGTGTCACCGATCGTGCTTGACACACCAGGCCCTTGATTGGCCACTAAACGCATGGACACCAGTAGGGTATGCTCTCCCCCTTGCGCAAGTTCCAGCCTTCCAGGGTTCTGAACTTCGAGGTCCCTGCAATGCTTCTTCCGTTTTGAATTGCTAGTGCCGCCGGAAGTTGGCGACGTCGACGCGCTTCGGCCGGCCCCAGACCCACGGAATTCCAGGTTTCGCCGGAGCCGATACCGTGCGTTTGTTATACATGCCTGCAGCAGCAACATCCCCCGTTCAGCCGCTCCTGCTGGCTTCGCTGCTGCCCGATCTGCACCAGCTGCTGCAGGGACGGCGCTGGTCGCAGGCCGTGCTGGCGGCCAGGCAGCACCTAGCAGCTGCAGCAGCCGCAGCAGTGGCATCAGGGCGGCAGGAAGGGGATGGCGGCGAGCCGCTGCAGGAAGAGGACGGCGGGGCTGCAGAGGCTGCTGTGGCATGGCCGGCGGCAGGATTGGCAGCAGCGGCTGCGGCGCGGGCCACCACCAGCAGTAGCAGCAGGGGCGGCAGCAGTAGTAGCCGCCATCGTGTGAACAGCTCGACCAGCAGTAGCCTGGTGTCTGCTGCTGCCGAGGAGGTGGCGGCGTGGCGGGGCCTGGCGGTGGCGCTGCTGCGCGGGCTGGACTCGCCGGAGGCAGCCTACACCGCCTGCTGCCGCGGCCTGGACGCCCTGGGCGCCCTGCAGCGCCAGCAGCAGCAGCTCGCAGCTAATGCAGCACGCCCCGAAGGAAGCAGCGACTCCGGGCGAGAGCTCAGCAGTTCGGCGCCAGCAAGCTGCGGCGAGGCAGGGCAGGGCAGTAGTGACAACAGCAGTAGGCGCAGTGCAGTCGGTGGCGCGGGTGGCAGTGCCCCAATCGCTGGCCAGCGGCGGGAGCTGTGGCACCTAGCAGGAGACGTGGCGGCCTGCTGGGAGCGGGAGCTGCTGTCACTGAGGCTGGACTGCCTGTCCGCCGTGGCGAGAGGTGACAGTCACGCTGTGCGGGCCCGGCTAAATCGAAGCGGCCTCCTCACGCCACCTGCAGCGCCACCAGCAGCAGCAGCGCCAGCACCAGCAGCAGCAGGGGGCCGTGACTCGGGCGGAGGTGATGCAGCAGCAACGTCACAGGAACATCGGCACCAGCGGCTACAGCGGTACCAGCAGGGCGAGGCGACGGGCTCCGGGCCCGCCGCCGCCCACGCACCACTGCTGCTGCGCCCTCGCGTGTTCGTGCTGTCGGACGTGCACGCCGACGCTGCCATGGGAGGCGGCGGCGGCGGCGGCCGTGTCTACATGGACCTGCTGCGGCGTGTGTCCACGACGCAATTCCAGCACGACGTGGTGCTGGTGGCAGGCGAGTGGTGGTGGCTGAGGGATTGGTTGGTCTTGTTAGGCAGCAGGGGCTCATCCGGGCGGCGGGGCTAATGGCCATGTCCAGAACTGGCTGTTTTGCGATGGCCCACCCTGTGTTTGCTGAATATTTTGGTGTGTGGGGAATGGTGTGCGGTGTGTGTGTTCACTCGCTGCAGGCGACGTGGCGGACACGCTGCCAGCCACCCGCGAGGCCCTGCGGCTGCTCAAGCAGCGCTTCGGTCGCGTGTTCTTCACACCGGGTGCGTGCGTGCATGCGTGTGTGGGTGCGTGCGTGCGTGCGTGCGTGTGTGTGTGTGTGTGTGTGTGTGTGTGTGTGTGTGTGTGTGCATGCGTCCGCCATGCGAGGATGGGGACAGTGCGTGCGTGGGTTCGGGTACTGTAGCCACGCATGTGCGGGCACGTGCGGGCATTGATGCGCCCCACTGCACTCGCCGCATCCCTGCCGCCTCCACACGCAGGGAACCATGACCTGTGGCTTCGGCCTGGGCTGGAGGACGGCGGCGGAGGCGGCAACAGTGGTCTGGCCGATTCATTCGCCAAGCTGTGGGCGCTGTGGGACGCCTGCGACGAGCTGGGTGTGGAGGTGGTGCCGGCGGAGGTGGCGCCGGGGGTGCTGGTGGCGCCGCTGCTGTCCTGGTACCGCCACACCTTTGACACAGCCGACCCAGCGCCGGGCCGCCTGCGGTTCGACAGCTGGTGCCGCTGGCCGGTGGCGGAGGCCGACGTGTGGCAGGTGGGGAGCTGACACGAACCCTAGGAATCGCTGTCGATGGCAGGTGGACGAGTGTTGGACTGTGGAGCGGGCGGGCACGCACGGTTTTCGCGCCTTTACGGGCCTCCCGCGGTCGCCTGCCTCGGGTTACTTGGACGCAGGATCCTCCCCTGCTCAGAAGCAGGTGTGCCGTACCCCCAAGCCAGCCAACCACGGCCGCACTCGCTCGCAGGTGATGCTGCGGCTGAACGACGTGGCCCTGGCGGCGGCACGCACCTGGCGGCGGCAGGTGGTGGCGTGCGGCAGGCAGCAGGAGGACTGCAGCACCGGTACCAGCACCAGTACCCGCGTTGGCGGTGGGCGGCAGCAGCCGCAGCGGCACCACGTTGGGCCCCAGCAGGCGCCGCCTCCGAAGCAGCAGCAAAACGACGCAGCCGCTGCGCCGCCTGCTGCCTCTGCGCCCGCACCAGCGCTCCCACCCGCAGTGGCGGCCCCAGATTCACCCAACACGCCTCCGCACCACAGCAGCAGCAACAGTGCCGCCAGCGGCGGTGTCACGGCTACCCCCAGCACTACTGCTGGCGCGCCGCCGCTGGTGGTCACCCTGACGCACTTCCTCCCGCACCCCGACCTGCCCTTCCCCCGCCTGCCGCACGAGCTGGCCAAGGCGGTGGGCTGCGCCGAGCTGCAGCACGTGCTGGCCATGGCGGGCTCGTCCGTACACGTGTACGGCCACTCGCACGTGGCCACAGACACGTGGCTGCCCGCGGCAGCTGCTGGTGGTGCTGGTGGTGGTGGTGGTGGTGGTGCTGGTGCTGGGGGGAAGGGAGGCGCAAGCGCAGGCGCTGGCTGTGCCGGGAGCGTCAGCGGCGGAGGGGGCCACAGTGGGGAGGCAAGGGTGGCGGCTCGCGACCTGGCGGTGGGCCGGCGCTATGTGCACTGGCCGCTGCATGGGCAGCGGCGGGTGGTGCTGCGCTGCATATGGGACCCCGCGCGGGGCCAGTGCAGCTACGATGTCAACGGCGAGAATGGCCTGGAGGACGGCTGCCAGTAGTTCTAGAGCGGGCTTTACTGCAGGGCCTGAGCCTGAAGGTCAGGTTCCAAGGGCGAGTATGGGGGGGCGGTGGAGCTGGAGGAGAAGCCCGACAAAGCTCCGTGGGCGTGGCGTGGTCTCGAGCGGCACTAGTGCAGTCGGTTGGGAGTGCAATGCTTGCATGACTGACTTAGGAGGCCGAAACGCATGGCTTAAATCTCATGTTGTATCATTGTATTGAGTGCGACTCACGAGGCAGTGCTGCGAGCGAGGGATCAAAAGTTTGTGGAGGGATGACGGAGGGCTTAGCACGCAGTCGGAGCATCCCCACCGCACCTGCGCCCAATTGCAGCTTGCCGCTGACAGCACACATATACCCGCGAGGTCAAAACAACAAATCAGTACTAAAAACAGGCCGTGTTTAATTCAGTAACTCCGACACCCCCCGATTTCCCGCTGCGGTCGTTCTTGACCGCTCACTATTCAGAGTCATTGATTGGCTAGGCTTAACGACACGATAAATTATTGAAGCTGCGCCAAGGTTCGCACTTGCAACATGCTGCTCCAGCGTGCCGGCGTCCACGCCTATCGCAGGTGAGTGAGGCATACTGGCTCAAGTGCATGAGCGGTGGCGCTAAGGATGCTCTAGGCTGAGTTCCGACGCAGCGCATCGGAGGGTCAGCGCATGCCCGCATGCCTCACTGGTCTTGAGCAGGCCGCTGCGACAACCGCAGCACGGGCAAGAACCATCAAGCGACGGCGTGGGGGTTGGGCGGCAGCGGCCCCGATCATGCGGGAGCAGCGGTTGACCGTGTTGACACACCAGGGCGTGTGGCCCCGCGCTCAGACTGCATCCTAGCAGCCACCTTCCCACCGTCACGGAGGCTCGTGCAATGCTGCCACCCCCTTCCTCGCCCCCCTTTCTTCCGAACACACAGGGCACCTCGCGCTGCCACTGCGGTCCATGCCATGGCGACCAATGCGGGCAGCCCTAAGAAGGTACTGATCGTGGGCGGCGTCGCGGGCGGCGCTAGCTGCGCGGCGCGTCTGCGCCGCCTGGACGAGAAGGTGCGTGGAGGCTGCGTCACCTTGGGGCGCTGGGACGGATATTTAAATTGCTGACTGCTAGGGCGTGGTGCTGTGGGCTGCGCCAGATGCCCCACCGGGTAGGCTACCGCGCACAACTCACCCGACCCACGTGGCGCCTGCCGCATGCCGGCGTGCCACGTACGATGTACGACAGGCGGAGATCACCATCTTCGAGCGCGGCCCGTACGTGTCGTTCGCCAACTGCGGCCTGCCGTACTACGTGGGCGAGGTCATCAAGGTGCGTGCCGTGTACTCGGGGGGAGAGGGAGGGGAGTGCGGCGGTTGGTCAGTTCGACAGGCTCACAAGCGTGACAGCCCGGGCGTGGTACGCACAGCGTGTGGCTCCATGCATGCGTACACGAGGGGGGTGGACAGCGCCACCCTGGGGCATGGGCGCAGTGGGCATACGTGCGCGGGCTGCCGGCAAGAAGACGGGGCCTGTGGGCAATACCTAGTGCACGACTGTCAAGTGGACGCCTCAATGTTGGTCGCCGGTGCTGGCACCAGCTCTCGGCTAGGTGGCGCAGCAGCACGCATCCAACGCCCAATTGTCCGCGCCCAACCTCTCACCATGGCCTCATGAATTCACCATGATCGGAACCCCTCCGCCGCCGCCGCCTCCCACCCGCCAGGAGCAATCCGCGCTGCTGGTTGCCAATGTCGCCAAGTTCAACAAGTGGTTCAATGTGAACGTCAAGGAGAGCACCGAGGTGGGTGCGCGGGGCCTGGCCGCGCCAGCGGTGCCGCTGGCGCCGAGGCGGGTGGGCGGAGGGGAAAGCCGGTGGCATGACCGGGGCGGGGCCAATGCACGAGGCTGTGCTTCCATGCGTGGTGCACTCGTGAAGTACGTCCGGGCCTCGAAGCGTTCCAACCGACCGTGTGGGCAGTGGGCACAGCTCCACCCGATCCGCCAACACACCGCCACACCACACCACCTCGCCACACCACACCACCTCGCCCCCGCCCCTCCACCCCACCCCACACCACCCCCTCCCGCCGTGCAGGTGGTGTCCATCGACCGCAGCGCAAAGACGGTGGTGGCGCGCGACGTCAAGACCGGCGCCGAGAGTGTGCACGCCTACGACTACCTGGTGCTCAGCCCGGGCGGCAACGCGGTGAGGCGCTGCGGGAGGACTGGGAGGGAGGGAGGCGCTGGGGTGCAGGACTGGGAGGCGGTGGGGCGCAGGACTGGGAGGCGGCGGGGCGCAGGACGGAGGCGGTGGGGCGCAGGACTGGGAGGCAGCGGGGCGCAGGACGGAGGCGGTGGGGCGCAGGACTGGGAGGCAGCGGGGCGCAGGACGGAGGCGGTGGGGCGCAAGGGGAGAGTGGGGTGCAGGAAGTGAGGCGCAGACAGGGGCGCAGACACTCGCGGGGTCCACGGCCGCCTGGCCTGACCGGGGTCGACGTCAGGGGCACCGGATGAGGGTTTGTGCAATGGCTGGGTCCCACGCGCCACACTCCACTCCACTCCGCTCCACCCCTAACCCCCACTCCCGCCCCGCCCCCCTTCCCCCGCTTACCACCCAGGTGCGGCCGCCGCTGCCCGGCGTGGACCTGCCGGGTATCTTCGTCGTGAAGACCATCCCGGACGCCAACGCCATCAAGACCTGGATTGCGGAGAAGGTGCGTGCCGGCGGGCGGGCGGCTGGGGCGGGCGCCGACCAGTCCGACGCGCCTTGCACCGTAAACATGCACACACCTTAGCTTAAAGCACCGGCGCTCCAGCAATGCACACATGCGCGCCTCGCCCCCGATCGCCTCCCCCCCTTCCAAACACACACAGGACGCCAAGACCGCTGTGGTGATCGGCGGCGGCTTCATCGGGCTGGAGATGGTTGAGAACCTGGTGCACCGCGGCATCAAGACCAGCCTGGTGGAGATGCTGCCGCAGGTGTGTGTGTGTGTGTGTGTGTGTGTGTGTGTGTGTGTGTGTGTGTGTGTGTGTTGGTATGAGAGCACAGGGGAAAACGATGTCATGCACGACAGGCGCGCGCGGCGCCGCAGGGCTCAACTGGTCACTGTTGTTGAACGGGGTGGGTGTGTTCGGGTCCGCACGGATTTGGACCGAAACCCGCTCCCGCACCTCCCTCGCTCCTCCTCCCCCTCGCCTCCTGGCGCAGGTTATGCCGCCCTACGACCAAGAGGTGCGACTGGCCGCCTGCGGCCTGGGCTGGGCTGGGCTGGGCTGGGCTGGGCGGGGACGGTTGTGAACACCAGCCCAAGCTGAAGCAAGCCTAAGGAAAACGAGGCCTGGACTGCACCAGCAGCGCAGTGACGGCTTGGCGCATCCCAACGGGAGGCTGGGCGGGGCCTCCAAAGCGCGCGGGCGTACGACCACGCACGCGCTGTCGCGCCCACTGTTTTCACTGGCGCCGCTTGTTGGTGCCCACGGTACCGTCACACGGCGGCGCAGGTGGTGGAGCCGGTGCACGAGCGGCTGCGCGCCAAGGGCGTGGAGCTGCACCTGGGCGACGGCGTGGCGGGCTTCGAGGCGGGCGCGGGCGGCAAGGGCCTGGTGGTCAAGACCGCCAGCGGCAAGGCGCACGCCGCGGACCTGGTGGTGCTGGTGGGTGGTGGGAGGGAGGGAGCGGGGCAGGGGGCAGGGGGGGGGCGGGGCGGCGCAGGGGCCTCTGTGTCACAACAGGAGTTGTGGTTTGGGGGAGGGCATGGGGCACTGGGGGTTGGCAGAGGTGTGGGTTGTTGGATACTATTGGATAGTATGAACAGGTGAGCGCGGGCGATGCACAAGGGGGTGCTATCGCGGTTTTTGTGTGTATTGGGTTGATAGCTCAGCCGACAGGACGCCGACCAACCTGCTGCCCCACGCATTTGACCCCCCACCCTTCAGGCCATCGGCGTGAAGCCGGAGACCAGCCTGGCCAAGGCGGCGGGGCTGGAGCTGGGCGGCCGCGGCGGCATCAAGACCGACGCCCACATGCGCACCAGCGACCCGGCCATCTTCGCCGTGGGCGACGCCGTGGAGGTGCGTGGGGAGCCGGGTGGGGCGGGGTAGGGGGTGGGGATGGGGTGGGCCCGGCGACACGGCGCGTGTGTGCGCGCGCGGGCCGGGCAGCAACGGGCCCGGGTGCAGCTTTGTGGGTTGGGTTGCGCAGCGGTTGGGGCTCGGGCGCCCAACTGCCCCGCTTTCGGTGTTCACAAACCCCCCGGATGGGATTTGGGAGGCCACTGAACCCAGCTCAACCCCCTGCCCCTATCCACCTGCCCGCCCAGGTCAAGGACTACGTGACTGGCGAGATGACGCTCATCCCGCTGGCCGGGCCCGCCAACCGCCAGGGCCGCATCGTGGCCGACGTCATCACCGGCAAGTGAGTGCCGGTAGTGGCGGCGCGAGCCTGCAGGGCGGGGCGGGCCGGGTCACGTCCTCGGCCGCCGCCACGGTGTACCGGTATTGCCATTCCCGGCCGCGCGCACACATCGCGCGCTTGAAGCGACCTGACAGCTTGTCAGCAGACAGCCTGTCCCAGCGCCACCCATAGCCATAATGATAAGCCACACCTCGATTTGATTCGCGGTGTGTACACCCCACATGCCAAACACCGCAGCGAGCCGAGCACGTTCCGCGGCTCCCAGGGCACCAGCGTGTTGGGTCTGTTCGGCCTGACGCTGGCCGCCACCGGCGCTAGTGAGAAGACCCTCAAGCGCCTCAAGCGCGACTACAAAAAGGTGGGGCGGGGGGGGTGGGGTGGGGTGGGTGGGTGGGTGGGAAGGTTGGGGGCAAGGGGTGGAGGGCAAGGGGCGGAGGGCAAGGGGCGGGAGGGCGGACGTGGCGCGGAAGGGACGGTACCGGACTTGTCCTGCGTACGACGACGAGATGTGCGGCTGGCCGAAGCGTGGGGTTGGGCCAGCGCACGTCTGCCGTCCTGTGTATACCGTAGTACCTGGCGCAGCCCCCTTCCCCGGTGCCGCAACACCGCCTTTTCAACATCTTATTGCTATGATAACCAACCATGAATGGAACCCCCTCCCATGTTTAACGCACCCCCTCAACTCCTGCAGGTGTACCTCCACATCAACAACCACGCCGGCTACTACCCGGGCGCCAAGCAGATCGACATGAAGCTGCTGTTCGACCCCAAGGTGCGGGTGCGGGTGCGGGTGCGGTGCGCCGCCACGCGGCGGCGGCGGTGGCGGCGGCGGCCTGCTGTCCACGTCTGTCACGCTCCGCTTACCATTCTTACATTCCACCCTTGCACCCCGCCTCCACCCCCAATGCTGCTCTGTATTGCTGCAATGCACTTGCCTGTCCCTTCACTAGTTACCGTGTGTTGGTTTGGCTTGGGCTGGTAGTCACAAACGCCCTCCCCCTTCCCCCTGTGCCCTCCACACACTGCAGGACGGCAAGATCCTGGGCATGCAGGCCAGCGGCGAGGAGGGCGTGGAGAAGCGCGTGGACGTGGTGGCGTTCGCCATCCAGAAGGGCGCCACCGTGTTCGACCTGGAGGAGGTGGGGGCCGGGGGCTGGCGGGGGTGGAGGCGGGCGGGTGGTGCATAGCAGCGTAGGTGGGTGACGCGACAGCGGGGCGATCCGCTGTCTGGTCCCCAGTGGCCGCCCGCTCAACCCAGTAACGAGGAACCTGTCTGTCTCTTTTCCTTCTTTTCCTTCTTTTCCCCCGCAGGCCGAGCTGTGCTACGCGCCCCAGTTCGGCAGCGCCAAGGACCCCGTTAACATGGTGCGTGCCGCGCGCGCACATGCGTGCACGTGTTCGTTGCCCGTGCGTGTTTGCGTGCTGCGCGGCGCCTGGCTCCGCGCCGGGGCCGCGCCGTGCGGCCCTGACGTGCCTTCCCACCATGCGTTCGATGCCCCTGCTCCTGGCAAGCCCACCCCGTGCGCCCCCCGTCGCCCCTCCGCGCCCTGTTGGTTTCTGGGCTGGCAGTGGTTGTTCGGAGCATTGGAATGGACCCCCGGCCCCACTTTCCAAACCATCCTTGCAACCCTTCCCCCCGGCAGCATCGTCTTAATCATGCGTGGAACCCCTCCACCCCCACTTGTCCACCCTTACATGGAACCCCCACGTGTCCACCCGGCTGTGTCCAGATCGGCATGGTGGCGGCCAATGTGATGCGTGGCATGCACCCGCTCACCAACTGGGACGAGCTGGACCTCCAGCAGCTGGCGGCGGACTCCAACGCCGTGCTGGTGGACGTGCGCGAGGTGGGCGTGGGGGTGTGGGGGGGGGGGCGTGGAGGGAGAGGGGCGGCGGGTGGGCTTGCGAGGGAAGGGGCGGCGTGTGGGCTTACTTGCGGGGGATGGCTCCGTGGGTGGAGAGTTGCGGGGCTCGACGCAGGGACCGTACTGTGCGCGCGGCGCGGCGCATGGCTGCTGGGAGGAGGCAGTAGGAAGCGGGGAATGGGAATGCACTGCATGGGGCCAAACCCCGCCGCACTGCCGCGCTTGCGCTCGCGCCCGCAGCCGGCTGAGCTGGAGAAGGTGGGCAAGGTGGCGGGCTGCGTCAACATGCCGCTGTCCAGCCTGCGCCAGGCGCTGACCACCCTCAAGGACAAGGACAAGAAGTACTACGTGTACTGCCAGGTGCGTACGAGCTGTACGGCAGGCGACAGCCCACACGCCGCACAATAACGGGGGCTTCCATGCGGGGCGAAGGGCCAGCAGGGACGCGCTGTTGGTGGTAGCATGGCGGGGTTGCTAGGGCTGCTTGGCGGATCGGCAAAAGCCGTACAGTTTGAAATGGTTCGATACTTCCTCACCCTCGCCTCACCGTCACCCTCTCCCACGCCCTCCTCCTCCTGAGCGCGCGCCCGCTGGTGCACCCCTGTCCCCCCCCCCACCAGGTGGGCCTGCGCGGCTACGTGGCCACCCGCCAGTTCCTGCAGAACGGCTTCGACGCCATCAACGTCAGCGGCGGTGAGGCCGTTTCGATTAAAGGGAGGGGTGGAGGGGAGGTGCTGTGGAGGGTGCGCTTTGGGGGCTGGCTGTTTGGGGATGGTCCGGCTACCCTCAGGCGGTTGCAGCGAGTCATGGCGGGGGTAGCCTAAGTAGCCCCTCCAACCCTGACCTGGGGGCCGGGGCGAGCGAAGGCGCCGGAGTGAACCCTTGTCTCGGGCACACCACGCCGGTTGCCACCAACAGCCTGTCGCTAGTGGCGTCGAAATGATGATGTCCCTACCTGCGCGCGCAAGCACGTATCGGTAGTGCATCCATTAGATTGGAGTGGGGGCGGTATTCAACCCCTCTCCCCCGATTGTCCCAGCCAATCATCGACTTTTCATACTTGCGAAGCCCTCCGTCCAGGTCCAGGGTCTGATAGCCTGATACTCATACCGTGCCCTCCCCCCACCCCCTTTTCGCGCCTCTCTGCAGGCTACAAGTCGTTCCAGCAGATAATCACCCCCAAGCTGTGAGGCGGCGGCATGCATGGACCCTGCTTGCACAAGGACTTGAGAGGAGAGGGTGAAGCACGAAGGAAGTCCAAATGTGGCTTTGATGAATTGATTTTTGAGTATACATCATGATGCGGGGAGGGGTGGTGGTGAACGAAGATTGTTGCCCGTGGGCAAACGTGTGCATGCAATCCCGGACACCGGGCCTGCACCGATGATGGTATGCATGGCGGTGCATGCAATGTGCTGTTAAGCTGGTTATGTACTGCACGGTGGAGAGGAGAGGTGGTCAATGCCGGTGGCTTGCAGGCTTGCGGATTGCTGGTAAGATACGGGCGGCTAACTCAATAGTTGCGTTAGTTGCGTTAGTTGGCCCACATGGTGCATTGCCATGATGGCTTGTGGGCGTCGTCCGTGGCGTCGTCGTCTCTCATGTAACGAGTGCCGCAAAGGCGCAAACCAACCACCATAAGGGCGGCGGCAGCGGCGACATCCGCAGCCCTTGGCCTAGCGACGGTGGCGTGCGTGTGCGGGGCGGACGGGGCGGGCAAGGCCACCGCAGAAAAGCGGCGCCGGCGCGCAGGTTGCGACCGGCCGGTGTCTGGTTAGCGTTCTTCGCCGGCGAGCTGGCCCAGTATGCGGTAGTAGGGCCGGCAACTAGCGGAGGATTGAGACCACGTTCGTTGTTGGTGTTACTGTCCATGCCATGTGAGCTGGGACCGGCGCCGCCGTATCCAGGGTGTGGGGCGTGTGAAGTGCATTTCGCAGAGGACACCGCTGCGCTTCTGGGGCGACACGCCCCATGCAGGCAATTGGTGGGATGTCGTCGGGGAGTAGGGATTGCATGCGGTTTGGGCAAACGGTAAGGTGCCGCAGGGGTGGGGCGAGTGGCGTGCATGCACCGCAGAGGTAGCGACGCCTCTCGTCAGCTCGACACGCACCTGCCCCACAGCCTTTGTGTATCATTTGACCCGACTTACTAGCGAGCTCCTAACATGAAGAAGCCACGCCTCCGGCTCTCCCGCGCATTTGCCGACCTGAAGGCGCTTCTCGACGAGGTCGCCTCGGGCGCTTCCGACAGTCTCATCACATCCAAACTTGAACAAGCGACTAGCATAGCTTATGAGCAGCTGAAGGGCGCGACGATTGCCTCGGTGGAGGCGAAGTCCCAGGGGTTTTGGGCGTCGGTCATAACTGCGCACGCCCACGCAGCCAGGCTGCTGGCCGAAAATGTGGCTGACGTGCACAGCTTGCAGCTGTTCAAGTACACGTCACCATTCCCCGGCGGAATCGCGCTTTCGCGTGACCCGGCGCTGCCGACGCTCGCCCTCGCCGTGCTGCGCGGCGACGCGCTGTGCGTGTATTCCCAGATCCTGGCGTCCGTGCGCGCCTCGGCAGCAGCACGCATCACGTTTGCTGCTGATGGAGGCAGCACCAGTGCCGGTGAGCTGCAAAACGCGGGCAGCGACCACGCCGTGCCGCAGCCGCCGCAGCCCCCGCCGCAGCAGCGGCCGGCGGACTTGTTTCAGCTGTTGGGCATCACCGGGTCTGTCTTCGACGCAGCTTTCGAGCTCATTGATGCCTTGTCGGCAGACGGGCCCGACGGACCGCTGCACACCGAGCTGCTCGCCGCGCTGGCGCGCAGCGGCGTCCTGGAGCAGGCCGCCGCTGCGCTGCTGTGGCTTGAGGCCGCCCTCGGACCAGCAAGTCGAGAGCTAGCAGCTGCGGCGGCGGTGGAGATTATGGCACGTATTGAGGTGGAGGCCGTGGTGGCGGTGGCGGCATCAGAGGCGGTCCGGGAGGCGGCGTTGGCAACGGCGTTGGACGCGGCGGCGGGCCACGCAGAGCAGGTTACTGGGGCGACAGTGGACCGGTACGTGCGGATGCTGAACAACCAGCTCCGCAGCATCCTGCAGCTTCACACCTGGCCGCCGGTGCCGGTGCCGGGCCGTGCGCTCATCACGGAATCGGAGGCAGCAGCAGCAGAGCCGGCCGCTGGCGTGTCGGCGCAAACGGAAGGGCGAGTGCCGGCCGCGCAACTCTGCGGCCGCATCGTGGCCGGCCCTGCGATTCAGTGCCTATGCCTGTCTGCTGTCCTGCAGCGCTGCGCTTGGCAGCCTTCGGAGCAGGATGCATCAAAGGAGCAGCAAGGGCAGCAGGGGCAGCTGGGGCTGGGGCAAGGGGAGGATGGGCGAGGGCAGGCGGAAGGTAGCAGGAGCAGCAGCAACAGCGGCGGCGGCGAAGCTGCAGATTCAGGCAGCAAGGTTGAGGAGGTAGTTGCAGCGAGCAGCGAGGAAGACAAGCGGGCGGTGGCGGACTTCATTATGGCGATGGAGACAGCCGCGCATGTCTTTGCGTTTAGCCCGGGCTGCCCGGAACTGGCGACCCGCGCGGCGGCGGCGGCCGCTGCTGAGCGGCGCTCCAGAGTGCAGGGGGCACAACAGCCGCCGCCACAGCCGGAGCAGGAGCCGGAGCCGCAGCATCAGGCCCCAGAGCAGGCCGGCGCGCTGTTGTGTACTGGGCTGCTGGGTTCCCTGGAGGGGGCCCTAGTTTCGCTCGAGTTCAGTGACTTGAGCACTGCGGACGTGCGTGTGCTCAGGTGGCGGTGGTGGGCAGGCATGCACGCAGCTGTGCGCCTGTTGGGGCAGCTGCGGCCACGGCAGGCGGCGGCGCGGCTGCCGGCGCTGTGGGAGCGTGTGGCCGCCTCGCTGCCGACAATCCCGGGAACTATGCGTTATCACTCCAACAGTATGAACGCTTTGGAGTGCTTGGCGGATATGTTGAAAGCGGACACGGCAGCAAATGCGCCTGCGCCGGAGGACCCGACGCCCGCACTGGAGCTAGCAGCAGCCACGGCAGCGGCGGTGGAGAGCGGCAGTAGCAGCACTTGCCTGCACTATGCCGGCGCCTCCGGCTGCAGCTACAGCCTGCGCTGCGCGCTGGACGCGGGCCTGCTGCCGGCGCTGGAGCAGCTGCTGCGCCGGGCGGTGGCGGGGCTTGCGGCGCCGCCCGGGCCGTCGGCGTCGGTGTGCAGCAGCGCTGATGGCGACGATGACAGCATCATGGGTTGGGCCGACGCCCGCACCGCCTGTGACGCGTGCGACGCGTTGCTGTGCAAGTCTGGCGTGTGGCCTGCGGTGCTGGCGCACGGGCCTGTGGAGCAGGTGGTGCCGCTGGTGGCGACGATGTCTAGGGCAGCGGCGGCGGCCGTTGACGCCGACACTGAAGTGGCCACCACGGCGGGCGCGGCAGACACAACTGCCACCACCACTTACGTAAGCCATAAGATGCTGGCGCACCGGCTCTGCCTGTGCCTGGCCGCGCTGCTAGAGCAGCAGCAGGCGGTGGTGATGGGCGCGGCGGTGAAGCCGGGTGCGGCTGATGGGGCAGCCGGTGCGCCGGCGGGACTGCCAGCAACGGCGGCGCTGGGGCAGGCGCCAGCAGACGAACTCGCTCTCAGCAACTGGCTGTGCCGCAACCGGTCCGATGGCGCCCATGCATGCCGCCCACGCGCGGGCACCTGCGCACTCTGGCGGCCGGCTGGGTTCCACTCCGCGCCGCACCCGGCGTCGGCGTCAACACTAGCATCCACAGCGGCATCACAGCCGGTGGCGGGTGCGGCGACGGCGGTGACACTGCAGCACCGGCAACAGCAGCAGCGGTGGTTGGCGGACTGGGCAGCGCTGCAGTGGCTGCCGGTGTTGATGACCGACAGGGCGGTTCACTTGATGCTGGGTCATCTGGCAAAGGATGAGGGCTACCAGCCGGCGCAACGTAGCATGCGATACTCCGAGTCGCTGTTGCTGTTCCGCCTGTCACGCAGCCTGGTGTCGCTGTGCCGCCACTACCTGGCGGCCGCGTGGCGGCACAGCCGCTCCACCGAGCGTCCAGAGCAGCGACCGCCGCCGCCGCCGTCGCCGCCGCAGCAGCAACAGCAGCAGCAGCAGGGGCAGCCGGCTGCTGCTGCCGCCTCACAAACCTCGCCGCCCCGACCAGCCGCCAACAGGGCTGCCCATCGGTGGTGCTTCCACGCCGGCCGTCATCTGGCTCTGGGGGACAAGCTCCAGCTGGCGTGCACCCGGTTCCGCACGTCGCTGGCCTACCTGCACGTGTTCGGCACGCGGCCGGCTGCGGAACGACCGGCGGCAGCAGGCGCGGCAGCAGCAGGCGCGGCTGCCGCGGACTCGCACGGTGGCGCGCGTGGCCGTGTAGGCCGTGGCCGTGGCCGCGACCGCCGTGACCGCGGCTCTGCTGGCGGCAGCGGCGGCGGTGAGGCTGGTGGCAGTGCGGCGGATGACAAAGACTTCCTGGCTCACGTGGCTGCGCTGGCAGGGGTGGTGATGGATCTGGCGGAGCTGGTGGTCGTGGATGTGTGGGTCAAGGCCTCCAACCCGAACAGCGACGTTGATGCTTTCGTGTTGGACGGCTACCTGCAGCCCCTGAACAACACGGACGAGGGCGGGCAGATGATGGAGGGGCTGCGGCGGTTTGGCCTGGGCCAACGGCCGCGGCTGGAGGCGGTCCTGCTGCTGTCGTGCCGGCGGCAGCAGCAGCCGTCTATAGCTGTAGCCGCCGCAGCAGCAGCCGCGCTGGGGTCGGAGGGCGGGGTAAAGGCGCCGCCGCCGCCGCCGCCGCCGCCGCCGCCGCCGCCGCCGCCGCCGCAGCAGCAGCAGCAGCAGAGGCGCGGCCGCCGGCAGTCTGTGGCAGCCGCAGCAGCGGCGGAGGAGCAGGCGCGGGTGGTGCTGCGGGCGGAAAGGGAGACGGCCAACGTGGCTCTGTTGGGCGAGCTGGCTGAGCGGTACGGGCTGGCGGACCCGTCCTTGGACCCACCGCGCGCCGGCGCCACGGGCATAGGCGGCCTCATTGCGGACCCCGAAAACCTGGCACGGCAGCTGCTGAGCGGATGCGGAAAGCCGTCGGCGACAGCGCCGGGCCCCGCAGCCGCCGCAGCCGGGGAGGAGCGGCTGTCCTCGGACACAGTCCGGCAGGAGACGTGCCTGCTGGAGAGCCTGGACTGCATGGGGCTGTGCTGCAACCCCGCCTGCCGTAGCCTGGACGGCCCCACCGCGCTGCTGCCACCGGGCGCCGGCAAGCTGTGCGCTCGCTGCAGGGCGGTGCGCTACTGCTGCGGCGCGTGCCAGCTGGCGCACTGGCGGCAGGGCGGCCACGCGCAGGAGTGCGCTGACCTCAAGTGCCAGCAGGAGCAGTGGCGTCAGGTGGAGCAGCTGGTGCCGCAAATGGGGCAGGCAAAGAATGCTGCAGCTGAGGCGGCTGGTGCGGAGGCGGTCGAGGAGGCGGCCGAGGTGCGGGCCGAGGTGCGGGCCGGGACGGCGGCTCAGGAGGCGGCTGGCGGGGAGTAGGAGGGGCCGCATGCGGCGGCTGGTGTGGTAACAGCCGGCTTGGGCACTGCCGGTGTGGACGAGGCCTGAGGGTGGCGGTGCATCAGGGACTGTGAGTTTACGTGTGGAGGGAAGCCGCAGCACGTGCGAACGATTTGTGGTAAAATGGCGGCCGCCTGGCGGTCTTGGTCTGCCCCGGGTGCAGCGGGTGCCTGTGTTGGAGATGTCGGAATGGGACTGCCCTTTTCACATACGCTGCGGAGGTGGAAGGAAGGCGTGTGGCCTGCCTCCACAGGCCGGTGAGCAATGGTGTGCCGGCCAATGCCCGATGACCGAAGCACCCTTCTTTACATGGCGCGCAGTGCCGCGGTTGACAAACACACGCATGCCACGCACAGTCTCTTGTTGTCGTTTTCCCTTGTGCTCTCTAACGCATGCCACCATTGCTGCTGGCTGCTCGTCATGTTCGAAAGCAGGATGTTTGATGTTTGAGTGTTTGACTACTGCCGTTCTGGCTAGGAAGTGGGGTGGACACACGCAGACTTGCGACATGTTCTCATGCAGGCGCTAATCGCTTTCTCGGATGGCTAGCCGAAGGACAACACACGGTAGGAGCGGTGCAGTAGTTTGAAGTGCCGCCAGTTTGCCAGCTTGCGCCGGTCGGTTGAAAGGATGGTGGTGCGCACGGCGGCGTTCGTAGGTGGTAAGGGGCAGTGCCGCTCCGCCTGCAGCATGAACAGGGACGGCCGTTGCGGCGTTGCGCGCCCGGGGTGCGGTGATACCGTAGGACTGGCGGCACTGCAGGGCTGACCATTCGCCGCGCCGTTGCAGCGCTCGCAGCACCGGGCCGATATGACGAGGGACGACTGACCCGCATGGGGTCCCTGGCTGAGCAGCTGGCCGAAGCTGGGTATGTGCCACCGCCGCAGCTTTGCCTGGGTCGTGCATGCTTCATGCGCAAGTGCGCATGTGCCCGGTTAGGGTGCACTTTTCTGGGAGAGGGGGTTGGGTTGCGCGACTTTTGTTGTTTGTGTGCGCGGGTGCAGCGAGGTGCCAGCTGCCAAGCACATGTGTGCCTTTGGTAGGCGGTGGGCAAGTACTGGTTTCGGATACTCGGATACATACATGCTGGGTTGTTGCTGATTATTTCGCCGGTATGTGTGTTATAGTCTGTGTGCAGCTGGTCCCCTGGCTGATGTTAATGGGGCGCATTGCGATTTCAGGAGGTATGGGAGTCCGTGGCCACAGGATTGCACATGGCGCTGCGCAATACCATGTTGTTTGTGGGGGCTACTGCCATTGCCATGTACGCGGCTGGCACCTGCAGCCGCTGTGTCCGGGGTGTGGGGCATGTGGAGGCGTATTGCACCGTTGCTTTGTAAGGTGGTGTTGAGAATCACCGAGTTTTTTAGTTGGAGCAGCCCACAGCCGACACACAGCACGCTTACGCGCGCTTGCCACGGATGCGGCGGGCCAGCTGGATGTCCTTGGGCATGATGGTGACACGCTTGGCGTGGATGGCGCACAGGTTCGTGTCCTCGAACAGGCCCACCAGGTAGGCCTCGGCGGCCTCCTGCAGCGCCAGAACGGCCTGGCTCTGGAAGCGCAGGTCGGTCTTGAAGTCCTGGGCAATCTCACGCACCAAGCGCTGGAACGGCAGCTTGCGGATCAGCAGCTCAGTCGACTTCTGGTACTTGCGGATCTCGCGCAGCGCCACGGTACCGGGGCGGTAGCGATGGGGCTTCTTCACACTGCCGGTGCCGGGGATCTTGCGCACGGCCTTGGTGGCCAGCTGCTTGCGGGGCGCCTCGCCGCCAGTGGACTTGCGAGCAGTCTGCTTGGAGCGGGCCATGGTGGCTGAGTGGCTCGTCGTGGCGGTGTGAAGCGTATCAGCGGCCTGATCTACGAGGAGACCCGCACGGTGCTGAAGACCTTCCTGGAGAACGTCATCCGCGACTCGGTCACCTACACTGAGCACGCGCGCCGCAAGACCGTGACCGTCATGGACGTGGTGTACGCGCTCAAGCGCCAGGGCCGCACCCTGTACGGCTACGGTGGTTAAGCGGCTGCTGCTGGCCTTCAGGCTGCGGCGCTGGCACGTACCCGCCTGTCCGGTCTGCCTCATTCTTCAAACTCGGTGTTTCTCAACACCCCCTTTACACATGGTTGCCTGGGATGGGGTTTAGTCATTTTCAATCTCCAAATGCTGGGGGGCCCAGCGTGTCTGCATGGCTGCCGGGGATCGACAGGGGGAACAAGCTGGAATCTGGGCAGAGGGGAGGCGTCAACCTGCCAGACCTCACTCGGGCTGGCATTTCCTGCCCTCGCGGACATCCCGGGTTTCTGAGGCCCCCATTCGCCGCGCCTGCATTTGAAGTGAAGTGTAGCCGTGTCATGTAGCCGGTTGGGCCCTGGCGGCGGCAGTCAATGTCCATATCACACCCGCAAACCCAAGGGCGCACCAGTGAGGGGGGGGGGGCTAGGGGGCCGCCTGGCGCCGCGCTCGGGGCTGCTGCGTGCTCTGCACTTGCTAGGGTTACCGTAATGAATACTGCTGGTCACATAGGTTGAGCGGTAGAGAGGTCCGGGGGCGCATCTGCGCGTTGCCGAGGGACCGGGCGGCCCCCCTTTGTCCTGCGGCGGGCAAGGCGAGGGCCGCGTGTGACGGCACGGCCGGGCGCACCTGCGGCATGCGACTGATAGCTCGTGCGAGTATTTCACAATACATATATATTATTCATCCATTGTGAATGCCGGGCACGCACGCTCTGGGCTGGCGACAGGAATTGTATTCGCCTTTTCAGCGCGAGCACCCTTCGCGCAAGGGACGCAAGGTGAAGCCAAAAGTCGCCACTTTCCTGGCGCCGGGCCCTCCATATCCATATCCACATATAAATCGATGCAAAGGACCGCAAACAAGCCGCCTTGAAGTGGGGGTAGTCCGAATCCTAACGAAATGCCGACCCGCCAAACATGTCGGCATGCCCACACGCGACCCAGCGATGCGCGCCATGCCCAGCCAGTATGCTCTGTGGACGCGCCTAGGATCGAAAGCCTGAAACAAGCACGGCGGGGCATTTGTGGGACCACCATACGGGCGCTGGGACCATTTACAGGCACGGCGTCGCGTGGGGCAGTCGGGCGCCTGGCCCCGGCGTGGCCAGGGCGTGGCCAGGGCGTGGCCAGGGCGCGGCTAGGTTCGGCAGGCTGAGTGCGGCCATAGCATGCCACCTAGTGGGGTTTGACACAGCAGGCGGGGGCAGCCGCAGCGCACAGCCTCCATGCCACTGCAGCGGCAACCATCGCGCCACAGCAAGGCGCACAGGCGCTGCTGAGCACCCTCACGCGCCCAATGGCCTGCACGCAAGCGCACCCACCATCAAACGGCTCGTGGCGGCCCCACATGTCATGTGCTTTCGCACTCTACATGATGCAGCCCGCATCCCGCCTGCGCCCAGCGCCACGCCGGACCTGTGACTGATGCAATGGGGGGCAGCGCGGGGTGAGAGGCGGATGCATGCACGGGTGGGCGTCATCCCGGGTTTCTGAGGCCCCCATTCGCCGCGCCTGCATTTGAAGTGAAGTGTAGCCGTGTCATGTAGCCGGATGGGCCCTGGCGGCGGCAGTCAATGTCCATATCACACCCGCAAACCCAAGGGCGCACCACTGAAGGGGGGGGGGGCTTAGGGGGCCGCCTTGCGCTGCGCTCAGGACTGCTGCGTGCTCTGCACTTGCTAGGGTTACCGTACTGAGTACTACTGGTCACATAGGTTGAGCAGTAGAGAGGTCCGGGGGGCGCATCTGCGCGTTGCCGAGGGGCCGGGCGGCCCCCCTTTGTCCTGCGGCGGGCAAGGCGAGGGCCGCGTGTGACGACACGGCTGGGCGCACCTGCGGCATGCGACTGATGGCTCGTGCGAGTATTTCACAATACATATATATTATTCATCCATTGCGAATGCCGGGCACACAAGCTCTGGGCTGGTGAAATATGGCCGTCCCCACCCGTTCTTCCAGGTTTGAAGCCCAGGTCGACGGCTGGGTGGATGCTGCGCCATGGGCGCACGGACATCCAAGGCATGAGTTTTGGTGGTTGGCGGCGTGCACTGGAGAGAGCGCGTGTCTGGCACGTGTGGCGGGGCTGGAGTAGCTGCGCCGCGGTAACCACAGCCCGGGAAGTTTTTCTGTGCAGCTGGGTGGAAACGGGTTGGGACTGCAGGCAGTGGCAGGGCAGGCGCAGCCACACCACAATAAAGACCGCCGGGGACGTTTTTCTGTGCTGTTGGGCAGAAACGGGTTGGGGCTGCATGCAGTGGCGGGGCAGGCGCAGCCACACCACGGTAACCACAGCCGGGCAACGTTTTCTGTGCTGTTGGGCGGAAACGGGTTGAGACTGCATGTAGTGGCGGGCAGGAACACCCGCAACCCACACCCACCCACACGCGCACGTCTGATTGTTGTTTTTTAACACACGCCCCTGCCCCTGCACCCACGCCCATGCCTGTGCGCGCGCATTGCGGATTGCGCGAACACAGGAAGAGGATCATGGCTGCACGACGTACTGTACCGCCGGCAATCAATGAGTTTGGGGGGGCTGGGGGGCTTGCCGGCCAGTGCCCGTATCATGTAGATGGCTTTTGCCCCCCGGCGTCTACACAGCGCAGATGATCCCTCCCGCGCCATCTACGCCCCAAAACATTTTCCTAGGGGCACGCCCCCAAAACCCCCATTCCATCTACGTTCCCTGTCTAAAATACCGCCAAATCCGCCCAAAACGTCTACTATCTGTAGATGCGTGGCCCCAAACCCCAAAACTTTTTCTCTGCCTTCGGCGGATTTGGGGCAAATTTCTACAGCGTAGATGGAAGATACGGGCACTGGCCGGGCAAGGCCGCCTTGCCCCCAGAAAACGTTTTGAAGCAGAAACGTTTTTACAGCAAGAAAGGGCGGAAGATCCAGGAAAGATCAGCACTGGGCTCCATATTTCTTCTCCTCCCCGGCCCTTCCCTGGAAGATGCTAGCCCTGCTGTCTGCTGCTCCGGCTGGCCATGTGCCTGGCGTGTGAGGACTGTGTATCAGCAAACTGGGGCAGCCAGCCAGCGCGCATTGGTACAATACCGCGTGCCACAGTTACAATCCATGGAGGTAACATGTCTGCTTCAGCTTTGAGCTGCTGACGGGCTTTCTCTGCTTGCTAGCAACATTACCATCATCTGACATCCAGTCCGTTTGCGTTTAGCAAGCACTTCATTTAACTGTGTCGCACAGCCACAACTCCTGTCTTTGCTGCCGCACCAGGGCTTGCTGGGCAGGGAATTCATCCGTCACCACTGGATCAAATTCAGCAGAATTGTGTTGTATGTGGAATTGCACCACACGTTCCATGGCATATGTAGATAGCAGGGCCACAACTAATCACCTGTCACCGGCCATCTTGAACCCCACACTAAATCAGGGGCACCAACATGCTTAATGTGAAGGGATGAAACAGGTGCAAAGTAGTGATACAGAGCCTGCTTCAGTGTTCATGCCACATCATTGCTATTCTGTAGCCACACCACAAGCAGGGTCAAGCTACACATGTGAGCTGGGCAAAGGCCACAACACAGGCCACACTGTAATGGCCCCGAGCAGTGAACTATGGTTGATGCCATGTCTGCCTTCATTATGCATACTGCTACATTAACTCCAGTGTGTCAGTTCGGTGGGTGCGTGAATCCTCAATCACCTACAGCATCCGCAGCCTTTTCCAGTTCTCCTGTTCTCGGGGTTAGCGGGGCCCTCGGGTCCCCCCCCCCCCGGCAGTCCAGGCGCCGCACCCCACCCGCACGGAGCGGCCACCATCCAGTGATGGGTACGGATTTGTCGAAGCAGCGGGGCCCTTGTTGCTGATGCCACTGCCGCCCTGCTGGCCACTGCCGCCGTGCCCGCCACCGCCTCCATGTGACTGCTGCAGCAGCTGCGGCTGCAGCTGCTGCTGGGGAAGCGACGATGGCTGGCCGGCGGCGGCAACCGCCGGCGTCACTCCAGCAGAGGACGCAGCGCGGTTGGCTGCCACAGGTGCCACCAAAGCCGCCGCAGCCACAGCTGCTAGGTCAGTAGAAAGCCACCGACCGCCGCCTGCTGCTGTGGTGGTCTGCTGGGCGGCTGGCGGGGGGCCAGCCGCCGCACACATCAGTTGATAATCCCACACCTCCAGCTTACAACTGAACTGCAGGTGCAGGGTCATCACCACTGCGCCAGAAAACAGCAACATCAGCCCGGGCACAGCGCAGGGCTTCTAGCTGTGCCTGGAAGCCTTCATCTTGCGTTGCTGGGTTGGCACCAACTTCCAGGCTCTGTGGGCATTGCAAGAAGTCAAGAAGATACAAAGGCAAGAAGGAAAGACAGCATGTGTGAGTACTACTGCCCAAGCACATAGCAATACACTAATTCATGTTAGGTTACACCATCTCTGATTTTATTGCACACCTTCAGGCAGGGAGCACCACCAGCTGCCAATGCAGTGAACACTGCTGATGTGTCACTGATGGAGAGGCCTGTTCCAGATATGCACAGCTCCTCCAGTTGTGGCCAGGAGCTGTTGCTGCCTCCAACAGTGGAAAGTGATGCTGCAAGAGCAGTGCCACCAGCTGCACCCAGTGGGCAGCCAACCAAGCTCAGGTGCTTGAGGCCAGGCACAGACGACAAGGACTGCACAGCCAGTGACCCTGCCTGCATCAGTAACCCAAGTGGAAAGAGCAACATTAAAAAGTTCAAGGCCACAATCACATACACAAAGCCCCCTTTTTGCACATACCTGTGTGCCAGTGAGGTCCAGGTGTCCCAGGGAACTGGAACCAGCAGATGAAGCAAGGGATGCCCCAAGGTGAGCTACATCAGCATCAGCTATGGCCGGGTTCCCAGCCAGGACAAGCTGGTGAAGCCTCATTCCAGCAGAGAAAGCCTTGCTCAGTGCAGCCCTGGAGTAGTTTTGAAGGACGTGGACAAGGGTCACTTGTTTTCATGGATTGCACTGGAACAGCTTCTAACCAGCCTTCTGCATAATGCTTAGTTGAACCTGATCTCTAAATTTAAGGCTTTGATGCACATGACCATGAATGGCTGTTCATTCCATCCTCCTCTCCCAATAACTCACATGGTCTTGGAGCCCAAACCACAGTCAGCAGCATCAATGGCTTGCAGGGCACTGGCTGTGGGTTTCAACCCTGATGCCAGCACCTCACCACCCTCATCCCCAAGATCTGTCCCACGCAGGTGCAGTGATTGTAGGTGATGTGCTTTCTGCATAGCAGAAGAAAAATGGGAGTCAGTGCATGTGGATTGGGCTGTACCCCGTGGATCCATAATCACTAATCCTTACTGTGCCCATTCCTCACCTGCAGCAACTGGCAGAGTGCTTGTGCACCTGCGAGCCCCAGGGGGTTGCCCTGCAGGTGCAGCTCCCGCAGCTTGCCACAGTTGTTGTCTGCTTCGGCTGCTGCAGCCAAGCCACCAGCCCCCACACCACACCCCTGTGCCTCCAACACGACCTCACTACAAGCCCAGTCACCGCCTGATGGCTCTGCTGGGGCCGCACCCTCAGTAGCAGTCCCGGCGCTGGAAGTGTTCGCAGCTGCCCCGAAGATTGCGCTGAAGCCCTCATTGCCCAGCTGTGGGTTGCTGTTGAGCAAAAGATGGCTGAGCGAGCTGGATGTCCGCAATGCAGACGCCAGTGCTGCAGCACCCCTGTGACCCAGGCCCTTGCCTGTCAGATCTAGACTTGTTAGGCTGGGGCTGGACGCCACGCCCTGTGCCAGTGCCACCACGCCGCCATCGCCCAGGCTGGAGTCACCCACACACAGGGAACGGAGAGCGGTGGAGGGCAGGGCCTCTGCCAGGAGCTGCACCGACGCCGGGCTCAGTGGATGCGAGGAGGCGTAGAGCTCCGTCAGGGTCGTGTTCTGCTTCAGAGCAAGCGCCAGAGCCGCCACGTCCTCGTGTCCAAAGCGCCTCTGGCGAAGAATCGTCAGCGATTGCAGCTTCGGATCGTTTGAGGCCACGCGCTGCACCAAATCCTCTATTCCGCGAGTCGCTGACTGTCCCCACACCATCTTAGTTGCTAAACTAGCTTAGGTCAGTTTATAAAACGGAAAACACGCAAGGAATGCGGCGGCGTGCAACGCAGCTGAGGTTGAGAGGACTGCTTTAAAGTTGTTGGAAGACAAATGTAGCTCAATGTTCTCGGTTGTGTGTAAGTCGCGTAGAGATGCTGAGCTGATGCACCAAAGCCAAAGTTGAACGCGGGCGTACAAGATAAACACGCGATTCTGAATACTACACGGGTAAATACTGCCTTTCAGTAATAAGCCTGGATGCACACATTCAAACTGTTTAGGATGAACCACCCGTCAGCGACTCGCTTTAAGATGATGCAACATGTCTGGAATTAAATCACTGCTCGCTGCTAAGCAATTAGCGGTGGCAGCTGGCCAACCGCGAAGCGGAACTCGAATTTCCGCGCATGTCGACCTCGTTTCACTCGCACGAACTCGCTAGAGGAAGTGGCGACAACGGAGCCAGTCTTGCCACGCAGCGGGGCGCCAGTGCGGCGTGGCCAGAGTCGCTGGCGGGCCGGGCGCCTGGGGTTGCCGAGCCAGCCCCACACAGCGGCCAGTCAGCCCGGGAGGCCGCCGCCTTGCAGAATTTGAACCTGGGTGACCCCGATAATGGCTTTCAGGAGATGGCGGGCAGTGCAGCACAAGCAGCCTCACCGCTGGGTGCAATCAAAAGCCGCCCAGCCACCCAGCTGCACACTGTTGGGGCAGGCTGGGCTCCACCAGAGTCGGTGGCCATACTGGAGGAACTTGACACGCAGTGTGCTCTGAAGCAGCTGCACAGTAGCCATGGCCTGGCGGGCAGCAGTGGACCGGCAGCAGCACCAGTCCTGTGCTCGTTTCCAACAGCAGGTGTGCCATGTGATAAGCACGGTTGTTGGTGGTGGGGATGAAGGCTAGGTTAGGGGCACAGCAATCCTCTCCCTCTGTAGCTTGATCTATGTATACCTAATACCTCTCCAATTTGCAGACCCTGACTATGATGAAGGCCGCAAGGCAGATGCGGCCAACCTGGCGGCCAAGTACGGTGGCATGTGGTTAAGGGCGGTGTTGGCCAAGCGGCGGAGCCAGGCTCACATTCACCCTGTCTTCCTGGCCCTGGTGGGTTGCTCATGTGTGCATATTTGAGGGGGGGTGGTGCCCAAGCAATACAGGTGAAATGTGCCACAGTGTTCTGTTGTTAAATGAGTGTCTTGCACCTGCTCATAACCTGTTGGAGAATCGGGTTCGGCAGTGGGCTCAAAAGAGGCTGATTCAGTGATTGCAAAGCTTCAGGCGAGGCACCTGCATGAGCCTGCCCGACTTCCGCAAATGTCTGTGAACCGACACCGACTTGTGACTTGCGACTTGCGACTTGCGACTTGCGACTTGCAACTTGAGCATTACATGTTGGTGCTGGGTGTTGTTGTGCCCACGATGTGTCTGCCCACAATGTGTGCCCAGCCCACGCTGTTTTGCGTGTCTGTTTGCCCAGCCCATGCTGTTTTGTGTGTCCGCCCAGGTGCGGCATGTGGATGGGAGCATGGACCTTGTGCGAGCTGGAGACATGCAGCCACTCCAAGTGAGTTGTGTGCCATTGCACCAGCACCAGCCCCTAACACCACCTGCTATTTTGCCATGCCCCCGCTGTTCAGCTTCCTCCCTTGGATGTTGATCTAATCACAATTGAGATATCTGCAAACAATTCTAAATTTCCAACCCCCAACCCCTCAACAGGCTGGCTCAGTCCTGTTCACGGATGGTGAGGCGGAGCTCCTTGCGCTGCACCCACAGCTGCCCACCAACTTATACTTCTTCCCAGCGAACATGTACGACTACGGCACAGCCGAGCAGCAGTACGTGACTGTGCACTTTGCGGCACCAGGCAGGCTTTATGTGCTGCTGCCTGAAGAAACAGCAGAGCCACGGTGGGTTGAACACGTGCTGTTGGCTGCCGATGTACTGTCAGGACAATACATCTCACGTGGTAGGCAGCACTTCCAAACATACACATACATGGGTCAGTAGGTGTTTGTACGTAACTATGTGTGCTTGAATGGCAGTTTTAGTCCATTTGTTTTGTTTGTGTTGAATACATGGGTGTATCTTACGACCTTGGTTGCAGGTGGCTGCGGGAGCAATTCTTCAAGGTCAGGGAGCCGCTGTATGGCATCAAGGTGAGGGAGCATTAGGCATCTCGTGTCTCATCACCTGTCCCTGTTTTGCATGCAGTATGCAGGCTTCAACATGTTGCCACCAACCACTGTTGTGGCTTCTTCAGGTCCGGTTGCAGACCCGCTGGAAAATGGGTGGTGTCACCTCTCTGCTGTCAAACATGATGACACATAAGTCATGGGCAGATGAGCGTGTGCTAGTCTACAAGTCCAAACGGGTGAGCTGCTCACATGTGTTCCTGGCTTCCGTTGATGTTTCTACACCTTGCCATAAAAACCCACAAATGGCAGTGTTGCTTGACTCTCAGACACGCATGGGAGGCATGTAACCTGACAGCTTGATGGTGAGCGCCAGAAGGGACCATTCAACTGGGCATATGTCTGACAATTAACTGCAATCTTAATCCACATACCTGCAGCTGTACCGTGCTGGCGATGTGACACACCTGGGCGGTCTGCCCACTGCACGCTTCATGGACAGCATGTATGTGGTGTGCACGGCACTGGACAGCAGCGGCTGGCCTGGAGGGGAGGATGCCACGGCGGATGCTGTGGTGGGTGGGGGCTTGGGGGGATAGGGGACGGGGGGGAATGTATACCCATACCCAAGCAGTACTGGTCCCAAGAAAACAAGCCGTCTGCCCCAGCCCCAGTACAGTAATGCAAGCACCGGGCATTGGTAAAACCTGCAGTCATGGTCATGTCATTGTTATTGGTGGTAATCAAAGCACATGGTTGTAGAAAGGCCAGTGTAGTTGCATTGCCATATTGCAGCCCAGGCTTGCTGCACAACCATGCTAGACAGACAAAGCAATGCTAGTCAAACAGGGGGGGGCATGGGGGCGGGTAGCAGATACCAGCCCAAGCTAAGCAAAACCCTGCCCCTGCCCCTGGCACCTGCCCCTAGATAGCACCTGCCCCCAACGACTTGTGCTGATTGGTTGCGTTGATGTTTCTACACCCTACCACCTGCCCCTACCACCTGCCCCTACCTGCCCCAAGCACCTGTACCTGCACCTGCCAACCTGCCCCTAGCACCTAGCAACCTGCCCCTAGCACCTGCCAACCTGCCAACCTGCCCCTACCTGTACCTGCCCCTACCTGTACCTGCCCCTGCAAACTTGCCCCTCATCCCAACCTGCACTTGCCAACCTGCACCTGCCAACCTGCCCCTCATCCCAACCTTCCCCTGCACCTAGCACCTGCCCCTTCCCAACCTGCCCCTGCCCCTACCACCTGCCCCTATTTGCCCCAAGCACCTGTACCTGCCCCTGCCAACCTGCCCCTGCCCCTACCTGCACCTAACTACCTGCCCCTAGCACCTGCCAACCTGCCAACCTGCCCCTAGCACCTTCCCCTGGCACCTTCCCCTGGCACCTGCCCCTAGATAGCACCTGCCCCCAACGACTTGTGCTGATTGACCCAAAGTGGTCGCCAACGCACAGGGCGAAGGCGGCACCTGGATGGTGGCCGCTCCGTGCGGGTGGGGTGCGGCGCCTGGACTGCGGGGGGGGGGGGGGGCCGAGGGCCCCGCTAACCCCGAGAACAGGAGAACTGGAAAAGGCCGCGGATGCTCTTATAACAGGAGGGAGTGAACACCAGTCCAAGCAAAACCAAACTAAACTAGATGCAGGCCAGGCAAATGCAATCGACGCAATTTCAAGCACTACAATACTCATGAGGTTGGGGCCGAGGATGTTGACGGGACAAGGCCGGCATGCTGTCAACAATAACTGCTGCCTGGGTGTGGGTTCATGCAGTACGCAGACATGCAGACACATCACAGCAACCCCAACGCCAGGCAGCAAGCGCCAGCCCAGAAGAGTGACATGTGCAATTGGGCAAAGGCTAGTTTTGCAAGGACGGGGCACACATGGTCAAGGGCCTAGGCATATCAGTTGGTAGAAGAAGGTATGGACAGAACAAAGTATATCACACACAAGATGGGGCGAGGGCAAAGACGGGGCGAGGCCAGCATACGGTCGACCAGGAATGCCACCCAGGCTCGGCTCATGCACAGCACAAACAGGCACGCAGACACGCACATGTAAAACCCACGACCAGGAAGGCAACCCTGGCGCCATGTGGCTCCCCACCAATGCTGCCAGCCCAAATGCCCCACATGCATAGGGGGCACCAGGATGCAGGCTGGGAGGCGGTGACGTCAGGTGTCAGAATGGTGTTAGCAAAGGGATCCGGCTGGGATAGTAGGGGGGCTGGGCATCAGGGGTTGGGCTGCATGAATGGGAGGGCTGGGGCCAAGGCTTGGGTGATGTGGTGTGGAGGCCACACAGCAAGTTGCGGATAGAGGCAGACCGTACAGTTGGGCAGGTGAGACAGAGTATTCTTGCGCGAACTTGGGCAGCCTGGCAGCAGGTTGCAGCGGTTGTGGTAGCACCCCACTGAGGTAGCCACGCCAGGAGGTCAAACAGCAGGCATGGCTGGGAGGGCGCGCACGGGGGGGACTCCCAATGTCTATGGCGCATGCAGTATGTAAAGACATAGTTTAGCATGCTGGGCAGTATTCTTATTCACTGAGGGCGGCCACCAATGGGCGGCCTTGTAGGCAAAATTTTCTGTGCATGTAATCAACCGTTTTGAGGCGGCAGTAGGGGAGGGGCCGTGGGGAGGGGCTGTGGCTACAGCGGTCCTTAACGTGTGACTGCTTGCTGCAACATGCATCAACTGATTGTAATACCAGTGACACACGTACGGTACATGCAAAGGTTCTATGGAACTATGTTCCAAAAACTACTTCTAATACTCTTGTCCTGAATGTTAGATATATGTACGGTAGTCACCACACCCTTGCATGACTATGGTATCCTTGTAGAGGGCGGCCGCTGCCGCAGCAGCAACAGCACAACTGGTGACTGGCTGCGACGAGTGGGCCGTTTACCTAACCCGGCTGCTAAAAGCCATTCGCCGCAATCGCGTGGAGGATGCACGGGCGCTGCTGGAAACAGGTAGGTGCCATCGTCAGCAAAGGGTCAGTGTGGATATGGAAATGGTTTTGTTTGGACAGCAAGCATGTTCTGTGACACCGTTACCAGACATATGGTGTCTTACATGCACCCAAATTCGCTGCTCACATGCTCATGCTGCTGGCATGCAAACCTGGCCGCTTCATTCCTGCCAGACACCTGGAGGCAGCGTGTGGCTCGCGGCGACGCGCTCAGCTGGCTCCCTCTGGAGGAGGTGGGGCTGGGCGAGTCGCCACTGACATCGGATTTGGCGGCCACCAACAGTAACGTCGAGATGCTGGCGCTGCTTGTGGCGCATGGCCGCTGCCAGCTCAGCTTCCGTGGAATGCGGCTGCTGGTGCGGCGCTGGGAGGAGGTGCCTGTCAAGGATGGAGGTGCACTCGTGAGTTGGTCACTCCACTGGGTTTGGTCAGTTGCCATGCTGTGGGGCCACTGTTCAGCTTGGCATACAGGTATGTAATCGTGATGGTACTAGGCAACACATCAACAGCTGCCAGGGCACCGGCAATCAGGTGTTCATCTATCAGACTACTCTTGCTTGAGCAGCTGGCATGTGTGCCGGGCACAGGAGCTGCTGCTGACGTACATCCGGCGCTGCCCTCGGCCGCTGAGCACGGTGGCGTGTGTGCTCATGGCGCTGCGATGGGAGGTGGAGACGCGAGACCGGGCACGCACTAGCAGCTCACAGGAGCTGAGGGTGGTGCTGCGGCGCTTTCAGGAGCTGCAGGTGGGGTGTGGGGCTGGGGGGAATAGCGGTGGCTGCCCATGCCGGCTTTTGGGCTGGCTGGGGTTTGGCGACCTGTGACAACTAGCCTGCCTAGGCCCAGTCGTCGGTGGGCTGTACTGACCAGGCTGCCACCAGAACTGCTGTCATAGCAGGTTTGGTTTGCCCACGTGCTCTTGTGTCCTTTTACACGGAACCATCCCTACACTGAACGTGCTGGCTGCATTGATCCCCAGGTGGTGCTGCTGGAGGGCCTGGCCGACGTTGCAAGGACAGGTGGCCCTGACGGTAGCAGCAGCATGGGCCTGGCCTGGCTGAGTGGCGTGCTGGACCCGCCGCAGACGCCACCACCTGTATCGCTGGGCGACTACAGCCCGCTGCGCATTGCATTCGAGGACCGCGACTTTGGCTTCATGGCCAGTGCGGTGGCGGAGGCGTACACGCGCCAGAAGTGGTGGGCAGGGCTGTGGAGGGGTGCAGGGATGTGATGATGGCGACCCCAAAATAGGTGTTGGTGCTGTGATTGTCTTTGCCAGTACATGGGACTCCGCCAAACAACCTGGGGGGCTGGGGGCCGCACACGCTGGGGTGAGCAATAGTTGGATGGCAGGTGGGTCTATGCACGTAATGCCATGTGAATGTTATGAAAGTGGGAGCGAGTCATATGCTCCTCACTCGCATTCCTATGCTCTTGCCCGCCTGCAGGCTGGGCGCAAGCTACCTGTCGCTTACGCCACGTGATGGCAGCCGTGAGCTGACCCTGCTGGACCCGCTTCTGATGCACACAGTGTGGCACAAGCTGGGGCTGGTGGACGAGGTGTGTGCAGGCGTTCACCGTGACAGTACTGGTGTGGGCTTGCAACAGGCATGTATCACAGCCATGACACTTTGGAACTATTGGAACGCGGCATCCTCCTTATAAGGCGGTGGATTTTACCCGTGCGGCACGATACCTAAACGGACGCCTCTGTGACTCCCTGATTCCAAGCTCTACCAGAAACCGTTCGCATGAACGGCTGCATTTCCCTGCTCTCTCCTATGCATTGGGGCTGGATTGGGTTGAGTTTTTCTTTGCCCCTCCTCTCCCCTCCCCTGCCACTCCCCTGCCCCCCCCCCTCTCTTATACATATGCACGGATGCACAGCATTGGTTTGGTTTGGTTTGGTTAAGCTCAGGCTGGTGAACACAACCCCTTCCCCTCGCCCCCTTGTGACGCCCCAAAATCCTCCATATCCCACACAAGTTTCTCTTTAATACATGGGAAGACATGGTTGGAGTTTACAAGGCTGTCAGGCTGCTTGCCACCACTTCTGACCAATCACTCTGCCGATCTCACCCGGTTTCCTGCTGGTCGCCTACAGGGCGTGCTGTCATACCTGGCTGAGACTGTCTCGCGGCTGTGGTTCCTGTCATGGGTGGTCCCGGCTGCTTTCGTGTCCAGCCCACGCGGCCGCTGGTGCATGCGACTGCTTGCGGGCGTGTCCTTCATCGTGGTGTACATCGAGGTGAGAGTGGTTCCTAAGCTGCCGGAATGTGTTCCTGTTTGACATGGATAAAAGGCCGTGTGTTTCGCCTGGCGCTGAAAGGCTTATGTCTTTATTTCGCAACGCAAGCGCCTCTCCAGGGTGATTGACCATGATGTGTCCTCCCTGCTGCTCCCAGCTACTCCTGATGAACCCCGACGCGCAACTCAAGGAGATTGTGACGATGGGCATGGTGCTGTGCCTGTGGCTGTTCGGTAACCTGGTGGAGGCGATGGAGACCGTGTCCGCGGCGTACGGCGGCAGGCTGGCCAAGTGAGTTGCTGCAAGGGAGGCCGGAGGGAGGTTGCGTTTACCAGCCCAAGCCGGAGGGGGGGGGGGTACAGACGCATACACGGTCACAGACACACACGTAGCACAACGCAACGCATCTCCACACAATCCAGGGATACAACATGTAGAGGGAGTTGCTGATAACCCCGCATAGGACTTCCAATTGCTTGGCCCAAATCGGCCCAAATCGTGGTTCCAATGGTAACAAATCGTCCATGCGCAGGTACATCAAGGCCAACCCACAGGTGGGCCTGCCACGATGCCGCCTGCTGGTGACATGGTTCCAAGGTTCTGTCGTGGGCACAGTAGCGATGGGCCTGTAACCGCCCGCCCACTTAGGCATGGCATGAGACCTGCATGGCATTGTGTGTCTGCAGGAGTTCTTCTTCCTCCTGTGCGATGCGATGCTGCTGTCTCTTGCCGTGGGCTACCTGCTCATGATGACCGACACGTAAGTAATGCAAAAAGCCGTGCGTGCTGGCGCTGTGCTGGGGGGGGTGCAAAGATGGGACATAGAAGTGTAAGGGGGGCTTGTCCCAAAATGCTCCCACACGTACCGTACGTTTACGCAATCACCACGCACCCCTGGATAAAACAATTATTTTTGTGCACGCACAAATAAATGGACAACTATTTTGCACCACGCAACCCATGGTGTGGTAACTTTACAGAACCACGCAGACATGAAACTGCGTGGCTTGTGGCCTTAAGTTGTGTGTGGGCTGGGTGGGAGGAGGGCAAGTGTTGCTAGCCAGTGCTAGCCAACGCCGTGGCAGTGTCGTGCACTGTGTGTGTGCTGTAATCGCCACCGCCCCAATCCCCAGCCCCGGCCGGCGCCCCAGCCCCAGCCCGGAAACATGGTCCCTTAGGGCAGCGCCGATGTTGAAATTGGATACTAGAACGTATACAAGCCGACTAGAACGCATAAGAGCGCGAAACTTGGCGATTTGGCGAGTTGGGCTTCCGAACGGGGTAATAGGGCACGCCGTAGGCGCGCTAAGCCGTTACCAGCCCCGTGGCCGGCCGGCGCCGGCCCCCCCGGCCGGTCACGGGGCTGGCGCCGACCGGTCGGGGACCCTGCGTGCCCGAAGGGCACGCGCTGCATGGCCCTCAAAGCCCGTTGCGCCTTGAAAGCCAGGGCTCGTTCCCCTACGAGCGCGCCCTCCAGCACTGGGAGGATGCGGCGGGTGTGCGGGGGCGCTACAAGATGTACGCTGCGTAGTGTACAGCAGCTGTTTGAGCTAACGCGTGTATGATCAGGACGGACGCGAGGATGGATTGGCAAGGGCTAGCACCAAGAGACTGCAGGCGCATGCGTGGTTAGGATGTACGTGGGGATAGAAAGAGGCTGCAGGCACATGCATGGCTAGAGCGTGCGTGGGGATGGAAAAGACGAGGGCTAATGCCAGTGGACGCATATAGTAGTTGGCAGGCGTACATTAAAGGACAGTTGCGCATGTTGATTTGCAAACCCCCAAAACGAAAAAAACACTGCCACGCACCCCCCCAAAACATTTATTTTCCCACCACGCACTACCCCCTCAAGTGCGTGGAATTGCAGCTTTTAGGGAAAACAATTAATAATGTGCGTGGTGATATGGATTAGGTACGGTATGTGTCTGGGACACCAACCTTTGTGTGACAGTGTATTGTGTCGCCCCCAGTCAGCCCCCAGTCAGCCCCAACACGGGTATGACGCCGGTCTGGAAAAGGGGTCAAACGGCATGTGGTTTTTGACAGGGTTGGCGATGCGGATCAGACCCAAGCTTCCTGTCCGATCCGCATCGCCAACTAGCTTAAAACCCGCTTGGCGTCCGGGGGGTGCGTTCCGCCTGCTTGGCACGGTCGGACACGGTCGTGGGGCCGACCTCCGAATCAGCTACCAGCGTTCTATAAGTATCATCTTAGTACTATAGAGACCTCAAATATTTTGTTTTCGGCCTATTCGGTGACGTCGCGGCGAACATGCTTCTCAAGTCTGTGCAAGGACCGCGCTTAGATATCAATTATTGCTGCCGTCGTCTAACATACATACAAGGAGACTAATGAATTGCTCCCGGGCTTAAGAGTGCGACTCTGGCGAAAGCATGCCCCGCGAATTGTGCCGACAGCCACCCTCGCAAAATGCGACGGGAGCCAAACTTTAGCATCCTTATATGTCATATAAGTTAATTCCTGAAAGAGGGAGGCTAATTTTGCGTGAGCGCGGAGAAACACGTGTGGAGACGTTTTTGCCCCTCTCCAGACCGGCGTCATACCCGTGTGAGTCAGCCCTGCTGCACAAACAGAGCCATTGTGTACCTTTGCACTCTACAGGGCTCACATGCCAATGGACATCTTCATGCGCTTGACACTCGTTTGGTGCAGCTTGGCGGTGCCGGTGTTCCTCAAGTTCCTCTACATGCTGGTCCCGCTGTTCCAGCGCCTGGGGCCCCTGTTGAATACCGTGTACAACATGATGCAGGAGCTCGTGGCCTTTGCCCTGCCCTTCGCTGTTATTGTGGGTGAAGGGATGGGCCATGGGTGACATTCTGGTCGACACGCACGGTAGCTAGATAACAGTGACAGAGGTTGTAAAATCCTCCGTCCTTGTAGGTGCTTAGCATTGTAGGCAATGCTAAGCACCTACAAGCAAGCACCCACAAGCACTGGCTAGTCAACCAGTTGCCCAGCTGTGGCACCGGCACTTTGAGGCAAACGTCCCCCTGTGTGCTCAAATCCAGTCCCCGCCTGCACCTGCCGGCATGCAGACGACGGGCTTTGCCACAAGCTACTACATCGTGCACCACGCTGTGCCCGGCGGCGAGCCCACGGCCTTCGTTGACGTCATGCTCATGTACTTCTCCGCCTTCCTAGGCGCCTTCGATCTGCACCAGGTGTGTGTGGCGCTTGGTGAGGTCCACAGTTTAATCAAGCGTATTCATAACTGAAAACTCGCGGCGGGCGTGGTGCGGGGGGTGGGGTGGGTTGCCGGACGTCAGAGCATGGGGTTGTGGCGCCGTTCAGGAACTCTGCTAACTTTGTGTCCAAACATCCATACGTCAGCAGCAGCAGCAGCAGCAGCAGCAGCAGCAGCAGCAGCAGCAGCAGCAACAGCAACAGCAAGCACCGCAATGGTGAAGCACCGCCTGCAGCAACAAGGCCACGGTGGCCAGCGAGGTCCTGCAGGGCCGCTTCGGCAGCAGCAAATTATGCGGCGGGCAACACCATTGTGGCTGCTGTCCTCACTGACTGCGGCGGCGCCACGGCGTGGAGCGCGGCCGAGCTCACCCCGGCCGCGACCTTGCCGACAAGCTGCAGCCGCTGGAGGCCGTCAGGAACACGCTGGCCAGCTGCGCCACAGTCACCCCAGTTGCAAGAGCTTAGGCTGGTAACCTCAAAGCCCCCCCCCTTCCCGAGCATCCTTGCAACCCCCGCCCGCCTTACCCCAACCTTGCTCAATGGAAGGGTAGAAAAGTGGGCAAAACGTTTTTGGGGTGTGTTAGCTGCACTGTTGTTTTGCTCCTTGCCACTCGGGCTCCGGCGATTGCATGCTCAGGGCTAACACAGCACGGGCGACTGACTGCTGTGACTGCAGTGGGACGACCTGGCGAACCCCGAGCTGCGCGTCTTCGGCATCACCCTGATGTGAGTGCCGCAGACCCGTGCTGTGTCCTGTTGGGTCATGTGATAAGTCGCCTATCTATGGGTCATGGTAGTAGCGTTCCAGGCAGCCCCCGCTTACTTTGGCTAGCCCGGCCCGGGTTAAGGTGAAGTATTGCGCCCCTCAAGTCCATGCGG
Organism: Chlamydomonas incerta; assembly: GCA_016834605.1. Lineage (NCBI taxonomy): Eukaryota > Viridiplantae > Chlorophyta > Chlorophyceae > Chlamydomonadales > Chlamydomonadaceae > Chlamydomonas > Chlamydomonas incerta. The sequence goes on from JAEHOC010000009.1 coordinate 1,521,428, forward strand.
CCCATGCTGTCTGACGGCCCCTTACCGCACCCCTTACCACACCCACCGTTCACGACAGGGTCATCTACCTGATCATTGCGGGCATCTTGCTTGCCAACCTGCTGATCGGTGAGCATGGCGCAGTTGTCACAGCAGCAGCAAACAGCCCCCGCCCAGCCCTGCACCCGCACACCATGTGCCAGTCTGGTCGCCGGGGCGCGATGTCCTTGGCCCTCCTCCGCTTATCACGTGCTCTTCTAACAATTGCAAAGCGTAGTATCATGGCTGCATCTTAAACACTCCCACTACCTCCCATGTGCCCCCTCGCGTCATGCCCTGCGTCGTGCCGCACTCTCACTCCGCTGCAGCCATCATCAGCTACAAGTACCGGCCGGACCAGGTGGCGGCGCAGTCGGTGTTTGGACTGGCCGAGGTGGTGGACCGGCACCAGATCCAGGCGAGTGACGGTCTCACGGCAGTTCGCGCTCCTTGCTCTCTGCCGCGCGGGTTGCCATGCACCCGCATGATTGTCCTCGCCCGCCTTGCCATGCATATGTTTGCCCCACACACATACACACGACAATCACACTCACTGTTCCTGTCTGCGCCCTTGCCCCCGACCCTGCACCTTCGACTGTGCAGGTGGACTTCCACATGTTGTGCAGTCCCTTCTGCCTGCTGCAGCTGCCATGCCGCGTGCTGCCGCGTGGGAGCCGGCCCGCCATCCTGCCCTACACCTTCTACCGCGTGGGCCTGCCGCCGCTGGAGGGCTTCCGACCAGCGGCGCCGCACATGGCCACCGTGCTCACAGGCCGAGACGCTGTGCCGCAGGTGGGGTGCAGCGTGTTGATGAATGTGGCTGTGCACTGCAACTGAAGCGTATTTCAGTCGTAAGCGAGAGCCTTGTCCGCAGTAAGCCCCACGACTCCGACGTTTTCTTGGGAGCAAAGCCCTAGCCCACTACCCCACACTCCTACTTCAACGGTGCGGCCTCGCTGCGCTGTGCTGCTGCTCTGCCGGTGCTGCGCCCCGCCCGCAGTTGATGTTCCACCTCACACTGCACCCGCTCATGCTGGCCGGCACCGCCGTGGCCTTCTTCGCACTCAGCCCGTTCCTGGTGCTGCGCTTCGGCCTGGTGGGCCACCACCGCGTTCTGGACCGGCTGTGGCCCAGCCGTGGTGGCGGCAGCGACAAAGCTGGCAGCAACGGCGACGGCGTCGGCGGTGGGACTACCCGGAAGGGGTCGGTCAGCACCATCAACGGAACCATGTCCGCCCAGGGCGCGGTCAGCGTGGCGGGCGGCGGCGGGCGCAGCAGCCGGGCCGGGAGCGGCAACGGCAGTGGCGGCCTGTCGGGCAGCTTCGGCTCCGAGGACCCAAGCCTGGGCCTGCAGGCGGCTGGCGCGGGAGACCCCTGGAAGAGTGTCGGCTACTTTTGCACGCTGCGGGTGAGCGAGCGAGCATGAGGAAGCGTGTGCAGGCTTGCTCATGGCCTCCTCGGCCTACCGTATGCAAGCTTGCACTGTGCGTGGCACACGCCGACCTGTATGCCCTCCTTACTCTGCTGCCCCTGCTGTGCGCAGGGCCTGCCGCGCCTGGCGTCCCTGGTGGGCCGCATCGTGGTGGCGCACCTGGTGGGGCTGGCGCTGGTGCTGGCCATGCAGCTGGTGTTCTTCACCGGTGCGTGCAGGCTTGGAGGGCGGGGGCGGAATGGGAGCCATGATTACGGGTGCTTGAGTTGTGGCCGGGGGGTGGGGGGCCAGCTGATGTGTTCCGCAGACCCGTGGCCATGTCGTGTGATAAGTCGCCTGTCCCTGAGTCATGGTAGTGCCGTGGCAGCCCCCGGGAATGGAAAAGGGAATGTAAACGAGCTACCCCGGAGGATGGATTACGGCGCCGCTGCTGTCTTTGCTAGCCATTTGGCACCGTCCCAGGCCTGCACAGCGCGTATCCATGCCATGCACATCGCCCCTGCCGTCCCCTCCGCAGCCGGATCGCTGTACGTGTGGGCCGCCAGCACGCTCCTGGCGCTCTACAATGTGCTGTACGAGCCGTTGACACGCTTCGGTGTGGTCAGCCGCCGCGCCGTGTATCGCTGGCGGCGCGGGCTGCAGCAGTGGCGTAAGCGGCGCACCGCGGTCGTGGACAGCAGCGGCACTGGCGCCAAGGCTGGTCGCGACGGCAATGGTGGTGGCAGCGATGCGGGCACTGGGGCGGAGTCAGCCGATGATGCAGCTTCAGATGCCGGTAGCACGACTACATCCGCGCGGCGGCGCTCGACGCTGACGGCGTCTCAAGTAGCACAGCGCTGGAGCACAATCACCAAGGGGGCCGCACAGCAGCGGCAGCGGGTGAGCACCTGGTGGGCTGATGGCCACGAAGCGCAGGAAGGGTTATGCGCTTCACTGGACTGCACACTGATCCCACAGCAAGTTGCATGCATGTGCGCCAGTGCAGTCCCTCTGTGTCACTGCTGTCCGGTTGCTGCGTGCATGCCTTGGCTGATTGTGTTGGCCGATGCTCTGTCCAGGCGACCGCCTCTGGGCGCTACCTCACGCGGCAGCAAGTGGAGCAAGCGGTGCTGCGAGTCTTCGGCCTGGGGTGGGAGGCTGCGACAAAGGGGGATTGGGGGGACGATACCCCCAGTGGCGGCGCCGGCCCAGCTACGGCATCTACTGGCGCTGCCTTCCGCCCTCGCTCCGCAGCAGTCCGGGGACGCGCGCTGGCGCCCGCTGCTGCAGTTCATTTCGGCGCCGCAGCCGACGACGTCACCACTGTGCATGCGCATCGCTCGCCGCACCTGAACATGAAGTTGCTGGAGGAGCAGGAGGCCAGCCGCGACCTGCAGGCCTTGGGCCGCATGAGCTCTCGGGCTGCAGCGGCAACTGCAACGCCGGCATCAGCACGCAAAGACGCAGCTGCTGGCAGGCGCACTGTGGCTATCGCTCTCCCAGGCGGAGCTGACGAGGAAGATATCACACGTGGGGGGAGCTTCCCGACTGGGGGGGGAAACGCGGGAAGCGCCGGTGCCAGCGCGCCGGTGCCAGCTGCAGCGGTCGTGTTGAACGAGGACGTCCGCGCGCTGGCGGCAGCGCTGTGCAGGCCACTGCAGGAGCAGCTACAACAGGTAGGAGTTCTGCGTTGCATCTGGGGCGTCCGTGGTGAAGGCCCAAGTGTTCATTTGTTCAGCGGCCCGGTCTGTGTCCTAATACCCTGCGGTGTTTTGCAATCGTTACGTAACGCCTTGGCCCTTCGCCGGTCGCGGTCCCTGTGCCTGCAGATCCAGGCGGCTCTGAGTTCACGGCTGGAGGCGCAGGCCGTGGAGCTTGGGCAGCTGCAGGAAGCAGTGGGGACACTGCGGGAAGTCCTGGGTAAGCGGTGGGATGGAGGAAAATGGCATTGCTTGGGACGAGTGTGGCAGCAGTGCGAAGGGCGGTGGTGTCATGGTTGTTCATTGCACACTGCACGGGTTGCGTCCCGGCGCTGCGGCAGACTGCTTGGTGGTTGCTTAGTCCTCTTGCCTGTGCTTTGTGCCTGTGCTGCACACAGACGCCTCGCTCACACGCGTGCTTGATCAAGATGAGGTGGAGCAGCGCCGCCGGTCCGTGCTGGCGCGCGCGTATGGTGACGAAAACTATTGACCTGCACGCACGAGTGAACATTCAATTTATTTGGTGTCAGGGTGTTCGTGAGAACGCCCATGCAACCTTCGAAGACTCTGACTGGCTCGCCTGAAACCACAACCCTATAGAGAACCCTACAAGAGGCCGCGCCGCCGGCAGTGGCCGCAGCAGAGCAGGCCATTTTCACTCGCTCTTTCGCTCGCTTCGTCTGCCGGGGGGGGGGGCAGATATTCATAGAATTTAACATTTCGAATCGAGAACGGACTTTCGGGAGCACTGCGATGTGTGGAACTACGATCTGTATTGATGGGTAGACCTGACTTCACGTGGGTTTCCGACTTCCTTTCGCCGCGCTGCACGCGTAAAAGCACGTGTCACTGCGGAATACTTGATACTGAGCACCCGGCATGTGCGGTATTCGTGTGTGCCTTCATTGGGCGGGTTGTGGGCGCACTCGTGGGGCGCACTGTTGATCACGAACTCGTGGGGCGCACTGTTGATCACGAACACCGAGTGCGTGTGTTTCGGTTTCCAGATACCCCTCGGCGCTTTGGGGTCAATTGCATGATGAGGTTCATGTGGCTTCGGAGGATATCGGAGGGTACCGGCGGCGTGGAGGAATCGCGCGTGATGGTGCCGTTGACGCGTCGTGTGCCATCGCGTCTTGTGTTGGCATGCGTTGCAGAGGGGCCTACACAGGAAGGCCGAATATTCAAGATAGCTCTACGGCCATTGGAGTGTGTGTTGGGGCCGAGTGGCCGCGCGGTGCTTGAGGGTACAAGCCGCGGGTGTCCAACTAGGCCGAAACACGGCACGCAGTGTCTCGTCGCAGACGAGGAGACAAGGCTGCCATTGCACTCATGAGAGTATATTTGGCTGTGTAGAAGACTGGAGCAGCCCGGCTAGCTCATTACAGCACCGGCCGGTGTACGGTTTGTGCAGGCGCATCGCCCGCGGAGTCGCCGCTTTGAGCTGCCAGCCTTGCTTGTTTAGTTCACGACTCACATTTAGTCGTGTCCCAGACTCAGCTAGCCATGACTGTCGAGGGTCAAGAAGAAATTTCGCTGCGCCCGCTGCGCCCGGGCGGCAACGCGGCCAACCCGTTTGCCAGCTTCGGCAAGGGCCTGGGCTTTGGCAAGGGCAAGAAAGTAGGTTAAATCTCTGGGCGCCGCCGCGAGGGATCTTTGGCGCGCGCATTCTGGGCTTAACACGGCGGCTGAACTATGTGCTGTTTCAGGCTGCGGCCGTGGTTGTGGAGGACAAGCCGCCCAAGAAGAACAGCGAGCGGGTCCGCTACCCCAAGGACTTCCTGCTCAAGTTTATGGAGGTGGGGGCCCCGGCTCTCGCAAAGGGGGCAGATCAATTTGTTTGGTCGGCTGCAACTGCTGATTTGGACCAATTTCCGCTGTGCAGAAGTACAACAGCTGCCCGAGCGAGCTGGAGCAGCTGAACCTGGACTGTGTTGTGACCGGCGAGGACCGCCAGGCGCAGCAGGAGGTGCTCCAGGCAAGCACAGCTGCTAGATGTTATATTGGAGGCCCTGGGGTGCTGCAGCGGGGTCAGCGGGGGCGTCCAGGAGCCCATAGTGCGCAAATGTAGCCGCCGAAATGGTGTTGCGCTGCATCCCCTGCTGCCACTTGCTGATGAGAATCCTGGCACGTCTAAAATTGCCCAATTCAGAAAGTTGCGGAGGAGATTGATGACCGCGACTGGCGCTCGCGCACCTCGGTGGGCAACTACCGCGAGGACCGCGAGTTCCGGGAGCCCAAGCAGCGTGAGACCAGGTGAGCTTGCTTTACTCATATGTGCACGCCACGGGAGGGGCAGGAGGGCGGGGAAGGGCACCTCTACACCGCTGCGGGTGCAACTACCAAAGCGCACCCTGCTGCTGCGAAGCAGCAGTCTTGCCCTGAGGGCTCACGCTGGACCTTGGTAGATGTTTCTCGCTGATCTGTGACGGTTGCTCCTAACAGGGAGGCGGCGGAGCCCCGCCAGCAGCAGGCCCGTCAGGCGCCTGCCCCCCGCGAGGCTGCTCCCCAGCAGGCGCAGCAACAGCAGCAGCCGGCGCAGGCGCAACCCGCGACGGCCAGCGCCCACAGCGGTGACGACCAGGTAAGGCTAAGGCTCTCTGAGTGAAGAGGTTCGTGCACCGCCAAAGCGGGAGTCTGAGTGAAGAGGTCCTTGCACGGCCAAAGCGGGAGGCGTCAGGACGCGTTAGGCGGCCTGGGTAGAGCGTTACTGACGGGTCCCCTGCTGCTGCGTCCCGCGTTTCTGTTGCAGAATGTTGCGCGCATTGCTAAGGCGGCGGATCTGGGCCGCCAGGCTTACAAAGTGGGCGGCACCCTGTCGGCTGAGGAGCGGGTAAGCATGGGTGATGATTTGGCTCTGGAGCGGGGCCGGGAGCTGGGGGCCAGCTTCTGTGCGGACTTGCGGAACTCGACGGCTCGCAGCGGGCATCTAGGGGGCAGCGGCGGGGCCAGTACGTGGGGTTGCGAAGGAGGAAACGCCGCCGGGCCGCAGTATGGCCATAGCGCAGACCCGTTCAAAGCCCCGGTGTCAAGCCGCTCAGATGGCAAGACTCTCGGATGGGAGTTGTTATGCTTGTCACCTTGCAGTAATTCAGCGAGCTTGCACCAGGCGCTTGACATGGGCACGGGCTTTGCGGGCGTGGCCTGTAGAAGTTGTCGACGAGGCAGGCACTCCGCGGCAAGCTTGGCATCCTAACACTCCGCGTGTCGCCATTGCTGCGGAATGCCGTTTGGGGATCGGAGAGCTCTTTTGGAGCCTGGAGGAATCATATGGGAGGCAGATAGAGGGAGCCATTGCTGTGGGTCAGTCGTGGCTCAAACCCATGCATAACTGCAGGCGGTGCGCTCGGTCAAGGGTATTCTGAACAAGCTGACGCCGGAGAAGTTCGACCGGTTGCTGAACCAGCTGCTGGAGGTGATCACCACCGCGGACATCCTGCAGCAGACCATTGCGCTGGTGTTTGAGAACGCGGTGGAGCAGCCCACGTACGTGGCCATGTACGGCGACCTGTGCGTCAGCCTGTCGAAGGAGCTGCCGTCCTTCCCGCCTCCGCCTGGCTCGGACAAGCCGCTGCAGTTCCGTCAGATTCTGCTCAACACCTGCCAGGACGAGTTCGAGGGCGCTTCGGAGGCGCGCGAGGTGGGGCGGCAAGCACACGGCCGGGGCCGACAGAGGAGGGGCTGGGAGAGGTGCTGATTGGGGGAGGGGCGAAGACCACAACAGAGTCAGGTCTGAGTCAGGGTAGCAGCGAGGCGGTAAGCAACCAAGCTTTTGACCGCGCGGCTGCCAGGGCGCATAGGGAGCAAATGTATACGGCAGGGGAGGCACAACAAGTGAATGATGACTTAAGATACAATGGGGCCGGCATTATAGTCAGTTATCAACGCAGCAGGTTCTTGGTACTGACCCAAACACCTGGACCCATGGTGCGCTGGAATCCCTGCAGGCGCTGGCGTCGATCAGCGACACTGCGGAGCGCGACGAGGCTGAGCGCAACGTGAAGAAGCGCGTGATGGGCAACATGCGCCTGATGTCGGAGCTGTACAAGCAGGAGATGGTCAAGGACTGGATCATGGTCACCTGCATTGACGAGCTCCTGCTGGCGCGCGCAACCAAGGGCGCCAAGTGCCCGCCGGAGGACAATATCGAGGTGCGCGGCTCACCGTGACCGGGGCGGGGTCCTGGCGATGGTTTGGACAGAGGACGTGGGTTTGGACGTTTGTGGCGAAGGGGCCTGGGCCAAGACCACGAGTCGCATCAAGTTCTGGTTGAAAGCAGACGCAGTGGCTGGTCTTGAACGCCCCGGGTGTACCCGCGACACAAACAGGCCGTGCTGGAGATCGTGAAGCTGTCGGGCATTAAGCTCTCTAAGAGCGACAAGCCTGAGACGCTGAAGAAACTTGACAAGGTCGTTAAGGAGCTGGAGCGGCTGCATAACGACAAGAACAACGGTATCTCCACGCGTGTGCGCCTGGCGATCCGCGAAGTCCTGGAGTTGCGGAAGGCCAACTGGGTCCCGCGCCGGGAGACGTACACGGCCAAGAAGCTGGATGACGTCCGCGCGCAGGTGCGGCTGGCATGATTGGGCCATGTGCTGAGAGGATTGGCAACCGAAGGACGGATTCGGGTTGGCTGTCTCGCCCGACGCTTGATAGATCCTCACCCATGCTGCTGCCCCATTGTGTCGATCTGACAGGCGGAGGCGGAGCTGGGCATGATCAGCTCCAGCATCGCGGCGTCGCTGCCGCAGCTTGGCACCGCCATGCCGCGGTACGGCGAGCCCATGGGTATGGGCGCGATGGGTGGCCGCGACGACGGCGGTTTCGGTCTCATACCCCCGCTGCGCGCCGACGGCGACGTGCAGCTGTTCCCCGCCTTCCGCGGCGAGCCGTCTGCGGACCGCTCCGGCTTCAGCAGCGCTGGCGCCGGCAAGGGCGCTAGCGCGCTGCTGGGTGACTACACGCCGCCGCCCGTGCGCGTGCAGCTGCCCATGCGGACGGAGCCCGCGCCGCAGGTGGCGCAGCAGGAGCCCGTGGCGCCCTCCCGGTGAGCGCAGTGAAGGAGCCCGACGCACTAAGGGGTGGGAGGAGTGGACGCAGTGTTGCCGGGTCCGAGCGAAAGGCCTGGTGACAGTAAGGGACCGTAAGGGGAGGAGTCAGACTCACGCACGGCACGCCAACGGGGGCCCTGGGGACAAACGACTGGGAACAGGAGATGGACAGGGCATGGCCAACTCAAGGGAAGGTGGTAAATGCATGGGATTGGGACTTGGGGCGGGGTTAGCTTTGTGGACAAGCGTGCTGGTGCATGAGGACCACTCGGGTCAGATGGCAAGGTCGGTTGCACGACCGGTTGCAGAGGCTGAGGCTGACGTTGCATCCTTCCTTGCGGTCCACAGGCCCGCCGCTGCCGCGAACGCCGGCAAGGCGCTCAGCGAGGAGGAGGTCGTACGCAAGTCGCAGAGCCTGTACCAGGAGTTCACCAGCACGCTTGACAAGGCGGAGGCGACGACATGCGTGCGGGAGTTGGGGTCGCAACATCTAGCAAAGGTGGGCAACTGGGCAGCAAGCGTATTCGCACATGGGGAGGGAGGGCGAGTCGACCAGAGAGGGGGGAGGAGTTAGTGAACAGGGGTTGACACGAGACGTGATCGTTTGCGATACGGTATGGGCATGCCTACTAGCTATTTGACGCCCAGGCAAGAATGTAGACTTTGTTCATCGAGCGCTGATGCTGAACCGAACGCCTGGCCCCCAGGTTGTGGAGATTGGTCTGGACCAGATTTTCAACTCGCTCAAGGACAAGGAGCAGGACGCGCTGCTGGACCTGCTTCTGCACTTGCACGAGGCGGGTGCCATCACCAGCGAAAACGTGGTGGACGCGCTCACCACCTTCACCACCCAGCTGGAGGACCTCAGGTGCGACTGCAGGCTGGCAGGGCGGCTAGCGGTGACCTCCATTCCGCAGGGGTTGGCATCTATGGTGGTGTGCTGGCAGCCAGCAGGTCCTGGCGTGCGGAGGAGGCTGTGTCTGCCACATTGTGGCTATGCAATCCGTAGCTTGGTCTCCGCCGGGGCACCGACAGGTCACATCTGCACACGCGGGTGGGCGAGCTCTCTTCCTCAACGGTTCTCCTGCTCTCTCTACTTTCCATTCCGCAGCATGGACGTGCCCAAGGCGCCGCAGCTGCTGGGCCGCTTCTACGGCTCGTGCGTGTCGCGCAACATCGCATCGCTAGATCTGCTGCCGCAGCTGATGGAGGGCGACGCCTCGGTGGAGCCCAAGCGCCGCTTCAGCGGGGCGGCGTTCAAGGTGCTGCGGGGCGCGAAGGGCGACGCGGAGCTCACCAAGCTGTGCTCCGAGGTGGGCCTCACCGCCAGCACCTTCCTCAGTGCCGATCCCGAGTTCGACAAGGACGAGCCGGCGCTAGAGGAGTGGCTCAAGAGCGAGGGCCTCACCGGCCTGGTTCCGCTTTGAGCGCAGCGTGCTGAGACAGCCTGTTGCGGAGCATCCGCAGAAACCGAGAGCAGGAGTCGGGCGTGTGGCGTGGAGGGGGACGATGCGTAGCCCCGTGAACCGGCGGGTGCGCACGGCTGAGTGTGTCGGGGCGGCTGGGCGGGGCAGACCCGGCGCGTGTGCGCGAAGAAGGGCAGCGAGGACATGGAAGGCGTTAGGCAGGTGTTGTTGTTCGGGTGCAGTCGTTTTGTGTAAGGTGCAGCAGGTTTCGCCCATTACGCAGTAACCCGCACCAAGGATAGCAGTGTCGTTCAGCCGCATGAATTGGCTTCCGTGTGTCGGTTTGATGATGAGGGTGTCTGTCGGCTGAATTTGCAGATAGCCAAGGGCGGTCTGCCGTGCTGCCCGCGGCGTGCATGTTTCTACCGGAAGACGCCTGAGTGAATCACGTGTCACTGAGTGCGATGAGCGTTTACGGACCGGACTGGCCATTTCGGCAGACGGCATTGACTGCACGAGTTGCTTGAGGATGCAAGGTCGGTCCATAGGACGTCACGGAATGTGGCGCATTGAGCAAGGCCCCCCTCTGCTCATTGTAGTGGAGGAGATGCGTGGGCGTGCAGGCTCTCCAGTTGACGGGGCCGGAAGGCCTGGTAGCACGGGATGTCTGTAAGCCAGAGCGGATCACCAGCCTTCCTTGTCCCAGCTCCCGGCGTCACCCTCCGCCACCCGATCGTCACATACCGACAGCGATGTGCTTGCGAAACGTGAACGCGAAGAAGCGCGACGCCATGAGACGTTGTAGTCGCTAGCAAGCATAGAAGGCCGGACAGCATTCCACCCACCGCACCCACGACGGCCGTTCACACCCTCATCTAGAACCATGGTCGTCGCTGCAGATGTCCTCACTCCTCAGGGACCAGGGAACCATCGCGGGGGCTTGTCAGTTGATGCCCGCAGCCGCAATTGATACCAGACCGGGGGGAAGGCGGGGCAACCTTGTTCCCCCAGGTCCCCAGTGAGTCTCGACACCAGTCCACCTAGCCCAAACCTACGGTGTAGGGGTCTCCAACCACTGAATCCCGACCAGCCCCGAGTGGGCGACGTCCCGGCGGGCGGCGGCGGGGGGCGGCTGTTCGACTCAACCTGCCGACTAAAAAGGTGAGCGGCTGACCGACACGCGATGGTGTGGAAGTTGGTAATCCTCGAAAGGACTGAGGAAGTGAAAGCTGCATGCATCAGCTGTTAATGCCAAGCGCTTTGACTTCTTTAACTCTTTTTGCAGCCCACACTGCCAGGTCTTCTCGAGCGGCGCACGAAACCTCTGTGGCAAAGTTGTTGGAGTGTTTCCCGAAAGCTATTTCGATGCCTTTGACGACGGACACGCGCCTGTCGGACTTTGAGCATGTCATTGGGCAAGGGACAGTCGTCCTGAAACATCTGATTGAGCATGCCATGAGCGATAAGCTAAACGTGCCGGCTGAGGGTCTCAGAGGGCTGGTGGTGAGCACACCTGTATGTAGCATGGAGGTATTAGCATGGGGGGCGGGCCGCGGCCGGCACCGGTCCGGCACCAGTTTTCACTCACACACTCGCACTTGCACGTGCCCCCGCGCGGCTTGCCGGTGACCCGGCCAGCCAGCTTGGGACTCTTACTAGGTCTGTACCATTGCTTACTCGTTCGCCGGACGACCACGTGATGTGCAGGGCATCATCCTTATCCACAGCCGCAAGGGCGCCGCCCTTGTGGGCTGGGAGCAGGGTCGGGGGGCCGCCTTCAAGGTGCTCGGCAGCGATGCGGACGGGCCCATCCTGTCGGCGCCCATCCCCATGCAGATGCAGAAGTTTACCGTGGGGCTGCAGCTGGGTGAGCGGCGTGTGTGCTGTGTCTTGGGAGGGGATGTCGCGCGATGTGGCGTGGCAAATTTCTGAGCGTGGGGACCACCCTTCATACCATGGACTGACCACCACACTGCCCACCCCTACCTCCCGTGAACATCCCGGCGCGGCGGCCTCAATTCACAGGCTACAACAGGTGCGCGCAGCGGGGTTCGCTCGTGATGGTGCCGTACAGCGCGGTGGCCTGTGCACACGCCTTGCTTTCTTCCATAGTTCCAGCGGACCCCGCGTGTGTCAACGCCTGCCGCTAGCCCAACAATCACACTTCGAGAGCCTCAAACCAAACTAACACGTTGCACGCGCAAGCACGCGCGCATATACACCCCCACGTTTCTGGAATAAACTACCCCACACGCACCCCCCCCCGCCCCGCCGCCTCGCCAAGTAACGCCGGCGCGGCCCCCCTTATAGGCCCGGCTGCCGCTCCGGTCAGCCCTCTATCCACCCGGGCTCGCGCGCGCTAGTTTAGGCTTTAGGCTTTAGGCTTAGGCTCTGTCTCCTCCCACTCCTGAGCCTTACTTACGCAACACTGCCCTGCAACCCTCCCGCATGTACGCCTCCATCCCCGGCGCTCATATCCCGGCGCCGGCACTGCTCTGGTATCACGCAGGTGAGTATCGCGATTGAATCGCGCAATTTAGCTAACGGGGTGGGTCTGTTCGCGCGCGAGCCTGGGTGCCATCCATGACTACCGACAACACCGACGACAAGACTGAAGATTCAAGGCTCAAGGGCGCCCGAGACCCACCGGTTAAGGCCATACCACCTCCGCGCTCTGGGTCGGGCTGGTTGGTTCGGGTTATCTTGGTCGTCTCGCTTCTGGTTTCTGGAATGAACTACCCCCCCCCCCCACACACACACAACCCTACACACACATTGTGCGCAGCGTGTACACCATGCTGTGCGTGTACGACCAATTCACCTGGACCGACCTCCTGCGCGTGGACACCGCGGGCATGGTGATGGGCAAGGTGGGGTGCACTTGGAGTGGGCTGGGTTACGAGTCGGTTTCAGGGGACTACATTCCCATCCATGGGATAGCAAGGTGTGTAGAGTGTGAAATGGGTTGCGTGTCAGCCGGTGTCTGTTCTGTGCTGAGCAGAGCGACGGAAGCTGCTATCAGATCAGGTTCACCCCGTTCGGTTGCATTGGGTCCTGGAATGACCTATCCCGCAGTGTTTTGTATTCGTTGACTCCAGGAGCTTGCACCCCCCCCCCCGCCGTTAACAGGACATCACGCTGATGGGACTGCAGGGAGACTACACGCCCACAGTGAGATCGGCGGAGGGGGGGCGATAGGGCCTCGGGAGGCAAGAGAGGGAAAGGGCGGACATGGTGTGGGGGAGGAGCGATGGGTGTGGGCAGAGAATGTGGCAAAATGAGATTGAGGATTGGGGCATGAGTTTGCTAAGGTTTGGGAGGCAGGTATGGCAGCCGGACGGCTGGCAGTAGGCGCCCGACATTACTCACACACACACGGTGCCACCCGCCGCCCGCAGACATCGATCCAGCCCATGCCTACGCTCAGCGACCAAGCCGCGCCAAAGGCCATGCGGCCGGTGCGCGCCATCACCGTCAGCGACTCGTTCATGATTGTTGAGGTGTCGGTGTACGGTGAGCGGGGAGGCAGGTTGCAATTGCGCATGGATATTGAATGCATTGTGAAGGCGTGGAAGCAATCCCTCTCCCTGACCAAAGCAGTCCTCAATCCTCATGCCGACACAAACCCCTCCTCGGCCACAACAGGCGGCTCGCTGTCGGTAGACGTGGAGATGCTGACCGGCGCGTATGGCGGCATCGCGACCGTTGACCAGGTGTTGGCGGGCACGGTGCCCGCGCCGCACGAGCTGGACCTGGCGGTCACCGCTGTGCGCAAGGAGCTGGGCCAGCTGGGGGCCGCCGTGACTGCCAGCGAGGCGCGCGTGGCAGCGGCCAAGGCGGAGGCGGAGGCCAAGGCGTCCGCGAAGTAGCGGATACAGCGGATCTAGAGGGCTCACAGCAAAGCACGGTGCTGGTGATGCCGTCGGGGTCCGAGCCCTTCGGGAGTCGGAGTCCACGGTCGGTCCATAGGACGTCCCGGAATGTGGCGCATTGAACAAGGCAGCCCTGCGCGCAAGTAGTCAAGGTAGTGCGTGGTCGGGCATGCGCGCAGCCTGGCGGCCTGGTGCCACGGGACTGCACTGAATGCTGGCGGGGGTCCTCCTGTGCTGCCGGGTGCCGCGAGTTTCCTTGTCTACACTCTACAGTGCCGCACCCCTGCCGCACACAGTCAATCTTGTGGTTGGGCAGCAGCTGCTGTGGCCGGAGGCCCGGAGCTAGGGGATGCTGGGCCATGCGCATGCCAGAATACAAGCTACTTACAGGGACAGGATAGCGCGCATGGTCCGTGCACAGCCACGGATGGGCTACCGTGGGGCATGTCGCACCCATGGAGGGTACCGTAAACAGCAACGTCTGCGACTCGACTTCGCGCGTGTGGCGTTGCGGTGTGCGTGTCTAGTGCTATCGCCTGGCCAGACGCCCGGGGCGTGCTTGTATACAGATACCGCGGCCGTAGCGCTTTGACTTCTTTACCTCTTTTGCCACTCCTCGTCCGGGCGCCCACCGTCACCCATCGTCATCTAAGCTGACTACACTTCCGGGAACTCACTTCCGGGATTCAATCTTCAGACTCTCCGCTTATGATATGTGTGTTGCAGCATGAATGGCGGAGTCTGCACCGCCATACCGCCGTCACTTGAAGCTACGGTGAAAGAACACAACAACTGAGATTTGCGGCACAGCACTCAAGCACGTGAACAAACCGTGATCAAACGGCTTTCACGCGGCAAAATTTGAACCTGCCCGGTGATTGATAAACACACAAAATGCCTTCATCTCTGCGCACCGCGCCCCACCGCCATCATCCTGTACCGTGCTTGTGGATCAAACCACGGCAACGACAAGCGCTGGCCCTGCCTAGTATAGAACAAAAGATGCAAGCTGCATCACACCTGCATCTGCTGCCCCGTCAACTCATCACCCCACAACCAACGGACCCAGCATACCGGTCCTCGGGAGTGCCGCACCGCTGCGGGCGCCATCACGCACGCAGCCGATACCCCGATGCCCGGATGCCCTCTACCGGGCGTGCTGGCCGCGCACCGCCACAATGTAGGCTTGCCCTTCCGCCGTGTGCTCGTCCAGCCCCAGCCCCGGCGGCATGAGCGTCACGCCCCAAGTGCCGCTGCCCGCGCCCTCATCCGCCTGCTGCTTGCGCCTGCCTTCCGCCAGGGAGGAGGCCGTCCACTCGCCGTGCCGCCCCGCCGACAGGTGCTTCTCCGGCTCCAGCGCCGCGGCGGCGGCGTCCGCATGGTACGGCACCCGCTCGTAGCCTGCGGAGGGCGGAACGCACCGGCATCTGCGCTTACTGCGACTGTGTGCATGACACCCCGTACCGCGGCATGAGCGGCTCCCGCGGTCGTTGTGTGCAGTCTCGCACTGGCGGCCTAACTGCAAGCGCAGAGACCAGCCTCGAATGCCACTGGCCGCAGGCTTCACATTCCGAGCGCCTTCCGTTCCCACTCACCGATGATGGCGGGGTCGAGCGCCTGGCCAGGATCGGGGCGTAGGTGCCCGTGCTGGACAGCCGCCATGCTGCCGCCGGCCACGATGTCACCGCCCAGCATACCCTCCGAGTTGTTGCGGCGGACGAAGTAGCCGCCGGCATTGCCGCTCCCGCCCGCCGCCGACCCAGCGCCGCCGCCGCCACTGGCCCGCCGCTCAGCCGCCGCGCTCAGCCGCGCCACCGCAGCGCGAGCCGTGTGCTCCTCGCACTCCCGCTCCAGCATCAGGCGCAACTGCTCCTTACACTTCTCTACAAACGCCAGCTCCTCGTCAGACAGCACGCCGCCGCCGCCCCCACCGTACGCCTGCTCCCTAGCTGCGGAGGAAGTGGTGGGCGTGTCCAGCGGCGGCACCAGCGCCGCCAGCTCCTCCTCCAGCGCCGCCAGTGCCAGGCCCGGGTCGTCGATCTGCCAGAACCTGCGGCGCCGCAGCACGAGAGGATGAGTTTGACTGGGCGGGCTGTTGACGTATTTGGTCCGAGCGAACCTTGCAACACACCGTTGAGCAGGCGTGCCTGGACACACAGGTGTACGGTACGTACCGTAGCGGTGGAGGCGGCTCCGTTGCCTGCCGGCCGCGCGTGGCATCCGGCGGTGGCTGGTGCTGGTCCTGCTGCTGCGCTGCGGCCATGGCCGCCTGTAACTCCTCACTGGCGCATCGCGAGCTCATCTCTGCGTCCCCACCCTCGCCCTGGCCCTCCGCCTCCGCATGCTCATCCTCCAGCTTCCGCTTGGAGGGGCACGACGCTGAGCCGATGCTGGCGCCGCCGGCACTGGTGTTGTTTCGCCGGCTTTGCAACGTCACACTTGGGAGACGCTGCAATTTTGGTGTCGGTGGGGACGGCAGCCCGCCAGCTGTCCCAGCTGCCGGCGCCGACTGCTGTTGCTGCTGCAGCAGTGCCGGCTGCACGGCTGTGGGCGCCTCTACCTCCATAGACGCGATGGCAGCGGCAGCCTGGCTCGAGGAGCTGGGCCCCTCCGCTGGCACGCTGTGGCCCGTGCCGCTGTTTCGCTGCGATGGGCCAGTGCGTGCCGGCGGCCAGCTGGGCAGCACTTGTGTGGCTGCTGCGGTATTGGATGGCTGCAATGTCGCGGCGGCCTTGGCAGCCGCAGGGTCGACCGCCGGTGAGGGCGACCGGCGGAAGGCTCCTACCGCTGCTCCTGCCTTGTGCGCCGCAGTGCGAGGGCCCGTTGCCAGCTCCGTAGCTGCACGAAAAAGCCGTCACAGACCAAGGAGCGTCATGAAAACAGGAATTTCACACCTAGTGTTTTCCAGATGCAGAGAGGCCGTGTCGCCGCTATCAGGCTGGCCTTCCAACGACTCTCAGGCACTATCCGCTCATCCCGCCCTGGCTCGCTCCGCCCCTCCGCTCACCTGCCATCTGCGCCTCCACGTGCAGCAGCGCGAAGTACTCGTGCGCCATGGCCTCCTCCGCGCTGGCCCGCCGCGCCGGGTCGAACTGCAGCAGCCGGCTCAACAGGTCCACAGCCACCTCGCCCGCGCCGCCGAAGCGCCGGTACAGCGTGGGCGCCCTGCGGGCGACACAGCGGGTGAGACAGCGCAGGACACAGGCATGCGGTCACGTGTTGCACTCGTGTATATGCGAGACGCCACAGCCGTGCTCCAAGCCACCAAGCCCCACGTCCTCACTTTCCGGGAATATGGAACAGGTACCGCCGCCATGCCTCACTCGGGACGCTCTGCGTGGTGGTTGGGAGTGTCGGAAGGGATGTCAGAAGCTAGAAAGCACCATGAGGCAGTGCTTGCACAACACTGTCACGCTCCACCCTCGTCACCTCCTTTCAGCCCCATCCATCCGCGCCCTCGCTCCATCTGCCGCCCACCTCTATGCACGCCCATGCGGGCGTCCCGATGACCGAGAACAGCGCCGTCAGCTCGGCGTACGCGGACGCGCCCACGCCGTGCCCCGGCTCCGCCACCCCGTAGCGCATGCCCGTGTGCGGCGTCATCGGCCGGCCGGCCGTGATGGCGAACACGGGCGCCACCTGTAGCGTCAGAGCAGTGCATGAGCGGCTTCAGCATGTTGAAAAGGACCTTGAGTGGAGTTTGCACCTAACCCTGGCATATCGTGTCAGCAGCCAACCAACAAAAAAGGCTCTCTTGTGGCGTACCTGCAGGTGTGGTGTGGAGGCTCGCCCCAGCAGCGCTGCCCGCTGCAGCAGCTCGCCGAACACGCAGCCCGCGCTCCACATGTCTATGGCCGACGAGTAGCCTGCGATTCCAAGCGACAGGTGACAAACTGTTTAGCTGCACGGGCCGGCGCCTCGGGGGCGCCCCTACAATTGACATCCAAATGCTGCAGCCGCGGCTCACCTCCACGGCTCATGACCACCTCAGGCGCCCGGTAGCAGGGCGTGCACACCACGGACGTCAGCGGCGGGTTGAAGCCGCCGTCCGGCGCGGGCACCGCCACAAGCCCAGACGCCGCCGTGGTGCCGTGGCGCCCAACCTCACCGCCACGGGCACGTGGCCTGGGCGGCATGCTGCCCGCGCGGCCGCGGCCGCGCCGCGCCCCCGAGGGCTCCGCGGCAGCGGCTTCCAGCGCCTCCGGCGAGGTGCCAGTGTCCGAGTCGGGCTCGCAGTCGTCCTCCACCTCCATGTCCGACCCCGAGTCCAGCTCCCGCAAGCCCCCGCCGCTTTGCTGGTCGTTGCCCTCCGCGCCTCCAGCGGCCGCGGGCTCCCGTGTCGCCGGGTCCATGGCGCTGCGGGCGGAGCCGAAGTCGGCCACCTTCAGAAGCCGCCGGCCCTCTGCCAGGGACAGCAGCAGATTTCCGGTCTTGATGTCCTGTCGGGTGGGCGGCCGAGGAGGGCGGGGCGTCGGTGAAATCATATCCCTACGCGCAACACGTACAATTAGTACGACTGGTCGTAAGATCCACACGCCCGTGTGTTGATGAGCAGCGGCTCAGCAGATGCTGGTACACAACAGTAGGTCGGTGGCTGGGGGCGTATTGGTGTGGCACTGGGGAGGTGCCGTTGCGAACATCTTGCGCAGACATGAACACGACTTACCCGGTGCCAGACATTCAAGCCGTGGAGGTACCTGTGCGTTCGGGTGGATGTGCGTCTAGGTCGAGTCCAGCTATTTATCCAGGCGCGCAGGCAACAACACAGAAGTCAGTCCCTCAAGTTCCCCTGTGGCCGTGCACCGTCCCCCACCTGAGCGCTCCCAGGAGCTGCAGCATCAGGCTGCGCACTTCATGCTCCGGCAGCTGCCCACGCATGTTGAACATATCGCCCTGTTCAGGACATGGCGAATGCGAGCGAGCTCACCACACCTGTAACATGCTTCCCGCAACGCGCACTGGCTGCCGGGCCCAAGCCCCCCTTCCAGCCGCACCTGGTCGCAGTAGTCCATGGCCAGGTAGCAGTCGAAGGAGGTTGGCACCAGCTTGCCGCCGCGGAACACGTACTTGCCTGCAGAGTGGGTGGGGGCGAGCGGGAGGGTGCAGGAGGGCGCGAGGCGACGTGGCCTCGGTCGTCGATGGCAATATCTGGGGGTGGCCGCACGGCTGAAGGAAGCTTGCTGATGATGTCCAGCGCACGCACCCGCCCCTGAAACTGCTGGAACACGCGCGCAGCGCTTGCCTGTGGGCGACGGCCTCAGGAAGACGTCCTTCAAGCGAACAATGTTTGGATGCTGCGATTGCAGAGGAAACAGCATGAGGGATACAGACGGTAAGCGGGGCGGAGTCGTGGCTGGGACTTGGGACAGACCTCCGTGTCGCTCGCGCTGGGAGGCAGCGCCGCGTGTTGCGGCCCTCCTCACCTCCAGGCGCCGCATGATGCACACCTCCCGCAGCACGCGCTTGGCGTTCTCTAGCGATGCGAACACGTCCCCAACGCGCTTCAGGGCGACCTGTGCACAAGCAGACGCAAGTTAAGACGTCCATCTGGACCTAGGTACACGTGCCTTCTTTCCACGCAGCCGCCCCCAGCGGTAGCTGCCCCAACGCCCTGCTCATGCCTTGTTCACCAGGGACAAACTGGCCGCGCCCGCTTGAGCGCGCGGCCGTGCGGCCAGCACGCGCGTGGCCCGCGGCGCGTCGGACTCGCCTTCTGGTGGTTGTCAAGCGTGTCGACGGCGAGGCACACGCTGCTGAAGGAGCCCGTGCCCAGCACCTTCACAAGCTCATAACGCTTGCCAACCTGCACGTGGAGCCGTCAAGTAACGCCGAGTTGAGCCTCACGCGACGATTCGTGTCAGCCGGAGCGCAAACACGTCAGATTATCGCTCCAGCCCAGGCCCCAGCCTTCCGTTAACGTCCCATCACACCTGCCAGGTCTCGTGAAGCACGTAATAGGTTCCAGGCTCGCCAGCGGCAACGAGTCCGGCATCTTTTTGCCCAGAGCCTCGCGGTCGTGCCGCCATTTTCGACCAAAACTTTCGTGTGAGAAGGCTCAGCTAAAAGAGATTACATCCAGTCGTTTTTGCTGACGTGAATCCGCGAGGGTTTCGCGAGACAGAAGCTTGCAAAGGATTCATGGTGACCATAACGCCATAAGCTTTATTTTTATGCGATGCAAATGGCGTGTCTGGGATAGCCCAGTGCCCCGGCCTCGACAGCATTGGCACGGACATGACCCTGTCTGGCAGTGCGTGGCGACACTATTACATTATTCATAGAATCAACACATTGCAATACAACTCGTCCACGCGGAACGTAGTGGGACCGTAGGCGGGCCTGGCCGAAACCGCGACTGCATACATACCTGAGATGCATTGCATGGACTGGGCGCTGAAGCATCATTGATGTCCCAGGACCCCTTCGCCCCGTTGACCGGCAAGGTGAGGAGCGCATGCCAGTGGAAATGCGCGATTGCAAGGGCTACGCGGAGTTTTGCTGATGTATGCTGGGCAAATGTGATATGGCATCATGCGTGGACGCAGGTCGCTGGAGCTGCGGGCTCCAGTTCCACGACCGCGACAGGTGGGTGGCAGCCTCGGGCAGCTGGGCGACTGGGCCTAGGGCCCCCTGCACACAATCCAATGTCCGCAACACGCGACGCACCTTTAGTCTCATCCGCTGTGATACGGACTGGTGATGCATGACTGCTGCCTTTCTTACAGGCTTTGGTCCTCTCTCGGCTGGGCTGCAGCAGCCTGTGCCCGCACCCGCTTCTGGATGGGTGTCCTTTGACGATGGGCCGAGCGCGGGGGCGCCCCCGGCGTTCGTGCCCCCACAGCCGCAGCCGGCACACACACCCGTGGCTTCCGGCGCACCTCGACCGATGCCGGGCATCTCGCCCCCGGCAGCAGGCGGCCTGGGTGGCGGCACCCCGTACTCGCCGCTGACGACGGCCGCAAACAAGTCCACATTCCCGACCTTTGCCGCGCTGCACGCCGGCAGTGCACCGGCGCCGCCCGTGGCAGCAACAAATCAACCCGTCGCCAACCCTTTCACCTCCGGCGGCCTGCCGGCAGCGCCGGCGGCGGCGCCAGGGGTGCACGCCAACCCGTTCAGCGCCAGCGTTAACCCGCACGGCGCAACGGGCGCAGCACGCAGCAGCGACCCATTCGCGGACCTGGCCATAAAGCCGCCACCGCCACGGCCGCCGCCTATGGGCACGTCCACGTCCAGGCGTCACGTCACTGACCCGTTCGCTGCGGCAGAGGTGACACCGGTCATGGAGGCGGCCGCGCCGGGTTTTCCGGTTTCTGCGGCCATCCACGGGCACGCGCCGGCGCCCCCACAGCTGCGCCCAGCGCCAGCACCGCAGCCTGCAGCTGCCGGCAGCCCGTCTTCGTTCCCTACCTTCCCGGCGTTTGCGGCCGCGCCGCAGCTTCCACTGTCAGGGACGGCGCCAGCAGCGGCCGGATCTGCTGCCAGCAATACGGCGGCGCCTGCACCACGGGATAACGCCAGCTTTGACGCCTTCGTGTCGAGCGCGCTGCATGCTTTGCCTGCAGCCCCAGCCGCAGCTGCGTCAGCCGCTGCGGCCCCAGCACCGCCTCCGCCTCCGCCCGCCTATTCAGACGCGTTGTCCATGTCACCGGCGCTGGGATCGGGGCCAGCGGCACCGCCGCCGCCGCCACCGCCGGCGTACGACGAAGCCGTTGCCATGTCGGCACTGCCTCCACCGCCGCCGCCCGCGTACACGGACGCGCTCGCAATGCCTGAGGCCTTGTCTGCAGGCGTGGGGGGCAGCGGTGCGCTCATATCCCCGCTGGCGCCGCCCGGCTATGACGAGGCGCGGGCCATGCCCTCCGCCGGCTCCAGCAGCGCGCTGCCCAGCGATGTGTCGCTCTCGGGGCTCATGCCCGGCCGCCAGCTGCCCGGGGCGCGCACACATGGGCCCAGCGGGCTTGCGGCGGGCTCGGCAGGCTCTGCTGCTGCCAGCAGCGGTGCGGAGGAGAACTGGGCTAGCTTCGGCTCGGAGATGAACGCGGCGCCGAATCTCGCGCGGCAGATGACGCATCCCAAATCGGCCATGGCGGAGGTGCCGCTGCCGCGGCCGCCGCCCACAGCCACCTTCGCGCCGGGCGGGGGCGCGCTTGCGCACTCCACCGCTATGCATTTGTCGCACACCGCGCCGCCACCGCCGCCGCCGCCCATTGCGCCGCCGCCGCTGCCCAACCAAGTGACGATTGAGGTGCGCCTGCCGCCGCTCAAGCCCAAGGAAGCGGCGCTGCCGGTGCGGCTTGCCGCTGGCATGGGCTTCGTATTCGCGGCACCCGGCGGCGAGGGCGTGAGCGCGCTGCAGTGGGTGCTGCGGCCGCTGCAGCCTGCCGGGGGTGCGATGCCCGCGGGACCGCATGGGGCGTTGGCGGATGGGATGCTGCCACTGGCGTATGAGCTGCCCGCGGGTGTGGACCCACACGCCGGGGAGGACTGGGACTCGGCGCCAGCGGCGGCGCTGCCCGCGCCGCCCTCATGCGAGGCTGCGGTGACATGCATGCTGCTGGACGAGCAGAGCGGTAGCCTGTGGACCGGTGGGTGTGCGGGGTCCCGGGGGTTGTGCATTGCAGAGTGCGGGGGCAAAGAGCATGGCGGCTGCAAGCTGACTGTGTGCAAGCAGATATACCCGGCCTCCTAACACACGGGCTGCGGTGCGGCTGCCCGGAACAGGCCACAAAGACGGCAAGGTGGCGCGTTGGAGCGTCCTGCAGGGCCGCATCGCGCAGTACCAGCACCACTGGAAGGTGCGTGGTGGCGGCTTGACTGTTCTGAGAGGACCTCGCGGGACTGAGCATGCCGATGGCTTGGATGCCCCGCGTTGGTCCGTTGAATAACGGTCACGTATCCGCTGCGCTGGCGTTCCCTGTCCAGGCGCATGCGTTTGGCAAGGTGACGAGCCTGGCGCTGACGCCGTGGGGCGAGCTGTGGACGGGTGCCTCATCAGGCTCGGTGCGCGCATGGCAGTATTTGGCCGCCATACCAGGTGCGCGCTGGGGGTGGGGGGATGCAAGGATGGTTGGGAAATCGGTACAGGATGCACCGAAGACCAGAAGCAGACGAATCGGGCTTTGGGATGTGGTCCGGTGCTGCAGGACTCACTGGCGTCCCCACTGCCGCAAGACGGGCTGGGGAAGCGTGTGTTGTGTTTGCGCTACCGAGCACCCACTAACGCGACCCAACCACCTGACACCCTCCACCGCGGCGCAGCGACACGGCCGCCCATCCGCATGTTCGACTGTCGCCGCGAGCGGCTGGCGCGCGGCTCCACGGCCCGCAGCACCGCGCCGCGGCCGCACAGCAAGGTGCGGCTGATGGCTTTGGGCCCCGGCGGCCGCGTGGTGTGGACGGCGGGTCGCAGCGGCCTGGCGCTGTGGGGCGCCTACGACGGAGAGTTCCTGGGCTCGCTCGCCCCAGGCGCGGAGAGGGAGCCGGGCGGCGCTGCTGGCGGCGCGAGCGGCCCGGCGTCGGCGGGCGCCACCGGCGCAATGTACCCGTCAAGCGGCAGCCTGGCGCGGCCCGGCACCACTTCTGCGTACACGTCGGCTTACGCCGGCGAGACGGGCGCCGGCGGCGTGCCGGGCCGGGAGGGGCGTGACGCGCAGCAGGCTATGGAGATCAACCCACGGACGGTGAGGCTGCCAGCCCGGAGTGGGTTGAAGTTGAGGCGGCTCGGGGACTCGGGTATCGGATGTCGTTCAGTTTCAGCAGAGGTACTTTGCTGCCATGGCCATCAAGCCCGATGCCCTGGGTAACGCGAATTCCTTGCGTCGCACCCCAACGCAATGTCCCCTCCGTATTACAGGGTCTTGAGCCTGCGATCATCGAGCGGAAGCACGAGCGCGCACCGCCGCCGGAGGCCAACGACGACGGCGACGGCGGCACGGACGCGGACCTGGGCACGCAGGTGTTCAAGGGTCTGGCGGGCGCCGCCAAGTTCGCGGCCAAATGGGGCAAGAAGATCGCCAAGAACGTGGTGCGTACCGGACCGCGTGTCAATGTGCCCACGGCGACGTATGCTGAGTCTGTGGCTGGGAGTCTGGGTCTCTTGGGAGCGGGGGTCCGTGGTCCTGTCTTGGCTACTGCGGACATTCAGCATCTCTGAGCCCGGCATTTGCTAGGGACTGGGCACGACCTGTGCTCGTCGCCGCGTGCGCAGGGCGAGTTGCAAGCTGCGGCCTCTGGCGGCGGCAAGGACGCGGCGGCGGATGAGTGGTCTGAAGGCGCCAAGGGGGCCGGCTACGGCGCCGCGGGCGGCGCCAGCTCCGCCGGACTGGCCGGCCGCGGCAAGGTGGTGGCGGTGGTGCCGGGGCTGGATGGCTCCATGTTCGTGGTGTTCAAGAACGGCGTGGTGGACAAGTACACCGAGTGGGGCAAGTGAGTGGACTGGAGACGGTAGCGGGGCCGGCCTGCGCCGCTTGTGGCCGCATTGCTGCTGGCGCGTTCGGTGCCGGGCTGCTTCAGGAGTTTGGTTGGCATCGCGTTTGATGCACCCACCACCCGCCAGCTCCCTTCTCGGTCTCGGTCTCTGACGCGGCCGCCCCGCCCCGCACCCGTGTCCTTGGCCTGCTTTGCCTGCAGACTGCTGTGGTCGCGAGACTTCGGCCGCGAGCCGCAGCTGTGCTGCGCCGCGCTGGTGGGCACGCAGCTGTGGCTGGGCGGCTCCGACGGCGGCATTCGCGCTGTCACGGCCGCGGCCGGCGAGTTGAGCCGCGCCTGGAAGGCCTTTGACTTCCCGGTGGTGGGCCTGGCGCACGACGCCAACCCCTTCCGCGGCCTGGGCCTGGTGTACGGGCTGTCGGAGCACGGCAGCGTGCGGGCCTGGCCAGCCACGCTGCCGGACGAGGCGATGCTGGTGCAGTGGCGGGTGCGTTGGCGTTGGCGGTGGCGGTGGCGATGGGGCGGCAGTGCGCAGGGTTGCGTGACGGGTGGCGGGCAGGGTGGTGGGGCTTTGGGGGATGGCACCCGTTTGCGCTGGCTGACCCTGCCTGTGCGCCTCCCCGCGCCGTGCCTTGTGCTCTGGCTCCCCCCAGGACGGACTGGAGCCGTGCCTCACGCGGCATCAGCTGTGTGTGCTGGCGGGCACCTGGAACGTCAACGAGACGCGACCGGCACTGACGTCGCTGGCCGCCTGGCTCAAGTCCGGCGCCGTCACAGCGCACATCGTCGCCATTGCCCTGCAGGTGCGAGTGGGCCGGGGGGAGGCCAGCGGGGCTCTGGACGGGGTTACATGTGTATTCACGTGTGCGACCAGGTACATGCACCCCTTGTACCTTGACTTGCCTGCCCGCGCCTTTGCACGCCCTCGCAGGAGGTGGAGATGGGCACCAGCAGTGTGGCCATGGACGCGGCACGGAACTTGCTCTACAAGACCATGCTGGTAAGCAGAAGGTGGAGAGGTCGTTTGGTGCTGCGCTGTAGGGTGCGACTGAAGCGGTTGAAGCGCCAGGAGGTGGCGGGGCCGCGCTGATCATGTATCCGAACAGCAATCTCCCTTGAGCACGCTGCACAACGCGGCCCAGTCCGAGCAGCACCCGCTCCTATCCCCTGATATACATGGCATCGTTGCGAACCAGTCACCGCTGCCTACCCTCCTACTGAGGCTTCGTGCCCCCACACACACCCTGACCCGCAGGAGCGCGGCAACCAGAACGCGCAGTGGTGGGCCACGGAGCTGGCGGCCGCCCTGACCACCGCGAGTGGCGGTGCCAGCTGGGCGCGCGTGGGCCTGCGCCAGATGAGCGGCATGCTGGCGCTGGTGTTCTGCCGCATGGAGCTGGTGCCGCACGTGGGCGAGGTGGCCACCGCCAGCGTGCCCTGCGGCGTCATGGGTGTGGGCGGCAACAAGGGCGCCGTCGCGGTGTCCATGTCCGTGTACAGGTGCGCAGGCTGGCGTGCGGTGCGCTGGGCTTGCGGGCGCGGGGTAGCTGTGTGGCTGTCGCTTAGCACGCGCTGGGGGCACGTCGTGGGGATTTCGTGCGCCGGTGTTTCTTTTGAACGACGGCTTGCCTCACATGGTTGCCTTCCTGACCGCACCAGTCGCCCGCTGTCCTGCTTCTGACGCGCTCTTGCCATCGACAGGCGGCGCATCATGTTTGTGTGCTCCCACTTCGCGGCGCACCAGGAGCGTGTGGACGAGCGCAACGACAACTACAACAAGATTGTGCGCCAGCTGCACTTTGAGAACACCAGCAAGGCCGCCGCCCGCATGGCGGCCAACAACCAGCAGCAGCAACAGCAGGCGCAGATGTCGCAGCAGGCGCTGCAGCTGCCGGGCGCCGAGCCCGGCCTCATCCGCAACGACAGCGACCTGGACGAGGCGGCGGCCGCCGTCGTGCGGTCGTCGTCCGAGGTGGCGGGCTCCGATGCCGGCGCCGCGGTGGCGGCAGCCATCGCGGCAGCGGCGGCGGACGACGGGCACGGCCCGGGCATGGCGGACGCGGCGATGCTGATGTGGGCGGGCGACTTCAACTACCGCATCAACGGCTCCTACATGGCGGTGGTGGACGCCGCCCGCGCTGGCAGGTTCGCCGACCTGTTCGTAATGGACCAGGTGGGTAGCTGCAGCCGTGGAGGGTGGCGTGGGAGGGGTGCTGTCAACAGGGAAGGGCTGTACCGTATGTGTAAAGGTGCACCAGTCGCGGGGCCGCGCCTTGATGCGGCGGTGGTGTGGCGTGAGGGTGGCGGGGCACACGCCATTACGCACGGGCTGGCGTCGCGAGAGCTGGCGGGCTCGGGTCGCGCTGTAAAGCAATAACGCACGAGCACCAACCCATGCTCCCACCTGCCCCTGCTGGTGACCCCCTATCACCTATGCCCCTGCAGTGCCGGGAGCAGATGGAGCGGGGCAACGTGTTCCGCGGCCTGCGCGAGGCGCTGCCGCTGGGGCACCCGCTGTTCGTGCCCACCTACAAGTTCGACAAGGGCGAGTCGGTGCGCCCCGGCCACGACGGCCGCCTGGAGCTGCCGTACGACACCAGCGAGAAGCAGCGCGTGCCCGCCTGGACGGACCGCATCCTCTTCCGCGGCTCACGGCCGGGCAGCCTGGGTGCGTGCGTGCGGATGTGGGGGGTGGGGGTGGGGGTGACGAGGGGTGCGCTGTGTGCGTGTGCGTGTGCGTGTGCGTGTGCGTGTGCGTGTGCGTGTGCGTGTGCGGTCAGGGGATGCAGAGCCGCGGCAAACGCAGCACTGTGCTGGAGGGATAGCACGTCTGCAAGCCAGCAATCGGCACGTGACCGTTGCGCTAACAGCACCTGCTGTTGCGATGGGCCTGGCGTGTTGTGACTCTTTCCTGTCGCCCCGCTCTGTTGCCGCAGACATGGCTGGTGAGGAGGTGCAGGTGGGCGTGGCGCAGCCCAAGGACTACAACTGCTGCCTGGAGCTGAACGACTCGGACCACAAGCCAGTCTACGCCATCCTGCAGGTGCTGCTGCCCGGCTACAAGCAGGACGCCAAGCGCCGGCACAGCCTGTCCATCGCGGCAGCGCTGCACCGCGCCGCCGTCACCTCCGCTGTCAGGCCAGCGGCGGTGGCGGACGCAGCCGCACTCGTTGGCGGCGCCCGGCCACCGCCTTTGCCGCCGCCCGTGCATGCGTCCACTTCGTCGCTGCAGGTGCGCGCGGGCATCGAGACGCCGGCCCACATCGACCTGCGCAACAGCAGCCCCGCAGCGTTGCTGGTGCACGTGTCAGCGCAGCGGGCGGGGCCGGGAGGGGCAGGGGCGCCTGGCCCGCTGCCGACGTGGCTCGAGGTTAGCCCCACCAACTTCATGTTGCTCCCGGCCGACCCACATGCCGGGCCGGGCACTGGGGAGCCTGGGCAGGGGTCGCTCGTGCGCGTCTATGTGCGGGCTGCGGGTGGTGCGTCGGAGGGCGGGCGCGTGCCGGCCCCGGTGCGGTTGCATTTCAGTGTGCGGCCGGTGTGGGCCGCGCCGCAGACGCTGGCGGGCGTGCCAGGCCCAGTGGTGAGCGTGAGCGTTATCGGATGATGGCGCCTGCGGTTGCAGGGTAGTGGACAGCCCGTGTTAGCAATACGAGCTTTTAGAGTATCTTCGGTAACCACGCACCGCCAAAGAACATTGTCCATGGACGCGGGCAATCTGCTGCCCACTCCGGCCAATTTAGACGTGCCGCCTCTTCACGCTCACCTGATGTGGGCCTACGGGACCTGGCGGGCGATGGCGTGGGCGTTGAAGGTCATGCAATGTGCCTCTGCGTTCTCGTGTACGGAAGTGATTCTGCTGCTGGGCACCGACTGTTTCTGGGGGCGGCTGATTTGACTGGGCCAGGTGGCTGTGAGGCTGACTGTAACAGCGCCGCTGATTTTCAGGGTGACATTGGCGCATCACATAGAGGACCCGCACCCCCGTGGCGCGGCCCCGAGACCAGGAGAAGATGAATCGACCGCGGTGCCGGTACTGGACTAGTGGATGGTGGTAGGACCAGGGCATGGGATGAGAGTGGCATGCCCCAGTGGTGACAGATGAGTTCCCTGACCCAGCGAGCCCTGGACTAGTGGACTGCGAAGGAGGCCGATGGGGGCCATGACATGGTGGCCGTGCGCCCGTGCTAAATGACTGCAAAAGGTTCATCCAGTCCGGACGTCCGGTCCATGCACTCCGCTGGCATGCAGGGCTCATTGTTGAGCCGCAGGGTTGAGCCTCCTATGCTGGTACGAGATCGCCCTGTCGTTTTGGCACGACGTGAGCAGATATGCGCAAGGGTGTTGCACGAGCACATACCATAGTCTGTAACCTTGATTCACATCTTCATGATTCTGCAATGCTTTTCCTTTGTCGCCGGTGCTGCAGTTCGCACACCCGGTAACGGTTCGGTGCATAAACTTCTTCCACACGAGGGCAGCAGCACACATGGATGCATGCCGTAATGCCTCCTTCCCACTGCGACCGGACACAGTTGATACGGTATCCCGCTCCCCGTAATACCGCGCACACGCACAGAGACACTCACACATATAATACCGAGAACTTCGAATACAGCAATAGACCATCATGATGTATCACTCAGGG
This sequence comes from Chlamydomonas incerta, assembly GCA_016834605.1. NCBI lineage: Eukaryota > Viridiplantae > Chlorophyta > Chlorophyceae > Chlamydomonadales > Chlamydomonadaceae > Chlamydomonas > Chlamydomonas incerta. The sequence continues at coordinate 1,549,965 of JAEHOC010000009.1, forward strand.
TGGGGCTGGTCAGCACCACACTAGGCAGCACCAGGCGGCGATTACCACAGCACAAGTTCAGTACGTTATTCAGTGGGGAGTTGCAGCACGATGTCGAGATGCACTTTGATGCAAAGCGCGCCCACGCGTAGTCGCCGAACCTCTCAACCGAAGATGCTATTACTACCCACATGCCAGCTGCCCACCATTGCTGGGCAAGTCATTGAAGCCCGTACGCCTCAGCAACCTGCCTGTGCCGCATCCTGCACACCCCCGCAGAGAATACGGTGCCCTATAAAGCCCATTTTGCCAACCTATAGCTCTCCAGAGCCAAGTGCGCCACTTCCCCTCGCAGCGTCAAGTCCCAAAACAGTGCACGGCCATGCGGTTCGCCTGTTCCGCTCGGGCACCCGGTTCCTATTCTATTGCCCGTGCTGGTGGGCTCGGTCCGTTAAGCTTGCGGCACGCCTGCTGCTCAGCACGCCGGGAAGAAGAGGCCCACCGCCAGGCCGAGCAGGCCACCGCAGACCACCTGCAGCGGCGACAGAAGGGCCCATACCGATATGGCTTTCAAGCAACACACGATATCCTGTTCCGTGATAAGGACAGAACCCTGGAGAGCTTGTGAGGCACAGCGAACAGGTACCCAACGCACGACCGCGCCTTATTGCCTGGTGCGCTTGCGCGACAAGTACAACACCGCGACACCCAATGCTGCTGCCGCCTGTCGCTGTCGTGCTGCCTCACCTGGCGCGGCGTGTGCCCCAGCACCTCTTTGAGCTTCACCTCGCCCATGGGGTGGTCGTCATCCAGCAGCTCGTCGATTACCTTGTTCAGCACCTCCGCCTGCTTGCCTGCATACGTGTAGAGCAGAGCGTGCGGGTAGGAGGGTTGCCAACATGCGGAAACACGAGCTTTGGGGCTAGGCTGCTTCCGCCCCGGCCAATGACCAAGCGCCGTAAGCAACCATAACGCCACCGCTCAGGCCACCACTCGCCGATGCTAATTCCTTCTCAAGGCCGCATTCAAACCACGTCCGAACCTGCAAGGTCCTGACGGCCGCTTTTCCTGGACCCACCCCCAAATTTACATCAGGTCACTCCCCACGTGCACGCCCAAAACCCACCTGCGTGCCGCCGCACGCCCATGGCGTCGTACATGACAATGACGCTGAAGCACAGGCAGGCCGCGAACAGCGGGCTGCCCAGCCCCTGCTGGATGGCGATGGCCGTCGTGATGCCCTGCGCGCGCATTCGCAGCACCGCGATGCAAGGTCAGGTGGATGGATTGGTCGCACTCGTGCAATGCTATAGAGTACAGCCCCGCTGTTGAGGGACGGCGTCAGCACAGTGAGCACACAGACACGCCCGCCCGTACACCCAATATGCCCTTCCTCACCGCACACAGGGATGAGTGTGAGGAGGGCATGCCGCCCGACTCCAGCATAGCTCCGAGGTCCCAAACGCCCTTCTTATAGCGTTTCGTGAAAATCTGGGCAGGCGCACCACGAGTAGAACGTCAGCGGGGCTTGTGACACGGGCAAAGTCATCATGCGCATGATGCCCAACACAGTTCGCGGGAGTAGCGAAGACCAACTGGTAGGCGCGACAACCACGAGCACCGCACCTTGAGGAACTGTGCCGAGAACCAGGACCAAAAGCCGACCAGGAAGACGCGGTTGGTCAGCAGGTCAGCGACGCCGTTGCCAGGAATCGGGGGAACCGCGAGGGCAGCCAGTATGGGCACGGCCAAACCCGGCTGTGCCACCGAGCCGCCGTCGGTCATGATTGCACTGCAAAGATATTAGCAGGGTAATCGAGTTGCGAGTGCGGAAACCAGCGCTTGCCAACAAATCAATGGTGGGAGCGTTATGGAGCGTTAGAGCGCCGCTCACGCGATCTCGGTCACAGCGCTCGCATTAAGGTATGTACCTGTTGAATTGGCGCCTCATCGCTCGATTGGCCTTCAGGGCCTTCAGAACGAGGCCCCGGCGAGCGTCGTTTAGCAGGATGCCCACAGCTTGCGCGAGCTGGAATGGCCCAGCGCTGCCTGACGTCGATGGTCCCACATTTGCAGACGCACTTGCGCTGCAAATTTGGGCGGATCGCTGCTCGCCAGCGCGCCGGGGGAGCGCTGCACAGGTCCGCCGATGCAGCCCAGCAACGCGCGACTCCACACTCCGCTGCACCAACCCACTCTGCATCTTGTGTCTACAAGCTGTCTAGGTAATAGAATAATTGGTGGCGACGCTCGGCACCGCTTGCAAGTCGTCTAGAAAGCGAGGTCCAGTTGGCACAAGAGCCTGATATATTATATATAGAGAGCAATAACTGGTTTGAGTGAGCGCACCTGCGGCAGGCCCCGGATTCGTCATTCGCATGCAAATCGCTGACACGAACCCGTGTCTTCCCCGCCTGTCCCCGCGCAAACGCAGTTACAGGGTCAGCGCTAGCCTCAGACATGCGTCAGGCGTGCCTCAGACATATCAGGGCAGGGGCAGAGGCAGAGGCCTATGGGCCGGACGACAGGAGATGGACAGAGGTGGAGTCCGCACGCGCAGCGGCCCGGCACCTCGCGGTGGTCACGATGGCCGCGGGCGACCAGCTGCCCACCGGCCTCCAAGTCGGGCGCCGCCGTCTCCGCGGATATCGGCCACCGCCTGGCTGCCGCATCCGTGCCGGCGTGCCGGCGTGCCGGCGCCGCTGCCGCTGGAGGAATCGAGCTGTGGAGCCGTGGAGGGGCGTCCGCCTCCGCTTCCCCTGCCAGCAGATTCTGCAGGCTCGAGACAGTCGGCGGGTGGCCTTGGCGCTGGTGCTGCCGTGGCCACGCCCTGCTGGAGCTGACGCCGGCCCGACACCCTTACCTGCGCTCCCGCCGCCGCCGGCAGGGGCAGGGGCAGGGGCGTGGGGGTGCGACCGTATCGCGCCAGTCTCGGCCACTTGCTGCGCGGACATTGTTCGTTGCGTCGGTGGCGTCGGTGGCGTGGTCGGACATCAGGGGAGTCCAGGCACGCGCGCTGTGCCGTGCGCGGGATCTTGATCTGTCCAAACACAAGACGATTTGACCTAACGGCTAACCGTGCCACTTGGTGTCTACAAACGGTGTGGCCGCGGAGGGCCACTTCTAGAGTTGAACTGGGGGGCACCAAAAGGCTCACTGCCCATCTTCCCATGCAATAGCACGCACAGCGCGACCACCCTGGATTTTTGAACATGTTCCACCATTTAAGTTTCTGTGCAACCACATGACGATTTGTGCATTTCAGCAACTAAACGGCGAAGGACGACGATTGCCACGGGTAAAGGCCTCGGACTGCTTCTAGACAATAATTTCCAGCACGAAATAACATATAAATCTCATAGCGCACGATGGCGTGTGCCTAGCGCCCTCAGCCTGGCGGTCGCTGAAGAAATGCAGATTGCAGCCTTCATCGCGCTGGCGCTGCCGTTCCTCCGCGGCACCTTCGCATCAAGCATTGAATTCAATGAGGAAATCCGGTGGGCTCCGGCGCCCACCCTGCCGGATCTGCCTTTGCCGCAAGGTATTGCGCGCGCGCGGGGGGGGGTGCCCCCAAGTGTTTTCAGGCACTCCCTGGCACCTGGCTGGCAGCGTTGAGGGCCGCACGTTGGGCCCACCCTCAGCTCCCGCTGATAACAGCATCTCTGCGCTACCTCTCTGCCCAACAGGCCACCCATGGGACGTACCCTTCTTCCTGCTGGTCAGCGGCCTGCAGTACTGCCGCCTCGGCTGGCCGCTGGGCATGGCCGTGGTGGCCGCCATCATATTCTTGATCTGCATCAGTATCCTTGTGGCGTTCACGGAGGGTTGGATTTCAGCCGGGCGCATTCTATCAGTAAGCTCGGGGCACACAAACCTCAGGGGCAAGTGCGTGGCTGCGAAGGATTGGGCTGCGAACGCCATCCCCACAGACACGTCCTTACCGCCCTAATCCTGCCTGTAATCCCCCCATCAGACTCCCTTGTGGCTGCTGTACAAGCTACTGGCTCATCCCTACGAAATGCGACAGCGGCAACGAATTCAAGTGCATCGGGACCTCTGCCTGTTGGCGAAAGCGGCGGGGGACCACGACCTAGCCGAACAGCCCTCCCTGTCGGCCTGCAGCCTGCGGGACAGGTTGAGGCACCGGGCGGCGCTGCTGCAGGCCCTGCGGGTGGCGGGTCATTGCAGGTACGTAGCGGTGGCTGTGGCCACCGCAAGTCGTGCCTGCACCGACCGTCTCTGATGCCGCGCTGGGTAACAGCGTGCAAATATATTGGTCACCCCGCCCGCACCACACGCACCCTGTGCGTGATTGCAGCCTGGAGATTTCTGAGCGTGTACTTTGCAGGCCCTCAAACTCTCAAGGCCGCCCTTTCACCTCAATTCTCGATTGGTTACAGGAACACCTGGGACGCGTTCACGTACACCTGCTCGCTCATGGCCTGGTACGAGCTGGCGGTGCCTGGACTGCTGGCGGCGTGGGTCCTGCTGTCGCTGACGCCGGAGGTGCTGTCGGGCCGCGTGGGCTGGCCTTTCGTGGATGTGGTGGCGTGGTGGTGGATGCAGGCAGACTTCGTCTGGCGCCTCAAGTGGGATATCCTCAAGCAGGCAAGTAACGCGGGATTCGCTAGCAAGGCTGGGCAGGTGATGCGTCATGGATGGTGGACTGCAGGCATGCATAAATGCGGTAGTCATCTTCGCTCCTCGCGTTCGGCAACCATAGTGTGATGCTACCACTTTCACGTTCTCGCCGCAGATGACCGGGGCAGTCTGCAGCGCCTTCGTCATCTCACCCCTGTTTGTGGGATGGCTTGACGACCTCTTCGACATTCGAGCAACCGCACGAGCACGCAAGGTCAGTGAACTCTAGGACGGCCAAGGTCAGTGGACTTTAGGACTCTGGAACGGCGGATGCAGCATCACCCAGTAAGCTTGCACCGGTATGCACCTCGCACTCACACACCGCCTCACCATCTGCGGCCGCTGATGATGCCACAGGTCAAACCTGCGATGAGTGATGAATGGATGCCGCCCAGGCCCTCCCACCTCATGATTTACGCAAGCGACAGTGAAAACACCGTCACTTTGAAGGACCGCAGATACATGTGCGTCGGGCGCGCGCGTGTGCCACCATTTCGGAAGTTGCTGGGACTGGGCCGGGCGTGCCACCGCGATGCAAGCCGCAGTAATAGCGTCACCCTCACCTGTACACGTGGTGATGTTCTGACCCCGTCCGTGCGCCTCTCGTCCAACCCCACCAGGAAGCTGTTCATCACGCTGATGCAGCAGCCCACGCTGTGGGAACGCATCGGCCTTCCGGCTCCCACCTGGACTCGCATGCTCGTCCTGGTGGCAGTCGTGTACGGCGGGCTGGCGTACGGCGGCCTGGCGGACGTGCTGGCGGAGCCCGGCACAAAGCTGTACATTGGGCTGGCCTGGCCCCGACTAGCGCTGCGGCACTGGCGGCTGCAGCTGTGGGCCCGCGACCCGGGCGCTTGGGGCCTCACCGGCATCGCGGCGGTGGTGGCGATCGGCGTGGCGGCGGCGCTCACGAGCAGCGCACAGAAGCGCTGGTTCAACACCTACATGGACACGCTCGCGCGTGAGATGATGGTTTCGGGAGCAACGCGTCCCACGCGCCACAGTGAGGCCGTGGCCACCTCGATGGCGAGTGCCGTGCATGGCGACGTGCCCTCCACGCTCGCGCGCCTGATCAACTGGGGCTACTACCTCTTCCGCTTCTACTTGGGCATGTGCGGAGGCGCGCTGCTGGTGGGCTGGCTGCTGTTCGGCGGCAACCTGCCCGCCTACGGCCTGTACAGCTACCGCGGATACACCGGCTACTCAGGGCACTGGCTCGTGCGACCGCCCCCGCCCATTTGCATGGCGCTGCACAACGTGAGCGACAACGGTAGCAGCAGCGGCGGCGGCGGCCGCGGCGGCGGCACGTCCACGACGCCAGCCGCCGGCATGGAGGCGGTGCTGGATGGCTTGGTGTTCACGCTAACGCCGCAGCTGTTGGCGGCGGTGAAGGAGGTGGCGGGCCAGGATGGCGGCATTGGCGGCTGGTGGCGGCAGCTGCAGCTGGCTTCCAATATCAACCTGCTCGCGGTGCGGGCGCATCGGTCGCGCGGGCTTAACGGAGTGCAGGCGGCACTGGAGGCGGTTCGTGCGGCGCGGGAGTTGTCGCCTTTTCTCTTGTCGGCGGGGCAGGTGCCAGAGAAGTTAGTGCAGGCTTACGAGTCAGCGGTTCGGGTGCTGCATGCATACCCCCTGCACCATGCCGTGACAAAAGCGGACGCTGCGCAGTACGCGGACGTGCACTGGGCCATAGGTAGCTCAGTGTGGTCTCTAGGCCTGGCATGGGAGAAGCTGTCTGTGGTGCCGCCCCATTTTCCTCGGGAGCCGGTCAAGAGTCGGGCGGGTGCTGCCAGTGCTAGCTCGAGTGCCGCTACGCGTAGTGGGCTGCGCCGCGGTCAGCAGGGTGCTGCAGGTAGGATGCTGGGTGGGCTGAGTGGGCCCATGGACTTGACTGCTGTAGACGCTGCGCATGGCGACGCCCACGCGTCACCACCAGCACCGCCAGCGCCGGTGTGCGACGCGAGGGCGGTGCTTGATCGTGCCCTGACGGGTGCCTGGCACTGCACTGCCGCACTCGGCGAGGCCGCTGCAGCAGGGAGCGCGGCCGCCAGCTCGGTCACCGAGAGCACCCAGCGGCGGGCGACGTCTGCTGCCAATGCGAAGGTGAGTGGCGAACGGGTACTAGGAACGGGTACAAGGGGCAGGGCCGTAGGTTGGCAGAGCAGGGTGAAGGTTAGCTGCGCCGGAGTGTGCGAGTGAATCGGTAGCCTTTGGAAAGCCGCTATGGGGAGGCGCCGGGTGCGCTGTGTGCGCACGACGCTTCGGCTAGAGCACGACTTTAGGCAATTGAGACAATTGACCGACGCCATCTCCTTGGCTGAGTGTGGCGCCTAACTTTCCTTGCACCTGCTCTGCCGCACCCCGCTGGTCCACCAACCACACAGACAAAGGGCGCAAGCTCTAAGATGCGAACTGCCCCGGCCGCTGCTCCCGCTGGGAGCAGCGCCGGCCGCTGGCTGGCCTTCTTTGTGGCGCTGGCCGTCGTCTACATGTGGGCATTCGTGTGGCCGCCATGGACGCGATCGCCGGAGCTGTTCATCAACCACATGGCCGGCCTCGTCACCCGCGGCGGCCGTGAGGTCAGGGCGCCCACTCGCAAGGCGGGCAGGTTCGCCGCCGCTGCGAGCAGCAGCAGTGGCGGCAGCCGCAGGGAGGACGCCACTCCCGTTGCACCGGCGCTCAAGGGCCAGAAGCAGCACACGATCAAGCAGGCGCAGAAGCAGACGCAGAAGCAGCAGCCGGCGAAGCAGCTGCAGCAACCGCAGAAGGATGCCAATGCCGCTGCCGCCGCCCGTGCGGCCCCCACGCACACCGTCTCCGTGGCATCTCCTCCCGCTGAGCCCGCGGAGACAGAGCGGTCAGCCTCTTCCTCCTCGGCGCAGTCTGCGGCTGCCGCCGCAGCGCCTGCGTCCCTGGTCCGGTCCACCTCACAGAGCAGCAGCAAGCAGAGCAAGAAGAGCAAGTCCAAGGTGCCTGAGCAGGCAAAGGTAGCTCCCGCCAAGCCGGCCGCTGCGCTTCAGCCCCAGAAACCGGCTGCGCCTGCCACGGCGGCTGCGAAGGACATCTCGCCGGCTGCGGCTGCAGCTGCATCTGACACGCCGTCACTTGGCACTGCGCCATCCCTCAGAGACCTTCTGCCCTTTACCGCTGACCTGGCCGCGAACTCACCACAGCAACCGGACGCCCAATCCGAACATCTCACACGCTTAGTAGACGAGGCGATCGCGGCGCAACATGCGCCGCCGCCGCCGCCACCGCTGGCAGCAGCAGCCGAGCAACCCAAGCGATCTGAGCGCCCCAGTGGGGCAGCTGCTGCTGCGGACACCAGCCGCAGCAGCTATGCCACTGCCGCACTTTTGCACAGCAAGCGCTCGACAGCTTCCAAGCCCGCAGCCTCGGTGCCGGACGCTGCAGGCGCTGCGGCGGCGGAAACGCCACTGCCCCGGCCCGCTGTGACCACCAGCTCGCTGTTCAACTGGAACCGCCCCGTCATCATCACCTCGGCGCCGCCACCGCCTCTGACGGCGGCCCAGCTCCGCGCCCGGGCTCAGCAGATGCCTCTGCCCACGGCGCCACCTGCAGCTGCTACTGCCGCTGCACCCGCTCCGGCTCACGCCACGGTTGCGGCGGCGCCAGCACCTACGCCGGCAGCAGCACCAGGGCCATCGGCGGGCGCCACAGCGGCGGAGAAGGCTGCGGTGCCAATTCCGGTCCCTATCCCCATCCCCATTCCGGAGCCGATGGCCGGCGGTCTGCCCTCCTCGCGCGCTGCCCCCGCCCACCAGCCAGCTCACCCCACCGGCCCCGGGTCAACTGCTACAAGCGCAGCCGCAGTCGCAGCGGCCACCGCGGCTGCAGCCGTCGCACCACCACCACCCCCGCGTGCGCCGCCCTCCTCCTTCCTCGGCTTCAACCCGGCCTTGATGCACGTGCTCGGCCGCGCGCACGCCTCTCCTGCAGCGCCCGCATCCGCTGTGCCCGCTGCGGCCTCCGAAGCCGCTGACTCAGCGGCGGCCCGCGCACCGGGCGGCACCCGTACCTTCCAGCTGTACGACACGGCTGGCCTGGACGCCGCCAAGTGCATCCGGTGCCGCGGCGGCATGCGCGAGGTTGTGTACCTGCACAAGAACAACACCGTGGCACATCGTGCCTTCTGCCGCGCCTGCAGCGCCGCCGACGGCCGGGCCGTGGGCGAGCCGTGCCCGCTGTGCAACCAGACCGTGGAGCGCGTGCTCAGCATGTTCTGAGCCCGCGAGACCGCGGGGGTTGAGATGGCCGGAGCTAGCATGCAAGGATCAGTTGCGGACGTGAAGTGGTTATCCGCGCATGTTCGACTGCCGATGACGTTGGGTCATTGACTTGATGAAGCCTATTTTCTACGGACACTGGCTGGTTGTGCCTGTACCAACCGACCCCGGCTATGTCCGGGAGATGAGGTAGTTTCGACATACCTTCGGCCTCAGACGGGAGACGTGACGGGGACTCAGCCCCCTTTTCCAGCCGCGCTGGAAAGACACCTCTTCTTGTCTACGGCGCACCATCTTTCAAGCTCCACTAATATCGGTAGAACAAATGGAATCACGGCAAGGTCAAGGGCGGAGCCATCCTGCTGGGGGGCGCCCTGAACTGGGCCAAGGCGGCGTTGCGGAAGCGAGGGGTCGTGGGCCTCACGTACAGCAGTGACAGTGACGCGGAGTGAGAGTTGCAGTATGTGGTAGTAGGCCGCAGCAGCTGGCGGGAGTGTTGCGGCTAGCGAATTTCCTGCTGTTTGGTTTTGTGCCTGCGGTGCGTGTGCCTGATAGCTGGACGCGACTGGACACATGGCGGGCGGTGCCTGTCCAAATCGATCCAGGCTTTAGGTGAATAGTGACTAGGGTAGGTTCAGAGGAAACACGAGGTAGACGCTTGCGGCCGCAGACGGGAGACGTGGGGGGAGCAGCACCCAAGGAAGCACCTTCCTTGTCTGGGGCGCGACTCTCGTCGTGTCTGATGGGCGTTCCGCCAACAGCACCCGTTAATAGCGCTGGCCGGATGCGGTGCAGACACGGTGTTGCATGCCATCGGGAGTACCGGTGGAATCGGGTCTACGTCGAAGCTGTAAGAGAACAGGCCAGGCGCATTACAAATACGAAGCGGCTGTGAATACGCTGCCACGGCAGCCTTATGTCACACAACACAAGCCACAGTCTCTTGCTTGTCGTTTTCCCTTGTGCTCTCTAACACAAGCCCCAACCTACAGACCGGCACGCGTGGCCCGTTGTGCTCTTTTGCTTAGCATGTTGCCTACCCGAAAGGCCGAAGCCGACAAAACTGTAGGCCCCCCTGCCAATCAAGGTGTGACAAAGCTGGAAACCGCCCGTCAACACCATTAGAAGCTGCTATGGCCTACTACCCCTCCAAGCTCAACCGCGCTATTACCACAGTGCACACCCATCCCTCACCCCCAAGATTCAAACATTAAGCCCCGCAAGCTGCAGCTGTGCATTTACTCGTCCGCCTCCAGACCGGGGATGTAGAGCAGCTGCACGTCGAACACCACGGGGGTCGAGGGCGGCACGGCAGGGCTGGCGGGGCACAAGGGAGCGCGGCGGACCACAGCGGCGGTTAATCATCAGCGGTGTTCGTGTCGAGACAAAAGGCAGGTGGGTACGCTGGAATCCCGTGGCGGAGGCCCATTCTCGCCTCTCAAGTCGTTGCCATGCAGCGCTTGCATCCCGATACGGTCCCCAAGTCAATGAATCAGCGAGCCGCTGCCGTCGTCAGCCCTGATGCCCCAGGCCTGCCCCCCGCCCCCAGCGCATTCTGTACCGCTTTTCCAAACATTCTTTGCAACACCCCCCCCCCCGGCCTGACGCCCCCCCCCTGCTCCACGCAGCTCACCGGCCGGGCGCGGCCTTGAGGCCCTTAGGGAAGGCCATGTCACCGGGGATGTACAGGCGGCGGATGCCACCCGCCTTCATATCCAGCAGGCCGTCATCAAGGCCCTTGATCACCTGGCCGGCACCCACCCTGCATGAGCGCAGGCGGCAGGCAGAGCCCGGCCAGAGGCACGAACCGAGTTGGGCACGCAAGCGCTGTGATCCGCAATGAGACAATACGTTCTGTGGGCGGAGATGCCGCTTCCACCCGTAGGCGCTTACACGCACAAGCGGTCATGGAATCAAGGCCGCGCTTGCTTGCTTGATCCATACGGTAGCTACCTTTGACTCCGTACGAACCCGACAGGGCCGAAGGGCCGCAGCCTGCGCTACCCCACGCGCCACACCTGCAATAGTGGAGCTGCTATGCACTGTCCCGCCCGCCACCGCACCCTCTGACACCCTCACCGGATGTCATAGGGCTTGCCCTTGTCCAGGCTGCTGTCGAAGACGCGCAGGTTGGGCGTCATGGCCACATAGTGCGCCACCACCTGCACCAGCACCAGCAGCAGCCACAGCGGCCGCCGGATTAGGCCGCATCAGCTTTGATATCAGACAGATGCATGCCTGAAGAACCCACCCTCTCAGGCTCGCCCCCCTCCCCCGGTGCACTACGCTGCTGACAATGCTCGCCCCCGCCGTCCAGCCCGAGGCCCAAGCGATCTCGCCACCCCCGGACTCAGCATGCCTGGCCGTACTGAGGCGGTCTCCCGGCGTGCGGCCGCGAGCAGCATCTCACAGGATAACCAGCGCGGCACCACCATGCAGCAGCCCCTCGCCTGCCTGCTATGCCCGCACCTGGAAGCCCACGGGCGGCGTGGGGCCGTTGCCGACCACGATGTCCTTGTACTTGAGGCCGCTGGGCAACGACACCTCCGGCACAGACTCCAGCTTGGCGCTGCACTCCGTGTCGCAGATCACCTTGATGTCCTGGGGGGGCAAGCTGGCGGCAATCGCGGCGGGCTGCGCGCTGCGCGAATGCACGCAGCAGCGCGGCAAGCGTGCGCGGCAAGGGTTGGTGTAAGAAATGCGGAGCCAGGCGACGCGTGGCTGTGCGAGGTGCTAAGGTATCCGCGCCGCGCAGAATCTACCACTTCCGTATGGCTGCCCTCTTCATCGAAGTGGCCGTGCCGGCTCGGTTGCCCATTACGGTGCCCGACCCACTTCCCGTCCTGCACATGTGATTGCGATGCTGGCGAAGCTTATGGCGCACGCCGGCTTCTCCAAAGCTGCCTCAGCCTACCATGGGTCGCGCCAACGGCGGGCCTGACATCCCCATCGATCATTTCTTTCATTAGAGTTTGCGACGACGGTGATGCACGCACCTGATGAGGATGGCCGCGGCAGCAGTGAAAGCAGCGGTGTTCTGCAGGAAGGACCGCCGCTGGGTGCCGTTGGCCTGGCAGCAGACGCGAGTCACGGTGGTCCGGCTGCGAGCAGCTACAATGCGTGGGTGTTGCGAGCACGGGGAGGAGGCGGATAATGTGGAAGGGTGAAGGGGCGGCGAGGAGGACTGGGCACTTGGTGCTCAGGGCGCTACTCAGGCCCGCACGTTCAACGTGTGGCACCCCGGACCTGGTTGGCAGCGGAGTGTGAATTCGTTTGCCTCCCGCACGCTTGTCACCTCCACTCACCAGGAACCGTCGACTTGACGCCACCGAACGCCTGCGCGCAACCCAGCCACGCAAGCAAATCGAGTCAGAAGCTCGCGATCAGCCAGAACGACACCGCTTTAGATATCATTAGTACAGAGTATTGGTAGCACGGATAGTAACAATAGTTCGGAGAGCGCCTGCAAGCTCACCTTCTGAGCGAGGGCCATGGTGCTTTGGCTCAACCGGGACTTATGAGTGGATGTGCCCTAGCACCAAGTATATGCTGAACACGAGAACAAGTTGCGCGCAAATGCGACATTTGCCTCGCGCCTGTCATCAAACTCTCGTCGCATGCAAGCCAATCGCTCAGGACTCAACCGCGCGCCCGTGTGTAAACCTTTACTAGTCCTCGACCAGTTTCCATAATGTGCAGACGCATGTGGGATGGTGTGGGGCCGTGGGCGACACAGTGCAGTGTTGAATGGCGCATGCCGTCGAATGTGGCACGCTGACGCTTCATGTTTTCATCACTGCAAGGCGCAATTCTTCCAAAGAGAGCCAGCTGTCCTTGAAATTATATTAAGGCAGGCTGCAGTTGCCAGAGTAACAGGGAATGGGCACGTATGGGGGAGGGGGGCGGGAACCGTGTGCATGCGCGTACTGTGGCACCGGTACCCGAGGAGTACAGCAAAGCAGGCTGCCTGACCGGCAGATATGCTACAGCCCGGGAACTTGCACTAAGCTCGTTAGTGTCTAGAGCTATCACCAGGGCAGCTCGGGCAGGCAGTGAGGCATGTGTCTGTGTGTCAAACCCATGTCAACGCCTCGCTTGTGCCGGGCACACGCCAGCGGCTCTTGCGCAGCTGGCTGGTCTGTATGCGCAGGATGAAACTGTATGGCTTGACCTACAATCCTACTGATTTGGGGCCACACCCAATCGGGCGACGCCGACAACTGCTGCACCGGCGGTGGTGTGGACTGCGTGGAGCCGCAAGTTGCTTCGCATAAGTTATTATACGAAGAATACATTATTTATCTATAAAGCATTAAATCACACTTGGCGGGCTACCGGGACGCTTTTACCCCAGGCTTTACCCGCACCGGGGCCAGAGAATGTCAGGATGCGCAGGCGTCTCAGCTGCACGTTTAGCCATCGCTTATGGATGCGTCATTGGGGCGGCGCTGGCATCGATTCTCGGCGCGCTGGTGCGTGGGCATTCGTGTCTGCATTTGTGCCTGCATTTGCGAGCGCGTGTCGGCGGCACGCCGCCGGCACCATGAGCTCGGCGGCATGACAGTAACATAATCGTTTATGCTTATTCTGGTGCGGCATGAGGACCCGCTATCCCCAAACCCCACTCCCCACAACCTCCGGTGTTTCATCTGTCGTTGTTGGCATGCCACCTCTCACCCCTTGCCCATCAATCCCACGCAACCCCGCTCAGTTGGTGGTCTTCCTCCCGTTGAGCAATGACCTGTTCCTGGCATCGGCGCTGGCTTTTGCCGGAGGCATCATGAGCTACGTATCATTTGTGGACATCTTTGCGAACAAGGCAGTCAGCAACTTCGCCGAGGCGGGTTTCTCCCAAGCAACGGCGTACACGCTGGCATCAGTTTGGTAAGCTGTTGCAATGGCCCATCCAACAGGAACAGGGGACAAACAACAGGGTGCGGGGGTACGGCGGGGCTGGTTTGAGCACTGGAACGGCTGCAGGAATGAGGCCCGCGCGTCCGCAGCTGAGCTAATCCTTCCCGTTCCTACCACCTTGTTGTGCTGCAGCTTCTTTGCTGGCTTTCCGATTTCGTACGTGCTCGATAAAATAGCAGACAGCCTCGTTGAAAGATACGTTGCAGCAAGAGGGAAGGACGATGGCAACACCCGCGATGAAAGCGGCGAAAAGGTACACATCTGCGTGCAGCACGCAAGCACGCGCAGCACAGCCACCGGCGGCGCAGGCAGCACGGCGGGCGTGGAGGGCATGCCCACAGACGGTCGCAGCGCTGAATCCTGCAGGAGCAAGCCTCAAAGCTCGTGCAAGCTTGGAGCGCGCGCAGCCGCGGACCTTGACAGCGGCTCGCTTGCCTATGCCGCCACCGACACCACCCTCTCGGGCTCCACGTCATCCCTTAACACGTGCCCAGACACGAACTCCAGCCAAGGGGGCGTGCCAGCATTGCCACACGTCAGCAGCGCAGCGGGTGAGACCGCATTGGACGCAACTTGCACCGAGGGCCAGGCGGGTGCCTCGGCGGTGCAGGTGTTACCGGCGGCGGCATTGGTGATGGAGGCGAAGGCGGAGGCGGAGGCGGAGCGGTCTCGCGCCCTGGTGCGCATGGGCTTCCTGGCAGCTCTAGCCGTGGCGCTGCACAACTGCCCCGAGGGCCTGGTGACCTTTGTGGGCTATATGGACTCCATGGGCACAGGCATCACGACCGCGGTGGCGATCACGGTGAGCATGTGCGCGGTGGTCGCTCAGTTTTAAATGGGCGCACACGGTGAATGGGTCCCTTGCGCACATGGGTACCATAGATAACCAAGGTACCTCTGCGCCTGCATGCAAACACATGTAGTTGGGGTTCTTTTATGGCAACTGACTCATTTGCGCTTGGGCTTTTATGCATGCTGCCTGGTTGCTCCACCCGCCTCTGCGCCATGTGTCTCCGCAGCTCCACAACATCCCCGAAGGTGTGTCACTACATGCACGGCAAGCCTGTGTTTCAATATGCGGGTGACTCGCCCGCCGTCATCAAACCCTGTCGCGGCACAGCGCTTAGGTTCGCAGCGTCCCGCCTCACAGGCATGGTCATCGCCAGCAGTATTTACTACGGTACCAAGAGTCTGTCCACCGCCCTGCTGTGGGCCTCCATCGCCGCCTTAACTGAGCCGCTGGGCGGCCTTATTGGACTGGCAGTGGTGTGCGGCGGCTCAATGTCACACCTGGGTACGTGCTATCGAAGATGCCGTAAACCATGAGCGTGTGCGGTTGTGAGCGGGAGCTGGCCCGGCATGGGATGTGTGACGCCGGCATTATTCTCGGTTTGCCGGGGCTTGTAGCAGGAAGGGACAGCGTGCGCGATTATGATGGAGTTTTGAAGGGTTTAACTGCCACATGACCCCCTCTCACCCCCCAAATCATCTGCACAAAACCAACACATGGACGGCTACCCCCTACCCCTGCACGTTCGGCAGTGTTCGGCATCCTGTTCGGCCTGGTTGCGGGCATCATGGTGTACATCAGCCTCAAGGAGCTGCTGCCCGGGGCGCGGCGGTTCGACCCGCAGGACAAGGTCACGACGCTTATGACAATCTTGGGTGCGTTGCTGGTCCGCGCTACCCTGCTGTTACGACCTGCGTTGCCCGGGAGCGTTGACGTTGATGCGCGCCCGTTGCTCGTATCAGCCGTTGTATGGACGCACGCCCGACGGACCACCGTTCGCGTATCCCACACCTCCTCCCGTACCCCACACCTCCTCCTGTGCCATCCTGTGCGTGCCACCGCTGGTCAACGCAGGTATGGCCGTAATGAGCGCCTCCCTGACCGTCATCTTGTATTCACAGCCGGGCGGCTCCACCAGCGCAGTACCGGGTGCAGTGCCAGCACCCACGCTGCCGTTCAACGTGTGCACGAACGCCACAGGAGCTATCGCAGCCCCGCCTGTCCCATAGCTTGCACCCATACGTCCACGGGTCGTTCGATTGAGTCACCAATAAGGGGAGTTGGAGAACCATAATAAGTGCGGTGAGCAAGGGTACTACGACCATACATGATACATGCATTCATAGGTGCACTGAAGAGCTTGGGTGGCGCCATTGTGCGTGGGCCGTCATGCATGTCTGTGCATACCGTAGGCGTGTAGCGCACCCAGAACCGCCGCGAGGCAGCACTGCGCTGATGAGGCACCACGTGCTGCCGAGCAGCCATGTGAATGAAGTGAGAGGAAGGAGTTGTGGACGCACTAGTAGCTGTGCGTGGGTTCCTCATGTGCGTAGCAAGTTAGCCATTCTTATACGTTATACCGGACCGTTGATTCATACCAGACACGCGGGGTCAGGGGCAGTTTTGGGGCCGGGGCAGATTTGAGGCCCAACGTTGGGCCCGGGCTGATTCTGAACCGGGCACCGACTGATTCTGGAACAGGTTGGCAGGCAGGTTTGGGGCATAGGCACGGTACGGTATGCAGGAGTGAAACCGACGGATTGGTTGGTGATGAAGAAAGTGCGCCCAACAGTTCAGCACGCGTTGTACTGTGGCGGAGGGCGTCGTTGCATGCGCGGCTTGGGGGAATCTTCCAGTGGAGCTTGAGGTTGAAGAAGAATGGAGCATTGTGCTGGACGGGCCAGGGGTGGTGGCACGGGTGGTGGTGCCCTGGGACGGTGGAAAGAGGAGAAATGTGTTTTAGGCTGCGGCACTTTGGGTTCACGGCCAGGACGCAACAGTGGTGGCGAAAAGGACGGCTTTGGTCAAGTCTGCGTCAAGTCTGCGTCTCTGGTCAAGCCTGGCGTCTCTGGCGTCTCTGGCGAAGCCGCGAAGGCGTGGTGGAGGGCCCGATGTTCGTGGTTTGTGTACATATATGTTTACATCCCCCCGGCCCACAGTGGTAGTGTGTGAAATGCATGCATTCCCTGCAACAGAGGTTTGAAAGAGTCAGAAAGCGGAGTGGTAGGACGCAGAGCTAGAAAAAAGGAGGGGCCGGAAGCAGAAAGCGGGGGGCAGGAAGGAGAGTCAAGAAAGCGGAGGGCGGCCACGAGGGCGGCAGGATGTCGGGCGGCAGGATCAGCAGCAGGATGCCGCCCGCAAAACAACGTTAATCTGTGTTCGTTATTTGGATGCGCGTCCATGGCGTGGAGGCGCGTCCATCATTCAGCGCGCCCATATTCATACAAACTGTCAAACCGAAGATCAGGCAATAGCTTTAGTGAAAGCTTGCGCAGAGCGGACAGCCCGCAACGCTTGAAGGCGTTCAATATGAAGGAAATTGCTCTGCATCAAATAAATAATACACCTTCACGGATTAACGCATGTCGGACCGCACACGTCTTCCGATTCACCGACCCCGGCGCGACGACGGCGACGCGCGCGTGCGCGCGCGTGCGTTGGAGGTGTGCCTGATCGCAAGCCCATTAATCTCTTGCGCTCATTATACAATCGACTATATTATTTGCACGCCAAACCCTCTATCGCGTTCTCCCCGCAGTCCAAACTTCTGCTTACCAACCGACAACCGTGTCCCGAAAATGGGAGCAGGCTGCGCTGGTGTTTCGAGCTTGGATTTGGGAGTTGCATTTGCATGTGTCATTGGAGCGGGTAAGGTGGCGACCAGTCGTTCAGGCGCGGCTGGAAGGGGCGACGAGCGCATTCTAACACGCCAGCTCACTTGCGCAGAGTGATCTTACGCCATTCAAGTAATATGTGAAATGCATGTCCGGTCCGGTCCCTGCTGCACGCGCGCGCAGGCATGGCTGCCATTGCTGGGGCGCTCTTCATTTTGCTGGTGCCAGTGAAGAATGACCTCTTCCTCGCTGCGTCGCTCGCATTTGCCGGTGGCGTCATGCTGTACATCAGGTGCGCAGCGATTCCTGTCACGCGCATGCCCTCCACGTGTGCGTGTCGGAGGTGCGTCTCTGCTGACAGTCCCCGACGTCTCGCCCCCGTTCAATGGCGCAGCTTTGTGGATATCTATGCTGGCAAGGCAATCGGCCACTTCGAGGACGCAGGCTACACGAGTGCTGAAGCTTACACGTATGCTACCATCTGGTGCGTATGAGGCGTGGGGGCACGGGTGGTGTAGATTGCTTTAGTTATTACAGAAGGGACCCGCTAACCGCTTTAGTTGGCATCCGGGGGCTGGCATGACCCGGGTGAGCGCATCCCGATCTACACAAATACCGGGAACAAGCTGATCCCGCCCGCCTCCACCCGGCAGTTTCTTCGCCGGGTTCCCCATTTCGTGGGTCCTGGACAGAATCAGCCACCGCCTTGTGTACGAGGGGTCAGTGCTAGCCTCGGGCGGCTGCTGCTGCGCCCCATCTCCCTCATGCCCGTGCTGCCACTGCTGCGCGGGTGGTGAGGCGCACATTGATGAGAAGAGTGCGGCGGCCTGTCCGCCCTGCAGCCACGTCATGGTGCACGTCGCGCCCGAGCCTGTAGAGGATTACGACAGGCCGGACGCGATGGCGACGAGCGGCGGCGGCAGCGGCAAGCGGGGCGGCAGCGCGAGCAGCAGCGTCGGGGGCGAGGATGCGGTCAGCAGCCAGGTGCGCGAACACGATGGTGCCCTACCGCAGGCATGGAGTCTGGGTTGTGGCAGGCGGCGCGCCTGCCCCTTGTCTAGCCCGTGTCGCTCACGCACTAATTGGCCAGCATGCGTGTCCGAACATAGGCGGTGCGTGTCCAGACACGTCTACTGCCCCCACCTGATTACATGTGCACGCACAGTCTTTGCTGTCGTTTTCCTTTGTGATCTCTAACACACAAACACACACATAACCACTGCCGTGTGTGTGTTTTGCGTGCTGCCTTTCCTTTTTTGTTCTCGAACACAACACGCAGGAGGAGCGCACCAAGAAGCTGGTGCACCTGGGACTGCTGGCGGCCATGGCCATGGCGGTGAGTGGCTCAGGTGGGGCGGGGTGGAGCTGTCGGACATGCAAAACGAAGTGCCTGCAGTCATGGTGGATGGAGCCACCAGACATGCAGTCGTGCAGGCCGTTGCAGGACCCGTATCGGGGGGGGGGGGGGCAGGCAGCTGCATGGACTGCACTCTATGCACTCCTGGGCCTGCGGTGGGGCACGCGGCAAGGCTAGCCAGTAGTCAGGCACCCCGGCATGCCCCGGCGTGCCACTACCTTTGCTTCACAACAGCTAGCCACCCCACCCACTTTACCTGCCCCCTCGTGTCCCCTCCCCCCGGGGTTAACTCAGGGTTTGGAACGGGCCACCACCACCACCCACACACGCGCCTGAACCCCTGTACACACCGCCACGCACTCGCAGCTTCATAACATGCCTGAGGGGCTGGTCACATTTGTGGGCTACATGGATTCCATCACTTCAGGCATCACCACCGCAGTGGCCATCGCGGTGAGTGTACCGTATGTATGTGTGGTCTTTCCCTGCTTGCACGCTTTCATAGCGTGTTTCACGAGTGCTTGGGGCCACTGCACATGCACACACACGCACACATGGTTGGTTGGGCACATGCGTGTTTTGCCGGCCGCCAGAGTGCATGCCTCGGCCTGTGTTACGGCTGAGCATTCTAGCCCCCTGGCTAGCTTGCGTGCGTGAGCCTCTTTCGGCCTTCCCGTTTTTGGCTGACCACTACTTGTTGACCCGTTGCCGCTGTGTGTTTGCCGCTCACCAGATCCACAACGTTCCTGAGGGTGCGCATGGAACTGCGTGGCGGTGTATTCCTCGACGGGTGCTGCCTGCCTTGCCTCTGGTGATGCTCTCTGCTGCTGCAAGCCCCATCCACACAGCCGTACGGCTTTCCGCCAATCATGTCCTCTTGCGCCCGCGGTTTTCTGCGCACAGGCATGGTGATTGCCAGCGCAGTGTACTTTGGCACGGGACACCGGCTCAAGGCGGTCATGTGGACTGCCCTCGCTGCTCTGTCGGAACCGCTGGGCGGACTAATCGGACTGGCGGTGGTGTGCGGCGGCTCCATGACGGACACCGGTAAATGACGTTGCAACTGTTCCCAACTTGCGAAGTGCCGCCCCGCCCTTTGGCGCTGTTACGCATAGCCACACCGCGCCGCACCAACCCATGCCCATGCTTCTCCCGCTTCTTGGTGCCACTGCTGCGTCTGCCTCACGCCTCTGCGCCCCTGCATGTTCGGCAGTGTTCGGCATCCTGTTCGGCCTGGTTGCGGGCATCATGGTGTACATCAGCCTCAAGGAGCTGCTGCCCGGGGCGCGGCGGTTCGACCCCAAGGACAAAGTAACAACAATTATGATGGCGGTGGGTGACGCGGCCGGGGGAACCACCGCACTCCCCAAACATGCCGCAAACATGCGCCAAACAATAATGAGGAATGCGGGTGCTGCCGCCCTACCTCACGTCAATGCTGTGGCCCAACCGCGCGGCACCCGAGCACGCTCACACACCAAGCCTGGGTGTCTCCCACTCTCCCGCGCAGGCCGGAGGTGTCATCATGGCGTGTTCGCTGGTGGCCATCGCCTTCTCGCAGCCCCAGGAGCAGCCGGAGCCGGAGCCGCTCTTCAGCAGCGAGGTGACGACAGCGGCGGCGGCAGCTATGCCCCTGGCGCCGCCGCCGCTGCTCTAGGCGCATGCAGCTGCCGCAGCCGCGGGGCTTGCACGGGGGTGGACCATGTGCATGCATTGCGCAAGGCTGATTGCCCGGTGCTTTGCGTGCGGTGCAGATGCGCATACGGCACGGTGTGTTGCACCGTCGGGGTGTGTGTGTAGCTGTGTGTGGGAGGGGGGGCGGGGAGCACCGTGGGGGAGCAAAGTTATGATATGCACGACGTGCTAGCATCCAGAGTGGGCATGTGAGCCAGGTTTTGAGGGGGCATTGCAAAAAGGCTATCCAATCTATGCACTGTGTCGTATGCGTGCGGTAGCCTATGTGTGTCATGATCCGCTTGCATTGAATCCGAACTGCACACACAAGGGGGCACAGATGGTCAAGGGAAGGATAACCCAACAACACCTTTACGACTTGACTTGGGTTGTCTATGCGCTATGTATGGGGGGGGCACATGAAGGCATCGAATGCCCCGGCAACGACGGATTGTACGGCTCAAATAGGTTTGAGGCGCAACTTTTTGCACGCGCAGCAGCAGGCACGCGGGCATTTTGGCCCCGGCCCGTGGCCTTGGAAGTTGGGACAAAGCGCTGCCCGTAACATACCGTGATGCGCCTGAAGCGTGCTGTACATCAGCCTGATGCGGCGGCCGGGGATGGAATCAGGAGCATGAGCGCACCATGGCTGCGAGGGGAGGATGGGGCGGCACACGACGGCCATACATAGCAATGCGTGGGGCCCTCGGACTTTTGTAAGACGTGCTCCATAGGCAAGGGCTGCGCTGTGATGTGCCACAACTGCCTGGACAGTAATCCACACAGGTGGCGGACAGCAGCGGCGCAGCGCTTGGGGGGGGTGAACGAACTGACGCCTGCCAACCAGGTCCAACGCGGGGTGGGGGACTTGCCTGGATTGCCGGCGAAACCTCTATTGGTTTGAGGACCGAAACCCCCCAGCTTTGGCAAGCTAGGTGGCCCGAGTAGGATGGGATTGGGGGTCTTGGCAAGCTAGGTAGCCGAAGCATCCCCCATTCGGCACCCGTCCGAGTGCGCAACTGACACCTAGTTCTCCCCCCCTATGGCTGCGCAACTGACACCTAGTTTCCCCCCGTACCGATGGCTACAAGCCGTGTTGTGCTGCGCAGGGAAGGCCTTGCGATGAGTCGGGCCCCCCATGACCCATGTGGACGGCGCCACCGGCGCGACGGCCGGCGTGCATGCCAGCGCCACGTAATCCGACAGCCTGTGCGCGGAGTCCCTGGACACTCTGATTGTATTTCGTATCATGTTTTAATTTAATAGTAGGATTCAACTGCCCAGGCTGAAGCTGGCTCAGAGCATTTAAATAAAATGGCGCGTTTATCCGCGGGCAGTTTAGGCTGAATCCGCTCGATAAAAGCAAATATACAGCGTGTTGAAGCATACGAAACTTGGAAATGGATGCTGAGAACGCACCGCCAGAGCTGCGCGACCTGACAGAGGCGCTCACTTGTCCAATTTGCAAGGAGCTACTCGATGGACCGGTGTCGCCCCCCTGCGGACACACCTGTGAGTGTTTCAGGGCCGAGCACAGTGACAGGGCTGGGACGGGAATCCGTGAGAGGGGGCGGGACTCCGTGAAAGGGGGCGAGCCACCCTGCTTTGGCCCGCCCGCGCACTCACGCGCGACTACCCTTGTATGCCTCCCCTTGCGCCCTGTAGTCTGTTCGATGTGCATTCGGCAGTCGCTCGACTTTGCTCACGCAAATAAGCAGAAGGGCACCTGCCCGTCCTGCCGGGCGGACTGCAATTCGGACCAGCTCCGGCGCGTGGACGCCCTGCGTCTGGCGATTACCGCCCTGCCGCGTGCAGCCGCGGCTGTGCACGACCTCCGGCGCTGCCTGGAGGAAACTGAGCGGCGGCTGCGTGATGCGGAGAACGCGGGCTCAGTGACCCAGGACCGGTCAGGGCTGGGGACCGAAGTAGCCGGGGCGGCGGCGGCAGCGGCGGCTGGCGCCAGCGGCGCTGCGCTCCGGCCTGGTGGCCGGGCCTCGCATGCGGCCGCCGAGGCGCCGACTGGCACTTTGGCGGGTGCGGCCCGCGGGCGGCCGCGCAGGGGCGCGGCGCAGCAGCAGGCAAGCCAGCCGCCGGCTCGCTCTACGCGGCAGGCGGCGCGGCAGGCGCACGGCGGCCCCAGCAGCAAGCGCCAAGCGGTGGGTGACACGCGTGCAAGGCGAGCTGCTGGTGGCGACGGCGAGGAGGATGACTCATCAGATGCTGACGGCCTCGTCAGCAGCGAGTGGAGCGATGGAGATGGCGGATTGGTGTCGGAGAGTGAGGAGGTGGAGGACGAGGAGGACGTGCTGTGCGATTTGGAAGAGGACTACAGCCCCAACGGCCGCAACCAGGGGCCGCGGCAGCCCACGGCAGCAACGGGCCCTGCTGCGGGGCCGCGCAAGCGGGGCCGCCCCTCCAGCACCGCCGCCGCCGCGCCTGCGGCGGCAAGGCAGCCGCACCACGGGGCAGCGGGCGCACGGGGGTCGGGGTCCGCGCCGCCGGCACACGCACCGGCACCGGCACCGCGGAGCGACATGGGCGACTGCCCGCTGTGCGGCCGTACGTACGGCATGGTCCAGCTGCAGGCGCACGTGGACGTGTGCCTGGCCCGCCAGGCTGCCCGGTCCGGCGGCGCGGTGGGGCTGCCCGGCGCCGCCGCGTCGCTCGCGCGCGGGCCGTCGCCGGGCGCGGCTGCGGCTGCAGGCGGCGTGAAGCCGGGCATGACGGGGCCGCTGGCGCGGAGCTTTGGAGGAGGTGGCGGTGCTGGCGCCGGCGGGGGCGGGGGTGCCGGCGAAGCTGCGGGGGTGGCGCTGGCGGGCCTGCGAGGCCGGCCGGGCGCGAGTGGCGCTGCAGCGGCAGTCGGCGCCGGCGGTGGCGGTGCCTCCGCGCCGTCAAGGCCGCCGACGGACGTCAAGGTGCCGCCAGCTCACGCGTGGCACAGCATGACGGACAAGGCCGCGCGCAAGATCATGGCGGGCATCGGGCTGCCCACCACCGGCGATAAGAATGTGAGAGTGCACGGACTTCGACGGAGCACCGTTTGGGGCACACCGAAGGCCCGGGCCGCCATCGCGACACTCCATGGCTTTCGCGCACCTGTTGTGCCATTGATTAGCCAGGCCCCGTGCCACCACAGGAATGGTCGAATCGGTACAACCGCTACCGCACCTTCCTGCGGACGGAGCGCGACCGGTGCACCACCCTGTCCATGGACCAGCTGCTGCGGGCCTTCCTGCAGAAGGAGCAGCAGGAGGACGCGGGCCGCAGGTGCGGGCTTGGCCTGGCCGCTATGCCTGGCTGACGTGCTGCCCCATCGAGTCGACGGCGTGCAAGAACCCTCGTGCCTGCCTGCCTGCACGGACCGTACTCAGCCTCTGTGTGTGATACTCACGCGCGCAATCCGACCACGCCTTGCTGCCACAGGCAACCCGCTGCCGCGCCCAACTGGATGCTCAATCAGATCCGGGAGGCGGCGGAGCGCATGAAGCTGGTGCAGCGCTCGCAGCAGGCGGCGGCGGCGCAGCGGGCCCGCAGCGCCCCGGCGTCCGGCGCTAATGATGACGACCCTGGAGACGGCGGTGGCGGTGGCGGCTGCGGTGGCGAGGGCGTGTCGCCTACGGTGCCATCGCCGGCGACGGAGCAAGGTGTGCAATGCAGTGACGCGGCGCCAGTGGAAGAGGTTGGCTCGGCTGCAGGTGCTCCACGGGGACGCCATTGCGCCCTCGCACCACGTAGGCCCCCTTGCTCAAGTGTGGTGTGTGGACCTGATTGCAGGTGGGGACGTTGCGGAGGAGGAGGCGACGGCCACGGCGGCCGCGCGGCCGCCGTGGCCCCAGGCAGCACGCGACGTCGCTGGCCGTGCCACTGCTGGTGTGGCAGGGGCTGCAGTCGCTGCGGGGCCGGGCCCGCGTCTCGCCGACCGTGACGTCATCATGATTGGCTCCGACTCGGAGGAGGACCCGGAGCAGCGGCATCAGGCAGCAGCTGGCGTGTCCGCCGAGCCGATGACCACAGCGGCAGCAGCAGCAGCAGCAGCAGCAGCAGCGGGGCTAGTATCGGAGGTGGGTGCCGGAGAGCCGGCGCCGGGAAACGGCGGGCCGGAGCCAGGTGCACATGAGCCGCGCCGCCTGGCTCCGGCGGAACAGCCACATGTGCCGGGCAGTGACGCGGCGGCGTCTAGCGCGGCCGCGGCGGCGGCTGCCGACCAGCACGGGGCGGGGGCAGCTGGCGGAGACGGCGTGGCGGCAGCTAGGGACGGCAACTGGCCGGCGAAGCACAGCGAGGTAATGCAGCACCCGCACCGGGAGGAGCAGCAGGCCGAGTTGGACCAGGAGCAGGAGCTGGAGCAGGGGGAGGACGAGACGCCGCCGCCGCGGTCGAGCCAGTGGATGCGAGGGGGCTCGCCTCCGCCTGGCGCCGATGAGGACAGGGCAGCGGGGTTTGTTCCTGTCGTGGGTGCAAGCTGGGGCTTGCCCTGGGCATTGGACTACGGCGGGCGTGGCGCCGCAGTCTCGGCGGGGCTCGGCGCAAGCGATTCGGTGGGCTCAGGGGAGGAGGCGCCGGCCAACACTGACGGCGTGCCAAGCGCCCTGGCGCCGGCGCCGCCAGCCGGCGGCGGCTGGCTGGCTGACATCAGCAACGGGGTCGGCAGCCAGCGGCAGGCGTGGCCGTTGCTGCAGACAGCTAGCGACAATGTTCCGGGAGCGGCCGGCAAGGCGGTAGCGCTGGCGTTGGACGGCCAGCGCAGGCCCAGCTCGTAGAGAGCGAGGGCCTCGAAAGCGCCGCAACAGCAAGCGCGAGCACCGCCGCCATACGCTGGAGAAGGCGCTGCTAACGCTGTTGGATGTGGAGGTGCCGGAGGACAGCAGCGACGTTGAGGTGCTGGGACAGAGTGGCGTGTTACAAGCGCGTGTGGCGCAGCAGGTTTCGTCGCGCGGAGGAGCTCTGACAGCAGGAGCAGCAGCATTTGTAGCAGCAGTCGCAGTGAGCATCTGTAAGGTACTTATGCTGGCATTTAACAGTCATGGGCCACAAATTGGCGTCATGGTTCGGTAGCCCGGGATTGATGAAGCGGGGGTTTGCGTCTGCTTTTGCACAGCAGCAGACGGGTGTGCAAGTGCTGGGTGCAACAGGTAGTTTGGGGCAGGCTGGTCGGACGCGCGGCAAGGCAGGGAGACATTGGATTGCCGCGTGTTCAAGTTTCTCATGGTTGACCAGGTAGGCGGGTGGCCCGGCATGCATGTGCAATCATGCGGATGGATGACAATGGGCCGCCACTCCTGTGCACACGTGCATACGATTCCCTTGTGTGGTGCTTCAGAGTGCGTTCACCACGTGTACCTTTGAGAAGCGACGCGATTCTGAACCAAAGTGGATGCTTGTGGGAGGAGAGGCTCGAGTTCACATTACACGCACGGTCAAGACACCATGCGCGTCTTGCATGCTTTCTTGCACCTTTGGTTATACCGGTAGCATCCCAGAGCCTTCCACATCCATCAGCTGTAACAGCGCTTGGCCAGCTTTAGCTACCGTCCAGATCTTTTCAGCTCCTGCACCCAGGACGTGATGGCGCCCAGCTCCTGGCCGCCTTGGCCAGTTGATTCCACGCCCGCCACGAGGCAATTGCCGACGGCCCGTCTATAATACGTACATGTGAGTGCCACGTAGACCTATGTGGCACTGATAAAACCCGCCGTTGCGCAGCCTCTCCCCCCCTCTTGGGATGGTATTCACACATACCTCACATGGATGGACGGCTACCCCCCTTCGACCGCAACTGCCGCACACCAGCTTGCCACCTATCCAGCCCCGAATCAACTAAACGCGCGTCATCGTGAGTTAGCTGGTAGCTGCTGCTGCTGCAGCGCCGTCGACGCCAGCGCCTCCAGTCCCGCATCCAGCGCCTCCTGCTCCTCCTGCTGCAGCAACTCCACCATGCCGCGGACGTCGGACGCCCCCCGGCCTGGCACCGCCGCCTGGCCGGCCTGCCCTGCTGCGGCTAGCGCCGGAGCCGCAGAGCCCAGCAGCCGACTGCCAATGGCGGCAACACACGCGCGCATGAAAGGGTATGGTTAAAGGTAGAAGGCTGGGGGCGCTTCGTCGCGGGGGGGGGGGGGGCGTGCAGAGAGTTACGGCACTGCTAGGCACAAGACCTGGCCTTGGCCTCTTCACACTAATGTATGCAGGGCTGCAAGCACCCAGTCCCCGCTACTCCTGCG
Source organism: Chlamydomonas incerta (assembly GCA_016834605.1). Lineage (NCBI taxonomy): Eukaryota > Viridiplantae > Chlorophyta > Chlorophyceae > Chlamydomonadales > Chlamydomonadaceae > Chlamydomonas > Chlamydomonas incerta. The sequence goes on from JAEHOC010000009.1 coordinate 1,576,619, forward strand.
CTGCCTTGTCACGCATCAGCACCAGCCTTATCGCCCATCCACCTGCCCTAGCCGCCCTTGTGCCGAACCGCATTGCCCTCGCCCGTGCCGCTGCACGCACCTTCGCAGCGCCTGCAGCCGCCCCGCCATTTCCTGCTCCGCCTGCGCGAACGCCTGCTCCCGCGCCGCACCCGCCTGCATCAGATGCAGCTGCCGCTGCGCGAACTGCCGCGCCAGGGGCGGAGTGAACGAGTCCAGCGCCACCGGCTCGGCCCGGGCCTGGCGAACACGCGGGCGGGCGGTACCGAACAGGGGTCACAGCTCTGCAACTGGTCATGACACTGAAGCAACCGGCCGTGGCAAGTGACGCCAACAGAGCAGGCACGATTTGGGGGCGTGTGCCGTGTCCCGTGTGGTGGCGCATACAGTCGATGGGTGTGTGACGCCTCGTGAGACTCGTGATCCCGTGACTGCCAGCCCTGCTAATGCTACTACTGCTGCTACTGGCATGGTTGCAGGCCCAGGACCCACCTCTGGATACTTTCGCAAGAAGGCCCGGATGAGGGGCTTGTCTGGAAGCGTGGCGCGAGGTATCCCCGTGAGGGAGTAAGACAGCTGCTCGGTGCGATATCTGCGTCACGGACCAGAGAGACGCGTATGATTCAACGGTGTTGTTGTGGTGCGTCCGGGAAAGCGAAGTGCGTGCGTGTGGATTTGGGGGGGCGGGGCGGCGGGGGGGAGGGCAGGACTCGCCCAGCCTGCGGTGTCTGCGAAATCAAAAGGCTCCGGCCACCCCGTTCAGACCAGGCACAGGCCGACAAGCACACTCACTGTGTAAGGACATCAAGCGCCTTGGGCGCTGCGAAATGGCCGCTCTCCAAGTCTCGCATCAGCTTGGCGACAAGGTTTGCTCTCCGCGCGGGCCGCACCACCAGCCGCCAGAACTCCATGTTGGCCCAGACTTGTTTAAATATGTGGTCGCGCTCGGTATTCTTTGCAAAGACAGACTAATAGAGCCCAGGACTTTCGGTCTATTGCATATATTCTCAATGGCACTATGAATGTTTTACACGCAGAATTGTCGCAAATCGTCAAAGTCTCTGAAGCGTAAAGCCGGGACGGATCGGGCCGAATTGGACCGATCGCGAAAACAGTTAGCGCTGTGAGCACGGGCGCCACAAACAGCGTGCATAACATCATACAAACGATGCTTACGAAGCGACATAAAAGCTTAATGGGAAAGTGACTCCAGCAGCAGCAAAAGATGGCTGATTCATCGCTGCCCTTCCTGCCGCTGGAGGTTCAGACGCACAGCGGGCAGGGCAGCATCGCACTCACCCCAACGGGAGATGTACTCTACAGCCCGCATCCGTCGGTGAGAAGGGTTCTCCCGCCAAACCGTGCCCAGTCCCACGCGCGCGCGTGGAGCGCGAGTCCGTTGGGCCTCCGTTACTTGGGTTGGCCGCACTTCAGCCTGCCTTTAACAGCCACAGCATTGGAGTCCTGCTATGTGCGCATCTGGACCCTGAGCTAATGCAAGGCTCTCGTGCTTGTGATGCAGAGCGGCCGCGGCATCTTCAGCTGGCTCTCTGGCTTGATCCGCCCCAACAAGAAGCAGGTCCGCCACGGTCGGGGAGGGGCCGGACCGCCTGAACATTTGGTAACCTGGCAACGGACAATCATGCTGACCCCAACCCCATCCCAACCCGCGCAGCTAATCCCTGCGGCACACCTGATTGGCGCCAAGCTGGAGACGCCATGCCGGTTTTCGGTGTGGTGGGCGAAGCCGTACACTAGCCGCACCGGCTGCGTCACGAAGCACCGATTCAAGGCCTGCCACTCCACGCGGTGGGTCCAATGGGTGTTGCAGGGCCGCTTGTCAAGTATTCAGCTGGTGATGCAGGTGCGGTATGCTCGCGAGGTTGAAAGACGGGACAGCCCGATGAGGCGCCGGTGTGGGCCAGTACGTTCAGCACCATTCTTCCAGGGACGGTCGCCATGCACCCAATCGAGCATGCATCTACGGCATGTGTGTACGAGTGCACGGCTGGGTTAGGCCGGCAGCCATCCAGGGAGAGGGGAGTTTCCCGTCATGGCATGGGTGCAGGGCGCCCTTGCTGCTCGCACTGGCCTTTCTTGTAATATCGCGTTCATGCTGGATTTCTCGCAGGTTCGAGACGGCAGACACCGTGGCAGCACAGGTGCGGGCTGATCCCAGCCTCGCCCTGCCTCCTTCCATCAGATGTCCGGGCTGCTACATCTTAGCCTCCTGACTTTTAAATACCTGGCCACTTCTCCTCCACACCCGCACGCACGCCCCCCCCCCGGGCATCTCATGCACGCGCCAGATGCCCCGCTCATCCACTGCACGCGCTGCCGCCGCTCCGTGCAGGCGCTGGTGGAGCACCTGCGGCGCCACGCCAGCTGGTGGGGCCGGGCCTCGCCGCCGCATGTGGCCGCCATCGTGAACCCGGTCAGCGGCAAGGGCGCGGCGCGGCGGCTGATGGAGACGCAGGTGCTGCCGCTGCTGAGGGACGTGGCGGGCCTGCGGGTCACGGTGCACGTGACGCAGGTGCGAGGGAGGCGTGGAAAGGGTCTTGGGGGCAGCAAGCCGAGCTGGTCAAGTGCAGGAGACCTAGCGGGAAAGGGAAACACACACGGGTTAGAGCACCGGCTGGAACCGCAAGAAATGCCAGCATTACGCCACTACCGACGCCGTGAGTGGACGCCTGTGTTCGCTCAGCTTCGCTCACACCGCATCACACCACGTTGCTCGCTGTGCCGCACACCAGGCGCGTATGCACGCGGCGGAGCTGGTCCGGGACCTGAACCTCAGCTGCAGCAGCGCTGCGGCAGAGGGAGCCACCGCGCCTGGGGGCAACGCGCCCGGCACCGCCGCCGGCGCTGGGTCAGGGGCCACGCCCCCGGTGGACCTCATCATGTTCGTGGGCGGTGACGGCACGTTGTACGAGGGCCTGCAGGTGGGTGGCGGGTGCATGTGGCGGCGGCGGGCGGCCCGGCAGCTTTGCAACCCACGCGTGTGGATTGGTGGCGAGTTTCACTGCCCTACCCTACCGCATCCTCCAAGAAGCACCTGCCCTGTGGCCGCTACCCCAACACGTCCACAAACGCCACGGCCTGGCACAGGGCCTGTTCCAGCGGCCCGACTGGGAGGCGGCGGTGCAGTGCCCCATGGCGGCGGTGCCGTGCGGCAGCGGCAACGGGCTGGCGGCCAGCGCGGGGCTGTGGGACCCCGTCACGGCGGTGGTGTCGGTGTGCCGCGGCCGCACGGAGCCGGTGGACGTGGCCAGTGTGCTGCAGCCGCCGGGCAACCGCTTCTACTGCCTGCTGTCGGTCGTATACGGATCCATGGTGCGTGAGCGCAATGTGCGACAAGGGTGGGGCTGGGCGTGCACATGGAGCGCCAGGCGACAGGGCTCGTGGGCTTGCGTCGTGCTGCCACCGTCAAACTGGCTCGAAATGGCTTTGTATGTGACGGCCCTACACTCCCGGCAAATGTGCGACAACAGGCCAATCTCGACATCGGCACGCAGCACTTGCGGTAAGGTGCTGGCGCGCCGCTTGGTGCTATCGAACGCCAGTTCCTTTCATTCGTGTGCCGCTGTTTTCCTTGTTCCTTGCATCCCGCTGCCCATTCACCTTGCGTGTTTGTGCTTTGACGCCTCACGCTCCGGCCCTGCTTATCGCCAGGTGGATGGGCGAGCTCCGCTTCCACCTGGGTGGGCTGTGGGAGATCATTCGCGGCCGCCTCTACAACTGCCGCATCTTCGTGCTTCCGCCAGCCAGCACCAGTACCGGCGACGGGGCCGAGCCACTGGCGTCCGCCGGCAACGGTGCCGGGGGCGCCAGCGCCGCCTCACCCAAAGATGTGGTCATCACGTTGCCGGGGCCGGCTGAGGACGCGGCGGCCGGCGGCGTGGGTGGTGCAAGTGGGGCTGCGGGTGGGAGCAACGGCATCGGCGGCGGCGGCGGCGGCATGCACGAGCGTCTGTTGCCTGCGCGCCAGTCGGCGGGGAATGCGGGCGGCGGCGCGGGCGGACATGTGTCCGACTACCCCGCAGGTGTGCCAACGGTGTCTGTGCACCAGCCTAATTAGCATGCACGCACTGGCCTGCCTCCGCCCTGAAAGACAGCTTGCTTGCCGCGCTTGCCGCGCTGCCCCCGCCATGACCACACACGCTTACACGGACACACACAGGCCCGCCGTTGCCCATCCTGGCCTCGCTGCCCGGCCTGCCGCGGCCGCTGCCCGACAGCCTGGAAGGCCTGCCGGCGGGCTGGCAGCAGCTGCCCGACTCGTTCGCCATCCTGGGCGCCTACAACACGCAGTACCTGGCGCTGGGGGCGCGGGCTAACCCCGGCGGCCGCATGGGTGACGGCGCGTGGGATGTGTGGCACATGGCGGCGGAGGGCGGGGACCGCGGGAGCAAGCGGGCGAGCGGCGGCGTGCGCGCGAGGGCTCTCAAGGTGCTGCTGGGCATCGAGGACGGCGGCTTCGCCAAGTCACCGGGCGTGATGCGAACAACGAAGGTGCGTGAACGCGTGTTTCATGAATTGGCGAGCGCGCACGCGCGTGTGCATGTCTGGCTGCGCACGTGAGAGCGCACATGTTGTAACCCCGGCATAGCAACGGTTGCCGCCATTGGCCGTACGCCAACCTTCCACATGCAGGCCCGCGCTCTTATGTTCGAGCAGCGTGACTCCGCGACGTGGACGGTGCTGGATGGCGAGGAGGTGAGCCGTTGGTAGTGGTGCGGGTGACACACCGTTGGGCACTTGGGCTGACGACACCCCCGACCTTTCTTTTCTGAGAGAGTGGTTAAACCTTCCTCGGGCGCCGCATGGCTCGCGGCCGAAGCGGTTGCTCTTTTGTCAACGCGCACAGCTTCTACCTGCCCGCTGCCCGCTACTTTCCGAACCCCGCCCTGCAGGTTCCCAACCTGCCCCTGTACCTGGAGGTACACCAGGGCATTTGCCGCTTGCTGGTGGCACCGCAGTTTGCGGAGGAGGACTGAGGGTGCGCGAGCTTGGTGCTGGCGATGGTGCAGTTGGATGCGGACAGCACATGCAAGAGCGGTCGGCGCGGCTTAGTTATCGGCCGAGGGGCGACAGGAACTGCAGTGCAGCGCGCATTCCGCAAGCAGATTGTGCCCCGCCACTTAACTGCTTTTGTGGTGACGGTGCTGTTACGTGGCCTTGGAGTCGGGCAGTTTGCGGTAGTCTTCCATTTGCGGGCGCCCAGTTTTGGTGGTATCGAGCTGGTCTTGAGGCCCCGCGTCGCAACGTGGGCTGGAGGCCCCGTGCAACCGCGGTGCAGCTTGTCGGCCCGAGGCACGGATCATCATTAAGCGTGACCGTTAGCGTGGCCTTGCCGCTATGTCTCTCTGTGCAGATATGCAAGTCTCCGTCCGGCCGAGGTCCGTTGACGTAGGGAGCTATAGTTGATCCGTCTCAGCGCGAGCCCCGATACACCGTCCTGAGTGGTCGTTTGTTCTAGGCGTAAACTCAGCACATTGCTTCGGCGTGTGGGGACGCCGCGTTGGCAAGAGCCACGGATGGCCAAAATACCGTGGGGGCATGTCGCACCCGCGAACGGCACTGTAAGTCTCCGGTGTCGGGCTGTCGGCCATTCCTTGTGACAAGCATGGCGAACTTGCACGTTCGATTACACGGACAGCGTCGTTGTCGCCTTACGGCATGCACGAATGTCCGGCACTAGCCGGCGTAGCGCAAGGAGCCGCCGCGCCAGCCGTGCTTATGTCTACAAAGCGCATCGCATTAGGCATCCATACACCGCCACACACATGCCCTGCGTCCTTCGATGCCTTGTCCAGCATCGAGTCTACCCCGTATATCCTCTGCAGTTCAGTCACGAGGCCCCCAAGGACTCCAAAACCGTGAGCAAAATAGAGCTCTCATACGCTCGTGTCAACCCGGTCAAAACCACATGATTGTACGTGCTGCGCAATTGCGGGCACGCCTGGAGGAGGCGCGTCAAAGTGCCGTGGGCCTAGGCAGTTGCATCTCAGGCCCGTATGGGCTCAGGAGACGCTCGTGTGTGGGGCTAGAGCCCGCCGCCTTTGCACCAGCGTCAAAACTCACCTAACACGCACGCCCCATGCCTGCAAGTACCCTGGAATACACGCTGGTAAGACCACGCCTGTTTCAAACAGGCTGTCGTGTCATTCTTCTCGCGTAATACTTGCTAGCACCCATGCCGCGCATCACTCCCTTGAGGTTATAGAGCACTAAATAGGTCCTCCACGCAATACAGTCCTGGCGCATATATGACGTATGCAGCATCTCCTGCTCCATAGCGCTCATCATCCCGAATACCCGAATGTTAGCGGCCCCAAACACCGCATGGAGCCCCTAGGTGCCCCGCCTTTTATCACCACCTTTCACCAACAACCGCTCGCCCATCATCACTACTACAACTCCGCCAGCCGGTGCGACGGGCATTTAGCCCTTGAGGATGGTCTTGATCAGCAGGCGCGCCACGGTGTAGGGGTCGACGTTGGCGGCGGGGCGGCGGTCCTCCAGGTAGCCGTAGCCCTTGAGCATGACGGGCAGGGGGATGCGGATGGACGAGCCGCGGTCAGCCACACCGTGCTTGAAGGTGTTGATGTCGCAGGTCTCGTGCTTGCCGGTCAGGCGCGCCTCGTTGCCAATGCCGTACTGGGTGATGTGCTCGATGTGGGTCTTGGACAGCTTCTCCACGGCCTCCTCAATCACCTTCATGCCGCCGGGCACGCGCATGCCCTTGGTCGAGAAGTTGGTGTGGGCGCCGGTGCCGTTCCAGTCGCCGGTGCGCACGGGCTTGGGGTTGAAGGTCGACACAATGCCGAAGTCCTCGCCCAGGCGGTGCAGCAGCCAGCGCGACAGCATCACCTCATCGCCCAGAGCCAGGGGACCAACGGGGCCAATCTGGTACTCCCACTGACCGGGCATCACCTCGGCGTTGATGCCGGAGATGATCAGGCCGGCCTTCATGCAAGCCTCCATGTGGGCCTCGGCCAGGGGGCGGCCGAAGGCGGACTCAGCGCCCACGCCGCAGTAGAAGGGGCCCTGTGTGAAGAGGAACAGGAACATGAAGGTAAGGCAGGATACGCAACCGAACCACACATGTTGAAATTGCTTGGGCCACCCCTTCGCTTGCCTCATGAAGCCCCCTACTTTCAGCGCCGAAACGGCCCCGGCATCCCTCGCTACGACACACCGACCCTCCTTCCCGCTCAGCCCCGGCCCTCACAGCCATTTGTCTGCCGCACCTGGGGAGCCGGGAAGCCGCCAGAGGGCCAGCCGTAGATGTGGCCGGTGGTCTTGGCCAGCATCGTGTACTCCTGCTCAAAGCCGTACCAGCAGTCCTCAGCAGCGACCTTGTCATCGATGATCTCGCGGAGCTTGGCGCGGGTGTTGGTGGAGTGGGGCTTGCCATCGGGGGCGAACACCTCGCACATCACCAGCACGTGGGGGGCGCCGCGGATGGGGTCGGTCACCACGCGCACGGGGCGCAGGATGCAGTCCGAGTTGCTGCCCTCGGCCTGGCCGGTGGACGAGCCATCGAACGACCAGTCGGGGTACTCGGAGGCGTCCAGGCTCAGAGGAGCCTCGAAGCACTTGGTCTTCGAGCGCATCTCGTTGAAGATCATGCCCTGTGGCGTTCCGCGCAGCAGCGGGGCTACGTCAGTAACCAGTCGTCAACACGGGCGCGAGACACACCCAGCCACGGTCAACTCTGGCGACCGCTGAGCGACTGGCTTTTGCCGGGGAGTTGTGCGCAAATGTTGAGGCGCAAGGTATTCATCACCGCGGGCACGTGTATGGACAGCGCACAGCTGCGAGCGAACACTGGCGGCCGGGGCCCGACGTCGGACTCCGGGACAGCCACGCGCTGGCACGCTGGGCGGAATACTTGCCTTCTCGGACTTGCCCTCATTGCCGTCAGCCCAGATGTATTCGGCCTTCATGCCATAGGCCTGAACGCGCACGGTCAGGCGACGGCCCTGCAGAGAGAACACACCGCAAGACCGCGTGAGAAGACAGGCGACATTCCTTGGGGACTCGCCCGGCCAGGCCTTTTCGCAAAGTTGCGTGAACACTATAAACGAGAAGCGCATGCGTCAGGTGCACGTGAAGTGCAATGCCTCCAACGTCGGGCGCGCGCACATTTTAGCCGCCCACACGTGCTCCGCAGCCCGCCGCTTACCTGGCGAGCGACGCCAGCGGCACGGCCCGAAGCCTGCGAAATGCATTGGAGCGAGACAGCGAGCAAGGTCAGCCGCGTGTAACACTCGCATCGAAAAGCCCTCCAATCGGAAGCCTACTGCGCGCGGCTGCAAGAATTGGCGCACCTGGGTGTTCAGACGCATCGAGATGGCCATGGTGATGATTCTACAGAACGCACTGCAGCAACAACGAATGTGGCGGTGCGCTCAAGAAGGGCACGCCTCGCTGACCCGTACAGTCATGCCGGCGTGATGATGGGAAGGGGAGAAATTGAGAATTGCTTCCAGTCTTTTGCGAACATTTTCATGAGTGCCCGCCTGAATCGCCAGCCAGCACTTGCTTCTACGTGTCGGGTCGGTGTGCACTGAACTCGCGCCGCGACATGCATGATGGCCTCACAGCACGTCCTCGCTCACATTAATAGATATCAGCCCATGTGCACGGCACACATCTATAAGATGCAAGGAGAGCATGGCAGGGCACGGCGACCCCCGCCCGCTGGTGGAACAGCGCGTGGCAAGCTGGCGCCAAGCCCCCGGTGAGCAGGGTAACGAGCTGACCGCTAATAGGAGGGCCGGAGGTGCCGCTCATAGAAGGGCCGGAGGTGGAACTGCTGTTTCAGCGCGTTCAGGGGGAGTTACGTTTGCGACACTTGTGCCGGAGTGCGGTCGTAGTGCGCCCGACGGGTACAGCCCGCGCCCACCAGGACTCGGGTGGTGCGGACGGGACACGCACGCCGACTCCACCCCAGCTACGGTTGGCCCCTTTCAGTCGGCGTGGAAGGATATAGGCACTGGTCGCGCAGTTCGGTTGATGAAGCACGACAGGGTAGTGCCAGCTGGTGCCAGCGGTGGTGCCAGCGGTGCCAGTCGTGCCTGCACAGCCGTCGAAGCAGCGAAGTCTGATACGCAGCCTCACATCGCCAATCCTCTTCAATTGCCCCTCACTTCGTGTGGGTGCTGGGCTTGGGTTCCGCTCGGGACCGAGTGCACATGTCAGCATCGTTAGCTAGGGTTTAAGCGGCACGCCACATGTGCTCCCGGACGCAACGAGCACAATCGGGTTTCAGTAGCTGACATGGTTTAGGCGCAAGGGCAAGGGCTCTCGACGCCCAGACATCAATCCTGCAAGCAGTGGGGGCAGTGGGTGGTTTCCTTGCCCCTGCCTAGAAGATATGATTCCTGGGAGTATCATGCCAATGTAAGACTTTGCATTGCCAGCGCGGCGACGCTGCATGCGACCCCATGGGGCGGAATTGGGGCGTTTGGAACGCTCACAAAGACGACGCTCCCGACTAGTTCAGCCCCCTTTACCTCGTTGCAAAGATGGCGTTTGCTCTGCGTGGTGTTACCGCTAAGGCCTCGGTGGGTGCGCATGCAGCGACTGGTGGCGTTTCGCGAAGCCAGGGTTCGGCTCCGCAAGCTCTGACAGGGCCTTTGACGCGTTTGTTCCGCCCTCTGTATGTTCCTTCCTCATCATTTAACTGCAGGGCCGCACTGCTGGTGCCCGCTCGGTAGGTTGGGCGCTTGGCGACCTCTTTTCGGCGGCGGCTGTGCAGCATTCAGCTTGGGGTCACCCATGGCGCTTTCGCTGTATAGTGCATGGCTACGGGGAAAAATGGAAATGGACGTCAGCGCGCGGGCAGCTGCGGGGGACTCAAGGCGGGGTGCAACAGCGCAGAACATCGCGGCTTGGGTCGCCCGGCGAGGAGGTGCCGGATCAGGGTCGCCGGCACATCTATGGAGCGCTCGATCACACGGCAGCGCACTATAGCATTTGACTCGCCCCAGCGCGTCCGCGTGTCTGTCAGTGCTCGATGGAACGTTCACCAACACTCGCATCCGTCGCTTTCGTGGTTCCTCCCTGCAGTCGGGCCGCACCCTGACGGTGCGCGTCCAGGCCTATGGCATGAAGGCCGAGTACATCTGGGCAGATGGCAACGAGGGCAAGCCTGAGAAGGTGGGACCGTGCGTCACGCAGCACGGGAGGGGTCGGGCGAGTGGCGGAGTTAGGTAGGCGAAAATCAAAGACTGGCCTCGTGCCCATGCCTCGTACCCGTAGGCAGGCTTCGTCCTCGTGCCCATGAAGGCTTAGTCCCGTGCGTAGGGGTTACCGTATAGGGTGCGTCCGCCTGCTCAACTCCGTGCTTGGTCAACGTGTCTTCTACGGCGTCCTGACAGCCACCATTGCATCACAAAGGATTTCGAATGCGTGTGTGTGATGTCCCGCACTGGCCGCACCTGTCACCAGGTGGTGCCGGGTTGCACCAGGCCCCGCACCGGTATCATGTGGTGTCGCCTTACGTTCATGTGCCCCGCTGCTGCGCGGAACGCCACAGGGCATGATCTTCAACGAGATGCGCTCGAAGACCAAGTGCTTCGAGGCTCCCCTGGGCCTGGACGCCTCGGAGTACCCCGACTGGTCGTTCGATGGCTCGTCTACCGGCCAGGCCGAGGGCAACAACTCGGACTGCATCCTGCGCCCCGTGCGCGTGGTGACCGACCCCATCCGCGGTGCCCCCCACGTGCTGGTGATGTGCGAGGTGTTCGCCCCCGATGGCAAGCCCCACTCCACCAACACCCGCGCCAAGCTCCGCGAGATCATCGATGACAAGGTCGCTGCTGAGGACTGCTGGTACGGCTTTGAGCAGGAGTACACGATGCTGGCCAAGACCACCGGCCACATCTACGGCTGGCCCTCTGGCGGCTTCCCGGCTCCCCAGGTGCGGCAGACAAATGGTTGTGAGGGCCGGGGCTGAGCGGGAAGGAGGGTCGGTGTGTCGTAGCGAGGGATGCCGGGGCCGTTTGGGCGCTGAAAGTAGGGGGCTTCATGAGGCAAGCGAAGGGGCGGCTCAAGCAATTTCAACATGTGTGGTTTGGTTGCGTATCCTGCCTTACCTTCATGTTCCTGTTCCTCTTCACACAGGGCCCCTTCTACTGCGGCGTGGGCGCTGAGTCCGCCTTCGGCCGCCCCCTGGCCGAGGCCCACATGGAGGCTTGCATGAAGGCCGGCCTGATCATCTCCGGCATTAACGCCGAGGTGATGCCCGGTCAGTGGGAGTACCAGATTGGCCCCGTTGGCCCCCTGGCTCTGGGCGATGAGGTGATGCTGTCGCGCTGGCTGCTGCACCGCCTGGGCGAGGACTTCGGCATTGTGTCGACCTTCAACCCCAAGCCCGTGCGCACCGGCGACTGGAACGGCACTGGCGCCCACACCAACTTCTCGACCAAGGGCATGCGCGTGCCCGGCGGCATGAAGGTGATTGAGGAGGCCGTGGAGAAGCTGTCCAAGACCCACATCGAGCACATCACCCAGTACGGCATTGGCAACGAGGCGCGCCTGACCGGCAAGCACGAGACCTGCGACATCAACACCTTCAAGCACGGTGTGGCTGACCGCGGCTCGTCCATCCGCATCCCCCTGCCCGTCATGCTCAAGGGCTACGGCTACCTGGAGGACCGCCGCCCCGCCGCCAACGTCGACCCCTACACCGTGGCGCGCCTGCTGATCAAGACCATCCTCAAGGGCTAAATGCCTGGAGTGGGCTTGATAATAAGGGCATCGATCCGGCGGAGAGGTGTTGTGTCTCGGACGTGAGCTGTGATTGAGGTTGCTGCTATCGGCAAGTATGTGTGTGTGTTCTGGACCGGGTATGTGAACTGGCGACCTGATTTTTGGAATGCGTGCGTGTGCACACTGCCCGGTTGCTGTGTCGGCGTACGTCATTCCTAGCAACTCCAAAGCCTGCTGGGCAGGTTGACATGTGGCGTCTTGGACGGTTGTTCTGACACGTCGACAGCTGCTAGGTTAACGGGAGGTTGCGCGCGTGAGCCCTGCGACGAGCTGCGTACTCTATATCCTTTGTACTTCTTCCCCGCGCGCCCTCCTGGGTGCTGACGCATTGTCAGGTTTGCTCAGGTCGCCACCTGTAATCGCGCAAGTGTATACGTCCCGGCCCAAAGCTGAAGGCGACAAAAGATTGTAGGTTACGATTGCTCGCCTCTTTGTGATACGGGAGACCCGGCACGCGCACACGCTTACATCCAGGGCAAGTCTGATCTGTGCGCACGGGACTGCAAGGTTCCGTACAGCATGCTCACCGCAATCCGACAGGACGACTGGAACAGCACGTCCGCATCTACTCTTTGAAATGACAGGCACTCAACGACCTGCCGCATGCCCTGCCCAAAACACCCTTGGAACTTGAGGTTCAGCTGCTGCCCCCTGTTTGTCGTGTAACACCGAACCCTTGGAACGTGTCCGACGCGCACAGCCCTGGAGCGTAACATGGCCACGCCCTCACGTTACCAAAGTGCACAGCCCTGGAGCGTAACATGGCCACGCCCTCACGTTACCAAAGTGCCCCAAGGATAGATTCTACCTCAGAAATATAAATCCTCAACCCCAAGACCTACGGTGCGCACGCACAAATCACGTCGGCGCCGTAGCCGCGGCCGCCATCAGGTGGTTACCTGCCCCTGGCGCCATCCCGACCACGCCACCGCCCGCGCTGCCTCCCTGGCTTAGCTGCTGGTGGTGTGCTTGCTGCGGCGACGCCTGCTGCGGTGCCTGCTGCTGCGGCCCCTGCGGTGACGCGGGCTGCTGCTGCTGTTGCTGCTGCAGCTGCTGGTAGTGGTGCTGCGCGTCCTTGTCCAGCTCCTGCGCCGTGCGCCGCACCGCTGCCGCGCGCTGCCGGTGCAGCTCCGAGGCATTGGCGCGGCGGTAGGGCTTCAGTACGTCACCGGCGAATCCAGGGATGGCCAGGTTCCAGCTGCGCTCCAGGTGCAGCGCGATGTCGCGCGCCTTGAGCACGCCGCCACTCTTGCGCCGCTTGGCCGCCTCACAGCCCAGCGCCACCGCGTTGCTGACCCAATCCGTATAAAACTCCACCAGCGCGGCCTCCGTGGCGGGATCCACCACGTGGTTCTCCAGGCCCGCGGCGCGCAGTGCCATGCGAATGCCTCGCCGTGGCAGCAGGCGGCGGTCGTCGTCGGGGTGATCCACAGCAAATGCACTCCCGCCCGCCGCAGCTGCTGCCGCCGTGCGCTGCCGCTGCAGCTGCTGTTGCTGCTGTTGCTGCTGTTGCTGCTGTTGCTGCTGCTGTCGCTGCGCCGCCTGTGCAGCCGCCGCCGCGGCGGCCTGCGTGGCCTGCGTGTGCGCCAGCGTCTGCGTGATGATGTTAATCACCTGCGCCGCGGCCAGAGAAGGCGGCGCAGCTGCCGCTGCGGCTGGCTGCGGCACCGCTGCACCGGGGGCCGCTCCGGCAGACGGCTCCGGTTCGCCAGGTCGCATGCGCTTGGCGTCCGGTGGCCCAACCGTGTCCGCTGGGCGCTTGGTGCCCTGCTGCTGCGCCTGCAGCTGCTGGTATTGCGGCATGCCAGGTACCGGGATGGGCAGCCCCGGCTGGGGCGCCACGCCAGGCGCCATGCCAGCCGGCCGCGGAGGCACCGCCCCCGGTACCATGCTGGGCGGCATGCCCGGAATCATGCTGGGGGAGACGCCGGGCGCCATGTTTAGCGGCTGGATCGGCAGGCCCGCCTGGGGCGCGACGCCGGGCGCCATCCCTGGTGCCGTCCCCGGTGCCATCCCCGGTGCCATAGACATCGGCGGTGGCCCCGGCTGCATGCTATTTGGAGGTCCCGGCTGCATGATACTTGCTGGGGCTTGCTAGATGCGGTTTAGCTACGCTGCGTGCCGGCCAGGCCGGGCCCAATCTCGAGCTGGCCGTTCTGCCTCGATATCAGAGCGGACGCGCACATGTACATGAATTACTGTCAATCATTAGCTTGGATGAGCGGGCGTCTACTGAGGGCAGGCCCTGAAGTGCACTCAGCGGTCTTACAGCAAGCAGAGCTGGCTTTAGGGATTGAGGAATGATGATAATATGTTGCTAGCCGTAGTATATATCATAGTTGTGTCAACAGAGCATGCGCTCCGATTGCATTGAACTCGAAAATGCAAATGCAGCCTGCCGAACGTGGTTTGCGCTCGAACCTCCACTAAAAGCCTCGGTTACATATAAGCTGCAGCTGGGTCGCGGACGAATGCCGCCCAGGGGAGGCGCGAGCGGGGAGGAGGACGACGTCGAAGAGCGTTGGGACGACGACGCGGTGGTGGTGAGCAAGGAGCCGTGTCCTTGTGCGTACCTGGCTTCAATTGCTTCCAGATTATCCATATTGACAAACGCGAGTGAAACCCCTGCGCGGCGGGGGACGGGTTTGTGAGCAGGTGGATGTCAACACGGTCACGCCGGAGGTGACGCTCAAGAACTGCTTGAGCAACGACCTACCGCTTCGCTTGGCGTACTTGAAAGTAGGTGTGGGGACAATTAAGGCAGAAATGTTGGGTTATCAGGTGTTTTCGTATGGGGGCCAGGCGTGTCCTTGCAAGTTGCAACCCACTGATCAGTCTGCCATGCATCACTGCAGAGCCTTGCATCGGCTGCTACTCGGGCCAACAAGAGGGAGCTGCAGCAACTCCTGAATGCAAGTACTGAAAGGAACTCCAGGGCATGCTGCAGGAGTAGGCGCATCGCACGCGCTTTGCCGTAGGCGCGACTGAGGCCCGCCCAACCGCCTGCAGGCCGTGCCCACCCTGCTGGATGACGAGGCGCTGGGTGTGCGGCTGGAGACACTGGAACAGCTGTCGCAGCTGGGTGGGTGCGCTGGAGTGAATGTGTAGGCGGCAGGTGGCAGAGCAGGAGGGCCATGCAGCGTGTGTTCGGCGCATCCGCGGGAGTTCCAAGCCTAAGTATGGTAATCAGCATGGCGCTAGCGCCCAATTTGCAACGATTGTTCCCGCATATCCCTCACTCGGCCTTGCAGCAAAGGTGTGCAGCTCCACATGCTCCTGTGAGGAGGTGGAGGAGGCGGTGGTGAACGGACTGGAGTCGCAGCTGCTGCCGGCCATAGCGCCGGCGCCCAGCGGCAGCGGTGCGGGCGGCACCAGCACCCTGCCCATGGTGAGCCGGGCTCCCACACAGCCAATGAAGAAGCAATACGAGCGTACGATTCCTAGTTGACCATACTTGGCATCCTGCACTTCGTGCCGGTTCTGCAGGTCCGTCAGGCGCAGTTGGCGGCTCTGGACTCGGCGTGCGGCACACTCCCGCCTAGCACTGTGCAGGCGCTGCTGGCGCGTTTGTGCCGGGCAGCCGACTCCGCGTTGGTACGTGCCATATGCTATGCCTAGCTCAACAGCTTACATGAGGGGCCCAGCTCCCATGGCTGATTGATGCAATACCGTAATGCCACTCCCACATGCGCCTGCTCTTTTGCGAGCGGCCCCACATCTGATGCCCAAGCGCTTACTGGTGGCGCAGGAGAAGGCCACTGGGCATGCGGGTGGCGGCGGCAAGGCGGGTGGCGACGCCGCGCTTATGGCTCTGTCCATGCTGGCGGTGGCGGTGCGACACATGCCGCCGGAGCGGGGGCTGACGGCAGCCAACAGCCTGGCAACAAAGCTGTCTGCCAACGGGGACCTGAGGGTTCGGGAGGTGCGTGGGCAGGGTGCGGCCGGGCACAATGCTCGCCAAGTATCCACACACATCTCCAGACAACGGGTAGATGCACGGCCGTTACTATCGTCATCATGCGCCTCGATGCGTCTGGCTTACCTTTTTTTGTTGTGTGTGGTTACAAGGTGGTGCACCAGACGTGCTTGCCTGTCCTCGTAAATACCAAGTCTGGCTTACCCGGCTTTCGTTGTCTCCAACTTGCAGGCACTGGCGGGCGTCCTGCCTCAACTTTTCGGCAACTTCGTGCAGCTGCAGGGCGCGTTGGAGCAGATGTGCGCGCTCTTCAAGAAGCTGTGCGAGGACAAGGTGCGCCTGAACGCCCCCGTGGCGGTTGCCGCTGCACCGCACACTGTGTTATTCAACACCGTGCCGAACCACATCACCACCTACTGGAGGCGCAAGCGACCACATTGCGTCCGCGACATGCCTGCCTACAGGTGTGGAGTGTGCAGCAGGCGTGCGCGCGCGTTGTCCCGGACGTCAGCGAGCTGTGCAACCGGGCGGGGGGCGACGTGAGCATGGGGGGCGCCGCCGCCGCCAGCACCAGCAGTAGCGCGGACGCGGCGCTGTCGTCCCGCTGTGACGGCCTGCAGCGGGGTGTGCTGGAGGGCGAGTACCTGGGCAGGCTGCTGCCCGCTGCGTCGCAGGTGAGGCGCGCCCAGGATGGTGGCAGCGGCGTCAGGGGTATTGTAGGCGAGAGCTAGGGTCAGGGGCAGTGGGAATGAGGGATTGCACTACCTTGGGGTGCGCATGGCTGGGCGCGCAGGTGTGGGGCTGGCTGATGCTGCGCATCGTTCTCGCGGTTCGACTGAGGTAGTGTATGTGGCCCCCCTCCTTCACTACAGTGGGTGGTGACGGCTGCGCGCCAGGTGGCAGGAGCGGCCATTGCGGGTCTGCGGCCAGGGCTCGAGGCGGACCTGCTGCCGCGGCTGCTGGACGCCTTCTGCACCGCGTCCGCCGCGGTGGGGCAGGGCACTGTGGAGGTGAAGCGGGCGTGTGCGGCCGGCTTCGCAGACGTGTTGGCCAAGGTGAGAGCCGGTGCTAGCCTTGTGCTGGCAAACAACACGGCCTCCAGCCATTTCGTAGTGACTGGAAGAGCATTGCACCAGGTTATCTGGTTCATCTGTTTTATTTTGAGTGCGTGCCTAGGCATTGCTCCGCAACCTCGTGTTACCGCAGGCGGGCCATGATCACTGGCAGCAGCTGCAGCCGGTATGGAGCAGGCTGCTGCGCCAGGCGGACGGCGCCACGCTATGCAGCGCTGTGGGCGGCGCGGAGCGGGTGGTGCGGCTGCTGGCGGCCGGGCCACTCGGGGCGGCGGGCGCGGCGCAGGTGGGCACGGCCGCGTTGATCTGGCAGGGTCCCCCGACCCCAGCGCACAGCACCAGTGCTCCAGAACGCGGCACATCTGGACGTCTGCCGAATGACCCACTGTTGGCTCCTGCAGGAGGTGGTGGGCGGGCAGCTGATGGAGGTGCTGCGGGCCAACCTGCATGCTGTTGCGCCGGCGCTGTGCGAGGAAATGGCGGGGCTGCTGGCGGTCTGCACCCCGGAGCTGCAGCGGCAGGTGCTGGAGGTGAGGCCGTGTTGGGGAGGCGGGGAGCATTCGTATCTCTGTGCGGCTTGAAGGATACCCGGCTAGCGTTCCTGACATACCCGCCATATTGATTGGCGCACTACCCTACCCATGCAGGTGCTCCCTGCGCTCTGCGAGCCGCCGGCGGTCGGCAGCGGCCGCTGCGGCGACTGGCGGCCGCGGCTGAGCCTTGCGCAGCAGCTGCGCGCTGCCGTATGTGCGGTAGCGGCGCCAAATGCCTCGGGCTCGGAGGCGGCGGTGACGGTGGCGCGCTGCGCGGTGCAGCTGTGCGGTGACCCCGTGTGGTCGGTACGGCAAGCTGCAGCTGCACAGGTTGGCCTCATACTGGGACAGGCGTCGCCGCCGTCCGACGGGATGGCAGCGCCTGGCAGCAGCCCGGCAGCAACTGCGCTGACGGAACAACAGCGCAGTTGGTTGGAAAAGCTTCCTGGAGCCGGGCGTGTTGAGGGGCTTCCGGGAATGGGGGTTGAGGCTCTGCGGGTTCTTGCTTCTTGGCTGGGCGCCGCCGTTGGCGGAACACGAGCGGAGGCGTCTCTGGCTGTCACCGCGTGCTGTGCTGCGTTCGCGGCGGACAGTGCGAATGTCGCGGCTTGAAAGCTTTAGTGCGCACCGACCCCACATGTTGAAGCAAGTGCTGGCAGGCGTTTGAGGTGGGGATTCTTGAACGTGTACGCATAAGACTGGACCGGGAACTCGCGCAACTATCCTCCATCACGCCGGTGCATGACTATACGATCCAGGGAGGCGTGCCCTTCTTAGCGCGCTCTGCCAATTTCGTTGTTGCTGCAGTGCGTTCTGTAGGATCATCACCATGGCCATCTCAATGCGCCTGAACACCCGCACCGGAGTGCTGCGTAAACGCGAATGCTGGAGAGACGTGTGAGAGAGCGTTCGCCCAAGGACATGAGAGTTGTGCCTTTTGAGTTTTGGAGTTGGCTTGGCTACCGTTATGTGTCCGGGAGCCTGCCTAGTTTACAGACACCGCGGCCGTTTCATTTTCTCCAGGCCCCCCAGGCCTACCCAGCCGCCACACGAGGCTATCCAGCAACCCATCTAGGACGTTGTGTGCCTGGCTGCGATCTCTGCCATGGAGTACGGTAGGAGGCTACTGTTTGCCTCCAGAGGGGAACAAGGCAAGGTAGAGGAAACAGCGATTAGCAGGATTAAAACGCAAGTTATAGCAGACTTTTGGGCGCGTCTGCAGACGTGCCAAGGGGGTGGGACGAAATCCCACCAGGCCACCCTTGGATTGAAAGAAGGGAAGACGGGAGTATGCGGATCAATAAAACGACTTTCATTACAATTGAAGAGGAAGGAGATTGAGTTCAGAAGATGGTGGCGCTCCCATGGGAGCAAGGCCTACTAGCCCAAGGCGCAAAGTAGGCTGTCGGCGCTGCAGGTGGCGCGCCCCTGAGGTCTAGAGCAGGGCGTCCGTACTAGTGCGTGCTCGCTGGCTCGTGAGCTGCGTCAGCAGGTCCCTCCTGTAACCAATGCAATCTACCCAGGCAGGCCCAGGCACCGCGCCCCATCCGCACGAAGCGGCCGCCGGCCAGGGATAGGGCCGCCTTCTCCGTGCGGTTGTGACTTTGCAAGCAAGCATGTCTTTGACTTGCTGTCAAGTGGGGGGGGGGGGGGGGGGTAGTTTATTCCAGAAACCGAAGCGAATCGACCAAGAGAACCCAAACCAGCCAGCCCAGCCCAGAGCGCGGAGGTGGTGTGGCCTTAACCTTTGGGTCTCGGGCGCCCTTGACCTTGAATCTTCAGTCTTGTCGACGTTGTTGTCGGTAGCCGTGGATGGCACCCAGGCTCGCGCGCGCACGTCCCCACCCCGTTAGCTAAATTGCGCGATTCAATCGCAATACTCACCGGTTGTTGATCATCTCCTCAGAGGGGGGGGGGGCTATCGGCCGCTGAAGCAGGCCTAGTTTACATGGGGTGCATGGGGTGCCGCTTGTGGGCGGCGAGGCTGACGCGTGCGGCCTCGGGGGGAGACGTCGCGTACTGGCGTGCGCTCACTTTGTCAACCTTGTCAACATTGGCTTTCTGGTCATCATCACTACTCCCGGCTCGCCCCATCTGCTGTCAGCCCTGCTGTCAGCTAATGAAGGATGAAGCCGTACGACCTCCGCGGCAAGCATCACGGCTCTCGCAATCGGGCCTCTCAATGCCTACCTCCTGCACGCGACAACGCCGCGCCTGTGCACGTATCATAATCCACTAATCAGTGACTGAGTACGTCCAACGCAGCACAACGCACCGTACTTCCGTACAGTACCGCATCAGATATGCCCAAGGAGTAAGTCCGCTTGAGCCGCTCTGGCGCTATGGCACCTCCCACTTCCGGAAACACTGGCTGATCGTTCTGGACGCCTTCCCACCGACGTAACCTGCCTCGCTCAGCTCAGCGAGATAGCGACCGTGAGCTGTGAGCATTCCATTCCCTCCTACTACCGCTTCGCTGGTAGGCCCGCTGCCGCCGCCACCGCGCCGGACGCGCCCGCTGCGGCCGCAAGCCCGCCAACGGCCGCCTCCCCACCCAATCCTGCCGCCCGCGCCTCCATGCGCGCCGCTCGCTGGGCGTCCTCCTCCTCCATGCGCCGGCGCGCCCTGTCCAGGTCTCGCTTCAAGTAATAGGTGGTCGTGGCCAGCATGCTCATCATGGACAGCACCGTCAGGTAGCCGCGCAGGGACATGTACTGCATGGGGCGACAAGGGCCCAGAGGTGTTCGGCCGTTGGTGTCGTGTCAGGTATGGGTCCGGATAGATGGTATCGCAATGCGCCAGGCCAGGGCCCCGCCATCCCTGCCCCGCCCCCGACCAGCGCCGCACAGGCTTCTATCTCACCCAGGCGGGCAGGTAGCCGTGCTTGAAGTAGGATGAGTCGGACATGTAGCAGATGGCCTGCGCGGACGTGGGGGTGCGCGGGGAGGGGTCCCGTGAAGCAGCCGTACGTGTACACACATGCAGCGCAAAGGCGCTGGGTACGGCGCCTGCTGACACGCGCATCTGCGTGGAGCTGCACACTCTATGGATCGGCGTTTCCCTCCCACCGCCCGGGCGCGGTGCAGCCTCACCAGCAGACAGGAGATGGCCAGGCTGCCCTGCGCCGGCTCCAGCAGCAGTGCCGGCACCGCCGCCAGGGATGGCACCACCGACCACACGTACCGCTCATTGAGCGCGCCCTGTGCCTTCCTGGTGCCGGGCGCTGCAGGCGGGACAGGCGGGTGCCACCGTAAGAGCACATGTGAATACAAGCAGTGCGCTGTGTCACAATGCAGCAAACTGTGATTGTGACCTGGCAACGCGCTGCCTACCCGGACACAACCTCGCCTCGGATTAGCGTACACGCGAATCCCGTAAGCTGCCACACGGCCCACGCGGCCGCATACTACCGTATTGTACATGAAACCCCCCGCCTTCACACGGCTCACCCACGATGGTCTGGCTCTGCATGGCCAGCCCCCAGTGCACCGCGCCCAGGAAAGTGACGATGCTGCCGCCGTACACCTGCTGCATGCGCGCGCAGTAGTCGATGAGGTCAGGCATGCCCGCCGCCGTCAGGAGTTGCGGCGTCAGCGTCAGGAACGGGATGGCGCCTGCAGATGCAGGCGGGAGGTGCGGGGAACACAGTGGCATAGCAGCCCCGTCCAGCCAGCAAGAAGGGCGCTTCCATGCTGAGAGTTTTTGCATGTTTTACACATGTCAACCATCCCGGCTTCAGCGTAGCTGCATCCGGCCGGCAAGAGCGCGGGGCTTCAAACACACACACCTGCAAACCCTAACAGCTTGGGGTAAACGGGCATGGTCGCAAGTATCTGGGACTGGCGCGCGAAGAAAGAAACCGGCGTCTCTGCGCTGCCACTGCTGCTGGCAGCCGCAGCTGCAGCTGCCGATGCCTGTCCAGTGGTCGACGCCCCGGAGGCAGGACCCCCCGCGGAGGACGCCGCGCCGCGCCATTGCGTGAGCGCACACGCAACTGTGGGGAGCCTGTCACCGACTTGCCCTGCTGCTGCTGTTGCGGTCCCAACCTGTGCGGCGGGCGGAAGTGGCGGCTCACACACACGCCGTTGCAAGGGCGCTTGCGGGGGCAAGTTCCGTAGAAGGCAGCCGGCGCACCTTCTGCAGCACCAGCGACGCCCCCCGCCGCAGCATGGCGCAAAGTACAAAATGCTATGCAGCGATGCGTATTAAGGGTAAGTTCAGCAGCTGGATTGCAACAGTCGTCGCGGGCTGGATGGAACTTCAGACTTGATGGATGTGGAAAGGCGCTTGCTTCGTCGCCGCCTACACGGGCGATAATGGCATGAGCATGCAATGATTAGTGCGCTCAAACATGCGACCGCCGAGGTGGCGCCGGTAAAGTCCAGCATTGGCAGCCAAATCTGTGCCCCATCTTCAGAGAGAACTCACTTTTCAAGTCTCGAGCGGACACTACGCTTTACCATACGCATGAAAGCTTGAATAACATATCATACCATACAATAGCGCAGCACGCGCCGAACGGCTTGTTTCGGTCGCTCTTAAAACGGCCTGATAAACGGCCTCCCTCACGCGCGGGAGTCCGAATAATCTCTGCATTGTAAAGCTAGATACGCTGGCGCCGCTGGACAGAAAATCGGGTTGACCGAGCTCGCCCAAAATGCCAACGAGCATCCGCGCAACCGTGGGGCAGCAGCGCTGCATCACGCGCTGCTTTGGTCTAAGGGCACGAGTGCCTAGCTTGCGCGTGCCGCTGAATGGCCCTTCACTGCCAGTCGTGGGCCGAGTTCAGGGCTCTCTGCTGCCGAGGCAAGCGCCGCTGCACAGGCGAAGGCCGGTCGCAACCGTCCTTGCAAGCCAACGTGTCGAAGCGCAGACCGCAAAGGCAAGGCAGCAAGCCAGGATCAGCGTGGGCGTATTGTGGGTTGCTCCGACGTAAAATGCGCGTTGGACGCCCGAGAGCTCGTGATTAATCCGGCGCCCGGGTCTAATCCTTTGGTGCTGCAGGCGAGCATGCTGGCTAATCTGCCCACATGGGCCAAACGGCTGACCGGGGTAAGTGTGCTAACCGCGACGACGCTTGCGGGCGTGCCATGGTCTTCCCCGCGTGCTCTTCCCCGCGTGCAAGTGGTGCGCACGCACCCAGACTCTGACGTACGCACGACCCTCTCCACGCCATGCAGGCATTCGTGCTGGTGCCTATGGTGCTGTTTGGCGGTGCCCGCCACGCAGCAGCTGCCCAAGTACTCCAACCGACCTTGCCGGTGGGTCCGTCTGCAGCGCGCGGGTCTGTGGCTTGTACAACACACCCGTGTGACATGCGCGCTGTCCTTCACCTCTTCCGTTGCTGACGCATTAGTCTGATTCAGTGAACACTGCGACATCCCTCACTCCACTCCACCGCTTTGCGCAACAGGACCGCTACCCGGCCGCCACTGTGCGGCCAAACCCGCTGTTTGAGACCAGCTCGGAGGGCCGCAACGCTGTGCAGGTGCGAGCGCCAGCGCCTGCGTGGTCCTGAAGTGCCGTGCCTGCATTTGCTTCGTCAACTTGGCTCTGCCCGCCGGCCAGTTTCTTTTCGTGCGACCATCAGATACTGCACCGCTCAGCCACACGCGGAAACAACATCTTTCGCTCTCCCGCTCTCCGCAGGCGCTGACGGCTAGCAACCAGGTGCGCGTGGCGGCCGCAGTGGCGACGGCTATGGTGGGCTACGGCCTGGTGCGCTCCATAAGCGGCTCCGGACGGGGCTCAGTCGCGGCGGGGGCGACGGCGCTGGCGGAGGCGCCGCCCATGCCTACTACCAGTCAGGCACGCTCGGAGCGGCTGGACCAGCTGTACATCGAGATTGAGGAGCTCAAGGTGCGATTACGGGGGTGGAGGGCATCGTTGGAAAGGGCGCAGCGCCTTGATTGGATGGCGCTGTGCCGGCACAGCCGCCTGCACAAGCCTAGGTGGGCGTGTCCCCGAAGTGGAGCTTACACCGCATATGCACAACGGTATGGCGTGCCGCTAACTTGCTGCGCCATGTGCTGCTGCCGTAGGCCCGCAACACGCGCATCTGGGAGCTCGCGATGCAGCTGATGGAGGAGGACTCGACCCTGTCGGTGGAGGACGCCACCTTGAAAGCCGCCAGCAGCATGGACCTGGACAACCCGGAGGAGGCGGCCGCGGCAGCTCTGGCTGCAAACAGCCGCACCGCTGAGCGCCTGACGGCGGCTGCGACGACCGTCGTCGCCGCCGCGCCGGCAGAGGCCATGCTGGCGGCGGTGGGCGGCGCGGGCGCGCCGCCGATGCGCCCTTCGGGCGGTGCGTCGCGCGGCGGGCCCGCTCTGGCAGACGTGACGGCTGCGGCGGCAGCGTCCGTGGCGGCCGCTGTCGCCACAGCGGCGGAGGCCGGCGTGCCGATGCGGCCGGCGGGCGGCGCGTCGCGGATGGCGCCGCCCACGGCCCCCGTGTCCGACTCGCGCGTGCCGCCCACCATGCCGCTGACGGACCGGCCTGGCGCCCGGTCGCGGTCCGGCCCCGAGGCGCCGCTGCCGCCACCCAGCAACAAGCCGCCCCCACCGCCACCGGTGCAGCTGCCGCCGGACAGCAGTCGTGTCAGCGTGCGTGAGGCGGTGAAGGCCTTTGAAGCCGGTGCCGCCCCCAAGGCGGCGGCGCCTCCGCCTCCTCCCGCAGCTGCCGCCGCTCCCGTCGCCCAAGCGCAGGCCAACCTGGCGGCCTGGGCAGGCGACGTGCTGCAAAAGACCGCCAACGCCGAGCCGGCCGTGCCGCCGCCGCAGCCCGTCAATGGCGACGCCTTCACCTCCAGTTTCAGCAACCCGGCTGCCGCTGCGCCCACCCCGGCGGAGCCTAAGCCCGCCATCCGCCCGACCGGGCGCCGCTCCGCCCCGCCGCCCAAGCCGCAGCGCACCTTCCGCTCGGCGGCGGCGGCGCCCGAGACGAAGAACCCCTCGTTCGACGTGCCCGCTGACTCGCCGCGCCCTGAGGACTACCTGAAGGCCGTGGACGCGCGCACCGCCGACGGCCGCCTGAACCCCAGCTTTGCCTCCGCCTCCGTCGTTGACAGCGCCGCGGCCGAGTACACGCCGGCGGCGCCGGTTGCGCCCGCCGCCCCGGCCGCGGCGGACGAGGCTGCGTGGTTCAACCCCTTCTCCTGGTTCAAGCAGCGCGGCGAGGAGGACGAGCGCAGCAGCACCAACCCCAGCTTCGACGCCTCCCTGGCGGTGGCGCAGCCGGAGACGCTGGCTGGCAGCATCCTGAAGGCGGCAGAGGTGACGGAGGCGGGCCCGGAGGCGGGCATTGGCGCCGCAGCGGCCGCCAGCGCGGCGGCCTGGTCGGAGGCGCTGACGAAGGGCGCGGCGCCGGGCGACTTCGCGCCGGTGGAGCAGGTGGCGGAGCTGCTGGATGTGGCCATGAAGACGGAGGAGTTCAAGTACCCCAAGTGAGTGTGTCGCCGTGGTGCGGGACCCGGGCCCCTTAGGACAGCAGCGTGTCTCCAAGCCGGGGCTTCAGTTGTGCACGGCTGGGGCTCCCGGCCGGGCGTAACCAGGCCGGCTAGGGCAATCGGCAACCAGGTGACACATACACCCACCTAATCGCGCCCCGCCCCGCTCCCCCCCTTCCTTAACTAATGATGAATGTAACCCCCCGCGCACTGGGTGGTCGGCCAGGTACGACCCCCTCCGCAACGTGCTGGCCAGCGCCTCGGCGCCGTCCGCCGCGCACAAGTACGACATGCTGCGCGGCCTGCTGCGCGCCAGCGGCAGCCGCAGCGGCGGCGCGGCGGCGGAGGTGGCGGCGGCGCAGTCGCGCAAGTACGACCTCATCTTCGACCTGCTGCAGAGCCTGCGCACCTCGGGTGCGTGGTGATGCAGGGACAATAAACATGCTACTGGCGTGCTCCTACCCAGGCTGCTATCGGCGGCCTAGGCCACATGGTTTGCGCTTGCACTCAAGGACGGCGGCCTAGCTGCATGCGCACTCGTGCCAATGGACTCACGGCTCCCACGGCCCGTCGCTGCGCGCGCAGGCGAGCCCGGCGCCATCATGGCCAGCGGCGACCCGAAGTACGACCCGGTGTGGTGCCTGCTCAACATGCGCGAGCCGGCGCGCGGCTCGCTGTCCAAGTACGACCTGGTGCGTGATGACGGACTGCGGCCGGGGCAGGTTGCTCGGCTATGCTAGTGCGCCTGATAGGCGCTGGGCTACACGACGAATGCTAGTGCGCGTGATAGGTACCGTACTGGGCTGCATGACGAATGTGGGGGGAAGCTTCGTTCACGACGTTGAACCCGAATGGCTGCACGCTCGCTCACATGGTGCTGCGCAGGTGGGCACGCTGTTGAAGGTGGCGCTGGAGGCCTCGCCGCAGCCCAGCCGCTACGACCCGCTGCAGGTCATCCTGCAGGCGCGGCCCGTGCCGCCCGGCACCCGCTTCAAGTACTGCATTGCCCAGGTGCTGCTGCGCGGCGGCTGGCAGCAGCCGCTAGAGTCGGGTCTGGCGCAGCTGCCGTCCTGGGACCCCATGTCGGGCGTGGTGGGCGCCACCGGCGCGAGCCGGGCCCCCGCCACCGCCGCGGCAGTCAGCAAGGTGGCGCGGCTGCGCAGCAAGTACGACATGCTGGGCCAGGTGGTCGACACGGTGGCGGCGCTGCCGGAGGAGCTGGCCAGCGGCAAATGGGCGGAGCAGCCCCGCGACCTGCTGTTGACGTCGGCCTTTGAGACGCTGGAGCAGCAGCAGGGCGCAGCTCGCAGCAAGTGAGTGCACGTGGCTAATGGTGGGGTGCGCGGTGGGCAAAACGCTGGCGTGCCGTGTTTAACAACTGACACGGCTGTGTTGCGCAACCGGATGGCAACTTGGTGTTGGGTGGCGTATTCCCATCTATGCCGCCTGAAGCCGCTCACTGCCGCCGCCGGTACGACAGGTACGACATGATTGGCACGGCGCTGGACACGGTCGCGGCGCTTCCGGAGCAGCTATCAAGTGGCGCCTTTGCGGAGGCCAACGGCCGCGAGCTGCTGGTGTCCACCCTGAAAGAGACGGTGGAGGAGGGACCGTGGGGCTTGGCGCGCCGCATGCGCAACGGCGCAGGGCTGGCCTGGGGCGCGGTGGCCCGCGTCGGCAACGCCGTCGCGCGCACCGCAGGCCTGCCGTACGAGGTGGAGCCGGGAGTGCAGGTGGTGCCGGAAGGCTCTGGCCGCGGCTGGTCGTACGCAGCGGCGCCCCGCGCCGCCGCTAGCAGCAGCGCCACCACCATCAAGGCGCGCAGCAGCAGCGGCAGCAGGCTGGAGGAGCTGCCGGCGGTGCTGTTCCGCTTCCGTGGTGGTCGCGGCGAGGACACCACCTCTCGCACCATGTCGCCAACTGAGATTCGCGGTGGGTAGGGCGCAGTGCAGAGCGGGCTGGCTCGAACCAGGCTTGGCGCGGGGGGGGGACGTGTCCTTGGCTTGCTTAGGTCTGGCGCCATCGTTTTGATGACTACCTGGGACTGAACTCGGGGCTCCACCCGGTGGGCTCTCCTTACGCGTACGCGTTGGCCCATCCTCCATGCCCGCGTTCCCCGCAGCAGAGGCCAAGAAGCGGTCAGCCGTGGTGGCGCGTGACGCGCTGGCGGCGGAGGCCGCCCTGGCCGCCGCCGCGCCGGCGCCCAGCCCCGAGGCCGTGCGGCAGGTGGCCAAGGCCGCTGCCGCCTCCGCGCCCACAGCTCCTGCAGCCCCCGCCCCTGCGCCAGCAGCAGCCACCCCTGCTCCCTCGCCGGCGCCGGCTGCCGCCTCCGTCCCCAGCCAGCCGCAGCCGCAGGCACCGATTGCGCGGTCGATCTCGCCGACGGCGATGGACCGGGCCAACCGCCCTGCGGCCCGTGGCGGGCGCCATCAGCAGCCGGAGGCTTCCAATGCGGCGCAGGCCCCCGCCCCTGCTTCCTCCTCCACGCCCACAAACGGGCGTCTGGACCGCGCGGTTGTACCGCCGCTGCGGCGCAAGACCGCCGCTCCCGTGCAGCCGCACAAGAAGGCCTCGGCCCCGGCCGCCGCTGCGCCGGCGCCGTCTGTGGACAGCCTGTCGGTGGCGTCGCTGCCGCAGTTCATGGACGACCAGGCGCTGTCGGCGGCGCTGTCGGCGGCGGCGTCGGGCGCGGGCGCGCTGGGCGGCGTGGGCAGTGTGGACGAGGTGACCACCTCGCTCAAGCTGGGAGACGTGGCGGTGGACCTGCTGGTGGGTGAACACGGGCGCGCTCCGTTATGGGGTACTGGCTGGGCGAGTATGGGAGCAAGCAACTGGGGGCCTGATGCCTACCGTAAGCGGGGACCGTCGTAGGAACGCTCTCGGCTGCCCTTAATTTGCGCAGCCGTGCTTGGTCTGGCCACGCATACCAACCTCCACGTCTCCTCCTCTGCTTCCGCTGCGCGTTTCAGGTGCTGTCCACGGCGCGTGGCGTGCCGCGGCCCACGCTGGTGGAGCTGGTCGACCGCTTCGGGGAGGAGTTCATCGACCTGGCGGCGCAGCTGCGGGTGGCGCGCCGCGACTCCGCCCTGCTCAGCCGCCACGCCGCCATCGCGCGCGTGACGAACATTGCGTCGGAGGAGAGCGACGCCACAGGTGGGCTGGGCGCACGCGCACACTGCCTGCCACATGCTTCTTTGAGCTGCGCGGGGTTCGTAAGAGGTTCGGTGCACTGCTGCCCGATTGCGCGGCACGTTGTCTCAGTGCTTGCCATGTCCCGCTGCCGGCTGCATGTCATCGCGAACGCAGTGGCGTGGTCCAAGCTGTACGGCCAGGCAGGCGCGGTGCGGGCGGCGGAGATCGGCATGCCTGCCTTCTTGGCCGAGTGCCGCCGCTCCTACCCCCTTGTGGCGGCGCTGCTGACCACCGGTGACGTGAGCCAGGCCGTCAAGTGAGTCGCCGTCGTGGGACTCAACCGGGCTGTCCTTGTCTAATGTGTGATGCTTAGTGTTGGTGTCGGGGATGCGCCGGCAGCGCTGCGGTGCCCGGCGTAGAGGCTAAAGAATGCTGTAGGTGATGCGTTGAAGGCCGGGTGTTGGTCGGCAGCTAGCTAACGTCTTGCTCCTCTTGCTTCACCTGCTCACAGTGTGCTGGCCATCCTGTGCAACCTGGTGCGCGACGAGGCGGAGGTGGCCGCGCCGATGGCGGTGGAGACACCAGCCGTGAAGGCCGTTCCGGCATCCGTTAAGGCGTAGGCGTACGTAGCTGGCAACATCAGCATCGAGAAGACTACAACATTTCATGAGCTTGCTATATGTGTACTACTATCGAGTTTGCAGGCGCTGTGGTGCAGGGAGTGCGCTGCAGCCGGCGGCGCAGCTGTGGCGTAGCGTGGGCACGCGCTGTTGGGTTCGCGGCTACCCACTCAATAAGGGGTGTGCTGTTTTTTTCTCGCTGCAAGACCTCGGTACGGTAGTACGGCGGAGGGAAAAGGCCAACAAATGGTCAGTCAGATGTGCTGCTGGTTTCCCGCATGCACTCCTAACGGACAGGGATGGGTCCCACATAAACGGAGCACTCAAGCTACCACAACACATACTGCAGGAGGGACAAGTAAGCAGACTGAGTGCCGGGAGACTGTGCCGAATGCATACAGGTATTGCAGGCAAGATTTTGCGACGTTGGACGCCCTGCAGTTCCAGGGGGGCGGGTTGGTCGCGGTGACGTGCGAGTTGCGACGACCGGTGAACCAATTTTGGCATTCGTTGTCTGTGTTTGGCAGCAATCCGGACGGCTGGCAGCTGATGATATGCACCCGAAGTTCTCCCCCATGCACGTCAATGCATTTTGGAAGCCGTTGTGGATTGTGAGCGTTGGGCGCGACCGTACATACGAAGAGCAGGGCCGTGGGCGCTGCCTCAGTTGCATTTTGCGCACGATGTATGACTTGCGCAGTGTCAAGTACCGTACGCGTTCATAGCGCGGATGTCCTCGTGTCGGCACTCGTGGCGGATACGGTACTCCGTGAGATGTTGACTGGACCTGAGGCTCGAAGAATTTGTTACCCAAGACGCCTTGCACATGTGCTTGCGCAACGCTTCGGAGAGGATGTTGTCGCTAACAGGCAGCAGAGAGAGCCAGCAGCACGAATCGGAACGTCGGGCAGGGGGGCTGGGGGTCACCCGGTGGACACTCAACAGTCCGCAAGGCGCAGTTCAATCACAGCCGCAGCCGGGGAGAAGCCCGTCGTCATCACGCACACGGCGGACGGGTTTCCGCGTGTGTATGAACTTCCGTGTTGCGCCCACAGTGGGCCAGTCGTCGCGGCCCACAGAACGCTGGAGGCAGCACCGGCGCAAAGCCGCCCGCACTGCTGCAGCAGGACGCGCAGCGGTACCAGAGCCTGAAGGACGGCTTCAGCTTCGCGGTGGTGCAGAATCGCGGTGGTGCAGAAAGTGCACGGCCGTGCGGGCGCGGCGCGGGTGGGCGCCGCATCCAGCGCCTGCAGCAGGCGGCCGTCCGCCTCTACCACCACATCACCTGCTTGCGCACCCAGCAGACAATCACCAGCTCCGTCACTCAAGCCCGCTAGGGTGCAAGGGCAGAACCGTTCCCAGCACTCCATTGTGAGATCTTCGTTATTAGCACTGTGTTCCTATGCTCCCCAACACGGGCCCGCCCATATACCCACCCTTCTGCACTCCCTTGCCTCGAATCCTTGTAGGATCGCTCGGTCCTGGCGGCTGCGGTTTCCGCCTAGTGGCTGCACCAACTGTCCCGCCAGTGCCGAACCCCGCCGCGCCTCGGCCCCCGCCCTTCCGCGAGGGCACTGGCCCCACTCAAGCACGGCGCACTCAGCCGCGCTCCGCCGGCGCGGTACCTTCCTCGGCCGCCCAGCCTGCAGCTGCTTTGCGGCCTCTGCTTTCCGCGGCGTGGATGGTGGGGCGCCGGCGCGCCGCGCTCTTGAAGGCGATGCCGCGCCACTGGCCGCGGCGTGGTGACAACGGCCCCGCGCCGCCGCCGCCCATGAACAGCGCGGCTGGAGGCAGTAGGCTGCGCTCTCCATGGCTGCTGGACTGGTCGGAGCGTCGCCGGTTGTAAAACCCAGCGCAAATGGGTGGATGCTGCTGGCGTGCTTGCGCGGCGGTTTGTGGTTTGGCGACCGGTGTAGCGGTTTCCGGTCTGGAGTTGGCTTGGTCTGTGTTTTGCTGGCGTTCGGGTGCCGCGCCGCGTGTTGGTAGCCTCGTTCCGCCGTCGGCTCCCGCCGCACGGGTTGTTTACGTGTGTTTACTCCCGCTGCGTTTCCCTGCGTGGGCCCCGAGACCCGGTCTGCAGCGTGATGGCGCGTGCTGTGCTTGCCCCTGCCCCTGCCCCTGCCCTTGCCCCTGCGACCACGTCCGTCGACGAGGGGAGACCGCGGCCGATAGCCCCCATACACTCCGCTACCCGACCCCAATCGCTAGAGGAACACATACGGTAGATAGGCGGCGCTGCTGTCACTGGAAAGCAGCCGCCCTGTGGGGCGCGGCTCCAGGGCTGTGTTGGGGGGGAGGCGGGTTGTAAATACCAGCCCAAGCTAATCCAGGGGGGGAGGGGCTGAGGACCCCATGTGCCGCGGTGTCTGGAACGGCGGCGGTGCCCGCCAGACGACCAGTTTGCCGCTGCCTACCATGCGGTCAGCTAAGGGGAAACCCGCTGCCAGCCTACCGGTATTGTCAGCTTCACGCGTTTGGCACCAGAAGAGAGACAGCTTGGGAGGGCGGCTGTAACGTGGAACTCAAGGGGTGCCGCCTGCAGCTAGTAGATTTTGCTACCTTGGGACCCTCCGAAGTCCGAACCCAAACATGATTGTGTTAACCTTCTGACATATACCACTTCGGTCACATCGCTTGCGGACCCCCTCCGAGCCCCATGCATCTGCGCATGAACACAGATGGACTTCGATACTCCTCACCAGTGAGTGCCAAAAGTACATGCAGCTCGCTCCAGTGTTCCACGCATGACGATGCCGGTTGCAGAACCGCGGCCATTTCATGTCCTCCTGGTCTCAGTCTAGCTGGGCGTTCAGCCCCTCCTCGTCCAGGCGCAGTTTCGTGGCTGACCGGTGGAGGACCGGGGTCCGTACCACGCACCCGCGGTCCTTACCGTGCGTGCCTACGTACCTTTCCTGGGGTGGACGGTTCAGGGGTGGACGGTTCAGGGGTGGACGGTTCAGCCTCGATGGATAGCGTCAAGGGACGAATTCTCTCGAGGTCGTGGGTTCGACTCCCTCACACCCCTCCGATCTCGATCGGAACGAATTGACTACGGATATGCAGACGGCTGGACGAGTTTAGGACTTAGTTGATTTGGCCGGATTTAGTCCGGAAGGCTGGCTGCGGACTCCTATAAATCGAGTAGTTCGGATCGATCGGGTGACCGATTAGGGAGCAACCATCGTAACCATTTGAAGTGGAGCGTCCCATGGGAGCAAGCCTACTAGCCCAAGGCACAGAGTAGGTCGTTGGCGTTGCAGGTGGCACGCCCGAGGAGTCAGAGCAGTTAAGCTCGTGAGCTGCGTCAGCAGGTCCTTCTTGTAACCAATGCATTCTTTCCTTGCCCCTTCCGCATGCTAGTGCCAAACCATTGGTACCGCCGTCTTAATATAATCAATGGCCCTCCTCCAATCGTCTGGCACCTGACTCGGAGCGCTGGACAAGTTTGCACCCGGTCGGCCCGACACCGACGCTCGACGCCCACACCACGTGCGTGTGTGCGGCGTCTGGCCTCGCCGCTGCGTGGCGGTCCAGGCGCACCCTGCCCCCTGTCGCGGTAACCTTGAATAGATAACAGTAGTCTACTAGCAACACTGTAAGACGAAGCTGAAAAGCGACGCAGACGAAGGAGAAAACCAGGACCTTCGCGCAGGCCAAATGATGCTTCAACGCCGCGAGCGTCCCTTTTGCAGGACGCGCTGCGCGCGCGTGCCTTGATGTCAGAAAGTGCTATATCAAAGTAACTATTTTCGCTGCTCAGGCAGCGACTAGGGCTCCCCAGCTGCTGCCAGCGAAGCCTTGATTGACCCCCAATGCCATGCGAGGTTTCGTGTTGCTATCTTGCGAGATAAAGCCCTGCGCTCCCTCGATAACAACGTAGAGAATACGCATAGCACTCGCGCACACTTGCACGATCACCCATAGCGCGACTACCTGTGGAGCGCCGAGTTAATTGTTGGTTCGCTGATTCTTGTTGCTTGACTAAGTTTGCCGCGCCCGCGCGCGCGCCCACTTGTTGGTAGCTAGCAGCCTTAACCAAGCTGCACGAAGTCTCTTAACCGCGCTTGAATCACTGCGGCGCAAGCGAGCGGCAGGAATGACGGACGCGCGAATCGCCGTCGAGTTGCAGGAGCCGCCCTCGCCCATCGGCCGCAACAGTAGCGAGCTTCCCGCTGGCGTTGATGACGCTATCGCTGTGACTGTGGCGAGCGGCGGCGACTCGCACCTTGTGGACGTCGCGTGGAAGGTGAGGAGGACTGGGAGGACACACGTGCGGCCAATATCCAATGGCAGGAGTCAGCAGCCTGCTTAACGCCCGAGCCCTCCTAGCCCAGCTCCTCGCTCGTGCCATCCCCAGCAGCGCAGCGGTGCGTGTGGACCTGGCGTGCTGCGTTGCCTGTTACCTATGCTACCTGCAAAACCCACACGCTGACGCACATACTCACAGCTACCTCGAATACAGCTACCTCGTATACATGATACAAGGCTGCCTGGTACATGTACTAAAAACAAGCGCACTACCTCACGGGCCCTACCTGCTGTCGCACCATACATCCAGGTCCCGCGCGCTTTTGAAATGTGCGTGTCTATCTATCGCCGTGACTCCAAACCGCAGAATCTCACCGTGACCAGCCGCAAGATGAAGCGCCCCTTGCTCAACAACGTCACTGGCGCCATCACGGACGGGTTTTACGCCATCATGGTGAGTGGCCAATACCAGCGTCTCAACTGGCGCAGTCGGGTTCCACCTACACGGTAACGAACTTCGTTGGTTGATTGGCTCGCGCGTCATGTGCTGCTGCGGCAACCCATGCTCACTTGCGAACAGGGTCCCTCTGGCTCCGGCAAGTCCACGCTGTTGAACACGCTCGCGTGCCGCCTGGACCGCGGCGTGAACGTGCAGGGTACGTCGGCGATGTTTTTACTAATAGTTTTCCTTTTAGTGGTATACGTTTTTGTTACTCATAGCCAACGGCCATGCAACGCCCACCTACCCACCCTCACCCGCAGGCGAGCTGAAGCTGAACGGCCAGGACTACAGCAACGCCGAACTGAAAAAGCTCTCGGGCTACGTGATGCAGGTGGGTACGTGTGGGGGCATGCGTGCGTGGGCGTGCACGCACATGTTATCGAACTTACAGGCTCTACAGGCGTACTGTCCATCCTCCGTGCACTGCATTGCGCGCGCAGTGTCAACAACATGCGTGTGATTATTACACAGGACGACCTGCTGAACGCGCACCTGACTGTGGAGGAGACGCTGCGCTACACCGCGGAGCTGCGCATGCCGCGCACCACCACCCCCGAGGAGCGCCAGGAGCGTGTTGAGACAGTCATGAACAGCGTGAGCTCGGTGTCCGCTGTACATGCGGCTGCCTGATAGCATGCGTGTCGTCCTGCTTGCTCACTGTATCACAATAATCATGTAGATGCACGCGGCGCGTTGAACCAAGCCGTTCCCCCTTGCTTGCGTATGCCGTCTCATCATGCATCTTACGCGCGCAGGTGGGGCTGACGCACGTGCGGGACGTGATCGTGGGCAGCCCAATCAAGAAGGGCATCAGCGGCGGCGAGCGCAAGCGCCTCTGTGTGGCCATGGAGCTGCTGACAAAGCCCAAGCTGCTGTTCCTGGACGAGCCCACTTCGGGCCTGGACAGCGTCACCGGCAAGTGTTTAGTGACTCACTCATTACTCAACTAGATAGCTAGATAGTGAGTGCGCGCTTTCATGGCTTCATGCTTAATGGCTTCCTCTGTATGCTGCGTGACTGCCGCTGCGGCTGCTAGCTGCCCCATCCTGCTTTACCTCGCACCTCGCCGCACCCACCTGCTGCCTGCCTTACAGCGCTGTCGCTGTGCCGCCTGCTGCGCCGCCTGGCCATGAGCCGCCTCTGCACCGTCGTCACCACCATCCACCAGTGAGTTGGCGCATGGTGCGCCTCCGCGTGCGTGCCCTTATTGGGCTAGTTGTCACTTCGGTTGCATTGGCACGGCACTCGGGTAATATCGTATGTCGTATTTACACAAATGCCCACACAGCAGCTTACGTTATAAGTTGATGATGATACAGACATACGGCGCGTCGTCCCGTAATATATGCGGCATGCATAATCCCCGCGCGCGCGTCTCATGCCATCCTGCACTTGCTTCTGCCTTACTTGCAGGCCCCAGGCCAAAATCTTCAACCTGTTCGACCAGCTGCTGCTGCTCAACCGCGGCGCCATCGTGTACCAGGGCCCGGCGCAGGACGCGCTTGACTTCTTCGACCGCTCCGGCTTCCCCTGCCCCCTGCACGAGAACCCGGCGGACCACTTCCTGGGTAAGTCTTGGGTGACCGCTGACGTCACACAATGGGACCATCTATCTGGGCGCAATCGGACCGTATGTAAGTCCCTTGCAGCTCTTAGTCGCAGCAGCGCTCGACGTACAGGTAACCGGCAGATACCGTAGACCATCAAGCAAGTTGACCGCTTGGCCATGTTGCTGCTGGTGCTTGCTCATTCGCAGACGTCATCACGCCCAATCACAATGACTCTGTGGAGTCGCTGGTGGCCAAGGAGGAGAGCCTGGCGAAGCACTACCAGCCGCCGCCGGTGGAGCACCTGCTGGACAACCCCCGGCCCCTGGTGCGTACGTGGCGTGCGTGGCAGCACTTTTCAGCAAATAAATGTAACCCGGAATTTTGGCCGCCGGTTCCTAGCTAGAAATTAGCCATCGGACTGCAACTACAGAGCAGACATTAATGAACCCATTTGCAGGGAAGTCTGGGTTCCTGGGAATACTGGGAAGCCCCCAACGGGGGGCCCCAAACCGCTGTCTTATTGGCCCCATCGTTGACGCCAGGCATAACCCAGAAAGAAGATGCGAGTCTTAAGCAAATGGAAACTTGTGGTGGAATGTACATGTGGCTCATGCACAGCCACCTCGCTCGCTCCCCCGTGTGCCTTGGCCGTCCAGGTCCTGCCGCGCGACGCCACGCCGTGGCACATGCAGTTCCGTGTGCTGCTGCGCCGCTCGGTCAAGGAGGTGTGGCGCAAGCGCAGCACTACCCTGGTGCTGCTGCTGCAGACAATCATCATAGCAGTACTCATTGGTGAGTACTGGGTCACTGCGAGCGAGGCACTAGCAAGCAGCTAGAGGGCGCCGGTGCCGGCCGCAACAACGCGCGTGCCGTGGCGTCTGACTTTGCACTGTGTACTGTACTTGACGCCATGCGCGTGCAGGCACGGTGTTCCTGCAGATTGGCACGGACCAGAAATCGGTCGTGCGCCGCCAGCCCGTGCTGTTCTTCTGCGTCATTAACCAGGTGCGTGCGTACGTACGTGAAGGCACATAGTGTAAGGAAGAAAGTTCAGGCAGGCATAAGACTAGCTAGCTACGCAGCGCTGTGCAACGCCCCTGCCCGACCGACCGCTTAGCCCGCTTGCGCCTTTACGGCATTTGCTTCGTCAAGTACATACGCCAGTGCGTGGCCCATCCAGAGGGGCAACGTCCAGCAACGCAAGCAACGCAAGCACATACCGTACTGAAGTAACATTCACCGCTTGCAATCCACATACACAGGGTATGTTCGGCGCGCTCATCGTCATCAACAGTTTCCCCTCGGAGCGCATGCTTGCTCTTCGTGAGCGCGCAGCCGGCACCTACCACGTCAGCGCGTACTTCCTGGCGAAAGTGACTGCCGAGACTGTATCGCAACTGCCCGCGCCGATCATCTTCGCCTGCATCGTGTACTGGTGGGTGCGGTTGCACGCGTACATACTTGGTTCATGCAAGACTACAGCGCGCTCGTCACCCGGATGGGAGCCGCACCCTCACGGCTTCAGGCCTGTGCTTGTCATCGGCCGTTTAGGCACGGCGTTTGGGCGATTGGTTGCTAACCGATGGGCCTCCATTTCGCGGTTTCCAAATGCAGGCTGGTCGGGCTGCAGGCGGTCGCGGCCAAGTTCTTCATCTTCATGGGCTTCAGTGAGTGAAACAGTAGTTGCGGCAGTCCAGAGCAATATATATGCGCGGGGCTGTGTGGATATGTACCCAAGCCGCGGAATAGTAGTTGCATGTTCGTACGTGCGTACGCTTTGACCCGCCTTATGTACCTTGCCCTGCCCCTTCCACGCACAGTGATTCTGTGCAGCACTGCCGCCACTTCCCTGGCACTGGCCGTTTCCGCGATCGCTCGCACCACCGACATGTCCGTGACCATCCTGCCCATGGCGCTGGAGATCTGCCGCCTGTTCGGAGGCTTCTTCCTCAGCCCCGCAAATCTGCCGAAGTACTTTGTGTGGTGGGTCCGGGCTCGGTCCTGGGCTCGGTCGGACTGGGGTTGGGCGCACAAGGCAGCGCTAGATAATTTTATGCGCCCGGATGACTGGTGGAGGGGCGGGTGAACAGTGGGTAACCGCGGGCTGGCACGGCAGAGAAAGTTTCGTGGGCAGGCAGGCACGTAAGAAGGGCCGCATGGGCTGCATGGCAGCGGAAGTTGGACAGGCGTTTGACATACAACCTGCAGTGTTAGATAGGGCGCAGTTTTAGCTGTTTGGACCGGATGCCTGCCGTACGGCGTGACCGTGTGCGTGCGTCGTCATCCCCGCCTCCACCCACCCCACCCGCGCAACCCGCGTCGCTGACCTCTCCGCTGCCCCTGACTTGCCTGCTTCAATGTGCGTAGGTTGGACGCGCTGTCTTACGTGAAGTACACCTACGTAGGCATTTCCCTGAACGAGCTGACCGGCCTGGAGCTGTACTGCACCCCGCCGCAGCTCAACGCGCAGGGCAAATGCCCGATCACCAGTGGCGAGCAGACCAGTGGGTGCGGGTTGGTGCGCGTGATTGGGTGTGCTAGGGTGCATCTCGCATTCGCCGGGCATGACCTCGTAGAAGTATGCCTGGGGATCATCAGTGCCAGATCCGGTCCGTATGTTGTTGGCTTACCACGCACGGTTGTTTCTGACGCCGCCGCCGACACCGTCTCGATTACTCACCCGCGCTGCCCCACTGCCTTCCCTCAGTCAACGCTCTGGGCCTGGACTATCTGAACATGGGACAGTGCGCCGGCATCCTGGTGGCCTATATTTTCATCTGCCGCTTCATTGCCTACCTGGGCGTGCGCTTCCTGAAGCACTAAACGAACTAAACCTGTACGGCATGCACCATCCTGCCAGCCAACGCGCTGTCCACCTGCGGCGGCGACAACCCCAAAAGCATACAGCAAGGTGCTGGCAACGCTTGAAATAAAAGAGTTGCGGAGGGGCAGAGCGGACGAAGGCCTGTAGTTACCAGAGGGAACGTGTATGTGGGTGTGCGTGTGGGAGGCGTGTGTGGGCATTTGTGGGCGTGTGCACAAAACCGATTTTACGCTTCTTAGTGCGGGCTTGCGAGAGGGATCAACCCGAAGCGTGCAAGGAACACCTGCTGCTGCCAGGAGACCAGCTGTCATGACTGCGGGATGCATACTAGCGGAAAATGAGATGCAACTAAATGCCTAAACGCGGAGAGAAGAATGCCGCAGAGCGCAGGACGGCGGACAGAGTATTTTGGTGAGAAATGCTAGCTTGTATGCGAGTGATCGAGTCGATTTGAACAATGTGGGTACAGTGCCCTCCACGGGTGCGTCATGCCCCCACGGTACATTAGGGCCATTCGTGGCTCTCGCCGGCGAACGTGGGTACATCCGGCGGTGGAATACCGGCTGCATGACCTTTACAGCACTACGGGCTGGAAGCGTACGTGTAGGGGGGGTTGGATTGTCTCCCACAGGTTGTGTCGTCTTTCTGCTGCGTCCCATGCTGACAACAGTCGTCAGTAGTTGCAATCGGGCGGGGCGTACGTGGTATGGTGGCGGCAAGAAGTAAGCTAAACCTCAAATTGCACGCAGGTAGGCATTGCAATTGCATTCAATAGCAAGCACTAGTATGTAGGTAATTCGGCAGGGCTGGCACCGCGTTGCAAGGTAGGCAGCGTAGGCATGCGTAGATCCGGACCTGACGAGCATGTCAAGAGTAGATAGCACGCAATCGAGGGGCTGAGGCTTGCCGCGACATACTAGACATCCGCGCGCGCCTGCTACTGATAGATTGCAAGGCGTGGATCGGGTATGCACCGGCTGCAGCAGGATAGTCGGCAAAAGACACATCGAGATGCCCCAGGACTACTTGATGCGACTGGGATCGTGCTGAGTGTACCTTAATAGGCGGCTTCGGCGCACGGGGGTGCAAACGCATTGACGCGTTGACAGCCGTGGGTTGCAGGTGTGCTCCTTGACTTCTCGTAAAGCGCGAGACTTGCTTTGACATGCAGGCACCCCTGAGCCCCCCCAAACTCACGTCGCGTCAAGCTTCAGTTTAAGCACCACCTATGTCTCACGTCTTCACTCTCCATTGCCCTGGCACCTCGACACTGCCGTCTGGCGTGCGCGCGTGCGTGCCACCATCTCTGACAAGCGTCGCCCCGTAAAGGGGCACCCCCAGAATTCCATTCAACTTCTCCACTCGAGGGACAAGAAATGGACAGGAAAGGCAGCTGTCCCTTCCAGGAGAAACGTGGGCTGAACCACCGCCACGCCTCGTTTCCTGGGTTCGGCAAGCGGCCACCGTGTGTCTCGTCGCGTCCAGATTCTAGAGCAAAGCACAGCATGCCCCTAATACCGTGGCCACGACGCTCAGGCTAGCTACTGCCACGTACTGCGGTCGCCAGCGCAGACCGCTGATCAGACACCGGCCGGTCCCAACCCGCTCTCCGCCTCCACATGGCCTTGCCCGCCCCCTCAGCACCACACATGTACGCTGCCACTGCTGGACCGACGGCCGCGGCCGCCGCAGCCGGTGGGGCCAGGCCGCCAGGGCCGGTGCCGCTGGTGGGGTCAGGGCCACCGCCACCACCGCCGCCAGGCCCTGCGCC
The DNA here is from genome assembly GCA_016834605.1 of Chlamydomonas incerta. Lineage (NCBI taxonomy): Eukaryota > Viridiplantae > Chlorophyta > Chlorophyceae > Chlamydomonadales > Chlamydomonadaceae > Chlamydomonas > Chlamydomonas incerta. The sequence goes on from JAEHOC010000009.1 coordinate 1,616,037, forward strand.
ACCGCCGCCGCCAGGGCGCAGTCGTAAAGCCCGTCGCCTATTTGCACTTACAGTAATATGCCTGTCTAGTTTAAACCTTGCAACATTCCTGAAACTGCGCCCCTGTGCGGTCTTCATACACAAGTTGCCGCACTCTAGGAATGCTCCATTGCCCATGGTTCCATTCCCTTCCCTGGCTTCCAGGGGAGCTCATCCTTTTTGCCAGCTGTAGCTCGGTAAGCCGACACCCCTTGCCTCACACGCTACGCTGACGTACGCGCAACGTATATCACATGCCCCGCGCTGTCAACTGTGGTATCGAACATGTTCATGTTAGGCCATGCTGCACAAGCGATATGTACCTGATGACAGCCTGCGCCCGTCATTCTGTGCACACAGATGTACGGCATTGCACTGCCTGTGTCCTGGTAGTAATCACACAAACTTCATGCGACAAGCTGCACGCCACTCAGTCCTCGGCAAGTCGCATGAAACAGTTTTCGGCCCCGACTAACAACAGCAGCGACCCAGTCGACTGCCACAGTCCACTGACGTGTGACGCTACCGCGCCGACAGCATTAGCTAGGTCCCCACACTTGGATGCGCATCGGCAGGCAATGCCGTACGAAGGCCACACCGGGCGTGCCGCCATGTCCGGTACCTGGCCCTCAATACCACGCACTCCAGCAGAGGCTGGCTTGGCCACACCACGAATCCTGCGTGATGGCAGACGGAAGAGGAGGTGAAATGATTGTGCGCGTACTGTGAAGGCATCGCCCCGAACCGGCGCGCCGAACTCGGCCGCCCCAGCAGGTCACTCGCGTGCTGCGCAGGCGGCCGCAGCCCGCAGCCCCGCAGCAATAACACGCACACAACCGCACGAATAACATGCAAGGACTCCGCGAGCAGGCATCGTTGTTGGTTACACGCAGGGGTGCGCACGGCTCACCTACGTGGCCCAGTCGACTGCTCAGTCCCGGCGGTGGGTCCGTCTGTATCGTCGGTCTCCAGCTGCCTCCCCCTCCGCCAGACGCGACGCCCTCATGGACCCCTTGATTGCAGACGCAATTTGGTCATCAGAAGCTGCGGAGAGCTTCGCGCCAGATTTGCCCTGAACCTGCTCAAGCGATTTCTTGATTGCCGTGGGCCGTTCCTTCAGAAGACGCACAGCTATCCTAGCGAGTGCCCAGTAGTCGCGAGTAGACATTGTTGCGGCAGTGCTGCTGAAACGGACAGCACCAAGGAATACACCGGTTATCGGGTGGCCAGCATTGTAAGAAAGGGGGATTTGCTGAAGTCGCCTGTTAACGAATGATTATGTAATGCACCAAGCAGCGCAAGCAAAACACATCCAGACTCATCCGCGTCCAAACAATTTGTCGCCGAGCGCACTTCGGCTTCGCACGCCTGCCTCGTATACCATTTGTTTTTCATTAACATAACAGGCATTAGTGCCCTGACCGGCGACGGGAGTCCTGCAAGCCAAAATGCAGTTAATGCAGGGCCTCCAGAGCTCCCTACAGTTAGGGCCCAGCCATGGAAGGCATACCTTTAAACAGCCTAACCAGCACGTGCGAAGCCCCCGGACGCGCTGCGCCGCTGGCGCGTCGCCAGGGGACGGCCTGTCCAGCCAGGACAGGGCCTCCCCCTATTTTTCTGCAGCCAGCGCCCAGTCGGTGTCCATGGATGACGCAGGACGTGCTCGCACGGACTACGGGTTTGGATTCAGTGCAGGTGCGTCCGGCAGTAGTAACGCGCACCGCAGGGCACCCAAGGGCCGGCTTGTCGTTGATCAGGGACCCGGCAGTAGCGACCCCCATGTTATGCCCACGGCATGCTGTAGTGTGCCAAAGTCAGTCAACCTGTTAAACACAGGCGGGCTGCTGTTCCCCTACTTCTTGGGCATATCGGAGCAGCTGCAGGTGAGCCCGAGGGATGCGAGTACAAACCTACTGGCACGCACACACGCACCCACATATACCGGTACGCACACAAAAACACACGTGACACGTTTTGGTGTTGATGGTATGCATCCAGCTCACCCAAGTGTACCGCCCCGTACACATTTGCACCGCTACCAGTCCATGAACGTGTTGCTACCTGAGACGCCGGTGGCGGGCGCCAGCGCCGGCAGCATCATCGCGGTGTGCGCCAAGAGCGGCCTCAGCGAGGAGGAGCTGCTGGTGGCGTTCCTGGACCTGGCGCGGGTGAGGGACAGGGGCTGGGGGCGCGGGGCGTGAGGCGTCGTAGCGATTGACACATCAACCGAATCGGCATGCTGTATCCTCGCATGCATGTGTCAACCGGATGCGCGCATGAGCATGGAGCAACACACGCTGCGGTGGGAGTGGGTATGGACAGACAGGGGGGGGGGCAAGCGGGTGAAGTGGGGCAGGACGCCAAGCCGCATGACAGGATGACGGACGCGCACCCGAACAGGACTGCCGACAAGGCGGCACCCGCACCCGGCTCAAGTCGGTGCTGCGGCGGGTGCTGGAGACGGCCCTGCCCGACGACATCCACGAGCGCTGCAATGGGCGCGCGCACCTGGCCGTGACGCGCCTGTGGCCCGAGTTCACGCCGCAGACGGTGCGTGGATGTATACCGTATGCAGAGTGTAATTGCGCTGGTGCAATTATGTGATACGAGCGCGTGATAAGAGCGTGTGCACCAGTCGAGGAGAGTTTTGTTTGATACCGGTACCTTGGCATGCACGTTCGGACATGAGCATGAAGCGCAGCTCAGGTCGTTTCCTGCTGTGGACTGTGCAGATCAGCTCCTTCCGCAGCCGGTCAGATGTCATCGACACGCTGCTCACTTCCTCTCACATACCTTACTGGTTCGACGGTGAGCAGGCGCTGCAGCTTAACTTGCCGTGTTTTAGGCCGCGACATGGTCTTGCCACGCGCGTATGACACCGGTCGATTGGCCACACGTTCATCATGCAACTAGCCCTTCACCTAGCTCTCATGCTACCCTGTGCAATTCTGGCCACCCACAGGCAGCCTGTTCACAATGTACCGTAGTGGGATCTACTTCGACGGCGGTACGTGGCTCGCGCCTGATAGGGGATGGTGACTATGGCACAGGCCATGCGGGTATGTGTTTTGTGTGTACCGCCACAATGGATCAAATGATGTCCTTACATTTAACGCCCCCACCGCAGGCATTACAAACTTCATTCCGTCCACGCCCACGGACGTCTGCTACCGCGTCTCCTGCTTTCCCTCCCAGCAGCTTAAGACGTTCAAAGACATCTCCCTCAGGCGCGTGCGCATGTTCGTGTGCGTGCGTGACACGAGTCCGACTGTCCGCAAACGGTTCCCGGGACAGTTCCCTTCGTCCCCCGTCGCCCTCACCGCCCTCCTAGGTCACACCCCTGTGCTTGCCCTCCCCCTGAACCCCCCGCAGCCCCGACACGTTTGAGCAATGGCCGTACGACATGGGGACCATGCTGGGCTGGGCCTTCGAGCCAGCGTCCGAGGAGATGTTGCTGCGGCTGGTAGAGAAGGGCAAGCGGGACGCGCGTTCCTGGGCGCTGGCCAACGTGCCCGTGGAGCAACTACAGCTGGCAGGCGGCGGCCGGTAGCGGCTACGGGCTAGGGCAGTAGGCTCGTTTCACGGTTTGCCGCTCCAGTTTGGGCTGTGTGAATTGAGTGTGTTGTCAGGGTCTGGCCCGGGTGTCCCTCCCAGCGCGTGACGTGTTAGCTCGTGTCACTGAAAGAACTTCTGGTGTGTTGGTGCGGGCTGGCAGTCCCTGGGTGCCCCCGCAGCAGTGTACTGAGGCATTGGGGGGTCTGGGGGGCACGCGTGAGCGAAGCGCATTCGAGCGACATGTTGCACCAGGCATGAGGTGGGCCCGCTCTTGTGTTGATCAGTCCGAAGGCATGCAGTCTTGCAGGTTTGGGCGGGGGCAGGTTGGGGGCAGGTTGGTATGCAGGGGCAGGAGCAGGTTGGGCCAGGCAGAGGCAGGTGGTATGCAGGGGTCAGAGAGTTTGAGTACGGTCACACTGCAGAGGAGAGCGTCGAGCGATACTGCGATAGAGAGAGCAACGTGAGAGCGGATCCTGAAGTCGGAGTGCACGGAGTACTACCGTAACTGGCCGGTACTGCAGTACTGAATGTGTGAGTTTCCTGCAGGGGTGCTTTCCTGTGATCACGATGACAAGCACATTCCAGAGGTGCGCTTACAGTGCCTGTGACGCAAAAGCGACATTTCTGTCGCCCAGCACGACTGTGTAACCCGAGTCGCCCGAAAGCCAAGGCATTCCAGTGACAAGGTATTCGGACAGGAATGGGTCCACACGTACATATCGGTTCAAGAATAACAGCCACAGCCTCAAGCCGAGGGATGCCCCACGAGGCCACGACCCGAACACCCCAACAATCTGGCGTTCTAAGGCAGTTGCCATAAGAATGCACCGGAAGGGTGGCGGCAGCACGGTGGAAGGCTCACACAAACGTTGCCTTGCATACGGTCCGGTAGTAGTTCTGCTGCCACGCATGCATGCATGTGCACACATGTATGGCTACATCAACACATGACTTGCTCCACGCTTGTAACCTTGGCTCAAACCACAAGGCAAAGCCCATGCTCCGGTGATGGCGGCGGCAAGGCACGACAGACCTCCGCAACATCCTTCCCCACAGCATTCTTAGAAACCTCAACCGCAGGCCGAGCAAGCGGCCCGCCGGCCTGCCTAGCTCCGAACAGCAGTCACCATCAGCCTCAGGTCAGGATGCAAATTGCCGAGTCCCTAAAAGGTCCGTCCTGCCATTCTTCCCTTGCATGAAGTGCCCCCGTGCATTGGTGTTGTATTGCGCTGTGCGCTTTGCCTACCACGTTCGTCTTGCGCCAGTGACCCTGCTTCCAAAGCGCCGCGCGTGCGGAACACACACACACACACACACACACACACACACACACACACACACACACACACACACACACACACACACAAACACACACACACACACACACACACACACACACACACACACACACACACACACACACACACACACACACACACACACACACACACACACACACACACACACACACACACACACACACACACACACACACACACACACACACACACACACACACACACACAGTGCACCGCGCACACCCCAGGCCTATGGGTGGCCCCAAGGTTTGGCTATGCGACTCGTGGCCCAGTGCGTTCTACGCCGGTATCAATATGCTACTTAGGTTTGCCTCTGGTTTGCATCATATAGCTAAGAACATCAGCGCGCGGCCGCTTTATCGCCGACCGGATTCCTCGCGAAAGTCAATTGTCCAGGGAAGCGCGAAGGCACTTCTCGCGCTCCGCCACCTATTCCAAGAAAACGTTCCACGGCCGTAATCGAGAATCACGTCGCGCGTAACTTTGCTTGTTGGCTGGCCGGCGCAGCACCCCCACGGCCGCACGACGCAGGGCAGCTCGTGTCACCAGCTGCGACGGTTATCCAGCTCACAGCTATCCGCACACGTTCAGCGCGCCCTGCCGGTGCATTTCATGATAGCCACTCGTAACGACTGCCCTTTCTCGCGCACCGCAAGCCGCATCTATCTGCGTGAATGCCCGTACCACCAGTACCCCGGGCCCCTCGGCTTGCAATGTCCAGTACGATACCCACATGCATTTCGGGTGCAGCAACAGCGTTCGTTGCAACATCCTGTCCCATTCCCCGTTGACTCCTTTCACGCGCACTGACTCCCCACAAAGAAATGAACAGCACAATCTTCCGTCTGGAACGCCACGCGCATGAGAAAACAATCGCCGCAACCACATATCGCTACGTACCCAACACACACGGCCACCGTACACCACAGATTGGAGCCCCCCTCCATATATGACATGCACGGAACGAAATGGCCGTATGTTCCCGAAGACTCCACCAGACCGACAAGTTTAGCATTGATGCTTACTAAGCTGCCCCAGCGATCCACCTTCTTGCAATTGCTGTAGTGCTTGTGCCGCTGGTCCCGGGCCCACAGCAGCGCCCACCCTAACCATGCCTGCTTATTCGCAGCAGCGACAGTGAACGAGCCCAATCCGAACAAAATGGCACCGACCCCGACACCTGGGCCCCAAACTAGGATGCACACGGTATCCCTGTGCTGCCTTGGAGCACATCGCCTCAGGCCTCATACCAGAAGCACTCCCTTGTCCGCCCGTGCCCACCTACCCTCACCACATGAGCCCGCGAGGGCCCACGGCTGACGCCGCACTAGACACAAAGTGCTCCACCCGGGCTGTGCGGCTCACGATGGACTATGGCGCTGATGCACATCCTGCGCCGCCCAAGCAGCGTGCCGCTGCTGAGCACCTCTTGTGCTGGCTCGGGTGCTGTGCAGGTGGGGCACACGCGTGCGTCTACCGCTCCGCGCTGCCGGTGTTGTAGGGCACCAAGTTGAATTCCGGGTAGGCCGGCCCGCCGTGCTCCATGTTGTCCAGGCCCGCCAGCTCCGTCACCTGGTCTACTCGGAGCCGGCCCAGCCGCCGCAGCAGATAGAACACCAGCACGGAGAAGAACCCCGTCCAGGCGGTGATGGACACAATACCTGCAGGGCAACACGTCAGGAGCCGGCGAGTTGCACATCCCGCAGGCGCCGCGGACCCCGAATCGACCTGCCACACGACTGGGGAAGAGTGCATGCGGTACGGCCACGCCCCACTGCCACCGTGCCCCCGCTCACAAATCACCTCAACCTGCCCCCCCTGATTTGGGAATGGGAAAAAACTACCCCCCCACACACACACGGAAAAAACTACCCCACACACACGCACGCATGTCTCACCCAGCAGCTGCAGCCCCAGCAGGATGGCGCCCTTGCGGCCGCCGTACACCAGGCCGCCGCAGTCGTAGCCGGTGAGCTCCTGCACGTAGGTGGGCCGAGCCAGCAGCGCCAGCATCAGCGTACCCACGCCGCCGCAGCCAAAGTGGATGGCGGACGACTCAAGCGGGTCGTCCACGTGGAAGCGGACCTGCGGGGCGGACGGGGGGATAGCCGTCCATGTGAGCGGTGGGGGGGGGGGAAGTGGGGGTGGCGGGATTGTGGCTGCGGGGCGTGGGGGCGGCCAATGTCGGACCTTTTGGCCTGCGGGCCATGGGCTCATGGCATGCCGTACGACGCGGCAGCCGCATCGACACAAGTCCTTGCCGGCCCACATCCAAGTCTCCCACGTGCCTTGCTCCACAGCGGTCCTAGCCCCCCAGGCCTCGCCTCCTCCTTCAGGTCCCGAAGCCGCCCCACCCACCAGCATCCGCGTGCCGCCCATGTACAGCGCCGCCGCCACCAGGCCGTAGATCACCGCCGCCCAGGAGGTGATGAAGCCGCAGGCGGGTGTGGACATGACCAGACCCGCCAGCAGCGAGTTGCAGCACACGCACAGGTCCACGGTGCCGCTGCGCAGGCTGCGAACGGGTGCGGGCATGAAAGAAGGAATCAATAAAAGTTCCCAAACCAACCGTTGGCAACCCAACCCGGGGATGGGAGGTAGCCGTCCATGCGAACGGTTGTGTTGTTTGGTTGGGATGGGGGGCAGAGGATGGTTCTGGAAAAGCGATACAGCAGGCAGAGGGTGCGGGGTTCCAAGGTGAAGATGTGTGGAGGGTCCTGGCAGTTGCAAGTGCCGAGGTCGGCAGGTGGGACATACTTTCGTTGCCAGCGTCCGTGTCTGCGGTAGCGCACGACCAACATGCCCTTGACATGCTGTCGTCGCAATAAACGCCGTTCGCCCTTACTTGCCCCTGTGCCCGGCCTCCCACCATGACGCACCTCCAGCCGCCCTCCTGCCCTGGCACCCCTCACCTGCTCAGCAGCAGCGCCGTGAGCCCCGACACCGACGCGCACAACGTCATGTTCAGCGCCACCCTGTCCGCGGGCGTGCTGCCCGGCTGCAGCGTGGCGCTGGCGCCCGACGTCACCGCCGCCGACACCGCCGCGGCCGCCGTGGCGTACACGTCTGCCGAGGTGTCCCCTGCCGCCACCGCGGTGGCCGCCGCCTCCGCTGCCGCCGCGGCCATGTTGCCCATGTACACGTACGCCGAGCCGCAGTTGAAGCCGAACCAGCCGAACCACAGGAAGCTGCGAGGTGCGTCGGTTTGGCCCGGGTGTGTGTGGGGCGGGGGGAGGGGCGGGGGAGGTTAGTTGAGAGCTGCTGGTGTGCGGGGCGGTGGGTCCCAACGGCGCGGACCCACAACACCATACTCCATGTGGCGCCCCAGCCCAACCGCTCCAGGCATCCCTCCCACTGCGCATGGCACCACACTCACAGCGTGCCAATGGCCACGGACGACACGTCGTGCCCCGGCAGCTCCTTGGCTCTCCCCTCCTCGAACCGCCCAATGCGCGGGCCCACCAGCGCCGCGCCTACCAGCCCCATCAGGCCGCCTGCGCAGCAGCAAGGACACGGCGCGCCGAGCTGGGTGAGCGGCCGCCGAGCGGAATGCGACCCTGCGTGCGACGTGCTCGGCACGGTCCTGGCGTGGGGACCGGCCCGCCATCACCAGGGTCATTCCCGGGTGCCTCCGGCCCTGCTGGCCCACGGGTGCTGCGAGCGGTCGCCACTGACGCCGACCCACACCGCGCTGCGCCTTGGTGCCTGCTCCACCGCTCCACACAATGCATGCTCACGGCGTATATGTTCCCCTCAAAACAATTGCCGTCATGGGTTGGGTTCCAAGCAACCAGCAACCCCAGGATCCCTGCTCCAAAAGGGCTCTGCGCGGCCAGGCCGAATGCAGGGCGGGTCCTGCAGCCCTGCAGCCGGACCTGCAGCCGGACCTGCAGCGCCGACAGCGTGCGCCAACACCCGCCGCCCATGCTGTCCATGCCGTCCCCCGTCATTTGTTCTAGCGTGACCCTGCGCATGCCACCACCAGGCTACACAAAGCAGCCCGCCCCCTGAGCTCCCTCCCCTCCGAACCGCCGCCCGTCCGAGCCGCCAACGCACCGCATATGTGCACCACGGTCCCGCCCGCGAAGTCCAGGAAGCGGCACTCGCTGCTGATGTTGAGCAGCCACGACTCGCGGCTCCAGGCCCAGTGCACGGCAACGGGGTGCACCCATGACGCCATGAGCACCGTGAACACGGGGTAGGCCACCAGGCTGGTGCGCTCCGCCAGGCAGCCCGACACGATGGTCACGGTGGACAGGCAGAAGGTCCAGCTGTAGAACCACAGCTTGGCGGCGCCCAGACCGCCGTCGTGGAAGAAGCCGGAGGTGCTGGGAGGTCCGGGTTGCGGGTTTGAAGACGGGCAGGCGGGGTTTCAGCGTGGAGATTCAGCGTGGGGTTTCAGGTGGCCACACCCCGCGCCCCAGCCCGGCCATACGAAGGCCATACCCCACGGCGCCGCGCCAAAGAGATCTATGGACTCACGCCCAACCCAAAGCGTGCGTTTCAGCTCACCCAATGAAGCCGCCGGCCGAGGAGCCGTAGCTAAATGCATATCCGACGGCCCACCAGCAGATGGCGCTGATCAGGATGTTGACTGTGTTTTTCAGCAAGATATTTTTGACATTCTTGGAGCGCCCGTATCCAACCTCCAAGGACACGAATCCAACCTGCGTTGACGCGCACGCGGAAAACGTAGGTTGAGTAAGCGCCTGGCGCAGGGGTGCGGACAGAGCGCCCCTGGGTAGACGGGCGGGCCTTCCGCGCGCTTTAGTCTCGGCGCAGATCGGCCCCGACAAGCCCAAACCCGGTGTTGTGGCGATTGGTGACTGCCTAGAGATAACGTCGCTGGCGCCGGGGGCTGGACAGGTAACACATCGTGCGCGGCCCGTGTTCGGTTTCCCCACCAACGGTATGCGTCAGCGCAGGAACCCGCGGGCATTTAAGTGCCGCATTCGCAGCATTCTCGCACGCACCTGTAGAAAGAATACGATGGCCCTGCGCGAAAGAGGCGCGAAGGCGCACGTGAGACCTCAAGTGGGAGACGCGCTGGTCGGGAGCGAACTGCCCCGACCTCTTTTAGTGTCTAGCACGTTAAATTAACTTGCCTTCACGGCCGGTCACACGAAAGGCCCCGGTCCCTGCGCTAAAGGGCCGCTTTTCGCAGCGGACTCCGCGAACGCTGGCTGCTCCCATACCAGAACGCCACACGTAACGCACCCCTGGATGATGAGCAGGTCACTGTACGTGGCGCCATGGTCCACCGTCGTCGCCGTGGTCGTCGACATCGCGCCGACGCCCCGCTCTCCTCCGTCGCAGCGTTTCTTAAAATCCAATTAAGCTTGCTCCATCGTTACATCAGCCAGCCCGGAAGTGCTATCGACTTTGCAGCATGTGAGCCTAGCCTATGCTCAAAAGTCAGCACACGAGCGTGCTCGGCATTAGGGTCTAGGCGTGGGCTCTAGATTATATGTATGCTATTGTTTGCACAGTCGGGGAGGCTCCTTAATGACGATGCAGGAATCCCAGAAATTGCAGGGCGCGCCTGAAGCTGTAGGATTGTATTCCAGGGCGTATCGTGCAAACTCAACCGTATGCTGTTCGAAATCGTCAGCGTTCTAGTCGCCGGCTCGAAAACCGGCCAGCCCCCATGTGCTGTCCTGCGCCTGCCCATGCCTCGCGCACGCCCGCCCGCGTGTCACCCCCTGCCCTGCCTCCGGCTCTTTGTTGTCTCCGCGACGCGACTCGCCGGCAATTGTCAGACGCCACGCATTCCAACCCCGCGCCGCACCTACGCTTGATAGCGATTCAATATCAGCTCCTATGCATGGAGCCATTGGCAAAAAGGCCAAGAGCCGCTGGGCTCCTTGGCGGCGCGGCCTTTCCGTTTTCTTAGATAATGTTAGATTAGCCGCCATGCACGTTGGGAACTCGGCGCCATCACCGCAATAGCCTTTTCATATCGCCAGCAGCACGCAATCAGGGGTAGTTGGGGCGTCCCCAGTGCCGGTATCGCACGCTAACTGCGCAGTACTGCCGGGCAGCCGCAGCACACGGCTTCAACTCTTCCAGGTACCTGCCCCTACCCCCTGCCCCCACCGCAACGCAACAGCCACACGCTGTGAAGCCCACACGCCGCCACGCGCGCAGCCTGCACATGGCCGCACCCGCTCAGTCGCTCACAGACTCACACCGCATCCAACGGGTGCACTTAATTCCTCACTCCTAAACTAAAACCCCGCATCAACCTGGTGGTTAAAACGAGCGGTTTCCATTGGGCCACCGATAGTCCCGCGTTAGCCCCCCTGTAAAATGTCGCATTTGTGCCTAGGCCACGCTAGCACCGGACACGGCTCGACGAGTGACAGTTTGAGTGTTGCGCAAGATGGGGACACGCATGGCTAAGTTTTTGAACCGGGTCAACCGACAGTTTCAACACCCAGCCCCCTCATCCTGCCAATAGCAATCACCCCAGCGACTCACTCGCTCATACGCTGAAGCTACAGCTGCACATGTGCCAGCGCGGCTCTCAGCCACTCTCGGACCGCCCGGCGCCGCTGCTCGGCGGACCGCAGGTCCTTCCACTGCCGCTCGCGTACCGGCACCACCAGCCAGCCCCCGCGAGTGAGCAGTCGCCGCCTCAGCGCCCCGGTGCCTGACAGCAGCCACCGCGAGTTGCGGACCACGGCGCCGCCCAACGCCGCTCCCACAGCCAGGCTCCATGGCGCACCGGTGGTGCGCGCTGGGGCCGCCTCCGCAGCGGAACGTGCGCCCACGCCTGCGCCAGCGGCGGCAGAGCGGACCGGCGCGGCCGTGCGTGGGGGTGGTGGCGGCAGAGGGCAAAGGTCCAGAGCTAGCCGGAGCCGCTGTCGCAGTCGCCGGGGCAGCTCCGCGGCGGCTTCCTCTACGTCCGCCCCCTGCTCAGTGCTGGGCACATCTGCCGTTGCCCGCGCCGATGTCCTCCGGCCCCGGCCTCTGCCCTTCGCAAGCGGCTGCGGCACCTCCAGCTCCAGCTCCACGGCCACATCGACCAGCATTGCGCTGTCGCAGACCTCAACGCCTGTGGACACGCCCGAAGATACGAGCACAGCAGGCGGCCGACCCAGCCATTGCGGAGGAAGTGGCTGCTGCGCCTCCGCGTCCGCCGCATCGTCCACATGCGCCTCCTGCAGCACTTCCCGCACCACCGCCGCCACCTCGCGTGCCCAGCCGGCAAGCGCAGAAGAGCGAGCGCGCCGCTCCACCTCCAGCGCCCGCTGCACTGCGCCCGCTGGCAGCTTGTTCAGCTCCCCACGCAGCTGCTGTTGCAGTGCCGTTGGCTGCGACGACAGCTCGTCTGGCGTTTGCTGCACATCCTGGGCCCCCGTAGCCGATGGCTCCTGACCTGGCTGCGCCAGGGCTGTTGCTGGCAACGGCGGGCAGCTGGCGAGGACGGTGCAGGCGACTAGCAGTTGGACGTGGTGCGAGCAGGGAGCAGACGGCGGCCAGCGCTGTGAGCCGACGCCGAGCGCCTGCAGGTAGTCAACAAGCGCCTGCAGCAGCAGCTGCTCCTGCTCCAGCTGGCGCTGCCGGTGCCGCAGTTGATGCTGTTCCTGTGAGGCTGCTGCGGCAGCAAGCTGGCGTCCAGCGCGCTTAGCGGCTCGCGGTACCGCAGCCGCCGAGGTCTGGGCTGACAGCCCGCCGGTGAGCACCAGCAGCGCCCAGCACAGCGTGGCGCGCTGCGTTATGGCCAAGCGCGGCCAGACCACGGCACGGCTGGCGTGCAGCGCCGGCAGCAGGCCCGGCGGGCGGTGCTGCAGCTGCCCGCACGCCTCCGCCACTGCAACCAGAAGGTTTGGAGTCAGGCCTTGCCTGGCGGCTCCTGCCGCACCCGAGAGGGGCGTAGCCAGCGCCGCAGCTGCACCAGCGCCCGCAAACCCGGTGCTGCTGCCCCAGTTCACGAGTGCGGCTGACCCTGAGCCCGAGGCCGCGCCTGCGCCTGCCAGGCCGAATGTGTCCATGGCCACGACGCGCAGCAGGCCGTTGTGGCGGTACTGCAGGCTGCACAGCGACTGCAGCAGGCCCGCCCGCTGCCCGGCAGTGGAGCCGGTGGAGCCGAGTTGCAGCATGCGCTCCGCCTGCGACGCGGAGCACCAACGCGCAGGTTCGGAGAAGTACGGTATGCCGGACGCAGCGCCGGCCCCAAAGAGCAGCAGAGCACAACACATGCACCCACACCCGCCCCCGTGGCATGCCTCCGACGGTCGCACGCTCACCGCGGCCCGCAGCAGGCGCCCCTCGTAGTGCCGAGTGGCAGCAAAGGCGCCAGCCAGCCGCAGCACCTCGCCCGCGCCCAAGCCGCCCAGGCGCCACATGTCCGGCGTGCTGCACACCACGGCCGCCGCGTGGAAGAGCGGCAGGTGGTGGAAGCGCAGCACCGAGCCGAAGGCGTGGAGCACCGCCACAATCTGCCGCCACACACACATGAACATGTTAGAAGCTGGTTGTGATGCATTCATCATAACATAGGCCCGAGGCGCGTGGGGTCATGGCCTCATGGGTCCTGCTGATGCCAGGCGTAATTCCCTTGTGCGCTAGAGTCCACAAACCCTGCCCCTCCCCCCGTTCGCCTGGACGGCTACTCCCCACGCACACGCATTGGCTTGGTTTGGTTTGGTTTGGGTTAGCTTGGGCTGGTAACTGCAACCCCTCCCCCATTACCATCTTCGCAATCTCCCGGCTGGTATTCACAACCCCACTTCCCAAACTAACCGTGCATGAGCCCCCCCAACCGTTCACATGGACGGCCGCCCCCGCCCACCTGGTCGGGCATCATGTTGATCATCTTGTTCCGGCACGCCATGGCCAGGGCCGACAGCCACACCACGTCCCGGACCTGAGGCAGTACGCCGCACGCCCACACACAATCAGGGTGCACACACATCGCACCCACCCATCAAGACATGGCCACGGCGGCGACGCGGCGGCAACCCTCGGAAGCACATGTCCCTGCATGAAGCTCGGCATGACCGCACACGACCGCAGCACAGCGCGGCACCTCACCTGCATCGCCGCCAGGGCCGCCACCATGACCGCCAGCGGCTGCGGACGGATGGACTCCGCCCGTGCGATGGCGCAGCGCCGCAGCGCCGCCAGCGCCTGCGGGAACTCGCCCGCGGCCAGGCCGCACTCCAGCAGCAGCACGTGCGCCTCCGCCAGCTGGCCCGGGTCCAGCTGCGGAAACTGCAGGCAGCAGGCAGCAGCCGTGTTGACACACCAGCACCCGACCTCAACCCCTCAAGCTGCAGGGGCTCCCAGCCTGCTCACCAGCGACGTGGCGCGGGCCGCCAGCTTCAGCTCCACAAGCGGGTTCGCCTCGTAGCGCGGCGCGGCCACCACCAGCGGCAGCGCGGCCATCCCACCCGGGCCCCGCCCGCCGCCGCCACCGCCGCCGGACTGCAGCATGGCGTACCCGCCCGCCGCCGCCACGTACACGGCGCCGGATGCGGTGCCCTCGCCGCGGCCGTAGGCGACTGCGGCCCTGCGGAACGCCCACAGGCTCCACAGTGCCTCCCGCCCGTCCATCAGGTGCAGCCAGCCCGGCGCCACCCGCACCGCCTCCGCTGCCTCGGTAAACAGCAGCGCGCCGCCGCGCGCCAGCTCCAGCTCCGGGCTGGCAGCTGTGCGCGGCGGCGCCAGCGGCGGCGCTGGCAGCGACGGACCCCGGGCTGCGGCGGCGGCTGCATCACCACCAGAAGACGGCGCTGCTGCCTGCGCTGGTGGTGCCGTGGCGGGCGCGGCAGCAGCAGCAGCTGGGGGCACGGGCAGCTGCTCCAGTGCCGCGTATGCCCATAACGCCGCCGCCAGCCACGTGCCCTTCCACTTGGCGCGCGGCGTGACGGCGCCCGAGTTGAGCTGCCGCGCCAGCCACACGCCCAATGCAGCTGCCAGCCGCGTGACGGCGGCCCCGCGGTAGCCCAGCCGCGCCAGCGCGGTCAGGAACACGCACGCGGCGCGGAACGTCAGCCGCGACTGTTTGGCCTCCGAGGCGGCTTTGCCCTTGGAGACTGCCCCTGCAGCACGGCCGCTGCCCCCGCCGCCGCCAATGCTGCTTGCGCCGCCCGCCTTGGTAAGCGCCACGCCGGCGAGCGCCTCCAGCAGCTGCTCGTGGCGATGGCCTGCAGCGGCGTAGCCGGCAGCAACGGCCGCCAGCTGCGGAAGCGACAGCGGCGCCAGCAGCAGCTGCGGCTGCGCGGCAGCTGCGGTCGCGGCCGCCTGGTAGGCGGCGGGCGAGTAGCGGGCGTACGGCGCCAGGACTGCGGGGCCGTCCTCGCGGCTGATGGGCTGGTAACGGGATAGGCGGGTCAGAAGGTCGCGGGCCGCCGCCGCCTCGGGCGCCTCAGCAGCTGCAGCCGGGGCCGCAGCCGGGGCTGGGGCCGGGGCCGCAGCCGGGACTGGGGCTGCTGCCGGTGTCGCCGCGCTGAGGTCCGCGGGTGCCCTGACAATGCCAGCTGTCTCCGTGCTTGCTGCGCTGGCGGCGGCTGGCGACGAAGGACCCGCAGTGGCTGCCGAGGTACCCATGGCTGGCCTCGACGTGACCGACTTGACAGGTGCAGCGGCAGCCAGCAGGCCAGGAGAGTTAAGCGACGCACCTGACGCTGGGAGCGAGGGCGCGGCTGTAGTGGTGTCCGCCTGCAAACCAGGTGCTAATACAGCCGGCCGCGCCGACCGCGCCGGCAGCCCAGTAGCGGCCACCTGCGTGGCAGTGGACGCTGAGTCCTGCCTTTGCCCCGGCTGCGCCTGCGCCGACAGCCGCGCCACCTGCGGCACCTGCCCTGACTGCCCCTGTGCTGGCTGCCCCTGTGGCGGCTGCGCCTGTGCTGGCAGCGGCGGCTGTGCCATTGGCGGCTGCAGCGCTGCCTCCACTCGGGCCTGTCGAACGGCGCGCAGCTCCTCCTGCGCCGCCTGCAGTCGGGCGATGCGGCCCTGGATGGTCCGGCCCAGCAGCGCCGGCCTGACGCCCGCCAGCAGCGGGCCGGTCGGCTGCGCCGTGCCGGCCCCCGCCGCACCTGACATGACCGGCGGCGTGGTGACTGCAGCACCGACGGCGGCAGGCACCGCAGTGCCCACCGTGCTAGCGGTGGGCAGTGGCGGTGCCAGCAGCGGGGCGGTGGGAGTGGCCGTTGCTGGCGCAGGTGCGGAGCTCCCTGTCTGTGAGTGGCCCACAGCTGCTGCGGGCAGGGCCGCCTGCCGTGCTGCAGGCTGGTGCCCTTCCGGGCTCGATGTGGCTGCGCCACTTGTCTCGCTTCTGACGCTCCCGCTGCCAGTGCTGTTGCTGTTGCTGATGCTTGCGATGCTTGTGCTGGCTATGCTACTACTAGCACTGCTCGTACTGCTGCCCTTGCCGCCAGCCAGCAGTGGTGCGGAGCTGCGCCCGCGGCGGCCCAGGTGCTGATCCCACTGCATCATCACCACCGCGCGGCGGGCGGCCATCATCCGCTCGTTCCCCGACCCTGCGCTGCCACCGCCGCCGCCGCCGCCACCACCACTGGCAATAGCTGCCCCACTGCTGCTACTGCGACTGCTACTGCTACTGCTACTGTTACTGCTACTGCTGTTGCTACTGCTGCTGAAGTGGACAGCTGCGACCGCAGTCGAGGTGGGACCCGGCAAAGGCTTGCTGTCGGCGGTGGCCGCATCACGACGTACGGCACTGCGCGTGTCGCGGTTGCTGCTGTGGGTGAAAGCACCGCTGACCGGCGGCGGAGCCACCTCCTGCGATAACTCCGCATGTGCCGCCGGAGGCGCCGCCACCGGGCCCGCCTCCCGTGCATCTTCTGCAGCCGGAGGTGTCCGCTTGTCGTGTCCCAGGTCGCGACCGGGGACACCCGCGCCAGACTCATCCGGTGCTGGGAAGGCCCCGACACCGGACCCTGCTGGGCCGCCTGCCGCATGACCCCGCCACGCGCCTGCCGCTGGCGACCCTCCACCGGCTCGTAGCTCAGCTGCCTGCGCCTCTCGGCCCGGTGGCAGGGACTGGCGCGGCTGGGCAGCTGATGGTACGCAGCCAGCCGCAGCTTCTGTTGCCGCAGTCGACGCTGCGCCGTCGGCACCCCCAGGGGTGCCGCCGAGGGGCGGCTTTCCGGGGCCAGACACGGACCCGCCTACATCCGGCTCCAATTTACTCAGCCTCTGCGGCGCTGGCTTTTCTGAGTAAGCGACTTCAGCAGCGGCCGCCGGAGGTGCAGTGGACACCGTGTTGGTGGTGGCGGCCTGCTTGCGGCCACCGCGTGCCTGCCCTCGCCCGCCGGCGGCAGCGACGCCCCGCCCGCCGCGGCCAGCTGCCCGCCACTCTTTCTTCCTGTCCTTGCTCTTCAGAGGCGGCAGAATAAGGTACGGGGGCACATTGACCTCATATGGCGTTGCCTCGTGCTGCAGAAAGTCCACGAGGTCGCCGACGCCGCAAGAATCTCCAGCGGTGGCCTTCCCCACGGCCGCAGACTGTCCCCGCGCGCGCAATCCAGCTCCTCCATCGCTGAAGATAGCTACCCTAGAGCAGTAGTGGAGGCATCGATTCAATAGGCGCGCACGGTATGAGCGGGGGCCGGGGAAAGCTGCTGGCGAGCTGCTCTGCGCCCTCGCCAGATCCGCCCTCATGGCATTGTCAGCCGCAAAGCAGGTGCGTTGAGGTTATGTGCATAGCTGGGTATCAAACTGCACCGCGAGGAGCCAGTCAGTGCCACATTGGAACCGGTCTGCGCCATCGCGCGAGTCCATAAGCAAGCCTCAGGCTGGTGTTCACAAACCTATTCACTTGCACAATTACGAATTCAACTTTGCAGTGTTTCAGCACGTTTTAGGAGCCCATTCCTCAGAAACCGCGAAACATGCACTCGTCGCGGGGAGCCAGCCACGCCGAGGCTGCCCCCAGCACAGGAACCACCATCGTAGCATGCACGTATAAAGGGGGCGTTGTGTTGGGCGCGGATGGCCGTGTGTCTATCGGGAACTACATTATGAACCGTGCTTCCAACAAGATCGCGCCTCTCGCCGAGTACATTTTCCTCTGCCGCTCGGGAAGCGCACCGGACACGCAGATTATTAGCGACAACGGTGAGAACGAGGGTAATGGAGCCAGGCTCGGGGCCCAGGTGGCCTCTCGTAAACCCTGTCTGTGCCTGGCTGACCCCGTTGGCCCGTCGGTGCGCGCAGTCAAGCACTACCTGGACCAAATAACGGCGGAGTCAGGGGAAGAGCCATCAGTTGAGATGGCGGCCAACCTGGTCAAGCTGGTGGGTCAGTTCGTGGGGGTGGGGGGCAAGCGGTGGGCGGGTGTGTGTATCACGGCGCGGCGCCTTTGGCACACGTGCAGTTGTGACGACTCTGGAGGGCTCTGCGAGCTGCCCGGCATGGTTGTTTGTTGGACGCTTTGACCTGGCACGCAAATGGAATCTGCCGAATGTCTTCTGCGGGGTCCAGCGGGGGCAGGGGCTGGCTTTTGGGTCCTGCACTCGTGTGCTGGGGGACGTGAGTGTGTCATGAGCTGCTGGATGTGGTGACGCAAATGCGGTGTGCACGTGCACAGCCATGTGCAGCCAAGGAGTGCCGTACTGCAGTCTTTCGCACAGCTGCGCGAGGCCAGCTCCTGGGGGCTGTCGCTCTCTCGCGCCAGCCCCTCATGCCCGCCACGGGCGAAAGCGCTCCTTGAGCCACCCGCGCACCGTGCAGCCGCCCCAAAGCGGCACTCATGCTTACCACGCCTCGCCCCCACCCCCATCAGATCAACTACAACAACAAGGACCACCTGGTGGGCGCCATGCTGATCGCGGGCTGGGACCGGCACGGCGGCGGCCAGGTGTACGGCGCGCCCATTGGCGGCACGCTCATGAAGGAGAAGTGGGCCATCGACGGCTCGGGCAGCACCTACATTTGGGGCTACTGCGACAACGAGTTCCGGTGAGCACGAGGGGGAATGCGCGAGTTAGGGAGGGTGGGAGGGAGGGAAGGCGGGAGGGAGGGAGGGAAGGAGGGAGGGGCCAGGGAGGCAGGCAGAGAGGCAGGCATGCGAAGCCCTGACCTCCCGTAGTCTTTAGCACCTGCGGAAGCCAGCTTTATTGGATTAGCGCGTGCCAGGCCCGCATGCGTACTGGTGGCGAAGGTGCTCTGTGCAACCAGTTGTGCCACCCGCGCACCAGCGGGAAGGGAGGGACTGGATAGGACTGGAGTAGGGGCGATGCGAGGGGCAGCGGGTGCACTGCATGGGAATGGCAGGCAGTGAAGGCGTGGGGGGAGGAGCAGGCAAGGCATGTGGCGGGCTCAGCAGGGCTTGCGCGCTGCCTCAGAAGGGCTTGCTGAAAACAGACGGCGCCAACTGATCTCAGGGAACCTTAGGGCACAGCGCCACCAGCTCTTACCCTTCCCATACCATCGGGGCGTTTCCCTCCTCAACCACTCCTCGGGCCTCCCCTCCTCACCATCCACTCCCTCTCGCCGCCCTTTACCCCCGTGTCGCTCCCCTCCCTCTCTTCCCCCCAGCGACGACATGACGCGCGAGGAGGCGGAGAAGTGGGTGGCCGAGGCCATTGCGCTGGCCATGACGCGGGACTCCTCCTCGGGCGGCTCCATCCGCCTCATCACGCTGGACGGCACGGGGGCGCACCACAAGTACATCCAGGGCGACCAGGTGCAGCAGTTCGTGGGCGACATGCCCTTCCCGGCAGGCCCGCCCGCCAGCCTGCCGCTGCAGGGCGGCGCGGCCGGCAGCATGGTGGTGGGATAGCGCCGCGGAGCGCACGGAGCCGGGGTTGGAAGGTGGTGGTGAGGGGTGGTGTTTGGTAGGAAGGCGTGATGAGGGGTGGGCGCGGCACAGAACAGGTGTGAGGTCTGTTGCTGTGTGCTGTGGGTGAAGGTGGGCATAGACAGCCTGATCAGCTGGCGGTACTGGCGTAGCCCGGGCGCCGTTTACTGGTGCGCGTTGGCTGGTGATGCTACGGGTGGCAGAGGTGCCTTGCTGAGGGCTGGCGCATCGAGTTGAGGGCGGTCAAGGACGATGCTTGGGGATCATAGGACAACGAAGTTTGGGCGGATGTAGGTGCCCAGCCCGGTGATGGGTGGGCGCTAACAGTGTAACTCTACAGATGAGGATAGCCCCACGCGCATTTCCGGGCATCTTCGGCCACAGTGACCGCAGGGTTAGGCGAAGGGACCATCCGGTTGCTAAAGGGTAA
Organism: Chlamydomonas incerta; assembly: GCA_016834605.1. Lineage (NCBI taxonomy): Eukaryota > Viridiplantae > Chlorophyta > Chlorophyceae > Chlamydomonadales > Chlamydomonadaceae > Chlamydomonas > Chlamydomonas incerta. Next base: position 1,636,132 of record JAEHOC010000009.1, read on the forward strand.
CACGGACATCCGCGACAGGTCGACCGGCATTGGTGATGGGAGGGTGCTAAGGGGCGAGGGAATTGACAGGGGGGCAGCAAGGGGGCGGCTGAGGGTAACCAGCTGAATTACCAGCAACGTTGGCAAGGGGCGATCCGCGATCAAGGGGGGCGCTGGGGCGAGCGCATCTCTGCATTTAAGCCTGTTCTGCTGGGCTGCTACCGGGCCTTAGCACAGTCATGGGCGGGGTGAATCGTCGTCCGCGCCCGCTTGGGTTGGGCCGGGTGAACGGCTGCCGGCTGCCGCCGTCGGGTTCGTGCCGATCCTTGCCGATCGATCGGCCCCCATCGTTGAGCTGCGTCAGGTTTTAGATGCTGCATTATTTGCTATGAGGGCTTACCACTAATAAGTCTGATATCTATGTCGTGAGCTTACGAAATGGCGCTATTATGGGCATGTTTCTTTGCCTTCAGCCTGCTCGCGTGCGCTGCCGCCAGCGATAATTATAAAGCAACTGGACCATTGCTGGTGGTTGGGAGTATAAATATCGACACCACAGTGCACCTGGACACCTTGCCAATGCGTAGCGAGACCAAAATTGCCCAGCGTCCTAGCCCGACCCTTGCCGTGGGCGGCAAAGGTGCGACATCATACATCAGGGAGGCATAGGGGGCCCAAACGGGGACGCATAGGGGGCCCAAACGGGGAGGGGCTCAGCCTTCAAAGGCCACCGGGTCGGGTACTTTTAGCGGCACGGTCCGTGGCACGCAGCAGGCACGCCAGCCAGTGCGCCGCGCCGCAGGGAACAGGTGTGGTGTATCCAAATGCTCATGTGACAAGTCTCAGGTGCCGAATCACCAGCTCTCGCTTGTCGCGGCTCGCATGACGCCTTCTCATCAGTCCCTCTCCCGGGAGGATGGGAACCTTGGCCGACTCGGCGACCTGAGGGAGGAGGGGGTTGAGGCGGTCGGTCGCGAATATGCTGTGTTTACGAATACTGAACGTGCGCAAGTGCCCTCGCTTCGCCAACCTGAGCTGCCCGACTCTCCACTAACCATCGCCTTGACCAATCCGCACGACTAACAGGCGCCAACCAGGCTGTGGCGGCGGCGCTGCTGTCAGCCGGCACCGGCCGCCCCGCTGCGCGCTTCGTGTGCCGTCTGGGCGATGACGCACACCTTGGCTGGCTGCAGGGCGAGCTGGGGCGGGCGGGGCTGGACACGTCTGCCTCCGTGGTGATGCCTGGCATGTCCACTGGGGCCGGCATCGTGTGGTGGGTGGCGCCGGCGGGCGGCGAGGGCCGCTGCTGGGTTACGGTGCGGCGGTTGCAAGGGCATGTCCACCTGCGGCCATGGTGGCACCAACACGAATAGCCTAAATGACACACTCGTGCTTGCATGCACGAAGCAAAACCGTAACTCAACTCACTTTCGTTGGTGCTTGCTCTCTTGACAGGCTGGACGCCGAGGGCGCGGCAACTAGTGTGGTGCTGGGAGGCGCAAACACACAGGGCTGGTCACTGCTGCCGCCAGACGCCGCGTCTTCGGCCGGCGAAGAGGCGACAAAAGACATGGCCGCGCGCGAGGCGGCCCTGTTGGCAGAACATGCGGCTGCGGTGGTGGCAGGCGGCAGCGGCAACGCCAGCGCCAGCAGCCAGGGTACGACGGCGCTGCGGGCAAGCGTGCTGCTGCTGCAGCGGGAGGTCCCGGAGCACGTGAATGAGGCGTTTGCGGCAGCGGCGGCGGCGGCAGGCATCCCGGTGCTGCTGGACGCAGGTGCGGTGTGTGGCACGGTGTGGCACGGTGTGGCACGGTGTGGCACGGGTACTCCACGACATGCGGTTCATGGCCCTGCCGCTGCCTTGCCGGCCACCGCGCGGCCGCCAATGCGTTCCTGCACCTCGACCACGCAGGCGGCGAGAGCAAGCCGGTGTCGGCGGCGCTGCTGTCGCACGTGGACTTCCTGGCGCCCAACGAGCAGGAGCTGCAGCGCCTCACCGGGCTGCCCACAGCCACCGAGGAGCAGGTGGCGGCAGCGGCAGGCACCCTGATGGCGGCGGGCGCGCGCGGGGTGTTGATAACGCTGGAAGCGCGTGGCAGCCTGCTGCTGCTGGGAGAGGTGGTGTGGGAGGGCGGCAAGGCGCAGAAGATGTCAGGCGGCGGCCGCAGATGCCGCCCCGTGCGCGCCATTCGTCAGCCAGCGCTGCCGGTGCCGGGGGGGCTGGTGCTCGACGCTACGGCCGCAGGCGACGCCTTCCGTGCCGCGCTGGCGGTGGCACTTGTTGAGGGCCAGGGCCTGGAGGACAAGAGGGGAGGCAAGGCGGGCGGCATGTGGGAGCGGGCGTTGCGCTTCGCCGCGGCGGCGGGCGCAATCGCCGTGTCGCGCATGGGCGCCATGCCCAGGTGGGTGGGGGCCCGGCGGCATGAGGTCTACCCGAGGGTGTGCTTTGTACCGTGTTGCCGTTCCGGAGTGCGGGTGCGGCCTGCTGGGGGCTGGCTTGGGGCCAGGCTGTAGCTCGGGCTGTAGCCAAGCGAGTGGGCTTCAGATCAAGGGCGTGTGCGCCTGACTGCCTGTGCGTGCGTGCATGCATGCGTGCAGCTTGCCCACTCGTGCCGAGGTGGAGCGGCTGCTGTCGGAGCACGGCGCCTCGCCCGGCGCCCAGGCCTGGGACGCGCCCGAGCTTCTAGCTGCAGCCGCCAAGGCTGCAGCTGCTGACGGCGATTACCTTTTCGCTGGCGAGGCAAGCCTCACGTCGACAAGCCCTTCAGCTTCTGCTGCTGCTGTTGGATCCTGCAGCCTGGATGGCGGCATCGGAGCGCAGGAGGGCTCTTGCAGCAACCCGGACGCGGCAGCAGCAGCCGGTACCGCAAACGCAGGCAGCGGCAGCTGCGCCGCTCCCTCCACCACCCCGCCGCCGCACCCACACGACGACGCCGACGAGGCGGCGGACGGCGCCTGCCCGCTGCTGTTTGGCGCGCGCCTCAACTCCATGAAGTCGCGCCGCGACACGCTGCTGGCCAACTACGCCAACTACGTGGTCGCCGCCACGGCATCTGGCGGCGGCGCTGCAGCGGGATCTACGTTAGCAGCAACAGACACGGATGCTGGTGCTGCTGCGGCTGTGGCTGCGGCTGCGCGGCGGGAGCGGCTGCTGGAGCTTCTGAAGGACAACGGGCCGCTGGGCTGGGTGGCCCGGCAGGGGCTGGTGCGGGGCGCCGGCGGCTGGTTGGGCCGGCAGCCCGCCGCTGGTGCAGGCGGTGCAGGCGGGGGTGCTGGGGGTCTGGACGTGGTTTACTTCAACTACCCGGAGCACCTCAAGGGACTCACGCTGCAGCAGGTGCGCCGGCGCGGGGGTGCGGCGCAAGCGCCGGCGAGCGGCAGCAAGCACCAACATGCTCGGGGTTGGCCTCCATGGGGTGCAAATGGGGTTTGGGGTATTTCCGGGTGTCAGGGTTCTGGATGCATGCAACGGCGCCCGCGAGATAGTTCCAGCACCGCCGTCTGCGAGCTACGAATGCGCCTGCGCCCTCGGACCGCGTACCTTTTTCCGCGCATGCCAACCGCAGGTCCAGGAGGCGCTATCACTGGCGGGGCTGGTGGCGGGTGGTGTGGCGATGCGTTTCCCCGCGGACCCCTTCCGCGCCGGCGCCTTCACCAACCCCGACCCCACAGTGCGCGCCGCGGCGGTGGCGCTGGCGGTGGAGGGGTGCAGCTGGGCGGCGCAGCTGGCGGCGGTGGCGACAGCGGCATCGGCGGCGGCAGCGGCTGGGAATGTGTCATCCACAGCCGCGGCTTCGGCGGCGGGGCACTTGGTGGTGTGGTCGGCGTATGACGGATACGGTGGGTCTGCCTGCGCTAGTAAGCAGCATACGGGTGACTGCATGCAGCGGCGGGGCGCCTTCGCACCATGTAACGGGCTCGCATGCACGTGCGTGTGTCATACCGGCCTGCAGACTACCACCTGCAAGCCGACTATGCAGCCGCCTGGTCGGCCGCGGTGGAGGCGTACCGGCAGCTGGCGGACGCGTGTGCGGCTATGAATGTGGCAGTGTCCCTTGAGCCCAAGCCGACTGACCCCTCCAGCCGCTTTTCCTTGTGAGTACCGTACGGGCTGCACCGCTCCCACTGAAACTCCTCCCTGGCTACCACCTGCCCTACCTGCTCTAATCCATCCACATTCGTTGCACCCTCTCTCCTCCCTGACCGCTGCCCCCTGCCAACCCCGTGCGTGTCCACCTCCTGCCGCTGTCGCCGCCGCCAGCCTGCCCAACACCGCCTCCGCGCTGTCCCTGGTGTCCGCCGTGGGCCGCCCCAACCTGGGCCTCACGCTCGACGCCGGCCACATGCTCATGGCCGGCGAGTGCCTGGCGCACAGCGTGGCGGAGGTCGCGGCGGCGGGGCGGCTGTTCGGGCTGCACCTCAACGACGGGCACGGGCGGCTGGGGGCGGAGGACGGGCTGGTGTTCGGCAGCGTGCACGCCACGGCGGCGCTGGAGCTGATGTACTATCTCAGGTGCGTCTGGCGTGCCGGACCGGGCCGGGGCGGCGTGCAGCGCGCAGCGTGGTGCGTGGTGGGCTTGGTGGGCTTGGTGAGCTTGGTGCGGCCTTGCTCCCGCCCCCGATGTGGTGCAAGTGCGTGCGTGCACGACGACGTGGTCACATGACGTGTTTGCTAAGCGGGAGGCCACGCTGGCGCGCGCTGTGCTGTGCAGATACAAGCTCCCCGCGCACCCGGCGGGCGCCTTCTCACGCGGCGCTGCTGCTGTTGGCACCTCAGCTAGCGCGGCCGGGCTGCCACACGCGTTCTTCGATACATTTCCCCTGAACGAGGACCCAGTGATGGAGGCAGCGGCCAACGTGCGCGCCGCCCGGAGCATGTGGGCGCGAGCGGGGCGGTTGCGGCAGGCGGGGCTGGAGGGCTGCCTGGCGGCGCACGACACTCTGTGCAGCATGCGGCTGATGGCCGAGCTGCCTTGAGCGCTGCGATAGGTGGCGCGAGGTGGTACATGATCACGTACGCCACAGACGTGTGGGGGTGTGTCCTCAGCCAATCAGGGGAAGGTGGAAAGCAATGTGGGAAGCATCGGTGGGTGTTCACACCGTCTGAGTTTGACACGGGCTGCGCGGGTGCACCGCGCACCGGAGGGGGGAAAGCACGGAATCAGTGCGTGTCGTTGCGTGCGTGGCTCCGACATTGTGTGTCGCCCGGACTAATTGGTTACACAAGTGATTTCTACACTAATTCATCCACCTCCGATTGACACTCTCTATGTATTTCTCACTTGAATGAACTTAACGACGAGCTTCCGACGATGTTGAACCACCTTGGAATCAGCAAAGGCTCTGAAAAGCCCAGCGGCAGCCGTTATATTCCTCTCTCATCATTACAATCGTCGACAAATCGTAAGCGCCGCTCCAAAGTGGCATTCCGGTTTCGGCATTTCCCGCAACATCCCTCGACGCGCCCGTCACAGATACGCTGAGGGAGCCGCCTGCAGAGAATGAACCGCTGGCTTCTGGATATCAGGAAGCGAGCATAGCCCAGCGACAGCACGACGGTACACCCGTTTCGCGGCTCAGGTACCCCCTCTTTTCCCCGTGCGCTGCCCCTGGCCCTGGCCCACTGTGTGTGAAGGGGGAGCGGGTGGGCGGAAAGCAGGATCCTTTCGGGAGGTGAACCGAAAACGCCCGACAGAGGGTTGCCGCGGTGTGGGTAGAATGACGAAAGGGTGACAGGGAGAGGGCTCCTCCGCATGGAATTGCGTTCTCTCCGCTCCGGCTTCCCTATACTCTCTGGTCCCCCGCCTTCAGACACGCACACGGAGTCCCCTTGCTCTGGCAGGTCTTTCAGAAATGGAGCGGTGCTCATCGCGGCGTCCATCGTTATTGGGATAGTCATCGCATTCGCCATGGGTTGGACGGTTGGGAATGCCGGTGCCGGACAGTCAGCCTCCAGCGGCGCGCCGCTGGGGCAGGGCCACGCGAACGGGGCGGCTGTCCTGGACCTCCCCCTGGCCTCGGGGCGGACCTACTACATCGCTGCAGACAAGGTACGGCCGAATTGTTTGGGTGCACACCTCCCCATTTCGTCATGGTAACAGGGCTGCATGTAACGCTGCTCACGCGTCTGTGTCGCGCCACGCCGCAGATAAGCTGGGACTACGCGCCCTCGGGCCGGATGCGCTGCTACCCCCCGGGGTTCGCGGCTATGCCCACGGGCGTGACACGCATCGGCGGCACGTTTGTGAAGGCGCAGTACCGGGAGTACACCGACGCCAGCTTCACGGTGAGGAGGCGGGGGTTGGGGTGGGTGGGGCAGGGTGTGTGGGTGCGGGTAGCCTTTTCCAATTCGGGCGGTTGTGAGGGGGGGGGGGGTTGCGAATACCAGCCCAAGCCAATGCAAGCCTATCCAAGCGAAGCCCAAGCAGGGGGGGTCCGGAGCAGGGCGCGGCGTGACGAGGTTTGGCAAGGGGAATATGGTGGCACTCACCGGTGCTCGTGGGCGTGTAAAGATGGTCCGCTGCGATGCGCCCGATGCGCTTTCCCTGGTTCGGCTGGCACGCAGGCTGTGAAACCGCGGGGCAAGGAGTGGGAGCACCTGGGCTCGCTGGGCCCTGCCCTGTACGCCGAGGTCGGCGACGTGCTGGTGGTGGTGTTCCGGAATAACCTGCCCTTCCCCGTCAACATGGCGCCCACGGGGGGCCTGACCACCGCGCCGCAGGCACGGGGTGGGTCGTTGCGAGGGGCGCGCGCGAAGGGCAATGCTGGGAGGATGTGTGGTGGTGTTTGTGCGTGACGGCGCACAGGCCATGGAGGCGCGGGATGGAGGGTGTCGGCAGCGGCCTTTGATCCGCTTGGGCGCAGGTGCGGCCGTCACGCAAAGCCTGGGCACGCTGCGGTGGAGCGCTGCCAGTCTGCTTCACCTCTTCGAATCCGCTCCCCCACCCCTCCCCCCTTGCCAGGCGGGCTTACGTCCGCCAACTTCACGCAGCCGGTGCTGCCCGGCCACACCGTCACCTACGCGTGGGCTGTGCCGGAGCTGGCGGGGCCGGAGCCGGGCGCCACCGTGACCAGCCGCATGTGGCTGTACCGCAGCAGTGTGGACCCGGTGGTGCACGACAACGCGGGCCTGGTGGGGCCGGTCATCGTGGCGGGGCGCGGCCAGGCGGGGCCGGGCGGCCGGGCGCGGGACGTGGACCGAGACGTGGTGAGCACGGGGGACCGGAGGGTGGCTGGCGGGCCCGCACAGTGCAGGGCAATGGCAAGAAGGCTGGAAGAGGGGGAAGGAGAGGAAGGGAGATCGGGCTGTGGGCGTGATTTAGGTTCGGCCGGCGAGGGTCGTGTGGGCCAGGGCAACGGGTGAGTTCGAGCATGCCCACTGCCTGGCCCGCAGGTGTCGGTGTTTGCGGTGGTGGAGGAGCGCGCCAGCCCCTTTGCGGCGCAGCACGACCTGACCCTGACATCTGGCGCTAGCTGGACCAAGTATATGGTCAACGGCTGGGAGTTTTGCAACATGCCGGCTGGCGGCATCACACTGCGCACCGGCGAGCGGGTACGCGCTGGTGGGGGCCCTTCCGGGGTCGGGGTCGGGGCGGATGGGCGGATGGACTGCGGATGCAATTGCTGGTGCGCTCGGCCGCATTTGAGTCGCGTCTCCTCCAACTCCACATGCTGCCGCTGCGGTTCCCCTCGTGCCGACAGGTGCGCTGGCACGTAAGCAGTGTGGGCAACCACGACGGGCTGCACAACTTCCACTGGCATGGCCACGTGGTCGAGGTGAGCGCGACACCGGTGTGCGCATGTATCTTCACCGGGGGTGGCACGTGCCTGGCGTGTGGCGCCCGTTCGCGCAGCAATCTGCCCCACGTAACCTTCTTTCCACCAACGCCGCCACCACCCCACCCGCAGCTCAACGGGCACCACGTGGACCAGTTCACCGGCATCCCCACCGCCTCCTACAGCGTCAACATGGTGCCCGACGAGCCCGGCAACTGGATTTTCCACTGTGAGTTGGGGCTGAACGCAGTGATCCTGGGGGGGGGGGCAACCCCGCAGGAACACCCCGGTCCTGTATTGCCAGCCTAGGATGCCATACTGCCACTTCTGCATACCGTATGCTGGGCACAATGGTGCTGCTGCGCAACTTGTTGTGTGCGCTGGCCCCTGCCGCCGCCCCCTGCCGCCCGACCCTGACAGGCCACGTGAACCAGCACATGGGCGGCGGCATGGTGGACATGTACACCGTGGAGGGTGGGTGGGGGCTGCGTAATTGGCGCTAGCGGCGCTAGCAGCGGGGTGGCTGCTGCGTGTGGCGTATGCGCGTAGCGATGGTGTGGAGCCGCCGTGCGTGGGTGACTGCCATTCGACCTGAATTTGGTCTGATCCGACGACTCCTTCACGGCGCATACACACCATCGCAACCACACCCGCCGCGCAGGCCCCCGCGCGCCGCTGCCCGCCTCTACGGGTGTGGAGCGCACCTACTACATCGCCGCGGAGGAGCGGCTGTGGGACTACGTGCCGCTGGGGGTGGACACGTGCAGGTGGGCCCGGGCGGGGCGGGCGTCGGCGCGCCGGTATGGGCTTCGGCGCGTCAGTCGGCACTTTCACCGGCTCCTAACCGGCTTGGGGTGCAGACGCCATGCAATGGACTGTGTGTTTACAAGAACCCGATGTCCACCCTTGCTCCACCCAAACTCTGACCGGTCTGCTTCTGCTGGCCAAAACCCCCATGTTCTGGCAGCAACCCGCCCAAGCCCTTCACGCCCGACACACTGGGCTACACCTACCTCGCCGGACCCTGGCCGGGCAGCAGCACCAGCGCCAGCACCAACTCCGGCAGCAGCGGCGCCGCCGCCAATGCCACCGCCGCCGGGCCCACGCCCACGGCGCGGCTGGGCGCCAAGCTGGACAAGACGCTGTACGTGCAATACACGGACGCCAACTTCACGACCAGCACGCCCCGACTGCCGCGGGACACGTACCAGGGCTTCATGGGGCCAACCCTGCGCGCCAACGTGGGAGACACCATTAAGGTGTGACCGTACGACAGGCGCTGACTGCGGCGGGAGCTTGAGGGGCTGTAGCGGGAGGGTTTGGGGCCACGTACAACGTGCCGCAGGCTCACCACCACCGAAGGCTGCCGCCTTCCCCCCGCTCCACTGGCTTGCCTGCTCCCCGCTCCCTCGCTCACCACCCGTCGCCCCTGGCGCACGCAGTTGGTGTTCCTCAACCGGGCGCGTGTGCCCACCTCCATCCACGCGCACGGTGTGCGCTACAGTAAGGCGAACGAGGGCACGCTGTACGACGACGGCTCCGACGCCGCCACGGAGAAGGCCGACGACGTGGTGCAGCCCGGGCAGACCTACACCTACACCTGGCATGTGCGTGTACATGTCGCGTGTCAGGGGGCTTGTCGCTGGTCGCGCTGGGGTGGGGGTTGGGGGGCGGGGTGGAGCTGAGTGCTGGGGGATGTTGGCTGAGCCAGGGTCGGAGCCGTTGTAGAGGCGTGGAGGCAGGGCAGTTGCAGGGTTGGGCGGGCAAGCACGGCCATGCAGCGGGACGGCGCACCGGCCACTTCCTTGACCGCTGCCCGCTGACGTCACGCACAGGTGCGTGAAATGTCGGGCCCGGGCCCCCGCGACCCGTCCTCGCTGCTGTGGATCTACCATGGCCACGTGGACGAGGCGGCGGAGACCAACGCTGGCCTCATGGGTGGCATCATCATTACCGGGCGAGGTGGGGCGCTGCTGTCCAGTACGCCGTCGCGTGGCGGCCAGGGGGGTTGCGGGGACCCACATGCCTGGCGTTTATGCGCGGACGGGGAGACGGTCTTGCACCTTGGTGCGCAGCGTGTGCATGGCGTGTGATGGAATGCAGCTTCGGAATGCAAGCTGTCCGGTCCCCACCTGTCGCGGCCCCGCCTGGCCACAGGCATGGCCCGCAGCGCCCTTGACCTGACGCCGGTGGACGTGGACCGCGAGGTGCTGCTGCTCATGACCGTGACCAACGAGACAGCGTCCTCCAACTTCAAGGTGAAGAGGCCTCGAAAGGGCTGGGGGCGTGGACACTTTGCAGGCAACGGTCGTTTGGCATTCACCTGTGCTCTTCTGCATCAGCACACCCAGCACCGCCCCCGCATGCCTCATCTTCCAGGCCAACCTGAAGAGGGTGGACCCCACGGCCGCGTCGGACCCGGCGGCGCTCAGCCGCACCACCGCTGACCCCGGCTTCCAGGTTGGGACCCAAGCAGAGAGAGCGGCATGTTCTCAGTGGCGTGCTGTTAGTGACTGGCTCCTAATGCGACAGCTAGCGCGACTCAGATATTGTGGTTGCAGGGCCGCTGGCGACGTTCCCATACATAGCTGACAGAGGTGACCCACGTGTTCATGCACACGCACTCACGCCCCGCCCCACCCCGCCCCCAGGCCCACATGCTGAAGCACTCCATCAACGGCTACATGTACTGCAACATGCCGCACCTGAACTTCACGGTGCGGCGGCATTCCGGGGCGGGGGGAGGGGAGGACCGTGTGTCCCCAGTCCTGACACTTGAGTTGATCCCATGCAGCTGTTGTGTTGGGATGTTCATGGGACCACACGAGCATGCACGTGCATACACACAGCTGACGTTCCTTGCTCTCACACACATACGGATGGACATACGCGTTTCGCCAACCATACGCACGCTTGCACACGGGCACGCAGGTGGGCGAGCGGGTGCGGTTGCACATCATGTCATTCGGCAGCCTGGAGGACACCCACTCGGTGCACATGGGCGGCCCCCGCCTGGACTACAACCGCCAGCACAGCGACGCGGTGCAGATCAGCCCGGGCGGCATGATCAGCGCAGACGTCGCGTTCACGGCTCCAGGTGCGATGCGTGGGCCACTGCCTGCTGGTGCCATGCTGCAACCGGGTGCTGTTATCAGCTGTTCTCAAAGCCGGGCGGTCTAGGCCTGAGCCGTGTGCACCCGTGCCGGCCTCCACGCCGACATGTTTGAAGTTGTGCCACGCACCGACCGCTCTCGCTCTGCGTCCCTCCCTGCCCCCCCTTACCCCTCATCCGTCCATACACGCGCACACACGCGCGCAGGCAACTACGAGCTGCAGTGCCGCATGGCGCACCACATCAACGCTGGCATGCGGGCGCTGTACACCGTGCTCCCGGCCGACCCCCAGGCCGCGCCGCAGCTGTCCGCCACGCCGCTCTCGGGCGTCACGCGCATCTACTTCATCCAGGCCGAGCCCGTGGACTGGGATTACGCCCCCGCCGGCTACCAGAGGTGAGAAGGCGGTCGTTTGGGGGCATGCATGGGCACAACAGCAGCAGCAGTCTACACAGGGGGTGTCCAAGAAGCCCTGGGAGGCGCGCACCGCTGCGTGGGGCACACGCGCGTGTCCTCACTGGTTCCTCACCCCGGCACGCAGGTGCACCACCGGGACGGACCTGTCGGGCAAGTCCACGCCGTACCTGGTCAGGAGCAGCGCCAGCATCGGGTCCAAGTACCGCAAGGCCGTGTACAGGTGGGTGGGGCGGTTGAGAGTCTGGTTACCGTAGTCTTGCCGCCTCCTTGCGTCTTCTCTGCTTGTGCGGTGCGGCGCAGCTCCTGTGGTCGCTTGCGCTGCTGCCCTGTACGCATGTAATCCCGCCCACATGGCTGGTGGCCGCACGCACGCACAGGGAGTACACGGACGCGTCATTCACGGTGCGCAAGACGGGGCCCGAGTACGCCGGCCTTGTGGGGCCGCTGCTCATCGCCGAGGTGCGCGGGCAGGCACTTGGCGCGAGGCCCCGGGCCGCTTCACTTTGCATCCTTCCGTGGACATGCGCCTTCGCTCTCCGATATTCATCCTACTTGCCTGGCATGCGCCAGCAGGCCTAGCAGTCGTGCGCACGCCGTATGCTTCACAGTCGCCCCCAGTTTGGTTTGGTTTAGCTTGGCCTGGTTGGTATTCACAACCCCCCCCCCCCCCTGCCGGCTTGCCGCCTGCAGGTGGGCGACCGGCTGGAGGTGCATTTCCGCAACGCGCTCGCCGACCTGCCGCAGTACCCCGTCAACATAGCCCCGGGCGGCGGCCTCGTGGATGCCGGCACAGACGCCGCCTGCGCGGGATCTGCGCCGGTGTCGGCAGGCGACCATTGCGTTTACCGCTGGATCGTACCTGATACCGCCGGGCCGGGACGCGGTGAGGCGCGGTCACAGCCGGTCAAATTGCGCCAATTTCGCGCTAGTTTAGTGGAATAGGGATATCAATGCCTGTGCACCCACCTGCGGCTCGCGCCACCTGCGTTCTGTACCTGCCGCCGTCCACGACGCAGGGGTTCTCTTTCCCTGACATACGGCGGCACATGCTTTCCCCCTGCAACCCCCAGACGACGTCAGCACCGTGGCGTATGGGTACACGAGCAGCGTAGACGTGGCCTCGGCGCCCAACCTGGGGCTGGTGGGGGCGCTGGTGGTGGCGGGCCGCGGCGAGCTGCAGCCGCCCGCCGCGCCGGGCGCTGCGCCGCTGCCGGCTGGCGTGGACTTCCTGGTGCCGCTGTACTTCCAGGTGGGCGAGGGCGGAACCGGCGCTATGGGGTTTGGGGACTGCATGGCATCGTGGAGCGGAAAGTGCGTCATGTGGGTGGGTAAAGTAAGGTGGTGTGGACTGGTCCTTATCCGCGCTAGAGTATGCCGACGGGTGCTGTGCCGCGGGGCCTGTCCAGGTGATGGATGAGAACGCCAGCCCGTACCTGCCCGCTAACGCCAAGGCGGCGGGTGTGAACCTCACAGCCATGGGCGCCGTCAAGGTGCGTCGGCCTGCGGCGACGGGCTTGGTGCCTTTAGCAGCGTGGGCGGGGGGTACATTCATCATTAGTTAGGACGTGAAGGAGTAGTCAGGAACAGCGATACAGCAGGGGGGGAGGGGGGAGTTGTAGATCCCAGCGCCAGCTAAGTCCAAATCCAAAATCGACGGAGCGGCGCGGAGGGAGGGCGGAAGCCAATGCGATTGCATAACTTTAGGGCCAGCGCCGATAGTGAGCATGTCTTATAGCACATGCCTGGCCGCTTCCTGCCCTGCGTGCTCGACTACAGGATGGGCACAGCGAGCACGGCACCACGGACACCGCCGCCCACCAGGACGAGCACAGCACCCACATGCCCGCCGCAAGCGGAAGCATGAGTGGCACTGGCACCGGCGCTGGCAGCATGGATATGAGCGGCGGCGGCGGCGGGATGGCCATGGAGCCGGCGGATTTCATGGCGAGTCACTCTGCTGCTGAAACTGCTGCACGCGACATTATGGAGTCGCATTCATAAGATAATAATTCCGCTCCTTGATGATGCAACCACCTGTGCCTCCCCCAACTCCCGTGTTCACTACTTCCACACCGTACGGCGGTCGGCAACCAACTCCGCAGGAGACCAACCGCATGCACGCCATCAACGGCTACGTGTACTGCAACCTGCCGCGCCCCGCCTTCCCCGCGGGGTCGCTGGTGCGCTGGGTGCTCATGGCGTACGGCACCGAGAGCGAGTTCCACTCGCCGTACTTCACCAACCACGTCGCGCAGGTGCGCAGTGTACTGTGCGCGTGTGTGTGTGGGGGGGGGGCTGGGGGGGGGGCGGTGCAGCTGGCTGTGGCTTGGTGGGGTATACCGTGCTGGGTGACTTGTTGCTGAGTGTGCTGCGCGGGGTCGGGCGGCTGGTCGCGGCCAGATGTGTGTCATGCGGGCCTGAATGTTCTCCCAGCCCCCGGTGGGGGATCAGTCGGCTTTCTCACTCAGAGTCAGTATAGGGTACGTCAGCAGTTTAGGTCAGCCTCAGAATCGGCCGGCCACCCCACCCGTTAGCCCGAATGAGCGCGCCACCCAAGCGGCCACTCTCACAATTGGCCGCACACCCGCTCAACCAGCCGCCCATTCCCACCATCAGCCGCCCAGGATAGCAGCGCAATGTGCGCGCGAGTGCTGCGGTTGAGGACGGATGCCTTCATGTGCCAGCAGATTATTGTACATGCCCGTGCGCAGGGCCGAAGCTCTGCTTTGACAGCCCCATGCGCCCCTGATCCGCCTGCAGGTTGATCGGTTCGGCTGGAGCACACTCGCGTCGCTCATGCCAGCCACTATCCGCACAGCGGATATGCGAGCTGGTGAGTGTCTCGTTGACAGGAGTAGAAACAGCTGAAGCCAACTACTGCTCGCTGTGTGGCAAACCACGAATGTCACCCACTTTTCACCACCTTGCCTTCTACTTCGGTTTGCTCCCGCCGGCTGCGCTCCCCTACTGCAGGCGCTGTGGGCAACTGGCTCATGTTCTGTGATGTCCATCATGACTACATGGCCGGCATGATGGCGGAGTTCACCGTGCTGCCAGACAAGAGCCGGCGGCGGGCATAAGCCGCAGCAGAAGACCTGCCCGGCCACAAACAGTGGAAGTGTGACGGCTGTGCGTGAGGATCTAGTTTTTGAATCATTTATAAACAATGCACCTGAAGCATTGACCATGTTCATCGGGCTCGGCTTGATGCTGTTGTGCCGGCATTAGCGCATTCTTGCAGTGAGACACCAGTCTGGGGCGTGCGCTAGAAAGATGTCCTCCACCTATCCATTCCGGCACATGTATGGCAGCAGTGATGAACAGAGTGCAGTCCAGCAGAGGAGTACAGTCCAGAGGAGTAGCAGATTGGGGGAGGGGGATAACGTCGTGGTGGTACAGCTGTCAAGCAAGTCATTTCAGGCGGGTGTGTACAGTGGAACATACCGTGGTGATCCGAATAGTAAATCAAGTAATTCGTGACAAATTAATTCCAGGAGGTTAATGTCAGTAAACAGGGGGCGTGGACAGGGGGCGTGACTCGTGGGGGCGTGACTCGTGGGCTCGTGTGCGGGCCGTTTTGGGCGCGTGCGGGTGCTTACCAGCGCCTGCCTGCCGCGGCGCGATGGTGGCCGCTGGAGTGCCATGGAGGCTGTGCGCTGCGGCTGCCCCCGCCTGCTGTGTCAAGCCCCACTAGGTGGCATGCTATGGCCACACTCAGCCTGCCGAAACTAGTCGCGCCCTGGCCACGCCGGGGCCAGGCGCCCGGCCGCCCCACGCGGCCCAGCGGGTGCAGGCGGGCCCAGCGCCCGTGTGGCGGCCCCACAAATGTCCCGCCGTGCTTGTTTCAGGCTTTCGATCCTAGACGCTTCCACAGAGCCTACTGGCTGGGCATGGCGCGCATCGCTGGGTCGCGTGTGGGCATGCCGACATGTTTGGCGGGTCGGCATTTCGTTAGGATTTGGACTACCCCCACTTCAAGGCGGCTTGTTTGCGGTCTTTCGCATCGATGTATATGTGGATATGGATATGGAGGGCCCGACGCCAGGAAAGTGGCGACTTTTGGCTTCACCTTGCGTCGCTCGCGCGAAGGGCGCTCGCGCTGAAAAGGCGAATACAATTCCTGTCGCCAGCCCAGAGCCTGCTTGCCCGGCACGCACGGTGAATGGATAGTATATCTGTATATTGGAATACTAGCACTGCTCACCAGTCGCACGGCGCAGGTGCGCCCGGCCGTGCCGTCACACGCGGCCCTCGCCTTGCCCGCCGCAGGATAACCGGGGTCCGCCGGGCCCCTCGGCCACGCGCAGACGCGGCCCCCGGACCTCCATACCTCCCACGCTATGTGATCAGCAGCCAACAGCACGGCGCCACCAGCCATCGCAGAGCATGCAGCAGTCCCGAGCGCGGCGCCAGTGGGATCCCCCTGAGCGATGCCCAGCCAGGCTTGCGGGGTTGCATGTGCCAAAGACCGCCGCCTACGGGGGCTGCGCGGCTGTGTGACAAGGCAATACAGTATATCAAATGCAGGCGCGGCGAATGGGGGCTTAAGAAAGCCGGGATGACGCCCACCCGTGCATGCATCCGCCTCTCACCCCGCGCCGCCCCCCAGTGCATCAGTCACAGGTCCGGCGTGGCACTGGGCGCAGGCGGGCCGTGGGCTGCATCATGTAGGGTGTAAGTGTACATGCCATGTGGGGCCGCCACGGGCAGCGGAGCCGTTTGATGGTGGGTGTGCTCGCGTGCACGCCGTTTGGGCGCGTGCGGGTGCTTACCAGCGCCTGCCTGCTGCGGCGCGATGGTGGCCGCTGGAGTGCCATGGAGGCTGTGCGCTGCGGCTGCCCCCGCCTGCTGTGTCAAGCCCCACTAGGTGGCATGCTATGGCCACACTCAGCCTGCCGAAACTAGTCGCGCCCTGGCCACGCCGGGGCCAGGCGCCCGGCCGCCCCACGCGGCCCAGCGGGTGCAGGCTGGCCCAGCGCCCGTGTGGCGGCCCCACAAATGTCCCGCCGTGCTTTGCCGTGGGTGAGCCTTGTACGCTGCCTGTCCGGCGGGGCGGCGGGGGAGGGGGGAGGGGTCCGGGGGACATACATGACCGCAGCCAAGGGTGGATCAGGGGACAATCGCGTGTGGAGGTCCCATGATGGCAGTTGGTTCAAGACCCCACCCCTGTTGTCCGCACTATATTTTATTGATTGATAATGCAAGCTATGTTTTGCTTTGTCTTACAAAAGTGAACTCCGTTCGCTTGCGCCCCGCTTTGCATCTACACAAACCAGGCCACAGCCAGTGCGAAAATATGCTAACAATACATAGTAGTCGTGATATCAAACCTGTTTGCAGGAGATCTATTTCAAACAGGTCAATGCGACTCGACCCCACATTAACACGTCGGTGTGCACGCCAGGTGGCTGCCCACTCGCAGCCGCTCCGGGTGGCAATAGTTGGCGGTGGCATATGCGGTCCCACACTGGCGGCATTGATGGCACGCGAGCTGTGTGACCCCAGGGTGCTTCCCAATGGCGTGGATGTGCACCTTTTCGAGCAGAGGGATGATGCCGAGGACAGGGTAGGACTCGGCGGGCTCGCTCATAATTTCCTCTGAACACGCTTGATACCTGCGATTCCACGGCCGGCCACGGCACGGTTGGTGGTAGGACCAGGACAAGGGCGAGAGTTGGCACGCCCCAGTACGGCACGGCCCGGTTGGTGCCAAGCATTCCCATCTGCTCACCCACAGGCTGGCGGGGGCATAAGCCTGGCTCCCAATGGCATGAGTGTGCTGTCACGCCTGGGCCTGGCTGAGACTCTAGCGAGCCAGGTGGGTGAGGAGCTATTGGACTTCAACTTACTGGACGCAGCTGGAAATACTATCGTGTCGTTCAAGCAGCGGTGAGGTCGGGCCACGGGGCCTCGGGAAGGGCACATGGACAGGACAAGGGGCAGGGTGGGGCAGTCTCGTGTTTGCAAAACCAAAGCATGCATATAAGCCCCCGGGCACGGGTGAACCGCTCGAACAACTGACATTGCGCGTGCATGACGTGGACATGAAGCACGCTCACGTTGGCAAAGATGAAGTGCCAGGCAGGATAGGAGGGGCACCGCACGTAATGCAAGCACACCTTTGAACCGCGCATCAAAGCCGCTCCGTATCCTGCTTGTGTGGAGCTAGGGCGCGCGAGCGATACGGCTACCCTGCAGCGGGCTTCCGCCGCTACCGGCTGCGAGCGGCGCTGCTGGAGGCGGCGACAAAGGAGCCCGGAGTCACGCTGCACACGGGGCACCGACTGGGTGGGTGCGGGTGCGAGGCGGGTGCGCGATAAAGGAAGGATTGGTGCAGGTGTTAGTGACACTGAGGACATGCGTCTGTTTCCACATGCACAAGATGCACACGCCATACGGGGTCTGTCCCTGTACCGTGCCGGACGTTGCAGTGTCTCTGGACTGTGGCGAGTCGGCGACCTCCACCTCTGTTGCGCGGCCCGCCACACTGGTGTTTGAGAATGGCGCCTCTTTCATTGCGGATCTGGTGGTGGGCTGTGACGGTATACGCTCGCGGGTGCGGGCTGCGGTGCGCGGGGCGGATGAGCCGCCGCCAAGGTGAGGGATGCCCGCCTGTGTATGCTGCCGGCGAAAAACCACCTTGCAACACAATATGAATATTGCTCTACCGTGTTGCGTGCTGGGACGGCACGCCTCGCAGTTGACTGTGATGTCGGCGATACAGACGTGCATGCGATGGCCACAAGACTGCGTGCCTGCTGCCTGTTGCATACGTTACCTTTGCTGTTTGCGCAAACAGGTACACGGGCACGGAGGAGGTCATATGCGTGACACGTGACCGCAATGAGGACCTGGTGTCGCGCAGCGGCCTCAACCTCATCCTCGGCAGCGGCCCGCGCCAGTTCGGCACGTATGGTGTGGGTTCAGAGTGCATGTGGTTCGCGTCGCGCAGGTGCGTGGCTGTGCCCACAGCGGGTTTGCATGCACATGTGGCGCGGGTAGGTGCTGCTCGGCCGAATGAGTGCACGCCGGTGATGCACACGCCGCGGCACCCAGACGTGTGGCAAGGGCTTTGGTGTGCGTGGCCGGGACCCCCACCCCCGTTGTATGTATACACGGCAGGCGGCCCGAGAGCCGGGACTCATGGGGCGCCATCAAGACACCGCAGGAACAGGAGGCGGTGCGGCGGGAGCTGCTGGATGAGTTCAAGTGCGTGAGCTGGCTGTGGGGAATGGTTGCGTACCGTACTTGGGTCGACGTACGGCTGTCATGGGGCCGAGCTAGCCAACCCACCCCCGCTGATGCGGGTTTCTTCATTCAACCATTTCGTCCACATACACACACACCGCTCAGGGGCTGGACCCTGGTAGAGCAGCTGGTGCAGAGGGACGTGGACATCATGATGCGGGTGAGGCATTGCTACAATACTCGATTGCTTGCTTGCTGATGTCTTATTATAGCCTTTGTGCTTTCGCATCCAAGGTTGCAGGTTTGCATACATGTAAACTTCCGCGGCTCTGTCTGTGCAGGTCGGCATCTACGACCGGCCCGCCGTGTCGGATTGGGTGCGCGGGGTAGTGACGCTGGCGGGCGACGCCGCCAGCCCCATCCCGCCCAACCTGGGCCAAGGTGGCAACAAAGCGCTGGAGGACGCGGGCGTGCTGGTGGAGTGCGTCAAGCGGTGCGTGGGAAGAGCTGCCTGGGCAACACACGCACTGTGCACCTCGTGAAGGCAGCTGAGGTCTTGTGATTAGGCCTTGTGCATCCACCCGGCTAGTACCAAAGCTTATCCGGGTGCGGGTGGCCCTCCTCTTGCCCCGCCGAAGCAATCTACCTCATAACGAGAACCTTTTTACACCCCCCCCCCCGGACGTAACGGACATCGGTAACAACGCACCTGCTGTATGGCTGTTCCTGGCTACGCCTTCACGTCTTAACTAATGATGAATGTACCCCCTTGGGATGGTATTCACAACCCCCCCCCCACTCCCTGCTGCAGCCTACGGGGCGACGTGCCGGCGGCGCTTCAGCTCTATCAGCGGCTGCGGGTGCCGCGAGCCGCCGCACTCCTGGGCGACACGCGCGCGGGTGGCGAGGTGTCAGGTCTGGACAGCCCCTTCTTCATCGCTGTCCGCAACACGCTGCTACGGGCATTCGTTGGGATCACCGGTGGCTTGCCGCTGGGGTGGCTGTGGTCTTATGACACAGAGAAGGTGGTGCGTGAGGCGAGGCTATAGCAGCAGCTGTAGGAGCTGCAGCAGCTGGCATTGACATGCAACACTGATGGTGTTTGGGCAGTTGCTGATACGTAGGCCACTGGAACATATGGAAAGGCCGGGGCTCCGCAAGGGCATGCGCTGATGCGCAAATGGGCCGTGCGCGGCGAAACATGCTTACCGCCACTTGAGACATAGCAGGACGGCTCCCGCTCGGACGTGCACGTGCCGCACCTGCAATGCTTGCGGCGCGTGCAGAACCCCGCAGTCAAGAGTCTGCCACTCGGACACATGCGTGCGTCACAATCCGCGTTGAAGTGACTCCGGTCTGTCCGATGGATAGGAAGTGGCCGGACTGCCGGTTGTACTACGGTCTGGTGGATCCTCGTCTGTGCTGTCATGCGTACGGTAGTCAACAGCTGCCTGCCTTGCTACTACTAGCTCCGGCCTAAAACTCAGTAATATCAGTAGTCACAGTAGTCACACGCACTCGCTGGCCACAGGCAAGCCTGGACACGTGCCATCGTCAGTCCTCACATGGGCGGCACACCCCATATATCGTGTCGATCACTAGAGGAACCGTAAACGATCAGCAAGGTTTGCCGCTCTCTGCGCCGGGTTGCTCACGCACAGGGCACAACACTGACACAATGTGTTTCGCTCGCAAAATGGCATACCGCCTGAGGGGCGTTTGCAACACGCACGCTCCTGCACGCTCTCAGTTCCACTCTGGCGCATCCGCCAACTGATACAGCACAGATACGGTACAGGCACAGTTACAGGCACACGGGCCTGCAATAGTCTGACTCGGAGCTGATTCCGCAGCAAATGCGCACGCCAGGAAACAGCGTAAATCAAGATATCAAGAAGATCATGAAGCCAAAGTGATCACGCACTCTGGCAGCCGTGCAGGCCAACGTGGCCAATGCATGCCGGCATACAGTTGCTCACACGTCAAAGCATTAGCGCAGATTCTTACTTTCAAAACTTCCCTAACATTCCCACTGTCTAGCACCCCGCCCAGCAAGTCCGTTTGGTTTTTGTAGTTGTCACTTGCAAGTCTGATTACGTGTCAACATGGACCACCACCCCAGCAGTGTCGACCTCGCCTGAGGCTTGCAGCTGCGGTGGCGGCACGGGTGCAGGCGCGGGCGCGGGCGGGCGCGGCGGCAGGGGCGGTACGCCGGACGCCCCCTCACTGACACGTCGCGCGGCAGCGCTGGGCGCGCCAGATGCCTCCACTGGTCCATCGGGATCCACCGACATCGCCACAATACCGCTGTTGGTGCTGGGCAGCGGCACAGCCAGTGCACTGCTCGGCGGCGCGCTACCCAGCGCTGCGTTGGCGGCTGCGCCCCACTGCTGCACCATCTGCGGCTGAATATGGGCGCTGCCCCCTGCGCCGTTCGACGCGCGGGCCAGGCGGTGCGAGCCAGTCCCCACCGACGGCACGGACTGCATGAGCTGCTGGTCGGGCGCGCTGTGTGGCTGTTGGCTGCCGGACTGAGGCCCCAGAGAGTTGCGTGGGTGCAGGCGCCCGCTGGCGCTGCCCTGACGGCTGCCGCCATAGTGTGCGCCGATGCCGCTGCCCTGACGGCTGCCGACGGAGTGGCGCGCCCTGGTGCCGCTGCCATGGCGCATGCTGCCGGCGGCGCTGCCGGCGAGGTGGTCGCCGCCAGCGCTGCTGGCATGCATGGACATGTTGTTGTGGTGCAGAGAGGGCAGGCGGCCCAGCGCGTCCGCAGGGGTGCCGGGCGGCGCGTTGCCGGTAAACGCGCGCCATCTCGTGTAGCAGGGCAGCATGCAATGATAGATGCTCCTGTGTGTGGGGCCGGGGTGGGGGTTGTAAACACCAGCCCAATCGAAACCCAAGCGAAACTAGACAAGGGGGTTCCATGCATGATACGGTAAGATGAGATGATATTGGGGTGGGGGCCGCAGCCGTTAATGTAAACGCTGTGTGGGAGAACTTGAAGTGCCGCCCCGATTGGTGCCAGGGGCAAAGGTGTGGTGGGAATCGGGCAGCAGGCGCATTTGGGTACCGGTAGTACTGTACTGTAAGCCAGGGTTGACCGCCGGTACGCCATGCGTGCCTGCTGTCGAACGGGGCTTGCCCTCAGTGATTCATCTCCGATTTCACCCGTGCCCGGGCACCCAGAATATACGCCAATGCGGTGGTGCTGGGCGACTCACAGGCAGCAGGACTGCAGGCAGCTGATGCAGCCGTGGCAGCTGTTGTAGAACTTGGGGTGGTCGTCCCTCAGGAACGTGTGCACGTCCTCCCATGTGAAGTTGCCGTCATTGTCGTTCTTCTCGTCCATCAGGTACAGCCAGCCTGGTGTGAGGTTGCAGAACAAAGGCAGCGGAAACCGCCTCAGCGTCAGGTGCATGCTTGGGGGCGGTGGAGGTCCAGGCGTGTGCACCCGTGAGCAATGGCGGTTCTTATAATACAAACCCTAGCCTCTCACTGCGCACTGCTTACCCAGGATGTACTCGTACAGGTACTGCAGTACGAAGTACGCCACCACCAGGATGTTGAAGACCAGCAGGATGGAGCCGATGGCGGTCTGCGCGTACCCAGACAAACCGGCCGACGGTGAGCATGGTCTTATGTTTCCCATTGCGCCGGACCGGCGACCCCCCTCTCCCTGTGATGAGCACTAGCGCGAAAGCGAGGACATACCTTGGCGGCTTGCGGCACGTCTCCCGAGGAAAAGTACAAGGCGCAGTAGAGCATCGCCATGGTGGCCCACAGGCTGAGCCGCTCCATGTAGTTCATGCGGGCGTTCTTGTACGGGTGCACCAGCATCTGTGCATAGATAGATCCATGCATGCATGTGCGCCGTGCGTCACTGTTTTGTTTGCTGCATCCTTCTTGAGCGAGTCCTGATGTCAGGCATTGCAGTGCTGTGCGTCGCGACGCCGCGACAGCACAGCTGGGGCTGTATGCCAGCCCTTTGCCCGTCTGCGGGCCTAGCTAGGGGCCGAGAGCCTGGTATGGCTCAATGGCCCAAGCTCACCTGCGCCACAAGGGCGATGATGATGACACCAAGGGCCGTCAGGATCTGCAGCTGTGGGCTGATGGGCTCCAGGAAGGTGATGACAATGATCACCGCCAGCTTGCGCAGCATGACTGCAGCGGGCATTGGGTGAGTGAAGAGTGGAGTGGAGTGCGTTTGAGTGATGGGGGAGTGAGGATGGAGACAGCGCCGGCAGCAGCACGGCGTGGGAGGGATGCAAGGAGCTGGCTTGTGCACGGGCGTTCACTCCCCCGGCTCGGCCCCCGCCCCCGCAACCACACTCCAGAACGCTTACTCATGCTATCCCAGAAATAAGCACGCTCTGAGTAATCCTCGTACCTGTGCGCATGAAAAGCGGGCGTGGACAGCGGACCTCTCAACTATGCGTTAGGTCACTGTGGTGCAGCGATAGGCATCCCAGACCGGACATCACAAATCACAACGGTTGACAGTATGACGCATGCCTGTCCCCTACCAGTCCCCGCCCCCCAGGCAGCCGCAGACCGCAGACCGCGTTTACATGAATGAATAGGCAATGGCGAAGTTCTTGGAGCGCTTGGTTGACCCATACAGCAGCGTCTTGTGGCGCCTGCAGGGAAGTTTAGCGGGTTAGGGTCGCAGCAGTCGTCGTTGGGGATGGTTGTGATAACGAATGTCAGAAAGGCAGACCTGACAAGGCACGCGGTGCACGGTGCAGTTAACTCACGCAGCGGGCGCGGCACGCACCTGAGCCAGTAATAGGAGAACAGCGGGCAGCCCGCTGCGAACAGCACCAAGCCGGGAATACCAATCGCCATAGCCAGCCACAGGTGTGGGTTCACATAGCACTGCATGCAGGGGTGGAGTAAAAAGGAGGCAGCAGGTGTTCGTGTAGACCCAACAGACTCAAACCATCCGATACGGACGCGCGTGCAGGCCTTCAGACACCAGCCTGCCCTCAAAAGCACAGGCACGAGCAGTACGGCCCCCAATCCTGTGGCACGCCAATCCTGTGGCACGCCAGACAACACGCCAATCACCTCCAGGTTGGGATCTGAGCTCCAGAAAGACCCCCTGCACGTCACACACAGCAGCACGGCGCACAGCAGCAAGCCCCAGTTGTACAGTTACAAAGCGTGGCACGGAGCACGGCAGCGAGGCACCAGCACACGTCCAAGCAACACTGCATTAGCGAGATTACGCTTGCTGTAACCAGGTCCGCCAGTTACTCACTGCGCGTGCAGGATCGGTGCATACTCAGTTGCGCCTGGGTCGTCGATCTGCTGGCAAGAGAACAGCTCCACGAAGGCGGTGACCAGGTCTGGATACGCATTGAAGATAATGGCGATGATGGTGATAACAAGGCGGGGCCACAACCACCTGCGCGCACGCGCGCGGCACACGCGCGGGGCCACACTTTAAGTAAGCAACCTCCTCCAATGAGCGAGACGTGCCTCAGAGCGACCAACACGTTGTCCATTCACGTACGGCGTTGCGCGGACCTGGCGACAGGGTACGCCCGCCCCGTACCCTCCCGGCTCACAGCATGAAAGGCAGCGTGGGAACCTTCCGTTTCTTCCACCAGAAGATCAGGAGCCACGTGATCATGGCAAGGCCCAGGATCACGAACGGCGTAAAAATGGTGATGAGCGTCCTCTGTCGAGTAAGCGCCAAACATGAAACATTTCAGTTTGCAGTGTTCATTTTGAAACTCTGTGTGGCTGGCGGGCGTGCAGCGCTCGTGCAGCTGCCCTAACTAGGCAAAACCGCAACCCAACCAAGCACCCCAGCCACCTGGATGCTGATGGGTGTGACGTCTTCTACCAGGCAGCAGTCGACGGACACAATGGTCGTGGCGGTGTTGGCAACCTGTTCCGAGGGAACCCGGCACACGCAGCAGCATAGCATGGCAGTGGATTTGGCTGACTGCGCTGGTGCCGTACGGATGAACAGCAGGACATGCACCAAGACATGCAGCGCCATGTCACAGAGGCAGAAAGCACACCCCCACACTGGAGCGGCCCACGCAAGTGGGCGCTCACCTGCTTCGCGGATGCCAGCAGTCCCATAATGAAACCCGGCCACACGAACGCAATTTTGCGGACCATGGCAGTCACTTGAAGGTACGAGATAAGGATCTGCGAGGACAGCAGGGTGCCGGCGTGACATGCAAACACATTCACGCAGCATTGTTAGTGTGCCGTGCACACGGTCATATACTGCTGGTTGCCCATCCTCCTCCCACCACTCATATCTCGACCGCACCTTCCACACGATGGCGTAGTTACCGCCCTTGTAGGGACCCTCCTCAGCCTCGGGATCCACGTTGTCGTTCCCAGACGCCACATCCCGCTCGTCCTCAGGCTCCACCTCCACGTTGAAGTCCAGGTGGCTGTGCTCGTCGTCATCAGGCTTCGCGCCGCCGTCGGCCCCACCACGTGCCATGCTGGCAGCGACATGCAGCTTTTCACCGTCGGCGCCCTGTGCCTCAGAGCCCGGCGGCGCGTCGCCGCCGGCGCCGTCCTTGCGCGCGATGGTGTTGACGCGCTGTTCGCCCGTTAGCTGCAGCGGGTGCTGCGCCGCCGCGTCGGCATCGTGAAGGTGCTTGTGCGCGATGTAGTCCGCGATGCGCTTTTGGCGCTGCGTGGGAAGGAGGTAATCCGGATGGGGAGTACGTCGGATATAGGAAGCAAGCCACACGCTGCATAAAACGCGCAGGTCTAAACAAAAGCCCAGTTCCATTTCTCAGGCCACGTGCACGGCTACCTTCTGGGCAGTCACGGACTCGGGAAGCTGACTCATCACCGTCAGCCTGCGTGGACCAGTGAGCGGCGTTCAACAGGGCGGGAGCGAGCCTCGCCGCTCGAGCGGGCGGTATCGAGTCCTCCCCAACCACAAGTCGCGAGCGCAATAATTGCATGACCTCCCTCCGAGCACTGCAGGGATAGGGTGCGACCCAGCCACTCACGCAATGATGATGATGTTGACAAAGTTAGAAAGGATGTAGTACACGATGTTGGCGGCGCGGCTGGCGCATTGGCCGCACTCGCCATTTGTCTTCTGGCCCCAGCCGGCAACGCATCGGCCGCAGAGGTTGCCGTAGTAGCCCTCCGCACTGCGCATAGACAAGCAAACGACTTTCCGTGAGTGCTCGCCGCGGATGAGGCGAGTTATCAGCAGTCAACCACTTGCCTAGCCGCTGTTGGCGGCGCCCATCCATGCCCAACAAGCAGAGCTTCCTCATTACCCGCAGATCCCGCAGCTGTACGACACATGCGGGCGCACCATTGCATGGCCCAAAACTCGGACACATTGTAAACAGCACCGTAGTTGTTGCCCAGGCCCACTAGGTAAGCCGATAGGCTTCCCTGGGTGGGGGCGGATTGACGGCGGCAGGCAGAGCACTTCATGCGGCTAGCGACCGTATGTTTAGTCCGAGGTGTTGGCAGTTGTAAGAGCTGCCACCGGTACCTCCATTTTTCATCATCCCTCCGGGTACCCCAGCCAAGCCTGGCAGGGTGAGCAGGGCGAGCGGAATCACCCGCCGCTCGTCTGTCCCGTGCGCATCCACCAGCCGTGTACGCACCTGGCGGTTCCACGTGTCCGTGCCTTTGCAGGCGTCCTCCACTGCGCACTGCGGGTATGCGAATCGTACAGCAGTGATGGCAGGCTAAGTGCCGCACCTTAAGACCCGCACAAAGCCGGTAACAGAGCCACAGCGCCGTGCGCTAGTCCAATGCCGAGTGCGGCCCCGCCAAACGTCCGTCTTCACTCTGCTGCTTCCGCACACGCCCACACGCACCTCGACCACATTGGGGCTGTAGGGACCCGACTTCCAGAAGCCTTCCTCCGGCAACGTGATCCAGGGGTAGCCCAGAACCGTGCACTGCGTCGGGCAAGACACGGGGGCGAGATGAAGGTGAGTGTGTGCGTCGTAGTGTCATGCAAAAAGATTTGGAAACCAGAAGAGTCGCATCTGCTTACGTGGAGCCCCACGCCCGTGCCAGCCCGTGCCCCACGTCCCCATAGACATAAATCCGAGACTCACATTTGCGTGCTCAGGGCAGGAATCGCAGGTAAAGTTCTGGGGGTTGACCGAAAAAGTGCCGGGCTCGCAGGGATAGCTGCGGGGGCGGGGTGAAAAGACAAGGTGTAGCAGGTCGAGGGTGCTGCGACGTGTCACCCCGCGCCAGTTGCACTCCAAGTGACACACGGGAAACAGCAGCACAGTTACACGCGATGCGCATCGCACTCACCACTGGTCCTCGTCCTTGTTGGTTACCTCGCCCCAGTAGCAGTACCGCACCTGCATCGGTTTTGAGAACGCCCGTCAGCACCCTGGCGTGACGGCAGCAAAGTGCGCGCATTTCTTGCAACTACCGGGACTGCTGTGCCTACATTCCACCTGCCTGCCCTCCCCCCCCCACCCCGCAGCCGTGCGAACTACCACGCACACACCTCCACGGTGACCTCGACAGGCGCCACTTGCTGGAGGGTCTTCGGCGCGGAGAGCAGCATACTGTAATTGCTGGGTTTTGCCTATGTACACGGGAAGGGTAAAGCAGGCAGCGTGAGGCAGAAGGGAACCATGAGCGACCTGGCCAGTGGGAGGCAGGCTGCGCAGCAGGCTCAAGCAGCATGCGTCGTACTCACGCTGACACGCAGCGATTCACCGAAGATGCCCACACCCGCCGCGGCAGTGATACTGTTGCCGGTCAGCAATGGCTCGGTTGCGTTGAAAGGGTTTGTCTTTGAGGCGGGGTTGTACCACATCTCCAGGTTAGTTGAGGCTTCTCGCGAAGCATCTGCAAAGCATCATAGAGGTGCCGTGATTACTGAGCATGGGAGCGCTGGTCAAATCCTTGCGGCGGAAGGCGGCACCGATGAGGCAGTACATCGACTCCCCAGACATGGACGGCTACCCCACCCCTCACCCCAGCATCAATAACATCGTTCGAAACCCAAAGCCGCCCCGTCAAGCCCCGCCACCCCATTTCAGCACTCACTGACGATAGTTTGGTTGTGGTAATCCAGCACCACGACAGTCTGCAAGCGTTGAATAACAAGTTCACATCGGTACCATAGCCCCCGGGTTACCATGTGCAGTGCGTGCAACGTACGCGCGAATGAGGATGGCTCAGGCAGCACCGTCTGCCTGTCGTACGGTATTCGCCCCCACCGACCACCACCGGCCGCCGCTGACCCACTCACCATGTTGAGGCGGTCATTGGACCGGTACTGCCGCACCGAGGTAGTGCCGGGCTTGATGTAGTAGGCGTTCGTGGCGGCGTTGGGTCCGTAGCGCGCCGTGTTGTTGACCCACTCGCTGCGATAGTGAAGGCCAGATACGTTTTCAGAAATAGCCACCGGTTTTCAAACATGCCAAGATGTGTCGGCGCCGATACGCTCAAACGCACCTGCAGCCGACGGAGAGTTGCTGGGGCGGCAGCGGTGCTGTGGCGCCGGCGCACGTCACGTTGGTCAGGTTGTGCCAGGACCGGAACACCACGCCGCCGCCGCCGCCCAGCGCTGTGTTGTCGCGGAACGAGGTGGCGGTCATGAGCAGCGGCCCGCAGCCGGCCTCGTCCTCGCCCAGGATGCAGCGCTGCTGGACGTACAGGGCGCCCTGTGTGGGGTATGTGCATGCGGTCGCTGTGTGGGTGGGTGGGTGTGAGGGTGGTTAACTCGGCACCAATCAAGTCAGGAAACAGCAATGTAGGGGGGCGGCGCCTGGTTCCAACATGGGCAGCGCCTGGCTGATGGGCTCAGGGAGTCAATGCCAACACGGTGTCTTACCCCCGACACCGCGGAGTTGTTGTTCATGGAACCGCCGGTAATCTTGACTGGCCGGCGCAGCGTTACGCATACTGCACCGCCGCCGCCCTGGGTGTCGCGACTGCAGCCGGCCTCGGAGAGGGTCGCGGCGTTGGCGGGCCGACCCGTGTTGGAAATGAAGTCACAGTCTTTCACCTCGCCACCCTGTTCCACTTGCAGCAAGCTCAAGGCTCCGGCTGAGTCGGCTCGGTTCCCGACAAAGCTGACCCTGTGGAGCATGGAGCGTCTGCAAGTCAGCACCTCGCAGTGCTGCGGAGCTGACACGACCACCATATGCCAGTGACAAACTGACAATGCGCTCCCCCCGAACCCCACCCAAGCTATCCGCCGTATGGTCCAGGGCTGTTGCCCACCTGGTGGCCGTGAAGTCTGCGCACTGGTAGCACTCCACGCCGCCCGCGTGAGCAGCAGTGTTCTCCGCCACCGTCACGTCAGCCAGGCTCAAGTGCAGTCCGTTGCCGGCGCCCACACCTCCCCCATAATACGCCTGGTTACCGCGAATGTTCGAGTTGCGCACGGTCGCCGTGCCCAGGCGCATCGCCAAACCGCCACCCTACAGCACGCAAGGTGGTGGGAGCAAGGTGAAAACTCCTACCCTTGGTTAGCTCTTGCTGCAAGGCAAGGCAACACAGGCGCCCCGAGACTGTTTCATGTGGGGTCCTTGCAGCTACACACAAAACCTCCCCGTTGTCCCCACGCACTATGCCTGTGGAAGCGCTGTTGGACGTGAGCTGCAGCCCGACTACGTTGATGTTGGTGACCTCGTCCAGCACCATGCCGCCGCCGCGGGCGCCAGCGGCGTTGCCGCTCACAGTGACATTCGTGAAATTCAGCATGCCCACGAAGCTGGACACATAGAGCGCACCACCGTCCGCCCCGGCGACCTGTTGGGACGGCGCGAAAGAGAGGTCTTGCTAGGTGCCCTGCAAT
This sequence comes from Chlamydomonas incerta, assembly GCA_016834605.1. NCBI lineage: Eukaryota > Viridiplantae > Chlorophyta > Chlorophyceae > Chlamydomonadales > Chlamydomonadaceae > Chlamydomonas > Chlamydomonas incerta. Next base: position 1,665,397 of record JAEHOC010000009.1, read on the forward strand.
CCGGCATGCCCGGCATGTGACACGCCCGTTCGCTCACTCACGTTGCTGAGGAAGCTCGTGTTGGTCACGGTGGTGTTCCTTGAGATGAGGACGGGGTTCACGTACACGGCCCCTGAAGCAACATAAGCAATGAGCTCAGCGAGAACCCCAGGCTGTGCATGGTGAATTGGCAGCCAACTCATATGCACGTCACCGCACTCGACCGTGATGCAGTCACCAGTCATACATGCACCAATCGGGGACACATACCGTACGTGACTACGCCGTTACTGCCGCTGCGGCCTTACCTCCAGATCCCGATGCAAGGTTATTTGAGAAGACCGAATGCTCAACGCTGATGTCACAGCCATCCGCATAGCGCGCAAAGATGGCGCCTGGGCATGGGACGCACGCGCATGATGAGGTCTTAGGCGCGCAACGCATAGGCGGGTCGTGCGTTGGCATGGTGTTGTGCGTATGCGTACAGACGTGCTGCAAGCAAAGTGCAAATGTGAGAGAAATAATTTGACGCTAATCAAAGGCTGTCGGCACTCACCACCGCTGAATTGTGCACCAGCACGTCGCCCGTTGCTCACGAAGTAGCTGCGGGCGATTTGCTTCAGGCAGGCGCCCGGTCCGAGAAGGTAGATAGCACCGCCGTTGGGCTGGGACAGGGTGCTGGTGGCATTGCTGTTAAGACTGGCCGCAGCGGCCACTGAGGAGGGCGGGCTGTGAGGATGGTACACGGGGCATCGGGGTTGCAAAGAATGACAAAAGACGTGTTGTGGCACGGGGTGGGCACGGGCGGGAGGTGCCGTACAGTTGAGCGAACAACAGCAATCTAGGGACTGCAGGAAAGACTTAGATACTGGACTAGCTGGCCCTTACCTGTTTCCATTAGCCTGGAACACGCTGTCAGAGATCTCCTGGATTCGGCCGCGCGGTGACACGTGGATTGCGGAGCCGCAACCCACGCAATCATTGTATACAATCCCGTCGACCGCGGTGTTGTTATAGAAGACGCTGCTGCGCATCGTCAGCAGCGCACCGGCATTCACCACTATCACAGGCCGCAGCACCGTGTTGCGGAACACGCCTGTGCACAGAAGGCTTGATTAGGGCGAGCAGGCAGCGGGCTAGCAAGCGCAGGACACTGGCCAAGCTTCCGTGCACATGGCACACGGCAGGTCGCCGTCTCGCATTCTCAGCCTTACAATTGATAAATGTGACAGGGTTGTTGTCTGTGGACTTGGACAAGATGAAATGGCAGTTACGGAACTCGATGTTTATGAAGGCGGGAGACGAATCGACCAACTGCAAGGAAACAACCGAGTTAGAGGCAGCAAGTACAGGAGTAGGCCCGCGTGCTATGCTGTCGTGATTAGCGAACGGAGGTCTGGGCGTGCCCACCCCAAACGGCTGGCCCGAATCGCTTACCCAGGTGCCGTTGGTCTCACAGATTACCAACGTGCGGTTGATGGCCAGGAGGGGCGTGACAACGTCAATGGGGGCCTGAGATGCCGAGGCGCCAGGCGCGGGTGTGGGCTGCACAGCACAGAGCCCCGGGTGTTGCAAGGATGTTCGAAAGATTGAGGGCGAAAAATGAGGGCTTAGAAAGCGGGCCTCCTGATGTGCCACATGCCCGTCAACAAGAATAAGCTGCCGCGTGTGGAGTTCGACACGCAGCGCACCTGCTGCTGCAGCACGCGACGGACGTGCTCTGACAACTGGAATGCGGCAGCGCGGTTCTCAGCCACCAGCTGCTCTGACTCCGGGCCGTGTTCCAGCAACATGGAGGGGTCTGGCGAAGTCAACATTGCCTGCAGCTGCGCGTCCGACACCTCGCTCTGGTCCAACTCTACACGGCCCACCAACACACGCCGGTACGCGCCATGGTCATTGCTGCTGCCAGCGTGCTCGTGCGCCGCGAAGCCGTTCAGGTCCTGCACTGACGGCTCCTCGTTGGTAAGCAAATGGCGCCCACTTCCACCCCGCGGCGGCGGCGGCGACGCGTAGGCGATGTTGATGCGGCCGTGCAGCAGCACGGCTCGTGACACGGTGATGTTGGTGGCGATGCGGATCGGGACCGTCTGCAAGGAAAATGTGCGGGTGCCGGTGGGCGCATGGGCCGCGAAATCCGGGGTGGCACAGATGGACCAGGCGGCTAAGGCCCGGCGCCATAGCACGCATACACAGTTTTTAAGCTAAGTGGTGGGTGACGGCGCATGGCGGTGGGTGACACGGACGGGGCTCGAATGCCACAGCCCGTGCATGAGGCTCCAAGTGCATGCACGCCACCCCCACGCGCCGCCCCCACGCACCTGGGGCAGCAGCAGCAGGTCGCCGTCGTACAGCTGGCTGGTGATGCCCGCCAGCAGGCCCACATCCACCGAGGCAGAGGATGGCGCGGAGCTGCCCGAGGAGGGGTTGCTGCGGCGGTACACATCTTCCACCTCCACAGTGACCGGCAGCGGCACATACACCAGCATCTGTTGGTGGCGCGCACAGCGCAGCGTGGCTGGTTCAGGCAGCGCAATCCAAGGCGGGTGTCGCAGAAGAAAGGCGGCGACCTGAGTTGGTGCCCACGCTGCGCCTTGAAGCGCACGCACCTGCTTATTGGGGGCGACGAAGCGCTTGCTGTACACATCGATGCCACCGCCCTCCGTGAGCCATCCGGGGTTGGTGTCTGGTCGGAGAGGCCGAGGGTTGCGGGCGGGACAAGAGACGTAGCAAATTATAGCATGCGGCCTTTGACGACGCAACGGAATGGATTCAGGGCAGGCCGGGGCAAAGCTACTGCCACCAGTGGCGGCCGGCGGCCGTGGCTCGCACAACTAACCCGTTGAGATGGTCCTGGAGTTGCCCCTGATTTTGGTCCACAGTGCGTTGAAACCAAAGCGGAGGTCCATATAGTACACATCTGCAAGGGCGGGAGCAGGAGCGGCACTGCGGGTATGTGCACGGATGGGAAGCGTCTTTGCATGATGTGTGCGTTGGAGACTGTGCACTCTGTCAAAACGTATAGGCCTGCCGACAAGCAGCACCGCTCCGTGCGCGCTCACCGCTTGTGCTGACCCATGAGTTCTTGAACGCATCAAAAGTGTAGCCGCCGGTAAGGAAAATCTGCGTGTCCGCATGAAGCAAGCATTTGGAGATCATGATCTGGGTGGTGCGTGCGTGCGTGTGCATGTCGTTCAGCCCTGCATGCTGGACATTGACCCATGCGATGCGGCAGATACGACGGTTATACGTACCACCGAGTTGTAGCTCCGCATGGTGGCCCGCATGCGGTGGCCAGGGTCGTCCCCATCGCTTTCCATCAGGATCCTGTGTATGCGGTCCGCACGAAATCAGCATGGGGCCGGTGCTTAACAGCGATGTTGCGCCCAGGTTGCCAACGCCCACATTCGCAGCCCAAAGCACACAATGACATGCTGCATGTCAAACATCCAATGCCACCAGCGCCATACTTGACGTCTGCCGTCAGGCAGTCAGACCTACCACTTGCGGTGCTCCAGGGAGAATGCCCACATATCATCCAGCACTTGATCGGGGTCGGCAGCGTTGGCATCCGGTTCGGTTGTACCGCCGTATATGATCAGAAGACCCTACAGGGTGCAAAGGCAGATCTGAGCAACTATTTTGTGGTGCAAAGCTACCAGCCCCACGAAACCGTGACGCCAGGCGTTGCCCTCAATGCTGAAACCTTTTTGCCTGAACCCAACCAAGCCACTCACCTGATTACCATAGCCAAGGCTCTTAGCCATGGAACCCAGCTCGCTGCCCGCGCTGGTATCCACAAAAGTGGCTGCGTGCCTACATACGGCCGGCACAAACAGTTTGGTTAGGAACGGGGTGAGAAACAGCGTTGGAAATGGGGCACATCCGCGCAAACACCACCAAGTTCAGAAGGGGTGTCAGCGTTGTACGCCGGAAAAAGGGCTGACTATGGAAACTGGATTGCCGGAGGATGCGTGCCCCAGCGTACATGGGTAGGGTACAGGCAGGGAGGCAGGGGCAAGCACAGGCAGGGAGCCACGGGGCGGGGAGGCACAGCCGCGGGGAGGCACAGACAGGGTTTGACAGGGAACGTCCTTCCCTAAGCGTGCCCCCAAGCCGCCTAGCTAGTCATCACGTCTTGGATGCCGTGCAGTCCCACATCGTCCCGACTGGGCAAGGCCCTCGGTGGCTGGGCCGCTTTGGACCTTGGAGGAGAATATCGGAAGTGCTGCATGGCGCGTACCGTCCGAGGGGTGCATTTCCCCAGCAGCCAAACCCGCACGTTCGGAGGGCTCCGGGAGTCGCCCGGGGGAAAGGAAATCCTACTGCAGGCTTTTGACGCCGTCTCTTTGAAGGTACATATCTAACAATGGGTGAGACCGGGTGGCCGCCAGCTCATGAGCGCGCGCAACCCCGAACGCGGCTATCCACGCACCTGTGCCTTGCAGGTGGCAGTTCCGAATAGGCGACCGGCTTGATTTCAAAGCTGCGCAGACGGTGCCGTTTGCCCAGTGGGTGCAGCGGGTAGAGGTTGTCCGGTTTGAAGGCGGGCGGTCGCGGCGGGGTGGGGGGCGAGGGCGGCGGGGGCGGCAGGGCGCACGCGATCACCAGCTCTGTGTACTTGTAGATGCCCTCACCAGGGTTCGAGTATCCGGGGGGCGCAGAGCTGTATCCGCGGATGTCATCTGCGCGGGGTGCAGGCCAGGGGCAGCACGGCAGTGCGCATGTACGTACGTACGCATACTTGCATGAATGGAAGAGTGAGTGGCATGGACGTGGTGGACGCAACTACCGGTACACAGCAGGATGCACAGAGTTGCTCACCCCAGGCGTTGTCACTTCCGTAGCCGTCCAATGGCCTCCCCATATCAACACTGTACAGCTCGATACGAGGACACGCGCTCGTGTTCTTGTCGGCGTCACACTGCGGGCGCAGACGGGCGAAGAAAGCAGCAGGTCATCAGGCTGGTGGTCGTTCAGGCGCAAGGCCCGTCACCAGACCAGCACAAACCCAGTCCTTTCACGCAAGTCCAGCACGCACCCCCAGCGCGTAGTCCAGCGGCGAGGTCCAGTCCAGACCGAGGCCTGCGGGGCGGTGGGGACCACGAGGCACCAACTTTACAGGAAGTGCTCAAACGCGCATGAAGGATGTGCATCGCCCACCTGAATAAAAATATACATCCATGAACCGGTCTACCGGCATCTGGAAAGGGGCGGTCTCATAGCTGAAGGCGCCGGCTGTCAGGTTTCCGGCGCAGCACTTGAAATCAGGATCTCCCAAGGCTGTTGCGCCTGTAAGTGTGTTGCAAAAAGGACCAAAAGCTTGTGTTTGGTATGCGTGTGCGACACAACGGCTCTGAGTTGCATGCCTGATAGGACCTCGTGATCGAGCGACCTGCACAACTACCAGCTTTAGAACCTGGGCCTCTAGCACAGTCAGGGGTCCGCATAAGTCTACGGTAGAAGCACGTGCCTCGCAAGCAATGTGCACACAGTTGCGGAGGGCATGGACATACAGGGGCATACCCTCATCAACTACAGCGAGCCGGCACTGGTCACTATCCATTGTGTGTCCGCCTAGCAAGAGGTGTGTGCGGGTGATATGAAGCGCAGGTGGCGGAACTATGCAGCGCAGTTGGCGGCTTTCACAGTAACCTTCGCGCCGTCAGCCGCACCTAATGCTGTCTGGTCCACCGCATGGCTGTTCTCGTAAGGGGACTCGATGCCGTAGTGCCTACGCGTTTAACGGCAAAAATCAAGCAAAGCCGGAGTAAGTATGAACAGATGGCTTATGTCCATGAACATCGCCGTCAAAGCAGGCTCGCCCCGAAGTCTGACAACGTCTGTGTTGATCTACTCACGCCCAAATGAACATGCCCATGGCACGCGTGTACTCGACGTCCACGCTGGCGTACAGCCGCATGGTGAAGTTGCCCCACTTGACATCGTCTTGGCCGTACGGCACCGCGGCCAGCGCGTCGGCCAAGCAGACCTTGTTGCTGGGTGGGGGGAAGGGCGGGGGTGGCGGGGGTGGCGCCGGCGCCGCAGGCGGATCCGGCAGTTCCAGCGGCGGCGAGAAGTCGAAGGGGGCGTATGGTGACATCGGGACGCTGGGTGGTTGCATAGGCGGGAACGGCGGGGTTGGGGAGGGGCGGGGGCGGCGGCGGGACAATGCTGGGCTTTCGCTTTGCGGACTGGCAACCCGGCTCGGACTGGAAGGGGCAGGAGACAAAGCGCGGCTCGGGGTCTGGGTCCTCGAGGCCCATGAAGCCGTCGGGCAGGTACGGCAGGAACTGGAGGTAGTGGATGTCATTGGTCACGTCCACCGGACCTGGTGGTGCACACGACGTGGTCGCGCGCGCACGTGGTCAGCATTGCAGCATGTGCAACTGTGCATTTGTGTTCAAAATCACCGGTACCCCGCCGCCGCTGCAACCGCCCTGTGCGGCGCCAAGGCATGATGCACGACAGCGCCGCACGCAGCCGAACGTACGGCGGCCAGCAGCAGCTCCCGAGCTGGACCTCTTCCCCCCAGCCCCCAGCCCCCCGCCCCCCCCACCGCCCCCCCACCGCCCCCTCCCCCCCCACACAAACACACACCTGACATGCCACCGAACAGCAGGACGTCTGCGTTGGACACGTTGGCGTCGCCCATTGACGGCAGGCCGCTGATGGTCGCTCCGGCTCGAGTCCCTTAGGTGCATGAGGCCAGGTGCACACGGACGAAAACACGCACTCGGTGAAGGTGTGCGGTGGCATCTATGCACAACCCCAGCCGCCAGAACAGATACTGCTGAGGCGACACAGTATCCTGCCCGCCAGTGGGATAAACCGTATCCACAGCGAGGATGAACGTACGTACCTGGAGAGTGGGTGCTGCCGTCCTCATGCGCAGACCACTTGTCACCAGCCGGCTCAAGCCGGTCAAAATATACAGCCTCTCGGTTGCGCTTGGACGCTGTTGATCGCGCGCAGGGACGACAAGGCACAGTGTGGGCTGTCACTATTACATCGCTACCACCTATACCACCGTTGGCATCATCGACGTAAGCAAACACCCGGGCGCCGCCCGCTACAAACCACAGTCCAACCACTCACTCACCTCTGACGTACGGAATGACGCCCGAGGCCATGGTGCTGTTGATGTAGAACGCAATGAAGGCATCCCCAAAAATGCTGAACTTATCCGCCGCCGCAGGCGCGGGATTCTCATCCAGCCGGCGCCGCTGCGGCTTCTGCCCCAGCGACCGTCGCCGCTGCATGCCACCCCCGCCATCATGCCTCCACTGAGGCGCTGTCTGCTTGAAAGGGAGCTTTCCAGCTCTCTTGTTGCGCTTGCTGCTGCTGCTGCTGCTGCTGCTGCTGCTGCTGCTGCTAACCAGATCGCGTCCGGACTCGGCATGCAGCAGCAACCTGCGCCGGCGTCCACCCAGGTCCGATATCCCGCCGCCATCGGACACGGGAGATTCCGGGGGAGTGTTGCCTTGGCCAGCGGGGGGCGCCTGAACCCCGGTGGTCTCCTCAGTGGCGGCCGACCGATAAAAACGCGGGTCGAACGAGTTGGAGGATTCACCAGGGGGCGGGGCAGCAGTCCTGCATGCCAGGTACAACGCCGGGCCGTGCAAAACAACACAGGCATTCATTTGCCTCAGACCACCGGCTGGCCCAGCCTGCCGCCATGCATACCTACCCCTGATATCCCTGCTGCATACCAGTGCCCAAGATGACGCACCAGTCGGGCGGGGGCGAGTTGTTATCGGCGACCATCGTGAAGTACCCCCGCAGGTCTGGGGCGGAGCACGATGCCAGTGTGTTGACCGCCAGCGTGCCCAGCTCGTTGTCTTTGTCGCAGTCGCCCAGCAGCCGTGCCACCTCAATCGCGTCATACGACAGGTCGGACAAGTCCGCGCCTGCATGACAGCAGGCGGAACAGCCGCACGAACGGCGGCAGGCAGGCAACAACGGCGATGAAGGCGACACAACCGAGCGTACATTTGCAATGACGGACAGTGGCCTTAAGCGTGACCACGAACGCTTCCGCTTTCCACTTCTACCCAGCCAAGGCATGCCCATCACTATCCGCGCATACCTACCGCTGTCTTGAGCGTCCATTGTGAAGGGGTTGCCCTGGCCACCGTACATGAGCACCATGCCCACGCCCAGAGGAACAACGTCGGGTCGTTTGGACTTGTCGAACTGCGGGTCACATGATCACGCATGGCACCTTATGAGTGGAAGGAGGGAATTGTTGGTTGGATGCAAAACGGAGCCAAGGGCAAACTCGCGTGCTGCCTCCCATCCTGCGAAGAAGGCCTGCCAGCCAAGCAGGTTGGCGGCCCGCACGCGTACGTCTCCACCACACAATGTTGCTCACCCACTGAAACACTTGATAGATGGAGTGCATGGCCGCGCCCAAGCGTGAGTTGGGCCGCCCCGATGTCGAGTTCGTAAGCTCACGCACTGTGCACCTGCGTGCATGCATGCGTGGGCGAGCGCCATGAGCCCATCCATATGCCTGCACGGGCACGCATGCCTACCTGCGAAACCTGAGACCACAGCCAGGCAAGTAGACACGCAAGCAACACACACACTACACACACCTCAGCGCCAGCTCGCGTCCGCGTCACATGCGGCACCACGTGCACGTGTCCACTTACCTCCCTTGCAATTCCTGCGGTTATCAGGCAGCGCGAGTGGATTGCACGTGTGACAGGTAGCTAACGAGGCGAGTTCAAATTGTGTAGTGGGTTGAGTCCTGCATGTCGTATGCGGTGCTTTCCCCTCCCCGACATCGGCATTTTACTCCGGTGCGTGAACGCGCGTATCAGCACTGCGCAGCACCGTTCTGACCTCACCTCGTTAGCTATAGAGCAGGTGGCGATGCGATCGCCGCCATCAATGTCCAGGATGTCGATGTTGTTTAGGTCGGGCGTGTCGTCAGGGGTGGACTCGTACACACTGCCCATAAGCCAGAGGGTGTTAGTCAAGCTGTTCCGGCTCGGTTGCGCGCCAGCCGCAGAGGCGGGAACAGCAATGTGAACCGCGGACGTGTACCGCGGTGAGCCCCCGTCCGCAGTGGGATCGACGCCAGGCGGAAAAGCCGGGCTCAGCCCTCCCACGCAGTCTGCAGGTATGGCAACAGCGGGCAGCGGGGTAGAGCAACATGCCTGTGTTGAACTCCTGTAATGTGTAATCCAAGGCTCATTGATGACGGCCGCACCCACCAGGCATTAGCACAGCAGGTCCCACTTACCAAGCGCCACGCCCAAGCCCACATCCAGCCGATAAAAGATGGGCCGCGCCATGGCACTTCCGGAGCCCTGCGCGTACGAGCAGGAGGAGGGTTGCCGGACATGCATGCACGCGCGGACACTCATGGAAGCAAGCTGCCCCACACAGATATCCGCATGTTGCTTCACCCTCGCGTGACAGTTGAAGTACCTTTGTGTGTTTGCAAACCCATGCGGCATTCCATTCGACCATCTTCCCATCCTGCCCTCCCCGCTTCTGTCTTGCTCTGCCCCGCTGCCCGCACCCCGCAAGCCACGCTCCGTTGTTGGCCCACCGCCTCCATGTGCATCCCACGCGCATGCCCTCACCCCATTACCGGACGGCACAACGTCCGTGCCGCCGGTGACAAACACGTGCTCTCCACTCGGTGTTATGGCCAGGGCCGCATCCCTGACAGCCGTCAGCCGCTGCGGCAGCACGCTGTACAGCGAGGTGTTGCGGATGCGAAGAGAAAACGGGGAGCCTGCTGGCATGAGAACAGCGCTGCTGGCGTTGAAGTCCGCTGACATAAAGGCCGCCGTCAAGGTGACGGTGGCGTTGATGGTGGTTTTGATGGCAGAGGCGCTGCTGTTGAGAAGTCCCACGTAGGACCGCAGGACCTCCTCAAATCTACCGCCCGTTTCCGTGCGCGCCACGGTAATCCACGGCCGTATCGAAGCCAAGGAGGTGCCCGTTGTTGCTGAAGACTGTTTGGACCTGCGTAGGGGTGGGGTTGCACGTGCAGGTGGAAGCGAGGAATAGCGCGAGCAGGGCACACAGAACGGCACATGCTGGTCGTAGCACAGCCCATGAAGCAAACGTTCTTAGCCGCATCAAGATGCAGCTGTCCAGCCCCAAATCCTCTTGTCCACTCCAACGCTAGCGCCCACTTGTCCAGCCCAACGCCCTCTTGTCCAGCCCACACATATCTTGTCCAGCCCAACGCCCACTCACTGAGTTTGGTTCAGGGCGCCCTGCGTCACAATCATCAGCTCCGTGCCAGCAGAGCCCGGGGATGACGAGCTGTTAGTGCCCACCAGCGCGAGTGCGGTGTCGTAGCCCGGCAGAAGCAGCCCCGTCTTGTTGAGCTTCACCTCAAACCACGTGGCCCTCTTGCCGCCGCCGGTGGCGTTGGTGTCCAGTACCCACAGCCCGTTCTGAGGGGCACCGGGATCCTCTGCAGAGCCTTGTGTCGCTGTGTTTGGGTCGGGGGCGGCGAGGGGTCACATACGAATGGTCATCGAGGCGGCATGCCGCGTTTGCATGGTGGCACACATCGTGATTGTTGTATGAGCTCGTTGAGCCCGCATCGGAAGCTGTAATGCGGCGGGCGGGCGCCCTGCGAAGCCAGCCTCACCCGGCGCGGGTTGACCACGGCCGCCGTACATGATGAGGAAGCGGCCGTCGCTGGATGGAATCATGGACGCGCGGTGCAGGCCGGGGGTGATGGCATTCGTGGTGATGTTGGGAACACCAGGCGTTACACCCTGCATGCATGCGGTTGGAACCAGCAATAGGCAGCTTGGCACGAACGGGCCTTAGGGGCGCGGAGCGAGGATGCTACCTAACGCAACCATGCAGGCTTGGCCTAGACCTCCTCAACCTCCATTGGCTGTGAGTCGAATCCTACAGTGGTCGAGATCTTGGTCCAACTTTTGGCGTTCAGGTTGAAACGCCACGTGTCGTTGAGGACGGTGTTGCTGCAGCCAGTACGAACACGCAGCGGGCTCGGCGCACAAGACCATGATAACGGGCAAAACCATGCATGCCGGCATGCGTGCTCCCCGTTCCCCTGAACCAGACCGATTTATATTCTTCCTTCCAAATTATGCACTCCATATGCATGCCGGCAGGGCCATGCCGTACGTCCCAATCCCCAAGCCCGCCCCACTCACTTTTGGTCCAACCCGCCGAACACCCACAGGAAGCTATCTACAACTGCCGACGCGGCGCCGGACCGCGGCACAATCCCGTCGGCATCCGCTGTCCCCGCTGCTCCCGCCGAGGACATGTACAACACCGAGACCTCGGGGTCGCCGGTTGCGGTTGGGTCGTCATCCAGCTGCACCGCCAGCACGTCGCTGGTTGCTCTCAGGCGGTTCCCGGGTGCGGACCGGTTGTACACGCTGCCGCCGAACACGATGAACATGTCCAACTGACGGCCCGCACTGCCGCTGCTGCCACTGGAGCTACCGTTGCCGCCAACGCTGCTGCCAGCTGTGCCGCCGCTGCGGCGCCATATGAGGGCGGAGTGGCCGGTGCGTTGCGGCCGCACGCTGGAGTTTGCAGCTATAGGGAGGCTCTGCGCCGACATCTCATCCTGCGGGACATTGCGATGGCAGTCAGCGCATGAATTGCATCCCAGGTTCAAGCTGAACCATTCATTGCGCGGCCAAGTAGGAGCAAGCACGAAAGCGGGCTACACACCTCCGCACCCCATCCTACTCACAACATCCACAAGGTCCACGGACTTGAGGGAGATCGCCGTACTAGCGGCCGAGCTTGTTTGACCCCCAGTGATGACGGCGCGGACCGACAGCTGCTGTCCATCGCCACTGGCACCCTGCGGTACATGGCGCAGACATCAGGGCCGGGCGGAGGGCAGGGCTGAGTGGGGGGACATCGCGCGCTAACATCCCCGGTGTCCCAATCCAGTCTGAGTGCATCCCATAGATTGTTTGCGAAGATTGAAGGACGACAACACTATGAGAACCGGAGGTCCACACGGCATGATGGCTCGGGAAGGCGCCCTCCTAGGTGTTGAGATGCACACAACAAGCCTCGGCCGCCTCAACCCTTGCCCCCAAGTCCCAACACGGCCGCCCACCTGACTGATGCTGTCGGGCAGGAAAGTGAACGCGTGCCTAAATCGGGGCTGAAGCGCCGTGCCCGACTGGTCGTCGCCACTGCAAAGGGCTGCAGCATCACACAGGGATAGGTGGGTGTTTATCATAAACTGAGGAAGGCATGCCTGTGGTTGGGCAGCCGAAGCGTCACACTGCGCCGGAAAGCGGCAAGGTGGATTAGCGCCGCCCCAGCCAAACAGTTTTCAATCTCACCGTCACCATTCAAGCACCAAGGCCGTGGAACTGACCCGCGAGCTGTCTGCGTTTAACAGTGCCGAGCAAGTGGGCCGGCACCGGTGTCAGCAAACGTCGCGCCGGCGGTGTTATTGCTTCCAATCACGATCAAAACAATGGACCACATATGTCAGCGACGTCTTAGGGAGCGCACTGTGCCCGCAAGTCGGTCACAACTGACAGTTGTGCATCACCCAAAATAACCTGCGCTATCCTATGAACCATTCAACAAACAATGCATATTCCTCCTACCCAAGCCAGCAGTGCCACTGCCAAAACGAGGAGTCCACCACCATGCGCGGGCGTGTTCACACGCGACGCTCCTCCAAGGGTTCCACGACTAAGCATGTAATGTGCCATTGGTCTCATGTTGCTGCCTGCCCCTGGCCTTCGTCCGCCGGGGGGCTTGCAGACTGCTTGAACGTTCAAGCACTGTGGTATTCAATAGAAATCATCCAAAGTTTGCATGTAAGTAGAGCTGGTCCCATTGAAATTCGCTCACTTGTTGTAAACAGGCAACGGGCAGCAATGACAGGCCGATTTTATCAACTCACGATGTCGCCGCGCAGGTCGAGTGCCAATCAAATTGCCATGCAGTTTCTGTGTTCTGGCGTGCGCGCGTGTCGGTCACACCGTGCCATCTTCACACGCTCTGAATCCCCCCCCCCCCCCCCCTTTCTGCCACTCGCGCACACTGGCAGGCCACGCCTGGAACACAAGAGTGGTCGGCTCTGCCAACATGGAACAATGTGCTCAGTGCCCGGCTGCAGTCAGCCGGAGTCAGCCGAGCGTGACATCTCAATGCAATTCGCTTCTGTTCGAGCCGCAACGAGCGAGCTAAACGGGTCCGGCAAAAAACGCACGCCACAAAATACGCAGGTGGTCTACAGAACAACGTAGCCTCTTCCTGATGCTCATGCCACATGCCACTCGAAGCCTCTCTACTCCAACAGCGTACGCGGGGACCACGAGGTCACGCACGACACGCGCCATCGCGTCCTGAATCGAAGCCCAGCTGCCATCCCTCCTGACGTCCTGAGGCAGCCCCGCGGTCTTCCACAGCGCCGCGGGGTAAAACCAGATCGTCACCCAGCCTGTTCCCCAGCCCTTCACGCATCGTTACCCACGTGTCCCCGGGATGCCAGGCACGTTGACAGATGATGGCAGGGCTGACAAGTGACAACCGTATCAGGCGTGGGTGGGCACTAAGCAACGTTTACTGATGTAAACAATGTATAATAGGATGTGGGAGCTTGACATGCAGTTGGGGCGCGTCGGGGCGTGGGTCTGGGGGATTCCCATGGATGCGGCTGTCAGCCCGCAGCGGGAAGGGCGTCGAGAACATGGGCACCGCCAGGACCGTCGCCACGAATCAGGCGAAGATAGGGCACCGCAGCGCCAAGTGTGGTGCCAAGGCCACGCTGCATTGGCACTGCGGGCCGGGCGGGGCCTCGCTGTGCTGTGCCTGTGGGCACCAGTGGGACACGCAGGGCACGCCTGACCGACTATTGGTAGGCCGCAGGTGCTGAAGGGGCGATGCCGATAGGACCACACTGACAAATCGGTCAGTTGGTTCACGGGCAGAAGTTGCGTGGGCGGTCACAAAGTTGCGTGGGCGGACAGAGCCTGACGGAAAGGTGCGTGGGTGGACAGAGAGTCCTCGTGAGGCTGATTCTGATCTGGGACTGATTCGCAAGGCTGGACTGATTCTGCACTGGGCGAGGTGACTAATTCTGAGCCTGCTGATTCTGGTTGTTGCCGGCTAGAGTTGTGGGGCGCGGCCGCGCGGACATGGGTGTGACGGTGAAGGCTCGAGGGCGCGCGCAAAGCAGGCGCGAACCTCATCCACTCAAGGGCCCACTCACGCAGGACTGCCAATCTGACGTGGCGTTGTTATTGATCGGGTGTTCGCAGGTTTTTGCAATGCCAGGTGGATAGTGCGCGGGTAGGTGAGTGGGTGGACCGCAGGTCCGCGGCATACACACGTGTGCCGGCAGGGTGGGCATGCGCGGGGAGGCTGGAAGAGAGTGCAGGCAAGGCGGCACGGTAGGCGACGCCCGGTGAGCTCAGCTACCCTACCGCCCCCGCTTGCACTGTTCCATCGAACCCTACCGCCCCTACCCCCACCTCTCCCCTCGCTTGCTAACGCCTCCGTGCGCACGTGCGGCTGCTTGGGCTGCGCCCCCCCCCCCCCGGCGGCCCGGCTACCCCGCCTCTCAGCCGCTAGCTAGCGCCTGCTACTTGCCCGCCCGCCCGCCGGCTAGTAGTAGTAATGCTGCCGCCGCCCTGCCTGTATACCGTAACCTGGGCCGGCGCCACGCCGACCCTCTTCTCACCTAGTTTAGGCTTTAGCTTTTCCTCGCGCCTGGGAACTTTACTACACCGTTGCCCTGCCAACCCTTCGCACGTACGCTACCGTTGCTGGCGTGAGTGAGTAAATACTTCAGGTGGTCGCTTCTCGGGCGCACAGGTCACACGGGTCACCCCTCGCAAAGTTTGCTAGCCGTAACTGAGCGAAGAGTTCAATGTCAATTCAGTAGTAGGAGTAGCAGGTGCTTCACCTAGTCAGTACTGTGGCGCCCAAAGCTGATCAACAGGCAGAAGGGAAAGGCGCATATGAAGGAACCCGTTGAAACCAGAGTCCCAGCATGCCTGAATTGCGATCGGACCCTCAATCCTGCCCATGGTCACGGGGGCATGCATATGTACACAGGTTTCCGACAGATTGCGGCGTGACCCGATTGCCGCTCGGTTTCGCACTCCTTCCTGTTGGCCCGCCCGGCTTTATTTACGGCTGAACCTGTCTACCGTTAGGGTTCGCTGGGGGGCGCCGCCACCGCGCCAAGAAGGTGGCCACGGCACCACACACATGTCGTGATCTGGCGTGTGCTACTGCATCTGGCCTGTGCCTCAGCCCTCCGCCACCCCGCCTGGCTTTCCCCCAAGGGCCGGCACACGCTGGGCACCCTCACGCTGTGGGGCGTGACACACACCACCAACACATACAATCACAAAACTACCTGTAGCTCACGGCCGGACTGGCGCCCCCCCCCCTAGCAGAACCTGCAGGAAAAAATGCCTTTGACGGGAAAGCGACCGCCGCGCAGCGCCCTGTGACACCCCACGCATCCCCAAAGTGGGCGACAGGGGAATGGGACGTCAACCAAGCCTGCCCGTAGCCATCAGCGTTAGTTTATCGTGAACCCAGTCCTTGCAGCTCATCACCAGATAGATCAAAACCACGCATAAGCACATATGCGGGAAATGGGGCGTACAAAAGGAGGTTCCATCTAGCTTGACGAACGGAGGCGGCTTCCGCAACCGGTAGCTCCCCCCCCCCCCGCCCATTAACGCATAGGGCGTAGCCGGCCCTGCCACTGGACCGTGTTCGCTCCATACATGCGGATGGGGGTGGAAGAGCCTGGACAAGGGGCGTGTAAAGGCCCGCCCTGGTGGTGCGACCTGAGCCCGCTACCCCGTGTCAGGAAAATGCGGTCACAACATTCTGTATGTTGACTTCAGTATGACATGCGCATGAGAGTGGCCTGTGTCCGCGGTGCAAAACCGTACCAAACCTTCCCTGTGGTCACACGAGCAACCTTCCAGCAATACTCAGTGACATTGTAGATCGGTCCACCTCTCAGAGTTCCGCGTCATCACAACAATGCATGAACTTGTTTGAATGACGTGATGTACAATTCATTCAAAGCCGTACTAGCTCGGCTTGCATGATGAAATCCTACCCCAGCCACGCACAAATCCGATCTGTCTCTAGCACTAGCAAGCATTACATTGACACGTATGCCGTCGTCCTCTGCACCCCCTGACAACACAGCCAAAGCAGCAGAGCGCTTGACAACCAATTCATTGCGCTACGCAATCATCACAAATCTCCCCGGTCTTGATGCTGCTTGATGTGCCTAACACTCCAGCTCCTTATACTATCGACCTGAGCTGACCTGAGAGTCATTGGGTCTTGTTGTCCGTTATTACCGTTCCGGCCCAACGTGAGTGACTAATGAATTACGCTACAGCTCGGCACCAGATACGAAGCAGCGGTCATTTGCAGAGGCACATACTACTGCGGCAGCGGTGGCTGCAGCTGCGAAAACTCAGCGTGCGAGGGGATTTACTGGTGGCTCGCCTCCACCGGCTGGTGTTGAGGGTCCTGATGTTCATGCGAGCACCAGGGCTCTTGTTGGCGCTGAGACTGCGGCGGTGGTGGCTGCACTTGCATCTGCGTCTTCACACGGACGCCTCGTTGCACGTCCACCAGCACGTCCTGTAGTGGCGCAGCACTGAGTCAGCTTTATTTTTGTTGTGTAGCGGATGTCCTGTCCTTAGTAGTCATGTTGCCCTGCGTGTACCTGTGCCAAAGAGATAGTTGTGTGGAGTATACATACCTGCATGTTGCTACTGCTAGCTGTGCTAGTGCGTGCGCATCCAGTCGCTTGATTGAATAAGATTCGGATCTCGCCAACCAACGATGGCTGCGTGTGAACGGGACACTACTACTGTAAATATCATGTGATCATACCTGCAAAGACAACACTGTAAGGTCCTTGCAATGAATTCTGTCCCGTATTGATACCACTTGCGCGACGCACACTGCACTGCTGCATCAGGCTGTGGGTGGACCTCTGACACGCATGACAGCCGCAGCCTACCAGCCTCTGGGGACTGGTGACAGCGCCTACGCCCGAGGCTAAGCAGGCACACGCAGAGGCTCTCGTGAGCAGCTAGCTAACCGCCCTGACTCGCCACGGGGTGACTGCACAAGCACACGCCACATTCAGCCAGTAGAAACATATTGTTGTTGTGTGTGGTTACAGAGTGGTGCGCACGTTCTTGCGTGCCTTCCTGCTGCGTGTAAACCGGAGGCCCGGGCCGGGGTGACCCTTATAACGCCAGCGCATGATTGTCCTATTTATTGTTCTCCCCTTGCAAGGGGGACTTCCCTACTTCTATGCTCCCAGATGGAGCTGAGTAATGCAGCTAACTTGACAGGCTCAGATTTCAGCATCACTTCGCGCATGTTTAGGCTAAAGTCTAGGCCACTGCACGCTCGTAACTCGGTGTAGGCAGCACATTGCATCAGGACGTGGTGCTCATCCTCCACCTCATTGGCCGTACACAGTGGGCACGTCCTCTCCTCCCTAGGCCTCTCCCAGGCACGGTTCGCGGTGATTGGCCAGCAACATAAACGGAATCTCATCAAAAGCTTATGCTGTGCAACCGGTATGAATGCTCTACTGTGTTCGTGCAGGGTCGGCGGCGCGGACCCTAGTGCGCTTAGCCCCATCCAATGCTTGTGTTTGCACATGTGTATGCCGGGTTGCTTGCCGTCTGAAGGGAATGCGTGCGGGTCCGCTACCAGCCTCTCGTGCTCCCACGCCCTCGTCAAATGGCCCCTGAAGGTAGATAAGATAGGTCCATCGGGTAGGACCGTGCTTGCCCTCCACTCCTCTCTGGACTCGTGTGTGCCTGGCCAATGCCACGCGTCGACACCCTGTGCCGCCACAAAACGGAACAGCCGCGCGCACCACCCGTCTCCCATTGGATTCGCCCATGCCTCCCGTGCCTCGTCGACTAGTGCATCAAAAGCCAGACTTCTGTTTTGCGCGGAAATCCTATTGTAAAAACCCAAACATTGTTTGGCTATGAAAAAGTGCAGCGGCAGTTGGGCCAGCTCCGCAAACAGGAGACGGTGTGACGGTTTGGCTGCTCCCACTGTCTGTCGCATGTATTGGACCTGCAGCTTTACGGCCTCGTCACGCAAACATGCCTCAAATGCGCCCTGTGCTAGGTTGTTCCTGTCATTCCTCCTGGGTGGCGGTCCTCCGTCTAGCATCTCTACTAGCACGTCGGGACCCCATACCTCACATCCGTAGGCAAGGATGGATCGGATTTGCACGTCGAAACACCTCATGCGAATATCTGGTGCGAAAATGCGTAAACGGTTCAATCTAGTGTTAAGCCCACACATGGCTCTCCTTGCTGACTCGCAGAGTGTCTCCCTGCAGCTGACGAAGGCCCTACCCGGACCGTACACTAGTCCAAGATAGCGCGCCTTGTCCACCGCAGGGATGGGCTGCCCTGCTAGAATGCATTGGTTACAAGAAGGACCTGCTGACGCAGCTCACGAGCTTAACTGCTCTGACTCCTCGGGCGTGCCACCTGCAACGCCAACGACCTACTCTGTGCCTTGGGCTAGTAGGCTTGCTCCCATGGGACGCTCCACTTCAAATGGTTACGATGGTTGCTCCCTAATCGGTCACCCGATCGATCCGAACTACTCGATTTATAGGAGTCCACAGCCAGCCTTCCGGACTAAATCCGGCCAAATCAACTAAGTCCTAAACTCGTCCAGCCGTCTGCATATCCGTAGTCAATTCGTTCCGATCGAGATCGGAGGGGTGTGAGGGAGTCGAACCCACGACCTCGAGAGAATTCGTCCCTTGACGCTATCCATCGAGGCTGAACCGTCCACCCCTGCTAGCTTTAAACCCTGGCATCCGCTGCACACAGTGCTGGCCGTTACTTCGTTGGCTGCAAAAACCAGCCTCTCACACTTGGTAACGTTTGCCTTCATGCCAAAAGCTAGGCAGAACGTGTCTACTAATGATAGCAAGTGGCGCATCCGCTCAGGGGTGGTGGCCAGCAGGGAAACATCATCCGCGTACATCAGCAGTGACACCTTTTTGCCATTCATCTCAGGTGCACCTGTGGCTTCGTCCGTATCTTCCGAATCAATGTACTCTGCTAAGGTTTCTATAAAGAGGCCGAAAAGCTCTGTGCTAAGCGGGCAGCCCTGCTTGACCCCTTGCGTGGTTGCGAAGGGGGCACTGTGCTTACCCCCGGCCTTCACTACCATCATCACTCTCTCGTACGCTTTTTTCAAAGCCGCCAACATCTCACCCGTTACCCCGCGTTCCTCCAGTCTCATCCAAATTAATGGTCGTGGGACCTTGTCGAAAGCCTTTTCAAAATCAATTTGTACGACAATGAGGGGGGTGGTGGCGCCAGCACGCGTGTGCTTGTTGATGAGATGCCTTAGGACAAAAAGATGGTGCGTTGTGCCGTACTTCCTCCTGAATCCGGCCTGAGCCGTGTGCCTCCACTCAAACTCCTCCCCGGCATTCGCCAGCCTCTCTAGAAGGATCGATGCATAGCACTTTGCGAGGGCGCCCCCTACTGCAATGCCCCGGTAATTACCAGGCGCCTGCACGTCACCTTTCCGCTTGTAAATTGGTGTCAAAACAGTTGTAGTAAATTGCTCAGGATAAGCCCCTTCGCTCCAGATTTTATTAAACAACACGTGCACCAGCGGTGCAACTCTATTGAGTGCCGGTGTCGGCGGTTCAGTGGTGGGGTCGCCCGGTTTTACCGCGTACTTGTAGCACTCAGACGGTACCTTCTCTAAGCCAGCTGCCTTGCCGTTGGGCAGCCTTGCTAGTGCGCGTGTTACCTCATCAAGGGTAACCTCGCTATTCAACATCTCGTGCAGACACGTACGGTCAGCCGCAAAAAGATCTTCGGACATCCTCCCACCCGAACCCAAAATGCAGTGGGCGGCTGCTGGGCATCCCCCGCCTGCGCCGTCGTTTAGCAGGGTCGCAAAATGATCCCGAAACCCATCGGCCGTGACTGGGCACTGCTCCTTAGTCCGTCCCTCAATCATCCTCCACAGCAGTCGGGCGTCTGCGCGGCAGCGTGCCACCTTCTCCCTCATCTCCTGGGTGTCGTGCGCGGCCCTGGCCCTTCGCTTCACCCGGTCATAGTAGAAACATATACCCGCCTAACAAGGCCTAGGACAACGCTACACCAAACTCGCCCATAAATACCGGGCAGACGTGAAAACCTTCCGCGCACACCTCACCACAAGGCGCTCTCGTAGCACAAACCGGCACCAAAGAGCAATAACAACGCCAAGGGCAAGGCCTCACCCCACGGTGTCACGAACGCCGAGGGCAACAACGGCACCACCCTGTCCAAGTGCAACTCCACGGGCAACAAGGGCCACTACGAGGGCATCGCCAGTGGCACAGGAATGAGCAGCGGCTGGTGGCGGTGGCGGCGGCGGCGGAGGTAGGCAGGCGGCTTCAAGGGAGGCGGGCTTAGGTGTGCGGCAGTGCGGCTTGGGGTGCATACGGCAAATCGGGGGCTGCGGTGACACACTCTGACGCACTAGACGCACAGGTGCCCCGATGTGCTGTATTATTTTCCTTGTCGGCGCTCGGTTCCTTTAATGTGAACTGGCCCTGGTATGTATTGATTGTATGAGTGTGAAGGTGAGACGCAGGTGTGCAGTGTGCAGGCGCGCGCGTTCCGCACGGTGGGATTACATCATTACAGCGGCTGGAGCGCACTCCTTCAGAACCCCCCCGACTTTCATGCCATTACCTCACGCCCCTACTTCGGCCCCTGATTGATGTAACCAGCGCTACGCTTGTGCGCAGTGCGCTGGTCATGTGCAACTTGGGCCTGTGACTGGTGCACGAGGCCGCGTGTGCCATGTACTCGGCCGCGTGTGCCTGCACCATGTATGGAATGCACGGATTTACAGGTCGCCCTTGCGGTTGCCCTTCCGCATCCTGGTTGCTTGCTATCATATGGTGATGGGCTGATGGCCTGTGGATGGTCATGGCTCCTGGAGTCCTGGAGTCCTGGTCGTGTAAAAGAGCTGGAACTCGCAAAGGCGGATCTGGATCGAAATGGCGCGCAAAATGTCTCTGTCGCGCTGAAAACGGTCACTGGGAGTATTATTAGTATGCCCTGTCCTCGTACTCTATGGAGCCGTAGGCTTGTTACGAGCGGTGTTCAATTTCAAAGCAAAATCGTCAGCTTACTGCTGCATAATCGAGCAAAGCCAGTTGTCGCAACATACCAAATCAATTGCCTGTCGTCAACTTGAGTAACGTTGGGTGCCAGCACCACAGCGGGAAATGGACCTCGACGCAGAACGGGCTGCGCGCTTGAAGGCCAATAGTGCAAAACTCGCAGAATTAGGGTTGCTCGCTGCCAAGGATGATGCAATCAAAGCAGCTGTGGCGGTTACGGGACTCGCGCGCCCTCGCGCAGCCCAGCGGGCGACGCACGTGGCGGAGGCCCGGTCGGTTGACGTCCGTCGCAGCACCCGCGAGCGCGCTCAGGTACTCTCGGCTATGCATCACTCAACCGTCACAAAGCCGTAGGTCCGGCGGGACAGCAGGAGGGGTTAATAGAGGCGTGACGGACCATACGTCTAGCGCACCTGCACGGCCACTCCCACACGCTCACCTGCTCGCCACCACCACACGTGCGCGCGCACACGCACAAACATACACGCCTCCAGGTGTCGTACAACGAGGATGAGGCGTTTAAGGAGCTCATGCCCTCGCGCCGGGCCGGTGATGGAGGCGGGTCACGACCGGCTCGAGATATCAACCACCTCGAGCTCACGGAGGAGCAGGTGGAGGCGCTCAGGGCCAAGTGAGTGAGGCACGAGGGTCGGGGCATAGGGAACTAGCGAGCTCTGCTTGTCCCGGTCGCGGTCACAGTGGTAAACCTTCATGGCAGCTGGGGATTTGATCTCAGACGATGCGTTCTGTGCCTGCGGCGCCTGGTGTTCCTGTCGTGGACGCCGATACAATAAGCATCATATCCGGCAATCCCTTTACCTCATGTCACAGGCGTGCGCGGCCGACCCACGCGAAGGGCTCGGACAGCAGTGAGGAGGGCGATGAGGACGACGAGGAGGAGGGCCGCCCCAGCAAGCGCCGTGGCCCCCGTGGCCCGCGCGACTCAGGCAAGGGCGTTCGCAAGCAGGTGAGGGCTAAGGTGGGAGGTGATGATAGGACAGCAAGGCTGCGGGGATTATGCTGTGCAGATGAGGGCCTCTTGACACCTGGGTGCCACTCCCTGTTTTGGCTGAGTCCAGAGGGCCCCCGAAACCACCTGACCGATTGTCCCCCAACGACTTTCAACACAGCAATGTATAGGTGATGTGGACATTGGCATGGTAGAGTCGCTGGGGGAAAGTCGGTCTGGTGCATTACGAGGGATGCCGTCCGGGGGGTGCATTCCCCAGCCAAACCCGCACGCGCGGAGGGCACCGGGAGTCGCCCGGGGCAAATGCTACCGCACGATTTAGACGCCGCCTTTTTGTAGGTACATACCTAACAACAACATTGGCCAGTAGCGCTCGGCAAAAGACTAAAACACGTTGGTCGGGGCTCAAGTCGCGAAATTGACCGAAGCCCATATCTCGCATAGGCGGTGTTTTTGGCCTATCCCAAGTGCCATCAACTTAGTTCCACCTATAGATGAAGTCCGGATAGCGTCGGGCGAATTCTGTTCGGTCCTGGCGACCGCGACATTTAGCAATCCGACTTCGGCTGTCGCTCGAATTTATGCCGGGGAACTGCTCAGGGACCTTAATATATGTCATATGATGCCATTTTAGCGGTCAAGGGGCTTGGACTCACACAGTTCCTAGGGACTTGCCGGAGTGGCACCCGGGTGCCTCTTGATAGCGCCCAATGCGCTCTTATGTGGCGCCTGGAGCCCCCGCAATGACGCCCAACCAGTAGTCGCAGTTCCACTACACTGTAGGCCTGTAACATGAGTTGCACTTAAGGTTTTCGCTGGTTGCTGCTCGCAGGGCGGCAAGCTGTACGACAGTGCAAAGGGAACGACGTGCCATTGGTGCGGCGTGTTAATGGGTTAGCGGGTCGGCTGGAGCTGGGGCTAGTACAGCGTAGTTGTGGGCATCATCATGCATAGAAGCCGAAAAAATAGGGGGACGAGCAGTGACGGCTTGTGATGACAAGTTTTTGCTGCTGTCGCACAAGCATGTTCTGGGGTATGCATACGGTAACGTCCCTGCCACCGGCTGCAGGTGCCGGCAGAAGTGCGTGGACCGCAAGGTCACGTGTACGCACGCCGACTGCGGCAAGACACGCATGCCCTACAGCTTCTGGTAGGTGGAGGGCAGAAGGGACCGGGGTGCACTCTGGACGATTGAATGCGCTACCTTTGTGACGGGTCAGTAGCAGCATCTTCATTTTCATGACCCGGCATAATATACTGTGCCGTTCACCTCCCTCCGCACGTTGCAGCGAGCGGTGCCTCTGGAACCGGCACGGCGAGGAGATGGAGGCGGCGGTGGCGAGCAACTCGTGGGTTTGCCCGCCATGCCGTGGCAGGTGCGTGTCTCTTATGCATGTGTGCCTTTGCGCCAAGCAACAACGCCACGGCTTGGCTCCTATCCGACCGCACACACACGCACAAACAAACACGCCACTTTTCGTTTGCGTTGTCTCTGCAACAAACTTCACCATGCACGTGCAGCTGCGGTCGCGGATGCGTCGTCTGCTGCAATTGCGGGCCCTGCCGAAAGAAGGCAAGCAACGGTTGGAGAGCTGTCGGTTGATCTTCACTTTCCGTCGCTTGAAATGCCGTGTTCTTGACAGCAAGCGGATTGCAAACAATTTACAACTGCTCGCCTCCGCTGCTACCTTTCGCTGGCCTCCGATGTGGAATGCAGATGGACATGCCGCCCACGGGACAGATCAAGAAGTGGGTCAATGAGCTGGGTGAGTTGGGGCGGCAGCTTCACGCCGCCTGCATCACGTGATCAGCAGCTGTGACGTATTCGTCGCAATGGGCTAGTGGGTTCGCAGAGGCTGCCATGCACGGCTGGTCTCGTCTCCCCGCACCTCTCAACATGCCGCTACCCTGCAGGTTATACCAACGCGCACGACTGGCTGGTGGGCAAGATCACTGGTGAGTCCAGCATTGGGTGGAAGGCCAAGCCTTTAAGGCGGAGCGTTCCCCGCTAAGTTCAGTGTACGCTGCACCCGCAGAGGATTTCAGATGCCGCTACCGTCAAGTCAAAATGTCTCGACTGGGTGGCACTGCGAATGCAATGTATGCGTGCAGGCGAGGACCAGAATGAGCTGACGGAGCGCAAGCTGCAGATGCCCTGGGCGGCGTGGATGTCGCAGCCGCAGCAGCGACCGGGTGGGGAGAAGCTGCCAGAGCAGGAGGAGGCCAAGGCGGAGGAGGAGGAGGAGGAGGAGGAGGAGGAGGAGGAGGAGGAGGAGGAGGAGGAGGAGGAGGAGGAGAAGGGGGCGGCAACCAAGAAGTACATGGTCGCTGGCAAGGTGTCAGGGAACACCGCGAAGCAGCGCAGTCACGCGGCGGCCTTGGCGGCTGTTGCGGCCGCCATCGGGGACCTCGACAGCAGCGATGAGGACAGGCAGGAGGAGCCGGAAGGCGAGGAGGGGGGTGAGCAGCAGGGTGAGGACAGTGAACAGCAGGAGGGCGGCCAGCTAACGTCGCAGCGGGGCCGGTCCAAGGCGACCAGCGGCAGCGGGAGGACGGTGGGCGTGCAAAAGAAGGTGACTGCACCCAGGTGCGAGATTGGCAGCGTGCCCCGTTGCTCCATCCCATCGCACTTGCCGTTGGGCAGCGTCAGGACAAATAGGATGCTTGATGTGGCCCCCAATAAGTGTTAAGCTGCTTCTTGCCTTTCCCGCCTGCAGCAGCAAGGCCAAGCCTGGCCCAACGCGCGGCCACGGTCGCCGCCGTGGACATGTGGTACATGGAGCTGGCCGGGGCCTTCAGGAGTGAACCAGCCCGGCAGCAATTGCTGTGTGCATGGAGTAATATGTGGCAACGTGTGGCACTGATAATGCCTTGACATTGGTTGTTGTGGGAGGTGGAATGTGTCATAGGTGTAGGATTGTGGGGTGGCGGATGCGAAGCCTTTAGGCAGCCCAAGAATCTAGTTGCTAATTGCTTGGCGGGCGTTGAATGGAGCTGCCAGAAGTTGGAGCTGCCTCATATACGGTGTGTCTGTGATTAGCAAAATAGTCTACGTGTGGTACGACAGCCGTGGCCCCAAAAGCGTATTACCGGTAGACAAGTACACTTGCTCGAGGAGAGGACCCCGACTTACCCCCATGCTTCTCACCTCCGGAGAGGGCAGGCATCCCGAGCCAGGCTCCCTGCAAGTGCATGAATTGCTAACCTAAGCCGCGGTTCGCATCAAAGGACTGCCGCTTGCGAGTCCCAAGCTGACGATTGAGGCCAGTGGTGAATCCGTCGCTGGGCCAAGGACTAGGTCCCAGCGGCGCGGAGGCTGGCGGAGGCTCACGACCGCAGGGTGGTGTGAACACCAGCCCAACTGCCCAAGCTGAATGGAGGGTGGGAAACTTGATGCCGGATAGCGTCTCTGGGGTCTGGTCTGACATCTGACTCGCACGCCATCTCGGTTGCCACTGGACGGTATCATGGTTGGCGGCAGGGCCCGCAGGGGGAACCGCGCCGCATCTTGATTGCCGCCCGCCCCAAACTGAATTTGGGAGACCTGCCCCAGGCCGCATCTTGGTTGCTGCCCATCCCAATCTTGAATGCCGTCAGACGGCATCTCAGTTGCCGGGGCGGGGCCACATCCGCATCTGACACGGTCCCCCGGCCCAATTAGTCAGCGTCAGCGCCCGCCACTCCACAACTTGACCCCCCTCCCGCCCCGCCAGCCACAACTAAGTTGCTGCCGCCGCCCTGTTTTGACAATCGTCCGACCAGAGACAATCCACACTTTCCTGGGCGTCCCGTCCTCCGAGTGGCAAATCCTCTAGGGCGCCCTGGACAAGACGGAGGGTTATGTCTTCTTTCCAGGTCCCGAGTCACCCACGGGAAGATGTGAGCCCTGGCACAACAGCAGTACCACCGCCTCACCCGGCTTGCGCAGAGATGCAGTCGGATGTCGGCCGCATTCCATGGCAGCCAGGTGCCGTGCAATAACCACAACTGGTGCCGTGTACGGGAATGTCCATACCCACATGCCCCTGCAGCACATTACGCTGCTGCTCTGCTACGTCAGGATACGTCGGGACAGTGCCGCGGCCTTTTCAGGTTCTCCTCGTCTCGGGGTTAGCGGGGCCCTCTTCCCCCGTGCTCTTCCACCCCCCGTGCAGTCCATGCGCCGCTCCCCACCCGCACGGAGCAGCCACCATCCAGTGACGTAACCAGGGGAGGACCTCCTCTGAATCGGACCGCCTTCGTCTCTATGCGGCTGTGACACACGCAAGCACTTCGGTGTTTCCATTGCGAGTCTCCGCGTGAGCACATTCTTACCGATACACTTAGTAGTACGACGGGGGAGGAGCGCCTACTTCCTGTGCTGCTCGCTGCGCTCCCCGACTGAGACTGAAAATTCCAAAATTGCAAAAATTCACACGTTCCGAGTCGCAAACCGGCCGTTACAACCTTGGCGCCCCCCTTTGGCCACATTCGGAAGTGCGCTCAGCCACTCCTGCTTGCTGCGCTCCCCGACTCTGAACAAAGGCAAGCAACTCGCGCCTTCCGAGTCGCAAATCAGCCGACTAAGCTTAATATCCCGCACTTGCGTCTTTATTTGGCGACCGCGCCTGTTTGGTTACCTCGCCGACTATGGCTTCCCAGTTGGAAACTTTCGTGATGCGGACGCCAGCTGCCGAAATAATGCCCACAGGTGGGCCGCCCCAATTCGGAAACTACAGCAAAACTACAGGGAAACTACCGGCAAACTTCAGGGGAACCCTCGTGTACCTCGTGAGAAAGCCCGACGAGCTATTTCTTTGCTACTATCCGCGTTCTTCAGCTTCCTGAACGCGTCTGCGCTTGCTGTAGGGTCATGCTTACTGGAGAAGCCGCGCCACGGCACCTTGTATTCGAGCTTCCCCGCTTAACCCCCACCGCTTTCTTCTTCCCCCCGGTCTTGCCCTCTTCTTCGAAGGGTCAACCTTGAGCAATTCAAAGATTTTGAAATGGCGTGGCAAGACGGCTTGATTTGCGTCCATAATTCGGAACTTTCTTCCCCCTATTTTGGTCATTTCGGCACTGAACGTAGCCGTCTCCCTTGTCGAAGTGCCCCCTGTCTGTCCCCTCGCCCACATCCAGATCAATCTTTCCTTGTAATGCGTCGTTGTGGGCCGTTACGTCGTCAAAGGTATTTCTGTTGAAACGCAGGGTCCTCCCAAGCGCTGTCAGGCGTGCGTGTCTGGTGTGTGTACTGCCGCTATGAAACTGCTGTCAATGTATCGTGATGGACAAGCAGTTCATGGCCCAAAAGTGGGCCAAGATGGGCTGAGCCCGTCCCCGCCGCAAACGAATGCGTTGCTACTGGGGTTGCCAGGGGAGTGGACCCAACGGGTCACACCCCACGGGTCGGACATAGCCGCCCGCCTATAAGAGAGCCCCAAGCCACCAGCGCAAGCCTCAGCCCATAAGCTTCATCTCCACCACCACGCAGCTCCTGCCACTCAGCCGCCGCGCTGGCGCCTTAGCTGCCGCGGCCGCTTTGCGTGCTTCGCAAGGCACAAGGTGATAAAGCAGATGTTGGAGGCCGTGTTGGCGTCTCAGCCCCGGCACCGACCGGGGAGTCATGAAATGCAAGAGATAACCAGCGGGTTGCAGTTGGGAGTGGAAACGTGTTGGGTATATATGGGAACATGTCAAGCACCAGGTTTGCGCCCCAGACTCGTATGGTGGCTCTCCAGACTACTGTTCCGCAGCCGTTGCAGGCTAGGACGAATTTTGTTGGGCCCGCGGCCAGGGATACAGTATAACGACACGTAAGAGCTGAATGATGCAAAAGTTTAATGTGCACTCCAAAAATTAGTCCGTAACTCGGGAATCTGGAATTGAGATAATAAGCAGATTACAAGCATCGTAGTAGGGTCCCGGGGATAACTAACTCAAACACTCAAGCAGTGAAGCGGAGGTGCCTCGCTTTCATGGTCAGACATGGTCAGACCACCGTACGACTCATGTGCGCAGCATTGGGGACGTTGGGCAGCCAGCCAGGGAGGTGGCGGGTGCCCTGGGCCCACGAAAGTCCTGGTGACTTTCCCTTTCTTTTTGAAAACGAAAACTGCGAGCCAAGCCGTGGTTCAACCGGCTGGAGGGATGTAATGTCCCTTCCTTGTAATGTCGCATCCATCAGAGACGGATTCACGGACCGACGGTCAAAGTGATTCAGAGCTGTTCAGAGCCCTGTAATTGTGTGTGTGTGGTTACAGAGTGGTGCGCACGTTCTTGCGTGCCTTCCTGCTGCGTGTAAACCGGAGGCCCGGGCCGGGGTGACCCTTATAACGCCAGTGCATGATTGTCCTATTTATTGTTCTCCCCTTGCAAGGGGGACTTCCCTACTTCTATGCTCCCAGATGGAGCTGAGTAATGCAGCTAACTTGACAGGCTCAGATTTCAGCATCACTTCGCGCATGTTTAGGCTAAAGTCTAGGCCACTGCACGCTCGTAACTCGGTGTAGGCAGCACATTGCATCAGGACGTGGTGCTCATCCTCCACCTCATTGGCCGTACACAGTGGGCACGTCCTCTCCTCCCTAGGCCTCTCCCAGGCACGGTTCGCGGTGATTGGCCAGCAACATAAACGGAATCTCATCAAAAGCTTATGCTGTGCAACCGGTATGAATGCTCTACTGTGTTCGTGCAGGGTCGGCGGCGCGGACCCTAGTGCGCTTAGCCCCATCCAATGCTTGTGTTTGCACATGTGTATGCCGGGTTGCTTGCCGTCTGAAGGGAATGCGTGCGGGTCCGCTACCAGCCTCTCGTGCTCCCACGCCCTCGTCAAATGGCCCCTGAAGGTAGATAAGATAGGTCCATCGGGTAGGACCGTGCTTGCCCTCCACTCCTCTCTGGACTCGTGTGTGCCTGGCCAATGCCACGCGTCGACACCCTGTGCCGCCACAAAACGGAACAGCCGCGCGCACCACCCGTCTCCCATTGGATTCGCCCATGCCTCCCGTGCCTCGTCGACTAGTGCATCAAAAGCCAGACTTCTGTTTTGCGCGGAAATCCTATTGTAAAAACCCAAACATTGTTTGGCTATGAAAAAGTGCAGCGGCAGTTGGGCCAGCTCCGCAAACAGGAGACGGTGTGACGGTTTGGCTGCTCCCACTGTCTGTCGCATGTATTGGACCTGCAGCTTTACGGCCTCATCACGCAAACATGCCTCAAATGCGCCCTGTGCTAGGTTGTTCCTGTCATTCCTCCTGGGTGGCGGTCCTCCGTCTAGCATCTCTACTAGCACGTCGGGACCCCATACCTCACATCCGTAGGCAAGGATGGATCGGATTTGCACGTCGAAACACCTCATGCGAATATCTGGTGCGAAAATGCGTAAACGGTTCAATCTAGTGTTAAGCCCACACATGGCTCTCCTTGCTGACTCGCAGAGTGTCTCCCTGCAGCTGAAGAAGGCCCTACCCGGACCGTACACTAGTCCAAGATAGCGCGCCTTGTCCACCGCAGGGATGGGCTGCCCTGCTAGCTTTAAACCCTGGCATCCGCTGCACACAGTGCTGGCCGTTACTTCGTTGGCTGCAAAAACCAGCCTCTCACACTTGGTGACGTTTGCCTTCATGCCAAAAGCTAGGCAGAACGTGTCTACTAATGATAGCAAGTGGCGCATCCGCTCAGGGGTGGTGGCCAGCAGGGAAACATCATCCGCGTACATCAGCAGTGACACCTTTTTGCCATTCATCTCAGGTGCACCTGTGGCTTCGTCCGTATCTTCCGAATCAATGTACTCTGCTAAGGTTTCTATAAAGAGGCCGAAAAGCTCTGTGCTAAGCGGGCAGCCCTGCTTGACCCCTTGCGTGGTTGCGAAGGGGGCACTGTGCTTACCCCCGGCCTTCACTACCATCATCACTCTCTCGTACGCTTTTTTCAAAGCCGCCAACATCTCACCTGTTACCCCGCGTTCCTCCAGTCTCATCCAAATTAATGGTCGTGGGACCTTGTCGAAAGCCTTTTCAAAATCAATTTGTACGACAATGAGGGGGGTGGTGGCGCCAGCACGCGTGTGCTTGTTGATGAGATGCCTTAGGACAAAAAGATGGTGCATTGTGCCGTACTTCCTCCTGAATCCGGCCTGAGCCGTGTGCCTCCACTCAAACTCCTCCCCGGCATTCGCCAGCCTCTCTAGAAGGATCGATGCATAGCACTTTGCGAGGGCGCCCCCTACTGCAATGCCCCGGTAATTACCAGGCGCCTGCACGTCACCTTTCCGCTTGTAAATTGGTGTCAAAACAGTTGTAGTAAATTGCTCAGGATAAGCCCCTTCGCTCCAGATTTTATTAAACAACACGTGCACCAGCGGTGCAACTCTATTGAGTGCCGGTGTCGGCGGTTCAGTGGTGGGGTCGCCCGGTTTTACCGCGTACTTGTAGCACTCAGACGGTACCTTCTCTAAGCCAGCTGCCTTGCCGTTGGGCAGCCTTGCTAGTGCGCGTGTTACCTCATCAAGGGTAATCTCGCTATTCAACATCTCGTGCAGACACGTACGGTCAGCCGCAAAAAGATCTTCGGACATCCTCCCACCCGAACCCAAAATGCAGTGGGCGGCTGCTGGGCATCCCCCGCCTGCGCCGTCGTTTAGTATGGTCGCAAAATGATCCCGAAACCCATCGGCCGTGACTGGGCACTGCTCCTTAGTCCGTCCCTCAATCATCCTCCACAGCAGTCGGGCGTCTGCGCGGCAGCGTGCCACCTTCTCCCTCATCTCCTGGGTGTCGTGCGCGGCCCTGGCCCTTCGCTTCGCCCGGTCATAGGATGCCCTGGCTGCGCGGAAGTTTTGCCACACCTCTCCTTCTCGTACCACTGGACAACCCAGCGCTAGCTTTGCTTGCACAAACACCGTACGCGCCGCAGCACACTCTTCGTTCCACCATGGAGTCTCCTGCTCCCGTAGGTTGGCCGGTCGTGTGGGACCGAAAGCCTTTTCTAATGCATCGTACAAACATGTGCCTAAGGCTTCGACCGCTTCGGTGGTGCTAATGCCACCCTCCTCCGCGCAAAGTGCCACCTTAATCTGTTCGATTTTCCCTACAACTGGCGAACCGTCCGCCTTGAACAAGCCACTGAACAAGTGCTTCTTCTGTACGTCAAACTCTGTGCGCTTCTTTGCGGGGCGTGTGCGGCTCGCTGTGGCTTCCTGCCCTTCGACCTCCAAGCCCAGTGTCAACGTGACCGGCCGATGATCACTCGCTTCCTTCAATCCGCCGTGCCTCCACTTTAGAATCTCGCCCACTTTCAAAGCCACCACCTTCGGGAATAGGGTCGGTGACGCCACACAGAGATCAATCATGCTGCCACCTGCGTCGCCCTTTGGGAAAGTAATGTGACCTGCTGCATCTCCCGGCGCCCTTCCGTTCAAAAGTACTAGTCCTTGCGAACGGCACATGCGCCCTAGGTACTCCCCGAAACAGTTTGTTTGGGCATCCTCGGATGCTCTCACTGGGAGCCCCGCGTAGTCTGCAGTACAGGGCATATCTGACGTGGAACCACCCCCTAGTGCTACGTCCTCCAGCGCCTCGAGCTGTGCTAGATCCGGTACGTCAATGATGCTTGTTGAGATGCGTGCGTTCAGATCACCAATAATTAGCACTTCTTCTCCGCTTTGCCGTAGCTCGAGGATCGACTGTTGTAGTCTGCTGAATACAGACTCGGCCGTGGCTTCCCGTGCTGTCCGCGTCTTTCCGCCCTCCCTGTAAACCCGCGAGGTTTCTGGCGCTAGGTAACAACAAGCTAACAACACACTGCAACCTTCATTTGATTTGATACGCATCCACACAATTTCGCACCCCGTGAGATGGACGTCCGTCTTGACATGCGAAACGCCGCCCGCTAGGCACTCCCGTACATACACAGCAACGCCTCCAAAATCTGACCGCGTGGCCTCCTGGGACCTATGTGCACGGACAACTGTGTAACCGTCTAGCTCGATTGATTGGTCCGGTACCCAGTTCGTGAGGTGCGCTTCCGAAATAATGATAATGTCGTGTGAACGTGCAACAGTGCCTATCCCGCGGTCGTGCAGCTTGCATGCCCCAGCGGTGACCAGCCCATGGGCATTCCATGCGAAAATGCTGATGCCACCCCGGCCCCCGCCTCCCTATGAATCAGTCTCGCCTGTGGTCCCCAAGGCGTCGTACGCATTGTGCTGCTGGTTGTGGCCGCCGCCGCTGTGACCTCCGCGGCTTGGCAAGTGGCTTCTGCCGCCAGCACTCCCACCCCCGCGGCCACTGCGCCCCCCACCTCGTCCTCCGTTTCCGCCGGCCTGATGCCCTCCTGCTCCCTCGCGCCCGCGTCCGCCTTTGGCCTTACACGGCGTGAAGCCCTCCTCATCGACGCGGTTGCCGTACTGGTCACAGAGAACAGTAGTGTGGCCGCGCGCATCGGCGGCTGTGCGAGCCGGCGACTCCATCACCACGTCCTCCGTAGCAGCGTGGGGGTTGCTGCCTGCTGGCGCGGCGCTGCTGCCCGCTGGCGCGGCGCTGCTGCCCACGGGCGCGACGCTGCTGCCCGCGGGCGCGGCGCTGCTGCCCGCGGGCATGACGCTGCTGCCCGCGGGCGCGACGCTGCTGCCCGCGGGCGCGACGCTGCTGACCGCGGGCGCGACGCTGCTGCCCGCTGGCGCGGCGCTGCTGCCCGCGGGCGCGGCGCTGCGGCTTGGGGCCGTGGCACCGCCCGCCTCCACCACCTTACCGCTGGCCATTACCTGGCGCTGCCTGGGGTCTCGTGCGCGCAGCGGCTCCCCGTGTGTGGGTAGCGCTGGCCAGCTAGCCGCGAGGACCTCCGGTGCTGTGGTGGCTTCGCTCGCCTTGCTGGGCTTGCCCCGCCGCGACAGCTCTGCGCTTTGCGGCGTGAAGCGAACCGCCCGCTTTTCCCCTACAGGCTGTGCCGCCGCCGCTGTAAACTTCGGCTGCGGGAATCCCTGGGACTGTTGCTGCGGCGATGCCGCGGCGACGTGTGCCCAGGTCACCTGCGTCTGCGCCGTAGGCTGTCCGAATGGGAATCCTTGCGCGTGCGGGGCGGGCTGTTGCATGTATGGCTGCTGGGGCTGCACATGTGCGTACATGGGCATGTGCCCGGGGAAGCCCCCGTGGAATTGCGGCATGAGCCCGTGACCCATGTGCTGCTGCGGCGGCGGTGGTGGCGGCGGTGTCTGCACTGTCATCCCCTGCTGCTGCTGCTGCTGCTGCTGCTGCTGCTGCTGCTGCTGCTGCTGCTGCGGCTGCTGCTGGGGCGGCGGCGGTGCATAGGGTGGCCCGTAGGCCGTCTGCTGGGGTCCGTAGACCGACTGCTGGTGCCCGTAGGCCGACTGCGGGGCCCCGGGGGGCCCGTAGACCGACTGCTGGTGCCCGTAGGCTGACTGCGGGGGCCCGTAAGCCGACTGCGGGGGCGCGGGGGGCCCGTAGGCCGACTGCTGGTGCCCGTAAGCCGCCTGTGTGTGTCCGTAGGCCGACTGCGGGGGCCGTGGCGGCGGAGGGGGCGGCGGCGGTGCTGCCTGGGCCTGGCGGCCCTGACCAGCGCCCCCATTAGTTGCTCCTCCCGGACTTCCCGCGGCCTGTGCCGCCCCCGTGTCTACCTCCATGTCCGAGTCGCCCGCGTAGCCGCTGTATGGCTTAGCCGGCTGGTCACGGTCGGGTCGCCACCACAGCTCAGCGCCCAGCCTCCATTCGGGGCGCATGCCCTCCTGATGTAGGCTGTCGTGTGTGGCCTGCAGTCTGCCGCGCTCCGCCCTGCCTGCGTTTGTCAAGTAGTCATCAAGCCTGATGTCTGAGCCTGACTCGCGCATCGCTTGCTTGGCTGTGAGCAGCCGCAGGCGGAGGTCTGAGTAGCCGCCCAGGTGGAGGCACAGCACGCGCGACTGTGGGTGGTCGCTGCCAGTGACCGGCAGTTTGGGGAGGTAGAACCTGCCCTTGTACTGCTTAGTGACCGCCTTGCTAATTGCATCGCTGATCAGATGTGAATCGTTCGAAATGTTGCCCTTAATTGCTAGTTTGTCCTCGAAGTAGAACCCATTACTGCTAACACGCTCATGCGTGCGGGCCCGGGCCTGCTCTGCTTCTGCCTGTATTTTAGAAAGTCCTGTCTCCAGATGTGTCAGGCGCTGGTCGTGCGCGGTGATCTTCTTGTTCAGAGGTGCGGTGCTGTCTTCGATTTTCGTGAAAATGTCGCCGCGCAGGGCCAACAAGTCACCCCGCAGTATTTCAACCGCATCTTGGGTAAATTGGCTGTTCATGGCTTGTTTTGCAATCGGTTGGGGCTAGGTTATCTACATGTCGGCGGAGTTAGGTCAAAAGTAATTGTAATTGTAATTGTCTGTAGATCTCTGTAGCTCGTGTCTGTGCGTCTGGGGCCGTACCGCTTGTGTGCGCATTAAGCAGTTTATTGGGATGTGCTCTTCAGCACGCCAAACACCATCCTTTGGCCTGGGGTCGCAGCGGCACCGGCATGCAAGTCCTCTGATGCTGACGGCATCTCAGCGGACCTATACAGCAGGTACCGCAGCATTTTTGCCCTCCACACGCAGCAGTAGAGAAACCCCACAAATGGCACTACACAACCAAACTCCAATTCCCACCCGCAGTACCCGTAGCTCCCTTGCCCAACTACCAAATTCCGGATGAAAAGCGAACGTTGCGTGGGAACTGGGTGTCATGCGCGCACGCGGGCATTGGTTCTGGTGGACACGGGGACTAGGAATGCTCGGCGCGGCACGGCTGCTCAGGGCCGCCAGGGACCCACCGCGCGCATCCCTACTACTGACATGTTGCGAGATGATGCTCGGTACACACGGACAGACGGACAGGGGGTCCTGGGGAGAGCCTAGGTCTCCGCTCACTGACACCTCGCTGGCTGGCGTGTAGGCTGAGTCCGGCTGACCAGTAAACCGTACCCAGGGTTGCATGCTTCAATGGGCGGCAACTAACCCAGATGCTCGAGCTAAGCTTACAGCGAGTTGGTGTCCTACCATCAGCCCCCACTTGCACCGGCCGGCGGGGCCTGTCGGCCGCCCGGCGAGGGCGGCGAGCCAGTGCTAAGCTATATAGGGTCAGACGCGAGGTCCTGGTGCATGCCAGGGCCGCGTCTATATGAGAGCGGTGAGCTCGTCCACAAGCACGACAGTACGGCCAACGCGTACACCGCGTCACACAACACCAGGGTTACGAAACCCTGGGTCTACGATAACTCCCGGCCATGAACGGGACAATGTCGGCAACCGGGCGCGACATGGGGTTTAGCTCTTGACGCCCCCGTGGGCTATGCTGTAGGTCGTCCCTCGCTTTGGCTCGTGAAGCCCCCGACTGGGGCGGCCGGGCCTGTGTGGGATCTTGGCCACTTTGGCTGCTTTGGATTTGGACGTCAGCGGACGTCATGGCGGGTCGTCGGGAGGCCGCCAGTGGCGTTCTGTCGCCACGTGCAGCTTCGGCCATTGGCGCCGCAGTGGATGCTGATTTCCGGAAACGCCTGCAGTCTTTTGCCTGCCTGCTGCGTTCTTGGGATTCTGTGCCGTTCCGTCACCCTTTCTCGGCGCGTAGCCTGGAGGGGGGGATGACTCTGGTGTTGCCTGACGATGGAGATTCCCCACCGCCGTCCCCATGAACGGGGATTAGGGGGGTAGAAAACAAACAAGCCGAATAACAAACAAGCTGGAGCTGAGAGTCCCGCGGAATGCTGGGATAGTATCCCAACGAACTTGGTCGGTTGCGGTTCCACCGGAACCACCCGACCGTCAACTCCGTCGGGTGGTTCTGCGACAGGGAGCTGGTACGTAGCTGGGCGTGGGACCGGCTGGGAAGAGAATGCGCTGCGTGATTGGGCAGCCATACGGCTGATTGCACGCGGCGCCGGCTGGGAAGCTGCGATTAGTGCTTGTGTAAGACACAGATGAGATGCGTGGGGCTGGCTCTGTTTCCATGGGCCTGCACAGGCGGTCACACGGGGAACAATGAAGGCACGCTTACAGATGCCCCATAGCGCCAATCTCGCTTTGCGCCGACACTCCGTCCTGCCAACCCGCGTGGCCACTGCGTCCGAGCGTGCGCGTGTTTCACTTCAGGACAGGGCAAGCAATGCACTGAGCACCGCGGGAAGTGTCCGGATGGCAAGAAATGAGCGCACGCCCCTGTGGCCCCAGACCGAACTCGGCAAGAACCCGCCTGTGGTCAGCTTCCTGGCGGTGTCGGACCTCATGACCGCCTTCAAGCAGGTGGGGGGGGGGGCCCAGTGAGGGCCTGGGCGTGGATCTGTGGATGCCACTGGAGGGGCCGGGGCTAGGGCGGAGGGGAGAGGCGGGCCCGGGAAAAGATGGAAGGGGAGTCAAGGCTCAGGTCGATGAGCGCGTGCGTGGGCAGCAAAAGGAGCATCGCTGCGCTGGTTTCCGGGGGCCCCAAAGCACGTCAGAAACGTGCGGAGCACTGGCTTTGGCAACCATATTTTACACGTATGGGAACCTTCCCCCCAGCGTCCCCCCCTATCCCGTGGTGCGGGTAGGCTGCCCAACGCTGGCCCTCGGCGCCCGTCTCGGCACAGCATGATACATTTGTTTGCTAATTCGGAGTCCCCTCCCCCCTCGACTCCCTTCCTGGCGGACCTGGGCGGACAGCCCCGCTTCCACCCCGGCCGGCTCATGACCCCACCGTCATCGACAGCAGTGGAATATACGCAACGGTGAGCCAGGAGTGGGCTTGGCATACGATGCGATGCAGTTTGGGGGTTATTGGGGCTCGAAAGGCCGGTCATTCCAACGTCCTACCTGCTCCCAACGCAGCATCCCGCCCATCCCGCCCATCCACGCACACAGGTCTCGACATCCCCGCTTGTCCACCAATTTGTGCATATATTGGGAGGCCTCTACAGAGTAGGGACTTACAGAGCGTCATCAATATAATGCTCGCATTCATAAAGCGCGGCGCGACGATTTGAGCCTCTACATACAGTATGCCTTGCGCCCTCGCCTCATCGCAATACGGTACCATCGCCACCTTCCGCGACACGCGTCAATAACTTTCTGCTGTGTCCCCTTACGTCGCCGAGGGGCTTAGTTAAGGACCTCGACAGAACGACTCCCTGACCTGGACACAGCCCTGGACACAGTCAACACCCCTTACAAACCTTATGGACGCTATGATGCAACTGGAGCAGCTAAACGGGGAGATTGAGAGGAAGGACGAGGAGCTGAGGGTAGTGGACGGCAAGATTGAGGAAGAGCTGAGGAAGGAGGCGCGCAACCAAGACCTCGTGACGCACTTGAACGAGCGCCGCGAGCGGCTGGCCGAGGAGAGGAAGGACCTCAACGCTCAGCGGAAGATTCTGGAGGAGAAGCTGCCAGGTGGGACGTCAGGATGTCGCGAACTTAGCGTGCGGACCCTGCACGTCGCACCGCTCCCTTTTTGATGTAGCTAGTTTGGGGGTAATTGCATGCCGCCCTGCGAGTTTGCGCTCAACCCGTATTGCAACCGCAGCGGCTCCTGCCACCGGCTCTCCAGGCACCTTGACGTTGTTGTGGCGCACATTCATCTGGGTTTACGATACTGGAAGCGCCTGGCTCGACATGCCCCTGGAGCTCGAAACGCAGAACCCACTCCGCCGCGTGTCAGCACTCCTCACGCCCAACCCCGCACCGCACCCCACACACCAGACCGCATCGAGCGCGTGAAGCGGCATGCAATGTTAACCTGCATGTGCCCTCCGACCGTTTCCACATCGTGCAGGCGCGGCGGCCGGGCCGGGCCCAGGGAGCGCGGGAGCTGGCGGTGAGTTGTTTGGTTGTTGGTTGCTCCTGATCGGCACCAATTGGGCAAGGGTCAGGGGGTCGCACCCGTGGGGTTCCCCCTCAAGCCCCCCTCAAAAGCTTCCTGCATCACCAGCCCCGGTAGCTTCCTGGCTGGCAATCCCCGGGTATCTACCACAGCTGCGCGTGTCCCGATGGCCCGCTAGACCGATGACCCGACATTTGCGGCGCCTTACAGGCTAGGGACTTGCGACCGCGTGTTGTTGTTGTGTTTGTCTAGGAGGCGCCGATCCCGCTGCGAACTCCGATTGTTGCATCTAGGCCTCAGTTCTACCGGCCCCAGGATTGATTGATCATGACTCTTGAGTTGCGTGGGCCTCTGCCGAACTGCTCGCGCCTGACTCCGGAAACTGCGTTTCGTGATAACGTGCACAGACCCAAGTTGAAGCGCATGCAGCTAGCATAGGGCGCATAGCAAGTCGCGCCGCTCTGCTGCCGGTCGTCCTGCCAGCTTTGCGCCAAAACTCAGTTGCGATCGCAGCGGCTCCTGCCAGCGGCTCTGCCAGGCACCTTGACTTGGTCGTGGTGTGCATCCTCTTTACTTGCGTGTTTACAGTACCCCTGTCTGCATGCCCTGGTAACCGAAAACCCCTCTCCTCCACCCCCGCCGCGTGTAAGCACTCCTCGCACCCCAGCCCAGCCCACCTTTTGAGGTGTCCTGCAACTACTCAGATGCAGGGTGTGGCCTCCCCTGCTGCCCTCCTCCCATGTCTATTCGTCTTTCCCCTTGTGTGCAGGTGCGGCGGCAGGGCCCAACAAGGACGTCGTCATGACCGCCTTCATCCGTGCAATGCAGACCGCCAAGCTTGAACCCGTCGGCAGTGGCATGTCGCTTCTGTCGCTCGGCCCAAACGTGTACTTCCCTGACGACACTGACGAGCGCCGGAGCACGCTGCTTGTGCGCGACTTCTACGCCAAGCTGCTCGAGCGCATGAAGGGCGGGCGAGCGTGGCTGCTGACAGGCGTGCCTGGCACGGGCAAGTCATGGTGGATCTGGTACGCCATGTTCGAGCTGCTGCAGGAGGTGGAGCCGCCAGCGATCGTGTGGCAGAGCTTCAAGAAGGGGACGCGCCGCGTGTTGTTCAAAGATGGGGCGGCATACGTGGGCGACAGCAGCGCTTTCATTGAAGACCTGCAGCTGGATTCGACGTGGTGGGTAGTTATGGCAAGGAATGAGAAGCCAGCAACAGTTAGACAGCAATAGTAGCAGGTCCCGTATAGCTGCGCGTCTTTTCTGTCGGTTGCCCATGTGTGCCTCATCACTTCAGCGCCTGACGCCGTGCTCCTGCCCTCCTTGCTAGGTTCTTCGTCGATGGAATGCTGCCGGAGTGGGTGGTCGCGCGCACAGTCATGGTGTGCTCCCCCAAGCGCAGCATCTACAAGGTGCGTGCTGGCATGCACCAACTGCAGACGATCAGCAGTTTCTACTACCTAGTGATGAAGGCTGTAAGTGGTAGTCGATTACCACGCCTTTTGTTGGTGGGTCATGGATGCTTAGGGGTGCATGTCCTCTGGCATGTCGCAACCTGCACGCAGGACTGGCTCAAGGGTCGCAGCAGCATCCAGCTGACGATGCCCCTGTGGACCTGGCCAGAACTGGAAATGTGCTGGCAGCACCTGTACCAGGACAAGGGGGTGGGTCGGGTGTCGTGTAATCCTGGGGGGTGGGTCGTGTATTTCTGGGGTGGGGAGCGGAAGAGATAGGGTCGCACGTCGGGTGCTGCTGGTGTTGTAACTAGGATGTGCATAGCAAACGGTCTAGATTGAGTTCCAATGTTGACCGACGGAGCTATTGGTCAGTGCCCTCCTCTGTTGTATGCCGTGTATGCCGCAGCTCTCCCTCGAACGCGTCAAGTGCAACTTCAACCTGTGGTATGGGGGCGTGCCGCGGCTGGTGCTGGAGGACCCTGCCCGCCGCAGTGATGAATCGCTCGACGGAGATATCGCCAGATCAGCAATCAAGGCGACAAGCATTGAGCAGGTGCGTGTAGTGAGCGGATAGTGACATGTGTTGCAGAACATGGGTTCTTCTGGCAACTAGTAGCTTTTGGTTGGTCGCGGAGTCCTTATGCTGAGGGCGTGGTGTCCCAGGTCCAAAACGCAGTTCTCCGTTCAGTATGCATGCGATGTTTACGTCCACTCTGGTTGTGCTGCTGTTGTAGGTGGAACGCGCCATCGGTGGGGGGTACGATGCGGGCTCAGAGGCCAGCCACCGCGTCATCCATCAGAACGGCGACCGCAGCACGTTCTGCAGCAGCACCTACAACTTTGCCACCAGCACAGTCGCGGCGCAGTTCATCAACGAGGTCAGCAGCCACAGCGTTCAGGCGCGGGTGCTGGCCGAGCTGGCTGGCCCGTCAAGCAGCCTGGCCAGCTCGCGTGGGCAGATCTTCGAGGCTCAGGCACACAAGACCTTGCTTAGCGGCGGGTGCTTCGAGTTCAGGTACCTTGATGTGCCCTGCAACAAGTCCCGCAGCAAGCTTGGGCGGCCCAGCGCCGCTTACCTAGCTGCAAAGAAGGCTGCGCTCGCGGCGGCTGCCACCGCCTCGGCTGGCGGGGCTGGTGGCGCCGCAGCGGGCCAGCCACTGCAGCTGCAGCTGCCAAGCTACGGAACAGCGGTGCTCTTCACGCCCGGCGAGGGAAAGGGCATTGGCGGCTTCAGCAGCGCAGCAAAGGCGTGCGCAACGCCCTCCTACCTGCAGCCCGCCGGATCAGCGCACCCCGTCATCGACGCCTGCATCTATCCAAACCAGCTGTTGCAGTGCACCGTCACCCCTGACCGCAACTCAATCGACGAGGAGCTACTTGAGCAGCACCTACAGTGCCTGCCGGACCAGCCGAAGTACTTCCTCGATTACGTTGTGCCTGCCGACAAGTACGACAGCTTCCAGGTCCCTGACTTAAGGCGCAAGAGTGAGCGCGTGCGCAAAACGCTAGTGCGAGTTGTCAAGGTCAACTGCGCACTGCGGCCTGTCCCGCGGCAGCTGAGCGCAGCGTCATTGCAGCGAGCGCGGGTCGCCGTGGCGCGTCAAGTGCTCTAAGGCTCTCTTTGGCCCATCAATGGTCGCTTCAATCCAGTTGGCCGGACTGCATCTCAGCTGTATGCGCAGCACGGTGGGAGGCTGGGGTGGGATGGGGGTGCAGCAGCTGAGGCGCGGCTACGCTGCTGCCTCGCCCTACCGCCCGCACCTGCGTGCCGTGGCCGCACGGCGGCCGAGGGGGCAGTGACGGCCCGGCTCGCCGCAGCCTCGCTGGTGGCCTCACCCTGCCGCCCGCACCTGCGTGCCATGGCCGCACGGCGGCCGAGGGGGCAGTGACGGCCCGGCTCGCCGCAGCCTCGCTGGTGGCCGTGCAAGCCGCCGACCCCCTGCACGACCACGCCCCAGCCGGCGCCGTTGTCCTTCAACCGCTAGCAGGCGACGCCAGCGGTACGGAAAGTAGTACCGCGACGACGCCAACACTCAACGGTGGCAGCGTCAACCTGACAGCCGAGCAGTAGCGCCGGGAAGCAGCCTGGCGCCGCCTTGAGTGCGTGATGGCGCCGCTAGACCAGCAGCGTGTGGCCCCAGCGAAGCGCCAAAAGGCCGAGCAGGAGCGGCAGCAGCTGGCGCTGCGGCAGCGCACGGCCGCCGGGGGGCCAGCGGCGCGGCACAAGAGGCGAAGGCTGCGGCCGACGCGGCTGCGTGGACGGCGGCTGTGGCGGCGGTGGCAGGGGCGGCGGTGGCGGACGGTTGAGATGACCAGCAAGCGCTGGATCTCGCGGCGCACGTACGACAGTCATACGCGCTTGAAGACGCGGTCGCAGGCATCAGCGCGGCGGTTGTCTCGGCCCAGCTGCAGGCCATGGCTCGAGGCGTCAGCGGCGGCGTCTGTGGCAGCGGCGGCGGTGACCGAGGTTGTGAGTGCGGCGCGCCGTTGCCGCCGCCGCAGCGGTGCTTGCTTTTGGCGCTCCTCCAGCGGGAGATGGGCGGGCGGGGGCTTGCTCTTGAGGTCCAGGAGGGGGAGGAGCGGGGAGAGGCGGGGAGGAGAGGAGCGGGGAGGGGCGGGGTGAGTGCCAGGCGGATAATGCGGGGGTTGGGATGGGTGCGAGTGCAGGGGCAGGGGCGGTGCGCGACTGGACCTGCGCGCGTGGCTGTGTGTTCCAACTTTGGGCGGTACAGCAGCGGGGAGTGGGGCCGCGGGCGGAGGCCTTCCTGCAGATTGCACAAGGGCTCGGGTGGGCGGGGCTCGGCTCCCCCCCCCCATGCTGCTCTCCGCCTTGACGGTGAAGGCCGCTACCGGGATGCAGCTGCGGCCGCACCTTGACTCGTTGCGGCAACATCATCATTTGTTATTAGTTTGGGATGCGGGCGTTCTGCCCCCTGAGGAGGTGTCGGCCCTCGAGGGCCTGTCGATTGTGTTGGCGCGCCTCTGGGCACTGCGGTGGGATAACTGTCATAAGGAAGCGCTTTGGCGGGTCGCCGTCAACAGGTGCTGGGCGTTCCCAATGCATGCGGCCATGCTGGCCCGGGGGGACGCCGCGGCCCGGTGCCATGCGTGTGGCGCGTGCATGCTGGGGGGGGGGGGCAGGCGGCATTACCTCTGGGACTGCGTACTGGCGCGGTCGTTGCGTGGGGTTGTGTCTGGGCGCGCCCGTGGGGGCCTTGGACGCGGCATTCGACCGTCCCGCGCCTCGTGGCACGGTCTTTGGCAGCTAGTTGGGGTGTAGTTTCTCGACTGTTGAGTTGGCATCTTCATGCCGAAGTGGATGTGCTGGGCTGCTATGCAGCATGGCTTTGGCCGGTCCTTGGGCCTTGCTTCGGCACGCCGTGCGTGGCTCGGCTGATGCGCACTGGTGCGCAGATGTTGGTTGCGAGGGTGGGGTCCCCCCGTGTACATGACGGGCCCCAACCCTGTTTTGCTCATCCAGCGTGGTCCGCGATCCACGCCGCGGGGAGGCGAGGCTGCGCCGCGATTGTGTCGGACCCTATTGTGGGCTTGTGCATTTCACGGGCAGGCATTGATGCGGTGCCTGCAGCGCGCACCGTGACGTGTGCTGTGGACGTGTGAGAGTGTGGTTAGCGGGCGTGCCGTTGCGTTACTTCTCACTCGGGCCGATGGTGCTCACACATGCATTGCTATCTGGCTGTTGCGCGGTGATGCATACTTAAGCGCGGGCGACGCCTGAGGCGTCGGCCCGCGGAACGTAACTTCATACATT
Source organism: Chlamydomonas incerta (assembly GCA_016834605.1). Classification (NCBI taxonomy): domain Eukaryota; kingdom Viridiplantae; phylum Chlorophyta; class Chlorophyceae; order Chlamydomonadales; family Chlamydomonadaceae; genus Chlamydomonas; species Chlamydomonas incerta. Next base: position 1,708,559 of record JAEHOC010000009.1, read on the forward strand.
CACTAAGGCTAGTGAGATCGACCACCATCATGCTCTCTTTCTAGGCCTAGGGCGAGTGGAAGGGCCGCAGCCGGGGTCCATGTAACACACATCGGAACAGCAACGCGAGCCTGTCTCTCTTTCCCCGACGGTCCAGTAGCTGCACTCCAGTCGTCATGCACCCTAGTTTGGCCCAGCACACAGCTCTTGCGCGGCGCTGCAGAGATGTGAGGTAGCTGGAGCGGAGTGGCGAGCTCCCACCGGCCGCGCATTCGCCAGCGTGCGCAGCCGGGCGTCACTCGCGCGAGGATGACGTTCCGCGGGCCCAGCGTGGCGCACAAGAGAGCATGATGGTGGTCGATCTCACTAGCCTTAGTGAATGTATGATTGCGAGGTTACAAGAAGGGGACAGTGTAAACACCATCACGGCTACGAGGGAAGCCACCATTCCGAGGAACGCAGCAAACCGCAACCCCCGCTTGGCTGCCAACCCAACTCACAGCTGCGTAGGCGCGTATGAAGGTACTCTCCAGGTATGCATCACCGCGCAACAGCCAGATAGCAATGCATGTGTGAGCACCATCGGCCCGAGTGAGAAGTAACGCAACAGCACGCCCGCTAACCACACTCTCACACGTCCACAGCACACGTCACGGTGCGCGCTGCAGGCACCGCATCAAGTGAAATGCACAAGCCCACAATAGGGTCCGACATACAGCCACCGTAGCTTCGGCTACCGCTGCGCTGTCCCCTCTACGTAATGATCGCATCCATAAAGAAGTAGCTAGTCGGGCTTTGTCACGAGGTACACACGGGGTTCCCCTGAGTTTGCGTGTAGTTTGCCTGTAGTTTTGCTGTAGTTTCCGAATTGGGGCGGCCCGCCCTTGGGAAAGCGTCCGTCCATTGTCCAAGCCCAGCCAACCTCATGCTTCCACTCGGGACCTCGTCGACTCGGTAAGGGATTTTTGTTTACAAGTTTGTTTGGGATTTCGGCAGCTGGCGACCGCATCACGAAAGTTCCCAACTGCGAGGTCATAGTCGGCAAGGTGAAAAATTGGGAATCAGGCGCGGTTGCCACTTGTTGACGCAAGTGCGGGGTACAAAGCTGAGTTGCTTGTCTTTGTTCAGAGTCGGGGAGCGCAGCAAGCAGGAGTGGCTGAGCACACTTCCAAACGTGGCCGGGGGCGCCAAGGTTGTAACGGCCGATTTGCAACTCAGAACGTGTGAATTTCTGCCATCATGTGTTTTTTCAGTCCCAGTCGGGAAGCGCAGCGAGCAGGAGTGGCTGAGCAATCATCCACACGAAGGCGCCAAGGTTGTAACGGCCACTCGGAACGTGTGAATACTTTGAACTTTTCGAGGTTAAAGAGGTTGTGAACCGCTAGAGGCACAACGCAAGGTTTAGAAATCTGTATATCGACGCCAGAAGAGGGCACTGAACGAGCTGGGTTAGGAGGCTTTCGTAGTCGCTGAGGTTTCCTTTTTGTGTGTGTGAAGCGAGGAAGCCGCGCCAGCCTGCGATAGAGAAGGGCTAGGTGGTGCCCACAACCCCAAAGCAGCCCCCTTTCCCCGCCCGCCCAGCCCTCCAAGCCCGGCCCGAGAGGTCCCTGCAGCCCACCCGCCCGCCAAGGCGAGAGGTTTCCTTTGAGTTATCCCGGAGTTATCCTGGAGTTATCCTGGACTTATCCCCGAGTTACTTTTTGGGGGCGCGGATACTAACCTTTCCCCCAGCATTTACAGTGGCAGCTGCTTCTAAGTCGGGTATTCACCCAAGCATCAGCTTAGGCTCACGACCCAACAGGGAGGAAGGTGGGGGTCGGCCGACCAGGTGGGAGGAGGAGGCTGGTCTTGGCAGTCAGCAACATGTGCGGGCTCGCCATGCGATACTAGGAATCAGAGGTATAGCGGGAGGTGGACGCACGATGCTGAAATTTAACCCCCCCATGGTCGCACAACCTGAAAAATGCAGTCTGTCTACACCACCCAGCAGCGCAGCCCCTGGCGCTCATGACGGCACGTAAGCACCCCACAACGGGGAGGCCGATCGTGTTGGGGAAAGTGGTAGACACGGGCTGTGCACTGATTGAGCGAGTGTGCTCCGCGCTCATGAACCTACCGGAACTTGTGATACTCGATGCCAATCTACTTCAAGCGGGGCCATGGGTTTCGCAAGCACCATTGTGGGGCAACCCAACCTTGACTTTTAGACAGAGAAATGGTGTGAATGTATCTTTGGAAGGGGGCTTCTCGGATATTGTTGCACTAGGCTCAATTACCACAGTCGGAGACGCAGTGAGGGCTATTGATACGTTTGCACGGGTTAAGGAGAAATTGCAAGACGTGCCGGCCAATACCAGAGCCCCACCCCGGATACGGAGTGAATGCACACGCGCTTACAAGGAAGATGTGATTGATGCGGGAATTTTTGGAGGACTAGGGATAGATTTGATGCCGAGGCCCCTGAGGAATGGGATAGATGCATTTCGACGCATGCAAAACTTGATTAACCACCTGCCTGCGGGATGGACAGAAGCGGCACGAACAGGCATGGGACTAAACCAGGATCAAGCATACACGGAAATGATTGACCATATAGTGGGGTGCCTTGGATGGAAGATGAACAATCAACCAATTCCACTGGCGACCGTTTCGGTGAAGCAGGCCACGTACCTGCAGATGCGTGAAGCGTTTGGGAAACTAGCAGAAAAACATGCTGATTTTGTCCACGAGGCTAAGGGTGGTAACGTAGGTGATATAGTGATGGCGATAGAGGACAAGGAACGCATCTCGAGCACATATGAACGCTTGTGGAAGCTTAAATGGGAAGCAGAGCAGAAAGAAGCCTTCTGGAGGCTAGCAGTGGATGGATTCCCAGGCTTCTCGATGCACAGAGGGCAAGGTCATAAATGCCCATGTGGGGTGACGGATGCGCAGTCTGACCGCGCACACCATTTCAGCACGTGCACAATTGCTAGCACGCTACGGCTGCATTTTCAGGAAGCGACAGACATAGGTGATGAGGATCACATAATTGCGGGATAGGCACTGTTGCACGTTCACACGACATTATCATTATTTCGGAAGCGCACCTCACGAACTGGGTACCGGACCAATCAATCGAGCTAGACGGTTACACAGTTGTCCGTGCACATAGGTCCCAGGAGGCCACGCGGTCAGATTTTGGAGGCGTTGCTGTGTATGTACGGGAGTGCCTAGCGGGCGGCGTTTCGCATGTCAAGACGGACGTCCATCTCACGGGGTGCGAAATTGTGTGGATGCGTATCAAATCAAATGAAGGTTGCAGTGTGTTGTTAGCTTGTTGTTACCTAGCGCCAGAAACCTCGCGGGTTTACAGGGAGGGCGGAAAGACGCGGACAGCACGGGAAGCGACGGCCGAGTCTGTATTCAGCAGACTACAACAGTCGATCCTCGAGCTACGGCAAAGCGGAGAAGAAGTACTAATTATTGGTGATCTGAACGCACGCATCTCAACAAGCATCATTGACGTACCGGATCTAGCACAGCTCGAGGCGCTGGAGGACGTAGCACTAGGGGGTGGTTCCACGTGAGATATGCCCTGTACTGCAGATTACGCGGGGCTCCCAGTGAGAGCATCCGAGGATGCCCAAATAAACTGTTTCGGGGAGTACCTAGGGCGCATGTGCCGTTCGCAAGGACTAGTACTTTTGAACGGAAGGGCGCCGGGAGATGCAGCAGGTCACATTACTTTCCCAAAGGGCGACGCAGGTGGCAGCATGATTGATCTCTGTGTGGCGTCACCGACCCTATTCCCGAAGGTGGTGGCTTTGAAAGTGGGCGAGATTCTAAAGTGGAGGCACGGCGGATTGAAGGAAGCGAGTGATCATCGGCCGGTCACGTTGACACTGGGCTTGGAGGTCGAAGGGCAGGAAGCCACAGCGAGCCGCACACGCCCCGCAAAGAAGCGCACAGAGTTTGACGTACAGAAGAAGCACTTGTTCAGTGGCTTGTTCAAGGCGGACGGTTCGCCAGTTGTAGGGAAAATCGAACAGATTAAGGTGGCACTTTGCGCGGAGGAGGGTGGCATCAGCACCACCGAAGCGGTCGAAGCCTTAGGCACATGTTTGTACGATACATTAGAAAAGGCTTTCGGTCCCACACGACCGGCCAACCTACGGGAGCAGGAGACTCCATGGTGGAACGAAGAGTGTGCTGCGGCGCGTACGGTGTTTGTGCAAGCAAAGCTAGCGCTGGGTTGTCCAGTGGTACGAGAAGGAGAGGTGTGGCAAAACTTCCGCGCAGCCAGGGCATCCTATGACCGGGTGAAGCGAAGGGCCAGGGCCGCGCACGACACCCAGGAGATGAGGGAGAAGGTGGCACGCTGCCGCGCAGACGCCCGACTGCTGTGGAGGATGATTGAGGGACGGACTAAGGAGCAGTGCCCAGTCACGGCCGATGGGTTTCGGGATCATTTTGCGACCCTACTAAACGACGGCGCAGGCGGGGGATGCCCAGCAGCCGCCCACTGCATTTTGGGTTCGGGTGGGAGGATGTCCGAAGATCTTTTTGCGGCTGACCGTACGTGTCTGCACGAGATGTTGAATAGCGAGATTACCCTTGATGAGGTAACACGCGCACTAGCAAGGCTGCCCAACGGCAAGGCAGCTGGCTTAGAGAAGGTACCGTCTGAGTGCTACAAGTACGCGGTAAAACCGGGCGACCCCACCACTGAACCGCCGACACCGGCACTCAATAGAGTTGCACCGCTGGTGCACGTGTTGTTTAATAAAATCTGGAGCGAAGGGGCTTATCCTGAGCAATTTACTACAACTGTTTTGACACCAATTTACAAGCGGAAAGGTGACGTGCAGGCGCCTGGTAATTACCGGGGCATTGCAGTAGGGGGCGCCCTCGCAAAGTGCTATGCATCGATCCTTCTAGAGAGGCTGGCGAATGCCGGGGAGGAGTTTGAGTGGAGGCACACGGCTCAGGCCGGATTCAGGAGGAAGTACGGCACAACGCATCATCTTTTTGTCCTAAGGCATCTCATCAACAAGCACACGCGTGCTGGCGCCACCACCCCCCTCATTGTCGTACAAATTGATTTTGAAAAGGCTTTCGACAAGGTCCCACGACCATTAATTTGGATGAGACTGGAGGAACGCGGGGTAACGGGTGAGATGTTGGCGGCTTTGAAAAAAGCGTACGAGAGAGTGATGATGGTAGTGAAGGCCGGGGGTAAGCACAGTGCCCCCTTCGCAACCACGCAAGGGGTCAAGCAGGGCTGCCCGCTTAGCACAGAGCTTTTCGGCCTCTTTATAGAAACCTTAGCAGAGTACATTGATTCGGAAGATACGGACGAAGCCACAGGTGCACCTGAGATGAATGCACATGTGCAAACACAAGCATTGGATGGGGCTAAGCGCACTAGGGTCCGCGCCGCCGACCCTGCACGAACACAGTAGAGCATTCATACCGGTTGCACAGCATAAGCTTTTGATGAGATTCCGTTTATGTTGCTGGCCAATCACCGCGAACCGTGCCTGGGAGAGGCCTAGGGAGGAGAGGACGTGCCCACTATGTACGGCCAATGAGGTGGAGGATGAGCACCACGTCCTGATGCAATGTGCTGCCTACACCGAGTTACGAGCGTGCAGTGGCCTAGACTTTAGCCCAAGCATGCGCGAAGTGATGCTGAAATCTGAGCCTGTCAAGTTAGCTGCATTACTCAGCTCCATCTGGGAGCATAGAAGTAGGGAAGTCCCCCTTGCAAGGGGAGAACAATAAATAGGACAATCATGCACTGGCGTTATAAGGGTCACCCCGGCCCGGGCCTCCGGTTTACACGCAGCAGGAAGGCACGCAAGAACGTGCGCACCACTCTGTAACCACACACACACGAATGGCAAAAAGGTGTCACTGCTGATGTACGCGGATGATGTTTCCCTGCTGGCCACCACCCCTGAGCGGATGCGCCACTTGCTATCATTAGTAGACACGTTCTGCCTAGCTTTTGGCATGAAGGCAAACGTTACCAAGTGTGAGAGGCTGGTTTTTGCAGCCAACGAAGTAACGGCCAGCACTGTGTGCAGCGGATGCCAGGGTTTAAAGCTAGCAGGGCAGCCCATCCCTGCGGTGGACAAGGCGCGCTATCTTGGACTAGTGTACGGTCCGGGTAGGGCCTTCGTCAGCTGCAGGGAGACACTCTGCGAGTCAGCAAGGAGAGCCATGTGTGGGCTTAACACTAGATTGAACCGTTTACGCATTTTCGCACCAGATATTCGCATGAGGTGTTTCGACGTGCAAATCCGATCCATCCTTGCCTACGGATGTGAGGTATGGGGTCCCGACGTGCTAGTAGAGATGCTAGACGGAGGACCGCCACCCAGGAGGAATGACAGGAACAACCTAGCACAGGGCGCATTTGAGGCATGTTTGCGTGACGAGGCCGTAAAGCTGCAGGTCCAATACATGCGACAGACAGTGGGAGCAGCCAAACCGTCACACCGTCTCCTGTTTGCGGAGCTGGCCCAACTGCCGCTGCACTTTTTCATAGCCAAACAATGTTTGGGTTTTTACAATAGGATTTCCGCGCAAAACAGAAGTCTGGCCTTTGATGCACTAGTCGACGAGGCACGGGAGGCATGGGCGAATCCAATGGGAGACGGGTGGTGCGCGCGGCTGTTCCGTTTTGTGGCGGCACAGGGTGTCGACGCGTGGCATTGGCCAGGCACACACGAGTCCAGAGAGGAGTGGAGGGCAAGCACGGTCCTACCCGATGGACCTATCTTATCTACCTTCAGGGGCCATTTGACGAGGGCGTGGGAGCACGAGAGGCTGGTAGCGGACCCGCACGCATTCCCTTCAGACGGCAAGCAACCCGGCATACACATGTGCAAACACAAGCATTGGATGGGGCTAAGCGCACTAGGGTCCGCGCCGCCGACCCTGCACGAACACAGTAGAGCATTCATACCGGTTGCACAGCATAAGCTTTTGATGAGATTCCGTTTATGTTGCTGGCCAATCACCGCGAACCGTGCCTGGGAGAGGCCTAGGGAGGAGAGGACGTGCCCACTATGTACGGCCAATGAGGTGGAGGATGAGCACCACGTCCTGATGCAATGTGCTGCCTACACCGAGTTACGAGCGTGCAGTGGCCTAGACTTTAGCCCAAGCATGCGCGAAGTGATGCTGAAATCTGAGCCTGTCAAGTTAGCTGCATTACTCAGCTCCATCTGGGAGCATAGAAGTAGGGAAGTCCCCCTTGCAAGGGGAGAACAATAAATAGGACAATCATGCACTGGCGTTATAAGGGTCACCCCGGCCCGGGCCTCCGGTTTACACGCAGCAGGAAGGCACGCAAGAACGTGCGCACCACTCTGTAACCACACACACACGAATATGGCTTGAAGTCCATGCGGCCCCACTAACTCCTTTGAGTCCGGAGGCGCGATGATAACTAAACAAAGGGGAATCAGCTAGCGGTTGCGCAATTCACTAGACCGAAGCGTTGTCACCGCGTGCAAGTAAGCAGCTAGCTTTTGAACGTCCGTGCCAAGCATAGCTCTTTTCATATCACTACCTGTAATACCCACTGCTTCCCTCAAGCTCGCGTACTTCGTGCATTCCAGCAAGACGTGCTTTTCGTCTTCCACGCCTCCATTCCCGCACAGCCTACACACCCGTTGCGCCCTAGCCCGGTACTGTCCCCCCGCCTGGGGGCGGTTCACTTCCAGGTCCCAGCAGCCCAAACGAAAGCGCATTAGGGCTATCAAATGCTTATGCGCCACGTACTGCCTCATATGGGCTAGTCTGCCTTGCTCAATCGATTAATCTTTTAGTGGCACTCCCATCCACTGCAGATACCTGCACATTTTCACCCCTGGCGCGCCGCCCACAGAGCGCCGCCCCCCACTTTCAGCAAACGATCGCGGGTCAGTGTGAAGACTAGTAGCCTCCCATTCGTGCATAAGTTTGCTGGAAAGCTCAGCTAGGAGCGTCCCAACCGGCAGCTCAGTTCGAAGCAACCATGCACCCAGCGCAGCCTGGCCTTGCGGTCCTTTTTCGGACCAGTCGTAACCTAGCTTCCTGCATACCTTATACAGCTTGCTTACCCAGCACATCCCCTGGAAAGCACTTGCTACTGCCGTGTTCACAGCATCCTCCAAGAACGTGTGCGCGAGTGACTTTTCTTGCTTGACTATGCGGTTCCAAAAACCAAAGACCAGTCGCGCCCAATGCAGATGCATTGGGTACGCCGCGAATTCAGCATAAAGCAGCCTGTGTGTTGGCTTACGCACCCCAGCCGCTCTCGCAAGGAAACACGTCTGCAGCGCAACCATTGGGTCAACCAAGGCCTTCTCGAACAGCGTGCTGGCCTTCCGCCATTTGCCACGTATGGCCCCTTCCTGTGCGCGATCATAGCCACCGTAGCTGACCCCCTCGAAGAGAGAGTACAACGCGTCCGGCCCCCATATCTCTACACCATAGGACAATACCGATCTCACTTGCACATCGAAACAGGTGTGCATAACGTCAGGTGCCAAACAGCCCCTCTTGTCTAGCGCAGCTATCAAACCGAGAGCAGCTCTTTTACCCGCGGCAATCAGCTCCTGGTAGCAGGAATCGAACGTCGTGGCTGGCCCGTAGTAAAGGCCTAGGTACCGCGCGCGCCCCTTCACAGGGATTCGCACGCCTCCGTACCTAAGGGCAGTAGCTCGCACCGCAGACAGTTGCCTCTCTACTGAGGTGCCAGCAAAAACCATGATCTCACACTTGCCTATATTCACACACATCCCGAAGGCCTCACAGAACTCATGCAACCTGTTTAGCAGGAACTGCATGCGATGGATGGACAGCGCACAGAACGTCAGATCGTCAGCGTACAGCAGGCAGGCCACAAGCTTGCCGCCAATCTCAGGTGCCTCATTACTCCACGTGCGACTGGGTAGTTTGTACCTATCCCATGCATCTATGTAATCGGCCAGGGCTTCAATGAAGATCCCAAACAGGTCCGTGCTTTTAGGGCATCCTTGCTTAACCCCCTGCAGTGATGCAAACAGGCTGCTTAACTTGCCGTTCACTTTCACCCTTAGGCAGACCTTCTGATAGCATCTCTCTAGCACCGTCAACATGTGCCCGCTCACCCCTCGCTCAGCCAGTCGTTGCCAAAGCACCCATCTAGGCACTTTGTCGAACGCCTTCTCAAAATCAATCTGACAAACAAACAGCGGTTTTGCCCAACCCATCTGGGACGTTGCATGCCTGGCTGCGATCTCTGCCATGGAGTACGGTAGGAGGCTATTGTTTGCCTCCAGAGGGGAACAAGGCAAGGTAGAAGAAGCAGCGATTCGCAGGATTAAAACGCAAGTTATATCAGACTTTTGGGAGCGTTTGCAGACGTATGTGAGCCTGGGCATCAAGCCAAGGGGGTGGGACGAAATCCCACCAAGCCACCCTTGGATTGAAAGAAGGGAAGACGGGAGTATGTGGATCAATAAGCCGACTTTCATTACAGTTGAAGAGGAAGGAGATTGAGTTTAGAAGATGGTGGCGCTCCCATGGGAGCAAGGCCTATTAGCCCAAGGCGCAGAGTAGGCTGTCGGCGCTGCAGGTGGCGCCCCTGAGGTCTAGAGCAGGGCGTCCGTACTAGTACGTGCTCGCTGGCTCGTGAGCTGCGTCAGCAGGTCCCTCCTGTAACCAATGCAATCTTTGGGAATCAATAGTCGGCCCAGGGGATCGTTCCGGAGGCTCAAGGGGGTGAGGTCGGGGGCTCCGCAAGGGTCTGAGGCTCAGCAATGCAGTGGCTGGGGTGGGGGCCGGGTAGTAGCACACTCTGGGATTATGGCCCTTCATGGGAGCGTTTCCCTTCATGGCGGCTTCCGGGCCAGCAGAGTGGGCAGTCATTGCTTGGCGCGGAACCGTTGCACAGTTGCTCCGCCAGCCGGCGCAAGAGCCTGGTGGCTTGCAGCACGGACTGGGGCTGGCCGCCCCAGACGGTTGGCGGGCCTGTTCGGTTGGCTGCTCGCGTGTGGGCAGACGTAGCTTGGCGTGGAAGCCCAAACTGTGCAGTTGCACAGCTAGGTTGCGCGGGGGCCGCATGGTTTGGGTCACGGACTCAGAGCGCTGCGCTGCGTGCTTTGTGTGGCTGCTCGCGGGTGAGCAGACATTGCTTGGCGTGGAACCTTAACTGCGCAGTTGTGCCACTATCCTGCGCGCAGGCCGGGCGGCTTGCGTCTTGTACTAGGAACGCCGCGCTGGCCTTGGAGCGTGCTTCCCTGACCTATGCGCAAGGCCTGGCCAAGCTGGCGTGGTCGCGCTGGTAGGGGCGGGCTTTAGTGGAACGCCGTACCTGACTTGACCCTGACTGCGCGATGGGAGCTGTGTTCGGGAGTTGGAGGAAGGGTTGTTCAAGAGTCACTTTTATATTGCTTGAGGGGTTAGAGGAGTACTGCGGTATCTGCTGTATAGTTCTGCTGGGATGCCGTCAGCGCAGAAGCACTTGCCTGCTGATGCCGATGCACCCCCAAGCCGATCACTTCCCGTGTGCAGGTTTGTATAGTCATTGGGTGGTCACCGGGTGGGCCTACTAGAATGGGACTCCGTTTTTGGGCGCGTCTGCTGTTGCCGGCTGGTGTGGCGGGTCTCTAGCAATTCCAATTACAATTACAATCTACGGCTGGTCCTCTACGCTACTCGGCTAATGACCACCGTAGTCTGGAGTCAGGTGAGTCGGCGCCTTGCTGTCGTTGCTGCGCTAACCCTGCTTGCCGAGCGCCTGCCTGCTTGTCGTCTTACCTCGTCTCGCCACCCTCTACCGTCCTAAGCCCTCCCTCGCAGCTCACAAGCCTTGACCGGCCTCAAACCACAAGCATCGCAGGGTACCTCGGTTTAGCTCGCAAGCTGGCCCCGGTACCCTCCTTGCTTTCTATTTCGTATACAGAACCCCCAAGCCGATGCTGTTTGCCGTGCTGAAAAGCACATCTCCATAATTTATACGCGATTCATAATCTACACAATGCGCGCGGTATGGCCCCAGACGCACAGACACGAGCTACAGAGATCTACAGACCAGCTACAGAGCTCTGAACAGCTCTGGATCACTTTTACGTCTCTGATGAATGTCTGGCAGTTCTGAGTCCCAAGGCGAGGCACCTGCGCACCTCCGATGTAGCGCCTGAGTATCGCTTTGATTTCCTTGAGTATTGCTTGAGTTACCCCGAGTTACACCGGAGCGATGGGGGGCACGGATCACAGTGGTACGAAACTGCAAGCCCACAAACATTTGGGATCCCAGTTGGCAGCGAAAGGTGGGGGTCCGAGACCAGGTTAGAAGGACGGGGGCTGGGTTCACAGTCAGGGTTCGACCACACTAGGGATTATTAATCGTTCTGCCTAGCTTTTGGCATGAAGGCAAACGTTACCAAGTGTGAGAGGCTGGTTTTTGCAGCCAACGAAGTAACGGCCAGCACTGTGTGCAGCGGATGCCAGGGTTTAAAGCTAGCAGGGCAGCCCATCCCTGCGGTGGACAAGGCGCGCTATCTTGGACTAGTGTACGGTCCGGGTAGGGCCTTCGTCAGCTGCAGGGAGACACTCTGCGAGTCAGCAAGGAGAGCCATGTGTGGGCTTAACACTAGATTGAACCGTTTACGCATTTTCGCACCAGATATTCGTATGAGGTGTTTCGACGTGCAAATCCGATCCATCCTTGCCTACGGATGTGAGGTATGGGGTCCCGACGTGCTAGTAGAGATGCTAGACGGAGGACCGCCACCCAGGAGGAATGACAGGAACAACCTAGCACAGGGCGCATTTGAGGCATGTTTGCGTGACGAGGCCGTAAAGCTGCAGGTCCAATACATGCGACAGACAGTGGGAGCAGCCAAACCGTCACACCGTCTCCTGTTTGCGGAGCTGGCCCAACTGCCGCTGCACTTTTTCATAGCCAAACAATGTTTGGGTTTTTACAATAGGATTTCCGCGCAAAACAGAAGTCTGGCTTTTGATGCACTAGTCGACGAGGCACGGGAGGCATGGGCGAATCCAATGGGAGACGGGTGGTGCGCGCGGCTGTTCCGTTTTGTGGCGGCACAGGGTGTCGACGCGTGGCATTGGCCAGGCACACACGAGTCCAGAGAGGAGTGGAGGGCAAGCACGGTCCTACCCGATGGACCTATCTTATCTACCTTCAGGGGCCATTTGACGAGGGCGTGGGAGCACGAGAGGCTGGTAGCGGACCCGCACGCATTCCCTTCAGACGGCAAGCAACCCGGCATACACATGTGCAAACACAAGCATTGGATGGGGCTAAGCGCACTAGGGTCCGCGCCGCCGACCCTGCACGAACACAGTAGAGCATTCATACCGGTTGCACAGCATAAGCTTTTGATGAGATTCCGTCTATGTTGCTGGCCAATCACCGCGAACCGTGCCTGGGAGAGGCCTAGGGAGGAGAGGACGTGCCCACTATGTACGGCCAATGAGGTGGAGGATGAGCACCACGTCCTGATGCAATGTGCTGCCTACACCGAGTTACGAGCGTGCAGTGGCCTAGACTTTAGCCTAAGCATGCGCGAAGTGATGCTGAAATCTGAGCCTGTCAAGTTAGCTGCATTACTCAGCTCCATCTGGGAGCATAGAAGTAGGGAAGTCCCCCTTGCAAGGGGAGAACAATAAATAGGACAATCATGCACTGGCGTTATAAGGGTCACCCCGGCCCGGGCCTCCGGTTTACACGCAGCAGGAAGGCACGCAAGAACGTGCGCACCACTCTGTAACCACACACACACATATTAATTGGCCTGGTAATTCGACAATTACCAGCCTTTAGTACAATAGTGACAGTAGGTTTGCATCTGGCGGATCTCACTGGCATGAGACGGGGGCGTGGTCGCGGGCACGGCCGCGGCCACGGTTCAGCGGACGCAGCGGATCCTGTGGACCTGAGCGCAGACGCGTATAGGACGCTGAAGAACGCGCTGAAAGAAGCAAAAAAAATAGCTCGTCGGGCGTTCTCACGAGATACACGGGGGTTCGCCTGAAGTTTGCCTGTAGTTTCCCTGTGGTTTTGCTGTAGTTTCCGAATTGGGGCGGCCCGCCCCTGCCCGCCCTTGGGAAAGCGTCTGTCCATGGTTCAAGCCCAGCCAACCTCATTTTCGCTTCCACTCGAGACCTCGTCAACTCGGAAACGGATTATTATTTGGGCAGCTGTTTACAAGTATTTGTTTGGGCATTATTTCGGCAGCTGGCGTCGGAGTCACGAAAGTTCCCAACTGGGAGGCCATAGTCGGCAAGGTATCCAATTGAGAATCAGACGCGGTCGCCAATCAAGGACGCAAATGCGGGATACAAAGCTTAGTCGGCCGGTTTGCGACTCGGAACGTGTGAAATTTTGCAATTTTGTTTTATTTGGTCCGAGTCGGGAAGCGCAGCGAGCAGCACAAAAAGCAGGCGCTCCTCCCTCGTCGTAGTAGTTAGTGCTTTCTAGTAATGCAAGATAATGGCCTCCATCCTACACATCCTATTACCGTATGTAGTACGCAGCTTACCTTGTATGATACGTAAAAATACGGTACGCTTAAGTACGCTGGGGTGCAAGTCAAGTTGGCGCAAGTGGGCGGTGGCACGGGCGGTGGGCGGTGGGCCCAGGGGAGCGTGGGCCTGCGACAGCATGCAGGGACGTGCAAGTATTATGACCCGCAAGCGAATGAATTGCAAGAGTGCTTGTAGGACTCTCAGCCCCTCGGCCCCTCGGCTGCTCTGCCTGGGCGGGAGCCGCTCTCGGGCGATCAGAGTCCCCGGCCAGGCCGATTCCAGCGAGGCGGCGGCGGCGGCTGTGAGCTGTGCCCAGGTGCCAGAAGCCGCACACGGGCGAAGTTGGACTGGGGTCGTGTCACACCCCGCCTAGCACGACCATACACTGTAGACGGGCAAGCAGATTAGCCTCGACACGCAAGGCTCAACCGATGCGCATTGCCTCGAGCTTTGCGGCTGGAAGTGACTAAGAACGCTTGCAGCATTTGCAGCATGTAAGCTACCGCTTGCTATATATCAGTAGCTTCAAGTCTGGCTCCTTTCAGCCAGTGCGCCCACTTTTCGGTCGCGATTCTGCCACTTGTGCGTTTCGGCGCTAAGTCGCCCCCACCGGGCAATAGTACGTACGCCGGGCTACAGTCTTCCAATAATAATCACCCATAGCGTGCAAGGTGGTAGCGTTGGTCCACCCCTGTCGATGTGCAATACTTCCCTCCGGTGCAGCCAGCCATGCGATCGACTCATGGTCGTGACCTACATGTGGTGTTATCGGACATTTTCATTCTGTCCATAGCAAAAGACCCGTTGGGCGCGGTGGCATACGAAACGCGCTGAAATGCTCGAGCGCTGGTACCTCTACAGTGTTCAAAGTGTATATGTAAATGCTGAGAATGCAACAGCAAGCAGGGCTGGGTCGTTCCGCGTCGCTCTGCGAATGCTGAGGTCGCGGACTTCACACCTGACCTCTAAAGCTCCGGCTCTGATTGCTGTTGCATTCTCATCATTTACATATACACTTTGAACACTATAGAGGTACCGGCGCTCGAGCATTTCAGCGCGTTTCATATGCCACCGCGCCCAACGGGTCGTTGCATCGCTCGCGCTCAGCCCCGCCTGTGCCGGCCTGTGCAACACGTAGACAACGTGTGCCTGTCTACTGGAGTACTGGGGGACTCTTACGCCTGTGCCAATCGAAGAGCGCCGCCATGCGGCTTCTGCAGCTGCGGGGGTGTCGGCAAGGGTGGCACCCGGTGGCACCAGTTCATACCGGTCAGAGGCAGCCCCCCCCCCTTTACGCACGGCAACGACGTGCGCTGCTATACGTTTCATATGATAAACGATGGATGGGACGCATTGGGTCTTGACACTGCGGCTGGAGGACGAGCCGGCGCTCTGGCAGGCATGCAGCGCGCGCCCGCGCGCGCTGGCGCGTGTTCCCATCCAGCCTGTCTCAACCGCCGCAAGCCTGCACCTCTGCCGCTACAATGCAACACCGAGCCATGCGGCCCACCGCCGACCACCGCCCCATGCGGCCCACCGGCCACCACCGCCCGTATAAATTCATTTCGCCCTTCCCCGCCGCAGCAGCCGCTGAACTCGCCTGGCCCCCGCCAGCACACCTGCAAGTACAAGTGACCCGGGCTGGCAGCGTTGGCGTCCGGGCTGAGGGATAGGAAGGCCGCACCACCCCTGTATCGAGCTGCGAGGCATGGGGGACCCCCGGCCCGGGGGGACCTTCGTCCACCTCGGCTTGTCGAAATCAAGGTGCACGCTCATGAATGGTACGGCAAGGACAAGCTGATTGGCACTATGAGATTAATTGGAGGATTATAACCCCCTGTACGGGACGGTTTTTTCCAGGGTAGGCGGGGAGCTGGGGAGGCGCAGTCGTCCCCTCAACAGGGATCCCGGGAGTTTGTTGCCGAGTACGGTAGGGAGTACTGTAGTTTACACGCAGGGCTGTGGCCGTGCCAAGTACGGTACGCAGGCATTTGCATAATACGGTAATGTGCAAAAGTCGTACAATCTCCCCATGCTGTTGCAACACATACGGTACCGAATTCCGCAGAAGTACAGCCGGTGCGTGACCAGTTTCATGCCTTACAGTACCCCGACCAGCCTGCAACCATTGCGGCACCCCGGGGCCACGGCATACAGGACAAGCGAATCCTAACCAGCCGCCGCAGGTCCACAAAATGGCAGTACGCTATCATCGTTGACCGCAACCGTCACTGTTCATGACCCCTGAGACCCCGACTGTAATCCATCCAACTGAGCCCGGATGCAATGTCCCTCCCAATGCTCCCAACCACCTTGCCATGGCTGTTTCACCTCCTATGGGCATCCCTTCTACTTGTAAATGCGCACGCGGATCTTGAGGCACTCCTCCGTCTTGTCCTCGTCGTCGTTGACAAACATGAGAGCGTCCACGATACCCGGCGTGGCGGCGCGCGCGTCAAACGTGAGGCCCACGGGCCGCGTGGCGCCGGCAGGCATCTGAAGCCGCGGCGGCGTGAAGTGCACGAGCCAGGGCTGGTTTGAGCGCAGCGTGAAAGTGCGGAAGTGCTGGTAGGGGTTGGTGTAGGTGATCTTCTTGTTCGCCACTGTGCCCACGGGAAGCTCCACCTCGAACGTCCTGCATGTGCACAGTAACGCGATGCACGGGTGATGCAGCCTTGTCATGAGCAATCTCACGAAGCCTACGGCCATAGCCCGTTCATGCCCGCTGCATGCTCCATTTCCCTGCAATGAGCCCTGACTCTCTTCCGCGGCCAGCCTCACCGCGTGATGAGCGGCCCTTGTGCCTCTGCCGACACCAGCAGAGCGTACACCAGCTCATGCGTCTCGCTGTCCACGATGTTGACCTTGATGTCCTTGATGCCCACAGCAACCGGCCGGAAGCTCAGCAGCAGCTCAGTCAGCGCACCGCCCACAAGCACGAACGAGTCAGGCGACACCTGCGTGCGCCAAAACAAAACGACGATAGGTGACGGCTCACTTCCAGAACCCGACCATGCTCCAACGCACATGCCCGCAAACTCTGCTACATACAGGTCGGCTGCTCCTGCCCACCCACCAGCAGCTCGTCGGGGTGCGAGGTGAAGGACGCCACACGCCGCGACACCGCGCCGCGCACCACCACGCTGGCCTGGCTGGTCTGCCCGATCATGGCGCGCATGTCCACCTTGCGCAGCGCGTGCACGAACACCTGCCACACCTCCACCGGCCGCGCCATGAGGCGGTCCATGTACAGCAGCACGTAGAAGTGGGCCACCTCGGGGGCAGCGCCGATCTGTAGGAACATGGTGGGCAGGAGGAAACCGCATGTCAATGTGCTCGGCTTGACACGCCGGTCCTACTTGTCACAAGCGCGCCGCAATCACACGCGCACACACGGTTGTATGTTACTGCGCGCGCGTGAATGGCGGCTTTGTTCCATTTGATTTTGTTTAACACGTGGTTCGCTCCACCGCCAACCCGCGCCCACCTTGTACTTGACGTAAACCTCGTCGCGGTCCGGCCCCAGCGCCAGCGCGCCGCTGCCCACGCCCAGGATGACGTCGGGGTTGCTGCAGGCTGCCGTCACATTGCGCAGCGCCCCCGGCGCGTTGGCCAAGTAGGAGGCGGCGGCGCCCGGCAAGTTTCGCAGCTTTATTGTGGTGCGAAGCAGCTGCCGCTCCGGCTGGTAGTAACTGCGAAATGAAAAGCAATGCAGAACCCGGGCCGGCGGTGAATCATGGTTACTGTGCGGTCACTATCACACCAGTTCGATGGCAAGCCCAAGTAATTCGGGCTTCGAATCCGCGCCCCCGCCGCTTACAGCCCTATGCAAGACTTACCGGAAGGTGCGGTCGATGATGATGGGCCGCGGCACAATTTCCAGCTCCAGCACTGATACCGGGACGTCGTCTTTGGTGCTGATCAGCTCGACCGCCACCACGTGCCCTGAGGGCAGCCCATCGTTGCCCACGTTAGCGCCGGGGTTGTTGCCACCCGCCGCTCGGTGGTGCGGCGCGCCCGGGCTGCGGGTGGCCATGTCCGCTGCGCGTGCGCGTGCTGCCATGGAATTGTTGGCCTGACCCTCCGGTGTCTGCGGTGAGTGACCATATTGCAAGTATGCAATACGAGTGCGGTTAAACCCAGCGAGGAAGAGGCGCTCAGGATCTTCCCGTGGCAAGTGGTCCGACTAAGCAAGCTGCCATGGGTATGGTCCGCACCTGCACCGAGTACTTGTAGGCCTCTGGCGGCTCGAAGGACTGCAGCCGGAATGGGAGCGTGATCCGCTCGTGCGCCTGCACGGCACGGGCAGCGTGCGGGCCATGACATTATGGTGTCAGCATAGCCAGCCCTGCTGCTGCTTCTGCAGCCGTCCTCAGTAAGCAAGGCGCAGCCCGGTACCACTGCAGTCTTTGCGCACCTGCAGGTAGATGCGGTTGCCACTCATGATCTCCTGCTCCAGCGGCCCCACAGGCTGCGACACCACGCCCAGGAAGCGCGCGTTGGCGGCCCGCAGCGCGCGGTAGTCCTCCAGTCTCGACAGCACCGTCACCTCGGCCGGCTTGTTGATGCGCAGCTCAAACGTCTGCATTCCAGCGGCAGGACAGGTTGGCTCACTTAGCAAACAGCAGGTTGCGTAATCCAGCGCGACACCAGACTCGGTTGCATGCAAGGCTAGGGATGTTCCGGAGGTGGTGACAGCATGGGCAACAGCACCGGCTGTAAGCGGAGGTGGCGTGGCGCACCTGCTCGTGGCTGTAAGGGTTCTGGAACTCGAACTCGTACACCAGCACCTCGCCAAAGGCCGGCTTGACAATGCGCCGCGTCACCATGCTCTTGCGCAGCTGCTCCAGGATGAACTCGTGCTTGCGACGGCTGCGCGCCGAGGCCACGTCCACCAGCAGCTGCTTCTGCACGCGCCGGAAGTGGTCCTCGCGCTGCGTGAACGCCGACGACTCACGCAAGTCCTGCATGACGTTGGAGAGGAGCATGTGGGATCAGATGCATGGCCGGTCGCATGCACTAGGTGCGACAGAGGCAAGTTGCTGCCAACACCCTCGGGCTTGTGCCCAGCAGTCTGACACAGGCTCGCCAACACCTTCCATAGGCCGCACCTGTGCCCCTGGCACGGCATCCTCAACGGCGGACGCGAGGCGGCGGTACTGCTGCACACGCGCGCTCTTGCGCGAGCTCTGCTCCAGGATGCGCAGCTTCAGGTCCTCGCCGGGCGGCATGAGCCCGCCAGCGCCGAACCCAACACTCGCCCTGCCGCCCAACGGGTCGGGCAGGTACTCGTTCTGGAGCCCTGGCGGTAGGGGCACAGTGGCTGCGACACAAGGAGCAACACTAGCGTCAGTGTAGCATTGCAGAAGCGCATTGCTACTCACGTCACGCCGTGCTAGCGCCTGAAGAGCTTAGGGTTCGATTCGACACACACACCTGCCGTCGCCGCCAGCTCCTTTGCGATGGGCGAGGCGGGTACTTCCCAAGCGGGCTTGGCGCGTACACGCTTCTTCGACGGCTTGTTGTGTGCGTCGTCGAATTCTGGCAGCCGCGCGTCCGTATTGCGGCTCTCGCGGCCCAGGTTGAGTGCGCGCAGCACCAGTGAGCCCTTGGAGATGACCGACGCCTTGGGCTCGTTTTGGGCTGCCGGGCGCGCGGGCACGCAGGACACGTCATTGTGAGGCACATACGGTACGTGGCCGACACTCGCCTCGCCTCAAGTCTTACCGCCTCCTTACAATGTTCCGTCCCGGTGCCCCCCCCCCCCAGCCCAGCCGCACCTGTGTTCTGGTTGTAGGCCGCCTCCATGAAGGTCTGGCCCTGCAGCGAGGGCGCCACAGCCGCCTGGTCCAGGATGGGCACCTCCACCAGCAGCTCGGCGAAGTCGCGGCCCTGCCGCAGCAGCGGCTGCAGGTCCACAGACGCCGTGCCCACCTGCGGTAGCGGGATTGCGGTGAATGTGATGTGATGTCGGCATGAGCACTAAGGGCTCTGTGCACAGCTCGAACGGGATCCACGCAGATGGCAGCAACCCGGCACACACACCTGCAGCAGCGAGTCACCGTCCCAAACGTCCAGGTGGAGCGTCTTGACGGCCAGGTACTGCGCAAAGCCCCGCGCCGCCTCGAAGCCGGCGTCCTGCGGCGTCTGGCCGCTGGGCACCGCCTCCGCCGCGCCGTCCACAACGTACTTGAGCACCAAGCCCGCGCCCTTGCGCGCGGGGTCGGCCGGCACCTGCATGGCGGAAGCGGAAAGAGGCGCAACTAAAACACTGCGCGTGTGGATAATGTTACCGGCTTGCAGGCTTTGGAGTTACGCCGCGCCCGAACGCAAATGCCCAACCCAACCATACCCCTGAAAACTGGTCGGCGCTACCCCGGACCCGCCCCCATCCTCAGCACGCACCAGCACGCAGGTGCTGTCCACGGCGTCGTCCTCCAGGCGCACCGGCACCAGGTAGGCCATGTCGCTGGTGGTGGGCGGGAAGTGGTAGAACTGGAACGTCAGGTACAGGCTCTTGAGGTTGGCGGGCGCGTTGAGATGATCGTGGTGCCGGAAGGCCAGGAACTGCAGCACCACGTCGCTGGCCACACGAGGGTCGCGCGCCTCGATCGCCAGGTCGATGGGCACGGGCGAGGGGCCGCGCGGCGGGCCCTTGCGCCGCAGGATGGCCTGCACGTCCGCCGGCAGCGCGTCGATCATGCCTGCACGCGGAGGGTGGAAGGAGGGTGGTAATCAAGGGCAGTCTGGGATGGCGAGCGGCAGCGTTCAGCAGGGCGTCCCCATCCACTCTGTGAGCTTCCCAGCAAAGCAACGTGCGCACCCGCGTCGTGCAGCTGCTGCAGCAGCACGCGCGACGGCGCGGTGCCGGGCAGCTTGCCGTCGGGCGCCTGCGCGCCGCTGAAGGCAGAGGCGTCCCCGAAGTTGCGGGTGGGCTCCATGTCCAGGAAGCGCTGCAGCTCCTCGGGCGTGGGCTGCGGCAGCAGGGCCAGGCAAAAAGTTGGGTCAGGAAGGGCAGCAAGGGCATGGGTGGTGGCGCAGTTGCCTGCGACGTGGCAGGTCACCAAACGACGCGCGAGCGCGCACCTGCATGCTGGCCCGCTTGGCCCGCTGCGCGTCGTAGTACCGCTGCACCTGCGCCGCCGCGTTGGCGCCGTAGTCGTCCGGCGGCGGCCGGTCCGCCAGCGCCAGGAACGAGTTGCGCATAGATTTGCGCTCCTGCAGCAGCATGAGTGACAATAGCAAAGGCAGAGGCCATGCAAAACGTGTCAGAGCTGCGATTCCCGTCCGCCCTTCGTATCAGAAGCCAGCGGCATGCGGCACCCGTCTGCCCGCGGCATGCAGCACCTTGAAGCACCCGCGCCCATACTACTCACGTCCTTGAGCTCGTCTACGGCCCTGGTGAGCATCTCCAGCTGTCGCTGCATGGCAATGGTCAGCTCCTGCAGCTCTGGAGACATGCCCATGCCCGCGCCTGCAGCAAATGAGATGGTGATCTAGTCAATAGGTGGGGAGCGTGACCGCAGCCCTCAGATGCTGCCCGAGAATAACTTCGTCCCTCGACGCCCTGAGCTCTCGCCAACCCCATGCAATGCCAAAGCCAAATAACCCCCACCCATGCCACACAACCACTTACCCATGCTGTGGCGGCTGTAGTTGCGCGGCAGCATGTCCACCGACGGCACCCGCTCCAGCGGCGGACCCTCGAAGTCCAGCACCTGAGGCGACACCCACGGTGTGAGTGTTGCTGTAGACTGGGCTGGCTACTACGGTAGCCTCCACGCATAAAGCTCCATGTTGTAATGGACGCGGGCTCATCCTTTCCTATTACGCTGCCAGAAGCTTACTGCAGCCACCCAACGCACCTGCGGCGGCGGCTCGCGCGCCAATGGGTCGACCTCGTTGATTTCGGGCGGCGGGAAAATCTCCTCGGGGACCGGCACCGGCTGCAGCAGCGCCTCCAGGGGCTGGTCGCCCATGAGCGCCTCCTCCTCGCGCTGCGCCTCGATCACCGCGAACACCTTCTTCAGCGGCGGCAGGATGGGCGTGCGTGCTGCGGCGCAGGGAGGTGGTCGGGTCGGGAATGCAGCCGGAAGGGGTCACGCGGATGCGCGCGGAGGGCGCTGACGTGCGGAGGGTGTGCGCACGTAGCGACATGCGGGCGGCTTGGTAAGTGGCGTCCCGGATCGCAACGTCCCTCCAACCCGGAGGCGCTCCAAGTGCTCACCCGTCTCGAACAGCTGGAACTCCACCAGCGGGTCAGGCACCTCCATGGTCATCATGTCGCCCAGCATGGCGCGCCAGTTGAGCGGCGGCTGGTCGCGCAGCAGCACCGGGCGCGCGGGGTCGGGCGGCGTGAGCGGGTAGCGGTGCACGCCCACCGCCACGTGCGCGGCGGCGCCGTCCTCGCGGATCTCACAGAACGGCACGAAGGCCGCGTAGCCCACCAGGAACTGCAGCGGCGCCATGCCAGGCGGCGGCGGCGCCTGCGGCGAGAAGGAATGGCACGAAGCCGCGCATGGCGCCACCAGTAGTGAGATGCAGCGCTGGGGCGGGTCAGTGCCAACCTTCCCTTCCCCGCATCCGAATAGCAGCGAGCCGGCCCCACCTGCGGCGGCGTGACCATGAGCTCCACCACAATGGTCACCAGCGCGTCAGCCATCACGTAGTCGAACACCGGGTGCGGCGTGGGCACCTGTCGCCCGGCAGCACAGGGTCACACATGCCAATCCATTAGACAATCGTGATCAGGTGTACGGTATACTGGATACCGGGAACGAACGTCAAGCCTTGCAGTTCGGTTGCGTGCGAGGGCTGCCGCACCTGCAGCACCTTCCACCCGGGCACGTCCAGGTGCGTGAGGTCGGTCAGCTCGTAGGCGGGCCCAACGAAAGTGCGGCCGTTGTGCACCGACACGCGAATGGCGTACGTCAGCGTGCCGGTGGAGGGCGCCTGGTAGATGGGCGCCATGGCCGCAGCGCTGTCCGGTGGCGGCACGCTGCAAGGGAAAAAGCGGGCGCAACAAGATGGTCAGGACAGTACAGAGCATTGGAGCGACAACGGCAGCACGCAGGTACACGGCCGGCATGCGGCATCGCATCGCAAGGTCCCAGCCCTGAAGGCGCACACTCACTAGCCAGTGACCATGCCGTGGCGCGCGTCCAGCCCCATCAGCAGGTCGTGGATGCGCGAGGGCAGCGCCAGTTGCAGCCGCCGCAGCATGACGCTGTAGGTAGGGCTGAGCATGGGCGAGGCCAGCGTGGAGATGACGGTCTTGGTGGTGGTGGACAGCAGGCCGGCGGCGGAGAAGCGGCGCAGGCCGGGCACCACGTCGCTGTAGGTGACCAGGAAGTTCTCGGGCAGCAGCGGGATGTACGGCTCCATGGCGGGGTACACCTCGGCCTGTGCGGTGCGGGGGTTGGGGGCCGGCAAAGATACGCCGAATGCGTGACACAGGTCGAAGACATGCAGCGTAGCAGAAACATAGACGCACGCCCCTTGAGGCAGGTGATGGCTAGATGCTTAGGGTCTCAGCCCGACCGGCGCACCTGGAACAGGATGGAGGCATTCGGTACCACCTTGGGCGGCCGCAGCTCCTCGTTGTACACGTTGCGGAACAGCAGGTAGCGCGGCGTGCCCGCCATCAGCGGCGCCGACAGCGGCCGCCCCACGCTGCTGTCCATCTGGATGCTGCCCGTCACCGGTGCGCCCGGCGGTACGGGGTGCTGCGACACCTGTGCAGGGCCCACACCGCATTGGAAATAAGATGAGGGTCAGGGCCACCCTAACATGGATGCTGCACCGTTGTTGCCGAGTGTGTTTGGCATACTTTGAACTAGTCCCACCCCCTCCGCACCCACACGCACACACCCACACCCACGCCCACATGCGGCCCAGCCGCAGGTTCTGCATTCTGCTGTGCGCCCCGGTCTTACCCTGAAAAGCGGCAGCAGCGCCCAGCCCAGCGAGTACTGCCCCTTGACCACGCCGTCCAGCATGCGCTCCAGCATGATCACCTCCACCACGGCCATGCAACGCGGGTCCGACACCGTGGTGTGGTAGTACACGTCGAAGCTCATGTCCAGGTCGATGGCGTTGCGCTGCTGCGCGCGGCCGCGGTCGTAGGTGTCGGACAGGCTGTAGCAAGTGTTGCCGTAGAAGGTGCCGTAGCCCTCGTCATACAGCGACACGCTGAGCTGGAACTCAAAGGTGCGGCCATCGAAGGTGGTGTTGATGGGCAGGTCGCTGACGCGCAGGATGCGCAGGCGGTAGCCTGCAAGGGCAGGAGGGAATTCATTTAGCGGCGACACACGCGCAAGCCCGCTTCATCACCTGCGGCAAAAGAATATGCCCAGGACATCGCAGGCTAGCAACAAGGTACCCTGTTCCCAATGCCAGCGCACGTCCGCACGCACCCTTGGTCTCCGGCAGCGCGCGGCGATTGGCGTCGGGCACGATGGGCACATAGCGGTGCTTCTGGCGCTCCGTAAACTCAGACCACTGCAGTGCGGGTCGGTTCTCCAGGTAGCCGCGCTTGTGCTCCAGCGCCTCGCGCAGCAGGTCGCGGTTCTTCACGAACGTTTGCTGCTCTCGGTCGTACTCGATGAAGGTGCCGGCGCGCCGCTCGGCGCGCGGCAGCGGCGCCGCCAGGATGCCATACTTGGGCATCTTGTCGATGTCGATTACCGGCACCGTGGGCAACCCCTGTGTGCGCGGACAGCAATTGATTTAGTGCCCCGGCACCCGATGTCGCTACGCGGCAGGCCGGCAGCTGCAGGCGGAGCTGTCACATGATTTCCTAAAGCTGAGTCATCCTGCTGCGTGGACTTGGGTGCTAGGTGATCCCCACATGCGACGGGGTGAACACACGCAATTGCATGTGGAATAGCCAGGATGGTGGTTCGACATCCGCCCACGCACCCGGCGTGGCTCAAAGTCCGTCCCGTCTTGGAACCGCACGCGGTTCATCATGTTCTGGTCCGGCGTGGGACCCTGGAAGCCCATTGCGTGCGCCGCTGGCGCCACGCCGCCCATGCCCGGGTACTGCTGCGTCCTCCGTGCTCGCTGCAACATCTGCGCCTCAGGCGGCAGGTTCTTGCGTGTCCGGTACCCGCGGTAGTGCCGCTGGATGGTCAGCGCCGCGCGGTCCATGTCCTGCAGCGCGCCGTGTCCATGACATCATCATCACTAAGCAATGTTGGCTACGCAACGCTGGCAATGGCCTGTCACACCTGGGCTCAACCCCGTGCCCTGCCATCCGCCGCGTGGCCCTTGACATGACCCGGCGCATGCGGTAGCGCGGGGTGAGAAGGATGCGAGCCGGATGCACCCCCGGCATACTCACCATCGGATTGGGCGGCTGGGCGCTCATGATGTTGATCTGCCGGTCCACCTGCTGCGGTGCAACGCGGGCTGCGGTCTGGCGGCTGAGCAGCTTCTCCGCGCGCTCCCGCGCATACCGGTCAGCGGCATCCTCGGGTGGCCTACAGTGCAGGAAGCTTGAAGTAAGTGCCATTGGACACCGTGCCAATGCCCTTTCCTACGGCCAGGTGGCGGGTCAAAACGGTGCACGCGTTCATCCTAGTGCTGGTCTGGGCGCAGCACCCACCCTGGGCCGGGGCCGAGGTCATCTGAGGGCCACATGGCCGGCGGTGGTTGCTGCCGCCGGAAGTTATCGCCCACAGGCCCGGCATCTCGCTCCCGGCCAGGCGGCGGAAGCGGGCCTGGCCCCAAGCGTGACTTGCTGCCCGTTGCCGGCACGCCCGGGCGGCGGGCGCGTGGCTGAGTGTCAAAGACTGGGTCCGCATCCTCGGCGGTCGTGTAGTTGTCCGTTTCGGCGGCTAGTCCAAACCCGCCGCCGCCACCGACGCCACCACCGACGCCGCCGCGGCCAGGCGGCGGCAGCTGCGCAGTGAGGGTACGGTCATCCAGCAGCCCGCCGGCGGGGCGAGGTCCCCGGGCCGGTGGGATACCACCACCGAGGCTCGCCTCGCCAGCAAATCGTGAGCCCTGCAGACGGCATATGTCGATGATAAGTGGACTGAGAGCGTCAGCGCTTGCTCCCGGAGCACCCTGCTACCTATGCAAAGACATCCTTTGACATCCTCGTGCCTTTCCTCGACCCTGGTCTCTGTCTTAAAGTCGTCATCCTTACCTGTGGCGCAAAGCCTCCTCGCGCTGGCGCCGGCAGCTGCCTGCAAACACGCCCCGCAGCAATTCAGCCATCGACAGCTGCGCGAGGAAGAGCCACACCGGGCTGAGCCATGATGGCTATCCTTACTCTGCAATGTCCTCTTCCAGCCCAAAGCGCTCCATTCGCGAATGCGCTGAGCCGGAGGCGACAAAGTCAATTACGCCATGTTTCGCGAAAGCGACGCTTAGCTTGCAGACTTTATGGTATCACAGGTTTGCCGTAACTCTGGTGTAAGTGTTGATAGCAAAACGACTCAAGCAATGGTGGTTCCAGGTGCAGGCAGTTGCAAGTAGTCCCTGTCTCTGGAGATGAAGTCAAGAAAGTCAGGTAATTGCTACGCCTTGCCAAAAGAATTATGTGGGGTTGGCAGTTGGGGCACCCCAGAGGCAGCTGAATCGCTGCCGAGTGCGGTTTGCAGCCGAGCTGGTCCAGCTGGGACGGACTCTCAGTTCACCAGCATTTAAGGGATAACATGTAGTGGTGCAGAGTGCAACAAATCTTAAGCGTGTCCAGGCCCGGCAGCTCGAATGCCGGTGCCTGCACACGCCGTGCCTGCACACGCGTCTCCCTCCTCCTCCCCCCCTAATCCTCCTTCTTAAGAACTCCGCCCGTTCCCGTCTCCTCTTTCACGTGTAGCGACCGCATCGCAATTTTCTACATACGCCCCCCTGTCCTTGCAAATCTACCTGCGCAGTCTGCTCATGTACGCCAGCTACCTGGTCTGCCAGCTCGGTGCGCTAGCACGCTTCTTGAATTCCTTCCACGCTAGTTCGGCAAGCATGTGTGACTGTCGCCACACAAACCAATCACTGTTAAAATAAGGTCACAGCGCTATGCAGCTCCCAGTGAGCCGACCACGCGCCGGCACTATGTTGTGCTTGAATAAACACAGCCTACGTCCGCGGCGCATTCAACAGGTCCGGCAGAGTTGAAATCGCTGCGTTCATCTGCTTCAGCATGGCCGTCATGGTCTCGTGCAGCTCGCGGGTAACCGGCAGGCCGTCCTGGATCTTCCAGCCCTCCTTCCACGGCTGCGGCGGCTCCTTCAGCAGCGGGATCTTGAGCGCCACCTCGCGGGTCGTGTAATCGCGCTTCTCCCACCGCCAGATCTCCTTCTTGTCCTCAAAGTACAGGGTGCCCCTGCAAAAAGTGTTCATGGTCGAGGCGGGGTGTCAGGCCAATCAACCTTCAAGCAATGAGGAAAAGTTAGGTAAGTCGTTGAGCCCTACCGCTGGCCCCCGTCAAGCAGCCATGCACTGGAGGTGGGAAACTTCCCAAGATAGGCTCCGCGCAGCTCACCAGGTGTAGTGCAGCATGGCGGCATCGCCAATGACAAGGTCGTGCGGTGGCTGCGCGATGAGGTGGCTGTGCGGCGGCGATTCGGTTGTAAGCGACACATTGCGCAGCGCCAGGGCAATATCCCACGCGTACATCTCGCGCACCCAGTCCAGCACCTTGACCGCAACTGGGTCGGCCTCGATGGCCGCGGTCACGCGCTCCCACTCGGGAACCACGCCCGCCAGGTCCGTGTAGCGGATGAGCACCGGTGCGGGGCCCGACCGCGGAATGACGCTGGGGTCCACCTTGTTATCCGACAGCTTCCGCATGAGTGGCGCGGCGTCTGTGGACGATGAAATGTTTGGGCGTGAGTACCGGTTTGACGAGTGGGATGGTAGTGGATGCAGCATAGTCTCGTGACCACCGCAAGAGCTAAAAACTGAGCAGCCACGCACGCAGCTTACCGGGGTGAGCAGGCATGATGTAGTCAAACATGAACTGCAGGCCCACGGTCCTGCGCGACGAACGACAGGAAGTGAGGATAGCAGCGAAGTAGCAACAAGCCACTACCAGCTGCGGCGGGTGCTGCTGACTGGGCAAATAGGCCCCGCACAGAGGCGCCACTGCTATGGCCAGCCCGAATGCAAGAACTCACTTGGAATCGTACGCATCGGGCGCCTGAACCGGACGCATCCACACATAGTCGCACTCGAGCAGCAGGATCCATGCGCCTTTGATCATGCTCGGCTCTTTGGCGGCAGCTGCAATCCACTGCGCCACGGCGTTGGGGCGGTCCGCCACGGGGAAATCGCACCACTCGTCGCACTTGGGGTGCAGCGGGTTGGCGCGGAAGGTGGGGATCTGAAGAATGGAACACACCGGGGCACGACCATCGATAGCAAGAGTCAGTCATTCCGCAGGGTTAAACGCGCAGGCTTGGACAGCTGAGTCTGGCCGCTTACTGTTGATAACTCTGCGTTGAATGCCCCTGCGCTACCGACGCCCTGCTGACCTCATTCATCAGATCATCGGGCTTCATGCGATGAAGAATGCGCGTGAAGCCCGTCAGCTTGTCTCCGCCGGGCATCTTTTGCACCAGCTTATACGTCCCGTACCTGCGCGAGGGCAGCGGCAGGTCACACAAGGCGCAAACAAGAAAGCAGGCACATCAGCACGCGGGGGTCCCGGAGTTAGGTGCGCATATGCGGTGAGTGTCATGTGAGCGCTGGTTTGGCACTCACATGATGCGGCTTTGGAAATTCTGGTATCCGTCCCCTCCGCATGTAAAGACGCTGTGTATTGTCTCTCCCTCCGGTTTAGCTAGCCCCGTCGCCGCCTCACTGCCCCTGCCGCCGCAGCATGACACAGGGCAGAGGGTGCTCGTTCTGGTGCTAGCGGGCCGCGCTCCTTCGGTACGGCGTGGAAGCATTATTTCGACAACGCCAGTCACAAAATTCCTACTCACATAATGCGGCCCTGGAAGTTCTGGTACGGGCTACCATTGCCGGTGATGACTGAGTGAATCGTGTTGCCGGCCGGCCGCGCGTCCGCCGTCTTCGTCGCGGCTGCAAGAGATAACCGCGGCTATTTCAGCGCGTGCTGCAATGCAGGACCTGCCCACATGCCCGCACGCAGCTGGTCTTACCAGTTGTTGCCTGGCCGCTGCCAGCTATGATCTGGACACCAGTCGACGCGGGTGCTAGCCCTTTGGAAGTCACAGGCGTCGAGTAGAACTGCAGCGACGTGGTCGGCCGCGTGGGGGTTAGTGTCGCCGCCACTCCAAAGAGCATCCCCGTCACAGCCCCCTGCTGAGCCCGCAGGCCCCCCCCCCCTCCCTCTTCAAAGCACTCTGCAAACGCTGCCACTCACCATGTCTGCCGTCTCCATCACTGCGCCACCCACGACATAGCCAGCGATGATGCCCAGCAGGATTGCGCCCGCACGGTGCCAATTGGTCACCGGCTCGGCCTTTGCGCTCCTGCGCATTTTCAACTATACGAGCCAAATAATCCGCGCGCGGCTACGAGGAGAAGCCTGCTAGGCGCGTCGGGTGATCGAGGGTGTGCCTAGCGCTACTGCCGCAACATGGATAGGGATGTGTTGCAGAATGGATCGGCGATGCAAGATAACAAATATATCGTTGCGGATGGGTGATGAGCACTACGCAAAGTCACTGTCTGTTGCAAGCGGTCGAAAAGACGAAGCGCGCTCACAGCTGAAGCATAGTGTTTGTTGCAGAAGCTATTGATCTTATCAAGTTAACCCAGACTAAAATCGCAGGGCGTGTCACCAGGTTTGCATCGGCTGAACTCCATGCGTCGCACTGCATCCGCAAACCTGCATGCCAAGCTGCTTAAGACATGTGCCCCATACTTCCTTAATCGATGGCAATTAACGAAATAGCGCGCGCGCCAACATCAGTTTTTTCCTTCCTGACTTGACCAACTTGCTTAGAAGCGGACTAATGTGCTTGGTACTACGTGTAGCTATGCTGCAAAAATGACGTGAGCAAATAATCTAGCACCGGTAGTCGAAACGGTTCCCGGGAGGCCGCGTAGCAAGCCAAAATGCCGAGCCTTGAGCGTCTGATTGCGGAGGTGGAGCCAAATGTCATTACGGAGTCTCTCACACGAGAATGCATCCAGGTGTGTGGGTGGTGGCACCCGAATTTCGTAGGGACATGGCCAACGACGGGGGCCCTCGCGCCGCGCACCCGCAGATTCAAGGAGGCGAGCCGGATACGGCGGCCAACAAGAAGCGCAGCATGCCCTTTAGGGACGTGGAGTGCCTGGCGTTCAGCTTCAAAAACCTTGCGTGCGTTGACAACCTGCGGGGGCTGGACAACCTGACCAAGCTGCAGCTGGACAACAACCAGATAACGAAGATCGAGAACCTGGCGCACCTTGTCAGTAGGGGGAGGGCGGGAGGCACGCACAGGGTAGAAGGAGCACTGGGTGAGGGAGGGGGGCAGGGTAACACGCGGAGGTGGAGGGACCAGTTCCCGCCCCGGGTGGGTGAGCGCCACACCCTGACACGTACCCGTGGCTTGCGGCGGGTCACGGCAGTGCCCTCGAGGGCCCCACGCCGAATACCGAGCTCCTGATGCTAAGCTCCTTTCCTCTGCAGACCAACTTGACGTGGCTTGACCTGTCCTTCAACAAAATCACCGCAATCAGCGGCCTGGAGACGCTCACCAAGTTGGTCGACCTGTCGCTTTTCAACAACCAGATTGCAAAAATTGAGAACCTGGACACACTCGTGAACCTGAACGTGCTGTCTCTTGGTGAGCTCGGTGTGAGGAAGGACGGAGGAGTAAGCGGTGGTGGTCTGGGATGTGTCAAAGGGGTGGCGGGCGACGGGCGCGCACAGTTGGGGGCGACGAGGCGCTGTGGCGAGGCATCGGGTGTCGGTGTAGATTGCTGAACCAGCGCGCCAGCGCGGGCACACCGGTGGCGGGCCGGCATAGCAAGTGGCTCCTATCATGTGCCCCATACCTTGAGGCGCTCGTGGTGCTGTCTCGCTCTCATTTCGTGCCTGCTGGTAGCCCTCCACGCCGACCCTTCAACTGCGCCAAGCCACCGCATTGCAGCCAGCCTGCGGGCACATGTTGGCCCTCCTCACCGGTCCGCTGCCTGCCGGCGCTCCTTGGTGGCCATGTCCGCAGGCAACAACCAGCTGAGCCAGCTGGACAACGTGATGTACCTGCGCCAGTTCAAGCAGCTGCGCCTGGTCAACCTGGCCGGCAACCCCATCTGCAAGAGCCACGACTACAGGTCGTATGTGCTGTCGCACATCAAGGACCTCATCTACCTCGACTACCGGCGAGTAAACCCCGCGGACGTGCAGGCAGCGCGCGAGCAGCACCAGGTGGGGGCGAGGGACGGCGACATGGGCGGCTGGTGGTGCATGGGGTGAGCAACGATGTCCGCCGCGCCCTGGCTGGCGTGAGTGAGCGGAGGGCCGTGCGGCGAGGGGTCAAAGGAGGATGTCGGCCATGCACAGATGCCCACCTGGGGCCAACCACTGCTGACTGTGTTTCTTCCGCGTCCCGGCAGGACGAGATGATTGAGCTGCAGGAGCGCGAGGAGCAGCAGTCGCAGGAGGAGAAGCTGAACGCGGAGCGCGAGGCGCACGAGAAGCTGATGAAGCAGGCCAATCTGGAGGGCGTGGAGACGCTCATAGATGACATGGTGCGTGGTGCACGGGGCAGGTGAAGGGCATAGCTCACAGCAAACCAACAAAGCAGCGAGGGGCGGGGGTGGCGGGCAAGAATCGTGTAGTCAAGGGCGGCGGGGAACTGTTGGGAGGGTTTAGAGACGCGCTGATGTGTGCGGCGCGGGGCTTGGTGATCATTAGGACTTGATACTGCGGCGGCTCGCCAAACGTGCTCTGAGGATTCTTTGTGGCCTGCAGGTGAAGGAGGACCCCGAGTGGCCGCGGCTGAGCCAGGTGCCCAGCCTGCTGGACCCCTGGAACGAGATTCGTGACAAGTTCAACACGTACACGGACGAGTTCAAGGTGGGTGCAGGGGGCTTCCTACGATACACCAGGCTGCGCGTGCAAGAGGCAGCTATGCTGTCAGCTGTCCGCGCACTGAGCGCACGCACTGTCTTACCGCAATCAAACAGCAGGGCGTATCACATAACCTAACACAGTCATTAAGTCGCCATACGCCCGCGAACATGCACGCCCACACGCGTCCCCCCCACCCCCACCCGTAGGTGGCCATCCTGGAGCAGCACAACAAGAAGAAGGCTGAGTACGAGGAGTGGCTGGGCGTGGTGCGCAGCTACCTGGATGAGAAGGACGCGGAGGCGCGCAAGCTGATTGTGGAGTACGAAAAGGCCAAGAAGCGCACGGCGCGCCTGGTGGTGGACCAGCCGCTCATGGCGGAGAGCCAGCTCGACAACCTCAAGGTGAGGCAGTGCGGCGGAGCGGTGGCCATGGCCCCGCCAGGATGGTTGGAGAGGGGACATGATAATTGGCGCTGGTGGATGAAACAATGAGGCTCTGGATGCAGGGCGCGGTGCGATAGCGGGCTGGACAAGGCGCATTGTGTTGACTGTGGGTGCTTTGCCTTCTGCCCTTACCAAACTTGATTCCGCAGGTCAAGTTGATGGCGCTGAAGGACCAGCTGATGGCAATTGAGATGGAGGCGGTCGAGGTGGTGGACGGCCTGGTGCAGGAGTTTGACCGCGCCTACTCGGAGCTGGCGGAAATCAACAAGGGCCAGTACAACGGCTACTTCACGCAGGTGTGGGAGGGAGGTTAGCTCCAGGGCCCGGGGACTCGGAGTTGTTGCCGCCTTAGGGTGGGAGCCTGATCCGGACCAAGGCACGGTGAGCAGTCCGTAACAAACAGCAGTCTGGAACGCAAATCCTGTGCAGGGACGCTGCTTTCGCCGCACACGTGCTTAAAGTGGTGTGTGCCCGCCGCGCATCGCACTGCCGGCCGCTCCCTGCAGGTCCGCGACCTACAAAACTCGTTCTTCAATCAGCTGACGTCGGTGGCCATGACAGTGTTTGAAAAGTACAACCAGGAGAACAGCGATATCGAGAGCCTACCGGAGGAGGCGCGGACTCTGCTGCAGGTGAGCGGCGGTGTGGGTCCGCGCATTGTACACCACCTGCCAGACCAATGCACGACACCTGAGGTGCCATGTGCTTGAAGTGCAAGCAAGCTGTGCTGTCCCCAGCACCCGACCCCACCAATGCTTCCTACTGATCCCCGCCCCCGCTCGCCCTTTGTTTTTGTGCTGCATCTCACTCGCGCTCACTACAGGACAAGGACAGCCTGATGAACGCGCTGCAGGCCAGCCACGACGCACACATGGGCAAGATCGACTCGCTGGAGGACCGCCTGGTCAGCAACGAGCTGCGCAGCGCCAACGACCTTACCTCCTCCAATGCAACCTGGGCCACCAAGCGCAACCGCGACCGCATCTCCGAGATCATCAACTACCTGGAGCGCAACGTGCTGGAGCTGGAGGAGCTAGCAGGAGAGGAGGACGGCGGCGAGATGTGAGGGGACTGAAGGCTGTGAGTGCACAGAGGAGGGCGCGTGGTCGTCGGATGCCGTGGATGCAGTATATCCTTCGGTGGTGAAAGCCCCAGCTGTTGTTTCAGTGTCCGCGGTCGTGGTTTCTTCGTGTGGGAAGAAACTGAGCAGCGGCGTACGCCACACGCGGTGACACAGTGGGCCTGGTGTTCGGATCAACGGAAGGGGCGGCTGAACGTTAATCGGTACGGATACGGTACGAAGGCGCGCGAAGGTGGTGTAGGTTGCCCAGGTTTGGGGCTTCGGTCAGCCCTTGCCTGCCCCGGAGGTGTGCCTTTTGGGTTTGATGGCTGCTCTCCTCTGGAGCTCTGCTTGCTCACGTTGCCGGTAGTGTGTTTGTGAGGTGCTGTGCCTTCTAACCAGAGGCGGCGGCGCAGAGCCTGGTGACAGTGGTGGCGGTGGCCTCACCAGCGGCGGCGGTAGCTGCGCCCGTGTGGCGGGTAAACCCTACACAACTCCACGATAGCCCCGCAAGCGGTCCATGTCAAATCATCAAGTCCTTTCTCAGCGGCATCTCTGCTACAGCCCGGCTGCGGTGGCAGCGGCCCTGGGCCCAGCAGTGGCGGCTTGGATGCGCAGACTGCGGAGCAGAGGGGCGAGCAAGGCCACTTGGACGAGGACAGCGAGGCGCCGCCCCAAAAGTGGCGCCAGCGTGCTGATTGAGGCCGGCCGGCGTCCGGTTCAGCGGTCTTATCCTTGCTTGCAGTTGCGGCTACAGTATTTATGGATGCGACATTACAAAGAAGGGACCAAGCAAGGGTGCGCCCCGCACCCAAGTCAAGAGGGACCATCTCCGGCCCGAAGGGAAACCACCCTCCCCCCAGCGGTCTGCCGACCTTCCACCAACACGTGTATTTCCTGGTGCTCGGTTCCTGTGTCTGCTGCACTGGGACATGGGCATATGCGGACACGGCCCCGGCTATGTCGGGGAGATGAAGTACGGTAGTAGCTTCGGCCTCAGAGGGGAGAGAGGGCCAACGTGGCGGTGGCTCAGCCCACGTTTCCCTGGAGGGGAAGCCCCCTTTCTTGTCACTTCTAGTCATCCCTCGTCACATCTGAACGCCCAGATTGCTCCCCGTGCGAAGCATGCGCACCGGCCCCTTCGGCCTCCTTGCGCCCGCAGTGGCACCCGCAGGGCCTGTGACGATGGCGCTCGCGCCCTGCTGGCTACGATCACAGATACCTGATCAGCCGCCTAGCACCTACCCGGGGGGGGGGGGCACAGCCGCGCGGGTGCCACGGGCGCTGCGGTGGAGGTTGGCGCGGGGTATGCCGCCGCTACACCGTGCAACCCCAGCCCTGGCTGACCCAGCCTGAGCGGCAGGTGAGGCTCCGTCGCGGTTGCATGGCCAGGGCTGGGGTCGGGCCGAGCAAATCCCCCGGCAGCGCGCACCCCCTGCGCGCTGCCCCATCCCGTCACAACTCACCGCCCCGCGCCGACGCCGTACGACGCCGCCCCACGCACCGCATCCCACCATGCACAGCGCCGGCGTATCAGTTGCTTAAGCGGCGTCGGTGCCGGTGCTTTAGCTGCCCGTGCCGACGAGGGCTGCCAGTGATGGGTCAGCGACGCTGCTCCATCGCCCGTGGAGGTTACCGTCTGGACGAGGTAACATGCCTGCTGAGTCTGCGTCTTGCTAACCGGCCTTCTTTGCGTGCTAGCGACGACAACGACACATGGTCACGCATATTCGCGTTCGCGTTTCGAAAGCACTTCACTGACGAGGTGCTGAGCGACATCGGGGGCGAATAGAGTGACGATGACGTCTGGTGCGTGGGTGGGGATGGGGAGGTGTTGGGCTCAGCACTCAGCAGTGCGAAGTGCGGCAGTGCGCCGGCGCCTCCCTTCCACCGCGCCTGCTTTGCCTCCCCTTGCCCTTCTCCTATCTCCACGGTCTGGTGACGCTAGCATCCCTACCGGTACTTCGCGCCCGCCGTACGCAGCCAGCAGTACGGCAGTGCAGCGCACAGGCAGCGCCGCCGCCACCTCGGCTGCAGCCACAACTGGAGACTCGAGCACCCAGCTGTCTTGCGCGGACCGACTGCAGGCCTAGCGCCCAGGCGGCGGTTTCCTCTCGGCGGCGCCTCTGACGTGGAGGCTCCTCGCAGTGGGCTGCGCGCGTGAGTGCTGTCGTACCGGGGTAATTGGCGTCAGGCGTCAGGTAGGTCGCTTGTAGACTTGCCGCTGTGTAAATGGCGCGACGTACTGCGTTGCTAACTTGGTGGTGAGGGCATTCACTTTAAAACCCTAAGGCGTTGG
Source organism: Chlamydomonas incerta (assembly GCA_016834605.1). Classification (NCBI taxonomy): domain Eukaryota; kingdom Viridiplantae; phylum Chlorophyta; class Chlorophyceae; order Chlamydomonadales; family Chlamydomonadaceae; genus Chlamydomonas; species Chlamydomonas incerta. The sequence goes on from JAEHOC010000009.1 coordinate 1,743,841, forward strand.
GGCGTTGGGGCGTACATGAACGGAATGGCTAGTCCGCACGGCGCGCGGCAACAGGGGTCCCCTGGGCACTCCTGCGCGGCAAAGCCTGGGTCTGCCACCCCTGCTACATGGCGGAGCATAACATAGCATGAGCGGCGGCGGAGTGACTGAGCTTGTGACATAGCATGAGCGGCGGCGGAGTGACATAGCATGAGCGGCGGCGGCTGAGCTTGTGGGTCTGCCACCCCTGCTACATGGCGGAGCATAACATAGCATGAGCGGCGGCGGAGGCTGAGCTTGTGACATAGCATGAGCAGCGGCGGAGTGACATGAGCGGCGGCGGAGTGACTGAGCTTGTGGGAGAGAATGTGAATGGGTGGTGAACGAGTCCTTCGAGTGGGCGGTTCGTGTGTGAGCTGGCGCTGCGCGCCTCTTACCGCAGCCAAACTCAACCCAGCCTGACATGGCAACGTGCCGGTCGTCTGGGGCGCGACAAGTCAACGGTTGGCCCCAACATAATAATCTTCGAGCGCGTCGCACCCCACACCACCCACTTCAGACGCATGGTGCAAGTGCTCAACGAAGCGTCTTGGCAAGCCGGCCTCTTGGAGGCAACGAAGGCAGGAGACTACGATTCTAAGTCCCATATTCGAAGCCCAAGCCTGCCCTGTTTGAGTGCGGTCCGCCCCAGCCCCTGCCCCAGTCCGCCCCAGCCCCAGCAGCGCCGCGGCAGCGACAACTCGCGCCTGTTCTGTCGGCACCAGTCCCCACCTACCAAATTCCGAGGTCTGAGGGATTGATAAATTTCCGGTTCACCAGCCCCCACCTCCCAATTCCGAGGGTCTGAAGGGATTGATAAATCCCGGTTGGTGTGGATGTCTGCGTGACTCGTGACCTCAGCCCCTTAGATGTTCTGTAATTATACCCGCTCCGCGCCGAAGCTCACGGGGTAGTGAAGTTGTCATCCTCGGCAGAGTCACAGCAGAAACCACATTAAGGTTGGTGCGAGTTGATGCAGGTGCATGCTTGGTATGGAAGGTGCAAAGTGTGAGGCCTCACATTGAAGACTGAAATAAGTTTGGTCATCTTACGGACGGTGTTTGTGCCCGTATACCTCCACTACTTAAGTACATCATTGGCCAACATGCAGCATGCGTGCGTGGTGTCAAGCCGCGCATTTCGGATGTGGCAAACCCTAATTCGTCCGTACTCAGGTTTCATACGGACGACTCAACAGTTGCATCGGTTTTGGGCCACCGGGCATCATGCCGGCACCATACATGGTGCAGGCGGCGAGGCCCAACGGCCCAACCAACACCTCCCCGAGCAGAGGTGGCCTATCGCACAACACAACACAGCCACGCACACACGGTACGCATGCACGCCTACGCGAAAGGACGTGATCCATGCGCGCAGACGAACCACACGCACGCGTCACGATGAACCTGCCCCCCCGCCATGCATCGTCTCGGATGGACCTCAGACAGCCTGTTCTCCTCATCAAAATCGGACGGTAATTCCATATTAAAAAATGTCGATCATCACCGGTCCATCGAGCTTTGCGTGACATGAGTGCACTGTTGTGCAACATGCATGGTGGATGCGGTCATGAGGTGGTGTTGCACACGCGCAAGGATGCCTCAGTACTTCTTAGAGGGTTGAATGTCTCATCAGGCCCTTGCGGACTCTGTGGATTGACAGTAAATATTCATCATCGGCAGGTTCGTGTTGCGGGCGCGTTGCAACCCATGCTCATGCAGTGGATATGCAGCAGGTGTGTGCAGGTGCAGTACGAGAATGCACATGAGGACACTACTTGGCACCGAATTGGATCACTGGTGAGAGACCCCGTCAGTTTCCTATGAGTGCCAGCAATCGTTGTGCCCATCGCCCTTAGACAGGTGTGGTCAAAGCTGCCGTAGCAACTACCACAGCCGTGGCAAGGGGGGGCATGCTGACAGGTGTAAAGCAGGATGCACCCGAAAGAGAAGATGTCGAAGGCTGTTGACCCAGCCAGGCAGTACAAAGCCATGCTGAAACACTAAGCCTCCTGCGGGAACCCAGCAGCTGTGGCACACGTCTTTGGGACGCACTAATCCACAGGAAGGACTGCCGCCCGGGGTTGGAGAGTGTGCGTGGTATGCCAGATGCATGCATATGCGATCGATTGGGTATGCCAGGAGACAGGTCAGCACGGTACCTACGGAGAGGAGAAGGCGCGAGCTGGTTTTAATTCTGGCTGCTTCGCTGTGCGCTCCCTCTGACACCCGGTGCACACCGCACTTGCACACCGAGTAACGCCTAAGAGAGCAGGATGCGTTGTGCAGTGCGGTGGGTGGGTGGAAGTCGCATGCAAGCCCAGCCGGCGGCCAGAGAGGACAGTGTTGGCTCGGTGGTGGCGATATAATCGATCCATGCCGAGGTTAATCCTCATACTGATCAGTAGAGGGAACCCGGTACATCTTCATAGCCAGTCTCTCTTTGTGTCCCTTCTGTGCCGCCATCGTGGGATCGCCGACTCGCCGCGGGCCGCGGCCTCTCGCGGAAGCGAGCTGCGCCCTACTTACCTGCTCCTGTTCAAGCTGGCAGGCAGCGTGAGGGCATGCCCAGGGGGACTGACGGCGATGCAGTCCGGGGTGGCGGCGCACTGCCAAAGGCAGAAGCCTCTGCCCCCGTTTGGCTGCGCAGGGGGCGCCTCTCTGCTCCAGCAGCCTAGCTTTGCGGCCAGCAAGCTGCCAATTGGATTTCGGCGGCCGTGCAGCACTGAGTTCGCGTTTGCCTCTAAACTTCAGCTTAGCCAGTTCGGTACTGTGCGGGCTACGGGCTATACATACATACAATATTTGTATGAGAGCGGTGAGAGTGGCGATGCCCCGGTGGCGGGGGCCTACAAATAGGCGGCGGAATTGCACGACACCATTCCGCCCGGGCGCCCAGCGCGGTGTTTCGCAGCTTCTCAAACCCCGCTCCACCCTTTGCAAAGCTAGGTACAGCGATCCTCAACCTAGGAACCCACTAAAAAGACCCCAAGTCGCGCCCAAAATGGCGGTGAGCTCTCCTTCTTGACGCGCTGAATCAAAAGGCAGACAGTATCATTGATCCAACCCTGTGTTACCCCTATAGGACGAGGTCGAACAAGTTGCCGAGGGCGTGAAGGAGCTTGAAGGTGCGACATTGTTTAGGCGTCGGCGGACGCCCGATAACAGGCTGGCGACACATGCTAACGTGATATTGTCGCTCCTTGTAGTGGATGACAACGACGAGCTTAGCCTGGACCTGGGCAAGAAGAAGAAAAAGAAGAAGAAGGAGCTGGTGCTCGGGGATCTGGTGCGCAAGGCGCAGGGCGCGGGGTTTCACAAACGGCAATGTAATTACGTTGCCGTGCCGTGCTGGATCGTGTATGGAACCGACGGCCTGGACGGGGGCTCTCACACGGCGCTCCTTCGGTGTTGGCGCAGGGCGAGGGCGGCGAAGCGTCTGCGGCACCCGCGCCGGGCCCGGAGGCCGATGAGGGCATGGAGATGTCGCTGGACCTGGACCTGAGCAAGAAGAAGAAGAAAAAGAAGAAGGTGAGCTCAGAGCGGAGGCAGCAGTGGCAACGGGGCTAGAGACCGCGGGCGGTGTGCGAAATGGGGTGGGGTGGGGGGCGGGCCGTGGGGGCGGGCGGGACGGCCGCACAACCCGGCACTTGCTGGGACCGTGTACGGCCCAGCTGTGTTTGCACGTTGCACCAAGGCCGCCACGCATTTGCGCAATGGACTCTGCGTATCGCTGCACCTGTTCCTCAGCCTACCCGATTGCCTGATGTGCACGAGCGTGCAGACCCGCCAAGAGGAGGCAGACTTTGAGGAGGGCGACGAGGCGGGCGCTGGCCCCGCCGACGATGGCGGCGAGAAGAGTGCGGGCAAGTTCCCCTGGTCGGGCACCGACCGCGACTACGACTACGAGGAGCTGCTGGGTGAGTGGCGAGTTTTGGTATTGGTACGAACCGTTTGTGACAGTGGTTGGAAAGGCAGGTGGACGGTTGACGGAGGCCAGATGACTCGTTGAGGGAAAGGAAGGCAGGGAAAGGGCTGGTGTGGCGTGGCGTGGCCAGTGTCTGCTACCGACGAATAGGGCCCCGATACGCTCGTGTTATATGCAAAGGCTCGCACGCCAGAGGGATCATGGGGGAGCGATTGCACGCTCGGCCGCAGCATGCGGCGGCACTGCCGCGGCAGAGCTTGTGCACGCAGTAACGGCTTAAGGATGCCCTTGCAACGGGCAGAGGGGTCGCACATACAGCTCGCATGGGCGCTGCACCGGCAAAGATACCACCACTGCGCCCAGCTCAATTTCCGCTTTTGCTCCACCCCGCAGAGCGCGTGTTCGGCATCCTGCGCGAGAAGAACCCCGAGCTGACCGGCGAGCGCCGTCGCACGGTGCTCAAGCCGCCGCAGGTGGCGCGCGAAGGCACCAAGAAGACGGTGTTCACCAACTTCATGGACCTGTGCAAGGCCATGAACCGGCAGCACGAGCACGTGTCCCAGTACCTGCTGGCTGAGTTGGGTACGTCCGGCAACCTGGACGGCCAGCAGCGGCTGATCGTCAAGGGCCGCTTCCTGCCCAAGTCCTTCGAGACAGTGCTGCGCCGCTACGTGAACGAGTGCGTGTGGAGTGGGTGCAATGAGGTTGGGGACGGGCAGAGTGGGCTGAGGAAAAGGCGGGGGGCTGCAAGCTGGGCGACGCGGGGCATGTGGGCTTCTGTTGCCGTATGACCGCATTTGCATCTGCCCGGCGTGTGTGCAGGTACGTGCTGTGCCCCGGCTGCAAGAGCGTGGACACGCTCCTAGATAAAGACAGCGCCACGCGTCTGATGCACCTGCGCTGCCAGCAGGTGGGTGCGGGATGGCGTCCCCTGGGAGCAGCGCGGGGCACTGCCGGACTAACAGCGGGCGTCCAGGGCATGCGACTCCAACTATGGTTTGGGGCTCTGTGTTGCATACATGCCGCAATTGACTGACGCACCACCTACTCTTGTTTGTCATTGGTTCCTGCCCGCAGTGCGGTGCGTCCAGGACGGTGCAGGCCATCAAGGCCGGTTTCGTGGCGCGTGTCACCAAGCGTGTGGCGGACGCGAAGTAAAGGAGCAGCAGCCAGGCGCTGCGTGGGCGGCGCCGTGTGGAGCAGTTGGAGGCAGGATGTCTCTAATATAGTGGTTTGGCGGTTGGGAGCACGAAGCTTCCATGTAGAGGTTATTCCACTGACTAGCAGGTGCGCGGAGGAATAGTTGTGACGTGTTTCTTACGCAAGAGGACTGGCAGTCTGTTTGCACGGACAGCAGAGGACATGGCTGCGCTGACAAACGGAGATACCGCGGTAGAAAGATGGCGGTGTCCATCCTCAGGACTGAATGGTGTGGCATGCAAGGCGGCAAACCGTGGCGTGGCACCAGGGATTGGCGGCGCAGCAATGGGCAAGCGCTCGGGGCCTCGGGCGTTTCGGCCTGCTGAAATTTTCGTGGGGCGTTCGACCTGTCCGTCCACCCGTCCGTCCACGACAGCAGATAGCAGAAGTTATTGTTTTGTGTCTGTGCACGCATACGTACAAGGAGGCACCTCACGAGCGTTGACAGATTGCGTAACTACGCACTGAGGGGCCTGGAAGGGCACCAGGTTGCGGGGGTTGGGGGCGCAAGGGGCCTCTACGGCGGGCAGGCGTGTATTGGCCGTGGATTCAGACTCTTAAATCAACATACTATGCGCACGCCCCGTTCATCAGATTGCATAACTAGGCACCGATATATCAAATGCGTCCAACATGCAACTATATCGCTTCAGCAAGCACAAGCGGTTCACTCGCTGGACAACATTGCGGCTTTTATTCGCCACAATCGCTGCATTCCTGATACTTAGCTTGGTCTTGTTAATATGGTGGAGGCCGTCAGCCCCGCGGGCGGCCATCGCGAGCGCACTCGTTAAGCTGTCGCACGCATCGCCGGTTCCCCGCAACCTCAATGGTCCTGAGCTATGTGCTGATGGTCGCTGGCTGCAAGACGGTTACGAAACTCCGCTTGGGGCGGCTCTTGCGGTGGCGCACAGCGGCGGGTTCATCGTGCCGTGCCTTGGCCCCGACCAGGCCACGCAGGGAATGAACACCTCTGTGTGCGCTGGCGGCAGCTGCATCATTGCCGCCAACCTGCACAACTCGGCGGAAGTGCTCCCGAACATGATAGTGCAAATGGCACGGCTGGCACATGTCCTGGGCCATGCCAACCTACTCGTGTCCATCTACGAGAGCGGCAGCACTGACGCCACCCGGGACTGGCTGGACCTGCTCCGCGGCGTGCTCAGCGTGCTGTCAGTGCGCCACGTCATCACCAGCCATGGCAGCCTAACTCGGCGACGGGGCCAGGACCGGATCGCCTTCCTGGCCAGCGTGCGCCAGGCGGCGGTAGACCAGGCGGCCGCAGCCTGCGCCAGCAGCTATGGCAGCGGCGCGGTCAGCTGCGCCGCCTCCCGCCTCGTGTTTATCAATGACGTCTTCTTCGCCGCCGCCGATGTCGTACGGCTGCTGCAGTATGGCGCCGGTACGGGCGGGGATGGCGCAGGTGGCGTTGGGTACGGCGGCGGGTACGACGTCGCGTGCGGTATGGACTTCGAGCCCATCCTCGCCGACCTGCCGCCAGCGCGGCAGCGAGATGCCATGACGTCGCACCTGCAGCGCACCTGGGGCTTGGCCGAGCCCACCGCTGCTCGCCTGGCCGCCTGGCCGCTGCCTTTCCGCTACTGGAAGAAGGCCTATCGCCACGCGCCCTCGCTGCTGCGCTCGCTGCCGCTGCTCTTCTACGACATCTGGGTGGCGCGGGACCTCACGGGCGCCCGATTGCACCGCGCTGCACCCTACGTCGCCCACGCCGCCACCGCCAGGCAGCTGCGCGCAGGGCTGCCAGCTGAGGTGTACTGCTGCTGGAACGGGCTGGTGGCGCTAGCGGCGGCGCCACTGCTGCCTGACCGCGGCGGCAGCGGTGGTGCCGCCGGAAGGGTCAGGTTTCGAGCCGGCGACGTGGCGGCAGGCGAATGCGCGTCCAGCGAGTGCAGCCTGCTGTGTGATGACCTGCGCCGCCTGGGCCGCGGCACGGCGGTGATGGATCCGGGCGTGCGAGTGGCGTACCGGCGTGTGGCGGCGGAGCGGCTGTTCGCCAGGGACGGGGAAGAAACGGGCGGCGGAGGCGGAGGCCAGGGCGGAGCTGCAGATGACGACTACACGGGTATTGAGCTGCAAAGCAGTGAGGAGTGGAGCGCGGCGGTGCTTGCGGACCTTGCGGCGTGGCGGCTGCAGCACGTGAGCGCCAACATGCCGCGCAGCGTGGAGTGCTGCGGGCTGCGGCCCGGCAGCGAGGGGGTGGACTTTGAGCACGGGTGCAGCCGTGTGCCGGCACCGCGCGCCCCGGCTGCGCCCTGAGGCGGGTTGCCTGGCTCAGCGCGTCTCTGCCACATTTGCACCATGTCAGCATGTTCGGGGCCAGAGCTGGGACCTTGCGTGTTACAGTACTCGTAGTCAGTGCGCGCTGTGGAAGATGTTAAGGACTGGAACGACAGGGGCCGGCGGCAGGCGTATGCTCTCTCACATGCAGCACCAAGGAGCGAGATGTGTCCAAGCGACAGGCAAAAGGCTTGCTGGCCGGCTGGATCAACCCATTGGGCCTCTCGGCGTACATGGGCCTTGTACCTTCTTTGGTGAGTTTGATAGGGTTGGATAAAGGACAAGACCGCAGGCGCCGGCGTCGGGTGGACAGGACAAGGGGCAGGGTGGACAGGACAGGCTACCGCTGCTACCAGCGGCGCTCGGCGTGGGAGGCAGTTGACACGGCCTCTTTTGGCCTGCAAGTGCAGAGAGGGGTCCGCACGACCCACGTGCCCACGTGCCCATGGAATGGCTGGCATATGCCTTCTCACAGGATCTAAGGAGACGCCGCCATTGCGGTGCGACAGTTTGCCGGGTTGTGGTGGGCTCAAGATGCTTTCATGGAAAGGTAGGGCGGTACTCGTCTGTGGAGCCACCCGTTAGCCGGTAGGGGACGAGTACGCACTTACAGTCCACCCTTGCTCGCCCTGCACTTCTGCAGGCCCCGGCGGTTTGCTAGCGGGATTTCAGTCTGTAGCAGGGGTTCCCACGCCACTGCCAATGCACGGATGAGCGGCATGTCCTGCGACAAAGAGATGCTGTAGCTGCCTTCGTGAGATTACCGTATGCTTGTCCTGGGAATGCTAGACGGCACGCTGGTGCCGAGTGCAGCAATCGGCAGCTGTGGGTAGGCATGCTATGTGTGCGAATGTGCTAAGTTACGGTTGACTATGTGCTGTGTCTCTGCGTCTGTGCATCGTGTGCCGCGGAGTCGGGGTGTTGTGATGTCGTGTCAAAGGGTTTGTGCACGGGCATCAGCAGTGTACGCCGAGCTCAGGTCTTCCGGCACAGGCGAGCCTGGATCCGTGCCGGGATCGCCAGTCGAGTTGCCGCTGGCGCAAGCTAACAGACTGACTATCAATCTGTGACAATTCTAACTCAGCTTCACGTGGTCGTGATGCCTCTATCCTCTTCCTGTCAAACGCGGATGAACCTGCCAGCTTCAGTGCCCTTATCATGTAGATGGCTTTGGGCCCCCGGCGTCTACACAGCGTAGGTGACCCCTCCCGCGCCATCTACACCTCGAAAATTTTTCCTAGGGGCACGCCCCCAAATCCCACAAACCATCTACGCTCCCTGTCTAAAAGACCGCCAAACCCGCCCAAACCGTCTACGCTCCGTAGATGCCGAAACCCAAACCCAAAATGTTTTCTCCGCCTTTGGCGGATTTTGGGCAAATTTCTACAGCGTAGATGGAAGATACGAGCACTGGCCAGCTTCCGCTTTTAGTCTGCCACAAGCTGGCCTCATGGCAAGCACAGCAGCAGCGTGCCGCCACCGAGCATGAGAGATGGTGGCAGGGGCCGCAGCGCTACCTCCACACACATCCCACTTCACACATAGCAAGAGTCGCATCCACTAGGCCCGACATCCACAGGGCAGCTCGACAGTCTGCGTGTTTCCTCTCTCGTGTTATCTAACACAGCGCGGCTCGACAATCTCGGCCGTCGTTGACTGTCCCTGGCCGTTGTCACGGGCATGGGTGGCAAGCATGCCCCCCCCCGTACAGCGCCGCAGCACCCTTCGGCACCCAGTTTCTGGATCCGCTTCTCATCAGTCCTCTTGCGAGGCACTTTCTCAGGTCACGCTGGAGACCTGGAGTGTTTTGCTTGCCGACCCTGTATGGCTGTATCCACAAGTTCATAGAGTGTGTCATGATCTGGCGTGTGATTCTGCATCTGGCGTCTTGCTTCTTGCTGGACGGGTGGTGACGCGACGGCAACTGTCCTCGGGAGAAGCCGCGCATAAACCCAGACGAGGGACGTTGAGGCGAGAAGAAGTCAGGTGAAAGCGGGCGCGTTACAGGAACTGCCCCAAATGTCAATGCCGTTAGCGCAAGGCGCTCTGGAACGAGCACAATGTTCGTGCTCTTGATCTGTTCAATGGCTAACCCACAGGCTGTATGGGAGAGCAAGAAGCAAGACAAGGCTTGGCTTCTTGCTGGGCACACCAAAGACGCCTCAGTGCGCCGTACTGCCGCAACATGGCCTCAGAGCCCAAAGGCCTGGGCTCACGAACTTCAGTACACGTGCGAGACCGGATATCAAGTCGCACGGACAGACAAATACAAGATACAAAAGACTCAAATCAGCGTTGCACGGGTGCATAAAACGCACTGACGTCACCGCCAGTCAGCTCTTGGGGCGTAAGCACGTCACTGATGCTGCTGAAGAGGCATGCGAATGATTCATGTCACCGTACGCGCGGCGTCACGCCTTGGGAAGGGACTCAGACAAAACTCGGAGCGATATACGAACTGACACGTAAAACCCTGACACGCGTGTCCCCTGCTGGCCAGTTGGCTTTCCCCCAAGGGCTGGCACACGCTAGGTTCCGTCACGCTGTGGGGCGTGACAAGTGCGCGTCTTAAGTAAGTGCTTTTGAACCTAGATCTCAGCTACCGCCACTTTGTCCTCCGCGTCACAGTCGGCCGCCTCGCGTAACAGCTCCGCCTGCATTCCCGCATCGCCGCTCCCTGTCGCAACCACCGCGCACGTCTTGTCGCCTGGCCGCAGCTCGCCCCCATCCTCTGCGTCACTGCCGCTCCTGCTTTCAGTGCCGCTGTCCTTCCCCGGCGCCGTCGCCTTGGCGGCCGCTGGAACCTTGTTGCGCCCGCTCTTGTTTTGGTGGTGGTTCTTCCACAGCCCGCCATAGCGGTAGTGCGGCTTGCTGGCACTGCCGTCTACGGTGCCGCCGCTAGCGGTCATCCAGCATTTGCCGCAAGCCATGTGCCATGTGCCACTGGGATCGACCTGGCAGCGCACCAGCAGGTCTCGGCTGCGGCCGCACAGGCTGCAGGGCTTGCGGCCTTTTCCAGGATCCCCTAATCCCTGTGCGCCAGGGAGAGTCATGGGTTCGCACATTTTCACGTTAAATTTGATTGGTGCCAGTGACGTTCGAACCGACTGCACGCCGACTCAGGGTAATGAGAGGGCCAGTTCGTGCAGCGCGTCATGCGGCAGACCGCACGCCCCCAAGTCCCCTGCCCCACCTGCCGCTCATCTCGCTTTGCTGCCTTTGCGGATTTCAGGGCCGCCTTTCGCGCCGCTCTCTCCTCCTCCGTCTCGTTCCTGCGCCCCATGGTGCAGACGTGTGTGTGGCGCTGGGGGCGCGTGCCACAACGTGGTGCGGCAGCGCCCGCCCCCGCCGAGGCTCCTTTCCTCCGACTATGCTGCGGCTTCAGGCCTGAAATGGCCCGCATGTACCTTAACGGCGGACTGCTGTTTGCTCGCGCAAAGAAGTTTGGGTTGATTTGTGGCCCGGCGGGTCACCTTGCACGAAGGTTCAGAAAACAGTACATTTGTAATATAGTATGCAGTGATCGTTGAACATCTTTGGAATGCGTGCAAGGTCGAACGAACTCCGATTGGATTTCAGGCAATTTTGCTTCCAGCGTGCTGCAACCTTAGTGGTATTCGCTACGTCGTGCCTTGGAGCGCACATGTCGCTCCTAGTGATTGAATTCGAGCGACCGACGCGGCAATAGAGGCCCGGACAGGGTTTTGTGCTTCCCAAAATTCGCACCTCCAGTGGGTCAGTGGCTCAGCGTTTCGGTTAAGTCTATTGGGGCGGAGCTTGCTCCCAGCGGCGCCATGTCCGGGGCCGAGTCCCAGGGCCGGACTCTGCTGCTCGTTTCTGCGGGAGCTGTGCTGGGCGGTGCTATTGCGTTCGGAGCAGCATTTGGCTTGGCTCATGCCTACCACAAGCGCCTGGATGCTTTGGAGGAGCAGAAGAAGGGCAGGTGCGCCCACGAAACCCCAAATTTCGTTTATGCTTTCGGCGAACGGCCCTCCCGTGTCCTTGTTTGCAGTGCGAGGGCGCCGCCAGTGACAACGCCACCTCAGTTGGCACCTGGAGCTGCTCCTGCGCGCAAACCCGAGCTCCCGGTGCCTCAGCCCTACGTGAGTGCGCCATGCGCTTAACGACGCAACCTTCCGCGCTTGCTAGAAACGGGCGCCGTGCAGCTGATTAAGCAGCTCCAAACTTGAGATTCGACTTGCACATGACTGCAGGCCAACGGCAGCGGCCCCAACGGCGTGCTCGCTGTGCAGCCGGTGCCAGTGCCGGTGGCCCTGCCGCCCCGGCCGGTGCACGTGCACGCACCAGTGCAGGCTGCCCCGGCCGCGGAGCATGCCGTCATGTCGCCACGCATTGGGCCCCTACGCGCTGCTCGGGTATGTGGGGACAATGGGGCGTTGCGCTGCGCGGCTCCGAACCCTGCCAGCCCGAGTGACCGCGTGTGGGGCAACGCACCGACCCAAGACTAACGCTCAATACGGTTTCCTTCCCAACTGACCCGAACACGTTCAGCCACACGAAGCCATGGTGGCGTACAGCCCGTACCCGGGGGCGCCGGGCGAGGCCAGCGGCCGGCCGTCCATGGGCGACGCGCAGCTTGTGGAGGGCGAGTCGCCAAGGCAGCCGGGGCTGCCGGTGCGCACACGGGGGCCGCACGAGCCGCACCACTCGGTGAGCTGGGCAACAGCAGTGGTGTTGCAGTGCTTGACATGAGGGAGCCGGTGGGGGACGGAGTTGGGGCCTGTTCGCGGGTGAATCATGTGGCTGCTCCGTGCTCACTGAACCTCACCTCCGCTGCACACGACCCCTGCTGCCAACGCCACAGCGCCCGCTGAGCGGCGGCGGTGGCGTGGGCCCGGGAGCCAGCGGAGTCGGCAGCCACCACAGCGCTGGCGCCAGCGGCCGCAAGGCCTCGCCGGTGCCTGGCGCCACCTCCACCGCTGCTGCGGCTCAGGACCGGGCTCAGAAGGCGGCCCTGGATATGATGATGGCAGCCACTGGCGGCGGCATGAGCGGCCTGGCCAAGCCGGTGGGAGCAACGGGCGCGGTCACCAGCGAAAAGGTGCGATGGATGACGGCTTGTAGAGGGCGGGGATGGGTGCTGCTGGGAGAAGGCGAAACAGCGGGGGCCGGCGGAGGTCGGGCTGGCGGACCCGGGGCGTGGACTGAGGAGGTCGTGGTGTGGTTGTGGAGGGATGAGCTGCGCGTGACTGTTCAGCCGCGCGCAGCTGCGGACCCCGGTAGGCGGCATCAGCGGCGGACGCCATCAGCGGCACCTGCTTGAGCGCAGCGCCTTGACCACGCTTTGCGGCCGCTCAGGTTCTGGACCCCAGCACCAACGACGAGTACAGCCGTGTGATTACGCCCGAGACCGCCATGACGGACGAGGTGGAGGACGTGTGTGCCATGCTGGTGGAGTGCCTGGAGCTGCGCAAGCACTGGCTGTTCAGGCCGGCGCGTGAGTGGGCTGGAGGGTGGAGCGCTGCCGGGGTGGCAGGCGGGGGGCTGGGATCAATGTGTGGCGGGGGGGTCAATGTGTGGCGGGGGGATCAATGTGTGGCGGGCGCGACGATGCGGTGATGCTGTGATGCGGTGCCCAGAGGGGTATGGCCGTTTGGGTGGATGTGCGGCAATAAATAGACACGGTTGCGGGGCGCACATTACAGGACGCTGTTGCATGGGTTATAGGCGCGCGAGCACGCAATGACGGGCGCACTGAAGCCTCGCTGCACTGGTGCTTTGCGAGCCGCCTTGCAGTGTCGCCCGAGGCGCGGCGGCACGAGCCGGAGGCGGCGGTGCCGTCCGACATCAACCCGCGGCCCTTCGAGTACGACCCGCAGCCGGCCTCGGGGCACGCCTTCCGCATGGTGGACGGCGTGATGCAGGTGTTCAGCCCCGACGACCGCGGCCACACCAACAACCTGTTCCCGGTGAGGCGCGCGGGGAGCAGGCGGCGCCAGGAGCGGAGGGAATGAGGAATGGGCGCGATGGCGGGACGATGACGCATCGTGCCGCTGGAGGGGGGATGCCGCGCGCTATGCCCGCGGTGGCAAGTGGTGGTGGTGGTGGTGGTGGTGGTGGTGGTGGTGGTGGTGGTGGTGGTGGTGGTGGTGGTGGTGGTGGTGGTGGTGGTGGTGGTGGTGGTGGTGGTGGTGGTGGTGGTGGTGGTGGTGGTGGTGGTGGTGGTGGTGGTGGTGGTGGTGGTGGTGGTGGTGGTGGTGGTGGTGGTGGTGGTGGTGGTGGTGGTGGTGGTGGTGGTGGTGGTGGTGGTGGTGGTGGTGGTGGTGGTGGTGGTGGTGGTGGTGGTGGTGGTGGTGGTGGTGGTGGTGGTGGTGGTGGTGGTGGTGGTGGTGGTGGTGGTGGTGGTGGTGGTGGTGGTGGTGGTGGTGGTGGTGGTGGTGGTGGTGGTGGTGGTGGTGGTGGTGGTGGTGGTGGTGGTGGTGGTGGTGGTGGTGTGGTGGTGGTGGTGGTGGTGGTGGTGGTGGTGGTGGTGGTGGTGGTGGTGGTGGTGGTGGTGGTGGTGGTGGTGGTGGTGGTGGTGGTGGTGGTGGTGGTGGTGGTGGTGGTGGTGGTGGTGGTGGTGGTGGTGGTGGTGGTGGTGGTGGTGGTGGTGGTGGTGGTGGTGGTGGTGGTGGTGGTGGTGGTGGTGGTGGTGGTGGTGGTGGTGGTGGTGGTGGTGGTGGTGGTGGTGGTGGTGGTGGTGGTGGTGGTGGTGGTGGTGGTGGTGGTGGTGGTGGTGGTGGTGGTGGTGGTGGTGGTGGTGGTGGTGGTGGTGGTGGTGGTGGTGGTGGTGGTGGTGGGTGTTGGGGGCCGTACTCACGCCCCTGGCCTGCCTCTGCTGTGGACCACCTGCAGGTGCCGGGCACCGCCGCGGAGTTCTTCACCGACATGCACCGCATCCTGCGCTACGCCTCGTCGGTGGGTGTGACCGGTGTGACACGCAGCACGTGTGTGCTGTATGTGTCAGGGAAAAGCAGGTACCGTAGTTGTGCATGCACGGCCTGGCAGTCACGCTGCTGTGCCTGCTGTAGCAATTGGCTGCTGACTGGTGCTCGCTGCGCGCTCTACCGGCTCTGCGCGCAGGGCCCGGTCAAGTCGTTCTGCCACCACCGGCTGATGCTGCTGGAGCAGAAGTTCAACCTGCACGTGATGCTCAACAGCGACAAGGAGTTCCGGGCGCAGAAGGCCGCGCCGCACCGCGACTTCTACAACGTGCGCAAGGTGGACACGCACATCCACCACAGCGCCTGTATGCACCAGAAGCACCTGCTGCGCTTCATCAAGTCCAAGCTGCGCAAGGTGCGACAGCGCGGCCCGACTGTCTAGGGCTTGGGGAAGGGGAGGGCAGTTCAAACCGATGGGGAGGAAGGGGGGCGTGTGGCAGCGTCAGTTAACAGGGCACCACGGTGTGTGGGCAGCAGCCTGCGGTCTCCAGGCACGGCGGAGCTTGATGAACTGCATTGCCACCTGCCTGCACCCTCGCGACTTCGCAGGAGCCGGATGAGGTGGTGATCTTCCGCGACGGCAAGTACCTGACGCTCAAGGAGGTTTTCGAGAGCCTCAAGCTCACCGGTGAGTGGGCGGGTGGGGCATCTGTCCTGGAGGGGCCGTGGCAGAAGAATCCGCGTTCGCTCCTGTTTCCAGCGTGTACGCTCTCTCGCCCAAGGAAGGCTCCAAACCCGCAACCGGAACCCGCGCCAGGCTTCCCATGCGACACCCACCCCCCTGACATCCTGTACCGCTTTTCCAAACATCCTTGCAACTGCCCCCCATCTCTTCTTTATTAATCATGCATGGACCCCCACATCCACGCGTGCTGCTGGCAGGCTACGACCTGAACGTGGACACGCTGGACATGCACGCCGACAAGAACACGTTCCACCGCTTCGACAAGTTCAACCTCAAGTACAACCCGTGCGGCCAGTCCCGCCTGCGCGAGATCTTCATCAAGCAGGACAACCTCATCCACGGCCGCTTCCTGGCGGAGCTGACGCAGGAGGTGTTCGAGGACTTGGAGTCCAGCAAGTACCAGCACGCCGAGATGCGCATCTCCGTCTACGGCCGCAAGGTGGGAGACGGGTTGGCTGTGGGGTGCTGTTGGTGTTGTGGTGCGGTTGGGCCGCAGAAGAATAAATTTCAATGGTGGGCACAGTTTTTCGGGTTGCACACGCGCGGTTGAGGCGCACTGCGCGTGCAATTCTGAGTGAGCACCAGCTGACGCGCCCCGCGTCCGGCCTTGAGCCTGCGTGACTGACCGCACCGCACCGGCAGGCGATGGAGTGGGACATCCTGGCGGCCTGGGTGGTGAGCTTCCAGCTGCACTCCGACAACAACGTGTGGCTCATCCAGGTGCGACAACGGCGCGGCGGGAGGCGACTGGGCACGGGGCAGCGGGACTCGGTGGCGTGAGAGCAACAGCGACGGAAAGCCATCGGCCGTAGAATGGACGGGCTGCTCAGCTGGCCTTCCCCCCCCCCTGCCTGTCAACATCCATTTCTCCCCCTCTGTCTGACGCGGCCTCCGGCATCGCACCATTGCGCCACTGCTGCAGATCCCGCGCCTGTACAACGTGTACAAGGAGACGGGCGTGATCGAGAACTTCCAGCAGATGCTGGACAACATCTTCGAGCCGCTGTTCGAGGTGACGGCCGACCCCTCCACACACCCGCAGCTGCACGTGCTCCTCAAGCACGTGAGTGCCTGCCGAAGGGTGCGGCAAGGCGCCGGCTTGCGCTTGGGGTGCTCCGTGCCGCCAGGCAGGCCCACGGATTGGGGCTCCTTCCCTGCCTGCGCCGCACCCTCGCCTGCCCCGCGTTGGCCGCAACGCGCGACCGCCCTGCCGCAAACGCCGCCGTCCCTCAGGTGGTCGGCTTCGACATGGTGGATGACGAGTCCAAGCCCGAGCGCCGCCCCACCAAACACTCTGAGCCGCCCGAGCGCTGGAACACCAAGCACAACTGCGCGTACGCCTACTACGCCTACTATATCTACGCCAACCTGTGGGTGGCGCGCGATTGTCGGGAAGCGCACGCGCACGGGGCTAGGTGTTGATGGTATGCCGTCGGATCCCGCCGATCGTCACAGCTATGGCACAACCCCGCATGCCGATGCAGACCAGGCGTCACAGGTCTCTTGTCGGGGTGCTTATCCACGCCTCAATTCATGACCATAGATATGCTGCTGCTCATCTTGCCCCTGTGTTTCCGATAGGTACGTGCTGAACAAGTTCCGCGAGAGCCGCGGCCTCAACACCTTCACCTTCCGCCCCCACGCGGGCGAGGCGGGCGACATCGACCACCTGGTGGCGGCCTTCATGCTGTGCGAGAACATCGCGCACGGCATCAACCTGCGCAAGAGCCCCTGCGTGCAGTACCTGTGAGTCCTACGGGATGTCCAGCAGCCGTACTGCCGGGGGCTTGCGTGGCACATGACAGGGCGGAAAACGGCATCCAATGACCGGACGGAAAGGGCCCTGGTGGGAACAGGACAGGTGCAGTCTGCGTGCCAATGCTACCTCTCTGAACTTCCCGCCCCTCCCTCCCGCCCTCCGCCGCCCGCCCCCCTTTCCGCCTGCCTGCCTGGCTGCAGCTACTACCTGGCGCAGATCGGGCTGTGCATGAGCCCGCTGTCCAACAACAGCCTGTTCCTGGACTACCACCGCAACCCCTTCCCGCTCTTCTTCGCGCGGGGGCTGTCGGTCAGCCTGTCCACCGACGACCCCGTCATGATCCACCTCACCAAGGAGCCGCTGGTGGAGGAGTACAGCGTGGCGGCGCAGGTGCGGCGCCGGTGGAGGTGCAGGTGCTGGTGTTGGGCGGCGTGGGCCGCGACACAGGCGGCGGGGGCCGCAGTCAGAGCGGAGGCAGGGGCGTGAGGCAGGGGTGGGTGGGGTTTACGATGTGGAGGGGCATGGCAAGGGAAGGCGCGGCGCGATGGGGTGCGAGCCGGCAAACCTTGCCTGACACGGCTGCATCCTGTTGCATCCATGCTCCATTGCGGCCGGCCGCAGGTGTTCAAGATGAGCAGCGCGGACCTGTGCGAGATCGCGCGCAACGGCGTGCTGCACAGCGGCTTCCCGCACGCCTGCAAGAAGCACTGGGTGGCGGAGGAGTACTGGCGGCCGGGGCCGGAGGGCAACGACATCCACAAGACCAACGTGCCCAACCTGCGCCTGCGCTTCCGGTGCGCGCCGTTGGCGCCTGCCTGGCGTCAGTCCTTGCGAGGCGCGCTCCTTTCGCGTGGAACCCGTTGTCATGCTTTTCTTGCTGTCGTTCTGTGTGCATGCTTCCGGCTGACGCTCCGCCTCCGCTGCACGCCCGCCGCGCTGCAGGCACGAGACGTACTGCGACGAGATGCGGCAGGTGCTGCACGGCGCTGTGGCGCACCAGGCGCGCAAGGCCGCGCAGCTGATGGCGCGAGGGGCCGACCAGTGAGCGCGCTGGCCGTGCCCAGGAGGAGGAACGGCGTGAGCATTAGAGGACATTGCGAGGGCGGTGGTTTGGGAGGATGGCGTGCAGCGCCGGCACGCTGGACTGCATGAAACCAGCCCTCACCTGTGTGCGCTTGCGCGTTGTAACTGGTGCGCTATGAGGTGGTTGGCGCTGGCGAGTCGACGACATTGTGGGACGGTCGCAAACCTGTCACCCATTTTTGTGCAACAGCGCGACTGGATGTTGTGAGTTCGGGGGCGCGAGATGCCACCTAAGGGACCAGTAGGAGTAGGAGAGCTCGCAGGCTGGGTGGGCTGCTAGTGCTCGCTGCGAGACGCGTATGTATTCTCCCAAGGCTGATTTTGCTGGATGGGCACCTGCTGCTGGACCCGTTTGTTGGCTTTGTGGACACAAGAGGTGGGCCGCTGCCCAGCACGCACGTACATTCTTCGGGGGGCACTACTGTCGAGTGCAAGGTCGCGAGTGGTCCTGCGGCGCAAGCGGTGGGCGGGGGCCGCGGCGGAGGCGGAAACTGAGAGGGTACGCAGCTCGACATTTAGTCCGCCAGCTAGGTGGGGCGCTGGCGGCGTGCGCAGGTGGGGCGCTGGTGGCGGCACTTCGCGTGACTAAATGACAGTCGCGCCGGTTTCGGTCGGGTGCGCCGCCTCCTAACCCGGAGGCATGGCTACTGCTTCGTCGGTATGACACCCGCCACCACGTCTTTGGTGGGACTGGGTGGTCGTGTACTCGTGCGCTATGTTAGCATACAGAGATGGCGGTTTTGATGGGACTGAAGAGGCAAGGAAAGCGTTGCTGGAAAGTTTGCGCGCGGGATGCGCTGGGGTCGCAGTGGTGGCACACAGGGTGGCACGAGCTGCACACGTCTGCACTTGCAAAGCGTGCATGCAGTGTTTCTGCAGGCCCTCGCCGAGCCTTCCGTGGGATTCGAACGACGGATGGATGGACGGAGAGGGCAACCGCAGCGCGCGGGCGACACGGGCGGAACTGTGGGAAGGATGGGACGCGTTGGATCGCGTGAAAGGAAGCCTGCCGGATGATCCCGCGCAGGCGGATTTGCATAGACAGCCTGCTTATCATATACAACTGACCGGGAATCGACGACTGCGCGACCCTGCGCGAGCTGCAACATCCTTGCCTGTCCAATCGTCTGGAGCGCTGCCATTGGACCTTGGGACCATGAAGAAACTTACGTGATAAGACTTTATTTTAGTTAGTTAAGTGAGGTCGCCCGGGGCGCCGCGGCGAACGGGCACGATGCACGCCCGTTTCGCAGCGACAGCGCTGGCTGTGTCGCTGGTGCTGTGCAGCGCTTTGCACGCAGCAAATGCATACGACTGCAGCGCACATCCCTGGGTGGGTTGGAGCCTGCCGGGTTGGAGCCTGCCGGGCGCGCCTGGACTGGCTGTCTGGCTAGACATGGCTGGGGGCTGTGTCCTAGTAGCCCCTGCGCAACCCCCTAACCCCTAACCCCCTAACCCCTAACAGGTCGACGAGGCTGTGAAGCACTGGTTCGCCAAGTCCTATAAAATGGCACGGGAGTCTCCACTCACCGTGGAGGAGAGCCTGGGCAAAATAGCAAACATCACCTGGTAAGGCGTGGAGAAAGTAGTTTGGGGGTGGGGCGTCGTGGTTTAGGGGAGGGAATGGAGGGGAAAGGGAAAGGGAGGGCGGCGGATGGAATGCACAGGGTGCACTGCAACGCAACGTGCCAAGCCAAATCATCTAGATGGAGGCCAGGCGTTGGAGCGCGGTATCAGTGTTTGACGTACGGTACGCAACGCGCATTAGGGGGGATGCACGCGCCGGAGGCCCCCGCGCGGGGTGTGGCAGAGCCCTTGGCAGCCACCTGCTGGGTGGGGGCGCCCTGGCGTGCAACCTGCATCGGCAGCCTGCGCCTGCGTCGTCGCCCGACGCTGCCCGCTGCCTCCGCTGCTTGGCCCCACGGCGCAGGGGCGACTACTTCACGGGCAAGTCCATGGGCATCCTGTACTACGACGAGCCCACCAAGGTGACCCACCGTGGCAGCCAACCGGTTGCTTATAATCGTAGCCAAGGGTACCGATAAAGCGCGTGTCCCGGGCAGGAGGCGGCTCGGCGGCATGCGTGCGCACTTGGCGGGGCCGAGTGTGTGACCCGCGCGTGCCTGTAGCTACCCGGGACCAGCGCCACTGCCCGCGCCTGTCGGCGCATGCCTGCCTCCCCGCGTCCCTCCATCCATGCTCGCCGCCGACCCATACAGGCGTACAAGGTGCGGTGGCAGCTGCTGTGGAAGCACAATGAGCCGCACAAGCCGGCGGGCATGCAGCAGCTCATGGAGCGGGCAATCGCGGCGCACGGCGCGGACCTGGCGGCGGCGTGGGGCCCGGGCAAGGAGGTCAAGTTCATCTTCGGGACGGAGGTGAGGCGGGCTGAGGCTTGCGGGGGTTGAAGGCATGGGGTGGCCCGGGCACTCCAGATCCCAAAGCAACCGGTCCCGCCCAGAGCACGGAGGAGGTGTGGCCTTAACCTGTGGGTCCTGGGCGCCCTTGAGTCTTGGTGGCGTGGTGCTGTTCGGGCGGGGACGTAGTGGAGCCGACGTGTGGACTTGTGTGGGGCGCCTGTCACCGGGTGCCTTCCGCGTGGCATGGCCTTGCTGGCGAGCGCAAGCACCCTGGCAATGCGTTTTTCCCACACGATGTGCTTCCCCGCGACGCGACAGGACTTTCCAATCACGTGGCCCGACCAGAAGCTGAGGGTGCCTTCCTTTCAGATGTGTGCCTCGCCCGAGTCGCCGGACGTGCCTGTGCCGGGTGCGTGTGCGGATGCCCTCCTGGTGCGGATGTGGGGTGCTAGACGGGCTCAAGCGGGCCCGACTACGGTACGCTGGATTAAGCTTGGGTGTGGCACTGGCTGGGCTTGATTGGCTTGTGCTCACAACACCAAAAGCGCTGTATCGCTCTCCTTGGCCTGTCGCACACCATTCCTGGGCACTTAAAGTATCGTGTCCAACCATGCCTGCGTGCCGATCCCACCCAGACTTCACTTGGGAGAAGTACAACCAGGCGCAGTACACCAACACCAGCTGGTGAGCGTATACGAGAGCCAGGGGACCCCGTGGCCCGTGCCGTGTTCGGAGGACCTCGTCTGCCGGGGTTTGCTCCATCTGCTTTTGTACACCCACCAAGTACAATCGGCAGGAATGACCTGTGCATCCCATGCGGCACCACATGATGAAGTTGCTGCCCCCGGCGGCCGTTGCTGCTGCTGCCTCTGCCGCTGCCGCTGCCGCAGGTGGGAGGTGAAGCGGCTGCTCACGCACAAGGCCAAGATGGTGCCGTGGCGGCTGCGCGAGCGGGAGCTGTTTATGCGCGGCGACGCGGGGGTGGGCTACCGCAAGACACTCATGCCGCTGATGCACGAGGTGCAGGTAGGCAGGGCCAGCCGCGCGGGGGCATGACGGGGCGGGATGTGCCTGATGAGTGATGGACAAGTATCGCGCAGCAAGGCGACCGACGGCAACACCGGTGCTCCCGGGGATAAGGTTGTGGAGAGCAAGCCTCGGTTGAAGGTTGACAGGGTTTCCCCATCATCTGGCCTGGCGGCTGACGCGCACCGCCACGCCACCACCCTGTGTCGTGGCGCCTGGTGTTGGCGTTGTTGTGCCAGCAGGTCAACCGCTCCGACATCGCGCTGTTCGGCGTCAAGGTCAACTTCCACACCACCGGATTCTACGTCACGGACATGAAGTGAGCGCCGGACGATCACGATGGATACAAAGCTTGCACCGTAGCAGCGTAACTGAAATGCTTGCTAAATGCGAATGCGAATGCATGGCAGAAGAATATACAGCGACCTACCGCGCATAGGCGCATACGGTGGACCAAAGCCGCAGCGCAGTGCCTGCAGCTGTGCAACCCCTACCGTCGTGCTCTCTCACACAGCAGTCTCTCAACGTTTTTGGATGGTCGCGGGGCTTACTAGCGCCCCTCCCCATGTGTGGTCCCGGCCCCGCAGGCACTTCTCGCTCCTGGACAACTGGTGCCACCGGCGCTACCTGGTGCACACCAGCGGCTTCTCCTACAGCGCCAGCCTCAAGTACAAGCTGGCGTGTGGCGCGGTGGTGGTCAGCTTCGAGAGCAAGTGCGTGCGGCATCGGGGCTCGGGGCCGCGGTGGGAGTGGATGCTGGGTGCGCCACAGCGCTACACTCGGGATCGCAGTGGGGTATGGGCAAAAGGCTGGAGGACGCAGGTGACGACTCCGGGTTGGCTGCTCAAGGCCGCACTTGATCCGTGCTTGCCGCGTGCCCGCCGCTGGTACCCCCATCTCTCCTACAGGTTCCGAGAGTTCTACTACCCAGGCCTCAAGTAAGCAGAGCCGTGTGCCCAGCGCTGGCGCGCGGGTGCAACTGTTTCCCAAGCTTTTGCTTTCAGGACAGGCCGCTCACGCTGCGGACCCTGTGTCCTTTTGGCTGCCCACGCGCCGCATTGCCTCTACAACATCCCCTCCCTCCCACCGTCCCTCCCTGACAGGCCCGGCGTGCATTACATCAGTGTGCCCGAGGTGGAGCGCGAGGAGCTGCTCAAGACCGTGGCGCCGCAGCTCAAAAAGGTGCGTGCCGAGGCTGCGAGCAGCAGGGACCCACCAGCCAGCACAGGACATCTTCCCCCCTCTGGTTCGGGCCTTACGGTACATGTCACCGCATGCACGCATGTGTCCCACTGTCCATCTCCCCCACCGTGCAGGAGCTATCGGAGATGGAGCAGAAGTACTCGGATGAGCCGCCGCCCATGGCCATCGCGGCGCGCGAGTTCGCCACCACGCAGCTCAGCGACGCCGCGCTGTCGTGCTACTTCTACCGCACGCTGCTGGCGTACGGCAGGCTGTACCTGGCGGAGAAGGGCTCGGACGTGCCGGTGGAGGTGGAGCTGCCCGCCATGGGGCGACGGCGGAGGTTGGCAGCAGCTCTACGGCGGGGGAGAGCGCTACTACTTGGTGACAGGGCATGAAGAGCAAAGTGTTTGCAAAGGCGGCTGCAGAAGTGAAATGGTGCGGATGCAGGGCATACCGCAAGCAGGGTAGGCACTCAGTAGAGGTCGTCTCGAGCGCGGGCACCGTTGCCTCAAGGCAACGTCCCCTCTCCTAAGCTCGCATTCTCAAGGCGGATACAGCGACGAAACGAGAGCTAGAGGAAGAGAAGGAGGCGGCGGAGGAAGTTGGGGGTTGAGGTGAAGTTGTTCGACTTGTGCCAGCGACAGGACGAGCGGGAGACCGAGAGTGAACGGGATTTCTGGAGCCGCCCAGAGGGGTTTGGCCGGCTCCAGAACTCATTGCTCGCGTTATTGTTGCTGCGTTGCGCAGTTGGTTTCTGTCAATCCTTTGCTCATGTACTCAGCTTGAGCGGGCTCGAAGCAGCCTGGGCGGAAACGAATCTAAGCGCCTCCTCGAAGCAGCCCCAATGCAGCCCCCAAAGACAACTGGTTTGGTAGCTTTGGCAACGCAAAACTGCTTAGGACAATAGATTAGTTGAATTTATCACTGTAGAAGCTGCTAACTGCGTCGTTTGCTGCACCAGCACCATTTCCTTTTTTCAGCACCTGGGCAAGAATGCTCCCCCTCTTGACACGCCCGACAACGAGTATGTGGGGAGAGAGGAGCGTCCTATCAGTGCCCTCCTCGCCCAGTAGAGTGGCTCGCGAGGAAGCCATGCCAAGCCCCAAACGCTCCGGACTCGGTTCTGGTCGGCTTGTGGGGCAAGCATCCACCGCATCCATGCACCAAAGCCCTGGTGCTGGAACCAGTCAATTCCAGATCAATCATGAGAAGTGAGGATGATTCCATGTTGATGGAGGCACCCGTTCGAAGTGTGCGCTGCAATTTCGCGCGGTCCTGGACATCTGCACGCATAAAACGCACACGTATATGTATTTGTGCAAGTGTTTGAACCGCGAGCGCTCCCCACGCTGCCCTGTGACCACCCGCTCAACCCCCGCCGCGCCCCTGAACCCGTGTGCAGCACCCTGCGGAAGAACCGCAACCACTTCCAGGGCCAAATTGAGCAGTATTCCATCGACTACCACAGCTGTGAGTGCATGGTCACGGGGAGGTGTGAATACATAGTGCAGCGTGCGGTCCAGAGGGGGCACCATTGCAGTGAGGAAGGGCTCACTGCGCATTGCGTGTGCACGCCGCCCCAACGCGCAGCACACAACAAGGCGCTGGCAGAGCTGCCTGTCCTTCAGGAACAGCATGCATTGGAGGTGAGTGGGGTGCTGCGTAGGGATGAGAGATAAGAGCTGCTACATCACTGGGGTGCTGATGTCGGCGTGGCGTAAGCAGTGCGGCCGCCTCTTGTGCGTGGCGTGAGTGCCGTAAGCATGACGTGGGCTTGGGTTTTGGGTACGTGAGAGTGTGATTCGCTGCTGGTAGACGTCCGCTCGCCCGCAAACTCACGCCGTAAGCATGACGTGGGCGTGGGTTTTGGGTACGTGAGAGTGTGATTCGCTGCTGGTAGACGTCCGCTCGCCCGCAAACGCAAATCCTGTGGACATTGCGTTTCACAGATTGAGGAGTACCAGAATGCCATCGAGGAGACCGTGACGCGGCATCTTGGCCGCATTGCCCAGGTGAGCTGCCAAGCCCCGCGGTATCTTCATTTAGGCCTGCTATGGGCAGTCACCTACTACCATTGCGTGTATACGTGCATGACTGTGGCTTGACTGCCTCTCTGTGGTCCCGCCTGCCGCAGCTACGCCAAGATTACTCGCTGCTCATCAAGGAGGCCAGCCGCCGACACATGGAGCTGCAGCAACGGCGGTTTGCGGGCGCCAAGGTGGACATTCCACAGGTGGCGCAGCAGCCCGCGGCCGGGCTACCGGCGCTGTCAGGTCAGCCCCAGATCGTGGCGCCGTCGGCGGTGCCCAACGGCGGCCTGGCGGCCAGCCGCTCCGGCAATGTGTCCACCAGCTCCGCCGCGTACGAGCAGGCCGGCAGCCACGCCATGGGGCAGGTCAACCCCAACGCCTACCTGAAGACGCTGTAAGTTTGTCATGTGATCCCCGTCAAGGATTGAAAGTTGTTGAGAAAGATTGTAGCATGCGGGGGGGAGGTAAGGCGTTCATGTGCATGTAGGCCGTGCTCGCCCCTGAAATCGAGTGCTGCTGTCAACCTGAGCGTGTGCGCCCGCCTGTATCACCTGTCGCAGGAACACCGACGCCGCGGCGGCCATGTCGCAGTACAACACGCGGCCACTACCCGCCACCCCCGGCGGCATCGCCTCGCTCTCCATCTCCACGCCCGCCTCGCCGCTCACAGCGCGGCTGGCCACGCCGTCGGAAGCCACCGCGCGCAACTCGGACTTTGCCCGGCTGGAGGCCATGCACGACAAGTACATGGGCCGGACAAAGAGCCAGCACGAACAGGTGTGTGCATGGGATTGCGGCGGGTAGGGTATGCCAGGCCATGGATGGGTGCGTTCAGCCCTTGGCATCCCCCTGATTCCGTCCACCGTCCGATCCGACGTCACCACTTACGTATTTGGTATTGGTCATCCTTCCGCAGGGCATCGCCGCGCGCATCAACGAGGTGTCCAGCTGGCAGCAAACGTTTGCAGCGTGCATGGCTGCGCTGGCGCAGCACCAGTCGGGCGCCCTCTCGCACCTGGCCAGCTGCGTGGAGGAGGCGGAGGCGTGGCACGCACAACAGCGCGGCGCGGTGGGCGCGGCGCATGACGAGGTCATGACGGAGGCTGAGCGGCTGAGCAGGCAGTTGGAGGCGGCGCAGACGGCCGCGGCCGCCAAGCTGAACGGACTGCTGGCGTCCTTCCTCGAGCGGGTGCTGCCGTCGGGCGAGGTGGGGCTGGCGGAGGCGCAGGCGGCGTACACGCGCTCCGCCGCAAACCTGCGGAACGAGCACGTCGCCGCGCTGGAGGCGGCCGAGGCGGCGCTGCGCGCGCTCATCCCGCGCCACGCCGCTATGCGGCAGCACATGTCCGCCTCGTACTCGTCCGGCCTGGCGGCGCACGAGGCGGCGCTGGCGGCGGCGGGCGGGCACTACGACAGCCGCGGCATCCCCGAGCTGCGGCGGCAGTATGAGGACGCCGAGTCGCGGCACCGCGACGCGCTGGCCACCATCCGGGTGGAGCACCTGAAGGGGCTGGCGAGCTCGCGCGACGGCTGGATGGGCGAGGCGGCGGCGCTGCTGGAGGAGTACCGCGCGCGCATGCAGGAGCTCAAGCAGCAGTACATGCTGGCGTACGAGGTCAACATCACGGAGGTGTAGGCGCGCAGGCCGCTGCGGGCGCGGGAAACTCAAGAGGGGGTTGGAGCGAGTTGGAGGGCTCTGGCGTGACGGTGCGAGGTGGGCGGATGCGCATGTGCCTGCGTGCATTTGTGCATGGGACGTGGCTCGCGGCTGGTTGTAGAACCAGGGCAAATGGGTGAAACCAGCAATGCCCCGAGTGATAATTGGCTCGCGGCTGGTGCGGGTCGGCGTGGTTCAGCGCAGCTGGTTTGCTTTGTGTGCGCAGGTGTGCGCTTTCGTGTGCGGTGTGGGACTGAGGGGCTGGAGGGTATGTTACTGGCGTGGCCAGGTCATTGCGCGGGGCGTGTTGGCAGGTTCGTTGCCTTGAACTCTAAACGACTGTCATGTAGACCCTGTAACTGGTGCTGGCCAGTAGCGCAATAGGTCCGACAGCTGGAGACTGGATGGGGCCTTGTTGCAAGACCGCTGAAAGATGGTGGAGCTGCGGCGCTGCACCCATGCTAACTTGATTCATGTTCAGGAATGGCGGCAGCCGGAACACCTGGGCGCTTGGCCGTTCTTACCGAATGCTGTAAGGTGACACGGTAGTCACCCGCTGCAACAAGACTGGAGCGTGCGAGAATTACTGCCCTTCTCGTTTACAACACCACAGCGGCCAGCCCTCGGCCACGACCTGTGGCACAAATTTATCCATATGTACAAGGCCAGGACCAGAAGGACCAGGCGACGGAAGGCCCCCGGGCGCATGGCCACATGGGTGCGTCTCGACATGCCAAGCCAGCCGGGACTGCTAGCAGTGCTGCCCACATTTCATCGTCACAGCCGCTTGCCAGGCCTTCCTAGCCTACCCCGATAGGCCTATACACACACACCCACCCACCTTGTGCTCTCTCACACCCACAGACCACACCGCTAGCGTTGTGTTTGCTAGAGAATGCGAATGCAAGACGCCGTCGACTGCTGTCAAGTCATGCAGTCGGGCCATAACACGACACGTCCCTGCCAGCATGCCCAGCGTACTGTCAAGCTCAACTGATTGTGCTACCGTTGCGGATTGCCGACAACGCCTAGTACCGTACTGCAGATTGCACGTCGGACCCCACAGCTCACAAATCAGTGCTGGTTAGCGTGCGCACCCAATCGGTCCAAGAAGTCGCGTGCACCATCCTTCGTTTTGGTGCCAGCGTACTACGAGCAGCGTCTTTGTTGACCAAGCATCGATTGACCAAAAGTCAAGTCCAATCAGACAACAACTCACACCTCAAGTCGTGCCGACAGCCAAGGGGCCAGCCGCCATCAAAAGTACACAACTGCACAAATGGGCTGCCCTAATCTTCTCCGCCGCCTCCGTTGCCGCCTTCATCTCCTTCTCCCGCTTCCACACGGCTGACCTGCTCGTCCCTTAGAGCATACGCAATGCGATAGCCCCGCTTCACCGGCGTTGCATTCTTTTGAAGCCCACGCAGTCACAAGCTCAACCCATGCCACATCGCGTCAGCACGCAACTGGCTTCGCACAGCCATGCGCACAGCCATGCGCACAGCCAACAGGATCATGTTCCTCATCCCCGCGCACCCACAAACGCGCCGGAGTGTCGCACCGTGTTGCGCAGGGGTGACGGGGCCGATGGTATCGACGACAGCGGAGAAATGTCACCTGCGCCTCCGCTGCTTGCGGCGTCACGGTTGCTGATTGACAGACGCGACGGCGAGAGCTGGCTCTGCCCCTCGGAAATCCTGGCGAAGGGCCCCCGCTCCCGGTCCACAGTCGACGTGCCCGGCGGCGTGCTGGCGCCCCACTGCGGCACCGCTGACGCGGACACCACGCCGGCTGACGCCGGCCCGTTGTGTGAGCTGTGCAGTGCCATGCCGCCACCGCCGCCGCCTGCGCCCGGCGCGCCAGCCATGGCTGGCAACGGCACATGCCGCGGCGCCGCCCCTTCGCCCCCATGCATGGAGCGCATCGACAGGCTCTTAAGCTCGCCACGCAGCTGCTCCAGAGCAGCGTGCGTCTGGTTCTGCAGGCCCTCGCCGGTGCCACCGGGGCCGCCGCCGCCGCTGCCTGTTGGCCCCACATCGCGACTAAGGCTCCCAGCGCGGGCGCGCTCCTTCCACGACGTGCGGTTCTGTTGGAGCCTGTGTGCGGGTGAGCACGGGTATGTGTGCGAACACGTGCGAAATGGTGCTGGACCTCTGACCGCAGGCCACTCAAGCCATAATCCGATTCCTGCGACTCTAATCCCTGCATATCAGAGGTAGAACGCGGCGTGGGTACGATGCGGCCCCGCTTGTCGGACTGTCCCTTCATTTCTCGCATACCAGAGCCTGATCACGTCCCAATCACCTGTGCATGAAATCCTCGTCCTCCGTGACCCGCATGCTGTTGCGCAGGCCACGCATGCTGCCGCTAGTGGTGGGGCTGTGCGCGTCGCGAATGGGGAAGAACGAGTGCCGCCGGCCCAGCATCTGCAGCGCCGCGTCCACGTCCTGCTCCGTTGCCTCGTCATCATCCGGTGGCGGAGCTGCGGGCCAGCAGGTGCGGATACGGTGAGCGTCAGCATACGGTACTCGCGTGCGCAGCGGCACGCTGCCAGTTGTAGCCATAGGGGTACACTACCGTTCTTTTGGTACAACAACTCTCTGCCCAATTATTCCTAGATAGTACGGTAACCGGTCTCCGGATGCGCCCTTTGGCAGGACCCCGTGCACTCACCACCTCCGTGCTCTGAAAGCGCCGGCGAGTCCCCGACCAGATGCACCTGGGGAAACGCTTCGCCACCAAAGTCTGAGGCCAGACGAGCCCCACTGTTGCTGTTGCGGCCCGGGAGGACCTCGCCCGGCGTGCTGACCACGCCACCCCCGGCACCCGGAAGCGAGCGCCTGAAGTCCATGTTTATCCGCCTTGCTGAGAAGCTGTTGGAGCTATTGAGCGCAGCCGTTCGGAATGACGGCGAATGCGGCACACCTGGGACCGGATGAACAGGGTTGTGTGTCAGTCGTGCGTCAGGTAAGTGGAAAGCAGCGCGCCCGTGTGGCGCGGTCGGGCGTGCCGGCCGGCCAGCGTGTGTGCACTACCACCCCGTCAGCCACGTACCTGAAGCAAAGGACGGAGGAGCCGCTTCTATCGGCGCCACGCCCCGTTTGAACGAGGGCATTGCCATCAGCGGGTCCTCAAACCTTGGCGTGGGCTGTGTTTTGAACGCGACGGGGTCAGCATGCGGCACATGCGCGATGGAAAAAGAAACTGCCGTCCGACCCTGCCAGCTGGGCACTCCAGCCACTTACAGTTCGCGGGCTATTGTTCCCTGAAGCATGGGCTGGACCGCCGGATGCCGCTGGACCGGCTGAGGCCGCAGCATGCGCGTTGTTGAGGAGAACCGAGGACCGCGGACTGTTTGCCCCGATTGAGAGCAGCGACGGGCGTCGTGAGGGACTCAGCAAGGAGTTGTCCGCGACCCCGGTGACCTTCTCCTCGGTGGTGACTAGAGGTGCGGGCAAGCGGAACTTCAGCTTGCCGCTGCTAGGGCTGCCTTCCGCGTTCGCTATTTCCATTGTCCAGTATTGTAAACAAAAACTAGGAATAGGGCAGCATCAGGTCAGGTCAAAGTTTACTGCAGTGAGGTCTTTTTTTTCAAGTCAGAATACAGGGTAAGTCAATGCCAACTAGAAGCAAAAATATGTATATTACGCAGTAGTGACCAGCCTGTGGTGACAAACGCCGGGGCGCGTTACCATGCATTGTGGTGCGGGCGGGCGGCTTTGGGTCCGGCTGCCCCTGGTTGATTCCCCCGAGGCCCCCACAGGAACAAGGCAAGGTGCTCTCTTCGCGCCGGCTTTTCACCACACAGGCTGCTAACCACACACTCTGCAGTGTGGGGGCAGCTGGCTTGTGACCGGGCCAGTGCCAGTCGGGGGCGGCGCGCCCCAAGGGCGGGCCCAGCACAAGATGGGGGGGGCGCTTCAGGGCCAGCGACATCAGCCTGAGTCCCCATCGTTACATCTCATCGACACGCACTGCCTCCGATTTCCGAGGTTGGGGACTTCTCGGCCCTTGGCATGCACTCAGGGGGAGGCACCTCCCCTGCATGCAGTCGTAGTGTCGCATGTGGCCATGTGGCAAAGCCTCAGGCCACGACAATGCCCATGTCAGATGTGCCCATTCCATCGCCCTGCCTCAGAGAAATCCGTCCTGTTAAGTGCAGTACCGCACTACTGCATCATGGTCATCAGAGCATGCCTGCTGATGGCTGATCCGCTTATCAACGCCGTAATGCTACGGGGAACGGCGTGCACGGGGGTGCCCTCGGGCGTGCACCTGCATACTTGCAGATGATCAGGGATGGCCCGCTTTCGTGGCAGCATTCGTCAGGAAGGTCCGTCAACAGCTACATCAATTGCGAGCCGCCCAAGGGGCAGGCTGTGTAGGGGCACGCAGACCCTTGCCCCCTGGCTTTGGCTCCAGTTTGGCTCGTGTGGCTGCAGGGCCCCGTCCAATGCACCTTGCACACAGCCGCCCACCAACATATGGGCAGCGTTCGCCTCAACTTATCATACGGTAATCATGCTGCCGCTCGCACAGGCCTCGACGCCTGCCGCCATCGACGTCCATACCTCAAAGCCATACAGTGCAGGCCCATACTTTACTCATCAACGCTGCCGTGTGGCTGCTGCCCCGTCACACACAGCATGCGCAAAACTTGCAAAACTTCACGCCTACATCCAACTCTGGTACGCGCTCATTATGCTCACTTGCGCCGGCGTCCCCAAAAGCGCAACCGCTATTTATTCAATAGGTGTGCATCGATGAGTGATGCTTGCCCGGAGGCCGGAACTCCCAGCCCCCAAGACGCTTGGGGCGCCGTTTGGCCCCGGCCCTGATTTGGCGACGCCTGGGTGCATGCTAGCACAGCAGAACGCAGCCATAGCTGTGGCTGTTTAGTAGTGGTTGCCGACCTTGCGATGGTGCACGGCAGTGGGCAAGTTCTCGTCCAACACCTTGCCCTCCAGCACCTACGGGAGGGACACAAGGCACGCAACGACATGCAATGCGGCATTGAGGGCACCGTAGCACAATAGCTGTTGCCTTCGACCATTACCAAGGCGCTGCCAATCAGATGCGGAAGTCACACAGAGAGAACTGTGCAGACCCTCACGAGTCAGGTGCACACCATGGCGCGCGGCCTCAGCCTGCCGTCCTGCGACTCAGCCCCTTGCCAAGCTCTTCCCGGCAAACGCCACTTGCCGCACGCTAATTTCTGTTCCCCAGCCCCTGCTTACCGACGCGTACACGATGTAGTGGTCGCCCGCCTCCATGCGCGACATCACACTGCACTCCAAAATGCTGTTTGCCTCCTTGAGCACCGGCGCGCCCAGGCTGGGCGACGGCTCCGTCTCCAGGTCTGCGCAGCGGCAACGTGGATGCGGGGGCGCTTGCGGCGTTGCGGCGACCGCATCCACCTTATGCCACAGAACCCCCCCGACACCCAGCCGGGCTCCATGCTTCTCGCCCATAGGCCGTAGCCAGGTGGCCTCGCCCACCCACACGATTCCTTACGCCGCTCACGCTCACCCGCCAGGCGGTCCTCTCCGGGGCCGAAGGGCCGTGTGAGCGCCTTCATGACCTTCTTGTCGCGGCCCTCCGCCACCATGCTGATGGCGAACTTGCCGCCCACGATGAGCAGCTTCTCGATGGCGCGGTCCTTCTTCACGGCCACCGTCAGGCCGGGCGGGTCGAAGGAGGCCTGCGGTGCAGGGGTGGACGCAGGGGTGGTGGCATCGGCACGAGCGCAGGGTGGCACGTGCGCCCACGGCACGTACACGCCGACAGGAAGGGCAACCGTGGGGTCGCCGTGGCTCCTACGCCTCTCGGCCCCAGGCGCGGCTTGCGACCTCGCCGCCATGCCGCACAAGCGCAGCGGCACGCGGCCCACACTCCCTCCCGCCGACTTCGCCCGCCTGGCCCCGCACCTGCGACACCCAGCTGGCGAGCATGGCGCTGGTGGCGTCCTCGTCCTTGGCCGTCAGCACACTCAGCGACCCCACCACACGCCCCATGGCCAGCTGCGGCCCGCTGGCCGCTTGCGCGCGCGCGCCTGTGGTTGCGCACGCGTGAAGTCGGGCACAGGCGTTAAAGGCGGCACGCTATGGCACAGGCCGCTTACAAAGCCGGCTGGGGCAGCCTGCCCTGCCACCTGCCCCGCTGTCCCCCGCGTCCCCCGACCTGCTGCCCGACCCACCCGCCACCACGTTGGTCTCGCGGCTCTTGAGCTTCTTCTTAATGGACTGCGCCAGGGCGCGGCCGCTCTCCTCGCACATCAGCAGGTCCTGCGGGGGTTGGGGATGCGCACACGGCACTCAAGGCGGGCCCCGGGGGTGAAAGGTCAAGGTCAACGTTGCCGAAGCCCCTGCGCACACGGCACCCCCGCCGTGGCTCCATTGGGGGCTCCCGAAACCAACCTTGGCCGTGGGCTTGAACTTGACGCGGATGGCGTCGAAGGCGAAGCCGAAGCCCGCATCACGCAGGCGGCCCTCCATCTCGTCCACCGCCTCGCCGCTCCAGCCGAACGAGCCGAACACGCCGCACGGCATGGACTTGGCGTTTGGCTCGCGCAGGATGGTGCCCATCGCCACCGACACCTGCGAGTCGGCGACACCGGTGGAGGGCCGGGGGGAGCGGCCACGGGGGAGCGGGTCAGACATACGCCAGTCCAAGCATGGTGCCTAGGATCGCGCGCGCATCTTGGCATGCGGCCTTTCGGGCTGCCACCGTGGACGGCTACCGATAGAAGCAGTGGCGGCAGCGGAGCGCATGTGTGCTTATCAGCGCAAGCCAGGCGGCGGGCCCAGGCGCGCGGCGGACGCACCTGGGTGGGCATGTGGCCGCCCAGAGTTGGGCTACCTGCAGCGCAGAACGATGAAAGAGATGACGGAGGGCCCATCAAGCGCTCGGTCGCGGTTCGGGTTCGGGGCGTGGGCCTCGCGTGCGCTTGCCGGGGCGGCTGCGGCTGGGCTGCCGCCTCAAAGCCCAAGCCTAAACACGACCCTGGAAGGACCCCGGCAGCAACAGTAGCAGCCTTTGCTCACCCAGTACGAAGCCCTGCGAGGTGCGGGTGGCCTCCGCCACCTCGTCCAGGGTGCACAGCTCCAGGTTGAGCGTGTTCACCGCCACACCGCCCTTGGTGATGCCGCGACTGATGGCCTGTGTGGGGTGCGAGGGGACGATGCAGAGTCAGCGAGTGCATGTGTGTTGCGTGTTGTTGAAAATGACTGCGGCGTCCATGCAACGTGTTTGTTTGGTGAATTTACGAGGTCAAACGAGGACACACACGAGCTCCCCGTTCCTAAACATCAGCCCTGCGAGCCCGTTCCCACCTGCGCCAGCGCCGCGGTGTTGCCGTAGGCAGAGGCGTAGAACACAGAGGCGCAGGCGGTGGCGGCCGCAGCCAGCTGCTCGTCCACCCAGCGCCGGTACTCCACCAGCAGCTGCGTCAGCGCGGACGACACCACGGGGCCGTGCATGGGCAGCAGCTCGCTCACCGGCAGCTGCTCCGAGGCCTCGGCCGGGGCGGCGGCGGGCGCGGGGCTGTCGGGCTTGTTGCGGTTCAGGCCCAGCAGGTTGCGGAAGAAGCTGCGCAAACGAGGGGGAGCGGGGTGGTGCGGGGGTCGGGTCAAGCGCGAGCTGGAGGTACAGTTTGGGTGGTCACCCGGCCGCATGGTTCCTACGCACCCGCGCAGCGCCGCGCTGGTCTTGTTGACGCGGTCCGCGGAGCCGGGCTTGCGGCGGGCGGGCACCAGGTCCAGCTTGTCCAGCGCGGCGGCAGCCTGGCACGCGTTGTGAGGCAGTAGCTTTAGGGGGCAGCAAATTGCAAGGCTACTCAGCAATTCGATGAGCGCAAACAGCAGGGGGTGGGCGCACGTGGCAGCAGGCGTGACGAGCGCGAGGCGACCATCCTTCTCCCGGCGCGCCGGGGCGCGCCACCGCTGCGCCACACAGCCGCACCTGGCGGGCCGAGGGCGCCAGCATGCACTCAAAGTAGTAGCGCCAGTCGTCGCCGTAGGCCTCCCAGCCGCCCTCGTCCATCGCGTCACCGGCGGGCGGCGCGGCGTGTGCGGAGAAGAGCTTGGAGCTGAACAGCACGCGGTTGACGGGGTCGTGCACGACCAGCAGGTCGGGCCAGCGGGGCGTGGGCGTCAGGATGACCTGCGCGGCGGCGAGAGGAGGGCGCGGTCAGGGTGGCTGTCGTGCGGTGCGCAGAGGTGCCGCCCCAGGTGCGGGTCCACCTGCGCGGCCAGCACTGGGCCCGTACGGCTAGGAGACGGTCCGCCCCATCCCCTGGTCCCCGGTCTTTGAAATTGAACGAAGCACCACATCGAACACATTGGATGGCTCTTTGAAGGGCATACAGAGGATCAGACACACACACACGCACGCGTTTGTCCGTCTGATTGTTGTTTTTGACACACGCGCGCGCACGAGTCCCCACCTTGAGCTGGTCGTCGGCGCCCGGGCCGCAGGGCGCCACCGCCGCCCCCGACCTGGCCACCACCAGCTGGATGGAGCTCAGCAGCGGGGCCTTGTCCGCCTTCTCGCCTGTGGGGTAACAGAGCAAGCCGGCAAGGGTCGGTGCGTGACAGGAGCGACTTGCGCCACACGAGCAGCACTGGTGAAATCCAGGTTCAACACCGTAGGTGAGCATGCCGCGCCTCAGGCCCATGTTGCACGTCCGTGCGCATCAGGGCATCACCCCGCCCCGCAGAGCCAGCAGCGGCAGCCACGCACCGACGGTGGTCTGCAGCAGGCGCAGCGCGGGGTTGGACAGCACCACCTGCAGGCTGGACCCGGGCGCGGGGCCGGCGGCCAGGCGGCGCTGCAGCAGCAGCTCCAGCGAGGGGATGGCCTTGGAGTCCAGGTGCGTCAGGATGATGTGCGTCAACGACGTCAGCGGCGTCTCCTTCTCCAGCGCAGCGACTGCGCGCACACAGCGCAAGGACGGAGGAGGAGCAGGGAAGCAGGTGCCATCAGGGAATCAGGGCCCTGGTTTGGAGGTGGGTGGCCCCCTGGTCGCCACACCATGAGGAGCGCGGGTTCCGGTGTGGGCATGGCCGGCGGCTCGAGCACCCGCCTAACCCGCCTGACACCGTCATTGCTGCGTGCGGAGTTGACACGTGACACGCCGATGCCCCCACGCACTCACTGCCTCACTCACCAAAGCTCTCCGCGTACGCCTCATAGGGCACGTCCACCAGCGTCAACGCACCCGGCGCCTGCGGACGAAGGGGGGGCAGCGTTGGTGGGGCTCTTTCCATCCACGACGGACCTGTCCATACATTAAACGCGCCCAACCACCCGTCCGACCACCCCGACGACTGGGCGACGTATCTGCTTGGGCTGCCTCGCCCTTCCTGATCTCCCGCCCAGGCACCCACCGTGACCAGGTAGGAGTTGTCGGTGGTGCCGCGCCGCATGCCGTACTCCACCTCGTACTTCAGGCGCTCATTGCGGCAGATGGACTGGATCACCTTAATGTTGGGCGCCACAGAGGCCACCTGGTTCTCCACGTTGACAGGGGCCGTGGGCGGCTGCGGCGCGGGCGGGGCAGTCGGAGGTTTTGGATGAGAGAGGGGGGGAGGTTGTGGTGGAGGGGGCTGTGGGGGTAGGATCCCAGCGCAGGAGAGCTGCGACCCGGCATAGCGAGCCTTGCCCACCGCCGCGCTGCGCGTCGCGCACAGTTAGTTGGGGCCGTGGGGTTGGGCATGAGTGCTGACGCTTACGCTGGGTGTGCCCCCCAGGGAGCCGAGACCCGGTACCCGCGGGCAGGGCTTTGGCCGCCGCGCCCGCTACATGGATGATTTACTGGCTGCGTAAGTGGTATAAGCAGGTCGTCCCGCCGCGAAACGTTGCTTACCTGAACCGGTGCCGGTCCATGCTCCTTCGTCACCAGCGCCGCGCTCGCCTGGGGCACAAACGCACTGCGCCCACCAGTGCGACGTTCTTGCCGGGCACTGCGCACTGCGGGCTTTAGCGACCTTGGGGCTGAGCCTCTAACGGGCACTGCTTGCACACCGAGCAGCGCCTTCTCTGACCGAAGCCAGCTAACTGCATGACAGCGGCTGCCTTGAATTGCTCGCATTCTGCCTTGCTTGGCAATTTAGGCCGTGGAGGTCGAAATGTCAAAGCACCGTGCGAGCAGCAATCTAGCCTTTTAGAACTGTGGGATGGGACTGCAGTTCTACGCAATAATAAATCAGGGTGTATTCCTGATGCTGCAGTGTTTCTGCTGGGACTCGTTGTCTGTAATTCTTGCGGGGTGCTGAATCGGCAAGCTTTTTCCGCACCCGCAGACCAACGCCCTGCGTCGATATTGCAACGAGCGCATGCGAGCTTGGATGCTGCTTGCGCGTTTGCGAGTTGCAAGTGTTGCGGTGCTGACCCTTGGGTCCCTGCACTCTCCGGGTGGCGGAGGCCGCAGCCGCGCACACCTGCGCACACGCGCCGTCAAGCTGCCCAGGCCCCCGTAGTCACCCACCACCACTCGCTACTAGGGCCTGTCACGGCCCTTCATCACCTTCAGGACCACAATAAAAGGAACACGCATCAGAACACGATTCAACATCCGCCGGTCTTCTGCTGTGCCAAACCATCAGCAGCCCCCAGACGTGGAAGGCGCTACTCCATGGCTGCAGCGCTGCACCCACCATTCGCAGCGCGAGTATCGGTTGTGTGCCGTGTGCACGCACGTGCGTCCCTGCTATTGCAAAGCGTGCGCACAATGCCGTAGAACTGTCGTGATATGCCACATGGAACCCACTCACGCTTCCGTGCGGTTATCAACAATCTCCCGTTCATCCGATGCCGCCGCTACCTGGCCACTGCCTCATTCGATGGAAAGCCACTTTTGAAGCCCATCCGGCGGTAGCTGCAACACCGTGGTTTTGCTACCGCACGCCTTATGATGATGTGGACCATCCTTCACCACCTACTGCTGACGGTGCACAATTTGAACGCATACGAGTGCACGAGTATTACCAAACAACAATGCATGCACATGCACGCCTGATAGTGGCCGCCATATATACCCGTACCTGGCTAAGCCCGGGCATGGACTCCACGCGCTTTATCAGAGGAAGCAGCATCGGCTGCTCCGTCATGCACAACAGCAACAGCAAATGCATCATGATACCCACAGTAATAGCCGCACACCATCGTCCCAAGTACACCATGCTTCAGCAGTGCCGCTTAACCTACTTGGCTACTCAGTTTTTGGCAATCTTACGGCCCTAGGAGGATCAGGCGCAGCCCGTCCACCTCGGCGAACCCCTCCGTATTCCACAGCTCCCGCCTGCTCGGTTCATGCCGACTGCCGAGTCATCAGAAATGAGCCTGCGCCTAATCCTGCGCCGCAGGTGGCAACGAGGGCGACGCCAGATCCGACTCCTCCGCCTGCGAGTAGGCCGCCCAGATGGTGTCCCGCATGAGCGTGTCCCGCATCAGCGTGTTCCGCATCAGGTTGTCGTACCGGTTCGCCACCGCGAAGCTGCGCCCGTACATGCGCGAGCGCCGGCCGAGCGGCCGACTGGGGCTGCCCGGCACTCCGCCGCCGCCGCCACCCGCCGCCATGATGAAGCTGTTGTTTAGGTTCGGGATGTTGCCGGCCGCCGCCATGTTGTTGTTGGACCCGCCCAGTGCACCACCCGCGCTGATGCCTGACAGCACGCCGCCGCGGTACGGCCCCGGCGAGGCGCCGGCGGTGGCGGACATGGTGCCCAGCAGCGCGGGCGGCTGCAGCTGCTGGACCTGCGGCGGCGAGGTGAAGCTGGGCGCGCCACCGCTGCGGTGCCGTATGCTGCCGCGGATGGCGTCCACCAGCGACTGCGACGGCGTGGCGCGCTCTCGCGAGTTTTGGTAATGTACGAGGGGCTGGGGCTGATGCAGCAGCTGCTGTTGCTGGACCTGGTGCATCGCGGTCTGGCTGCCCGGTGCGCCCGCGGCCGCCAGCGCGGCAGCGGCGGCGCCAGCGCCGCTGCCGCCCGGCGCGTGCGCGATGGAGGGCGCGACGGGGAGCACGCTGGACCCCCCAGCGAGGCCCAGCGCCGACGGCCGCAGGTTCAGCGGGTTCGGGTGCGCGTGTGGGTGCGGCTGCGCCGTATGGTGCTGCAGCGCGGCGGTGTTGGTCCAGCCACCGCAGGTGGGGCAAGCGACGGCGCCACACTGGGTGCAGGGGTGCCCAATGACCAGCGCGCCTTGGTGCTGCTGCTGTCCTGGCTGGTGTGAGGCCGCCGCACCACCGGAGGCAGAGCCGGGTCCTGCAGACCCAGGCCCCGCAGACCCAGGCCCAGCATTGCCAGCGGTATGCGACCCCGCACCCGGAAGCACCGGTGCCCCGAGCGCTGTTCCGCCGGACATCGAGTGCGCTTGGTTGTGAAAGGCAGCCGTGGCGAAGGGCGAGGAGAAGCGGCTGAGCATGGACCGCCGCAGCCCAGGCGCCGCCGAAGCAATGTGGTGTGGTGGCAGTCCGCCGCCCGCGGTCGCAGACGTGGTGGCAAGCACCTGCCCCTGCGCGTTCTGTGGCCGCTGCTGCCTCGGCAGCCCCGTAATCTCCGGCGCGTGCTGTGCCGTGACCGGCGCTCCGCCGGGGAACGACTGCCGTAACGCCTGCTGCTGCTGGGCCGGTTGCTGCGGCAGCGCGCGGTGGTGGTGATGCGGGCCACCCATGGCCATGGCCCGCATCTCATCGCCTTCAGCGGGGTCCGGCTCTGACGGCCCGTAACTCTCCCGCACAGGGTCCAGCGGCGTCGAGCGCGACGGCAGCGGCATGCTGGTGCCGTCAATGCTAGCGGACCGCCGGCCGCCAGGGGCCCTGACCCGCGTCTCCTGCGCAATGGGGTCGTCGGGGTCAGCTCCCGGCTCGCTGCTTGCGCCGGCGCCGGCCTCCGGCATACGCGGCGCCATGGCTGGCGGTGCGGAGGTGCGGTCCACGCTTTTCCTGTGGTATCCATCGCCAGAGGCGGGCCCGGTGCTGGCTGCGGCGTTCGGGCCACCGAAGCTGATGTCCGCGACCTCAGGGCCCTTCTCGAGCCCGGATGTGGGGTCCGTCTTGCAGTGCATTAGTCGCCTGCTCCCTGGCTGTTGCTGCTGCTCATGCTCCTGCAGGAACTGCCGGAACTGCTGCTGCTGCAGCGACAGCTGGTGTTGTGGCCTGAGCGACGGCGTTGCGGCAGCCGCCGTGGGCT
Organism: Chlamydomonas incerta; assembly: GCA_016834605.1. Classification (NCBI taxonomy): domain Eukaryota; kingdom Viridiplantae; phylum Chlorophyta; class Chlorophyceae; order Chlamydomonadales; family Chlamydomonadaceae; genus Chlamydomonas; species Chlamydomonas incerta. The sequence continues at coordinate 1,783,203 of JAEHOC010000009.1, forward strand.
GCGACAGCGGCAGCACGTTCATAGACACGGCGCTCGACTGCACCCCAGTGGCAGTGGAGTTGGACTCAGCTGAGCCGGCGCCCAGGTTGCGCTGCTGCGACACCACCCGGCGAATGGGCCGCTCCATCATCCCAATCAGTCCTTGCCCCATCACCATGCCCGCTGCAACGGCAGCAGCGGACGGCGGCATGGGTAGCACGCTGGCCGACGGCCCCATGCTGCCGCCCGCGGAGCGCTGGTATGGTGACGCTGGCGGCATCCGGCTGGACAGCTGCATTGCAGTGGCGGGCATGTCGCCCGAAGGGCCCTGCGGCTTCGGCTGTTGGCGTGAGGGCGACGGGCCACCGTGGAAGCTGCGGTCGTTGCGCGAGCGCGGCCGCTCCGCAAGGCCGGACTGGCCATTGCCCTGCGAGTCGGGGCCCTTCTCGCCGGCCCCTGACACACGCTGTGAGCCCGGCAAGGGCGGCGTGGTGCTGCCGCTCGCGGCGCCGCCACCCGAGCCTCCCCCTGCTGCCGTGCCTCCTGCGGCCACCGCCGTCGCCATCGTGTTGTCGGGCCCAGCCGAGGGCTCATCGCCCAGGTCCCACGGCGCCGGGCCCTTGTGCGGGTGAAACTTCTGGTTCGAGCTTATCGCCGCCGCCATCCACGGCGCCACCTCGCGCCGGCCGGCGCTCTGCCGACTGGGCGTGATAAGGTTGCTGGTGATGATGCTCTCGTTGGCCTGTAGCCCGCCCAGCCCCACGGGGCCCGACATGGAGGCATTTTCGTCGATGGTGTGGCCCACCACGGTGTTGGCAGCGAACAGGTCGGGCGGCTGGCCGAAGGTGGCGGCGACGTCCGCCTGCTGGCGCTGCACCTCCTGCTGCACCTCGAGCGGCAGGCCCATCACGGCCTGGCGGTGGGAGGAGGGAGTGCGGGGCAGCGGGCCGCCGTCAGCATAGCGGATTTGGGTCAAGCCAGCTGGTGGCAGGAGACGCGGTGCGCGCAGGCTACGGTCGTGTTGGCAGCAGCGGCGAGCGTCCGTGCGCGCACGAGGCCGGCTACCGCTGCGGCCTGCCTCTAGACTCACCTCGGGCGTGAGGCCATCCCGCACCATGGACTCCTCCACCAGCTCGGTCAGCAACCCCTGCAGGCTGCCATCGTCGATGTTGGCCTGGAAGTAAAGCAGCGGTGGCGGGAAGAGGTGGGGCAAAGGTCATGGGGCGGTCATGCGGGAGGACCACACAAAGTGTCGACGAACAAACACGCTTTGCCGATGCGCTGCCTGGGACACAACTGCCAAACGTTTCGCACAGGCATGCAGAACGAACGACTTCCCAACGTGGCCACCGCGGGCCCAGCTTACCCGCTCCAGCTGCACGGTTAGCTCGTCCAGCGGCCAGGGCAGCTCTCCGTACTTTCCATCCACCGCACTCGCCAGCAGCGCTACCACCTCACACCAGCCGCCAGCGGTGCCCAGCGTCACAGGGCCCGCCGTGCTGCCGCGCTGCTCGTCAGTGCCGAGATAAAATATGTGCTTCACCTGCAGGCGCGCGGGTGCGATAAGGTGCACCCGGGTGGAGTGACAACACAACAGATCGCGGGCAGTGACTGGTAATGCACTCAAACACTCATGTCTGCGCGACCCTGGCCCCCGGAGTGTGAGAGGGTGTGCGTCTGGGCGGCATCACCGTTACACTGGGTGTCCGCCCACGTGCTAGCGGCTGCCGTGGCGACCGCTCACCAGCGAGGCGCGGACGTACTCCAGCAGCGTGAGGCGGATGGCGGGGTAGATGTGCAGCACGCGGGACAGGTCCTCCAGCCGCACCTCCCACAGCTGGCACGGAGCAGCCGCACGGAGCGTCCAGGGCCGGAACCTGCGACCCGGTGGCCACAGCACACCAGATTTGTTCATGCGCAGCCGGCACCAGCTCCGCAGGCAACACACGTCAAAGCAGTCCTCGCGTGCATGCCTGGCCACGCCCCCCCCCCCCCGGCCGCACCTGCAGGGCTTGACGTCTAGCGCCAGCAGCAGCGAGTCGCCCACCAGCGCCGGCGCGGTCACGTGCTGCGGGTCCTCCTTGTGCCGCAGCGCCACCAGCCGCCCCGAGGCCAGCAGCCACATGCGGTCCGCGTCGTCGCCCTGCCGGCACAGTTCCTGGCCTGCAGGGCATCACGCGTGTATGTGACATGTACACCGCATGTGCATGACCGGGGTAGCATTGCGATGAGGGCCTCGGCGGGGAAGGAGCTGCGGGCGCCAGTCAGGAATGTGTGACCGCTTCCACAGGTTCGCTGTGCGCTTGCACGCGACCCACCCACGATGGCCTTGATGGGTCGGAAGTGCGCGGCCAGCAGCTGCTGCGCGTCCTCGTTCAGGTCCCGCAGCGCGTGCACGGACTGGATCAGCGGCAGCGCCAGCTCGCTGGCCACCTGCGGCGGTATACCGTACACACAAGCAGCGGCACCCGGCGCGTTAAGGACGGCTGGTGCGCATGTCACGCACCGTTGCGTTCACCCTGGCCGTGTGGGGGCGCTTGTGCGTAAAACAGCAGAGCTGCCGAGCTCACCTCAAACCTCAGGTAGGAGGGCAGGTCTGCGAACAGCTCCGCCTCGCCGTACTCGACCGACTGCTTGGCCACGTAGATTTGAGCGAAGTACTCCTGAAGGGGTGTCGCGCACAGAGTTGCGATGCGGCAACAGTCAAGAGGCAATTAGTATAATACTTGAAGATAACCTTGGGGACCGCGAGCGTGTCTGTCGTTCTGTGCGCTTCGCCGCATGCAGGTCGCCATGCGCGGCATGCAGTGCCGGGATGCGGGGGGCGCACCTGGATGCTGAGGCGCAGGTGCTCGTTGAGCGAGCACTTGGCCAGCCAGTCCTTGACTTGGCTGATCTTCTTGATGTGCGCTTGCAGCCTGCGAGGCACACGCACGGCCACCACGTGCGCGGCAGCGTACAGCAGCTCAAACCGCGCCGACAACGGACCCGGGACCTTTTGACCCAAACCATTGTAGCCCACCGCTGGCAAGTTACACAAGGTCGCGGGCGTCCGCGCGTGCCACCGTGGTGCAGCCCAACCGCCGACCGCCGCAACGCTTGTCAACGCCCCACAAAGCATCAACAAATCGTCGTGCCCTGTTGACTGCCCACCCCTGGGCCCCGGGCCGCGCACCGTGTGGCCGCCACGTCGGCACGCGCCAGCGAGGTGGTGACGCTGGCCACCAGGATACCGAACGCGATCATGCCGGCGATCATTGTGATGTTGATCACCACCTGCTCCGCCCACCAGCGGGGCGATATGTCGCCGTAGCCGGTGGTTGTGGCGGTGGTGATGATCTGCGCCCAAGGTTTGGGGCAGGTTGGGGTGGGACCGGTTAGAGGACGCCCTCGCTTCTAATGCCGGGCCGGCCGCTTGTTTTACCTGGTTTCTCCGAGACACGGGCTGCCCTTCATGAGTTGACGTGTTAGTACGATACCAGCACATTGCACTCGGATATGCGGCGGTCCTCGAGGTCCGTTCCGAAGGACGCAAGCAGGGGATACAACAAACTCACGCATGGGCACCATCCATACGCACCCAGTAGACTGACGAATACCACTGATAGGCCCGGGAGGCGGTGGTGAGGTCCTCCCAGGAGGCGCTCGTCATCCAGCTGTCCTCCAGGCCGTGCATGTACGCGAGCAGGATCATGATGCACGCCACGAAATTGACGAGCACAAACACCTGGTACGCGACCATGATCACTGCGGCAGGCGAGAGGTGGACGGCGGGAGCGGGGATCAGCGTCCCCGTTATGCACATCAGCCCAGGAATGCGGGCGTGTGCTGTCTCGCGTGGTGTCTCGCGACATCCAGGTGGACCCACCGTACAGCGTGGAGACGTTGAAGTACTTGCTGAGCCAGCCGTCCTGACCCAGCGTGCTGTCAATGTGGATCACCTGCGCGGTGGCACACGGGTTATTAGTTGTATCCGTGGTGAATGGGCGCTCGGACGCTCGGGCGCTTTTTGCGCCGCGCACCTGGGAAACGCTGATGAGGCGCAGCAGGCGCAGCAGGCGGATCAGGGACACCGCGTTGACCCACTTGGCCTGGACGAGGGGGCAGACAAGGAGGCCACAGGTTGCAGCGGTGGAAGTGGCGGTGGACAAACAATACCAGCCGTTGGAAGTGCGCGCGCGCGCGAAGCCCACCGCGCCTGCCGTACTGCATAACTCAGCTCTCAGCGTACGCTATGCAAAGCCCGCTCCTTCACGCCGGCATGTATCACACACCCACAACGCAGCCCGCCCAGCCCCCTGTGCTCCCGCCCGCCTGCATTCTCTCGCACCGTGTAGCCCTGGCCGTCGCTGAGCACGATGACGCAGATGAGATAGATAAAGGGCACGGTGGCAGCCACGTCGAGCCAGAAACGAGTGTGTGTCACGTAGAAGTACGCCACCTTGCGGCCTGCACCAAGATAGCGCGTACTGACTTTGTCAAGAAGGTGCACCCCTGACTGCAACCTTATAATACGTGTGCAGCGACGCGCGCATTACTAGTCCCGTATGCGGTTCTGTGCGCGCGTGGCCAGACTTTGTGGGCTAATGAAGACGCCGCTCACCGTCCATGACTTTCTTCTTGCGGTGGCCGTTCACGACTAGCAGGCCCAGCTGGAAGCTCAAGAACAGGTTCAGGGTGTAGATGCAGCCTGCGAGTGTGCGGCATGGAGGTAGATGCGCGGGGATGGAGTGCCAGTAGCATGTGGGTCAACGACCTATGACTTCTGCGTGCAATCGCTCGCCCAGTGAAGCCTCTCTCCAACTCCGTGCTCAGAAGGACCGCAACCCTGCCTGCTCCCTGCAGCCCTCCTCACCGAAAGCCAAGTCTGTGGCGGTGCAGCTGGTGCCCAGGTCGCCGTAGTCGATGGAGCAGAAGCCGACGTTGATGGGCACCCCAAACGCCTGGCCAGCAGGGGCGGGTGGGCGGCACACTTGAAGCCCCCACAACCCCACCCCCCCAGCAGGCCAGCATAGACAAGAGTCCACAGTCTGCTTCAAAGGTATTGTGTCTCGCTTGCGCCGCGGTCCCTTTGGGCATCTGTCACGAGACGTGACGTGTCCCCTGTATCCCCCAACACCGCATCACTGCATCTCACCGTCCACGTGATGTCCACCATGAACATCAGCCCCATCCAGAACAGCGACAGGAAGCCAAATGGCCGCGCCATGGGGAGCCCGAAGATGGACCTGCATAGGCAATTTGGCGGATGGATCGACCATGCGGTATGCAATACGCCGTATGCTCACGGCCCCGGCAGGCAGTAATAATATACAAGGTAGCAGATTTAACTCCTGCAGCCAGAGCCCGTCGGCCGCACCTCTGTGTTGTCACCGCTGGCTTTCCCAGTGCGGATATGGTCGAGGGGTGTTGCGCGTTCAGCCAGTCCACATACTTGTTGAAATTATCCCTGGAATGCAGCACAAGGGAGCGCAGGGGAGGCCCAGCCGAGCCAATACATTTGAACCGTGTAGACCGGCTGGGCGTGGGCCTGGGCGCGGGTTGGTCGTACAACTCGAGTCTCTACCCCCAACCCCGAATGTTGCACCCAGCGCGCTGGCACCTGTCGCCGGCCCCCCTCCACACAACGCCCTACGCCAATGGCTCAATGGCCCGTCAACCCATGCCTCGCCTGTCCAGATTGACGAGTGGAACCACCAGCCTGAAAACGCCGTACTCTGCGTGACGGGCGCCGTGTTTGGTGAGCAAATCAAAGCTGTCCCACGACATTCTTTTGACACATGTTTGCGGGCCAGGCAAAACTGTTAGTGCAAAGGCTTAGCCACGAGCTGCACTGAGCCATCATAGCTGCATGCATGATGCGTTTCGGCCCTGCGCCATGCCACCGAGCCCAATCCACACGCTGAAACACGTACCGTGTAGAGATGCACGCCCGCCCGCTCGCACGCTCACTCACCCTCCTCCTGCATCAGGTCCGCCACCTGCTGCTTGAAGTCGGAGCTAAGAGCGCCATCCCCCTCCTGCAGATACACCGCCCGGTTCGCCGCCTGGTCCAGCGTGGGCCGCTGATAGTGGTTTTGCGGCGCGGGGCCCTGCCGGCCCAGCGGCTTCTGAGAGGGATTCTGCTCATCCTCCAGCTCCACTGAGCCCGAGCCAATACCTGGACCGGTCGACACTGCGCCCACGCTGCGCGAGGGCGGCAGGCGTTCCCATCGCTGCGCGACCTCGCGCACCTCGGGCGGGTGCGGCGCCTGTGCGGCAAGCGTGCCGGCAGCGTTGGGTGGGCACTGGGCAGGCAGCAGCAAGGAGGCGTGCTTGGGCGGCGCTTAGGAGAAATCTACTGAAATTAAACGGCGATATGGGGTTTTACGCGGGAGAGCTTGCTGAGGGAAAATGGCCCTGCAGCAAGGCGGTTCCCTGCAGGTTTCGGCGCCGCTGCCGAGTCCGACGCACGCGGCGGGAGTTAACGCGGGAACACGTCAGACATAGCGGGGGGAGCAACGAATAGGCCATCTATGTTCTGTGGTGCGACGTTCAAGCTCGCAGTCGGGACTTTACGAACGACGCGGCGGCTCCGCAGGGATGTTCGAGCGAACCTTCCGCCACCGTGCTGCACGCCTCACCTCCCAGCCGCCCAACTTCAGCCAGGCGCGCTTTATCCAATTGCTCATCTTCTAGCCGGACGGCTACTCAGCGAAGTCTCGGCATCGCGAGTGCCCGTCAAGGACAACAAGTATAAGTCAAACTAGTCGCCTTCGCGCCGGTAAAATAGGCTTCTTCATTAATAATTGACTGTGTAGCATTTCATGCATGTCGTTTTCGCTAAAGATGAGCGCGACCGAATTGGGAATTGGGCGCTGATTTGCCGATGTAGGGGCGTGCACGCGTTCTAATTTTGAATTGGAATACACGTTTTAAGGATGTGGTCTTTGGCTCAGCGCCCGCTTCGCAGCGCCTGTGGTAGCCGAGCGTTGCGGCCCTTACCTGCTGCACAACGCTGCCGTCCCCAAGTAGTGCGCCTGAAATGCTCAACCAATGATGCAGCGGCGAGCACCTCGAACTCGAACCAGGAGGAGTTGCCCGAAGAACTGCGAGGCGAGAACTGGGTGGGGGTGCACGAAAACTGGGTTTGTGTGGCGCACGGGCGGCCCGCCCAAACCCGATGTGGGTTCCTGCCGCCTTCACCGGCGCCGTCCATGCCCTGATGCCTATCCCCACAGACCTTGCCATTTCGGAAGATGGATTCCTCATAGACACCAAAACGGGCAAGGTAAGGGAAAGGGGGGGTCCGCCGAGGGGCTTCAGTTGGCGGCAGGCATGCAATCTGCGCAATCCTATGCTATGTTCGTCCCATCTTAGCCAGACGTCCTGCTTTACTGATACCGCAGCAAATCAACGAGATGGGGGCAACACGTTTTGATGTGGCAGTACGTGCGCTGCGGGGAGAGCTGGACCCCCCGGAGTGGGTGGAGAACACAGAGCGGTCGTCGGGTGAGTGTGTTGGGAAGTGGCAAGGCGGAGAGCGGTTGACGACCGGTGGAGGATGCTGCTGAGCACGGCAACCGCACGCCCACGTCTCTGGCACCCAATGGCTGCTGCTGACGCCTTCGCTGCGCCGCTGCGGCCGCCCCACAGGCATCATCTTGTCCGCGCTGTACACCTTCCCGCGCATGTACACGTTCCAGGTGGTGGGCAAGGCGGGCAGCAGCAGCAGCGGTTCGGACGGCGCTAGCACTGCGAACGGCAGCGCCAAGGACGAGTTCGTGAAGGCGGTGGTGGGCACCGTGTCGCGCGTGGCGCAGGCGGAGGTGGAGGATGGCAAGGTAGGTCAATGGAGCTGCTAGACGGGTTCAGCATGCATGAGACGTGTGACTTGCGGCGTAAGCACACTCAGCGTTGTGTATCGCGCCGCCCCCACGCTTGCGCCCACGAGCTGACAGTGGTTTTGCCCCCGACCCGCACGCGCGTGCCTGCGCCAGGTGGAGGTCAAGGAGCGCATGGGCGGGAAGTACGTGAGCGTGTCGGTGGACGTCATGACGCGGGCGCCGGAGATTGTGGGCATGGTGTACGACGAGCTGGGCAAGGACCCGCGCGTGATGATGCGGTTCTGAGGGTGATCGAGAGGGGGAGCTCCCGGTGTGGCATGCCGGGAGGGGCAATGGCTATGGCGGGCGGCGTGGGCTGGTCAGCTGAGAGCTGGAGAACTGGAGAAGAGCGCAGAGGTGGGAGGAGGCAGCGGAGGGATGGAGCGCGGAGAGGCGGGATACTGCCACACTGTGATACTGGGCTGAGCGACCGTTGGGACCGTGAGGTTCAAGTTATGATTGCGAGGTTACAAGAAGGGGACAGTGTAAACACCATCACGGCTACGAGGGAAGCCACCATTCCGAAGAACGCAGCAAACCGCAACCCCCGCTTGGCTGCCAACCCAACTCACAGCTGCGTAGGTGCGTCGAAGCTAAGCCGCAGCCCGCCAAAGCCACACCAAACAGCAGCATCACAAAGCACGCGGCTCATAAGGCACCGCAAATCTGAGCAACAGCCAAGCAGACAGACCACACGAAAACGCGGAATCTAGCGCCAGCAGACGCAAGCTAGGGCGGCGAAACAGGTGGGCACGCCCAAACACTCCCACAGACGCACAACACCAACCTCATGGAGACGGCGGCGGAGACGCATCATCCCACGGCGGAACCAACGCCACGCCACCACCCGTTATGGGCTGGTCGGGCAGGTGAGTGATTGTTAGGTATTCGGTGCGTGCGTGAGTGATTGCAGGCAATTGGTGCGGATAGGGACACCCCTGGTGCGGATAGGGACACCCCTGGTGCGGATAGGGATGTGATTACCGTGCTAATCAGCGAAGTGATCACTGCTGATTAGTGCAGGTGCCTGCAGAACGGGCCGCCATGTCAATATCAACCTTTCATGATTGGGTGCGGGGCACCCCTGCTTGGTCGGACTGTCCCTGCTTTGTAATGTCGCATTCATAATTTACACTGTCCATGCACCGGCGAAGGCGCGAAGGTGCAAGAGCTCCCCCATAGGCCCAGTCACTCCTGGTTCAATCAAAGCGTTCCGGTAGCTAGCAACTCGGCCCAGCGTGCCAGCAGCCAACCTGTGCGTACTACTTACTGAAGCCAACCTGCGCACCTCTCAGCCACAATGATGCCGCACACACATGCACGATGCAGCGTTGTCACACATACGCACACCTCTTCAATACACACACACTCTCCGTTTTGACCTAGTGCTCTCCAACACACACACCCGCATGCAGCGTGAGGAACTGAGGACTGCGTGTCAGCAAACAACGGAGCCAGCCAGCCAGCGCGCATCGGTACAGTAACCGCGTCGCACAGCCCCAGCCTCTGTCTTTGTTATCGCGCAACGGCTTGCTGGGTGCGGGGAATTCATCTGTCACTACCGGGACATGCCAACTTTCGCCCTTGTCCTGTTCCTACCGCCACCCGCATGCAGCGCAACGCAGCGCAGCCCAGCACCAACTCCAGGAAACAGGCACGTGTCAAAGGTGCCGCACAAGCGCTGTTGCCCATCATCACCACCCGCCGGCGTCTGCACGCGCTGGGACCGGCGGCGCGGACGGCATCGGCGGCGCCGACGGCGCCCCGTCCGCACCTCCTGCCCCTGGCCCCACCACGGGTCCCACAACCGCGCCGGGACCCGACCGTCGCGGATGCTGCTGCTGCTCCCGCCACTCCTTGATGGCGCTCCGCAGCGTGAGGTTGGGCACCACCTGAGCAGGAGCGAGCAGTGGCAGCGCGGCAAAACAGTATCAGGCGTGCATTCACATCCTGCACGACGCCCGCGATACTGCGCGACGCCCGCGCGCAGTGGCGTGGATGCTTCAAAAAGCGGAAGGAGCGCACGGGCGGGCGGGCCACCTGCCTGCGTGTGGTCCAGCCGCATGTTGGTGAGCGGCGAGGTGGGCGAGCGGCTGACCCACTCCGTGATGGCCAGCCGCTCGTAGGTGTAGCCGTCGGCCGCCACCACCGGGTCCTCCATCACGTCCTGCGGGGCCCACCATGCAGCGAGCGCGCGGAAGACGTGGGTGTGGAGGTCGAAGGGTAGAAATGTTTCGAATTTAAATGGACAATGTGCAACCATAGGGTACGGTATGCATCGTGCGCCAGAGCGGGCGTGGCAGACCAGGCCGACGGCGCGGCGCCCCCTCCACACCCAGGCTCCAGCAGACCCCGCCCTCCCTCGCGTGTGTGCGCACCTGGGTGATGGGGCACAGGAACATGGGCGGCACGGCGTCCGCCTGCGAGGGCGAGGAAGCCGCGGGCTGCTGCTGCTGCTCGTACAGCTGTGTGCGCTGCTTTAGCTGAATCAGTGTGGGTAGGAGCACCGTCCTGCGGAGCACCGTGATGGATGAAGGGCCCTAGTAAGTATTATGGTGTAGTCAAACAGCTTCGTGAGAGCACTTGCTCAATGAGCAGTCGCAGCAGCCTCAGCACTGGCGGAGGCAGGGTCTTCACAAGTGGCAGCCACTCCCGCTGCCACCACGGCCATCGGTATCACACGCCGCACCTGAGGTCGGGCCGGTCCTGGCGGCGGTACTCCACACAGCGCAGCGCCAGGTCTGCGAACGCCATCGCCTCCGCCGCCGGCCAGTCGCCCGCGCGCGGGTCAATGCAGGGCCCGAAGCCCAGCGGCTGCCGCCGCGCCGACTCCACCACGGACACCACCTGCACGGTGGCCAAGCACGTCGGTGAGGCGACAGGCAGCCAACGCACCACGGCGGGCGCTTGCCGGCGGGCGCACGTGCTTGCGCATGTGTGTGCTACTACACACAGGGCCGCACGCCAGTCCGCCCAGCCGGCGGGGTGCTTGTCGCGTGCGGGCGCTCGGCCGTGCAGGGAGAAGCACGGGCGCAGCGCTGCGCGACGACGGCCCGCCGCGAGCGAGCAGCGCAGCGCATGTGCCCAGGGCCTCCCTGCGTGTGCCGGCCCCGCGCCTGCTGCTCGCACCCCCCCCTGCCGCCGGCCCTTGCTCGCACCTGCGCTCCCTCCCTGCCCGTGAGCAGCTGCAGCAGCACCATGCCCAGCGCGTACACATCCGACTTGGCGCTGTACTCGCCCGTGCGCATGTACTCGGGGTCCCTGCGGCGTGTGGGAGGATGGGAGCGAGCGGCGCAGTGATGTCCTGGTAGGATGGCCCCTGTGTGATCGAATGCCAACGGAGAGGGGTGGAGGTGCCAGGCGGTTCACAGGGGGTTCCGCCAAACCCGCCGGCTCACATGTATTCAAAGGTGCCCACCAAACGTGAGTCCTGCAGCGCGCGGAGGAGGGCGATGGCGATTTCAATGATTGTCAGGAAAGCAAGCACGACCTCACACGCCGCAACAGCAGGCATGGCCTCTTTTGCGTGGCTGGCGCACACAGCAAGCCGCACCTTGATGGTGGACTTCACGCCGCCCGCTGCCGCTGCCGCGGCGGCCGCCGGGCCGCTGGGCGCCCCCAGCGTGGGCGCCAGCCGCGCAAGCCCCACGTCGCCCAGCTTGGCGGTGAGGTGCTCGTCCAGCAGGATGTTGGCGGGCTTGAGGCTGCGGGGGTTACATTCATCATAAGTTAGGACGTGAAGGCATAGCGGGGGCGGGGGCAGGGGTGCGGGGGCACAAGCGCAGGCGAGCGTTCGTGGTTGTGGCCACCACCCGGAAGGGTGTTGGGAGGGAAATGATTACAAGCCATCTCACACAGCATCTGACAGGCGGTTGGTCATTGGTGTCACAGGTGCGCGCTGCACTTGGTGCTGCAACCCCCCCCCTACCACTTGGTGCTGCAACCCCCCCCCCCCTCCCAAGGGCACCCAAAACCCACAGGGTAAGGCCACACCTCCTCCGTGCTCTGGGCGGGACTAATCGGTTTGGGTTCACTCGGTCGGGTGCTTTGGGTTCTGGAATGAATTACCCCGCCCCCGCCCCCCTTCCTGGCTACGCCTCCACGTCTTAACTAATGATGAATGTACCCCCCCCCCCAGCCCTAAACCTGCTTTATTAGCCATACTATTAGGAGCACTATGCATGGGGTGTTGTGTGGGGTCTTTGTTCCTATGCGCGCCACGCCTAACCGCGCCTGCTTCCTCGCATTGCTTTGCATGTGCGGCCGGTCCCTGCGTGGCGTCTGCGCGCCTGTGCGCGTAGGTGAGTCCTCCCGGGTTTAGGAAAGGCGTGCAGCCTCAAACGTTCGCGGCACAAGCACGAGACTTTCGGACACAACAACAAACAACAAAGACTGCAGCCTACGCGCACACGCGCCTACTACTTTCTCACTGCGTTTTAATTCAGTAGATTTAGATATAGCCAACACCAAGAGGGACACCGCGGCGGGCTCTGGCGCTGGACAAGCGGACGCACCGTCGGTCATCGGTACGAACGCCTCCACGCCTGCTGTCTACGCCACTACACTTCTATGTACCATCTTTGCAACCCCCCGCCCAGGGGCCAGCGCAGCAGCGCTGACTCACTCCATGTGCACAATGGGCGTGGGCGCGGAGTGCAGGAACAGCAGCGCCGACGCCACCTCCGCCGCAATGCGCACGCGGTGCCGCCAGCCCAGCGGCACCGGGCCGCGCGCGCCGCCCGCGCCCGCGCTCCGGCCGCCCTCCCAGCCGAACAGGTGCGTCTCCAGTGAGCCGTTGGGCATCAGCTCGTACACCAGGATGCCCTGTGCACACGTGTGCGCACGTGTGTTGGACAAACACACGGAACCAGCCCGCCCATGTATACATGTGTGCATGTGTGCGTGAGCAGGAGGAGGAGGAGGAGGAGGAGGAGGAGGAGGAGGGTGCACAGAGGTGATTGGTGGGCGCCCCCTGAGCGGGGTTGTTACGGAGCCAGAATATAAGGAGGCGGGACCGGCCCAGGGCGGCGGTAGGTGTCCGGCTCAGGGCTCATGGGATGGTGTGCTGGCATGTGGGACAAGCACAACACCGGTGCAGCCTGGCTCATGTGCTGAGGACCACACACACTCACGCACACGCACACGAGGGAGCGCGCACCTTGTCCGGGCAGCTGCCAATGAGTAGCACCACGTGGGGGTGGTGCAGGCCGCTGAGGATGCGCACCTCCGCCTCGAACTCATTGCGGCCCTGGCGGGCGTCGGTACCAACAAACGGCAGTGAGCGGCGAGTACGGTGTCGGTTCACGCATTTGCGTGCAGTGTGGTCGTCCCTTGTTGGCTGGTACGACAACCCGGCCCCCCTCCCGCCCCCGCACCTGCATGGCGCCCTCGCTGCAGTCCATGACCTTGACCGCCACGGGAATGCCGTCCAGCGTGCCGCGATACACCGGGCCTGTGCGTGCCACGTGTGCGTGCGCGCGTACGTGCATGTGGATGCGTACCGTATGCGTGTTCGCGAGCGTGTGCGCACTCGCGAGCGGGATAGATTTGCGCATGTGAGGTGCGCGCCGCGCAGATCACAGGCACGTGTTTGCGCATCCCCAGATGGCGAACCCTCGGTGCCTCATTCACGAAACCAATCCTGCCCGCGCTCCGCCGGCGCGTACCGTATCCGCCCTCGCCCAGCTTGTTGATGGGGCTGAAGCCGCCTGTGAAGCGAGGGCAGCACGTGAAGCGAGTTGCCTTGAGCGCTGCCGCGGATGAGCCGCCCATGGGGCGGATGAGGCGCGTTCAAGACGTTCTGATCCATAGGCGCACTAGGTTCAATTTAATAACGCGGTACCTTTGGGATGTGCATACCGGTAGCCTGCGTTCATGCATATTAGCCGCACCTGTTGCCGCCCGCAGGTCCTCGTAGCTGTAGGTGCGGCCCGCCATGGAGATGGACGAGGCCGAGGCCGTGGAGCCGGTGGACAGCACCCCGCCGCCGCCGCCCAGCGGCCCCAGCGGCGACGGCCCCGCATGGTGCGGGTGCGGGTGCCCCTGGTGGCTGGGACCGGGTGCGGGGTAGGCGGGGCGCGGTGCTGCCGGGCGTGGGCGGCAGCGTGGAGCCCGAGCCCTGCTGCGACAGCGGCTGCGAGGCGGACGCGGAGCCGTGCGCGCTGCCGCCGCCCTGCCCCCACTGCCCGTTGCCGGCGCCGCCGCCGCTGTGGATGCCCAGCTGCGCCAGCCCCGCGCCCAGCAGCTTCTCCAGCTGGAAGCGGGCGCTCATGATGGGGTTGAAGCCGGGGCGCCGGGGCGGCGGCGGCGCGGCGGCCGTGTCTGTGATGCGGAGGGCGGAGGGCGGAGGGCGTGAGGCGGGTGGCACGCGGGTGCAGGGCTGCAAAGGCAGGCAGCGGACAGCGCGTGGCTACATGTCTGCAGCGCACACACCGCGGGCGCCCGCGCACCTGGCTCGTCGCCCCAATCGGATGGCGCTGGCGGCCCCCAGTCCAAGTCGGCCGCGGGCGCCGGCGGCGGCGCTATGTGTGAGCTGCTGCCTTCCCGCCCATGCAGTGGCGGCCCGCCGTGGGCTGACGCGGCAGGCACGGACGGCGCGGTGGGCTGCGTCGGCGGCGGGTGCGAGGCGGCGGCCGACGCGCCGCCGGCGCTGCCCGATGCGGCTGCTGACGGGTACTGATAGTAGGGTTGCGGCTGGACCTGGGGCTGCGGCTGCGGCGGGGGAGCAGCTGCTGCACCGGGCGCCTGGTGCGGCGGCGGCCGCGGCGGGTATGCATACGCTGCCGCTACTGCTGCGGTGGGCAGCGGCGGCGCGCTGCCGTACGCTCCAGCCCCGTACGCATAGCCGTACGACGGTGCGCCGGTGGCCGCGGCGGTGGGCGACACGGCGTAGGTGGGCGCCAGTCCTGGCTGAGCTGCTGGCGCGTGGGCCCCAGCAAACATGTCGTGCTGCGACCCCCCTGGCCCAGATGCCAGCCGGCCTGACGCCTGCGGCTGCGGCGCCGGCGGTGGCGCGCCGCCGGCCGCTGTTGGGGAGGCTGTGCCGCCCCAGTCGCCTGCGGCGGCCGGGGCAGCTGGCTGCGGGGGCGGCGGCCCGCCCAGCAGCGCCGCCACCGCGGGGTGCTTCTGTACCGCGTAGTCGTACGGGACCTTGCCATTCTGCGGCACCGGGTCAAAACCTATTTACTGTGTGCGGTACCTCGCCCAGCCGTAGAACGCACAAGCACACCTTTGTGCCCGCCGTGCTATGCCCCATGTATTGCGCGCTGACCCTCCTCCTCACCCCTTGCTGTGGCTGCACGCGCAAAATCACCAACCAACGCCTAGGATCAGGCACTCGCACCCGCCCCGCACCTTGTCCCGTGCCGCCGCCGAGGCGCCCCGCCGCATCAGGTCCGTCACCACCGCGCTGAAGCCGTTGAGCGCCGCCAGGTGGAGCGCCGTGCGGCCCTCCTGCGGTGGGGTGCACGTGCGCAGGCTGGTTGGGCGCGGCTCCAATGGAGGCGCCACCCGGCATCCAGAGGCGCTTGCTGCGCTCGAGCCTGCACCTGCACCTGCACCTGCAGCTGCCTCCGCAACCGCCAGCTCAACAGTTTGCTTAGCTTCCGCTTCCTGGCATCCGGGCTGACCGGAACCACGGCCCCTGCAGCACCCCACCTTGTCAGTGATGTCGTGACGGGCTCCGCGCGCGAGCAGCTCCCGCACAATGGGGTCGGACCCCTTGAAGGCCGCAATGTGCAGCGGCGTCCAGCCCATCTACACCATCAGGAAAGGACACACCATTCCCATCACAACCCGGACATGGGGAGTCAGCTTTGTTTGGCTGGGAAATGGGCTGAGCGGTAGCCTTATGGGGTGGAGGGTTGCTGGCAGGGGTTGGCGGCGTTTAGGGGGGATGGCAGTTCTAAGCCGTGCCGGGCAGCCCATCGGTGCATGTTGGGGCTTGCGATGGTCCATCCCCTGGCATTGAGTGCGTTGGTGCGGATGAGGGGTGTGCCCCCAAAGCGCTGCACGGCTGCGCCGAGGCCTGCGCCGCGCCGGCCACGGGCAGCAGCTGTCGGAAGCGGGCTCGGGGGCCTGGCTGCTGAGCCCCGCCTTCCCCCGCCTCCGCTTTTGCTCCACCAGTCATACCACTACCCCTGAACCTGCGCCTCCGAATGGCTGGACTAACCTCTTTCTCCTGCTGATTGATGTGCCCGGGATTTTGCTGGACCAAAATCCGAACACGCGTAAGGTCCTTCTCCGAACATGCTTTATGCAGCGAGTTGCCCATTTACACACGTCCGGGCTAGGCAGCGTGCATTACCGACACTTTGTTTTGGACGAAACCGAGGCTCGATAAGCGTGCGCGGGCAGTGATTTGTTGTTGTATGAATAAATGTGGATGCACCTACTGTACTTTGGACATTGGTACTAGCATCAGGGCTCGCAGCGGGCGTTTGCCGCGATGCAAGCAAGAGTTCATTGCAGCCTCGCTCGTTTTCCACGGAGTTGCTACCCGATCTACTGAGCATTGCAGTAGCTGAAATTGGGTAGGCACACACAATATTACTAGGGTGAATGACCCGCTAGCGGAAATAGACCAACTCGTCCTCGAGCAAAATGGCGGACGGGCCTTCGCCCATCCGCATTGTGCTTTGGAATGATGGTGGCGAGTCTCTAGCAGCGGTGAGGAGCTGCCGGGGAGCCCTGCCCGCGACCGGCACGCTGAACTTGGTTCGTCTGCGCTTGTTTTCAGGGCGTGGAGGATGAGGAGCACCAGCAGGTGCTGCACTCCTTCGCCGACCTAGTAGGAAGCGCGATCGACGCAGTGCTGGAGCTGCCCCAGTTCAGGCACGTCGAGGCGGTGACGGCGGAGGCAGAGGTGCGTTAATTGCACCAGCGTGGGTGCGCCGATCTGCGCGCTGGGGCCAATTTTGCTTACATGGAGGTACCTTTGCAGGAGGACGAGCCCGGCCTTTCGATCGGCTTTGACGCGGGGAGCGGGGATGGCGAGGTCGACATTGACAACCTCAAAGGGCGGCTTGACATCGCCGGCCTGCTGGTGAGCTGCACAGCACATTAAACCCATGCGCGGCGGGGATCCGCGAAATTGGCTGGGGTTTGACCATGTCTTATGAGTCCGCACCGGCACGCTTCACGTCCCTCGCCCACTCCCCACTTGCAGCTCGGCTCCGCGCAGCTCCCAGAGGAGCTAGCGGAGGTGGCCGCGGTGGAGGTGACGGACGAGGAGGAGGGCACCACGGAGCTGCAGTTTGCGGACGAGGGCCTGGTGAAGGAGCTGCAGGCGGTGGTGAAGCGCGCCAAGCTGGAGAAGCGCTACAACGACTGGGTGGCGGGCGTGGCGGAGTCGCTGGGGCCGGCGCTGGACGCGGCGGCGGGCAGCGTGGAGGTGACGGAGATGCCTGTGGACCCGTTTGACGTGCTGCAGGCGGTGGTGGCGCAGCTGATCCGCGTGGCGGGTGCGTACAGAGGGGTGGTGGGAGCGTGGGGTGGGGTGGGGGGGGCGGGTGGGAGGAGGGCGGAGCAGCGTTGCACCGAAGCGGAGCGCAGCGGACGGAGAGAGCAAGGCGGGCGGGCCGGGTGCAGGCCGGCGTGTAGGGGTCAGGCTAGCGGGGATTGGGAACAGGCCGTGCCACCGGGGTAGATGCCGTTGTCAGAAGCCCTGCTGCGGGACGGCGGGGACGTGGGCTCGTTGCTGGTGGGACGCCCGCCGTCCTGCACGAGGGGTTTGCTGCGGCGTATGGCCGCATGGACCTGGGGCCTGCACGCCGCGGAGCCCAGCAGCAGTGGTGGTGGCGGGAGGCCATCGCACGGACGTCAGCAGAAGCATGCGGCGACCCAGTCGCCCACACACGCGGCACCACGGACAGGGGCGCTGCGTGGCAGGCCGTGCTATAAAGAGGTACTCTTTGCGGACTTCGACCCTATCCACACCAGCCCGCCTCTCTGCCATGCACCCTGAACACGCAGGCGTGGCGCCGCCCGCCCCCAGCCTGTTCAGCCGCACGGGCGCGCTGCTGGGCGGCGTGCTGGGCGCGCCGCGCTCCGCGGTGCGGCAGGTGACCAAGCGGCTGGGCCGCGCGCAGCGGCTGTGGTGGCGGCTGGAGGACGTGGTGGTGGACGGCTCCAAGCTGGCGCTGCGGCTGGCGGTCAAGGCCACGCGGCCGGTGCTCGTAGGTGCGTTTGGCTGGGGGCGGGGGGCGGGAGCTGAGGGAGGGTGGGCGCGTGGCATGGATGGGCGCGGAGGTCGCGAATTGGGCGTGTGTCGGAGGGGAAGGGAGGTGAGGGCATATAGCGGAGAGGAGGGTGGGGGTGGGGGGCATGAGCCGCAGGATAGTCTGGGTCCAAGGAGGTAATGGGCATTCGTCGTGGGTGGTTCAGGGAGGGCGCGGCTGCGCTGTACGGCACTGCGACAGTGCTGTAGGCAGTGCGGCTGCGTGCCGAAGTACAGGAGCGATTCAGCGTACACGCATTAATGCGAACACCCCTAGCAAGCATCTGAACAACCACCGCAACCGTGCACAATCTTGGAAGGCAGTTAGGGCGGGTGCACTGGTTGCGGGCGTACAGGCAGTCCACGGACACGCAACAAGAGCGGTGCTTTGATGATAACATCATTCCTCGTCCTGAGATATTCCTGATGAGATTCAAAGACAAGCATATATCTGAGCACCGCCAGCAGTAGTGGCACATGCCGAGCCGTCATGCTGTCCAAAGCCTGTTGCCCTGATGATAACATCATTCCTCGTCCTGAGCAAATCTTGATGAGTATACCTAAGACAAGCATATATCTGAGCAACAGAAGGCCCCCCAGTTGTGGTGTGGCGCATAACTTGCAACGCATCCTCCATGCCATGCAAGTTCACGAGGCGCATCTGCTCCTGCCTTGATGATAACATCATTCCTCGATCTGAGCAATTCCTGATGAGTTTATCATAAGACAAGCATATATCTGAGCAGAGCAGCACCCGCGCACGCATTATACCTTCACACCATTCCAGTATTCCACTCCCTGCCTCGCCACATCATCCTCCCTCCCCTCTCCACGCCGCCTCCCCTCCACCGCCACCTCGCCTCCCCACCTCCCCACCTCCCCAGGCTTCGTGCTGCACCGTGTGCTGAAGACGCTGGACCGCAGCCGGCAGCTGGAGTACCGGCTGGCGCGCATGGGGCCGGAGGAGGCGCGCGAGGCCTACTACGAGTCTGTGCTGGGCAAGGACTGGCAGCAGCAGCTGCAGGCGGACTGGGACAAGGCGCTGGAGGACGTGCAGGAGGGCCTGGTCACGGGTGGGTGGCGCCTGACCAGGGGAGGGAAGGGACGGAGGGGAGAGGGGAGGGGAGGGACGGAGGGGAGAGGGGAGGGGAGGGAGGAGGGAGGGGCGCAACGGCGCCGGCGTGCTGGCTGTGGTTCTGGGGGCGCCGGGCTGGTCGGGGGCGCGCGACAGCACGGGGGTGCTGGACCCAGATGCGCCCTACAACAGCACGCCTTGTCCTGGCCCTCCGTGGGGATCCGCGAACGCGCGCTTTAATGCACAGCCCTCCTCTCTGCTGCCCACCCATCCACGCCGCCTCGCCCACACACACAGACGAGATCAACCACGAGAAGCGGCTGATGACGGCGGCGCAGCTGCGGCGGCTGGAGGTGGAGGAGTGGGACAAGCAGCGCATGAAGAACTTCTACCTGGCCTCCTACGGTGGCCTGCGCTGGTTCGACCAGATGGAGCAGGCGCTGCACAACCCCATGTTCATCGAGAGCCGCGGCTGGACGGACCCGGTGCAGGTGCGTGGGGGGTTGAAGGGGTTCCAGGGTGCAGGGGGCCCCAGGTGGGCATGAAGGAAGCTCATGATGCGTGGGAGTTAGGGGTCAATCCCCATGCTGCTGGAGCGCGCCTGGTAACTGGACCGACCGACCCCGCCCTGGCCGTCGTTGCCACCTCATTGTATTTCCTCCTCCTGTCACAGAACTGGGTGGGGCAGAACCGCACCTACATGGGCGACCTGCCGGCGGGCCAGGTGAGAGGGCTACATACAGTATTTGGGACACATGGTCAGGTGGCCGGTTGAGAATCGGGGCAAGGCCATGGCGTTGGCATCTGGGTCGGCGAAACGCGCAGCCACTGCCGTTCCACGGAATGAAGTCCACCCAGACACCTTGTGGCAGCACGATATTCATCCGCGTGAATCCGCAACACGCACGGACGCTGACGCCGTCGCGCTGCACTGCCACGCCTCCTCCGGCCCTGCAGTACATGGCGGGCGTGGGCAACGCCGCCATCCGCATCAAGGAAGCCGAGCTCAAGCGCAAGCTCACAGACGCCGAGCGCGCACACATCCTGGCGCGCGGCGGCGCCGTGGCCGGCGGCCTGCTGCCGGAGAAGCACACCGACCCCGCCACCCTGGCCGTGGCCGTCGGCGGCGCGTTCGTTCCCCCGGTTCCGGGCAAGCGCTAAATGTGCGGGCGGAGCGGACAGGCGGAAGGTGCACGGCGCACCATCGGCCTACATTGGGACGCCGGCATGTTCGGGAGGTTACGGCTGCCAATGTGTGTGCTGGATGGTGGGCGCATCGGCCGGCGTAGGTTTACTCGTCACCGTCGGTGTGGGGGTGTTTGGGAGGGAGGGGGGCCCGTTGATGGCGGCGCTTCACGCGTCGTAAGTGGTGTCAGCGTTCGACGCTTGCCTGCTGGCAATCGTGTATGTGCGAGTGGGAGTTTCGGGACACGTGTGGTGTATCTTTCGGACCAGGGCTCACGGAGAAAGACCTTGGGATTTTTGTAGTGGCGCAGGGGCAAAGCCGGCAGCTGCATCGAGCGCTGTTTCCCGAACAAGCGCCAAGGCTAGGCATTGGCTGCGCTGGAATGGCGTTACGTTTTGCTTTCAGAACACTCGCCAAATGACAGAGCCAGCGGGCGGGAAACGCCGATGTGTGTAAAGCAAATTCTTGACGCTGCCTGAAGGCGGGTGGGCGGCAACACCCGCACTATTTGAAGGAGCCCTGAGCGTTATGCGACTTCAATAGCATGCAAGCGGCCACACAAGCTTGTTCTATAGACGGAGCGCCCCCCCCCCCCCACCTCACGGTTCGCGCGCGCTGCTTGCGATGCAACAACATTAGCCAGGGGAGTACATTAGCTGGTAGTGCGCACACAGCGGCCGCAGCCGCGTACTCAGCTGGCTCCCCGCGGCGCCAGGCCGCAGCAGCGCAGCTGTGATGGGCGCGTCCGCGGCCGACGTGCTGGGCGGCGGCAGCAGCAACGCCGTCTCTGAGAGCAATGTGCTGGCTGGGTGAGCCGTGGAAGGCCGTGACCCGCGCCGCGCTGCAGACCCGCCTCGCGCTTCGCGCCGGCCGACCTCAACGCCGCCCTTTTCCTCAGGCTGTGGACGGACTTGGCGCTGGGCCTGCTGCTGGTCGCGGCATTCTGCTGCCTGCAGCGCCGTTGCCATTTGTACCGCTACCGCGAGGTGTGTGAGGGTGGTGCGCTCGGGCGCTCGGGGCTGGCCTCGCAGCCTGCCAGCCGGTCGACCCCCGATTTCGCACGCGTCTCACGCGCGCCCCAAACCAATCCCATTCTCACTGCGGCGCCCTCCGCACGGCGCATTGCAGACCTGCCCAGCTGTGACCAACAAGCCGCGGCCGCTGGCAACAAGCGGCCTACGCTCCTACTTGTGAGTCCTTCCCGCCGCCTTGACCATGCCCGCAACTTGTGTACGCCTGCTGCGCTCAATCGGCACATCCCAATTCCCAAGCCAACACACTTACCACGTCAATCGACCACTGGCGCCCCATGCTGTGCCCGCCTTGTCCATCCGCACCCCCGCCCCTGCAGTGACTGGGCGCTGCGTGCCGCCGCCGCCACGGACCTGGAGCTGCTGCAGGGCTGCGGCCTGGACGCCCTGGTGCTGGTCAAGGCCTGCAGCATAGGCGTGCAGCTCTTCGCGCTGCCCTGCGTGCTGGGCCTGGCTCTGCGTGAGCGATTGTGTGACGGCGTAGCGGTGCACACAGGGCTTTGCCGGGCGCCCCAAAACGTGCAGCAGCAGTAGCCCTCTAGGCGGCCGAGGGCGGTCGACCGGGGGCGGCAGCGATGCCGATCGTGAGTGAAGGAGCGTGTTGTGGGTGCCTCACGCGTGGCCCGAATTGCCCTCGCAGTGCTGCCGCTGCACCGGCTTGCTGGCGGCGCCCGGCGGGATGTGGCGGACCGCGACGGCGCGGCCGACGCGCCCGGCACCAACGGCACCGCGGGGGCCGTCGCGGAAAGAGGCCGGCCTGCCTGGACCGACGGCGGCCGCGTGCTGGGGTCGTTCACGCTCTCAAGCCTGCCGTACGGCTCTCACTGGATGTGGTGAGTAGTGGCGCGGCCCGGGGCACCCGCAGCCTCGCGCAACCCGCAACCTTCATCACGCTGCCCACTAGCCCCACCCGTCGCCGCGACTCAGCCCTGGAATTCATCCATGGCCCACCTCGGTGACCTCGCCCTCGCCCCGCGCCGCGGCACAGGCTGCACTTCTTCCTGGCGTACGTGTACCTGCTGTGGGGCGTGTGGCTGCTGGGCTGGCACACCCGGCAGTTCGCCATCATCCGCACCCACTACCTGCGGCGAGGCAAGTGGCTGTGCACAGGCGGCGTGCAGGTGTCTGCCTGGGGGGGGGGGAAGCGCGGCTTTGCTGTCGGTGGCTTGGGTGGTGGAGCGTGCAGCTGCGCTCAGGGGTGTGCCGCTGCTTCATACCGCATGGTGTGCAGGCGACGGCTTCAACGTATGGAGGGAGCTGTACGCGCAGCCGGTGTCTGTGGGGGCGATGCCAGCTGGCGCTGGCGGCGCGAGCCGCAAGGCAACCTGGCCCAGCCCGCGGTGCGGCAGCAGCGGCGGCGCCACGGCCTGGCGCAGCAGCAGGCCGGGCAACGTGATGGGCGGCATGCTGTGGCTGCTGCCGGCCCGGATTCGCAACATGCTGCCGGATGAGCTGCCGCTGGCGCCGGCGCCCGCCGGCCTCGCCAATCCGGTGAACGCAGCAGCGCCGGCCGCGGTGGAGGCCACAGGCGAGATCCTTCCCAGTCCTAAGCCTGAGGGGGGCGTGGCGCCTTCTGTGACAGCAGCAGCAGCAGTGGTTGGACCCGCGCCGCCGGCTGCGTTGAGGGCTGCGTCCTCGTCCCTGGCCGCGTTGCGCGTGCCGCCGCTCCCACTGGCGGCCCTGCGTGCGGCCAGGCCGCCTGTTGCCGCGGCAGCAGGGGCAGGGGGCACGCCCCACCTGCTTTTAAGTGGGGCGGGCAGCAGCTTGCTTGCGCAGTCGCCACTGGGGGCGCCGCTGCGCTCTCTGGACGCTGTGAAGTCGTTGCCGCCGCCCGCCTACCTGCACGCCGGTGCAGGCAACCCACCGTCCGCCAATAGCCAGCCGTACAGGTGGGTTTGCCTTGCATACACGACGCTCGTCAGCATGTTAGGCAAGTCCTGGCTGGCTCATTCCGTTGTGGGCTGAATGCTGCTTTTGCCCGCCGAGCAGGTTGACACCGCGAGCATTGGTGGCTGTTACTGGGCCGGCAGCGGCAGCAATGGCGGTCGGCAGCCGGCGGCCGCCCCGCATGCCGCCGCCCGCCACCGGCGCCAGGGCCGATTTGCGCCATCAGCCTGACCCGCGTGTGCTGTCACACGTGACGTCCGCAGCCACTGGTGGCGGCGCCACCGGCGCAGCGGTCGGCTCGTCACAGCAGCAGGGGCTGATGCCACACCCGGATGCTGTGGCCTGCGTGCCAGACGCGTCCAGAGCGGCAGTGGCTGCTGCAGCCACCATGGGTGGTACTTTGCGGCAGGGTGATCTCGGTCCAGCGGGAGGGAGACAGTGTAGCCCAAGTGGACAGGCGGCCCGCCAGGCCAGTGGTGCCCCAGCCGCCAGCAGCAGGACCGCAGCCGCGGCAGGGCCCGCACTCAGCGCCTTCGCCACGGCCACAGGCGCCGCCGCTGCGACTGCCGTCATTGTGGCGTGCATGGAAGTCGCTGCGCCATCTGGACGGGAGCAGCAGGAGCAGCAGGAATCGCAGGAACAGCAGGAACCGCCGCGTGCTATGTTGGCATCGGCTAGGGCAAAGCGGCCCCCCGCCACTGCCCTCTCTGCCCAGCTGCCCGTTTCACCTCCCCCGGCCCGGCAGCAGCATCAGGAAGCGCCCAGTGGCTCTGCGGCGGCCGTACAGCCCGCCGCTGCCAGGCCATTCGCTGCCTCAGGCGCTGCCCACAGCATGTCGACTCGGCAACCCCTAGGCGAGGCAACCGAGCGCGCCGCATGCCTGGACAGGACAGTGGCAGTGGTCGGCAGGAGCGCAATTGCTCCCCAGGGCGGGGACTCTGGCGGCTGCTGGCGTGCCGAGGGGCCCACCAGGAGCCTTCGCCAGGCGCTCCTGCCCGCCGGCACCGGCACCAGCACTGGCACAGAGGCAGACGCGCCCTCAGACGCCATGGATGCAGGTGCGGCGGCCGCTGCGAGTCCTGGGCCGCAGTTGCAGAGCCCCGGAGGCGGTGATCAGCCATGGGTCACCATCGTGCTGGATGCCTCGAGGTCACCACGCCGGGCTGCTGGGCACAGAGGCGCTTGCGCACCGGGCGGCGGCGGGCCGGCAAGCGGGTTTACACGCTGGGGCCGCAGCCTTGCCGAGACCATGATGCGGCCTGCCGCCGGCAGCACCAAGGGTGCGAGAGGTGCGAGCGGGGCTGCAGCAGACGAGGCCGCAGCGGCAAACGTCAATCAAGGCCGCGCGCTGTCTGCCGGCCGCGCGGCGGCGAGGGCGCTGTCCAGGAATCCACAGGTCCAGAAGCTTGGGGGCGGCGGCGAAGGCCACACGGCTGGCACCAGCAGCAGACGGGCGCTGCTGTCTGCGGACCAGGAGGACCGGAGTGCTGGCGGAGTCAGCGGTCGGCGCTTGTCTTCGTTCAGCGAGGCCATGCCGAGCGTTCCAGGGGCTGCTGCAGCAGCTGCGGGCGGCGTGCTGCTCTGCGACTTGAAGCTGCCAGCAGGGGGCACGGACGCAGCAGGGCAAGCAGAAGGAGCCACTTGCTCAGATGCGGAGCCCGATGGGGCCGGCGGCCTAGCCGGCCAGAGCTCATCGCTGGGTACGTGCGTACGTGCGTGGTTTCGTTGGGGATTTGGACGCACCCAGTAGGCGTGCATGAGCATGCACAGGGACTTACCTGGACGCTTCCCCATGCTGCGCCCTTGCTTGCAGGGGCTACTGCCGTTGGCATACCGCGCTGGTGGACGCAGCGGCCGCTGCTGCCGCCGCCCGTGCCGCCCAGCTCGGCGCCCACGGCAGCGGCGGCGGTGCGGGGTCGCACGCTGCTGCCCAGGCTGCGTCCGACCGCGCGGCCAGCAGCACCAACACCAGCAGCAACAGCGGCACCAGCGGCAGCAGGGACAGGGCCGGCCTCCTCTGACAGCGCAGCTGATGGCATCTGCGCACCGGATACGGACCGCGTTAGCTTCAGCGACGGCGGCGGGGCACAAGCTGCCGCCGCAGCGGCCGTCGCGTCCTCGCCGCCGCCACCGTTGACTGCCGCAAAGGGCCGCCCGCCGCCGCCGCAGCCGGCAGCCGACGCTGCGGACCTGGAGGCCTTCCTGCGGCGGCAGCTGCCCAGCGGCGTGGCGGACCTGGACCTGCACCGGCCCAGCGTGGGCCACCGCAAGACCGTGAACGCGGTGCGGCGGCAGGACGGCGTTCACGTGAGCGTGCTGGCGCAGCACTACGCCGTGCTGGTCACGGCCGGCCAGCAGCCGCTGTACGGACCCTACCCCGCGCTGCCTGCGCGAGCGCGCAGCGCAGCCGTGGGGGACAAGGGCGAAGGGGGCAGCGGCGCGAGCGCCGCAGCAGTGCAGCAAGGAGGCGTCGCCACCGGCAGTGGAAGACCGACTCCAGCCGGGGGGGCAGCAGCGCCGCTTTCGCGCGCGGCGTCGGGCCTGCTGTGCGGGGCCTCGCGGCGGCTGACGCCCCGGGGTCTGACATGGCCGCGCTGGTTCCACTGGTCGAGCCCCACTCCCGCCACGAATGCCGCAGGACGAGCAGCAGGCGCTGCTGCATTGGGG
Source organism: Chlamydomonas incerta (assembly GCA_016834605.1). Classification (NCBI taxonomy): domain Eukaryota; kingdom Viridiplantae; phylum Chlorophyta; class Chlorophyceae; order Chlamydomonadales; family Chlamydomonadaceae; genus Chlamydomonas; species Chlamydomonas incerta. The sequence continues at coordinate 1,809,109 of JAEHOC010000009.1, forward strand.
TCCTTGTCAGCTTCCCTTGCAGGCAGCGACTGGAGGCGCCTGTCGTGGTCGCGGCCGCTTGCAGCGCCCAGTGCCGCACACGTGGCTGCCGGGGAGGGTCCAGCACCAGGTGCTGGTGCCGGCGGCGGTGCGGCTGGTTCCACCCGGCGAGGCCGCCATCGGCGCTGCGCGTCCGACGGCTCAGGGTTTGCGTCCTTCATGGCGACGGCTGGGGCCCCGGCCGCGGTCGCTGTTGCAAGCGGCGGGGCTAAGGCAACTGATGACGGTCCGCCGCAGTCAGCCATACAGCGTGCGCTGCTGCTGGCGGCCTTGGCAGCGGCGGATCAGGCCGTGACCGCCGCCGGGCAGCCAGCGCCGGGGCCGACGCCGGCACTTGACCGCAGCAGCGCCGGCAGCCGCCGCCGCCGCACGTTTGCGGGCGCCACGCCGCCGGGTGCGGTGGTAGAGGCGGTGCCTGCAACCGGCGACGCTTCGCAACATCAGCGGCGTCACAAGCGGTCCTTGAGCGAGCAGGCGCTGCTGCCGGCCGCCCTGGCGGCTGATCCCGCGGAGGCCGGTGGCCGGGACGGCACTGAGGGCGCAGCAGGCGGCCGCGCCAGCACACCTGGCAGGCTCAGCCGCGGCACATCTGGTCTGAACGCGCACTCGCAGCTGGCTGTAGTGCTCAGTGGCGCTGTACTGCCGACCAGCACGGCCGCAGCAGTTGAGCCAGGCCGCGGCGGTGCGGTGGACCACGCCGCTTACGTCAGCATCGAGGCACGCCCCCGCGGCGACAGCAGCCAGCGGCCCACGCTGCCGCCCGTGACCGGCACCAGCAAGCAAGGCGACGCGGAGGCAGCGCGCGTGCCGGCATCGCGTCAGGTCCACACCGGCAGCGAGACAGGACCTGTGGCAAACCCAGCCGCCACTTATGAGGTCCCATCTGCAAGCGAGCGCTGGGCGCTCGTGCGGGAGGCAGTCGCCGCGGGCGAGGTGGCGGCGCTGCGCGCCAGCCCCGCCTACTGCGCTGTCTCCGCCACCTTCGCCCGGCTCTTCCCAGACGACTTTGACCGTGCCGTGCCGGTTGTACGGCATAAGGAGGTTGACCAGTTGCTGCGGCAGTTGGACGAGCACGTGGCGCTCTACGACGCGGCCGTGGAGGAGTTACGGCAGTCTGGGCAGCGGCCGATGGGCCGGCTAGGGCGCTGGCTGTCGCTACGCGGTCGGGGCCCGCGTGTTGACCTGATTCGTCACCACCGGGACCGGATACGTGAGCTGCGCGACAAGGTGCGCGCGGGGGGGGGGGGGGCGTAAGACCATTCGGGATCAAGCACTGGCGAGGTCGGAGGTCCGCCGCATCCCTGGTGTGCGAGACAACCGTTTCAAACTGCCCACCCAACCACCCGACTCCCCCCGCTATACGGCATATGTCACAGGTCCAGGCCGCCCGCCGCGCCGCCTTCTCGGACCCTGCCGGCACGGGCAGCTGGCTGGTGTTCTTCCGCAGCCAGCAGGCCGCAGCCATGGCGGCGCAGTGCGCCATCCACCCGGAGCGGGAGGAGGAGGAGGAGGAGGAGGAGGAGGAGGAGGAGGGGACGGACCAGGGGCCGGAGGAGAAAGCGGTGGGCAAGGGCTCAAGCAGCACTCCTCGGCCCGAGGCGGAGGGGCAAAAGGAGCTCGAGCAGGAGGACGGGGAGGAGGCGGCCCGCCAGCGCTACCACTCGCTATACTTGTGGGGCCGCCTGCGTCACAGCTCCTACTTCAGGGTGCGTGTGATTACCGGGTGCGCTTTCGCCCGTCTGGTCAGGCATCTGCCCCGTGCCCGCCTGCATCGCTTCCGCTTGCGCTGCTGGGGGTTGCACTGCAATCGCTCCCTGTCCCGGCCCGTCAGGTGAGTCCCGCGCCCGGCCCGGATGAGGTCAACTGGCCGGCGCTGTGGCTGCGGCCGAGGCAGCGCTGGCTGCGACGAGTGCTGCTGGTGCGGCCGCTGGCGGTGGCCCTGCTGCTGCTGGTGCCTGTCGGCATCTTCGCCGGCGGCCTACAGCAGCTGAACAGCCTGCTATGCCCCGGCGGCCACGACCACAGCCATGGCCTTGAAGGCGGTGTGTCAGGCGGCGGGATGCATGGTGGCAGTGGGGCAGCCGGCGCGGGCGCGGGCGCGGGGTCGTGGCCATGGTACTGCTCGCAGCGGAGCTTTGCGGCGCGGCTGCTGCAGCGGGTCGTGGTGGGCGCGGGCCCGGCGCTGCTGGTCAGCCTGTGGCAGGGCATGGTGCTGCCGGTGGCGCTGTGGCTGCTGGTACAGGTGCGGCCGGGACCTGTCGCGTCCTGCCGTGCTGTGTCGTGCGGAAAGGACTTGCGGCGCCTTTACTGGGCGCGCAGCCTCATGCTGCGGCCCCCGGGTGTGCCGCACAAGAGCATTCTCAGGCCTCAACGCCTTGTGGGGTCTGTCGCACATGGCGCGGCGCCATGCGCGGTCTGACCCACATCACCACATGGCGCAGCGCCGGGCGCGGCCTGACCCACATGCCCACATGTGCATCCGCGCCGCCGCGCAGGCGGGCGGCCTGTCTGCCTCGCTGTCGGGCTGCGACCTGCAGGTGGCGGGCGCGCTGTACCTGTACGGCGTGGCCAACGTGTTTCTGGGCGGCGTGGCGGGCAGCGCCCTCATGCTGGTGCGCGGGTGGAGTGGGGGTGGAGTGGGATAGTTTTCTCCAATTCCCAAACCAACCATGGGTGTGGAGGGGCGCGGCTGCCGGTTGGGCATGGCTTGCGTACGGGCGGAAAGTACTGCAGTGAATTGCTTCAGGAATAGGGCTGTGCGTGCTGCTGTTACCCCGCAAGTGCAGACACTGCGCACGGCGCTGTCGGCGGGCCCCTCCGCCGCGCTGTCGCTGCTGGGCGCCGCGCTGCCCGCCTCCTCCAACTTCTTCCTGTCCTACCTGGCCTTCCGCACCCTGGTGGCTCAGCCGCTGGTGAGCGGCCGGGTGGGGGCGGGTACGGATGTTCATTTCAAACCCGGGTGGGGGCGGGTGCTGCGGGGCGAAGACTTATTAGGCACTCGGCAGCTCCACCCACGCAGGCATGTGCTGTGCCCTAAGCTCATCGCATACCTGCCCCCGCGCCACGCACGCCCCCGCCCCCGTCGCCGCAGCGGCTGCTCATCCCGCACGTGGGCCTGCGCCTGTACCTGCTGCGGCGCTACGTGCGGCCGGGCGCCTGGGCCAGCGGCCGCTGCGCCGCGCCGCCGCCGGAGCGCGAGGTGGCGGTGATGACGGCGCCCGTGTCGCCACGCTATGGGTTCGAGGTGCGCGCAGCCGGGGCCCATCCCTCACCTTTGCGATTCCTCACCATTCACTGCGCTCCCACGTCCCACCCTTCCATGTCTTGACTCCACCCCACGCCGCCCCCCACCGTGGCCACCTCCGCCGCCGCCCCCCCCCCACACACACGTGCAGGTGGGGATGCTGCTGCTGGTGTACGTCATCGCGGGCGGCTTCATGCTGGCGGCGCCGCTGCTGCTGCCCGTGACCGTGGCCTTCTTCGCCGCGGCCTGGCTGTTCTGGCGGCAGGCCTTCCTGGGCGTCTACGTACGCCAGTGAGTGCCGCCCATTGGCGGCCACAGGCCGGGGCCCGGCGCGCCCTGCAAGGCGTGGCGGGGCCTGCAGGTCGTGGGCAGCAAGTCCCCGCCCGCCGCCTTGCGTTGCAGCCCCCGGGCCTCCCTGGCGCAGCCCGTGCCTGTGCGCGTGCCTGCCCTGCTCCATGCCTCGCTCCATGCCTCCACTCCACGCCGCCCGCGCAGGTACGAGGGCGGCGGCCGCATGTGGGCGCTGCTGTTCAGCCGGCTGGTGGGCGTGCTGGGCCTGTTCGCGGCGTTCAGCGCCGCCGCGCTGCTGGCGCGCGGCGGCGTGGCGCAGGGCGTGCTGCTGCTGGCCAGCGCGCCGCCACTGCTGCTGCGCTTCCACACCCGCTGCGCACGAAGGCGAGTGCCAAGGGGTGCCTGACATCCTGCACGCCTGTCCGCCTGCACGCCTGTCCGCCCGTGCGCCCGCTGGCCTGCATGCCCGCTATTGAGGCCGTCGCGCACGTGACTCGACCGCTGCGGGCCCCGTATCACCGGATGTCTATGCGCGCAACTGCACGCACACACACACACATAGCGACAGTGCCGGCTCACAGAAGTCGATGAGGGTATGCCAACAGGGCAGAAACGGCGGGTTACTCCGCAACTTCGCGCATATGCTTGGGAGACACGCACTACCAGACTATGCGAACACTAATGTGCTGGAGCCTGGCTCCAGCGCTGGTTAGTTGTTCAGGACACTCGATCACGAGGTTCTATCAAGCAACTGTAAACCGTAGTTACACACACACACACACACACACACACACACACACACACACACACACACACACACACACACACACACACACACACACACACACACACACACACACACAGGTCTGTTTTTGTTGTTTAACACAGGTCGGCTGTCGTTTTTTCCTTGTGCTCTCTAACACACGCGCAGGTACCGCATCGGCGAGCCGGCGGTGATGCCGCTGGATCTGGCGGCGACCGCCCCCCTGGCGTGTGTGGATCCCTGGACCTACATGCCCCCGCCGCTGCACCACCAGGCCGCCGGCTGGCACCCCGACTGGTCAGTGCCGTGGCGAGGGTGGAACCTGCCGCCGTACAGCGTGTGAGAGCTGGGCTATGGGACGTCGGGAGCAGGCAAGCTAGTCTCAGACTTAACGATGAAGACGTGAAGGCGTGGAGGCGCGGAGCCAGGCAACAGGCAATGGCACAGCAGGCACACGAGGGATCGGCATCAATTGATATAGCAGTGGACAGCTGCATTCACTGTGGCGTGCGAAGGAATGAAGTGTGCGAATAGGCAGGCGTGGGAATAGAACGTCGAGGGGGGGGGGCTGGCTCGAGATTAGGTGTACAGATTTTACAGGAGTTACGGAGTGCACGGTTTGCACGGTGGCACGGAGTTTACAAAGTTTACAAAGTTCACGGAGGGCACAGGAATGCCACGGAGTGCAGGAGATGCGCCAGAATTGCAGTAGCAGTAGGCAAGGTCGCCGGGGCCAGCGCAGGTGACAACATGCGCAAGGCAAGCGCTGCAATGTTTCGTGGCGCTGCATGCATTGCTCGGGTTGAGATCAGGGGCCAGGTCAGAGGACGAGGCCCGGGGCGGCAGGTCCGGGGCGGCAGGCCAGGGGCGGTAGGTCAGGCGCGGGGGTCGGGGGGTCGGGGGGTGGAGGGGGTCGGGGGGCAGGCGCGTGCACGAATAGAATCGATTCTGATTGCAGGCGCGCTTGTCGACCGGGTTATTAGCAGAACGCCCCCGCCTGCAGCTGTTAAGCCAACGATGCATGCACACTTATTTATAGGTACTTTGCGCTAACAGCGCGCGACCAGGGCTAACTTATCTTTGGCCGTGACCGAGCTGTGCTGCCGCGCTTGTCGCGAATCCTTCATTTAACGCCTTGCAAGACCTTCCGTGATTACAATATGGCAAGCGCGCATCGGAAGCCACCCGTCCCAGGATGGCAGACCCTGGCAATCCTGCGCATGCTTCTTCTGGCGCTGGTCGAGCTGTTCTGGGGCCTGCTGACATGGCCCTTTGTGCGCCGTCGTGAGGTCCCGCAGCTCGTCTATGTGGACACTGAGCGTAACCGCGAGTTGGTCGAACGCACTCGGGGCGTGCTGAAAGGCTACTCGCCGACGCCGTGGGCGAGTGGCCCTAACGCTCAGACATTTTTCTCGGTCATTCACCTCGGAGCGCGCCCGGTTCCACGCAAGGAGCTCGTAACTATGAGCGATGGAGTCCAGGTCATTCTGCTGTGGTTCGAAAAGCCGGGCATGAAGGCTGATGTGCCATGTGTCATCTCGCTGCACGGCATCGGTGAGAGCGGTCGGTAGCAGGGGGCTTCCCAACTTGTGGGTTAGCCTTTCGACCACCCTTCCCTGCCCGCGTAAAGTGCCCGCGTTTTTACGTAGCGCTCCCACCCTGCGGCGTCCTGCTGCGCTGCTCCTTGACGCAGGTGGCGATGAGAACAGCGTGCGCCCCATCATGCTGGCAGAGGAGTGTCTGAAGCGCGGTTGGCGCAGGTGAGTGTTGTGTGCGGGGACCTCCTTCCGTACCGTAGCTACGGCAGGGAGAGTCGCAGGAACATCGTGTCATTTGCGGCGGCTGCATGCGTTTCCCTGGCCCACTTTGGGGTGACGTGGAATATGCATCGCGCCGTGCAGTGTGATGTACGTGCGGCGCGGCCACGGCGACAGCTCGCTGCTCCCTGTCGGCGCTATGGCGCCAAGCACGGGCGGCGCCGCCGACACAGCAGCCACGGACGGTGCCGACGGCGAGACCTTTCATGTGGGTCGGGCGGATGGGAAGTATGCAGGCGGTGCTTGCATGTGTACGCTTCAAAGAATTTGCGCACCGCATCCATGCCTACGCTTCAATTGTACCCGCTCACCTGATACACGCGCCCTTTCCGCCCCCCAGCAGTCGCCACTGTACGCGGGGCCAGCCACCGGCAATGCCGCCATCGCCGATGCTGGGAAGGGTCAGCGGCACGGCCCGGGGCCCATTGCAGAGGCGACGGAGGTGGACAGCCAGCGCGTGAGCTCCAGTGGCCACGGTGACGGCGCCGCATCGGCAGTGGGCACCCCAGCGCCGGTCGCCGGCACCGACGGTACCAGCACGCCCGTCGCCGGCACGGCCACAACAGGCACCGCCGTCGACACCGCCACGGTCACTACTAACGGCGCGCTGCTTCGCGGCGCGGGCGGCAGTGCCTCCTCCCTGGACTCGATGGCGAACTGCCTGCCCAAGAACTTGAACTTCAACCTCAACCTTGCCATGGCGCTGCAGCGCGCCGGCGGCGGCAGCAGCGGCGCCCAGCCGCCCGCGTCGCAGCCGCAGCACCAGCCGCCCGGCACGCCCAACTCGCTGGCGTCGATGGCGGCAGGCGTGGCCGGTTGCATAGGCGGCGGCAGTGGCAAGGCCACGCCGCAGCTGCCCCAGCTGGACCCGGAGGTGGTCAAGGCCACGCGCAAGGCGTTCCCGCAGCACGCCGACACGGAGGACTTCCAGGCGGTGGTGCAGCACATCCACGGCGTGTTCCCGGAGGCGCCGCTGGTCGCGGTGGGTACGGTAGCTGCCGGGGTCTGGGCTGACCGCAGCCAGCGAATAGAGCGGGGGCTTAGAGATCGGACGCCGGGCAAATGGGTCCAACCCAAGACTCGCGGGTCTGCCGGCCCTCTGTCATTTATGGCTGTGGCGGCTGTGGCATTTCTGCTTATCGCCACCCATGCCTTGGCGATGCGACCCGGCCGCAGGTGGGCTTCTCCATGGGCACCAACGTGCTGGTCAAGTTCGTGGGCGAGGTGGGCCCCGACCCGGACAAGAACCCGCTGACGGGCGCGGTCAGCGTGTGCAACGGCTACGACATCGTGGAGGGTGAGCGCGCTGCTGCTACTGTGCATGGGGCGGGCTGGGATTCTGGGGATGTAAATGGGCTGTGCATGGGGATCGCACGGCTCTGTTGGTGCCCACCGCTCACGCCCTGCGCGCCGCTCCTGTGCACCGCCGCCCCGCCACGGCACAACCAGGCACGCGCCACCTGGTGTCCAGCCGCGCGCTGGCGGACCGCGTCATCACCGCCTCGCTGCACAAGCTGCTGCGGCGCAAGCTGCCCGAGGTGCACGCCATCTGCGCCGCGCACGGCGTGCTGGTGAGAGCGCTCAGTGGGGCAGCTGGTGTCCGCGGGGCTCGAGCAAGTGCCGGCGGCAAGTGGCAAGTGGCAGCGTGCTTGTTTCTATGCCGACAAGTGGCAGTTGGCAGCCGTTCTTCGTCCTTTGTCTCAACCTTTGTCGGCACCGTCTTCGCAACCCGCAGGTGGACTTTGACGAGGTGCTGGCCTGCAACACCATCCGCGACTTCGAGCGCGCGCTGATGCTGCCCATCTACGGCCACGACGACATCGACACCTACTATGAGCACAACAACTGCAAGGACGCGCTCAAGGTAGGAGCCGCAAACAGGCTGACGCGGGGTGGCCCACTCGGGGTGACCCACCAAGTTGCTCACGGACCCCACGCCGCTCATTCACGTCTTGCTGCTCCGTCCGGCTGTGCCTGCAGACGGTGGGCACCCCGCTGTTGTGCATGTCGGCCAAGGACGACCCCATCATCGACCCCAAGCTGCTGCGGCACGCGGAGGAGGCTGCCAGCACCAACCCCAACGTGAGCCGGCGGGACAATTTGGGATGCGCTGGCACGCGCGTGCGTGGTGGGCTGTTGGCATCCTCGCAAACATCCCATGGCCGCCGTTGCTTCATTGTTTTGCAGCTCGTGGTGGCACACCCCGTTTTGCGGCTTTTCCCCCAACATTACGCTGACGCATTCGAGCGTGTGTTTTGCACGCGCTGCCTCACTCGACCGCATGCACAGGTCATCCTGGCCGTCACCGAGCGCGGCGGGCACCTGGGCTGGATGCGCGGCTGGCGAGGCCGCAGCTGGATGATGGAGGTGGTGAGCGGGGCATTACTCGGCGCAAGCTGCAATACTGTACCGGTAGTCAGCTGCATGCTGCAGCTCGGCAGACGCGGTGTCTTCTGCCATGCATGCTGTCGTTTTGCGTGATGACCCTGTCGATTCTGACCGACCAGTTCTCTTGTGGCTTGGTTCTTCCCACAGATCATCCAGTACGTGGAAGCAATCGTCGCGACTCAGGCGCACCAGCCAAAGGAGGGCGCCGCCCCGATCAAGAAGCCGCAGCTGCAGCCGCAGGGCGCAGCCGCACCATCTGCCCTCGACCGCAGCCCGCAGCGCAGCAGCAGCCTACCGGAGGCTGCCGAAGTAACCAAGCCGTCGGAGGCTGCCAGCCGTGGAGCCGCCACAGCCACTGTCACCGTCGTAGCGAACGCCGGCGTTGAAGTGCAGGCGGCCACCAACCACAGCCCCGACTTGGCGATGAAGGCAGTGGCGGCGCCGACGCCGCAGGAGGGCGCCACCCCAGGGCTCCCAGCTACAGCTGACGCAGCTCACGAGGCCTCAGTCGGTGGGCACAGCGCGGCTGCCGAGCAGACCAGCCCCCGCGCGGAGGGCGCTGCTGCCGGCGCCAAGGAGGGCGTGGCGGCTGGCGGCCATGGTCCCGGCGTCGCGTCTTCGCGGCTGTCTGGCGGCGTTGGGCACCGGCGCAGCGGCTCTACTGGCAGTGCCGGTGCCGCAGCAGGCGCGACTATGGCCTCGGGACAGACCGAGCAGGGCCCAGACCAGGACGGCGACAAGCAAGCGCCGGTGGGGGCACCGGAGCGGGGTCTTGGCCTGGGCGAGGTTGTCGTGCAGCTGGATGACTAAATTTGGGCGGACGCATTCACTGTTTCTGTAATTCAGGAGAATCTGGGCTTACCCGTAGTTGTATTTTTAGGGGTCGTAGCATCATCAGGATCAGCACGTGAGCACGTTGCAGCAGCGCACGAGAGACCCATACTGCGCTCATTCTTCGATGTCGGTGCGCATCGCACCTCATGCAAGAGGCTTCCAGGAGAGGTGTGCAACAATCATCACAGTAGCAAACTTGTGCAGGGTTCTGCATCTGAGAGACGAGGATGTGACCCAGGCCCCGGATGACATTTCGTGCGTTGCGTTCTGAGCCCGGCTTCCCGGTAATGCTAACCCTGAACCGATTGTGGGGGTTTGGCCGTGGGGTTTGGCTGATTGGGCGACTGATTTCTGACCCTCATTCGGCGCCTGAGCCCAGGATGATGGTTATGCTTGACGACCGCTGCTGCTGAGCCGCCAGGCGAGGGCAAGCACCTCATCGGAAATGCGCAGCTAAGTTCCATGTTTGCCCTAGCGTCTGCTTGGTTATTTGCACTTGTGCCAGCTGTGACAGCGCGTATTATTTATCGTCGGTACATTCGTGGAGTAAAGTACGGGTATTCGTGGAGCCCGCCAGGGAATACAAGTTTTCCACTCGTTGCTGCGTACAGTGAACACAAGCCCCTGCTTTAATGGAGAGATACTAAGATTGTGCGGCTGTTCGTGATCCAGCCGCCCGGGGCGTACCGGTACGCTGAGTGGAGGGGCCTAGATCCAGGTCAAGTTCTGGACCCAAGGGCACCCACGCGCACAAGGGGCACCGGCAACTTCGGTAGAAGAGGTCCCTGGGGCAGACACCGCCTGGGACTGGCCGAGTGGGCGGGTGAAGTGTCCGGTGCAGGGGAGGTGGTTCGCTGTGGCCGCGTGAAGGGCACTGTAAGCTTCGGGATTGGAGTTTGCGCCCGTGCGGCGCAGGGGACAGCCGTGGACACTCAGGACAGGTATGGGTCATGACGGCTGAGGGCTGCGCGGCGCGCATGGACTTGGGCCCGGATGTCACGAAGGTACTCCACTTCGTCAGCGACAGCGGCCCGCCGAGCGGCATCACCGCCGGACGCGCCAAAGCTGGTACGTAGCATACGGAATGCCTCACAGTAAGCGTCGCAGGCTTGCAGCTGCTTACTGTGAGGCATTCCGTATGCTCGGCGCGCAGGAGAAGGCAGCGGCGAAGGTGGCGGCCAGGGCGGCGGCCATGGCGACGGCGGATGTGGCGGGTGCGGTGGCAGTAGCGGATGCGGAGCCCAGCTGCGACTTCGCAGTGTGATTGCCTGTCCGCCTGCACTGTGCCTCACCGTCCCCTCCACACATGACCAGCCATGGTGGCAGACCATCCCAGTATCCCACGCAGGCTGCAAGATGGCTGCTGCCCCAGTGCCCCTAAGAAGCCCGCTCCCGGCGCCGTGAAATTGTGAGAAAGACCAAGGCCCCCAGAAGGAGGGCGGCGATGACGACAATGACTTCGAGGAGTGGAGGCAGTAGCTGGTGGCAGCGGCAGAAGAGGAGCGGCAGGCACCCGCACCTGCTGCGTGTCTGTGTCTGCATCTGGGGCGGACAGGCAACCCAGGCAGGACAGGCTGGGGCGGACTGAGGCTGTCAGTTGGGGCTGTCACACCGGTGACTTGATGAACCACGGCGCTTTCCATCATCCCTGTTAAACGGGCCGTGGGGGTGCCGGGACCTTGCCCACGAGGCCGCAACGTCGCACACCCCTTGCCCAGGCGCCCCCGCCCCCCGGCCCCGGCCCCGCGCCCAAACACGTGCAGCACAGCAGCGACCACAGTCCAGAGAGAGGGCTGCCTTCGCCCTAAGCGTCGAGAGGGGGGATGTGGCTGCCGGCTTCCCCTCGCCGACTTGAATAATCTGGTTCTCCGGAATCTGAGCACGGTACGTGCACGTTGACACGGGGCGCCGCGCCACGACTCTCATCGTTCACATAGAAACTGTATTACGATGTGTAGAATACGACGCGTTACACAATTATGTCCCAAGAGCTAGACAAGGGTCGGAGCGGGTTTCACTCACTGCGACACATTTCGCGCAAATTCCTTGACTCGCGCAAATGGATAATCAAAAGCATATGAACATCCAGATAATGTAATCATAGCTGGATATTGTGGTAGCCCCATACTGAAGGGAGAAGCCACAAATGTCGAGCGCAGCTGTGGTCGAGGCCGCTGCTGCCAGTGTCGGAACTTGTCTTCGAGTCAGGTTGGTATTATTGGTGTCGGCAACTGTGACTACTTAGTTGCCTGAGCGACTTGTAACTGTTTCCCCCCAGAACAACGTGCCATAGCTAAAACAATCAAGAAAATTACATGCCATTGCAACCTTAGTTTTAATAATCGTTAGGCACGAATGCCGGCACCCAAACGCGCCGACCTCTTTTTCATCGCCGCAGGCCGGCGCTGCGCAGCTCGGCCGAAGTGGCAATTATCAAGGCTGCACTGTCGCATAACGTAGGGGGGCATGGTGTGCGACCGGCGGGGGGTCATTTGGGTGCTGCGTGTGTGCGGGGCCGTATCAACGCAGTGTCGTGGGTGTCGCGCCGAGTCGCTCAACTCCAACGCCTTGGATCGCAACCTCGCAGCCTTTCTTTGCAGACTGGGACGATGCGTCTCTGCAACTGATCAGCGGCGTCCTTGGTGGGTGTTAGGTCTGGGGTTCGGAGGGATCCAGACCACATCCAGTACATGTCCGGGGTCCGGGGTGCACAAGCAGACTCGGTACAGGGACGTTGTGACTGCGACGGCACAGGGACGATATGCATCAACATGCATCGTGTGATTCGTGTCCCCTTACCTTCGGTTGCAGGCCATGCAAGTGCGGGTAGCGGGGAGCTTGTGCTCCAGCGTGGCGAGGCTGTGAGCGGCGTGTGAGTACGGCAAGGCACATAAACACTAGGCCCTCATCCGAACGCCAGCCAATGATGCACGGGGATTGCCCAAGCTGATACGGGCAATCCTAAGCGTCGTATGTGTCCTTGCCTCAACCTGAACTGACGACACAGATACATCGTGCTGTCCGGCACGTGCGATGTGGCCGTGCCGCACCCCACCAACCCCCGCGGCCGCGCCGACTACCGTGTGCTGCACACTGGCGACGTGTGTGGCCTGGAGGCGCTGCTCTCAGATGACCACCGCGCCGCCGCTGCCGTCACAGCGGGTCCTGCGGGCGTGGAGCTGGCCGTGCTGGGGTCCAGTTCCTGGGCGGACGTGTGCACGCGCGCGGCTGCGGGCGGGCCGCCCGCAGCCAAGTGGGCAGCGCTGCGCACCACGCTGCTGTGCACCTTCCTGAGGCTGCACGCAGCGGCGGCGCCGCAGCGCGGTGGTGGTGGTGGCAAGGGCGAGGGGCAGCAGCCAGCGGGGGCCGGCGGCGTTCAACCGGGACGGGGCGGCGTCAAGTGGGACGCGGAGGTGGAGCTGGCCTCAGCGGCGGAGGTTGATGCGGCGGGGGTGGGGGCGGCGGCGGAGGACGGGCCGTACGAGGTGTTGCGGCAGGAGCGACTGGCCCTGCTGCTAGCCTGCTTTTCGGTGAGCGCGCGGCGCTGCATGGCAGCATAGCATGGGCGATTGGGCGGGCGGGCCGGGCACGGCCATGCCGTACGTCTGGCTGTAGCCGCCTGTCCCGCAGCATAATGCACCGTACACGCTGCCCCCCTCGCTCCTCTTCCACCAACAGGGCACGTCCCTGTCTGCGATGCCGCACGCAATGCTCCTGGAGGCAGCGCGCGGCTGCATGCTCCGGCCGCTCAAGCCCTTCACTCCGCTCTACACGGTCAACGGCACACACAACTCCCAGGCGGTGCTGCTGGTCGGCAGCCTGCAGGTGCGGCATGGCGCGTGCGCTGGGCAGCCATCCAGCGGAGGGTGGATGCCATCCAGTGTGCCACCAATGCATGGGCGGTGTGCAGGCATAACGGCGCTGACGACCTTTGCCAAGACCAAGCTTGCACCTCACATAGCCTTGCCTTGCCGCAACTACACCGGGCGCAGATGCGGAGCTTGCGGCCCCTGGGACGGAGTGGCTCGCGCGCACCTGCGCGCGCGGGAGCTGGCCAGCAAGCGCCCAGCACTGGCGCAGCCTCCTCCGGGGCCAGCGGCCCGACGTCGGCACGAACCAGCGCAAGCAGCATTGGCGGCGCCGCCGGCGGAGCGCCCGAGGCGGGTCCTGCCTCTGGCGCTGCTGCGGGCACGACATCTGGCGGCGGCGCAGACGCAGCGGCAGCAGCGGCGGGGCCCGAGGATGAGGGCCAGGGCGAGGCGGCGGGGGGCGAGGAGCTGGAGGAGCTGGAGGAAGCTGAGGAGGCCGATGACGCCGCGGCCACGGCCTCGGGCGAGAATGAGGCGGGCGACGACGCTGGGCTGGAGGCGGCGGGCGCCGGCGGGAAAGCGCAGGTGCGGCGTGCCGTGCATGCATCGTGCGTGCGGGGTCCACACCACGTACCTGCGTGACTCAGTGCCTGCTTCACGTTCGACACGCTGCCGGGGTGCCGCACCGGCATTGCCATGTTGCAGGTCTCGGCGGAGGAGGCCGAGCGGCGGCTGACGGAGCGATTCGGGCCGGTCGTGGGCAGCGAGGGCGTGGGCGCGTCGCTGTGCGAGCTGTCACTGGCCGCCATCACCGGGGCCAAGGGCCGCCGCCCGCCACGCAGGACCAGCCTCGTGACAGGCGCCGCGCCGGCGCTGGTGCTGGTGATCCCCGTGGCCGCCCTGCGCCGCGGCTACGGCGCCGCGCGGTCGACGCTGGTGGCCACTCGCACGGCCGCGCTGTTGCGGCCGGGGGCGTGGGGCGTGCTGGGCGAGGCGCTGCGCAGCAGCTGCCTGAACCCTGCGGAGCTGTCGGCGCTCGCGCTGGCGGCGGCGCCGGCGCGGCTGGCTGCGGGGGCGCTGGTGGCGCGGCAGGGCGCGCCCATTGACGCGCTGTACCTGGTGCAGGTGCGTGTGTTAGAAGGCACAAGGAAAGTACACAAAGACGGTGTGTTAGAGAGCACAAGGAAAGAACAACCACACAGTGTGCATGCGGTGCAGCAAGCCGGTGTGTGTGCGTGCGTGCGTGTATGTATGTATGGGGTGGTGGTAGCTGGTGCGGCGCTGGGAAGTGATGAATTTGCGAGGCCTGTTGCATGACGTTGCGGAATGTAGGTGTTCTACAACTATGCTTGCGTACACCGTGGCCGGTTGGTGCATGGCTGCGTGGCCTGCAGGAGGGGGAGCTACGGCTGCTGGATGACCCAGACAGCGCCGCCCAGCAACAGCAGCAGGAGCAGGCGGCCGCTGCAGCGCAACCGCCGCCCTCGGCCTTCGCGCTGGCAGCAACAAGCAGCAGCGCATCCAGCGGTGCCGGGCCGTCTGCGGCTCTCTCGTCTTTGCTTGCGGACTCGGTGATAGGCAGTGAGCTAAGTCCTATGTTTGCGCGGCGCGAGGGCGACACAGCCGTGGTCCCAGGCGGCAGTAGCGCCGCCGCGGCGGCCACAGCGGCAGTGACAGCGGCGGCATCGGCGATGGGAGGCTCAGCGGTCGGCGCGTCAGCAACACAGGTATGCGGAAGCTACCTGCATACGCGTGCCTTGGCTCCACTTGGTTGCGCGTGTGTTGCTGTACCTTGTCGTGCATGGAAGCTGTGCAGACAGTCATGAGCTTATGGCGCGTGACTTTACCACGGTTGATTGGCCGTTTGCATGTGCAGGTGGCCGCGGCTCTCAAGAACCTGCCGTCCATCATGACAATTAATGCCGGTGGTGTGTTTGGTGCGGGGCTTCTGGGGTGCCCGTCCGACTCTGGCGCTGACGAACTGCAACGCGCCAGTGGCGGCGGTGGTCTGGCTGGGTCCGGAGCAGTGGCCAGCACCAGTGGCGGTGGTGCCGGGGGCTCGGGCAGCCTGCCCAAGCTGCTGCCGTCGCCCCCCGTGGGCCCCCCGCCGGCCGGCATTCGCGGCGCCAGTATGACAGGCGGCCGGCCCCCGGGCCCGGCGTCGCCGCTTGTCGGCCGGGCTGGTACCGGTGGAAGTAGCAGCGGCTCCAGCCGCACGGCGGATGGCGGGGCCGCGAGCAGCAGCGGCGGCGCTGGGGCCGGCGCGGTCGCCACCGTGTCCCTGACGGGCGCTGCTCCCGGCAGCCCGTCATTGGTGCCGCAGCCGCCCTCGCTGGGGCGGACTTCATCTCGTTCAGCGGCTGAGGCAAGGGCACTTCTGCTGAAGTCGCCCTCCCTCAAAGCCATTCCCTCGCTCCGGCGGTCGGTCTCGGTCTCTGTGCCGGAGACGCCAGAAACGGATGCCGGGCCTTCAGCCGCTGTAGCCAACGGCCCTCGGACGCTGCATAACGCGCCACCTCCGTCGTCGTCGTCAGCATCCTCATCACAGCAGAACCCTGGCGCCTCCGCCGGTGGCGCGGCCACATGCGCCGTGAAGGTGCAGCAGGGCCGCTTCCCCGCCACGGCGGTTGCGGTGGGTCCGGTGCGGCTGCTCGTGCTGGCACGTGAGGCGCTGGTGCGGCTGGCGCCAGTGCTGGCGCCACTGCTGCTGGAGCTGGCAGCGCAGCATCTGGAGGTGCTGGAGCGGCGGAGGCTGGAGGCGCAGGTGTGCCAGATGAATTGGGGCGAGCTTATGGATTCTGCCCAATCACCCTGTCGGTCGCGAGGGCCGTACTTCATCACTCCGCGTACGCCTTCTCTGCTGCTTGCAGGACATGCACACCAAGCTGCCGCAGGTGATCACCGTGGAGGGACTGCCGGCGGCGCCGGTGGTGCGCGACCCGTACGCGGTGACGCGGCGGCGCGCGGCGGAGCGCAAGGCGGCGGTGGAGTCGCTCATGAACGAGGGCGCCCCCGCAGTGCGGGCGCCCGAGGTGCTGCCGCCGGAGCAGGTGCTGGCGCGGCCGTCGCTGCTGTTGGAGCGCATGGGCTTCAAGGTGCGGGATGCGGGGCGTGTCGGGAGCAGGTGCATGGTGTGATGACCGGTGACCTTGCGGGCGGATGGGTGGCTGCACGTCCCAGGGACAGGCAGGGTATGGGTGGCTGCACGGCCCTGTCGGGCGTGTGCTTGCGGCTTCGAGGCTGCTCGAAGCAGGGCTCAATCTCTTGCCGTCAACTGCGCGCGGGCCAGCTGCAGCGTGCCCCCATCTTGCCGCACGGGAATGGAAGCAAGTAGCGCGCTGTGCGCACCTGCCGCCGCGGGATTTAGCAAGCTCCCAATCTTTTATGTATATCGGCGAAACCTTATGTACACACCGCATGCCACGCCACGTTCTGTTTGCCGCCAGCACACCGCCGAAACTTTATTGTGCCGCCACACACCTAGATGGCCGCCGCCTCCACACACCGGCGAAACTTTATCGTGCCGCCTCCACCGACCAAACTTTTCAAACGGCACGCCCCGGCCAGGTGCCCAAGATCCGCGGGCTCACATCGGGCACGGCCTCCGGCGGCGAGTCGGAGCCGGCCAGTGGCGAGCCCAGCCCCGGCGGCCAGGGCCAGCTGGTAGCGCGGGCTGGCAGCACCACCGGGGCCTTTGGTGCTGGAGGTGGAGGTGGAGGTGGGGCCGGCTCGGAGCTGCCACTGGCGCATGCAGCGTCGCTAGGCAGTGCGGGCATAGGCGGCAGCAGCGGCCCGCACAGCCCGCACATGCAGTACCGCAGCCGCCTGAGCGGTAGCGGTGTGCCCGGCGCGCCAGGCGTGCTGGGTAGCATGCACCTGGTGCCGGGACCGCCGCAGGCATCCTCGCCCATGCGCTACTCTAATGCAGGCACGGGGCCGGGCTCGGCGGGCGGCGGCAACCCGCACTTGCTGCACCTGCCCCGGCTGCACACCGTGTCCTCCGCCGGCCTCGACAACGCCCTGCACGACCCAGGGTTCCATGGACCGCAGGCGTCTTTCAGTAGCCAGAGTCTCGGCGTCAGCAAACAGCACAACGCACAGCTGCATGGAGCGCTTACGCAACGCGGCCTTGGCGGCGGCGACGGTCCGTCGACTGCACCAGGATCGCCGTCTGCTGGCCTGCCGCGGCTACGCGTCAGCGCTTCGGGGATGCACGACTCTCCCATGCGCCAGCGCCTAACAAACGCAGGGCTGATGGGCACTGGGACACCCGGGACAGCATCACCGGTCGCTCGGTACTCAGCAACTGGGTTTGGCCCAGGTCCTAGCTACGGTGGCGCACCCGCAGCCGCGCAGGTTGCCGCAGCGCTGGGGTTATTTGGAGGCGGGGGCGGCGGCGGCAGCAGCGGCGGATTGGCGAGCCGCACCCACAGCTTCAGCACCCCGGGGCTGCCCCCACATTTGATGCCGCAGCAGTTTGCCACCCCGGCCACTGGCGGCGGCAGCCACCTGCCGTCGCCCATGTCTCCCATGCGGCTGCTTGTGACCGGAGGAGATAGTGGTGCCCTGGGTGGCAGCAGCTCTACTCCATGCAGTCCGTCTGCCAAAGCCGCACCCCGGGCGCAGGCTTTGCAGCTTACCACCGCAGATGTGCCCGAGCGCACTTATAGTAGCGGTGCCGAGGCGGCGGCTGCAGGGCCGGATGGCAGTCGCTTTTCTGCCGTGACTAGTGCAGTCACGAGCGGCAGCCGCCCGCCGCTAGCCCCGCAGCCCTCTGCCGATGCCGCCACGTCATCCACGCTTGCCTTCACGGCTGGTGCCTACGCAGCGGCTGCCAGGGAGGCTGCAGCAGCAAAAGGCGCAGCGGCGGCCGCGGAGGCGGCGGCGTGGATGAGCCAGCTGGACGGGGGCCGGCGCAGCGATAACGGGCTGTTGCGACGGACAGCCGTGGTGGCATCTGCCGCGGCCACGGCGACGGGCGCGGCGGGTAGGGGCGCGGCCCACGGCGGGGCGGGCGAACTTAGTGCGGCGGCAGCGCTGGCAGTGCTTGGAGGCGGCGCAGGAGGAAGCGTAGCAGCACGCAAGTGATAGGCTGGAGCTGTGCGTGGTGTGCAGGCGCGGCATAGGTACATAGAACATCGCCATTATTATGTGCAGACCATGGCGGCGGCATGGCCCGCGACGGATGCCGATATGCCAATCCGCCAGAATCCGCTAAACATGTGCTTTGTGCTTGCTGGTTGCGCCGTGCTGTTGGCTGCTGGTCACGTAGGCTGAGAGGTGTGCAGGTCTGGGGGCCGCGTCTGCGCGTGGCCGAGGGGCCCGGCGGACCCCTGTTGCCCTGCGGCGGGCAAAGCAAAGGCCGCGTGCAATGGCACGGCCGGGCGCACCTGCGTTATGCGGCTGGTGACCAGTGCGAGTATTTAACAATACAGATACGCTATCCAGCCATGTTGCATGCCGGTCAAGCAGGCTCTGGGCTGGCGGCAGGAATTGTATTCGCCTTTTCAGCGCGAGCGCACTTCGCGCGAGCGACGCAGGCTGATGCCATAAGTCGCCACTTTCCTGGCGTCGGGCCCTCCATATCCTTATCAACATATACATCGATGCAAAAGACTGCAAACAAGTGGCCTTGAAGTGGGGGTAGTCCGAATCCTAACGAAATGCCGACCCGCCAAACATGTCGGCATGCCCACACGCGACCCAGCGATGCGCGCCATGCCCGGCCAATATGCTCTGTAGGCGCGCCTAGGGTTGAAAGCCTGAAACAAGCACGTCGGGGCATTTGTGGGGCCGCCGCAGGGGCGCTGGGCCCGTCTGCACCCGCTGTCTGGGCCGTGTGGGCCGTGTGGGGCGGCCGGGCGCCTGGCCCCGGCGTGGCCAGAGCGCTGCCAGTTTCGGCGAGCTGAGTGCGGCCATAGCATGCCACCTAGTGGGGCTTGACATAGCAGGCGGGGAAGCCCCGGTGCACAGCCTTTACGGCACTCGGGCGCCCCTCATTGCGCCGCAGCAGCCAGGCGCTGGCAAGCACCCGCACACGCGAAAAAGATCAATGCGACCGCAACCCCCACCAACCGGCTCCGACGCCCACGGCGGCCCCACATGGCATGTATAATCGCTCCCTGCATAATGCAGCCCGCATTCAACCTGTGCCCAGTGCCACCCCAGGCCTGTGACTGATGCGCTTGGGGTTGGTGTGGGGGGCGAGGAGGATGCATGCACGGATGGGCAAGTTCCCGGCTTTCTATTGCCCCCTTTCGTCTTGCTTGCGTTTGCTGTACCATATGGCCGCATCACATGGCCGTTCAGCCCCCGTACGAGGCGGCCTATGGCGCACGCACACCCGCAAGCCTGGCTGGGCACCGCTCAGGGGGGTCCCTCTGGTGCCACGCCCTGGACTCCTGTGTGCTATGTGCTTGCTGGTTGCGCCGTGCTGTTGGCTGCTGGTCACGTAGGCTGAGAGGTATGCAGGTCTGGGGGCCGCGTCTGTGCGTGGCCGAGGGGCCCGGCGGACCCCTGTTGCCCTGCAGCGGGCAAAGCAAAGGCCGCGTGCGATGGCACGGCCGGGCGCACCTGCGTTGCGGCTGGTGACCAGTGCGAGTATTTAACAATACAGATACACTATATATCCAGCCATGTTGCATGCCGGTCAAGCAGGCTCGTGCGCTAGGAGTACTTTGTGCTGCTGCCACGAACCGTGCGAATCGGCCATACCTGCCTTCGTAAGCGACGAGCAATGGGCGAGGGCAGGGGCCTTGGCACGGCCACCCGCCGAGTCGCCACGGTGGCACCGACCTTTCGGCAGCACTGGTTCGAGGGCGAAGGCAGACAGAAGCAGAAGCAGAGTAGGGTGTTTCAGCACACGATCGAAATACCATCGCATTGAATGCTGGCAAGAATTGGAAAGACACAAGATCAACACTCGCAGCTCTGATGCCGAGGCTGTATGCATTCTATTGAATTCATGACTACCTATGTATCGACGTTCTGGAGGGGGCGACGGGAGCGAGCAGCCGCTGAAGTACCAAGGCCGAGCGCGCGAGCCTCGGCGACGGCAGACAGAAGCAGAATAAGGTGTTGTAACACACACGCAATACCATCGCAATGAATGCTGGAGCTCGCGGCACTGCGTGGCAAGAATTGCAATTGGAAAGACACAATATCAACACTCGCAGCTCTGATGCCGAGGCTGTATGCATTCTATTGAATTCATGACTACCTATGTATCGACGTCCTGGAGGGGGCGACTTGAGCGAGCAGCCGCTGAAGTACCAAGACCGAGCGCGCGAGCCTCGGCCACGGCAGACAGAAGCAAAACAGGGTGCTTGAGCACGCAATCAATACCATCGCGATGAATGGCACACTTGGTAACCGGAGCGAGAAGCAACTTCACGAGTCGCGATGGACATGGCGCGACTCTGCCGCGAGCCCAGGAGGAAAGCAACCAAGCTGCCGTACTCAATGATACGATATAAATGCTGCCATCGGTGAACAGTTCAAAAGCGCAAAATTCGCGGCGGAGTTGCGTGCAAGCATGCTGCTGGGCCCGGTGTCGACGCGCGTACGTGTCTAACGTGTCCAAGCGAGTTGCCATGCCGCGCGCGGGGCCCTGGGGTCAGTGGGCCGCGCCCAGCCAGGACGGTGTGGGACTGCACTTCATCCGAGAAGTGGCGACTAGTTTAGAGGCTTGGGGAATGGTGGCGCAGGTCAAGGGAAGGCACGTGAAGTGTGGCCTCCCCCCTGTCCATGTCCGTGTCTGTGCCCGTGTGCCGCCACCCTGTCTCCCTGCCTGCGCCTCCTCCTATCCGGGTGCCTGATCGTACCTGCCCCATGCCCCTGCATCCCTTCGCCTCCCCTGTATACGTGTCTGTGATTTCCCATGTCCCTCGCTTCCTACGTGTGCTTGCCCAGTTGCCCTGCCTGTGCCCACCCCATATCCACTGCCCTGGTACATACACCCTCCGACAATCCAGGTGCCATGTTCACCTCCCCGTGGCTTCCGCCGGCCCATTGGCGGCCTGATTGGACCCAGTGCCCGTGCGAGGAGAAGATGATAGAGACTCGCTTGCAAATACAGCTACACGTTTGCGTTGTGCTTGCATTGCAAGTTGGCTACCATTTACGGGCTTGGTCGCAAGATCTGGACCCCCGCTACGGATCGGCCTTGAAACTGTATCCAAGCCAAGTACGTATGTAATACACAACACTAGGCAGTGATGCAAAACCACACCACCTTACTACACTAACTACACGCATGATGATCATGATGAAATTGCCGCAAAGGAGGAACGATGCGAGTGTATGTGCTTTTGCGCAACCCCTAACGCTACCAACCAGTGTTTATCAGCGCACTGTATCAGATTATTGATGCAGCGGCGGTAGCGCGGCGCCCAATGCATCAGATCTCATGGGACTCATGGCCGTGGCGCAATTACATGGAGCGCATGCGGCGGCCACTGTTCTTGCCCTGGCAGATCTTGGGGCCGCCGGTGGCGCCGTTCGGGTAGCCCTTGGTGTTCCTGCGGTGCGGGCGCGTAGGGCACACACACGCACAGGGCGGGGCGGAAGGTGCTGGGACTGGAACGTGAAAAGGAGATGCCCCCTGAGGTGCCCCGCTCAACCCAACTCGGGAAGAACCCCCTCTCGGTCGGCTTGACGCGGGGCAACTGCTGTCGTGCCCGCAATGAAGCGAGCATGCCCAGTTGCTCACCAGTTGGCCAGCGCGGCTGCCTCGGCGACGTTGCCCAGAGGGTTTGCGCTGGGTGTGGCAAGCATGTTCTCTGTAAGGGCCCGGAGCGGCACGTGGACGGGCGGGCTTACTTAGAACACGTGCTGGGAGGCAAGCGAGCGGCGGAGGCGCGTGTCAGAGACACGCAATGCTGTGCCAAGGCCTAACAGGCCTACCCAAAGGTCGTTTTGGCACCAACATTTCAACCCAGACCTACGTACACCTCCCATCCCCGGCTGCTCGCTCACCGGCATCGACCATGTCCTTCCACTGCGTGACCTGCTCCGACGGCGCCACCTGGCGGAAGGGCGTGGGCGCGAAGGTGGGGCCCACCACCGACAGGAACCACGACATCTCAAACGCCAGCAGCTGGCATTTGAGCTGGCCCACACGGTCGCCTGAGTTGGCAGCGTTGTTGCCTGCGCGCGTGCAAGGGCAGGGTGGGGAGCACAGTATCAGTATGACAATAGCGTTCAGCATGTACCAGCCAATCAGCCAATCAGCTTCCCGACATAAGCACCGTCATCACTCACAGTAGTCAAAGATGGCCCCGGCAGCGGAGATGAGCTGGTCATCAGAGAAATCGGTCGAAGGCTTGCCGAAGATGTTGGCGGGCTTGGTGGCCGGGGTCGGCGTGACGGTGGTGACGGGGATGGTGCCGGTAAAGGTCTGCGAAGTCGCCACGCGGCGCAGGATGCCCACGATGGTGGACTTATAGGTGCAGGTGGGGGCGTTGGTGAGCTGTACACGCCAGTAGCCGATGGTCAGACCTGGACGGGAGAAGATAGTGCATCACATGTGCGTCACACGTATGGCACGTTGGCGGCGAGGGAAGGCAATTGCAGCAGGCAAGGGCCAGGGCGGAGAGGCACGGCGGACGTACCGTAGCCCGTGCCGTCAGCGTCCAGGGAGCGGGGGAAGTTGAAATACCAGCCAGGCACGGCGATCTGGGTCTGGGAGGTGGGGAACCCGGGCACCGGGGTGCTGGCCTGCACACACTGCGTGCTCTGCGAGTCAGCCGGGTTCGGCATGGTCACGGTGTAGGACCAGCCCTGCATGCACAGCGGCCCGGAGGCGGAGCTGCCGAAGGTGCCGTCGGTGGTGGAGGAGCCGGCGGGTGCGGCGCCCACAACCGCGCCGCCGTTGTTGGCGGTCACAGTGTAGAGGATGGCGCACGTGAAGTGCGCGTCGTTCTGGGGGTCGGAGTCCACGGTGAGGGGGTCATAGATGACGGGCGTGCTGCCCGGCGTGCTCTCGACCCAGGTGCGGCCGGACACGGGGATCAGGTTGGCGATGGCCAGGCACACGGACACGGGCGCGGGGTCGCCTGTCGGTCGGGTGTGGGCGGTTGGGGGAGGTTGTTGGGGCAGGTTCGTGGAGCAAATGATGATGGGGCCAAGTGCATGGTGTGTTGTGCGATGCGGCCGGTTCACATTATCCACGCACACTTACACAGGTGCTGGCTGAAGTCGATCGGAGCCGTGGTGCGGACAGGGAACATGGCGTTGTTGTTGGTGATGGTGAGGACAGCAGCGGACGCAGCGGCTACAGGTGCGGCAGGAGGGCGAGGGGTGGGTGAGCTCATAATTGTGTGCTTTCCACAGCGCACAGACCCAGCACCAAAGCAAGGGCCACTTGCGCGTACGGATACCCATCCCCCACTTACAAGCAGGCGTGAATGCGGGGATGCTGAAGCTGCCGTCAGTGGGGTTATAGTTGCCGACCGGCGGAGCCCCAGCCACGGCCAGCGAAAAGCCGGCCGCGGCCGGGTGGCCGTCAGCCAGACCGCTGCAGTGGCTCTCACTGCCGTCGATGGTGCCGCCACTGTGGTCCTGGTTCACCACGCCAATCACAGCCCATTGGCGCACGAGGTTGAAGTCGTAGGTCAGGGTGAGCGTCTCCTGGGTCACTGTTTGGGCGTCAAAGTGGTAGCTGCTGGGGCCGGACCACTGAGCCAGCAGGGCATTGGCGTCGGGGAAGTTGGCGGTGATGTCGAAGTTGGACTCGGGGCGCACGTCGAACAGAGTCACGCTCTCAAAGCTGTCGTAGGTCGTGGTTGTCTCGTCCTGTATACATGTGACGGGAGTGGTGCATACACGTTTCATCCACCGCCAGGATGGTGCGCGCGCGCAGGGCCAGCAGCAGGACAAGCCAACAGCCGCACATCGCCAATCAATGGCTACGCTGGCTATTATGCATAACGCGCGCCCCAGGCCCAAGCAGGGGGTTACTGACCCTGACGGTGATAGCAACGCCGCCCTGGCAGCTGAAGTCGTAAGTCTGCTCGGAAATCCTCCAGTGAACGTTGAAGTTGAAGGTGATGGGGGTCAGGCCCACGGTGAGGCACGCCTCGAGGGGGTCGATCCGACAAAGGTCGGAGACGGTCAGCAGGCCCGCCAGCGTGTTGTGGTTGACGCTGGTGGTTAGACCGGGGGCGCTGGTGCTGATGAGCGCGTGGTTGGAAGCCACGGATGCCGACCCTGCACGTACGCATGTGCGCGCAAGGTAATGCACGGAATTGCGTGTTGGGACGACGGCAATGAACACTGCATGCTGGAAACGCGCCCCCAGACTCGGCAGCCTGAAGACGGCCCGGAGACAACAGCCTACTGAGCGCGTTAAGCGAGGACACCGAAAGACGAGATCACCCAAAAACGCGCTATTCTCAACAGCAGGACCCCACTCACAGGCATCGTTGTACCAGATGGTGCTGGAGGCCCAGCTGCTGCCGGACACGAAGGCGTCGGTCACCTCGTTGCCGTTGGTCGTGGACGTGACCACCACGAAAGGCGCGCCGGGGGGGTCGCTGACGCCGAAGGTGGAGGCGGGGCCGAGCAGGCTGCGGCGGCCGGGCGACTGGGGGGAGGCGTAGTTGACCACGGGCGCAATGGTGAACTGGCGCGTGAGGTACAGGCTCGGCAGACCGACGACGATGGCGCCACTCTCCACGAAGAAGGGCGTGGGAAGGGTGTACGACACGGGCGGCAGTGAGTCGCTCTCGCTGCCGTAGTAGACGACCCAGGGCTCGGGGATGGTGGAGGGCACCACGGACACGGTCAGTGTGCCGAGGTTGAAGTTGGCGGGCTGGGTCAGGACGAACTGGTAGCGGCCGTTGGAGTCAACAGTGGAGGTGGCCAGCACGTTGTCGCTGCTGTCCCTGAGCTGTACAGTCAGGTCGGGCACGCAGGTGAAGTTGCCCTCCAGGCCAGGGATGACGTGCTGGCTGTTGTGGTCCTGTGTGCGCAAGTAAGACAGCAGGTGCAGCATGTGAGCGTGTCGGCAGGACAGCAGATGGATTGCCCGCCCCCGCGCGTGCGACCGGGCCCGGACTCCATTGGAACGAACAAGCCAGCATTACTAGCTACGCACTGACTGAAACACTCACCACCTCCGACTCAACGCCACCCGTCAAGACGAGTGTGGTGATGGCGGTAGCGCTGAGGCAGGCGTGGCGTGGATCGGGGTTGCACAGGCCTTGGTCGGTGGTCACCAGGGCGACGTTAACGCCGCCGATGATGGGGCTTGCCATGTTCAGGGTCACCGCGACCTGTCCGTCGGCCGGCGCATCGGCACCGGCGATGGTGCGGCTGAAGCCGCCGTCGCTGCCGCTGTAGCCAACACACTGTCCCTGCACGCGCACATCTGCCGAGGTGGGGAACCCGTAGTCGAGCTCGAAGCAGGTGGCCTGGTTGTGGGAGGGCTCCGCGCTGAAGTCCCAGTGCACCTCGCCATCCACGTTGAAGTCACGCGTCGCCTTCGAAAATCATACACAAACATCGCGGGGGAGGTTATTAGGTTAGGTCATGCACGCGTGCAAGGCGGGACGTGTTGATTGGCTGCTAGGAGCAAAGATTCGCCACGACGCCCGCTACCGGTTGTTTAGCATCAGGTCGATAGATAGCACATACCGTGAACGTGTACTCGTAGCTCAGCTGCGTGATCTCGTTGCCCTGGCTTAAGGGGTTCACGGTGATCCAGGCCTCGGGCACACTCGCAATCGCCGAGATGTCAGTGCCGGGGTGCACGTCGTGCAGGGTGACTGTCACAGTGCCGACCTCCCCGATCTCGACGTGACTCTCCTCCTGCCAGACGTAGGTGATCTGCATGCCGCTGCCGCTGCAGTAGTAGGACTCCGTGGTGAAGGGCAGGTTCCAGAAGCCTTTGAAGGTGACGGACACGTCCTCAAGGCCCACAGTCAGGCACAGCCTGCGAAGAGTTGAGCACGCCAGCACACAAGGTGAGGCGGCGCGAGCGAGTTGGTTGCGTGCCATGCGTAACGTGATCATTCCGCACCCCGCGCCCCGCAACCGCGCACCCCATATCCCGCGCTGCAAACGATGCTTTGGCCAAACATCAGACTATCGACCCTTTCCACTCACGAAATGGTGTCCATGTTGCAGACATTGCTGACGTAGCTGGCGAGCGCGCCGTTGGCGAGGCTGATGCTGGTGGTCAGGAAGGCGCTGGTGTCATCCACCAGGGTTGACACGCCCACCACCGACACGGAGTCTGGGGGCGCGGAGCAGAGGGAGCAGAAGTA
Organism: Chlamydomonas incerta; assembly: GCA_016834605.1. Taxonomy (NCBI): domain Eukaryota; kingdom Viridiplantae; phylum Chlorophyta; class Chlorophyceae; order Chlamydomonadales; family Chlamydomonadaceae; genus Chlamydomonas; species Chlamydomonas incerta. The sequence goes on from JAEHOC010000009.1 coordinate 1,835,562, forward strand.
ACAGGCAGGGCACGCGGATGGCCAGCAGGGTAAGCCGCAGGCAGCAGCAGGCAGCGCGAGCGGGGTGCGGAGGTGGGGCCAGGGGCTATCAAATTGCGCGCGCATCTGCATGCACGCAAGCTGGCGGTAGTGCGTGCGGGTGGGGGCGGGGGGTGGGGGTGGCGCACGCCACATTTACGTTTCATCCCGCGCGTACTGACACGCCGTTCACACCGTGTGCGTACACTCACATGAGTTGAGGAAGGGCACGGTGACGGGCGGGTAGTCGCCGGAGCCGCTGGAAACCTCGTCGCCGTCCTGAATGACGGAGACATCCTGAGGCCGAGGCGCCTCCGTCATCAGCGCGCACCGCGCCCCCGCGGAAACGCCGGCCTCGCTGAGGTCGTAGCGCAGCTGGGCTTTCACCGTGAACTGGTGACGAGTAGATGGATGAAGGGTGGAAAGCAAGGGTAGGGTCACATCGGGATATCATCACGTCCGTACGGCAGGAAGCACAGCAAATGTCCCGTTGTCTTGCCTTCCCTTGGGGCTGCCCGTATGTACGCAAGTACGAACACCTCGAACACCTCGCTCCACACACGCACACACACACACACACACACACACACACACACACACACACACACACACACACACACACACACACACACACACACACACACACACACACACACACACACACACACACACACACACACACACACACACGCACCTGACGCGTCACGTAGCAGGTCTCCACGGTCGGAGTCGGCGGGTCCACTAGGGGCTGCTGGCCGATGTTGACACTGACGATGCCGGTTGAGCTGAGCGTGCTGAAGGTGAAGCCGGACGCAGTGATGGTGATCTGCACGGTGTAGACGCTGTTGTCGCCCGATGTGAACTTGATGTTCTCGAACAAGTAGGAGCCATCCGAGTCCACAAACGTGGGGCCGGCGATGGGGTTGCCGTCCTTGAGCAGTGTTGCGGTGGAGCCGCAGCCAAAGCCGCCCTCCAGGGCTGAGTGCAGCTCCGTGTTGCCGTCCGTGTCGATCTCCACGTGGCCACCGAAGTCGCGGGTGTACTCCAGGCCGGCGGTGAGGCAGGCTGTGCGGGGCCGGGTGTCGCACAGGTCAGCCAGTGACACGTGCACGTGGTGGACGTAGTTGTTCACCAGGACGTTACTCGAGAGCGAGTACAGGTTGACGGCCGGGTTGGAAGAAGTGACCAGGCTGGCGGGCAGCAGCTGGGTGAACAGGCCGGTGGGGCTGAATGAGGTTGAGATGCCTGCCACCTGCAGCGCCACGTCTTCATCACTGGGCGACCCGAAGTTTAGATTGGCACAAACGCCCTGGTCGTTGGTGGGAACGGTGTTGAAGTCCCAGTTGACATCTCCCGTGATGATGTAGTCACGGTTCTGGACAGGTGGTGAGAAGAGGGCGGGGAGGCGAGGTAAGCGAGTAGTCGAGTGGGATGGTGTCGGTTGGGCTTTCAGGGGGGGGGGGCAGTACTCGCGGATCTGGACGCTTTCAAGTCGCCGCTAGCTCAGTAAGTGCCCCAGCCTTTTGCTTCGAACCTACCACTTCGAACGCCACCGTCACAGACAGCGACTCGATGGTGGTAACAACGGGCGGCGTGATGACGTGGAAGAGCGACTGGTCAATCGACGCCGCGGATGTGATGATGGTGCCTGCATGTTGTGGGCCGCGGCGGGTGACGCACTAGATGAGAGCGTGCGTGAGCGGCCCCAGCAACTACTGGCGGGTGGGCGCCCGCAGAATTGTTAAGTGCTATGCGTGTGTGCCTAGCGCGCTGGCTTCCCTGCTGCGGGGCGGGCCGGAAGTGGCACGCACCTGGGTAAACATCATGAAGAGTGGCGGCGTACGTGCCATCACTGCCGAGGGTGTACCGATCGTAGTCGTTCACGATCGTCATGCCGTCAGCGCAGGCGTAGCTGGACTGACTGAACGACGTGTCCCAGTTGCCGGTGTAGATGACGGTCACGTCGTTCAGGCCGACAGTCAGGCACAGCGGGATGCTGGTCGACGCGCAGACATCCGTGATGTGGCTGGCGAGGCCGCCGCTCTGCAGGACGATGCTGGTCTGCAGGTAGCTGCTCGCGTCATCCACCATCGGCGACACGTGCGCCACCGACACGGAGTCTGCGGATGCGCATGCACATGGGAGTGGTTACAGATCTAGATACGCGACACTCGAAGCAAGGCGCTTGCTGCAAACACTTTACTTGCCGGAACACGCCACGAAATACTGCAACGAACATCTAACAATCAGGACTCACAGGAGTCGGTGAACCAGATGGTCGCGGTGCTGTAGAGCGCGCCGCCCAGGGACCCGAGGGGCTCGGAGCTGGTGGAGGCGCTCACAGCCACGTCCGCAGGGCGGGGCCACGTGGGCAGGCTGCACTTGTCGCCCTCGGAACTGTCAGAGAGGTCGTACTTGACCTGGGGCGCCACCGTGAACTGGCGGTTCACGTAAACCGTGGGCGCGGTCACGGGGCCGGCAGGGGGCGCGTTGATGAGAGGAACGGGAACGATGCCGGTCGGGCTGAGGACGGAGCTAAGAACAAAGGGCGTCGGCACGTTCAGGATCTGGACGGTGTAGGTGTCAGTCGAACCGCCAGCAATATCTGCAAGCGTTGATTGAAATTGCGGCATGGGCGGCGGCGTGTGTGGGCGCATGGCGTGCGTGTAGGCGATCAGGGCGGCATAGGCGGTATGAGTGCGGGGCGTACGTCTACCCACGCATGCCCACCCATGCACTCCTTGCCAGCTAAACTAAGCTCAAGACTCGCGATTACCACCCCGCATCATCATGTTTATCAACGGCATAACAGTTGATGGGTCGGCTGCTGTGCGAGTGAGAGTCCAATCCCGGCCGCGGCTCACCAATTGGAGCGAATGTGTAGTGGCCGCCGACGACAGGCACGGTGGCGATCACAGTGTCACCGTTCTTGATCAGCTGGGCGACCATGTTTCCGGGGTCGCAGGAGAAGGGGCCCTCGATGCCCTCGATGGTGGTGCCCGCATCGTTATCCACATCTGTGTTGACGCCGCCCTCGATCACCGCGGCCCAATGCCTGCCGAGCGTCAGGCAAGCTGCAGGGAGCAGAGGGAGCGCACGGAGCATGGGAGGCTTAGATTGGTGACATGCAAGAGCAACTTCTACTGGGTCATGCGAATCTGCAAGTCATGAGCGGTACACACCCCGTCAGCTAGCGTTCATGATGAACCCATCCAAGTACACGCACCTGGTGGGATGACCGGGTTGCAAACGTCCAGGGAAGACATGTCGATGGAGTCCTGGGTCTTAAAGTTGGTGTTGGTGTAATACTTGGTGGTGTCGTAGGAGGCCAGGGCCACCGGGATGGCGGCTGAGGGCGGGCGGGCGCAGAAGAGGACAGAAGCAGGCGTGATGAGGCACCCGAATTTTGGAGTAGGGGTTACGTGAGCCCCAATAATGATGAGCCCCAATCAAGACAATCCAAGGTGACATGAGGCTGTTAACGCGTGAAGGCAGGAATCATGGCTGCGCGCCTTTACAGCGAGCAGCACGCCTCCAACTCACGTGCGGGGGCCACCAGGGTCTGGAAGTTGGGTTTGGAGCCGGCGAGGTAGGGGACGGCGCTGGAGCCAACAATCACTCCCACGGGCGCATCGGGGGCCTTAGGGGCGGTTGAGCGCTGCCATGCGCCGGGAGAAGGAGGCAGCAGCATCGCTGCTGGTCCGCCGAGCCTGCTGTGCGGCAGCAGCCGCGGCGGCCAGCAGCAGCTCCAGCAGCAGCCCGCGGCGCTGCACAGCGCGCCTGCTGGCGACCTGCTGCACCCCAGGGGGGGGCATCTGTTGCGACAGCCCGCCACCGCAGGCCCTGACCAGCAGCGGCGCGGCCGACCGCAGCAAGATGTCTACGGAGGACTGGTTGGAACGGCTGGACTGGCAGGCCTTTGACACGGACATGGGAAGAACAGGAGGAGGCCAGCAACAGCACGGGCCGCCATCGTCGCCGGATGGCCTCTGCTCGACCGCCTCTGCCGCTGGCCGCGTCCAAGGCATACCGCCGCCTCGGCTGCACGCCCTGCGGCCCCCATCAGCCGATCACGAGGAGCAGCAGCAAGCGGCAGCTGCACACCCGATGCCGGTCATGGCGCCGGAGGCTGCTGCATGGGCACACGAGCGGCATCACTCGCAGTCACCAATCGACAGCCAACATGCCCAACTACAGCAGCAGGCGCAACACCCGCTTCACTTGGCCGACGCTGCGCGCACGCGCCGGTGTTCTGCTGGCGGACACGAGTGTAAGCGGTAACGCGCGTCACACGACCCAGAACCCCGGAGGGATATCACATAGCACCCGGAGGGTGCGAGAGACACGCGTGTGGGACTTATGCAGCTTATAGCGGACTTATGCATGGGCTCATCCGCCGTGTGTGAAACCCACACGCGTGTCTCTCGCACCCTCCGGGTGCTATGTGATATCCCTCCGGGGTTCTGGGTCGTGTGACGCGCGTTACCGCCGCTTACAACGAGCAGCAGCAGTGCCAGCAGCCGGAGCGCCAATTTCAGCACCAGCAGCACCAGCCGTGTGGCCATGGCAGCTCCGGCGGCAAACCTCACATGCCGCTGCGCGTGCTGGGGCCGCTGCACATCGCGATGCTGCAGCTTCAGCGCCCCGTGCTGTCGCTGCAGGTGGCGCTGAGCGGCGGGCCCGGTGACCCTGCTGACGTGGCGCGGTTGCAGCACGCGCTGCGGGAGGCTGAGTCCATGCGGCAGCACCAGCTGCAGCACCTGGAGCAGCTGTGGGAGGACGGGCTGGGTGGGACGGCGGAGTGGCAGGATGCGACGGCCAGGTACAGCAGGATGTTTAGCCACATCGAGGGCACCATGCAGCGGCTGATGGACCTGCTGCCGCCGCAGCCGCAGCCGCCGCTGCACATGTTGCCTTCGCCCTGCTCGTCCGAGGCGCAGCAGTCCGAGTACGCGGTGCACCACCACCGCCAGCACTGCGCCTGGTTCCGGGCGGAGCAGCTGCCGCTCATGATGGGGCAGCTGCAGCTGATGAGGCCGCAGCCGCAGCAGCCGCCGATGAACATGCTGCCGCAGCCGCTACAGCAGCAGCCGTCGCCAACGCAGCAGCAGCAGCAGCAGTGGGCGCAGCAGCAGCAGCAGATGCACGTGCAGCAGATGCGGATGCCGCCGCTGCAAGCTCAGCACGTGGAGCAGCGGCGCTCCCACGAGCTGCAGCATCAGTGCGCGCCGCCACACATGGCGTTCGCCGAGCAGCCGCAGAACCAGCCACAGCGGCTGCAGGAGACGCACGTGAGGCGTTTGCAACCGCAAGCTGCCTTTCCGCAGCAGCCGCTGTCACATCACATGTCAAATCCTCAACACTAAAGATAGGCCCACGTGCAGTGAGCCGGCGGCCACCTGCATGGTTCCTGCGCGTGCGCTTCGTGCTTTGTGCAGGCGCCCACAGTAAGGCCCAACTGACACAGCATTCATATGCACGAGGGGAGGATACGAAGCCGTACGCTCTTTCATTTCGCATGCGTTCTTACTTCATGTCATTTGTTTACAATGATGTAGCGCAGCTAGCGCAACAATCCAGGGGGGCCGAAGAGGGAAGAGGGAAAGCCACCATTTCCTGTTCACACTGATGTCTGAGGCCCTCAGCCTTCGTCGTGTTCGGGCATGCCAAGCGCCGGCTACTAACCACGTACAGTACGCACGTAAGCATGTTTCGTGCGTGGCTGGAGACCAATGCTGTCCCAATAATAAGGTGGACGTGAGGACTGGGGTGTATGAGGGGGCTGCATGCAGCCGTTGGGTGCGCTGCCCGTCTAATATTTCATGTCCGCTTTTGTTAAGTGTTCACGAGGCATGTGCGTGGATAAACGTTCAGCTGTGCTGAAAGGCGCTCCAGTCTTGGTTCGAGTATTTACGATGTTCGAGGAGTACGATGCGTAGTAGCATGGGTTGATTCAATCGGGTTAATGGATTAGGTCGTGTGCCTGTAGGTACGCATTGCTGTCAGATTGGATGTTCAGGGTTACCATGGGGCGGGTAGTAAGAGACACATGAAATCGCCTGGAGCAGCAACGGATACCTGTGAACCACGCGCGAAGCTGTTTTGTTTGCTTGTGGTCCGATGACCGGTCTTCACTTTCTACTCGGGGCATCATGGTTCAAGTCAGCACACCATGCCGGCTGTGCAGCGCGGATAGGTGGGCCTTATAGTAGATTGCAGTGGTGCCGGGTAATGTTGATGTCTTCAGTGTCTTTCAGGAGTTAATATAATCCGCACACACTGCGCTGTGCATGCACAGCGGTGCCTTCACGCTAACTGCTGGACACGATGATTTTGGTGTACGGTGCGGTACGCTCGTAATAGCCCGGGCTGCAGAAAGCGGCGCTGCGCACCACAATGACACTGGAAAAGCACGTAGCGCAAGTATTTGTTTTGCTTCTGGGAGACCCGCATCAATCTGAGGTGTGCATGCTAGCCATGCCAAACGCATGGCTGCAGCACGATTGAAGGGCTGTTGCCCACTGTTGCTGCCTGTGCCTATTGTGGAATGCGAGCTTACGAGAGGGGACAGTTCGACACGGTGAGGCCGGACTGGTCACGTGCATCACGGTCCCATGCAGATATTGGGTTTGACACGGTGTTCTGATGCATGGCTCGAATGTCATAGGCGCGGGACCCATCTGACGAGATGGCAAAATGATTGAACGAAGCCACTCGCAAGAATGTTCGGTGATTGCGCGGCGCACTTGGCACAGCTGCATGTGAAAGCAGTGGGTGCATCTGGCGGCCTGCCAGCTAACGATTAACATGTTTCCCGCGCGTTTCCCGCGGCGCGCAATAAGTATGTGGTGCTAGTATGAAACCGAGGCCTGGACTGCGGGGGGGGGGGCGAGGGCCCCGCTAACCCCGAGACCAGGAGAACTCGAAAAGGCCGCGGATGCTGTATGTGGTGCTTTCGGGAGAGATAGTATGGACATTTGGGCAGGGGCATTATCATATTGCCTGGTATCAGCTCAGCGCTGAATGCCCGTTGTTGGGTGGTTGCGAGAAGCGTTTGGGCCGCGGCAGGCCTTGGTTTGTGCCGGCCTTCGTGCTGAATGAAGCGGGTCGGCCCGGGCGAGGTTGAGGACGAAGAGCAGTGGCGGGCGGCCGTGCGTGCGAAGGGCGGCAACTCTGACGCAGACGGGACCGAGAGGGCTGTTGGTGGGTGGCGAGCCTACTGTGTTTTTGCAAAGAGACAGGTGTGACCGTTTGAACCGAGTGCGCTGTTGTACCTGCGGTGGCGTGGAGCCGGGAGCTTGGCTTTTGCTATTGTAGTAACCTTGTTTTGGAATTTCCTGGCTCTGTGTCTGGGTCTCGAAATGGGCCGGCGGGGCACAGCAGAAACATGGCATGGCCGAAGGACCGGGCAGAGGCACGGCAGCCGCAGCCGCAGCGCACAGCCTCGTCGCTCCCTGCAGCAGCAACATTCGCATTGCCAGGACAGGGTGGACAGGCCAGGACAGGGCTTCAGAGTGAACAGGACAGCCCAGGACAGCCCAGGACAGCCCAGGATCGGTCGACCTGCGCGCTGCAGCTCAGAATCAGAGCGCATTCCAGGATTACACGGCACCCGGCGCTGCCAGGAACGGGTGACCAGCCAACCTCATACATAGGCGGCAGGGCGGCAGGCGGTTGGCCCCGAGCGCAGTTGCCCACTGCCCCGCACTCACACGTCACTCCGCCCCGAGCCCCCAACTAAAATGCCTGCCCCCGCCCCAACTGGCCCCAACTGCATGCCCATGCCCCAAGCGCTCCAAAGACTGCCCCTGCTGTGCGCCACCATTTCAGCAGCACGTGGCCCCAGGCACAGCAGAGCACGCATGCTCCCTACAACCCCCAATCGCCGAGCCCAGCGCCGCCCGGCATGCTCCTCTGCTGCATCGGCTGCACATAGGGCCTTGAACCGGCGCCTTGAACAGTAGCTGGCTGACGGTTCAGGATTACAACGTGTGTCACATGACCGGCCGGCCGGGCGGCCCATCCGCAGCGGAGGTAGCACCGTTCGTCGCTAGGCTGTGTTGGATTCCTAGCGCCTTCACCGTCGTAGTACCATCATTGGGCTGCCAGGCCTGCCCACACCCTCGTGTCCATCACAATCATGCCCAGCCCACAGCAGCTGTGAATGAGTGCGTCCCCGGCACGCGGGCAGCACCCCAATGTGCTCACGTGGTCACACGCTCCAGGCTCCGCCGCCACTGCAGCCGCCTGCGCCTCTGCCACCGCCGCGGCCGCGGCTGCTCGTTAGCCTCCTCCCCCTCCGCCTCCGGCTCCTCCCCCTCCGCCGCCGAGTCTACGTCCCCCTGCTGCTGCGGCACACGCTTGAACACGAGCAGCGCACTGCGTATCCTGGGCCAGCTGGGCAGCGGCACGCTCTGCACCAGCTCCCACTCGGGGTGTGCCTCCGTGTCCAGCTCCCAGATGGCGCCCATGTCGGGCTCGGTCACCGCCACCACGATGTCGCCCCTGTAGGCGGCCACGCACTTGTCCGCCAGCTCCCACGTGGCTGCCCAGCACAGCAGCAGCGCGCGGTCGCGGCAGCCGCCGTGCCGGGCCAGGAACTCGGGGCCGTCCGCCACCTGCGGTACATGCGTGCGGTCGGTCGGTGCGTGCATGTGAAAGAAGGGGAGGGCGCGTGCGGGAAGCGGTGTGTCTGGATGGGCAAAGGAACCAAGCTGCCATCCTGCGCTCCGGATCTGCAGACAGTTTCCGGTGGTACATTCTCTCAGCCCACTGTCTCCATCAAGTACTGCCTGGACACACCCCTAGCACGTGCCTGCATCGATAGGGAGCCGCGCTTGGCGCCAGCAGCCCTTGAGGTATGATAGCCAGGGCGGGGCCTGCTGTCCCAGTCCTGGAACACGTATTCCTCCCCGTTGTCCACCGCCACGACGTCCACGCCGCGCCGCGACAGCAGCCACGCCCAGTAGCCGGTGCCGGCGCCCACCTCCACCACGCGGCCCCCAGACGCCCGCGTGATCACTCCAAGCGCCTCGGCACTGGGCACCGCGCACGCGAAGTCGCGATACGCCACGCCGCGGGTGTGAGCCCAGCCCTCCATCTCATGCTCCTGGTCCCGTCGGGTGTAGTCGGGACTTGGGAAGCGGAAGCGGTCAGTCAGGAAGCGCGCCCCGCGCGCCCACGGCTCCCAGACCTCGTGCAGCAGGATGTTGTCGGGGTCGCGGGGCTGGGTCAGGCGTGCCAGAAGCGTCTGGCGCTCCTCCTCGCGCTTGACCGCGTCCTGTGCGTGTGTTAGAGAGCACAAGGAGGAACGACAACTGTGCGTGTGTGTGTGTGTGTGTGTGTGTGTGTGTGTGTGTGTGTGTGCGTTAGGAGGTGTTTTGCATACACGCGCGCGCGTGTGCGTGTGCGTGTGCGTGTGCGTGTGCGTGTGCGTGTGCGTGTGCGTGTGCGTGTGCGTTTGGGTGCTTACACTCCCCTGATCTGTGCACCGGCCACCGCACCACACTCGCGGCACCAGCACCACAACCCTGACCCACGAGCAGGCAGGGCAGGCAGGCAAGCAAGGCAAAGGCGCACCGTAGGGAAGAATCTCGGATCGCCGCTGGTCGCGCTGCTGGCGACGCGGCGCCGTTGCTGCTGAGCATCATTCGTGCGTGCGCAGGATCCAGGTGGCCACAAGCCGCGGCGGGTCGAGCGCGCGGCCGGCAGCACCAGCGCAGGAAATATCTGACTGCGAGCGGCGCGAGCACACCGCCCCGCTACCTGCTGGCCGCGCAACTGCATTAGCATGTTTAATCCAGTGCAGGGAGCGCAGCCCGCCAGAACGGTGAGGTCGCGTTGCGTTGTACGCGAAATGCGGCAAGAGGATCTTTGCTCCCAGCCTGAAGCAGATTAGTGCTAAATGACGCACGGTATTTAGTTGCACTGTGATAAGGCCTCTGCGAGCAGGCTGGGGAAGGTTGCGATCACGAAATGCGCTGCACAATGGCTCCGCAAATGCCGGGATGCGCGGCGGCTTCTCGTGCGAGTTGAAGCGGGCAGGGAACTCGGCGAGCACGCGGTTGGCGCCGCACCGACCAACGGGCCTTCAGCTCACCAACCTATGTTCACGGTGACGCCCAGGGCAACCCCTGGTGGCGCCCCTACCGTCACACGCGCCACAGCTCTGATAGACCCTCGAAGCCAAGCTTGCATCACAGCCCCGCTCGAAGCCCGACGTACGGACCCACCAGGCCCAGCCACGCCCGCATGTACCGCGCCAGCAAGGCCGGCTCCCCTGGGCACACCGGCACCTCGTCGCCCGGCCACCGCACCCCGGCCGGCCCCACCACTGCCCACGCCGGCGCTGCGCCCGCCCCTGCTTCACCACCTGCGCCAGCCCTGGCCTGTTGCTGCGCCGCTGCAATCGCTGCCAACAGCTCATCCACATCCGGCACACCGGCCTCCCCATCCTGCTCCTCCGCGCATCTGCTTCCACCAGCACCGCCCACGCCGCCACCCGCGCCGACCACTTGCGGGACACCTTCACTCGTCCCCTGGTCCGCTCCCCTCCGCTCTGCTCCTGCCCCTCGTGCGGCTGCCGCAACCTCCCGATCGCCGCCGTAGCGCTCTTGCACTGCACCCACTGCGCACACCGCTCCTGCACCCGATGCGATGGCGGCGGCCGCGGCCTCCTCCCCCACGGCGCCACCTGCCGCAGCTGCGTCCGCCGCCGCCAGCGCCGCCTCACCCAGCTGCAGCTCCAGCGCCAGCGCCAGCGCCGCCGCCGTGTTGCAGGGGTGCAGCGCCAGCCAGCACGAGCCCGGCAGCAGCGGGTGCTCCTGTGGCGGAGGCCAGGGGGCGGGGGGCGGGGGGTCAAGGCGCGGCGGAGCAGGCGCACGGTCCGGCCTACCCCAGCTCACTGGCGGGGTGCTGCACAGAGTTGCGCCCCCGCGCCGTGCGCCGTTGCCGCTGCGCAGGGGTACCGCAAACGCGAGCGCACCGGGCACCTTTGCTCCAGGCGATGATCGCAGCTGCCGTACACCCCCAACGTTTGTTTGGGTTTGATCCACCGTCGCAATGCGTCACCGACCCCAGTGGCCTGACGCTGCCAAAAGCGCAATGCCCACCGCCCTGCCAGGGAGGGCGCCGCCCGCCGCCCGCCGCCCGCCCCCCGCCTGTAAGCCCCGCACCTGCAGCCCCACGAATCCCACCAGCTGCTCGGGCTGCTGCGGCCAGCTGCCTCGGGGAAACAGAGCCGCCACCGCGTCGCCCGCCAGCGGCAGGCCTGAGTCTGTGATAGCAGCGGCAGCAGCAGCACACCGAACATGTCAGCCCCCCGGAAGCATCCGTTTCACTGCTAGTGACTACTGGCCCTGAGCCCATGAGGAGCTGTGCGAGCGCGGGCTCAAGGGTCTGATACGCCAGGGCACCGGCAGACAAGGGCTGCGCCGGCGGTGCGCGGTAACGTGCACGGCCGGGGACCGCCCGCACCCACCCAGCGACACGGCCCGGAAGTGCATGACTGGCACTTGGTAGGAGTGGCTGTAGCAAACGTGGTAGTCGAGCAGCGCGGGGGCGGCACCAGCGCCGTGCGCGCCAGCCCACTGTGGGCAAACACAGCAGCCGAAAGCCGTGAGCCCGCGTTGCGTCAGTACAGCACCCACCAAAGCCCAAATGCAGAAGAGAAATGAGCCTACCCTACCTTCTCTAGGGGCACGGCTTCCAGGGCGAGGTAGGGGCCCTGCCGGGAGGACGAAGGCAGGGCGAGTTGGTGCTGAACTGTGGCGAAGTCGAGCCCGAAACACAACAATGGCGCTGCGCACAACACCCGCGCCGCGCTCACCATCTGGGTCTCACGTAGCTGCCAGGGGCGCAGGTTGTCCACATCCCGCAGCGTCTGCAGCGCTTGCCGCCAGGACGCCGCTGCCAACATACGTTCTCGGACCGCTCTCGCTTGTTGCTAAATTATTGATGCTATTTCCCAAAATGAAATGTGTCACAGAAGATTTGCTACTATGTACAGGCGCGCCCACAGACGCCGCGCTTCAGAAAGGCGCGGCAGCTTTACAGCCAGCCGACAGCCTCGAAAATGGGCCTCGTCGCCTCAAAACGAGAAGCTATGAAGCCCACAATAAGCGTCAACAGCGCGTCGAACACCAGCCACTTAATCCAGGGGCCGAACTCCTGTGCAGCCGGCAATTTTGGCGGGTCGGCATTTCGCACAGCCTCACAGAGGGCTCGCGATTCAATTATGCTAACGCATACCTCAAGAAGGTCTTCGATGAAGGTCCACACACGCCGGCGCAGCTTGTAGAGCCAGGCAGGATGGTTCGGCCGCTGCTTGGAGGGCGAGGGGTCGCGCGAGGTGGCCATTGGAGCAGAGGGCTGACTTTGGGACTCTTAATTCACGTAACACCGCAGTCTTGAAAGTAGTTTGTATCAGAGAGACACTGGGCGGGACCGCGTGCGGCGCACCCCGCATGCCCCCCATCGCACACGCCGTACGCCGCTATAGCCGCTATTGCGCCGGCCATGTTGCCTTCTCCCAGAAGCCTAGCACGCATCAGGGCAGCACATATGCGCAGCTGTCCCGTGGCGTTACACAGGAAACCTCAAACCTGCGTACCCGAACTTCCACAAGACCGCCACCCGCCACGCATGCCCTGCCTGATGGCCGCCGCCAACTCCGACCCCTGCGCACCTTCACCTGGCCTTTCCGAAGCATTGCAGTACACATTGCAATCATCGCATACCGTAAATCCCATGCACATCGGTATGCACGTCCCGCCGTCTACATGGCTTCTGCCTGCCTAAGACATACGCTGTGCATACTGTTGCTCATATTTATGTACCGTTGTCACGACACCTCGTGCACCCGGGAATCCTCCTGCGCTGACAACCATCTAGGCTACGTGCCACCGCGCCCAGGCCGTTGGGCCCGGCGATAACGCCCTGTCCTGTCCTATCCTGTTGGCCTGGGCCTGGGCAGTCCGGAACCCCCCACACGGCGTTCACTGGCCGGTCACGCAGCACTTGCTACAGCACGTCTCACTCATTCGCTTGCATTCATTCACCAGCATCCTTGGGGCCGCGCGTATGCGATTGACACCTACATGGTTACTACTTGCTTACTACCTGCAACTCAAACAGCACCACACGACACATGCACATGCACACACTGCACACGGGTCGTAGCAAAGGGGCACCGCACACTAACCTCCATGGACGTGTCTTGACCACCTGATCACAGCCAGAACCTCTGAATGAGGAATGAGGAATGAGTATCCTCCAGCACTACCTCAGTGGCCCCGCACCAATGCGGCACGCGTGTGGCCGTGCGAGCATCGACGCGTGTGGCAATGCATGCGTCCGAATCACGAACCGACTCACGAACCGACTCAGCCGCACACGATCCCACCCAACGCCGATGGACATGGCGCGCATGCATCATCCCCCGCAGTCCACACGCCGAGCGCAGCGGCTGTCCTTACATCCCCTCTCCGCTCCTCGCCCCCACCCAACGCGTGCGCACGCGAGCTGCCCACCCACACCCTTCCAGGCTGTGCGGATGAAGGCGTCCCTTGCTTGTCTGTGAGGGCTGCGGCACTGTCGTCGCACACCGCCGACTGCATGCACACCAAACACACAGCGGCGAGTGCCGACCGGCCTCCGCCCCACACAGCCAGCAACAGACTCCGCACCCCCATGCCACCTGTCCACTGCATGCACACCCGACGTCGCGCCCAGCACCCTCCACCAGTTGTGCCCAAGTGCTCTGACCTACAAGCGCGCTGCGCAACCCATGTGCCATTCATTTCGCCCGCCTGCGTCATCCCACTGACTGGCTGACGCCATCCAGCTGTCCGCAGCAGAGGCAGCAGCCCGCCCTAGCGCGGCGCCGGCGGCGGCGGGGAGCGCGGCGGCAGCGGCGACGACGCGTGCTGCGGTCGGCTGTGCTGCTCCCCATCCCGCTCCGCGCCAGCGTCCGCTGCCGCGCCTGCGTCCGCTGCTGCGGCGTAGCCGGACACGGCCCCGGTGCCCGACATGGAGCTGAGCCGGCTGGGCGGCTGGGCACCGGTCGGGTGGAAGCCCGCGCCGCCGCCGCCGCCGCCTGCGCTGCCGCCGCTGCCCGTGCCGTAGGCGCCTGCGAGCAGCGCTGCCAGGTGGCGGCCGGCGGAGCCACGGCTCGCGCCGCCGCCGCCAGCACCGCCGCTGGTGGTGCTGCCGCCGCCTGCCTGTATGACGCTGCCGAATGCGGTGACCGGGAGCCCACCCAGCTCCACCTGGCCGGTGCTCCTGCTGGCACGGGTCGGGGTGGTGGCCGCTATGGGACTGGCAGCCGACACCGGCGCCGTGCCGTCGGCTGAAGAGGCGCCGTGCGGCTGCGCCGCCGCGCGAGGCGGCAGCGACGAGCGCGGCGTGACCGATGGCGAGGACGTCCGCTCTCCGGTGGCAGGGAAGGGGCCACTGGCGCCGTACGTCCGGGCCAGCGGGCTGCTCGCGCCGTAGCCGTCCGGCCCGCCCGCCAGGCTGCGGCGCCGCCCCGCCGGCAGCGGCATCGGTGAGCCCGGGCGGCTGCTGCCGTCCGGCCCCAGCCGCGGCGCCGGCGCCGGCAGCAGCGTCAGCGAGGACGCGCTGCCGGTGCCGAAGCCACCGCCGCTGTGCGTGCTGGCGGCGCCCGAGTGGCTGCCTGGTGTCGTGCCCAGGATCAGGCCCGAGTACGGCAGCGCGCGGCGGCTGTGGCCCGCGCCGCGGCCGCGGCCGCCGCGGCCGCGGCCATGGCCGGGGCGCTCACCGCTGCTGGGGGCTGCGCCGCCAGCGCTGCTCACGGCGCCGTCCGTGTGCGTGCCCCCGGACTCGGCGTTGCTCATGCTGGGCTCAGCCGCGCTGCCGCCCCCGCTGGGGCTCTGGGCGGCGCTGCCGCCGCTGGCGGCGCCGCGGCGGTGCTGCTGGTGGTGCGCGTGGTGCGGCGACGTGCCGCCCGAAGGGCCCGCCGCCACCGCCGCCGCCGCCGAGGCGGCCACGGCGGCGGCGTAGGTGGAGGAGTGCATGCCCAGCAGCGACTTGCGGCGGCGGCGGCGCAGCACCGCCTCGCGCAGGTCACGAAGCCCCAAGAAGCTGCCGCTGCCGGCGGAGCGGTGGCTGCGGCTGCCGCTGGAGGCGATGCTGCGCGCGCCCTCGCCGTCGCTGTTGCCGCCGCTCCGCGCGCCCGCAACGCCGCCCCTGTGCGAACCCTCGCCGCCCGCGCGCGGCGTGCCCGGCGACGCCGCCGCCGCCGCCACGGCGTCGTCGGCTGTCATGCGCCGCATGCCGCCGCTGGGCAGCGTGCCCGCAAAGGACGTGGTGCCGGTGGTGCCGGAGCCGGCGCCGCCGGCGCCACCGCCGGCGGTGCCGCTGCCGCCGCCGTTGCTGCCCGCGGCGGCCGCCACCGCGGCGCGCGCCGCGATGGCCTCCGCCGCCAGCAGCATAACGCTGTCCTGCCGCCGCGGCAGCACCGGCTGGATGGTGGACAGCAGGATGGAGGCGTTGCTGGCGCGCCGCGGCGGCGGCGGCCCGCCGCCGCCAGCCGCCGCCACCTGCCCCACCGAGCCGCTGGCCGCGTCGGGCGAGCCCAGCCCCAGCAGTGCCGACAGCGCGCCCGACTGCAGCCGGCCGCTGCCGCCCAGGCGCGACACCGCCTTGACCAGGCGCGGCAGCAGCTCGCCGGACACGCGGGAGGACATGGACATGACCGAGGGCGAGTGCAGCGGGCCTGAGGCGGGGCCGCCCAGGCTGCCGGCGCCGCCCAAGCCGCCGGTGGCGACGGACAGGCCGCCCACGGTGCTGGCGCGCGAGCGCAGGAGGCGCTTGGAGGCCAGGCGCGGGCCGCTGGCCAGCGCGCGGCTGCGGTCCACCTTGCGCAGCAGGTCGATCTTGATGCGCATCAGCCGCACGAACACCTGGAGGGGGGATGCGGGATGGAGCGGGGTGTGTGTGGAGGGATGGGGAGACGGGGGTTGGGGCGGGTTGCTAGGATGGTAAGTGAAGTGCAGCAGGGTCAGTGCAGGGCGGGGCTGCTTGGATGGATGGGAAAGCCAGAAAAGAGAGGGTGGGAGTAAGAGAGGAGAGCGCAGCGAGCTGACAGCAGCCCGGCCGGCTAGCTGTGCCACTGGCCACCGGCCGCCCAGCGCACTCAGGCAGGTGCCCTGTCCCTCCGAGGCCGCCACCGCCTGCCCTGCTCACTCCAGAGCCAGCACCGCCTCACCCGCAGCGTGATGACCATGCGCAGCAGGTCCACGAAGTTGCTGGTCTTGAGGAAGCCCTCCAGCTGGGCGTTGTCGATGAAGTTGTCCAGCACCACCGCGATGACCAGATTCAGCCTGGGGGCGCGGGTGTGGGCGTGCGGGTGTGAGTGTGGACGTGGGAATTTGCGGCGCCAGGTAGGCAGCTGGCCGGCAGGCAATTGAGTGAGGCGCAGTGACGGACTGGCTTCCTCATACACCAGGAGCCCCAAGACCGGCAGCAGCGGTGGCGCCCTCCCACCCCTGGTTTGGAATGGGCTGGTTCTCACAACCCCCACCTCCTTCACATTCAAAACCGTCGATGGACGGCTACCCGCCCCCACCCCGCCGCGCTCACATGATGAAGGTGGCCAGCAGCACGAAGCTGCAGAAGAACACCGCAGCGCCCAGCGCTGCGGTGCCCGTGTCGCACTGGTACTGGTTGCCGTTGCAGCCCATGCCCTGCGCCATCAGGTCGCCCCAGCCGTCCGCGCTGAACAGCCGGAACTGCGTGGCCATGGCGGCGCCGATGTCATTGTAGTCCGCGATGGCGCCCGGGCTGTCGAAGGGGCTGCCGTACCCGCCGTACATGTTGATGCCGATGATGGCGTAGATGTACCTGCGTACGGCGTAGGGGGGTGGGGGAGGGGGAGGGGGCGGCCGTGGGCACAGTGCGGGCGGCGTGTGGGGTTGAGCGGCGGGCGTGGGAGGACGGCACGGGCAGGGGGTGTCACGGCCTTTTTGACATGTCGGCAGCCATGTCAGCTCCACGTGGCAGGTGAGCCAAGCACACACGCCACGGGCCCATCCGCTGCCCGCCACGCCCCAGCAGTAATGTGTCGTTGCGGTCACAGTCACAGCCCCGGCTGCGGCCAAGACCCAACGCGCCGCCGCTGGCTCACATGATGAGCAGCAGCAGCGAGCCCACGTTGGCGATTGCGGGCAGCGAGCTGATGAGCGTGTTGAACAGCGTGCGCAGCCCCTTGGCGCCGCGGATGAGCTTGAACATGCGACACACACGCAGCAGGCGCATGGCGGTCACGATGCCGGTGGCGGCGTTGTGGGAGGTGAAGGTGGCCACGATGTCGGGTATGGACACCAGCACGATGAACAGGTCCAGCTTGTTCCAGTTGTCCTGCATGGGGGTGGTAAACGTTCATGTGACGGGTTTAAACACTAATTGTGGGGGTGCGCGTGGCGGGCGGGCGGGCGGGCGGGCAGGAGGCGAGGGTGCAGAGGCAATGCGTGCACTCCAGAGAAGCCACCCCAGAGCAGCACCCGCCCCCCTGTCTAGTCTAGCATGGTTTAGGCTGGTATTCCCACACACACACCCGCCTCACCCGCCAGTACTTGGGCCAGCCCAGCGCCGTGATCTTGACGGCCGCCTCGAGCGCGAAGATGAGCGTGCACACCACGTTGACCATGCCCAGCGCCACGTCGTACGAGTGACTGCTGCCGTCGTACACGGCGGCCATGGCGGCGATGTTGATGCAGATGTTGGCCAGGACCACCTGGTCGAAGCGCGGGTGCGAGCCCACCTGCGTGCGCGTGTGGCCAGCAGCGACAACAACACAATTTTACGGTACGTGAGCGATAATGGGATGGAGCAGGCGCTCAAGGGTGTGTGTGCGCGATGCCGGCAGTGGGCGGGGGCGGAAGTATCCGAGAGGGAGAGGAGAGGAGAGGCGCGTGCGGAGTTGGGTGGATGGGTGGGTGGGGGTGGGCCGCGCGGCCGCCACTCACCGCCCACGCGCCGCGGCGCAGCCAGTTGGAGTCGGGCGGGCAGCCGCCCTTCCACACGTCCTTGCCCACCCGCTCGAACTTGAAGATCTTCATGTACTCTTTGGCCTGTGCGCAGCGGTGGTGGTAGTGGTGAGCGTGGGCGGAGCAGGCGCGTGACGGCAGGCGGCGTGCTTCGTTACGCCACTACGGTATTCAAGCCAGCCAGCCAGCTGCCGAGCTCCACCCCCCCAGCGGCATCCCACCGCCCCAAAAGCGCAAACCCCGCCCCCCTTACACACGCACGCGCGCACGCACCTGCTTGGTGACCAGCAGGTCCCCCTCCTCCTCCACCAGGCGCGCGTAGTGGTCGATGATGACCGACACCAGCACGTTGACCCTGTGGGCGGGCGGGCGGGTGGGTGGTGGTCAGGTCATGAGGTTGGATGGTGGGCAAGCGCTCAATTTGGCAAAGCTTGCCAAGCCTCGCCACACCAAGTTGTGTTGCGTCCATGTGCGCAGTCAAGTCAGTTAGTCATTGCCACGGCGAGCGCGCGTGCAAGCGCGCGGCCGCCTGCCTCTGCCCCCTCCACCCCTCCACCCCCCATTCCCTGACCTACCCACAGCCCCCAACCCACAACCCCCCCCCCGCGGGGCCCGCCGCCGCCGCACGCACGCACGCACACCCACACCCACACCCGCACGCACACGCACCAGAAGAAGGAGCCCAGGAACACAAAGGCGATGACGTACAGCCCCATCCAGGGCGCCTTGTTGAGCTGAGGCACCTGGTCGTAGCCCGTCGCGTCCATGCAGCCCCACGCCACCTCCATGAAGCCGTCCAGCGTGACCACCGTGAACAGCGTGAGCAGCGCGCGGCCCAGGTGGTCGAAGTTGCGCATGGGCGGCCCCCACCAGCGCGCCGCGGTGCTGCCCGGCCCGTCGTCGCACATGTCGTAGTCGGTGCAGGTGAACTCCACGCCCTCCACGCACTGGCTGCGGTACTCCACGCGCGTGCCGTTGATCACCGTCTGCGCGAGAGGAGGGAGGAAGGGGAAGAAGGGGGAGGGGCGGTCCAGCAGTTGTTGGGTATGGAGCGGCGGGGGGCGGCACGGCGTGGTCTGTGGCAGGCAGGTCTGTGTTGACGGCAGCTTGAGGGCCCACTTGCACATTTCTTCGGGCTCTTTCACGCCCACGTGCCTGGTTGCAGATGCTGAAGCGGCCGGCGAAGAGCTGCACGCCCAGGATGCCGAAGATGGTGAACATGAAGGCGCCGAACGCCACCACCTCGGCCAGCGTGGGCAGCGACCGGATCAGCGTCTCCACCACCAGCCGCATGCCGCGCCACCTGCAAGTGCGGCCCGAGTGCGGCCCGAGTGGGAGCGGAAGGGCACGCGTTGGTGCATGTGTGCCGCGAGTGGAGCCGAGCTTACTGCACATGTGCATTCATTCGTATTCGCATGCCGGCTACGCGCCGCATGGTGCAACCCGCACCCCCAACGTTTTTCATCTCGTTGGCCGCGACGTGGCATTCCACCACCGCCATCACCCTCCCACCCCACCACCCGCGCGCCACTTCCATCCCTCCTTTCCCCTGCACCCTGCACCCTCCCCGTACCACCGCCCCGCACGCACCTCTTGACCAGCCGCAGCGGCCGCAGCGCGCGCACCAGCCGCACCGCCTTGAGCGCGCCCGCGCCGGCGCCGCTGATGCCCAGGCTGAGCAGCGAGGTGGCCACGATGAAGCCGTCCAGCACGTCCCAGCCGTTGCGCAGGTAGGCGTGCGGGTGCGCCACCACGCCCTTGGCCACCAGCTTGATGCACATCTCCAGCGTGAAGATGGACTGCGCAGGGTCGGGGGCGGGGGTGCAAGGATGTTTGGAAAAGCGGTACAGGATGCACCGGCCGGCGGGGACCCATGCCGTCAGCCGGCCGTGTGGTTGCGTAGCAAGGCAGCGCGGGTATTCGTCAGGCACCCAGCTAGCACCCAGCTAGCAACGGGCAGGAGCCCAACGAAACCCATCACACAGAGCCATGCGCGTTACAACCGGCGGTGCGCGGCGGCACGGCGCGGTGCGGCCCGCCCCACCCCCGCCCCCACCCCCGCCCCCGCCCCCGCGCCTCACAGTGAAGATGATGTCCAGGATGGTGACGGCCTGCCCCAGCGCCGAGTCCTTATTCAGGCGGGGCGTGTCGATGGCCAGGGTGGCGGAGGAGCCCAGGATCACCACCAGCATGACGTTCTGCGGGCGGGCGGGCAGGCAGGCAGGCAGGCGGGCAGGCAGGCAGGCGGGCAGGCAGCGGCAGGCGGCACGTGTGTAAAGGTGTCAGTGCGCATGAATGCATGCACGATGTGCGGGTACGGCTCGAGGGTGCACAGCGCTTCCTATTACGCGCTGCACATAACGGCCGAAAGCAACATCATGCGCGCCCAACCCTGGCGTTCAGCCCTGCACGGAACCGGGCCTGTACACCCCGTGTGCCGCCCCGCGCCGCCCCGCCCCCGTACCCGCTGTACCACTGGGCATCGGCAGTTCAGATTATTACAAAAAAAACCGTCAAATGAACGGCTACCCCCGCCCCACCCCGTGCCGCGCCGCCCCGCCCCGCCCCGCCGCGCCGCACAGCACCCAGGCGGCGCGCCCCAGGGCGCCCACTCACGTCGAACCAGCGGTGGTTGATGAGCGCCGCCGCCGCCATGCGCAGCGGGTGGTAGGGCCGCAGCAGGAAGAAGGCCGAGTAGCGCAGGTACGGCGCCTCCTCCTCGTGGTCGTCGAACAGGTCGCTGCCGTACTCGCCGCCGTCGTCGTATTGCTCCGCCTCCTCCTCGCCGTCCAAGTCGCCGTCCTCGCCGTCGCCGCCGCCGCCGCCGCCGTGCTTGCCGTACTGGCCCATCTGGTCCCGCTCCTCGTCCGCCAGCGCCACGTCATCCCCCTCGTCCAGCCCGCCGTCGTCGGCGTGGTGCGGGCCGCGGCCGCGGTGGCGCGGGCCCAGCAGCGCGCCCGCCTGGTCCTCGTCGACGTCCGTGAGCCCGCCGCCCAGGCCGTCCAGCTCCTCCTCCTCCTCGGCGCCGTGGCCGCGGCCGGGGCGGCCGGGGTGGCCGGGGTCGCTAAGAAGGAGCGCCCCGCGCTGCGGGCTGCCGTCGCTGCCCAGGTGGGGCTGCGGCATGGCGCCGGCGGCGTCCTTGGCGGCGGGGCCGGGGCTGGAGCCGGGGCCGGGGCCGGAGCCGGGGCCGGCGCTGATGCGTGGGACCAGGCGGCGGCGGGCCACGCCGGCGTCCTCGCCGTTGGGCCGGGCGGCGCCGGCGGTGTCAAGGTCCTGAAGGTGGAAGACGGGGCCGCTGTGGTCGGTGCCGGCGGGGCTGTGGGCGGCGTGTGCGCCGGCGGAGCCGCCGCCGCGGCCGCTGCCGCTCCCCAGCGCGCCGGCGCCCAGCGCAATCGCGTCAGAAACCTGCGGCGCACTGAGCGCCAGCGGCGGCGGCGGGGCCATGAAACCGGCAGTGGATTGGGCGCCGGGGCGCAGAGGCGACGCCGGCGCGCCGGTGCCAGCGTGGCTGCCACGGCGACTGCTACTCCCAGGCGTGCTGATGCGGCCGCCGATGAGCAGCCGCGCGGCCGCTGCCGCCGCCGCCGTCATGAAGCTAGCGGACCGCGACGCGCCGCCGGCGATGCCGCCGCCAACCGCGTGCGCGGCTGCCGCGGCGGCGGTGGGGCTGGTCAGGAAGCCGTAAGATGAGTCGCCGCGGGCCTGGCCCACGGAAACGGCGCTAAGCTGCACGGCGCTGCCGCGGCGGCGGCGCGTGTTCTGGCGGGAGACCTCGCGCGAGGCTGGGGCCATGGGCATGCGCTGGCGCGTGGCACTGAGCATGGGATCACGGCCCATGCCCAGTTGCATGGGCGCTGCGGGCGGGCGGGGTAGGCGGCGCGAGGGCAGAGTTAGAATTGGGTGAAGCAGCACGAGCCACTGCTCAGTTCATACACAGACCCAAGCCCCAGCTCCCATGCAGACACACGCAAAGGCGCCTCACGCACCATACAGGGCTGCCTCCATCTCCGCCGCGTCGCGCGGCCCGCCGGCGGCACGCGCGCGCGCCACGTCCTTGGGCGTCCACGTGTCGGTGGCCACGGACGGCGTGCGCCGGCCCGGGCTCAGCGTGCGGCTGCCGTGGCCCTGGTAGTGGGTGTCCCGGTCGGCCCGGTGGCGGCTGCTGACGGTGCGCAGCGGCGGCGGCCGCCGGCCGCCGGCAGGCGGCGGGTTGGCGCGGCGCCCGCCGCCGCCACCGCCGCCGCCGCCGCCGCCAGTGTTGCCGGGCGCGCTGACGCGCGGCGTGCTGGTCGTGCCCGTGCCCTGGCCGCTGCCGAAGCCGCCGTAGCCGCTGTAGCCGCTGTTGGTGGTGCCGTACACGCTGTTGTTGCCGTAGCCGCTGTTGTTGCCGTAGCCGCTGTTGTTGCCGTAGCCGCTGTTGCCGTACGAGCTGTAAGCTGCCGCCGCGCCTCCGCCGGGGACGAGGCCCGTGCTTGCGGCGCCCGCGCTGGCGAGCGGCCCCAGCGGCGAGCTGCCGTGCGGCGAGCGCGGTGCATCGTACGCAGAGCCGGGGCCCGGCCGATGCCCACCGTGGCCGTCCAGGACCTGCAGCCGCGGCGGCAGGAAGCCGCGCCGCGGGCCGCCAGCTGCGCCGCCGCCGCCGCCGCCGAGGGCGCCGCCACTGCCGTACATGCTGCCGCTGCCGGCGGCGCCGTAGTCGCCGATGCCGCCGGCGGCGCCCGCGCCCGACACGCGGTCCATGGTGATGGCCGCTAGTGAGCCGAAGCCGCGGGTGGCGCCCAGGCCGGCGGCAGTGGCCTGCATGGCGGCGGCGCCCGGGCCCGGCACCGCGGTGATGGAGCCGCCGGGCGGCGTGACGGTGAGGTCGGTGTTGAAGCCGCTGAGGCGGGTGAAGGGCGTCGCGATGGGCGAGCCGCCGCTGGCGAGCGCTGGCGACTCCAAGGCCGCCGGCGCAGCGACCGAGCCGGGCACAGACGAGCGGGAGAGGTGCGGCGGTGTCGGCGAGCCGCCGGCGACGGAGCCGGGCGCAGGAAGGCTGTCGGAATCGTCCTCAACACGGCCCTCGCACACCGGGCCCGGCGCGCCACCCGGCCGTGGGGCTGCTGGTTTTGGATCCTCCAGCAGCGGCGGCTGCACTTGCGGCTGCGGGTCTGCACCAGCGGCCTCGGTCCTGCGGCGCAGCGCGGACACCAGCAGGCCTCGAAGCAGCTGCTGCACGGCCGCGCTGCGAGCGGAGCCGCCGGCCGCGGCAGGGCCCGCCTCTGCCGCCGCAGCGCCGTGAGGCAGCGGCAGGCGCGAAACGCGGTCGGCCCAGCCCCTGGCGCCGCTTCCGACTGCAGCCGTCGCGTCGGCAGCGCCGGCAACGGCGCCGGCTGAGGCCGCGGGCGCCACAGGGCCGCGCGGCGTGGCAGCTGTCACCGTGCCCGAATTGCTGCCGCTGGCCAGCAGGCCGTCGGCCTCGTAGGACGCCGCCACGCTGGACACGCCCAGGCTGCTCGTGGCGCCGTCCTGCGCCCCGCCCCCACCCGCGCCGGCATGCTGTGTGGCGGCCGGCGGCATGGGCAGAACCACGGTCCCGTAGCTACTCACGCGGCTGACCAGCGACTCTGCCAGGTGCGCCCCCGTCGAGTAGACAGGGCTGTGCAGGCTGCCGCCGCCATGGGCGCTTCCGTTCGCGCTCAGGAGCGCGCTCCCGCGCGTGCTCAAGCGAGCCGGGGCGAGCGCCCTCACGTCCGTGCCGCTGCCGCTGGCGGCTGCTCCGTGCGTGCCGGCCGGCGCCGGAGCCAGCATCAATGCCGCTGCCGTCACCGTGCTGACATCCCAGCTCTCCGCGTCCATACCAGTACCTGCGCCGACGCTGCCCTGACCGTGGACGCTGTTGCCGTCGCTGCCTGGCTGAGGCGGTAACACCACGGCGGACGCGGGCTCTGTGCCCTCAGCCACGGGGCCGCTCGACTGCGACGCAGACGACGGGCGCACGTACTGCCTCGCCTGCGGGGACTGGAGCGACTGCGGCGCCTGCGGCTGCTCGCCGCCGGCCATGGACGCGAAGGACGGCGGCGCGGGCGAGAGCTCCGAGGGGGTATCGGACTCCGCGCGCAGCATACCCTCCACCACCAGCGACAACAGGGTGGCGGGCGGCACCGGTGGCTTGCCGCTGCGAGCCCCCGGCGCCGCATCGTCAACGGCCGCGGCACCGCGCCGCGCCGCGAGGGCGGTTGCGGCCGCCAACGCCAGCGCCGTGGCCCGGGACTTCTGGGCATGCGGCGCGGACGCGGCTTCGCTGCCGTTGGCAGACGCCGCCGCTGCGCCGGCCGCCGGGCCCTCCGCAGCGCCACTCCGCGGCACGGGCGCCTCCCACGCGGGCGGGCCCGTGTCCGGGCTCCTGCCCGAAAGGCTCTTGGTGAAGGCCGACGGCGCCATGGCCCTGGGGGAGGGCTGTAGTGCCGGCGCTGCTGCGCCAATGCTGTCCGTCCCGGGCTCCCGCCCTACAGCGCCACCTGCTCCCGGTGCCGTTCGACCGGTGGTGCCCGCCGCCGCGCTGTTGCGCCCGGCTGCGTCGCGCGGAAGCAGGTTACCGCCCGCCAGCGCTGCTGCGACTGCGGCGGCCGTGATGCCGCCGTTGCCGACGTCACCGGCTGTCGCGTGCAGCGCCGCGGCCGCCGCGTCGGCTTCCATCAGCAGCTGCAGCTGGTCGTGGGGCAGAGGCGTGGGGTCGGTGGCCGCAGTGGCGGCGGACCGGCCCGACGGCGACTTGCTGTAGATGCCCATGCTGTCCACGCCGCCGCCGCCACCGCCACCACCACCGCCACCGCCGCTACCGCTGCCGACCTCCTGCCCCTGCCGCAGCGCCGCCAGCTGCGACACGAGCGGGATGGCCTGCACGCTGGCGGTCCGGCTGCCGCCGCCGTGCCCCGCCGCCCCGCCGCCCGCCGCCATGGCTGCCGCGACGTCGGCGGGGGGCAGCATGGGCAGCATGGGCAGCATGGGCAGCAGCTGGCGGCTGTTGCGGCTGGTCCGGCTGCTGCCCGGCGAGACGCGCGCCAGCGGGTTGCCGAACAGCGCCACGGGGAAGAGGTCGTCGCCGGCGAAGTCGCGCTCGGCGGCACCAGCCAGGCCCGCCGGCTCCGGCTCCGGCTCCGGGCCCGCTTCATAAAAGGGGTTGGTGGTGGCCACAGCTCCAGCAGCTCCTGCAGCGGTGCCGGGGCGGTGCGGCTGGGCGGCGCCGGGCAACGTCGCGCCCCCGTGCGCAGGCAATGGCCCGGCGCCGGGCGGCGCCAATGAGCGCGGTGCGGGCTCCTCCTCAACGGTCGGCGCCGGCGCCCAGGCCTGCTGGCCGTGAAAGCGGTTCATGGCTGCCGCCAGGTCGTGCAGCGCCGTCGTGCTGGGCGTGCTGGGGCCCGAGCCGGGCGTGCCTGCAGCTTCTACCGCCGCGGCGGCTGCGGCGGCCGCGGCAGCGTACTCGCTACTGTCGCCATGGGCGCCGTGGGCTGCGGCTACGGTCGCGGTGGCAGCGGCCTGGCGGCGCAGCGAGCTGCCACCGCGCAGCAGCGCCCCCTGCCCGGCGCCAAAGCTGGACGAGGCGGAGGGCGCGAGGCTGGGCGGGCCCGAGGCGCGGGAGCCCGTGGTGGCTACGTTAGAGGCCGGCGTGGCGCGTGTCACCGGCCCAGGGCCCGACGCCAAGGCGGCCCCGTGCCCGTGCGGCTGGGTAGGGTGGTGCCGGTGCGCAGGGGTCGCGCCCGCCGGCAACGGAATGACCAGCGGCGGCGGGGGCACCAGCGGCGACGGCCGCGGCGGGCCGTGTGCGCTCTGCCCGCTGGTGCTGGGCCCCCGGCTACCTGCATCGACGCCCCCAGCCCCGCTGCGGCCGCGCCCTGCTGCTGGCGCAGCGTGGCCTAGGTGCAGCTCCGCCGCCGCAGCCGCCGCCACGGCCGCCATGACGCCGGCGTCGTCGCCGTCGTCGTGCAGGGTCCGGGAGCGGCGGTGGAAGCCGGCGCTTTGCTCCCCAAACACGTGATGCAGCGCCAGCGCCTGCCGCTTGTGCTCGGCCGCACCGGCCGCCGCCGCTGTGTCCGCGGGCCCTGGCCCAGCCCCGCCGCCGCCGCTGCCGCCCGCCGCGCCGCTCCCGTACGCCGGCTGGATCTCGGGCGTGCGGTCTGAGAACCGCTGCTGGTAGCGCGGCGCCGCTGCTGCTGCCGCGGAGGCAGCAGCCGCGGCAGCAGCGGACGGCGCCGGCGCAAGCGGCACCGGCAGCTGCCCCGACGAGGACGGCTTGGCAGAGGACGACGCGGCAGCGGCGGCGATGTGGCGGCTGGGGCCCATGCGCGACGGCGAGGCGCCGCGGCTTGCGCTGCACTCCGACCCGCTGTGCGAATGGCGCCGCAGCAGGCTGCGCTGCCGCCCGCTGCGGCCGCGCGACAGCAGCCTGTCTGCCACCACGCCCGCGCCCGCGCCCGCGCCCGCGCCCGCACCCGAGCCGGACGCCGACGTCCCCGCGGCGCCGGCGGCCTGCCGGCTGGCCGTCGGCCCCCCGCCCAGCTCGCTCCAGAAGCGCGGGGAGCGAGGCGTCGGCTCGGGCGCGCCGGCTCCGCCGCTGCCGCTGGCTTGCGCGCCTGAGCTTGCATCCATGCTGTCACCGCGCGTGCTGTTGCTGGTGCGGCCGTCCGCCAGGCCGCTGCCCGAATACCGGGCAACGCCTCGCGTAAGCCCCTCGATGCTGCTGGTCGCTGCTGCTGAATCCAGGCTGTAGCGCGCCGGCTCCTCGCCGCCCGACATTGCATCGCCCGTCCGCCCCGACAGCGTCCGGTCGTTGTCCGTCCGCCCCGACAGCGTCCGGTCGTTGTCCGTCCGCCCGGACAGGGTACGCTCGTCTTCTTCCCGCGGCGCCTCGCCCAGCCGGCTGTGCACGTGGCCGCCAGCCCGCCCTTCCCTGGCGCGGTGCGCCCCGCTGCCGCGGCGCGCGCCCGCCACCAGCCCCAGGCTCTCCAGCCGCGCCACCGCCGCCTTCAGCAGCAGCAGCGGCTCCGTGGCGTGGTCTGGGTAGCCACCGCCGCCGCCGCCGCCGCCACCGGCACCGGCACCGGCACCGGCACGGGCGCCACCGGCTTGCGTTACGAAGCTCCGGCCGGCTACTATGAAGTTGCGCGCCGCAGGACCGCCCACGCTCGCGGAGGGCTGCAGGAGCCCGCCAGAGTCGCCGCCGCCCGCGGCGGCGATGCCGAAGCCGTTGCCGCCGCCGTCCACGGGGCTGCCGTTGAGCAGGGCGCTGACGCCGAGCATGACGCGCACGTTCTCCAGCGTGTCAGGGTCCTGCGATGGCATCGAGTGCCGCCGCTGGAAGCTGCGCCGCAGGTGCTGCGTCAGTGCGGCGTTGGCGTCGGCCGCCGCGGACGTTCCCGCCACGCCGAAGCCGAAGCGCGGCCGCTCCGGCAGCGCGCGGCTGGCGTTTGAAGAGCCAGCAGCATCCACTCCGCCGCCGCTGGCGGTGGCGCGAGCCGATGCGTGCGCATCCGCGCCTGCGCCACCAGCAGAGGCCTCCGCGCCCGCGTCCCCAGCTGCCGCCGCGGCTTCGGCGGCAGCGCGGCGGCTGCCGGTGCGCGGGAGGCTGCCTGCCGCCACCAGCGGCCCCGGCCCCGGCATGTGCTTGTCGCGCGAGATGGCTCGCAACAGCAGTCGGCGCTGCCGCGTGCCCTCACTGAACTTCAGCTGCTCCGTGACCGGGTCCGGCCCGCTGTCCTCGCCGCCACCGCCGCCGCCGCCACCGTACATGCTGCCCGGGTCCGCCAGCGCCGCTGCCGCCGCCGCCGCGTTGCTGCCCGCTGCGTTGGCAGAGACCTCGCGCGTCAGCCGCCGCTGCATCGACGGCAGCGTCGGCAGCACGTTGGTGCTGCTGGCGTCTCTCCCGCGTGACATCACCCGCGACATCACCGCCGCCGACGCGCCGACGCCCGAAGTCGGATGCCCGCCCGCAGATGACCCGGGCGCTGCAGCCGCTGCCGACCCTGCCGCCGCCGCGGCCTCGGCGCCCTGCGCCCCAGCCGCCGCTGTTTCGGCGATGGTGTGCAGCAACGACGACGAGGCCGCCTCGCTGGCCCGCCGCTGCAGCGACCCCTGCTGCGAGAAGCCGCCCGCGCCCCCGCCGCCGCCGCCGCCCACCCCGCCGACAGGCCCCACGCCCGGCGCCGCGAAGGGCGACGGCTGCGCCGACGTCAGCGAGTTGGCTCGCAGCGCCACCTGGCTGTCGTGCAGCCACGTCTGCAGCCTAGCCCGTACGTAGGCATCGTCCATGATCTGCTGCTGCCGCGCCGCCGCCGCCGCCGCCGCCCGCAGCGCGTCCGTGCTGGGCACCAGCATGGCCCAGCTGTCCTGCCGCACAGGCGCCGGCGCGCGGCCCATGCGGCTGGGCCCCGGGCCGGCGCCGGCGGCGGCGGCAGAATTCAGGTGCCCGCCCGGCGACTGTGCGCCGTGCGGCGAGGCGCCCCCGCCGCTGACGCGGCGGCTGCCGTCCGCGCCCGCGGCGCTGCGGCGCCCGCTCATGCCGTAGGGGCCGTGCGGCGTGGCGGCGCCGTAGGGCGACGGTGGCGGCGGCGGCAGGTCGACCTTGGCGCGCGCGCTGTGGCGCTCGCCGCGGTCGCCGGCGCCCACCCCCGGCATGGAGGTGCGCGGGCTGACGCCGCCGGAGCGCATGCCGCCCAGCACCTTGGTCCGCACCGCGTGCGACAGCCGCTCCAGCAGCCCCACCACGCCAGTGGTGCCGCTGTGCCGCTCCGCCAGCGGCAGCGGCGCGCTGGCCTGCGCCGAGCCCAGCGCACTGCGCGCCGCCGAGCCGCCCGAGGTGCGGTCCTCCAGCCCCGGCCCCGTCGCGCCGCGCATGCTGGGCCCGCCGCTGACGGGCCCCGGGCCAACCGCCGTCGCGGCGTCGTACTCCGACTCCCGCTCCTCCAGATCCCCCAGCTCGCCGTACGCGCCGCCGCCGTACCCGCCGCCCACCGCCGCCACCGCAGACAGCGCCTCGAAGGGCGACGGCGACGGCGACGCCGGCATGCGGCCGCTGCCGCCGCGGCGGGAGGAGCGGTAGGTGCCGGTGGAGGTGCGGTCGCCGGTGCCGACGCGGCTCATGGCGCTGGTGCGCTCGCGCTCGCCGGTGCCGGCGCGGCTGACGCCGCGCGTGCGCTCCGCGGTGCCTGCCCGGCTGTAGGCACTGCTGCGCTCGCCCGTGCCCACCCGCGACACCGGGCCGCTGCCGCCGCCCGCCTTGCGCTCCGCCGTGCCGGCGCGGCTGACGCCCGCCGCGCGGCCCGCCCGGCTGCCCGCGCTGTTCCGCTCCGCAGTGGCGGACCGGCTCAGCTTGGGCATGGCCCTGCCGCCGCGCGCGCCGCGCTCCTCCGGCCCCGAGCTGACGCCGCCCTCGCCGTCGCCGTCGCCGTCGCTGCGCACCAGCAGCGCCGCGCCCAGCTCGCCCGCCGCCGCGGCGGCTGCGGCCGCCGCCGGCAGCCCTGCCAGCGCGTGGCTAGGCACGCGGTCCTCCGGCATGGTGGGCAGGTCCTGCACCAGCTCCTGCACCGCGGCGGCGGTGTGGCGGCGCAGCGTGCTGCCGCGCTTCATCATCATGGGCGGGCCGCCGCCGCCGCCCGCGCCCGCGCCGCCCTGGCCGGCGGACAGGGAGGCCTGCTGCAGCGCGCGGCGGTTCAGCAGGTGCGGCGCGGTGAAGGAGGTGTCGCGGTTGATGTAGTCGGGGTCGTGCGACAGGCGCGTGTCGCACTCGCGGATGATGTTGTGCACCTGCGAGGGCGGGCGAGCGGGCGCGAGGGCGAGCGCGGGGGCCGCAGCGGCGGCGTTCAGCTCCTGGCGTGGCAGGGCGCGCGCAGTGCCCGGCAGCCCCACGGACAACCGCACAACAGATAGCCCCCGCCCCCCTACCAGCCCCGGCCCGTCGGACTGCGCCCACGGCGCCGCTCTGCGCGCCGGCGCACCTCCTCGTCCTTCATGCCGTGCGTGACGCCCATCATGATGAGCCAGCGCTTCATGATGCGCACGCTGGCCGGGTCCAGCCGCTCGCTGACGCGCTCCCGCACGCGCAGCTGCAGCGCGTTGGCCGGCCGCTTCCGGTTGGCGCCGTAGGCGCTGCCGCCGCCGCCGCCGCGCGGCGTCGCGGCGCCGCTGCCGCCCACGCCGCGGTGCCGCAGGCCGCTGCGGTTGCCGTTGGAGCCGACGCTGACGGCGGAGGAGGGGCCGTCCACGCCGGCGAAGCTGGGATCGGTCTTCTCCGCCTCCTCCACGGCCTCGTCCTCGTCGGACTGCGACAGGTGGTTGGTAGCAGTCAGTCATCTCTCAGACGGTAACGCAGTCAGATTAGACGAGCGCCAGCGACCGACAACGCCTTAGTCAAATCTACACTCCTTCCGGCGGCACAAGCAATTTTGAGAGGTGGCCAGTGCTGTACTGAATTGCTGAAAGGCAGCCGTTGCGCCTACGCGTTGCGCCGCGCACGCACGCGCGCACCTGGAAGGAGGTGATTAGGATGGCTAGGAAGAGCGTGAGCAGAATGAAGTTGCCGATGATGGCCCAGGCGATGAAGTACAGCACCGAGGCGTTGCCGGCACCGCGCATGCCGTTCCACGTGATGCGCAGCCAGTCGTCGCCTGCGGAGCAGTGTCCAGTGCAATGCCTTATGCGTTACTGCAGAGCGTAGACACGGCACATAATAGTGCGCGCAGCAGCTGTCTAAAACGGCACTAACTAGCTAGGCGGAAAGCGCGGTCCGGCCGGCGCTCCGCGCGCAGGCGGCGCTCACATGTGAGGATCTGGAACACTGTGTAGGCTGAGGACCACATGGTGTTGAAGTTGGAGCGGCTCTTGACCGGCCACAGCGGGTTGGCCTCGGGCGTGAAGCTCCACAGCCCGCCGAACTGCTGGAAGCCCAGCACCGCGAACACGAACACAAACAGCGCCAGCAGCAGGATGAAGTCGCGCAGGGTGTAGAAGCCCTGCGGGGTGCAGGTGTGTGGTGTGGTGGGGTGCAGTATGGTGTGGTGGGGGTTGTGGCCACCGGCCTCCAAACTGGGGTTCACAGGACGCGGGTGTTTCCAGCTGCCAAGCGCAGGGGACACCACCATCGCCAGCAGCAGCAGCTGCCAGCGCCCTGGACACCCGCCGCCCCGCCCTCCCCCCGACGCCGCACTCACCCGCAGCACCATGCGCAGCAGGCGGTGCAGGCCCTTGATGCGGCGCAGCAGCTTGAGCGAGCGCAGCACGCGCAGCACCCGCATCGTGCGGAACGCCTGCGCCGCGCACGATATACACACACACGCAGACGTTTGCTGTCGTTTTCCTTTGTGATCTCAGGCGGGATGCCGGCAGAATGCTTGGCTTGTGCCACGCCCAGGTCACGCGCTGCGCCAGCTGCAACCCTCCCTTCGCCCACCCGCCCTCCTCCACAAACTACACAACGCCCTTTGCATAGACGGCTACCCTCCCTGCCTCCGCCCACCGGCCACCCCACCCCACCAACCGCACCTGCGTGCCGGTCTTACTGCCGCCGGTGGCCACCACGATGAGGTCGGCTACGGACACGGCCACGATGAAGCCGTCCAGCACGTTCCAGGGGTCGGTCCAGTAGCGGATGAAGCCCATGGCGATGTGCTTGAGCACCAGCTCCGCAATGAAGACGTACGTCAGCACTGCGCAGGGGGGGTGCACAGATGGTACATAGGGGTGGGTTGCCAGGATGTTTGTAAAATCGGCACAGGATGCACCGGGAGGGGGCGGCGGCCGAGGCAGAGGCGGCAGCGGCGGTGGGGTGGCAAGGCGTGAGGTGATAAGCAGGACTACAGCATGTTTGCACAGGCTTAGGGGCTCACGAATGCCGCACCCATGCTGCCGCACCCCTCCTCCAGGCCGCTCACCCATGTTGATGATGTCGATGGCCGCCAGCCACTGCTTGCTGATGCCGTAGTGCTCCATGGCCAGCGCCACGGTGTTGACGATGATGAGCGCCGTCATGCCGTTGTTGAACCAGGCGGCGCTCACCACCCGCAGGCAGCGCTTGCGCCACGGCGGCAGCGTCACGCGGTGCACCGGCTGCATGTAGCGCAACTTGAAGTTGTACATGCCGCGCGACACGGCGCCGCACGCTGCCTCCCAGCGCGCGTCCAGCCGCTGCAGCGCGGTCGCGACGGCGCGCACGCCGCGCCAGCAGGCGGCGGAGGCGGCGGAGCGGGGGCGGCCAGCGCCGCCGGACGCGGTGGCGCCGGTGGCGAAGGGCGAGGCGGGGTCGTGGGGGTCGGGCGGCGCGGCGCCGTCGCCGCTCATGCGCAGCTCGGCGGTCTCCTCCAGCAGCAGGTTGGCGCGGGTGGCCCTGCGGCTGGGCGGCTGGCTCACGGCCTGCGGGAGGGCGCGGGGAGTGCGGTGGGCGAGGCATGGGGAATGAGGAATGGGACCAGCACCGGCCGCTGGTCGGGCGCTGCAGCCCATGACGGGCGTTCATGAGCCCCGCGTGCGCTGGCCCGCCGCGCTGCGGTGCATCCCCAACAAACTGCACGCCCGGCCGCCTACGGATATGACGGTACACAGGGGCAAGCGCCTCAGAGAGTGCCGCGCCGTTCTCACCCGGTCCGCGAGCTGCGCGAACTTGGAACTCATGATGGCCACCAGCAGCTGCAGGAGCGAAGGCGGCGGCGAGGGGGAGTTGTAAGTAAACAGCGTCTAACATGCAACACGGCAGCGCTCTCGCGGCATCAGCACCCAGGCGGTTCCGCACTCCCCGCCCACGCCCACGCTGCGCGCGGCGCCGCCTCAGACATGGATTCGAGCGCGTCCACTCCCCGGCCCTCACTCCCCCGACCCCGCCGCGCCCGCCGCGCCGCAGCCCTTTCCGACTACTCCCTGGCCCTCATGGACGCCTGGCCACGCCGCTCCCTCCCCCTCCGCCCTCCCCCTCCACCCTCCCCGCCCAACAGCCCAACCGCCCTCCCCGCTACCTTCCGCCCTCCTCAGCCCTCTCTGCCAGCCCTCCCAGCCCCACCAGCCCACCCGCCAGCCGCACCTGCATTGTGAAGAAGGCGCCGAACATCACTAGCGCGTAGAAGAACAGCACCGGCACCGCCGGCCCCATGGCGTACCACTGCGGGTACAGCTGCGCCTCGTTCCAGGCGTCCAGCGTCATGACCGCAAAGATGTTGAAGGTGGCGATGCCGAAGTTGTCAAAGCCCGCGTAGCCAAAGTTGGGGTTGCCCCACTCGCCGCCGCACGTCACGTCTGCGGGCCGCCGGAGGAGAGGGGAGGGTCAGGCTGCGAAAGCGACGGCAACGGCGCTCGATTGCAGCAGCAGGCCTGACTGTGAATCCCGGGGACCCTTAGCGAACAGCGGCGGCCGCAACGGTGCCGCACCACCAGCGCCCCGCACCACCAGCGCCGCACCACATGCCGAGCCGATGCCACCGCCACCCGGACGCCCGTTTCCTTGAACGCATCCCCACTCACTGTAGCCCTCCCAGGAGTCATCGCAGGTGTAGGCGCCCGACACGCCCGACTCCGAGCACGGCTGGTTCTCCAGGCCCGGCACAACCACCAGCCACCGCGGCAGCGGCTCGCTCCCGTTCAGCGCCACCGGCGGCGGCGCCATCGGCGGCGCCATTGGCGGCGCCGTAGGCGGCGCCGCGCCGCCCGCTCCCAACCCGCCTCCGCCGCCGCCCGCCGCGGCTATCGCCACCAGCGCGTAGGCTTCGTCCAGGGAGGCGGCCGGCACGACCGCGGAGCAGCGGTGGTGCAGGGTGCCCATGAACAGGTTGAGGCCGATGATGCCAAACACGAAGAACACCCACACCAGCAGGAACAGCACGTCCATCAGCAGCGGCACCAGCTCCAGCAGGCACTGCACCAGCAGCTTCAGGCCTGCGCGAGTGCGGGTGCGGGCGCGGGTGCGGGTGCGGGTGGGTGCGGGTGGGTGCGGGTGGGTGCGGGTGGGTGCGGGTGACGGTAGCGCGCGGTCAGGCAAGGGCTAAATTGGAGGCCCTGGTTGGGGACCACGTCGCACACGCCCCGGTCGTCCCGCTGCTGCCGCTGCTGCCTAATCAGCGGCTGCTGCTGCCAGTCCGCTGAGGGTCTGCCACGCGCTGCGCCGCATGCGGACGTGCGCTCCTTGCCATGCGCCACCGCCCGCTCCCCCCACGCCGTGGTCGGTGGTCCGTGAGCAGCCCACCAGCAGCGCCCGCAGGACAGCGGCGGGCGCCAGGGGTGCCCCTCCGCGAGCGGCCGCGGTGGGCCGCGGATCCCATCCCCGCCACCACCAGCTGTACCGGCAGCAGTAGCCCAGCCGCTGCAGTTGCAGCTGCAGCCACCGCCGAAGGGCCTGCCCGAGGGCGCTGGCAAGTGCCGCCGCGAGCTGCCCCGCCCAGGCAGCGCGCGCCCATGCGGCGGCTGTCCGCCGGTACAACTGGCTGCTCCCCTTGCCACACGCACGCGGCATGTGCCCACCCCACCACCACCCAGGCTACCTCCCAAGCTCTCACGTGCGGCAGTTCATGCGCCGCGCCGCTGGGGAGCCGCCTGCGTGACTTCGGCCTCACGTTACCTCCTTCCTCCCTGATACGCCAGTGCCGCGCCCTTCACAGCCTCCCCGCTGCCGCCACGCCACCCATCACCGCAGCCCTGCAGCCCCATCCGGCCGCCGCACCTGGGATCGCTTTCAGCGCCCGCAGCGGCCGCATCGCCCGCAGCGCCCGCAGCCCGTTAATGCCGCCGCCGTTGGCCGCGGGCAGGAACGCAAGGTAGCCGCAGGCGGTGGACAGCAGGTCTGCGACACGGCACCCGTGACCGTAGCATACACACACACGACGTTGCACACAGTGCCGCTCCGCTGCTTCGCTGGTTCACAGTCAACGCACACTCGTTGGCCCCGCGCCGTAGGCGGATGAGCAGGTCCACTCCCGTCACCCTCTGTGCGGCAACCCCTGGCACGGGCGGCCCCCCGCCTTCTTCCTCTGCGCCCATCCCGCGACTGCCCAACAGCCGCCCGCTGCGCACACCGCCGCCCTGCCCGCCAGCTGCCTGCACCGCGCAGCGCGCACCTATCCAGTTCCAGCCGTCGTGCAGGTAGGCGCTGGGCCCCAGCACGAAGCAGTGCGCCATGGCCTGCATGAGGATCTCCACGCTGAACAGCACCGTGAACACGGTGTCCAGCGCGAAGAGCGTCTGCAGGACAGGGGGGCACGGAGGCTCAGCACGGCGTTGAATGGAGGATGCATCAGCACGAGCGTGCAGCCCGGCTGCGCTGGGAGCGTGCATCCTGAACAAGACAGCTCGCCAAGACTGCCCCGGCGCACCCCTGCCAGCGCGCCCGCCCGCCGTGGTCATGCGGGCACCGTGGCGGCAGCCAGATACCGTACTGCATCCCGCGGTGCGTGGCTCTTCCTCAACCCCCCCCCCCCCAACACACACACACACGCGCCCCCTGCTTGGCCCCTGCCAGCAGCCCCTCACCCGCGCAAAGGTGCTGTCCGCGCAGTTCCCCGCCACGCCGCATGGAGGCTGGATGGCCATGGTCACGCAGTTGCAGAACACCAGGAAGAGCACGAAACGCCCGAAGGCCGGCGTTTCCACGATGCACTGGAGCACCTGTTTCCGTGGTTAGGCGTGGGATGCGATGCTATTGTGCGCATGAAGTGTGCGGCCGGTCACGAGTGTGCTGGTCAGGGTGTGCGAGTGCGTGCCGAGTTCCACCCCCCACTGGCGTCAGCTCAAGTCACCACGTCGCCACTGACCCTTCGGAAGAGGTTGTTCGGCGACAACATGTAGAAAGACGCATCATTTTTGTTGATGCGCCTCCACCACTCGCGCAGCTCCTTTGCCCAGTGCCCGTCCTCCTCGTCGTTCTTCCCCGCCTGCGCGCTGATGCCAACCCCCAAATTGACGAGCGCCAACTGATGGCCCAGGTCCCGGTTGCCAGTTGACTGTGTCGGCAGCGCTGGCGACGAACGCCGGTGTAAGCCGGCTGCATCGGGGGGCCCATCCGCTGTCTTCCGGGCCAGCTGGGGCCCGTGAGGCTCGGTGCCATCACCACCAGCCTTCTCCCTCGCCTCCTCCTCCTTCTCCATCTCAGAAGTCCATCATACAAAAATTTCTTCCTCGCCGCTGACCGCACGGACTCTCAAGGCCCGAAGGCCTGTAATTGATACGATTCATGCACCTATCATGACTCGCGGGTTTAAATAGTGCGGCTTGCACTTTGGGTGGTCAACCATGTTGCCGGCCCTGTTCTGCACTTGATATTGCAGTTTGTAGGCTTGCTGTTAATGCTGCTACTTCTAAAATATGCAGTAGCTGTTTGTGCCAGATTCCTTATTTCAAGGGACTCGCCCGCATTGCCTCCACTGACCACGGCAGCGGTACGGCACGCCTGCCGATTCCCCGCGCTTTCGCGCGTTGCCCTACTGCTGAGCGGCAACAGCGGCGTCCTCACACCCCCAGCTACGCGCCGTCCCCGCATCCCCTGGCGGCCTGCCTGCACGCCCCCAACGTCCAGGGTTGGCTGCTCCCACCCGTGCCCCCACTTTCTTTCCTTCTCATATTTCTTTCCCTCGCTCCACCCCCCTCCCGACCTCAACCTCCAGGGGTTTCCCCCTGCCCCCATGAAAAAACGCTTTTCTTCTCGAGTACACCTCGGGCCATACCAGGGGTGCCCCTGGGCCGTACCCTGGGCCATACCGGTCACAGCCCTTCCATGGCCTTGCAGTCCTTCCACTACGTGCGCACTCGCACTTTTGAAGCTGCGTCCAATGTTCCATGCCTATGTCATGAAGCAGCCGCATCCTCTCCGTGGCTTGTCGACGAGAGGCGCCAAGCAGCCAATCATAATGGGGCCACAGGTGTAACGTGCCGGTTCTCACAACAGGGCACCAGCGGGCACTCCGCCGACCGAGTCCTTGCCTCCACTGCCTTCGCTGCGTCGACTATCCAGTGGCCCGCGTGAGCAGGCGTGCTGCGGTGGCCGGAAACGCCGGCAGGCGGCCTCGCAGCAGCCGAACCTGCATTCCTTGGAGGCTTGGCTGGCCTGTCCTCAGCATGGCACCAGTGGGTGATGCATGGCCCTGCGCGAGCCCTACCCTCCAACACTGACCGCCACGATGGGCGACATCACACAGGGCGCCGTCCGAGTTGGCAGCCAACACGGCCGGCATTCACATGTGGCGACTGCGAGCACAGCCGTCAGAGTGGACAGCCCACACGCAGCAGCGGCAGCGGCTAGGCTGCAGGCGTGCGGCAGCGGCAACGCCCTACGTTAGAAGCCCCCGTCTGGCAGTGCGGCTGCGCGCTTAGCACAGCCGCCGCACAGCCGCCGCACCTGACACGAATCGGCACGCGCCGTCCTGTGGCCAGCTCCGCACGCTTCGGCGCTGGGGCCTGCGTGCGCACCGCTTGGGCGGCCGGACAGCACGCACCGTAGCTACGGGCCAGGTATGAGGCGATGGTCCGGCGCCTCGGCGGGATGCAGCGCCTACCTCGAGCTCGTCGTCTTGGTGATTCGAGGACAGCACGTTGCCCGGTTGCCGTCCCAGGACCGCCCGAGGTTGAAGCGCTCGGCCCCGCACCGCAGCGGATGGGGCGCTGGCTGCGGCGGGGTAGCTCAGAAGGCGCAGAGAGTTCCCTACCGCCTCACAAGTCTACAGCGCTGATCCGTGGACGCTCGTGGGAAGCATCACGCGGCGTCGCGCTGTGTCTGTGTGGTGCTATCGCCTGGCCGGGCGCCTGGAGCGTGAGGACTGCGAATCAGCAAACTGAGACAGCCTTTCAGCGCGTCTCATTCGGCACGGTCAACGCGTTGCCTGACCTGTCACTGCCTCTGCTTGCCGCCTGCCGGGTCTCCTGGGTCTGGGAATTCACTTGTCACGCTTGGGCATTGGCGTTTCCGTCCCTTGCCCTACCACCTCACTAGTCGTGGGTGCGTAGCTGCCCCAACCGCTGTCGCCAATTCGGCGGCCAGATTGGACACGGTGCCAACGGGTTCTATTCCAGCTCGCCAACGGGTAAGCACGCCATGCCGCGCGTGCCTACTCGCTCACCCCCGTCGGCCGGGTAACTCCCCCGCGCGCGACCGTTCACGCTTTGCATACACAGTCTGCGTGTTCCCTCTCTCGTGTTTCCTAACATCCGCCGGCTGCAGAGCCAGCTGACTCAGTGCACCTGCCTCGCTACCTACCTACGATGCCGAGCGCGCGCGCAGCCTTGCTTGGTACCCTATGCAGCTACTCATAACGCCGACACCCCCCGACACAGCTTACATCTACTTGAGAGCATAATCACCTGCTGCCCGTCACCGTCACAGCGACCAACGCCGCGACACCGCCACGCACGCCCATCATGCTACGACCCCGCGCCACCACCGCCACCGCTCGGCCCCCCCGACGCTGGCCCAGGCTGCGCCTCTCGCCCCCCCACTTGCGGCCCTCCCCCTGCTCCTTTCCCGCCCTCTCCGCTCCCGCCCTTGCCGCCCTCCGCCTGCGCCGCTCGGCCCTGGCCCTGGCTGTGGCTCTGCTCCCTGCTGAGCGCCTCCGCCACCTCCTCCTCCGCCTCGTGCAGCGCCTCCACCTCTGCCGCCACCGCGTGCCGCTCCTCCGCCAGCTCGTGCGCCAGCACGCTCACACGCCGCTGCCGCCCCAGCTCGGCACGCTCCTCCAGGTCCACGTCCTCCAGTTTCTGCAGGGAGGAAAGCGCTTGCAAGGTCAGACGGCCATTGGCATTGTGCATTGGCATCCAGCCGACTGGCGGGGGCGACACGGTAGCCTTCGCTGCGACTTCACCAAAAACAGCATGCGCCCGAACCGCCCGAGCAGCCCACACGTCCACCACCGCCCGCCACTCCGCTGCCGGCGCACCCACCTGCGTGAGGAAGGGGTCCAGCGGCTTGCCCAGCGCGTACACCACGAACCCGATCTCCCGCAGGCGCGCGTGGTCCAGCACGTTGCGGCCGTCGAAGATGAACGCCGGCTTCATCATGGACTTGAAGATGGCCGGGAAGTCCAGGCGCCTGGCGGTGAGAGTGCGAGACGCGGGCACGCCGCGCGTGGTGAGAGCCAGCCGAGCAGTCGGCAGGCAATGTAGGCAATGCAGCCGACAGCATCCCGAACACCTGCACCGCCTGCCCCCTGGCCCCCACCCCGCCCCAGCTGCCCTGCCCCCGCTCCCGGCCCCCGCCCGCACCTGAACTCGGGCCAGTCGGTGAGCACGCACACGCCGTGCGCGCCGCGGCACGCCTCCACCGCGCTGCGCGCCACGTCCACGGTGGCCAGCGACACGGCGGTGTGCTGGCGGCGCGGCTGCTCCAGGCTGCCCTTGGGCAGGCACATGTCCAGGTGGATCTGCTCCGGCGTCACCTGGCGAGGCGCGGCAGCGGCGGGAATGAGGGGATGGAAACTGCCATGTCAAGGAGTTGCCAGGAGGGCGAGGTGGTTCCAAGGATCGACCTGCAGTACGAACGTACCGTATTGGCTAAGCGGCCGCCCGGCGCCTGGGTTGGGCATCTACCCCACGCCCCATGCCCGGTTTTGGTTGGTATGATTCCGGCTGGTGTCCATCCCCACCCGCGCCTCCCTCCCATCCTCCCTCCCATCCTCCCTCCCATCCTCCCTCCCAGCCGCTCCCACCTTGGGGTCGTACACGGACACCGCGGCGCCGTCCAGCAGCAGCCCGCGGCACACGTCTATGGAGGCGGTGTCGCGCGTGTCGGTGGTGTGCGCCTTGTAGCTGAAGCCCAGCACCGCGATGCGCTTGCCGCGGATGGTGTTGAACATGGACGTGATCACGCGCCGCACGAAGCGCGCCTTGACCCAGTCGTTCATGTCCACCACCTGCGAGGGCGGGAGGCGTTGCGTGGGAAGGGTGGCCATGAGAGCGGCCCACGAGCCGACGGCTACGACGGCTTTGACGCCATGATGCTGCCGGTGTGCTGTGGCACGCTGCGTGCGATGTGGGCCTCTCCATTAGCACCACACGCAATGCCGCGCTTCCTCGCTCCCGCCACCTTGCAGCCCGCCACACGCCGCGTCCCAATCGCGCCGCTACCTGCCCCTGCCCGCCGCGCTCACCTGCTGCCAGTACGCCGCCGCCTGCGTGAGGCCCAGGCTCTCGCAGATGTACACCAGGTTGAGCACGTGCTTCTGCAGCGCGGGGCCGCCGAAGCCGCAGCCCGCTGACAGGAAGCGCGGCCCGATGCGGCTGTCCGTGCCGATGGCGTGCGACACCTGCGGCAGGCGACAGACCGTGCACACTTGAGGCACCGGCTCCCCTAGGCCCTTCCCTTTGCAGGTCAGCCCAGCGCACGGTCCGCAGCCCGTCTCCCAACGTCCGACCCCACCTACACCCCGCCATTCCCCCTCTCCCAGCACTCCCTGCACTCCACGTCCACCGCCACCCCGCGCTGCTGCGCGGCGCACCTGCTGCACGTCCGCGCCCGTCTCCTCGCACAGCGCGCTGATGGCGTTGATGGAGCTGATGCGCTGCGCCAGGAAGGCATTGGCGGCCAGCTTGGCCAGCTCGCTGGACCACAGCCCCATGCCCAGCACGCGGTCGGGCGGCACCCAGCGCCGGTACAGCCGCGCCAGCGACTCCACGGCGGCGCGGCCCTCCGGCGTGTCGCGCCCACCGATGAGCACCTGTCGTGTCAGGGGGTTCGTGCGGCGGTCGATCCAGCGGGCAGGCGGTTACCGCGTGGGTTCACCGCTTGGCAGGGGCTGCAAGCCACGGGGTGCATGCGACCATGTGCAAGCGCGGGGGCGCGCCTGAAGGCAGGGCCAGCTACGGCGGGGGCTGTGAGGCCGGGCCCGGGCAGACATGCAGCCGCCGGGGTCGAGCCAGTGAGCCACTCACTCGGTCGGGTTTGAGGCAGTCCTCCACGGCCGTGCCGGCGCTCATGAACTCGGGGTTGGAGATGACCTCAAACCGCGTCTTCTCGCCGTCCTGGCACCCCGACAGCACCTGCACGCACCGGGAGCGGTGTGCCCGCGTCATTGCGCTGCCTAGGTCTGTGCTCCTCCCCCTCATCTAGCTCTGGTGCACTTGCCTGTCCCCTGTCTAGTTAGTTTGGTTTAGCTTGGGCTGGTATTCACAACCCCCACCCCCACCCCCACCCCCGCTTCCGCTCCTTGCTAGCTCCGCCTGCCCACCAGGGTTACCATAGCTTGCTCCTCCCGTGCACACGCCGTGCTTGCCGCCACCACCCACCCGGGACATGGCCTGCGCCGTCTTCACGGGCACCGGCGACTTCTCCGCGATGATCTTTGGCCCGCAGCCCTGGCAGCTGGAGGCGATGAGGCGCGCCGCCGCCTCCCAGAACCCAAACGTGGCGGCCCTGCCCGCGCCCACGCCCTGCAGCTTGGTGGGCGTGTTCACGCTGTGGTGGGGGGCGGTGGGAGGAAGGGCGGATGCAACGAGCGAAGGCATGAGTGAGGCACAGGTCCAAGAGATGGCACACATGGGGCCGAAGATTATGTCAACTTAAGGTCCGAGCCCCTATCCCCAAATAAACAGCAGCATGAGCCACACCACGACCGCCCCCGCGCCGCCCGCATCCACGCCAAGCGGACGCACCACACGAAGATGAGGTCCGCCTCCGCCAGGTGCTTCTTGGCGTCCGTGGAGAAGAACAGGTTCACGCCGCGGCACGCCTTCACCAGGTCCGTCAGCCCCGGCTCATAGATGGGCAGCTGGTCGCTGTTCCAGGCCTGCACGCGAGCTTCGCTGATGTCCAGCACCGTCACCGTCACGTCGGGGCACTGTCCAAGGGAGAGGAGGGGCGGCCACGACGAGGGGGGGGGGGGGCGTGACGCCGAAGCAGTGGGGAGTTGGGGCAAAGGCGGAGGGGTTCGGGCTGAAGTGTGAACCATCGAGCCGCTCCACATTTCAGCCGCGGCTCGTGGCTCCCTGTCCACCATAATCTCAGTTTGGCATAACGTAGCCCGCACGCAATAGCGAGGCGTGCTCCCTCCTCGTAAATGTGATCGGGGAAGTTGCCTATAAATAACAGCCTACCTTGTAGGCCAGGATGGCCATGGCTGGACCACCCACATAGCCCGCACCGATGCAAGCCACGCGCTTGATGTTGATGGCGCATCCTTGCTGCAGAGCGTGCTGCATTTGTGACCCGTTGAACGGAGCAAGACTCCGCGCGCTCCTTGCTTTCTTGCACAAGTTCTACAGGTGCTATTACCTAGAAGTACACATGGTGGCTGCCAATAATAGACTGTGAGGCAAGGAACTTCGCGCGCACTTTGGCGCGGTTGTCCTCTTACGCGAGGCGAGGTTACGTGTTAACAAGCGAAAGGAATGTCAGCTTTGCACTGCAGCGCGGGGACTCAGTTCAATGGCTCAAGCAATTGAGAATTTGCCCGGTCATCGCATCAATGCAAGTTGGATTAGCGCTTCAACCGTTTGCTTGCACGAAGCAGCTGCTATACTGTAAGACGCCAGTCAAATCACAGATAGCAATACCTCGTGTCGCTGTCAGCTTTTGCTGCATTTGCATCATAGGGACTTGACTGATTCACGCAATGCACTCAGCGGCGCTGGCGACAGACAGGTATGTTGTTTGGGGACTGTAGATATGGGGGATTGCAAGACGGGGGTTCGGCGAAACCCGCCGGGGCCCCGGCACGCAGCGCAACACCGCTGGGGAGGTGCCTGGGGAGGTGCGGCCGCGGCCATTCGGTGGCGCCATGCATGGCCCATACGTGCGCTGAAGCTGTAAGAGAGGGGGTTAATGCACAATTCCGTGCCCAATGTGTATGCCCTGCCGCGAGCACTTGCTGAGCGAGGGGACCGGCACCTGCTAGGCAGCCCCGCCGGTGGATTTCCTCATCAACCTGGTCCGCTCCTTCCCTGCATTCGGTCGTGCAACCACAGGTCGTGCAGCCCTGCTGCTGGCTGCATGTCGACGCGCCGGATCCCCGCGCTGACATGCAAGCCGGTGCTGCCAGTTGCCGTGCGCGCTCTCGCACGACCAGCAGCCAGCACCTCGGGACCGTGCGGCGCGGCCCTTGCCCCGACCACACCCACGCGCTGCCCGGCAGCAGCTCCTGCCGGGCTGACGGGCAGGGGCCGCGGAACCGTGACGTGCAGCGCCTCGTCTGCTGGCGCTGCGTCCCCTTCACCTTCCAACAGCGGCGGCGCAGTGGAGCTGACGGCGCTTGAGAAGAGCCTCGCGGCGTTCTGCGCCAAGTTCACGCGGCTGTTCCCTGTGTGTGAGTGCGGTGATGTGCCGCCGCCTTCGTGCTGCCGCGTAATTATACTTCATAGTCTTGGGTTTCAAGGGCTGGTCGTTGCCAGGGCTTCAGCTTTACCCAGCTGGGTGTGGGCATGAGGCTTAGCGCACATGCCGCAATCAATCGCCTTTGTTATGCGACACAGGGGTGATCCTTGCCGCCGTGT
The DNA here is from genome assembly GCA_016834605.1 of Chlamydomonas incerta. Taxonomy (NCBI): domain Eukaryota; kingdom Viridiplantae; phylum Chlorophyta; class Chlorophyceae; order Chlamydomonadales; family Chlamydomonadaceae; genus Chlamydomonas; species Chlamydomonas incerta. The sequence continues at coordinate 1,879,004 of JAEHOC010000009.1, forward strand.
CGGGATTCTACATGCCCTCGCTCTACACCTGGTTTGACAACACTTGCATCACGTGAGTTGGGGGGACACGGCTGAAGCGAGGTACAGGCACAACCATCCGCGCGTCCGTCCGCTGCTGGTGGCGCGCCTAGACTGCCTGGATGCTTGGCCGGCTTGGTGCTATGCATCCAGGCTAGCCGCTTCGTCAGAGCCGCATGCCCGCCAGCCGAATCACTGGGTGACCCACATGCACTCCCACGCTGCAGGTACGGGCTGATGTTCGTCATGGCAGGCATGGGCCTGACGCTCACTTTCGGAGAGATCGCATCGGTCTTCACCAAGCAGTGAGTTGCTGGGCGCACTTGCGCGCAGCTGCGCGCTGTCACCGGGCACATGGGTTTGCCCAGCATCGCACGTGCCGGCAGCGGCCCTGTTGAATAAAGCCCTAACAAAGCTGGTGCGGCCGCGCCGTGCCACCATGCGTCCATCATTGCAGGCCACAGCTGCTGCTGCTCGGCATGGTGCTGCAGGTGTGTCCTTGGGGCAACCACAGACACGCCACGGAGGACAGTAATGCCACCTGGGCGGAGATACTCTGTGCCTGGCATGCCCTGCCCCAGTGATGTCCGTTGCTACGTGCTGTCTGAGCGCTCGGGCCGCATCGTGGAAAGGCGTGGTGTTGCTCTTAGTCTGCCGCAAGTGCCTGGGTTGCCGCCCCTAACGCCACCCGCAGTACACCATCCTGCCGGCTTTTGGCTACGTCATCTCGCGCTTCCTCATGGCCCAGCCGGGCCTAGCGCCAGGTGCGCGTTGGTAGCTGTGCGAATGGATGTGGGCTTGGGGGTGAAATGGATTTACCGCTGACCTGGCTGCCGGGTCGCGTGCCTGGTGCCTGATAATTAGGCGACACGGAACCGCGGACCGCGGCCCTTTGCCGCTTGCGCCTGCCGCAGGCCTGGCGGTGGGTGTGGCGCTGGTGAGCTGCATGCCCGGCGGCACCGCCTCCAACATCGTGGCGTACATCGCCAAGGGCGACATGGTGGGTGGGGGCGGAGGGGGCAGTCATAGCACCGACAGCCGCGACGGCAGGGATGGCAGCTGCGCGGCTGGGCCTGTCGCCTGGCCATCCCCGCGTGCGAAGCCGCTAAGCCAACTGGCCCTGTGCACGGGTCCCTGTGCTCCCCTTCCTGCGTCTCCCTGCCTTCCTTCCGCAGCCGCTGTCCATCATGATGACCACCGCCTCCACCCTCATGGCCATCGCCACCACGCCCGTGCTCACCACGCTGCTGGTCGGGTGAGCCACTGACAGCCGCCACCGCCGCCGGCCCACGCGACCATCGCGGCACGGCACGCAGGAGGCATGACGCCCGTAACCACGGCTCCCCCTTCCCTTCCCAGTGACGCGCGCCTGCCAACGCGAACACTTGCAGCGGACTAGCATCAACTGGCTGAACTGTTCCCGCCCTGCCCTTGTTCTAATTCCAACCATTAGCGTTGGACCGTTGGTTGGTATTCGCAACCCCCTCCCCCATGCCCCTGCCCTGCCGCAGCACGCTGGTGCCCGTGGACCCCCGCGCCATGTTCATGTCGGTGCTGCAGCTGGTGCTGGCGCCGGTGCTGGCCGGCACCGCGCTCAACCAGCTCTTCCCGGCCGCCGTGGCGCGCGTCAAGCTGTACACGCCCTTCCTGGCCACCGTGGTGGTGTTCCTCATCGTGGGCTCCATGATCGGCACCAACGTGGCGGGTGAGCCGAGCGCAAGCAAGCTGGGTGACACCAGGGGTGGTATTGACATGGCATGGGTTGGCGGTGCTGCTTGCTGACCCCCGATACCGCTGCTGCCGCTGCTGCCGCCGCGCCGCAGTGGTGGCCTCCTCGGGAGCCATCATCGTGGCCTCCGTGTTCGTGCTGCACTCCACCGGCTTCTTCCTGGGCTACTCCCTATCCAAGGTGAGGCGGTGTGGTGGCGCGCGCAATGGGTAGGGAGGCGGCTTGGGTGTTCGGGGGTGGGGGCTCTGGGGTTGTGCGGGTGGCAGCCGCTGCTGCGGTGGGCGAGTTGCGTGAGGATGGCTGTCATGTCAGTACGTCGTTGCCTGAGCTCTCCCGCTGACACCACAGTCACCATGGCAACCACCTACGCTTGTGCGGCTGCAGGCGATGGGCCTGTCCGACAAGATCGCACGCACCAACAGCATCGAGGTCGGCATGCAGGTGCGGCCCCTGCGCGCTGCTTCGCGCGGCTGGCGCGGAAGCGGCATTGCGTGTGTTACCGAACACGTGCGCTGGAGTCCAAATGCACACGGTGTCAGTAGACGACGCCGTTGCTAGCAGACCGCGTGGATATCACTATTCTTGCGTGTCAACTCCTTGTGTCCCTGCCCCGTCCCCTGCGGCGCAGTCGTCCGCGCTCGCTGCGGTGCTGGCCAAGGTGCACTTCGCGGACCCGGTGGTGGTGGCCCCGTGCGTGCTCTCCGCCTGCACGCACGCCACCATCGGCTCGCTGCTGGCGGGCTACTGGGCGGCCACACTCAAGGACGAGGAGTAGGGCACTGGACCCCTGGCGTTGTTGCGGAGTTGGAAGCGGTTGCGGGTTGAGGGGGCGGTTGCGTGCGGAGGGCTGGCGCGAGGAGGAACTAACCGCAGCTGCGGGTCTGCGGAAGCCCCATCAGCCTGACGCGAGTGGCGCAGCGGAGGAGTCCCCAAGTCCCTCGGAAGAATTAATTTGCGCTGGCAGCTCAACCCCACCCTTGTACATATAATGCATCTGAGCGGCTGAGCTACACGGAGCTGCGATCTGTAACATTACTTGACCTAGCACTGGATTACGCGCGGCTGTGCAAATGTTCCCCGCTGCGCCACCACCCCAATTATTATCCCACAGAGTCGCTCCTGCCCTTCCCATGTGACGGGGCCGGGCCGGGGCATGTGTCGCACGTTTAAACCATTACATCCATCGACACTGCTCTCTCCTTCCCTGCCGCGTGGCGCGCGGGCTGGCTCCACAGCACCAAACACCTCCAAATTACGCCTTGACCTGGGCGGCGGCCTTGGAGCGCAGGGCCACCAGCTTCTTCTTGGCAACGTAGAAGAGCTTGGCCTTGGCCTTGCGCTTCTCCTCCAGCTCGGCAACGGCGGCCTGGTGCTTCCAGCCCACCTGTCAGACGGAATCAAGGGTGGAGGCAGGGCCGGCGAAGGGTAAGCGTCGTGCTGGGCGAGCAAAGCATGATTAAGGCGAGCACGTGCCCGTGTCGTGGCTGCTCGCTGTGATTGTTGATGTGTGCGCTGCGTTTGCAATGACGGCGCTGACTGGTTGGCAGGCTCCCGTGGGCGTCCACGTGCGACGAGGCTGCAAGACCAGTCTGGTCATCGAGCCGCCCCTCGCGTGCTGCTTGCACGTTTTGGCGTTCGCCCAATGAGTCCTCCGCCACCGCCATTCCGTGGCCGGGGCTTTCCGGCCCGTTTTGTTGCCGCGCCCCTGCCAGTCGCCTGCCGCCAGTTGGGGTTCCGCTGACAGCAGCCATCGCCAGCTGCTCGCCTGCTCCTAGCCTGCTCGGCCGCCACTCGGCCGCCACTCGGCCGCCACTCGGCCGCCACTCGGCCGCCACTCGGCCTCCGCTCCAGCTGCTGCTCACTGACGCGACCAAAGCGCCTCCGTGCCGCCGCACCCATGCCCGCGCCTCGCCAGCGGGCTGCAGGTGCGCTGTCCCCACTCCGGCCCCCGCCGCCGACCGCCCCCCTTTCGCCAGCCCCCCAGCCCCTCCCCGCACTTGCCACCCCCCCTTTTTTCTGCCAGCAGGCCGACTCACCGAGGCGGACAGGTCACCCAGCTTGCAGTTCCGGTGGCCGTGCTGCAGGCGCAGGACCTTCAGGGCGTCGGGCACCACCAGGCGCTTCACCTTGTCGAAGGGGTGGGGGATACCCTCGAACGCCTTGAGGCGCTCCAGGGCAGCGGCACCGCGGGGGGTCTTGTGGGGGACCATGCTGCGGGCAGGGCGCGAAAAGCGGCAGCGACAGCACGAGAGGGGGCGGGAGAACTTGAGGACCGCGCCGAAAAATGCACGCGTGGGGGGAAATGGTGCGGCCTGATATGAGACAACCGTGGACGTAGCCACGCCAGCTGAGCTGGTGGGCGAACAGCTGACCGCGCGGTGCTCCTGGACATCTGAGCTGCTGAGCTGTAGCGAAGTAGCTGGTCTGTTCCGCCGCTGCTACAGAGTCCGGATGATACCGCGCCGAGGAGCGCTGGTTGGAATCTGTGGCTATCCATTCGGGATCGGCAATCATGGCTGCTGATTGCCCACATTGCGAGGCTGTCTGGTGCCCCATACGCTGGCGGTGCTGGGGCGCTGGCTGCAGCAAGTGGCGGGCCTTCCCCGGCCGGCGGAGATGTTCCCGCCGTGACAACAGGCCGTGCCGTCCATCTTTGCCGCCCGCACTGCTCCCCCACGCCTGACGCTGCCAACAAGATGTTGGGGTAGCCCACTGTCGCGCTTCACGCGCCGGCGACGGAGCGGCTGCTGCGCCTGGCTGACGTATGTGCTTGTCCGAGTTAACGCTGGACCCAGGCGCCCGTGCAGCGGCGGGAAGCAGCGGCAGCCGGCCAAGCAGCTGCAGGACCGCTGCGGCTTTCGCCTTCCGCTCTGACCCCCAGTCGTGTCCACTGCGGCAACTGCTGCTGCCGCGGCTGCACCTTCATGCGCTCCAAGAAGGAGCCAACCCGAGGCTTCCCAGCGCTCCAGGACTGGTGCGCGCCGGCAGCACACACATGCGGCCCACGCGTGGCTGCTAGCGCCGACCTCGCCTGCTGTATTCGCCACAGCCTGGTGCCAGTGCTCCAGACAACCGCACGCTCCCTTCTGCGTCGGGGCGGTCTCGCGGCAACCCGTGCGTCGCTGCCGTGCCCGCCACGCGGAGCTCGCCGACACTGGCGCGGCCACACCCGCCCACCCCCATATCCCTTCCGAGCTGTTCACCGGCACACTGGGTGACTGGCAGGACGCAGCTGGCTCCGGCGCATACCTCTGGCTGAATGGTGAGCTGCTTCACGCCTCCGCTGTGCCGGCCGCCCGCCCGCACGCTGCTCGCCTCCGCGCGTGCTGTCGTCTGCCGACCCCCCGCCACCGGCGACGAGTGACCGGGTAGGTCGCCTCCGTCTGCTCGCCCCTCCCCGCCTCATTGCAGAAATTACCGCATTTCAGCTATTTGCCCTTCCAGCCAGGCTTCCTGCCCACCCGCGACGACAAACAGCCGACATGCAACTCACCCGCGCACAGTCCGCCAGAAGATCCGCGAGGGGGCGCGGAAGTGGAAGGGGCCGCGGGTGGGGTTGGTGTTCATGCGCTTGCGCAGGAAGCGGTCATACTTCATCTTCTGGCGCACCAGGCCGCCCGAGATGGTAATCTCCTCGGCGCGGACGACCACCTGCACAATGTGCCGAGCCCGATAGACTCAGGACAAAACTCAAAATCACACGAGCACAGGCCAGGAGCAGTCGCAGGCTCGCGCGGTTGCCGCCGCGCCCCTGTCGCCGGCGGCTATGCGGGCGACCCAAGCCCCCAAAATACAGACGAGCACCACAGCCGCCACTCTGAAGGCTCCATGATCCCACCCCTTTTGTAGAGTCTCCTTGCGCCGCACAGTGCTTACAATCTGCTGCCCGGCAAGAATCTGCTTGGCCACCACAGAGGCCAGGCGGCCCAGCATGTGGGCGCGCCCGTCGATGACCACAGTCTGCAGGCATAAATCCAGAGCGGCAGGGAGCCGTCAGCGGCGGTGCTCGCGAACGAAGGCCGGGTGCGGCGCAAGGACAAGTGCGGGGCAGATAAGAATAAGCTGACCTTAGGCATCTTCTTTGGCAAACGCTAAAAGAGAGGGAGAGGACTGAGCTCGCGAGCTCTGAAGACTCGGCCGGTCGCGATTGCATGGGGAATGGCAATTTTCTCAAACCCTTGCTTCACGTTCTCCGACCCTGTATAGCTGGTTATCTTGATTGTCGTCTATAACTCATATTTTGGTGGCCAGCGTCGCAGACTCGGTCCTTTGAACCGCAAAAGCGCACGGACACTTGAATACCAGGCGACCTGGTGCCACCTGACACGCTTCGTGCCGTAACGGAGCTTGGCGACTCGCAGCCCTAACTTCGCGGCTCTCTAGCTGTCGGGGAACTGGAGGGAACTCGAGGGCATCTCGCGCTGAGCTGAGTCGGGGCGCCAAACTCGCAACTGGTGTGGCTGGCTCGCATGTGGACGCGATGCCGTTGGCGTTCCGTAGCAACAGTCGGCCTCGAGGAAGTGGCGCGGCAACACCCCTAACCCTGCCCGCGCCCGGTGGCGGAGCGGGCCCGCCAACCTCTTCGTCACTCACAGCATTCGCGTATGCTGTGCACAAGGCTGCGCGGCTTAGGCGAGTGTGTGGGAGTGTGACGCGAACAGGCTGCTGGGGTTTGGGAGGTCGCCCGTTGGGGTAAACCATATAGTGGCCGAGACCACCAGGTGACACGACGTGCCTTTGCGCCGGGGACTCGACACGCGCCATCTCCATTCGTGCTGTGCCCAAATCCGAAGGCTCCATGCTCCCCTATGGCCTTATAATGGCCCCCACACGCTCAAACACCGCGCCTCGGGCCTCCTTCAAACCTCTCACGCGCTGTCCCCATCCCTACCTGCCGTGCGGCGCTGCTCCTGACAGGTCGCCGGTGGGGCCCTCCCAGTGGAAGTCGCTGGTGCTGGATGAGCTGCTGGCGGTCGAGTTCGATGAGTTCCTCGCGCACGTGGCAGACAAGGTGCGTAGGGTGATTTTTTTGGGGCCCCCTACGGCCGGCTCCTTGCCGCTCGGCGCCCAAAGCGCCAGCACGCACGGCCAGTATACACACGAGGAGCAAGTTGTGCTGGCCCCGTGCCCTGCACCGTCCCACGAACAACCGCCAGGGCCTGGAGCCGGAGATCCGCGCCGAGGTGTGGCCGCTGCTGCTGGGCGTGTACTCGCCGGAGCACAGCGCGGAGCAGCGCGCCGCCGCCTACAGCGAGCTGCGCCGCCGCTACGAGGCGCTCATGCAGCGGTGCAGGGTGAGCGGGGGCGCGTCGGGGCGCGGGGCGGGGCGGGGCTGCAGCATTGTATGATGAACAGGCAGCGGGTGGTGGTTGGAGCGCGTGGCTCGATTGGCACGCAGGGCCATGCTGTGCATCAAGGCGTCGCCGGCAGCCGCTGACAGTGCAGCCGGGATTGTTGTGGGTCGTTCACGCAGGAGCTGGAAACAGCGTTTGTGGAGTCCACGACCGCTGTTCGCCGCGGTGTGCGGCCGCACGGCGCCAGCGGAGGTGGCGCGCCTGCCTTGCCGCCGCCCGCCACCGTCGCCGCAGCCGCTGTCGCCGCTGCTGCTGACGCCGCGACAGAGGAGGTCCCGGGCACCCCCGCGTCCAGGCCTGTCGCACCTGGTGATACCGCGGCTGAGTCGGCGAACGGGCCGGCGGCTGAGGGAGCAGCAGCGGACGGGCAGCTCACGGGCTCGCCAGGCGACAGCGGTAGCAACAGCGAAGGCGTCACCACCCCGCACGTGACGGAGGAGGAGGAAGAAGAGAGCGACGCTCGCTGCGCGCCCGCCTCTTCAGCGCCCTCGGCCGCCGCGCTGCCGCGCGAGGGAGCTGCTGCGGCGGCCGCCGGCGCTGACGGGGGCGGCGGCGGCAGCGCGGCCGTGGCGGGCGTTAACAGCGCCGGCGCGGACCCCGCCGGCGCTTTGGGCGGCGGCAGCAGCAGCCCGCGCGGGGGCCTGCTGCCGGTGGGCCACCTCAGCCGCCACGACATGCCGCCCGAGCTGCGGCCGTACTGGGAGTCGCAGCAGTGGATCGCCATGGACGCCATCCGCACCGACTTCAAGAAGAACGCGCTGCCGGGCGCCACCGCCGCCGCCGCCGCTGCCTCGCAGGGCGCGTCGGCCTTCGCCACCGCCACCAGCAGCGGCCTCAGCCTGAGCCTGTCGGGGCTGGGCATCACCGGCCTGGGCGGCGGCAGCAACGGCGGCGGCGCCGGCGCCGGCGCCGGCGGGGGCGGCGCGGCGCCGGCGGCGCGGGAGTCGGTCATGTCCGCGCCCGCGTCCGTGCTGGGCTCGCCCACTGGGCCGCTGTCGCCGGTGGAGGCCGGCGCTGGCGCGCGCGCCGGCGGCGCGGAGGGGCTGCCGGCGCCCGCTGGGCTGCTGGACGCGGCGGGCGGGCCGTCGGCCTCGGCGGTGTCCACGTCCGCGGGCGGCGGCCGCATCGCCAGCTGGCTGGCCTCGGCGCGGGAGCGCATGGAGAGTAGCTCTCTGTACCAGGCGGCGGCGAGGCGCGGCCGCCAGTCGCTGCCGGCGCTGAGCGACGAGGACGTGGCGGCGGCGCTGGCGGCCGGGCAGCCGGGGGTGGCGGCGGCGGCGGCGGCAGCCGGTGCCGCTGCGGTCGGCTCTGGCGAGGGCGGGAGTGGGAGTGTGGCTGATGCGGAGGGGGCGTCGTGCAGCATCGCGTCCACAGCGGGCGCGATCGCTAGCGATGCGCCGGAGGTGCAGGCGGCACAGCTGGCAGCGGTGGCAGCCGCAGTTGGTGCCGAGCACCACGGCTCAGCACAGTCAGCAGACCCGCAGATCGGCGCGGCCGCCGTGCCGGCGCCACAGGACGGCGAGGCTGTCGCCGCCTCGCCGGCGTCTGACACGGCCCCGCCCGCGCGCGTCTCTGACCAGACCCAGCCTGCCGCAGCGCCCTCGCTCACGCACACACCGGCTGCCGCCGCCGCCGCCGCCAGCACTGGCGCCAGCACCAGCGGCTCCACTGGCTGGCTGGCCAGCGCCAAGGAGCGCATCCAGGCCGCGCGCCGCAGCCTGCAGACCACCAGCCGCGACCAGATGCAGGGGCAGCCGGGCGCCGCCAAACCCGCCAGCGAAGCGACGGCGCTGACCGCATCGCAGCAGCAGCAGCCGGACCAGGTGCAGCAGCACGACCAGCACCGGCAGGGTCAGGGGGAGGAGCGGGCGGATGGTCTGGAGCATGGCGGCGCGGAGACGCTGGAGGCGGCACCCGACTCCGGGCTGGCAGCAGCAGCAGAACCAGCAGCGGCTGGCGGTGCTGGCGGTGCTGATGGTGCTGACGGCGCCCAGCCTGGTGGGCCGGCTGATGTCGTGGGCACCGCTGCAGCTGCGGCTGATGCTACTGCCGTCCCTAGTACTGGCACCGCGGCTGCCGCTGCAGCTGTTAGCACCACTGCGGATGCAGCAGCAAATGCGGCGCTGACGCCGACGTCGGCCGTTAGCACCAGCAGCACCCCTTCGCTGGGCTGGCTGGCCAGCGCCAAGGAGCGCATCCAGGCCGCCCGCCGCAGCCTGCAGACCAGCAAGGACAACCCGCTTCCCAAGCCGCCACCGGTTGCAATGGCGGACGCACAACAGCTCGCGCTGCAGCAGTCGGCAGGCCGGCCGCAGCCGCAGCAAGGAACGGCGACAGCGGATGCACCGGCCACCGGCGGCAGTGGTGGTGTCTCGGGCGAGACCTCCGCGGTCTCCTTGCATCGGTCAGCGGTGGCCGCAGCCACTGATACCGATGCCAATTCATTGCGATCCACGCCGGAGCCGCCGCCGGCAGCTACCGGAGCTGGAGCAGCGGATGCCGAGGGGCAATCGCCGCCGCTGCAGCAGCAGTCGGACTCTTCCCCGCCGCACCCCTGGGCGGGGGCTGCCGAGATAGCTGCAGCGGCCGCAACAGACGCGGCTGCTGCGGCGGCGGCGGCGGCGGCGGCGGCCGCGGCCGCGCCGGCGCCGGCACAGTCCGTGGCCGGCGGCTCGGCCGGACCCACGCCGCCCGGCACCGGCGACCTGCTTCCGCCGCTGCTGTGCACCTCCGTTTCACCCACCACGCCCGGGGGCAGCACCGTCGCGGACTCGCACCTCTTCTCCTTCAGCAGCGTGTCCACCATAGCGGACGCCTACGCAGACGCGGCCGCGGCCGCCAGCGCCCGCGCGGCCGCCGCCTCCGCCGCCACCGCCTCCGCCGCGAGCTCCGGCTCGGCGCCGCCGGCGCTCCGGGCCGCGCAGCCGCACCCCCACCCCCACTCGCACTCGCACCTGCATGTGTCGCTGCCGCTGGGATCTGCCGGCTCCACGCCCCTGCCCTCCGCGGCCGCGGCCGCCGCATCCACCCACAGCCCCTGCAGCGACGCGGGCGCGTCCACGGCATCCGCGCTAGCAGCGGCACCCGCGGCCTCCACCGCCGCCGCTGCTGCTGCTGCGACCAGCACCGCTGGCAAGCCGCACGCGCGCAGCCGCTTCGCTGGCGACGCCGCCACGCCCGCCAGCGTCGCCAGCGCTACCTCGGGCGGCGGCGGCGGCGGCGGCGGCGGCCGTGCCGGCTGCAGTGAGGGCTCGCCGGCGCCGTCGCTGCCGCCGCTGGGGCAGTCGGACTCGCCGCTGCTGCCGGCCAGCGCCGCCACCACGCCCGCCGATGTGGGCGCCATGCCCGGCACCTCGTCCACGACGCCCGGCGACCTGACGACGGAGCACCCCAGTGACCTGGACATCAGCCACGAGTCGGCGGCAGTCGACGGCCGCCGCAGCCGCAGCGCTGGAGGCGCGGCGCCGCCGGCGGCTGGCGGCGGCGGTGCCGCCACGGTGTTGGATGTGGCCGGGGCCGCGGCGACAGCAAGCGCGCCTGACGCTGGCGCGGGGTCGTCTGTCACCATCACCGTTGCCGCCGCGTCGTCTGAAGGACCCTTGGCCCGCCGCTCCACCAGCGCCCTGCCCAGCTGGTTCACCCGCTCTGGTGACGCCACCGCACCGGCACCGCCGCCTGCTGTCGCTGCCGCCGCCGCCGCCGCGCCAGCACCCGGCACCTCGGCGCCGGACTCGAGCTCCAACAGCGGCCTCAGCTGGCTGCGTCGGTTCGCGACCAGCGCCTCGTCTGGAGCGCCAGCGGCAGTCAGCGCGTCAGGGTCGGCAGCCCTGCCGCCGCTGGCGCCGACCACCTCCTTGACGGTCGCCGCGGCGGGGCCGGCCTTGGTGGCGGCGGCTGTCGCCGCGACGCCCAGTGGGCAACCCCAAGCGCCGTCCGGGGCCGTGGAGGCCAGCGGCGGCAGCGGCAGCGGCGGGATGTCGTGGCTGCGGCGGCTCGCCGCTGAGTCGGGGCTGGGGCCATCAACCGCGCCGGCGGAGGCGGGCACGCCCACCGGCGCCGCGACGCCCACGGCAGAGGTTGCGGCTGCGGCAGCGGCGTCTGCCGCCTCGGCCTCGGGCCTGGGCAGCGGCGGCAGCGGGCTGCAGTGGCTGCGGCGCTTCGCCGAGTCCTCGCCCGCGCCGCCGACGTCACTGCCGCCGGCCGCAGCCGCGCCGCCGCCGGCGTTGTCGGGCCCCGGGTCGGGCGGCCTGACGTCGAGCTTGAAGCCGTCCACCTGGCTGCGCCGGTCGTCGGACTCGGCGTCGCAGCTCCTGCTGCCGCCGCCGCCGCCCTCGGTACCGGCGGCCGGCGCTGGAGAGGCCGCTGCTGCCGCTGGCGCAGGCGCAGGCAGCGGTGGCAGTGCCGCTCTGGCAGCCGCCACCACCACCACATCCGCTGAAGCAGCAGCTGCAGCGGCTGCAGCTTCTGCAGCCCCCAAGACGTCGCTGTGGCTCCGCCGCATGGCGACCGAGTCCGCCGCCACCTCCGCGTCCGCCTTCGCCGCCGCCGCCGCCACGCCCGCGCCCGCCTCGCCCACCGGCCCCATCAGCAGCACCGTTGCCCACGCCCACGCCGGCAGTAGCACCCACGCCGCCGCCGCAGCCGCCGCCGCCGCCAGCTACAGCCAGTGGCTGAGCAGTGTGGCGCGGTACCACCTGGACCACTCGGCGCACTTCACGGCGGGCCAGCGGCGGCAGGTGGAGCGGCTGGTGGCGCTGCTGTCCGCCTACGCCGCGCACGACCCCGCGCTGGGCTACTGCCAGGGGTGAGCCGGGGCCGCCCGGGGGGGGGGAGGGTTGTGAACACCAGCCCAATCAAAACAGAGCTAAACAGACAAGGGATAGGCAAGTGCAGTTTGCGGCAATACAGGGTAACGGTGTACTATTGCGTTTCGGGGCGAAGGGTGTAGGGGGGCGCTGTTGCTGGCTGGGGTTGGCTGCGGGTGGCTGTTGGTGGCTGCGGGTCGCTGCGGGTCGCTGCGGGTCGCTGCCAGCCCACGTGCTGCCAGCCCCTGCCTGGCATGCGGCGGATGGTGCCTGCCATGCCATCACCGCCACCACCACCAACGCATCATCCCTGATCGCCTGTCACCGCACTAGCTCCCCACTTCTCCCCATTGGGCTGGGCTGGTGTTTACAACTCCCGCCTCCCCAACGCTCCTCTCCCTTCCCCCGCCCTCTCCGCAGCATGTCCGACCTGGCGCTGCCCTTCCTGCTGCTGCTGGAGGACGACGCGCTGGCCTTCGCCTGCTTCGCCGCGCTCATGGTCAAGGTGCGCCGGGCGGGCGGGCGGGCGGGGGCGGGGGCCCGGGGGCGGCGGGCGGGCGGGCGGGCGGGGAGCCGGGAAGCCAGGGCCGGCCGCATGCCGATGCACCCATCACTGCAAGCGGCCGCGCGCGTTTCGCGCCACGCTTGCCCGCCTGTGTCCCCAGCACGGCGCAGCACCCTGCCTCCATGTTTCACCATTAATCATGCATGGAACCCCCACCCACCTCCACCACCCCCTACTCCCGCACCGCGTGCGCCGCCCCCCATCCAGGTCCGCGCCAACCTGCTGCCGCGCCCCGGCGACGGCGTGTTCGAGCGCCTGGCCGCGCTGGGCCGCCTGCTGGCCGCGCTGGACCCGGCGCTGGGGGCGCACCTGCGCCGCCTGCACGCCGCGCCCGACTGCCACTTCGCGCACCGGCTGGTGGCGGTGGCGCTGCGCCGCGAGCTGCCCGCCGAGCTGGCGGTGCGGCTGTGGGAGCAGCTGTGGGCGGACGACCTGCTGGAGGCGCGCCTGGCGGAGGAGGCGGCGGAGGAGGAGGCGGAGCGCGAGGAGCGGGAGCGGGAGCGGGCGCGCGAGGAGGTGGCGGCGGAGGTGGAGGAGGAGGGGGAGCAGGCGCGGCTGATGGAGGGCGAGGAGGCGCCGGCGGCGGCGGTGGCGGCCGCGGCGGGTGGTGCGGAGGAGGAAGCGCTGGTAGCAGCTGCGACGGCAGCGGCGGCCGTGGGTGTTGCTGGTGTTGTTGTTGGTGTCGCCGGCGCTGAGCGGGCGCAGCCTGCGGCCGAAGTTGAGCCGCCCGCAGCGCCAGCTGGTGAGCTGGAGGCCGCGGCGGGCGGGGTGCCGGCCAGGGGCGGCGGCGCCTCGGGCTGCGGCGACAAAGCGCCGGCGGCAGTCACAGGCGCTGAGGCCGAGGGCCCTGCAGGTGACGCCGCCCACGTGGCCACTGAAGCCGAGGCTGAGGCCGTGGCCGCACCTGTTGGGCCCGAGGCGGCGGCGGACAGGGCGCCCGAGGGAGAGTCGGGCTCAGGGGCCGCACATGCGGAGCCCGAAGCGGCGGGGGCCACCGCGGGGGACAGCGCGGCGGCCGGGGGTGCCGAGGGCAGCGCCGCCGCCCCGGGCACCGGCGAGGACGGCGGCGCTGCACTTGTCCCTGATTGTGGCCCTGACAGCAGCGTCATCGCAGACGACAGCAGCAAGAGCCCCGTGGACAACAGCGGCGCCGGTGCCGCCGTAGGCGGCAGTGCTGCGCAGGATGCAGGCACCTCCGCCATTGCTGCCGTCACCGCACCCGCGGCATCTGCCGCATCCGGACCCGCTGCCGCCGCCGCCACGACCGAACCCGCCGCCGCCGCCGCCGCGGAGGCGCCCGCCTTCAGCCGCGAGCTGTTCCAGTACGTGGTGGCGGCGGTGGTGCTGTCGCACCGCCGCCGGCTGCTGGAGTGCGCCGAGCTGGACGACGTGCTGCGGCTGTTCCAGCAGCTGCCGCACATGGGCCGAGCCGACGTGGCGGCGGCGCTGCAGCGTGCGCGCGAGTACCGGGAGCGCGTGGCGCCGCGCGCGGCCGTGTACGCGGCGCAGCGCCGCGCGGCCAAGGCGGCCGTCGCCGCGGAGAGGGGCGGCGCGTCGGAGCGCGAGGCCAAGGTGGCGACGGTCGCGGCGGCGGCGGCGGTGGCGGGCGCGGCGGCGGCGACGGCAGCGGCGGGCGCGGCGGCGGCGACGGCAGCGGCGGCAGCGGCCGCGGCGGCGGCGGGGCTGCAGGAGCTGGAGGCGGCGGCGGCCGAGGCGGGCGCGGGGCTGGCGGTGGGTGCAGAGGATGTCGTTACCGCCGCGGCGGTTTCGGGGGTGCCGCCCGCCGCACCCGTCGCGAAGCTGTAGATGGCGCCCATTTGGGCCCGCTGCAACGTGATGTGGTGTGGTGTGGTGTGGTGTGGTGTGGTGTGGTGTGGTGTGGTGTGGTGTGGTGTGGTGTGGTGTGGTGTGGTGTGGTATGGTGTGATGTGATATGGTGTGAGTGCATGCGCTAGCAGGACTGGGCAGTCATCGGCACGGGGGTGAGGCCGCGGAGCGAGCGCACCAGTGCGGCAGCACCCGGTGAACGGTCTAGTGATCAGCAGGATTAGGCAGAGGTGTGTGAGCACGTGAACCACGAGCTGCCGCGCTGCGGTTTGTGCCGTGTGCGCGTGTGCCGTGTGTGTCGCTGTGTAGGCAGGCTGTAGACAGGACGTGCGGGTGTCGCTAAGACTGCAAAAGGCACTGTGGGGAAGCCCGTGCGACTGCAGCGGGCAGCTAGCTATTGGCTTGGAGCCTTGGACGCTTCGGGCCGCGCTCACTGTTGTGATCATTGGTGACCAGCTTTGACGGCCGGTGCGTCACGAGTTTTGGCCTGTGCCGCCCTGCGGACGGTTACTCGGGGGTCGCGGCATGCATACGGCATGTGGGTGCGGGTACGCACGTGCTAGTGCGTCAGCGTGTAGGTTGCCAAGTGCAGAAGGGGTGATTTGCTTCCGTTTTAGCGTAGGCGCCATCTGCGCAGCGTGCGTGAGTTAACATCTTCACTGAACAGTGTCATTAAGGACCAAAACCTCCCAGCCGGCCGGCGCCTGGCGCACGCTTTTCACAACTGGTTGGTCGCTGTATGTAGGGTGGGGATGGAGAGGGGGGGTCGCCCACTCGCCCCTGACCCCATCGCCCCTGTCGCGGGCGGTCGCAGTGTGTCGGGCATGTGCAGCGGCGTGTCGGTACCTGGCGGCACCGCGAGCAACCATGGGGGACGGGCGGGATGGACTGAACTTGACCATTACCGTAAGAGCTGATGCGCACACCCGCGCATACGCCAAGACGAAGCCGCTTAAAGATATGCTCCTGCAACAAGGCCATCTCCCAGTCGCACCCGCTCGACTGAGTAGGCGGCCTGAGTTCTCGCATTCCGGTTGCGTGGGTTGGCCGCTGCGCCAGGGCGTTCCGCCAAGCTCATTGCTCATGCGGACACCAGGTCACCAGCACCCTGGAGGCTGTGCGCTTGTTCCGGAGCAGGTTCAGACGTGACCATGCCTGGGTCAGAACCTCTCCGGGCCATTCCCGCCGGCACTTCGTGCCCTATGCAGTCTAGCGCATTCTGGGGACACGGGTGCGAGTGTTACCCGCTGGGCAGGAGCAGGTGAAGGCTGGCGCGTGCAGGGGAGGGCGCGTGTGTGCCCTGGGGGGTCGGGGCGGGGCGTGACGCGCCGCTACATGTGACTGCTTGCGCTTCGCGTGCCTACGCGGGACTCCCCCTCACCCTCTGGGACTCCCGGGGCCCCACATCTACGGGCCGGGAGCTTTCCCCTTCGGCTGCTAAGGAAGCCAGCATAGCTTAGGCATCTAGGTAGCTAGGTGTCTAGGTAGCTCAGGTGACTAGGTAGCGTAGGCGTCTAGGTAGTCAGGCGTCTAGGGTGCTTAGCCATCTAGGTAGCTTGGTGTCTAGGTAGTTAGGCGCTAGGCAATCGGAGAGACAACTCATCAACGGCCGACGGCCACAAGGGCTCTGCGCCCCATACTTTGCACGTGCGCCAACGCACTAGAGCATCCGGCCAGAACGGCCGAAGGAGAGAGAGACTCAAAGCCACGTATGGCATTTTATTTGCGTGTGTTGCTTGGCACGCCAGCCTGACCAACAGGAGGTCGGAGCGTTTGATTGTTATTAGGCTTGCGTTCAGGTGTGTGTGCACGTGCCCAACTAATTGAGGGCCTGCTAGTTTCTAGGCTGTGTGTTGAGATCATAAGGCAATCTGGATCCGAACTGGAGAGACAATTCGCTGTATGACACTGATGCTGATCAGGCTGAGGCCGCGGGTGTAACGGCAACGGGAGAGAGTGAGCTTCAAGCAACCCCTGCCGCACCTCGCAAGCGTGCCTCTGTCATAGCGGGCTTGACGCCCATACAAGCGACGCCTAGGCCAGGACAGCCAGACGACAGCAACGTCACAACACCTAGGGGATTACGCGCGCAGGAGCGCGAGCGCAGGCTAGGATCAGCGACCAGCAGGTCGCCTTCGCCTCTGGGGCGCGCAGGGTCAGGATCGAACTCAGCACCTCAGGGCTCAACCCAACCGCCGCAGGCAGCGGTGCAGGGCAGTAGCGGCAGTAGCAACGGCAGCCCGCCGCCAAGCGCTACTGCCAGCAACACAACAGCCACGACAACAGTCACGGCTTCTGCAGCCACACAGCAATACTCTTACTGGCTGTTTGACGAAATGAGTTCCACAGATACCGTGCCCGGCCTGCCCGGATTCAAGTTCACGGAATTAGAGCCCTTTGAGCGACAGGTGAAAACCCAGCTGCACAAATTCGAGTTGCAGCAGCACGGCGGCGGATCCCTAAAGGTGTCAACCGTGCTCAGCTACCTGGACGCAATCATACCCTCTGACTCAGCCTGGCGGAACTGGCACGATGACCAAGTCGCCACGCTTGAAACAGACGCAGCGAAGTGGTGCAAGGATGCACACGACGCCAAACACCAGGGGGTAGCAAGCCCGCCAGCATGCCCGCCGTTGTGCGGCAAAAAGCTGTTTGATTACTACATGTACCTGCTCAGCCAGCGTTTCAAGCGCGAGCGCAGCAAGTACTATAACGACAAGTTCGAGAGCGCATCCATGGGTGACAAAGACCCGCGCTCCTACCTCGCGGAGCTGCGAAAGTGCGAGCAGCACGCGACGGACCTGTCCAAGCGCAGGGTCGTGTCCAAATTCTTTGAGGGATTACCTACCAGGCTGCGCGAGCGCGTGCTCAGCACCGTGCCCCAGCACGATGACCTGGCAGACCTGTACGGCCAGCTGACTACGCTGGCCAACACGGCCCACCTGCAGTGGAGCCTGATGCTCGACATGGGCCAGGCCGCAGGCGACACCAAAAACAAGCAGAAGGACAAGCCCGCGTCGGCCTCTGCCACAACGCAAGCCAAGGGTGACAAGGAGGGCAGCCCTCGCGGCGGCAAGAAGTACTGCGAGCTCCACGGAGAGAATTTTACCCACAGCACCAAAGAGTGCCGGGTGCTGGGCAACGGCAAGCGCACGGCCGCGGCCACGGCCAGCACCAGCCACCAGCCCCAGACGGGCAACCCCTACGAGGCTGACAAGCTGTACAAGCTGCTGACCAGCAGCGAGTCCCGCCTGGCCGCCGCGAGCGCCAGCTCCGGGGTGGTGGCGGCGGCGGCGCAGCCAGCGGTGCGCCCCGCACAAAACACGAGGCCGACAAGGCCAAGAGGGAGAACCGCAACAGCGGCCCCCGCACTGACGAGAGGTGCGAATACTGCTTCGGGTGGAAGCACGCCAAGGAGAAGTGCCCACTCGTGGACCCAGACAACGCGCCCCACCCCGACTGGGAGCCGCGCATACCAGCCCTGAAGGCCGTCTATCAGGCGCTGAAGGCACAGAAGGCGCAGGAAAAGCAGCGCAAGGCCGCTGTGACCGCGCACGAGTACGCTGAGGAGGAGGAGGATGACGGGGAGGGCGAGTACGGCAGCAGCTGCTTTACCATGCTGATCCGCGAGCCGGCACGCGAGTGCCATGCCGGTCAGGGCAGCAGCAGCGCCTTCGCTTCCAACTCCGCGTGTGGCATTGCGAGCGGCGGCAGCGCCGCCAGCTGCCTCAGCGGCACGGCCCAACCGGCCCCCCCGGCGCACTGCGACTCCAGCAGTGCGCTGGAGGAGGCCGAGATGCTGCTGTCGTTCAACCGCATGATGGCCAGGTTGACAGAGCAGAAGCCCGTGAACATCTTGATGCCCGCGGACAGCGGCACGCCCGTGCAGTCAGCGTACGCAACACTCAGGTCGCAACCAACGCCGGTGTCCTTCACGCCGGCGCCGGTGCCCAGCCTGCCCTTCGAGGCACCGAGGGCGAACAAGCCCACATCTGCTGGAGGCACTACCCCGAGTTTCAGTGTCAATGTGAACCTGTCGGGCAGTGCGACCTCAATTCTGAGCCGGCTGTCACTGCTCATGCAGCCAGACATACCGCCGGCGCCAAATGAGCCAATAGGGGCAGTCTCAAGCGCTGGCGCCACGGCAGCGCCCAGCGCCGCCGCCACCTCTAGCTGTGTCACGCAGTCCTTCCCCGTGCCGGGGGCGCGTGGTCACTGCGACACGTACGCGCTGCAGAGCGGCGTCAGCTACGTGGTGGCGGGCGAGCCCACTGACGGCTGCAAACCATTCAGCGCACTAAGCGCTAGGGAGCGTGCAATAGCGCTTGCCGCCAACCCCGAGGCGCGGTCGTACATGCTCAACCCGCACCTTATGTTCTACTTCGCTAAAGATGTATTGGCGGTAGACGGGGTCAGTTTTGTCGTACTGCGTGACCATTGCGCAGACGTCAACCTCATCTCTGAGGCCGCCGCGGCCAAGCGGGGCTTCAAGATCAAACCCAGCCACTGCAGCCTTACCACAGGCAACCAGCAGAAGACCACTGTGCTGGGAGAGGTGGACACGGACGGGGTGTTCATCACCCTGCTGGGCGGAACGCGGCACGAAACACGTCTGCCGCTGACCAAAACCCTGGTGGTGCCCAGCACCCGCCTGTTCGATTTCCTGGCGGGCAACGAGCAGTTCCACCCTGTTGCGGACTTCATAACCCAATACCCTCTCGCACAGCTGCACTACTACCCCAACCTCGTGCAAAAGCCGGAGTGGGTGGTGTCAGTGCCCATGGTGCGGATGACTGAGGCGCGCGCAGTGAGCGCCGCCAGCAGTGCGGAGGGGGAGGCCGCTCCAGCAATTGTGCCAGCCGCATCTACTGCGTGCTGTGCGCACCTGCACGCCACTGATGAGCACCATGCTGCGTGTGACGCCTCTATCAGCGCCGCCGGCGGCCCTGCAACGCCGTCGGAGCTGGGGGGGGACCTCAACGCCCACGCAGCAGCAAACAGTGAGCCGGACACCAACGCCGCGCCTGCCACAGAAAGCGGCGCGAGCGCCAAGCCCGCTCCAGAGAGCGGCACAGCCCAAGCCTGCAGCGCGCCCGCAGTCGGCGCAGACACAGGTGAAGGCGACAAAGCGGCAAAGCCGCAGTCCTGGACCGGATGGCTGGCCGACAAGGCAGCTGAGGCGGCGCAAACAGGCGCTAGCATGCTGACCCGGTGCATGGACACGCGCGCCACCGTGACGGAGGAGAAGGTCAAAGTCAAGGCGCCGCGGCAGGGCAAGCGCAAGAAGCCTGGCGTGCGCTCAACGCGCTACGAGCTACGCTCATCCACCAAGGTCGGCCGCACTTGGTACGGCTGGCTCACCTTCCTGCTATACGCGACTACTCTGCTAGCAGCGGTAACGGGGGTGGGTGCAACGCAAGGCCACTTCGGCGGCCAGCTCGGGTCGCAGATCGCGCAGCACGCCATCAACACCGGCGCATACTTGGTGCAAGCGGCTAGCGCCGCGGACCCCACGGTCACGTACCAATCCACACCGCGCTGGTGGGCGGCGGGCAGACATGCTGGTGACCCACCACCAGGCCCGTTGGGCATCGCACACGCCCTAGCCACGGTGGATGCGTATGGGTTTGACGGCCAGCGCATAGCCACGGCGCACGAGCGCTACTCCAAAGACCCGGACGGAGGGTGGATCTGGGGCAACAGCACTGCTCTAAACACCACGCAAAGCGAGGCACTGAAGCAGGTAGTGCGCGACAGAAAGCACACCGCATTCGCGTACTCCATGAAGGACCTGCCGGGTTACAGTGGCGAGGCCGGCCCATTTCGCATCGAGTTGGACACGGATAAACCGATCGTTCAACCGCCGAGGCGCTATAGCCCGCGTGAACAACAAATCATAAAAGAAAAGACACAGGAGTTGGTGGAGGCGGGCATTGTGGTCGAGTACACAGGCCCCACCGTGTGTGCTGTCAATCCCGTCATAGCTGCGAAAAAGGACCCGGACACGGGCTTGTGGACGGGTGCGCGCATGGCGCAGGACTATCGGCCAGTCAACTCACACACCAAGCACGACAAGTACGGCCTGCACAGACCTGAAGATATATTTCAACGGGTCAAAGGCGCCAAGGTGTTCTCACACCTGGACTGCCGCCAAGGCTTTTTACAGGTGCCGCTCGATCCAGCAGATCAGCCAAAAACGGCGTTCTGGTGCGGCAACCGCCTCATGATGTACACCCGCATGCCGTACGGCCTGAAAAACGCCTCGGCAGCCTTTCAAAGGCGCGTGGATTACACATTAACCCGAGCAGGGCTAGATCACTGCGCAATAGGCTTCATTGATGACATTGTGATCTGGTCAGAGTCACCCGAGGAACACGCGCGGCACGTTGCAGCCGTGTTGGACTGTCTTGCGGCCTGCGGCTTGAGGGCCCACCCCGACAAGTCAATCTTCGGCGCTGACGTTATTGAATACCTAGGGCACAACCTGTCCGAACACGGCATCAGCCCTAGCCTGGCCAAGGTGGAGGCAATCATGGCGCTGCCCCCGCCGAAAAACGTGTCAGAGCTGCGCACCCAGTTGGGTTTTATCAATTACTATCGGTGCTATATCCCGAACATGAGCCGCCTGGCCCACGACTTGAACAAGTTGCTGAAGGCGGGCGAGCCATGGGCGTGGGGCCCGGATCAACAGGCTGCACACGATGCTATAAAGGCGGTGTTTGCCCAAGAGGGAGTCGTACTGCGCCCCATAGATTACAGCAAGCAGCTGATTTTACACACGGACTTCTCCAACCGTGGCATAGCTGCTGTGCTGGGGCAGTTAGACGACAACGGCAATGAGTACATGTGCGCGTGCATCTCGCGTTCACTGAATAAGCATGAAGCAAACTACTCCAGTTACAAAGGAGAGATGCTTGCGGCGGTATGGGCGATGAAAATGTTCCGCCACCATCTGATCGGTACAGACATACCGTTCCGCCTGGTCACTGACCACCAGCCGCTGCTGTATCTGATGAGCACCGAGGGGCTCACGGGACAGTACGCGCGCTTTGCCCTGGTGTTACAGGAGTACAACTTTACTGTCGAGCATAGGCCGGGGGTCACGCACCAAAACGCGGACACGCTGTCCCGTAACCCGTGCCCCAGTGCATTCGACGGCTCCGGCGCCAGGATTGATGAGGAGTCTGAGCCCAAGCCTTCCCCAACCGGTGATGGCAAGGAGATTGTAGCTTTGGCGTCTCGCTTGGCGCTGAGCGCTCAGCAGTGCCAGGCAGGGCGCGCCAGCATTCACGCCGCAAGGCCTGCGGCGGCCTTCAGCTCAGACCATATGCCCACTGCCGAGGAGGCGGTGTACGGCAACAATGGATGGCGGTATGAGGCATCTGACCCGCCGCTCGATCACGATCCGCCCGACTCAAAGCGCGCACGGCAACTGCTGCGTGCCCATGCGCTTGAATGGCGAGCCTCCCGCAAGCGTGAGTTGCGTCGGCAGCAGGCCATGCCTGCGAGTGCGAATGCCACGCACACCACTGCGGCCAGGGGCGGCGCTGATTTCTTCACCGCTGCGCTTAGGCAGGGCGTGACGCTGTACGAGGCTACCGGAGGTCTCTGCGTCGGCCTGGAGGCGTGCCTGTTGAACGGTGTACGGATCAATCGCTATTACTACTCTGACCCGCGACCGCAGGTGCGGCATGCGGCTTTCAGACGCATGGCCCACCTGAGTGCAGCGCACCCAAGCCTGTTCCCGCCTGAGGCGTGGAAGGATGCGACACTGCATGTCCCTGGAAGCGCGGCGGACATTTCTGAAACTGACCTGAGGATGGCCAGCTCCGTGGAAGGAGCGCAATGGCTCGTGATGGGTTTCTATAAGGAGGGAGATGCCGCGACACCGCAAGCCCTTCTGAGGCTTCGCGAGCTGCTAAGCCCCCTGGCAGGAGCACGGCCCCCAGCATTTGTCATTGGCAGCGCTGTGGACTCGCGCCCCTCCGCTGCCGAAGAGCAGCGCCCTCGCGACGCCGCCATACGAGATGCATTTGGGGAACCTGTGGTGACTGACGCAGCACGTTTCGGGTCTGGTGCTCACCAGCTCCACAAGTTATGGACAAACGTGTCCGATCCCGCTGCGCTCAGACACATCATCACGCTGGCACTAAGGCCAGCCGGCAACGACTTGCCGCAGCATCTGAACCCCGAGCACCGCGCGCCCACATTGGGAAAAGAGCTCCGCGCGCCCTATTACCCGTGCAGCACGGTTGGGCAGCCGGTTCGGGCACTGCTCCCGGGCGCCTTGGGAAAAGAGATCACAAGCGCGCAGCATGGCGCCATCTCGCCCCTGTATAACACAATCACGCAAGCGTATGAGTCCCCCACCGCCGACGAGTGTGAGCGCATCCTAGGCCTGAACCAGGGCGCAACCGCGGTGGGCAACATGGGAGAGAGCGACAGGCTGACGCTCCTCGCCCAAACCCCTGACGTGTCCTGGCTGGCCGGAATTATGGCGGCTGCGAGAGCACTGTCCGACGACGTGCCACGCACTGAGGGCAATGCAACCGCTTTCGTTACGCACGCCACGCCTCCACAAGCCACGAGCGGGCATGCTGCTGCTTTCGCCACAATGTCCCGGCCTGCTACTCCGTTGGCTGCGCTGGCCGCGGAGGGTCTGGACAGCGAAGCTAGGCAATCCGGCGATGGCGCCAAGGACATTTGGAACGATGAAGCCACGATGCACCTGCTGCGGCACGGCACACACCGTGATGGCCTATCTGAGGCCGAGAGGCGCCGCGCCACGCGCCGCGCCACACGGTATCGCATGCAGGGTGGCGAGCTGTCCATTCTGGGCTTGGACGGGCGCACCCGGCGCGTGCCCCCGCCGCCTGACAGGATGAGCATAGTCAAGAAAACGCATGATGAAACAGGCCATTTCGGCCGGCGCCGTACTCTGGCGCTACTGCTAAACTCGTACTGGTGGCCGCAGATCTCGGCGGACGTGGAGGCCGTTGTCAAACACTGCGAGGCCTGCGACCGGGTGAACGCCACATTTGGTTCACGCAACCCGCAGCTAAACCCGCTGCCGGTAGGAGGGCTGTTCTACCGATGGGGTGTGGACCTGTGTGGGCCCTTTGAAGCCACGCCACGGGGACACCGGTACGTCATGATTTGCGTGGAGCACTTTAGCAAGTATGTCATATTGGTGCCCATCAGCGACAAAGAGGCCGCATGCACCGCTTACGCCTTCCGGCAGCATGTGCTGGGACTTTACGGCGCGTGCGCGGAGGTGGTGACAGACCAAGGCAGTGAGTGGAAGGGGGAGTTTGCATCGCTGCTGCTTGAGTCGCTCATTGACCACCGCCAAACTTCGGCAGATCACCCGCAGGCCAATGGGCTAGCGGAGAGAGTCGTGCAGGTGTGTAAGCGGTCGTTGCGCAAGATAGCGCATGCCAATCAGGGCAGCAAGACCTGGGACGCGTACCTGCCGTATATCATGCTGGGCTATAACTGCTCTGTGCACTCGGCTACCAAGGTTAGCCCATACGCAATAATGCATGCTGTCGATCCGGTTATTCCGCCTGCAATTAAAGAGCGATTTGCTGATGAGGTCAACTTAGACGACCCCGATGCAGCCGCGCGTTCCATCATGCAGCGAGGAGCTGCCGTCAAGCGCAACATGACTATAGCAGGAGGTAACTTGCTCACGGCGCAGCACCGCGACAAGCTGCGCTACGCCTCACTGCGCACAGGAGGCATGCTGCCGGTGCTTAGGCGTTTCGAAATAGGTGACTATGTGTATTATCGCAACACAACTGCGAGGACCAGTCTAGAGGCCCAGGCGAGGCCCGAAATCTTTCGTGTCATTGAGACTCGCCCCACGGGCGTGCTTGTGCTAGAGGGCAAGTGCGGGACAACAATAACTGCACATGTGTCACACTGTGCGCCTTGTCACCTGCCCATAGCCGACCAGGAGGTGGACCCGCGGTTGGCACGGCCCACGCCCACGCACCACTGCGAGGTGTGCAAGTTTCCCGACGGTGAGGAATGGATGCTGCTGTGCGATGCGTGTGGCGCGGGGTGGCACACCTACTGCCTGAGCCCACCGCTCACCAGCATTCCTGAGGGTACGTGGGTGTGCCCGAACTGCACCAAGAAAGGGGTCACGCCCGAGGCTGTCGACGCCAAAGGCCCCGCACCTGCACCACGTCCCCTGGAGCCTCCTAGGCATCTGCGTCAGCTCATTGGCGCCACGGTCATGCGTGAGGGTACGGGCAGGGGCAGGCGCTCCAAGCGCACACTAGGGGTGGCGAGCTATGCAGGCAAGCGTGGCCGCGCCCACTATTTTACAGTTGAGTATGAGGATGGCTCGTCGGAAATGCTGACTGTGCCCGAGCTGCGTAGCAGGATCACCGCCCCACAGGCACCTCGCGCAGCGGTGGCCACAGCAGCGGAGCCGGAGTACGACCTTCAGCTTCCTGAGCAGGCGCGCACTGCGCTCTGCGCTCACATGCCTGGAGCTCAGCCGGATGACAAGGTGGAGCGACTGGCATATGCCGCGCGCACGGGATGCGTGCGCAATCACATCATGAGTGTGTCAGAAGTAGAGCAACTTTGCGAGGCGATTTCCCTAGACATCTTTCCAAGTGTGTTCTTTCCCTGGAAGTGCGATGATGGCATTAGCCAGTTTCTGCGCAATAAAGGTTGTTCAGTGAAGTTTGGCATGAAGAGTAGTGATGGCATTAGGCCCGCCGGGGTGAAGGGGTTTGCGAAGGCTATGGCTGACGGAGCTCTGGACGGTGCGGCGATCTTTGATGTTGTGCCGGAGGTGGCAGATGTAGCACTGCCGGCAGCTAGCAAGTTTGTGAAGGCTTTTGCCGCGGCCAGGTTGCCGTGGGAGTATGTGACGGAGGCCGACAAACCCCGCCTAAAGTGGCTGCGGTCCATGCAGCGCGATGAGAGGTTGATGATGGTTCCGTGTGATACCTGCATTTGGATAGTTGTATTTGCTTCGGCCATGGCACGGCGTGCATTGGTGGGCACGACCGGCACTCCTAATCTGCGTGTGAACATCTTTTCGAGCATCTTTTCTGGGTGATTTTCTTTTCTGGGTGCATTTTCTGCGTGATTTTCCTAACTTAGACCTACGCTTGAGCAGCCCCAGCGCATTTCATGCCGCTGGAGACTGGGGGGGGAGTCCCGCGTAGGCACGCGAAGCGCAAGCAGTCACATGTAGCGGCGCGTCAGCTGTCGTGACCTGGCAAGGGAGCGAAGGTGGCGTGTCGACTGACCCGCTGGTCAGGTGTGTTTACCTGCTTTTATCGGCGTGTATTTGAGCATTAGAACTGTTATGTGAACATTAGCAACAAGTTCCGGGTAAAGACGCGAGAGGAAGAACAGTGCAGATAACGCCGTACACCGATCTCGGGAGCGGTGCAGGCGTCTTGGCGTGTGCGAGGGCAGGCGAAGCCGTCTTTTGGCTCTCGCTCACATAGCGTGCGCCGTCGATTAAAGACCAGTCTTGTATCTGTAACGCTTAGAGTGTCCTATCGCTCAGCGTCTCCGCCAGTCGTCAGAATCACTGGCGCAATCATCAAGTAAGATCCCGGGGGTTGCGTTCACACGCCGCAGGGAGTCTTTGCCAGGGCTATACGCCTGAATCTTGTCAGCTGACGGCGGTCCACGAGGGACCGGAGCCCGCAGCGACGTCAACAGAACCAGTTCCCACGGGGACGAGGAGAAGATCGTGCCGGGACAGACCGCGGTGGTCGTGGGGCATCTGGAAAAGGAGAATTGGGGCGCGGGTGCGCGTGTGTTTCACGTCGGCAACTACGGGCTGCTGATTGTGGGTTGCCCTGATAACGGCAAGCACGCACGCCTGTCGCTCAACCGGCTGGAGGAGATTCTCGACAGGCCGCGCCTCGTGAGTGCGGCGGGCCTGGAGAATCTCCTCCAGCCGGTTGAGCGACAGGCGTGCGTGCTTGCCGTTATCAGGGCAACCCACAATCAGCAGCCCGTAGTTGCCGACGTGAAACACACGCGCACCCGCGCCCCAATTCTCCTTTTCCAGATGCCCCACGACCACCGCGGTCTGTCCCGGCACGATCTTCTCCTCGTCCCCCGTGGCACCCCGCAGAATGGTCACCTGCGGTTGGCCCTGATGCAGCTGGCCTCCCTGGTCGCCGCGGCCCGGGTGGTGCGGCCCCGGACGCGCGTGGTGCTGACCAGAGAAGTGCCGCTTGCGAAAGTCACGACGCCCCCCCTCAAGGCGTCCGCCCTCGAAGACTGACGGCCGGCCGCCCTGCTGCGGCTGCGGCTGGTCAGTGCTCCTCTCACGGGAGCGTGAGCGGCGAGGTCCACCGGTCGGAGCGGCGACACCCTTTGGCGGAACTAGCTCGGCCGCCTCTTCTTCAGGTGTGCGCTCGTGATACTCGTGATCGTCAGGCACTGAGGGCCACACACAAAAGAGGGCCACCCAAATCAGTTAGTGAAAGCGATCAACTTGCAATCACGAACTTGCGCGTCTGAGCACGATAGTCGCTGATTGTCAGCGATCAAAATACCCTGCGATGCTGAGTACTGACTCTAGCACAAAGCAAGGCAGGCCCAAGCAAGAACAAACTCAGCTGTTCGGTCTTTTGGCTGTGGGAACTGGTTCTGTTGACGTCGCTGCGGGCTCCGGTCCCTCGTGGACCGCCGTCAGCTGACAAGATTCAGGCGTATAGCCCTGGCAAAGACTCCCTGCGGCGTGTGAACGCAACCCCCGGGATCTTACTTGATGATTGCGCCAGTGATTCTGACGACTGGCGGAGACGCTGAGCGATAGGACACTCTAAGCGTTACAGATACAAGACTGGTCTTTAATCGACGGCGCACGCTATGTGAGCGAGAGCCAAAAGACGGCTTCGCCTGCCCTCGCACACGCCAAGACGCCTGCACCGCTCCCGAGATCGGTGTACGGCGTTATCTGCACTGTTCTTCCTCTCGCGTCCGTCTCTTCACCCGGAACTTGTTGCTAATGTTCACATAACAGTTCTAATGCTCAAATACACGCCGATAAAAGCAGGTAAACACACCTGACCAGCGGGTCAGTCGACACGCCACGTTCGCTCCCTTGCCAGGTCACGACAGGCGCCCCACTAACCGCTGCCGCGCTGCCAGGACCGAAGACGCACACCTGTGGGACTGCGAGGCCCTTGCCAGCTGCCGTGAAAGGTCACCTTTCACACCTGCCCGACCTGCAGGGGGGCGACCTGGTCTACCGGCGGCCACGCCCTAAGCACAAGAGCAGGGGAGGGGTGTGTGCAACTCGGCCTGGATCCAGGCCGAGTTGCACACCCCCCCCCCCCTGCACAAGAGGGACTTGGACGCCAGGGGAGCATACTACGTTCGATGGCGGCATGGAATGAATGGGTGGTGCTGCAGTGCATGTGTGGAGGCTGGGGTTTCACGGTGACCAGGTCAATCGGGCGGGGGCCCAGGCCACGCACGCGGGACAAGGCCCGCAGGGCTTGCGGGCATGGGTGGCAGGTGCAGGGGGCGCTGGTGCCCACTCAGTCGCCATGCGAGGTATTGCACATCGCCTGCGCGCAGCGCGTAATGTTCAGATGCTGAGTTAGGCCTTGCAAGCGGAGGGCAACTAGCGAGCGAGCGACTGCTGGCAGCCAGCTTCATGCGCTAGAGGACGCCTTGGTGGGAGCCAGCAGCGGGTACGAGTCGAGAGCTTGCGACGTTACGCCCGGCTGCGGCAGATTACAGCGCGCCGTTTGGATCAACATGAATAATGGCCCTGCGCGTGTGTCCGCGGGCCCTGTCTCCAATCACCCACGGTGACGCGTGCCGCCTCGCGCCCAGCAGCCGTCCGCATGGAGCCAGCCATCGTGCCCCGTTGTTCCCTGCCGCGGCCGTCTCTCATCTGCATGCAACACCTCCCGCGCGCATCTGCCTGCCCTAGCCCTGCACCATCGCGCTGAGCCGCCAGCCCGCCGCGTAGCCGTGCCGGCCGCTGTCCGCCTTGGCCGCCGCCACCGACTCCGCCACCCGGGCCTCCCGCCGCGCCGCCGCCTCCACCGCCTCGCGCGCCGCCGCCGCCGACTTGTCGGCCTCTACGGTGTTGCCGGCGGCCGCGGCGGCGCCCCCCTCGCGCTGCATCACCGCCGCCACCGCGCGCTTGCTCCGCGCCTCCGCCCACAGGTCGCCTGCAGTGGGTGTGGGTGTGAATACGGTACCAGCCAAAGCTAAACCAACGGAACTGGGCAAGGTGCAGGCAAGGGGGGCGGAAGCCAACCAAGCTGCCGCTGTGCTGTTGCGAAGCCCGCTCACGCGGGCGACAAACAGGGGCCTGGCCGCCACACAGCAGGCCACCGCGCGCCCCGTCCCTCCCCTTCCCGCCCCGCACGCACCGGCGGCATGCCGGCGCACCCGCGGCACCCGCCCCCTTGAGCCGCCCCCCCGCCACTACAGCTACAGCTTCTGCCGCTACTGCTACTGCCGCCGCTACTGCCACTGCCGCCGCTACTGCTACTGCCGCACCCGCTGCCCGCGCGAAGGCTGTGGCGCTGCGTGCCGCCTCCAGCGCGCTGTGGCTGTCCAGCAGCTGCGGGCTCAGGAAGCTGAGCGCCAGGTCGTTCAGCACGCCACACACCAGCTGTGTGGGCGTGGGCATTGGCGGGCGGGCGGGCGGGCGGGTGATCGGGTGGGTAGGTTGCAAGGGTGGTTTGCGAGGGCGGCACAAGAGAAATGTAACAGAGAGGGAGTTACAGCGGCGTGCATGTGCCTTGATGACCAATGCTAACAACCGCGGGGCGCCGCAGCGACGCCCGGCGGCGGCAACAACAGCGACCCGGCGCACGCACAGTCACGATCCGCCCCGCACTCGGCGCCAAGCGCATTAAGAGCAACCTCGCTGCAGCCCCTGCGGCGGCGCCACCGCCGCCGACACCGCCGCCGTACCTGCATGTGGCCCAGCCTCCGGTGGGCGGTGCGCAGTGCCTTGGACAGCTGCAGCGGTGGCAGCGCAGAAGGGTGTGGGCGTGGAGGTGGGGTGTGGGGCGTGGGAGGAGGGCCTGGCGGCGTGCGGTGTGCGGCCGGTGGGACGTGTGGGGGCAAAGACATGCGTGTGTAGGCAAGGCAGTGGCAGTAGCAGTGGCAGTAGCAGTAGCAGTGGCGGTAGCAGTGGAAGCGGCGGACGCCGTCCGAGGGTCTGGGCGCCCCTCACAGCACCGCCCCTCACAGCACCGCCCCTCACAGCACCGCGCCTCACCGCGCCCCACAGCACCGCGCCTCACCAGCGTGTTGGCTGCCGGGAGGTCGCCCTGCTGCGCCAGGCAGGCCGCGGACGCCAGCGCCGCCGCGCTGTCCTCCAGACCGCCCAGCCGCGGCGGCGCCGAACCTGGCGCCGCCACCGCACTGCACAGGAGGACAGGGTGGTGGTGGTGGTGGTGGTGATGGTGGTGGTGTGGGTTGCAAAGATGGCAAGAGAAGCGGGGCAGGGTAGCTGGGGGTGTAGCCATCCACGGATTTGAACACCATTAATTGTGGGGACGGACTGTGAATACCAGCCCAAACCTAAGACCAAGTCCAAGGGGTTAGCGGCAGCATGCAGGGGCGGTTTAGAGTTCGAGATCACGGGCCAGTGTTCGCAACACCACAACCAGTGGCACCGCAATCAATGGCCCGCACGCACCCGGCATAGAAGGGCCCCAGCGCCTCAATGGCCCGAGCCAGCCCCGGCCCCGGCCCCGCCGCCGCCGCCTGCCCCGGGTGGTGGTGTGGCCCCGCTGCCGCCGCCGCCGCCGCCTGCATGGCGTCATCCATGCTGAGGTGCGCCGCCGCCTCCAGCACGGAGGCCACCGCGGCGGCGGCGTGGTTGGGCGCGTGCTGCCGCGCCGCCTGCGAGGGACGTGGTCACGGGGTAGCAGTGGGGTTGGCGATGTGAATGCCAGCCCAACCTAAAGCACACCGAAACGGGCGGACCGCCCTATACCAGTCCGTGACACGACACTGCACATGCCCGGTGGCCCCTCCCCCTCCCCTTCCTCCGCCCCATGCCCCCCGCCCCATGCCGCGGGCCCCCACCTGGAAGTGCGCCGCCGCCGCGGCGTGTTCCCCCGTGGCGGCGCAGTACTGCCCCGTCAGCAGGTGGGCGGCCGGCAGCTGCGGCCCCAGCAGCCGCGGGTGCCGCTCGCACAGCGCCTGCGCGCGGAGCACCTCCTCCCGCGCCGCCGCCAGCTCGCCCTGTCGGGGCCGGGGTTTTGCAAAGACCGTACATAGAGATGGGGATGGGGCACACGGTCGGCGTCGGGGACCAGCAGCGGCGGCGTCAGCAGCGGCAACAGCAGCAGGGGCTGGTCTCGAGCCATGCACACAACTCCGCGTGTTCCCTATCTCACGTTTTTCAACACACGACTCCGTCCCGGTGCAAAGACAGCAAGTGGTTCCGAGCGCAGGTGCAGTGAGCAGTGGGCAGAGCGCCACCCCTCCATGCCCGCATGCGCGCGCGCAGGCAGCCACCCCACCCCACCCACCCGCGCCAGCAGCCCCTGCGCCCGGCACTGCAGCAGCATCAGCTGCAGCCGCAGCGCGGTACCCGCCGGCGCCAGCCGCTGCGGCGCCAGACCCTCCTCGTCAGCGCCGCCGCCACCGCCGTCGCCGTCCGCCAGGCCCGCTCGCCGCTTCAGCTGCTCCACCGCCGCCAGGCCTGCAGGGATGAGCACAGCGGGGGAAGCGGTGTGTGTGTTGCGAGTGTGTATGCGTCAGTGTGTGTGTAGTGCCTGTATACGCAGCAAGTGTCCTGCGGTGTCCTCCGGTGACCGGCCTGCCCGCCACCAACCTTGCGAGGCCCTCCCTCTCCCTCTCCTTCCCCTTCCCCTTCCCCTTCCCCTTCCCCTTCCCCTTCCCCTTCCCCTTCCCCTTCCCCTTCCCCGTCCCCGTCCCCTTCTCCCTCCCCCTTCCTCCCCCTCCCCTTCCCGCCCCGCCCCGCCCCACCCCGCTGCAGGTAGGCCTCCGTAAGCCGCGGCCGCCCGCCGCCCGGCCTCAGCGCCAGCGCCGCCACCAGGCACACCAGCGGCTCCAGGCACATGCCCGGCAGCTCGTACGGCGCCGCCGCCGCAGCGGCGGAGGACGAAGCGCCTGGCACGCGTCCGGGAAACAAAAACGCAAGGTAAGCTAGGCATAAGGCATAAAAACGCAAAAAAACAACTTGTGATCGGAATGAACTGCCCCCCAATCCACCCACCCGGCCCCTTACCCCCCTTGGGATGGTGTTCACAATCCCCGCCCACCCTCACCCGACTGCGCCGCCGCCAGCTGCTTCCATGTGGCGTCCAGGTTGGCGACCTGCGGCGGCGGCGGCACGCCCGGCGCGTCCGCCTCCTCCGGCGACAGCGGCGGCTGTTGCGGCGGCTTGTCGTCCTTGACCACCTCCACCACCTTGCCCGCTCGCAGCATGTACAGCACCTGTTGTGGTCGACTCGCGCGCGCGGCACAGGGAGGGAGGGTGGGAGGCCGGGGTGAGGCCACTCCGCGCCTGACTGAGCTCGGCGCTGGCTGACCACCCCGAGTAAGTGCCGCCTTCCGTCACTAGCTACCGTCCCGCCAACGGCAAGTACGGGAGAGGTTGGAATGCATAATCCGCCAACCACAGGAGGAGAAGACTCTCTTTTGGAGGAGAAGACACACACACGCACACGCACACGCACACGCACACGCACACACACGCACACGCACACACGCACACACACACACACACACACACGCACTCTGACCTGCAGCACGTTGTAGTGCAGCAGCGCCGTCAGGAAGCCCGTGGGACCCAGCACGCCGCCGCCGCCACCGCCACCTGCGCCGCCGCCGCCGCCGCCCGAGTCCGCCGCCGCCGCCGCCGCCGCCGCGCCCAGCACGCCGTTCAGCTGCTTGATGGCCGCGTCCGCCGCGGCGTCGTCCCAGCGGTCCAGCGCCAGCTGCGCCTG
This sequence comes from Chlamydomonas incerta, assembly GCA_016834605.1. Lineage (NCBI taxonomy): Eukaryota > Viridiplantae > Chlorophyta > Chlorophyceae > Chlamydomonadales > Chlamydomonadaceae > Chlamydomonas > Chlamydomonas incerta. Next base: position 1,911,256 of record JAEHOC010000009.1, read on the forward strand.
CAGCAGCAGCGCCGTCACGCGCTGCTGCGCCGCCGCGGCGCCGCCGCCGGCGCGCTCCGCGAAGGCCAGCGCCTGGCCGGCGGCGGCCTCGGCCTCGCGCGGCCGGCCCGCGCGGTGGTGGGCGGCGGCCTGGCGCTGCAGCAGGCGGCAGGCCCACACGCACACGGCGGCCCTGGTGCGACGTGCAGTGGGGGAGGTGGTGTGTGTGGGGTGGGTGGGGGAGAGGCGGGGCGGGAGAGGCGGGGCTCAAGTGTCCATCTGGGTCGGGAGCCCCACCTGCCAGCCAACCTCCCACCTATGCCACTACGCCGCCGTCCTTCAGCCTCCACACGTCCCTCCCTCCCTCCCTCCCGCCCCGCAGCCTTGCTCCCAGGGTTTGGGCTGCCCTGCCCTGCCCTGCACTGCACTGCACTGCTCACCACTCGCCGCTGCCCTGCGCCGACTGCCACAGCTCCGCCGCGGCCGCGTATGTGGCCAGCTCCCCCGCCTCGTCGCCCAGCAGCTGCTGCGCAGTTGCCAGCCGGTCCGCCACCTCGTACTTGATGCAGTAGCAGCCGATGAGGCTGCGGGACTGGCTTTGCTGCAGGGTGGGGGGGGGGGGTTCGTGGTGGTGGCGGGTGGGAGAAAGGGGTTTGCAGGTGGCATGGGGACGGTGCGGCCCTTCGAGTGCCGCGCCGCATTTCGAGAGTCCGGCAGCCTGGCGTCCGCGGTTTCCTGGTAGAAGGCACTCCGGGGCTCATGCTAGATGGCTGCACGCGCGCCTCGGGTGCTCACCGCGCGTAGCAGGTGGTTGCAGGCCTCCTTAACGTTGAAGGTGTGCTCCAGCATCAGCCGTGCCAGGTTCAGGCGCGCTTTGACCTCCACGTCCGGAGGCAGCACCTGGTTGACCAGCGCTTGGTAGCAATGCAGCGCTTGGATGGGACAGCCATCGTTCTCATAGCTCGCGGCCACTATTATGAGCCCCTCAGCCAACTTGCTTTGAGCCATGGTCGCTGGTCCGGGCCTTGGATGCGCAGCCAGTGCATACTACAGAGATATTATGGAATCAAAAAATATGTGCACAGGCTATGCGTTGACCGAAGCGTCGCACCGACGAGAATGCCGCTTCCCGCCCACAGCACGGCCCCGCCGGATGGGGGCCCGCGCCAAAAGTCGATGCCCCAATTGCTGGCAAACTGCGTACAATCAAATCAAATTCGCATGACTCTCTGACACAACGGAGAGATGAGGAGCAGCCGCAGCACGAGAAGCATCTAAAGCCGAACTCAATAGCGCATTGTTGGGCAGAAGTGCCAATAATGGCAGACTTTATGTTACCTATCCTTTCATATGATGATGAGGATACGGTAGAAGCGCCAGCGTCGGCGTCACAAGAATCTGGAATCTCGTCATCGCCGCTAGAGAAAGGCGCAGCCGATGCTTCAGGCGACGCTGGCACGGCAGATGACCGTGGTGGCGTTGCCGCTGCAGCAGCTGCACCCTCGCGGTCACCGGATCCTGAACCGACGGCGGCTGGGGGGTCGGGCAGCCAGCTGCTGGGTGCCGCCGCACGCACCGGCGCCGGTGCCGCAAGGACGGCGTCGACCGCTGCCTTGACGGGCGCAGGCCGGAGCATCTCGGGAGCCACCGGTGCAACACCATCCGCTGCTGCTGCCAGCACGGGGCCAGGCCAGGGGCAGTCAAAGGCGAAGGCCGGGAAGAAAGCAGCAGCGGCAAAGGCTCCGGCGCCAAAGGCCGCGGCGGCCGCGGCTCCCGCCGCCGCCGAGGACGAGGATGAGGTCCCCGCCCCGCCCGCCTCCACCTCCGCCTCCACCTCCACCGCTGTCACTTCCACAGCCCTCGCTGGCCGCGCCCTTGGCGCCGTCACCGCCGCCGAGCTCGCAGCAGCCGACGGCGCCGACGCGGACGTAGACGCCGACGGCGGCGGCGCCGACCTGCTCGACTTCGAGGCGCAGCGGCGGCGTGCCGTGTTCACGGCCATGCTGCTGCTGCTGGAGCGCGGCGCGGCGGACGAGGCGGCGCTGGGGCGGCTGGTGGCGCCCATGAGCGGCGCGGAGCTGCGTGGCGTGGCGGAGGAGCGCGTGCTGGCGGGTGCGCGGTCGTGTGGTTGTTTGCGGTTGTGTGCTTGTGAAGGGCGGTGCCGTGCTGGCCTGTGAGGGGCGCTACGGGGCTGGCCGGGGGCTGAGAGCTGCGATTAGAACCTCCGGCATGTGACCAGAGGCCTGACTCTCATGTCCCTGGGGTATTACCGGTATTACTTCACATGGCATGTCACATGGCATGTCACATGGCATGTCCCTGGATTCGTCGGCCCCTCGACCCCCTCGCTCGCACACACACACACACACGCGTACGTGTGCATGGCCCGCAGGCAAGTGCGGCAACCCGCTGTGCAGCCGGCTGCACAGCCTGCCGGCGCGGCCCGCCCGCGGCGGCTGGGACCCCTCCTTTGACTTCGCCGCCGCCCCCTCACCCGGCGGCGCCGCCGGCGGCAGTAGCAGCAGTAGCGGCAGTAGCGGGCACTTCTGCTGCGGCGGCTGCGAGGCGCTGGTGGCGGGGTACGCGGACGCGCTGGGCGAGGACCCGCTGGAGCGGCTGCGGCCGGGCGGCCGGGCGCTCATGGCCGCCAGCCACGCGCCGCGCAGGTGTGCGTGTGCGTGTGTGCGTGCGTGTGCGTGTGCGCTTGTGTGTGTTTTGGACAACACACGGAAACCAAACCCGCCCACTGTGCGCTTGTGCGTGCTGTGCGCTTGTGCGGGAGGCAGCGACCGGGCGGTGGGGTGACGGTGCCGAGCGGTGCCGCGGGCTGACCAGGAGGGCGGCAGTGTGTGAGTCATGCGGGTGGCTGGTGGGGCGGGGGGTGGGCGGGTGGGCTGCGTGGCTCGTGCACCTTACCGCACACATATCCGCACACGGGATGTAAATGCGCTTATACCTCGTACGCAATTCCCGAGCTATCCTGGGCGGGCTTCGTTACGTCGTCGCTGCCCCGGTGCGCTGATACACACCTGTTGTTTGCGCCTGCCGCGCAGGCCGGCGGGCATGCGCGACGTGGCGGCGCAGGGCGGCGGCGTGGCCACCATGATGAACGCCGTGGTGGAGCGCGACCCGGCCCGGGCGGCGGCGGAGGCGGCGGCGGGCGGCCGCGCGCTGGACCGCCGGGCGGCGGCTGCGGCCGTGGCGGCGGCGGTGGAGCCCGCGGACGGGGCGGCGCAGGAGGGCGGGGTGTCGGCGGCGGCGGTGGCGGCGGCGGGCGCGGTGGAGGGGTACGTGCCGAAGGCGCGCAGGGCGGCGGGTGCGGGGCCGCGCGGGGCCGTGTCCGCCGTGGTGTTGGAGGAGGGCGAGGAGGAGGGAGGTGGCGAGGGCAAGCCGGCGGGGCGGCGGCTGTCGCCGGCGGCGGCAGCGGCGGCGTCGGCGTCGGCGGGGGCGCCTCCAAAGCCGGTGCTGAAGAAGGCGAGCAGCGCCAAGGTGGTGCTGGGGGCGTCAGTGGCGGCGGCGGTGGCGGCGGCGGGCGGAGAGGCGGTGGAGCAGCGGCGCGTCAGGTTCGGACCCAAGGTGCGTGCTGGGCTGGGCCGGGAGCGGGGAGGAGGGGTAGGGGTAAAGAGGGGAGACAGGGGACTTCCCGGCACACCCGGGCGGCGGCAGGCCGAGGGAGGGATGGCTGTGTGGGAGCTGCAGTCGCGGCCAGCGGTCAGGGGAGCGGCACGAGCACTTCAACGTGGCTTGCTAGCTGACCCCTGCGTGTTTGTCTGTGTATGTGTGTTGGGTGTGTGGCGGCTGTGTTGAATCGCGCGCAGGTGGAGTTCGGCATGCCCGCGGCGCCAGCTGGCGCCGGCTCACGCGCCGTGTCCTTCGCAGACCGGGCGGCGGCGGCGCGCGAAGCCGCCGCTACAGCCGCTGCAACAGCCGCCGCTGCTGCCGCCGCTGCTGCCACTGCGGCCGCCACTGCGGCCGCCACGGCTGCCGCTGCTGCCACCCCTGGTGGTGCCCCTGGCAACGCGGCGGCTGCGGCTGCGGCTGCAGCTGCGGCTGCAGGCGCTGCTACTGCCGCGCCGCAGCAGCCGTTGCTGGTGTTTGACGTTGAGAACTCGGACGAGGAGGCCGGCGCCAGCGGCACCAGCGGCGAGGCGGCGGCGAGCCTGGGCCGGCAGCGGGGGCCCGCCAAGGGGCCGCGCGGCGTGCTGCGGGTGGCTGAGGTGGCGGAGGTGCTGCGGGACGGCGTGGCGGAGGGGCGTGAGGAGGCGGAGGCGGCGGAGGACGAGGACGACGAGGAGGAGGAGAGGCCACGGGCCAGCGGCAGTGGCGGCGGCAGCGACACGGCGGCGTCCACGGGGCTGTCGGATGAGGCGCTGAGCGCAGCGGTGAACGGTGAGTTTCATATATTATATTAAAAACAATCAAGCAGACGGACAAGCATATATTGTATGTGTGCGTGAATGAATTGTGTGCGGCAACACGTCAATGATGGACGTGTGCTTGTGGGGTGTGTTCTCAGCCGCGCTGTGCTCACCGCCCACCCACCCACCCACCCCGCCATGGCACATCTGAACCCCACACTGGTTTAGCTTGTGGCTGGCACTCACAACCCCAACCCCGCCCCTGCGCCACTCTGCAGAGGTGCTGCCGCCCAGCAAGCCGCCGCGCGCGCTGCGCATGTGGTTCCCGCCCGCGGCTGGCGGCGTGGGCGTCAGCAAGCGCGGCGGCGCGAAACGCGGCGCAGCTGCCGCGTCCGCCGCACAACGGCCGGCCGCACCACCTGCTGCCGGCACTTCCACCTCCAAATCCACCTCCGCCACCATGCCATCAGCATCCGCCGGTGCCGCGGTCGCGGCCGGGGTCCCGCCGCCATCTGCTGGTCGCACGGCGAGTGCGGCACCGGTGACACCCGCACCACCGGCGGCAGCAGTGGCGGCGCCAGCCCCCGGTGGCGGCGCAGCAGGGGCGGGCGGCGGCGCGCGGTCTGCAGCACCTGGAGCACCCGCACCAGCACCGGGGCGTGCATCAGCGTCAGTGTCGGCACCAGCACCAGCAAGGGCCACGTCATCGCCAGGAACACCACCCGCATCAACTTCAACTTCAACTTCAACTTCAACGATAGCAACAGCAACAGCAACAGCAACAGCAGCAGCGCCGGGCGCTGACGCGCCAGGCGGCGGGCGGCTGCGGCGGTTCCTGCCGCAGGCGCCGCCGCGGCGCAAGGTGGTGTACCTGGACGAGGCGGTGGCGGCGGGCGCGAGCACGGGCGGCGGCAGCAGCAGTGGCGCCGATGGTGGCGGTGCAGCCGCAAGCTTATCCGCAGGACCTGCCGCAGGCGACGGCGTGGCGTCCGCGAGCGTGAACTCGGCACGGCGGGCGCCGCAGCCGCAGCGGCAGCCTGTGGCCGCGGCGGCCGCGGGCAGCCCAGCAGGCGCCCCCCGCTACTGCCGCTACAGCTGCCGCAGCCGCTACTGCCACGCCTGCGCCTGCAACACCAGCATCCACCTCCTCCTCGACCGCCGCTGCTGCAGCCTCTACCAGCGGAGGCGCCACCTCTTGCAGCACCGCCTCTCACAGCACCGCTGCCACGGCGCCCGCCACGGCACCCGTCGCGGTACCCGCCACGGCACCCACCACGGCAGCAGCGCCTCCGGGGGCGCCGCCGCAGCCCCAGCAGCCCCAGCAGCCGCCGGGCGAGCCGGGGGGCGAGCCCAGCGCGCCGCCGAAGGTGCACGTGATCCGCATCCCCAGCGGCAAGCGGCCGCCGGGCGGCGGCGTGCCCATCCCGCCCGAGCAGCGGCCCTATTTCTCTGAAGAGGAGGAGGAGGACCAGGACGACGACGATGAGGATGGCGAGGGCGGCGGCGGCGGCCGGCGGCGCGAGGACGAGTTCGTACACGACGACCGCGACGCGGACGAGATGGCGGATGACCTGTACTACGGCTCGTTGCGGGCGGTTGACGAGGAGGAGGACGAGCAGGCCGAGCTGGACGAGCAGGGCACAGGCGGCGGTGGAAGCGGGAGTGACGGCGAGGGTGAGGGCGAGGGTGCGGGCGTGCGCAAGGGCGGGAGAAGCGCGCAGCCCGTGTCAGCGGCGGGTGGCGGCTGCGCTCGGCCGCCCGCGGCGGCGGCGGCCGCTGTGAAGCAGCCGGCGGCGGCAACCAGAGCGCAGCAGCGGCCGCGGGGCGCGGTGGCAGCCACGGTCGTGACGGCGGGGCCCGGTGCAAGCAAGGCAGGCGCCAATGGCTTGGCGACGAAGCCGGGGCCTGTAGCGGGGCCGGGGGCGCCGGGCAAGGCGGAGGGCGGCTCGAGCAAGGCGGCGAGCCTGTGGAAGGAGAAGCGCGAGCAGCAGCGGCGGCAGGCGGCGCAGGAGCTGCAGGCACTCCGGCAGCTGACGGCGCCGGCGCCTGCCGAGCAGCAGCAGCAGCGGCAGCAGCCACCGCGGCGCCGCGTGGCGCCCGCTGCCAGCGCAGGCTCAGCACCCGCCGCGGCGGACGAGGCAGTGGCTTTTGCTAAAGGCGAGCCGCAGCCGTCACAGCAGGCGCAGGCGGCGGAGCCGCCTGCGGGGCAGCAGCCCGAGCTCCAGGCCGCCGCCGGAGCCCCACCAGGGGAGTGTGAGTCGGGCGCCGCCGCCACCACCACCACCGCTGCCGCCAGCGCCAGCACCAGTGGCAAGGGGCCGGGCGAGGCCAACGGCGCCGCCGCAGCGCCTGGGCCGGGGCCGGCGGATGAGGCGGCGCCGGGGCCGGAGGAGGAGCAGGAGGTGGAGGAGCCCTGGCTGCTGCGCGACGACCTGGACAGCGACGCCGACAGCGAGCTGGACGACACCGCCTCCAACGCCTCGTCACAAGATGACTACAACTTCAAGTGAGATAGCAAGATAGGGGCGAGGGGGAGAGGGGCGGGGTGACGAGCTCTAATTTACAGTTCAAGCGAAGACCAAACCCGCTGCATGCGCGGGCAGCTTCTCAGTAGACTTGCTTGCTGATGGAGCATGTGCCGCTCCACGCCTGCTGCCTACCCTGCCACACTACTTGCCGGCTTGGCAAACCCACCCCAGAGCTGTTTCCTCAATCAGCCAATCATCTCTGTGGCCTCCACCCGCGCTCTGTACCCTACAACTCCCTGACCCTGCAACCCCTGCCCGCCCCTATCAAACGTTCCCACCCCACCCCCGCCCCCTCTTCTCGTCTTAGTCCATCATGCATGGAACCCCCACCCGCCCCCAACCCCGCACCGCCACGCCCCGCAGGGCCATGCTGCCCTACTTCCGGCGCACCACGGCGCACTACCACGCCGTGCTCAGCCCCTTCAACGGCGTGCAGATGGCGCTGTGCGGCTGGACCAACGGCCGCACCGTGGCCTTCGTGGGCGGCGTGGGGCTGGGGCCCATGCAGGACCCAGGTGCGGGCGGGCGTGTGTGCGGGTGCGGGCGGGCGTATGCGGGTGTGTAGGCGTGAGGGCGGGCGGGCGGGAGTAAGGGAGGGAGGGAGCGGGTGGCTGGGGGCTGCAAGGAGGGTACGGTACGAGAAGTGTGGCAGGGAAGACAGCTGGCGTAGGTGCGCGGAGGGGGTGCAGGCAGGTAGGGACATGTCGGGGCCGCCAGCGGCAGTGGGGGCAGGCGGGTAGCGGCAAGGGGCGCCCCAGTTGCTGGAGCTGGAGGCCGGGAGAGGGCTTGCGGTCAAAACCCTAACCCCGTACTTGCCGCGGACACGCACGCCCCGTACACACAGGCCCGGCGCTGCCCGACTCGGCCTACGCGTACGATGACGTGGGCGGCGGCGGCGGCGTGGCGGACCCGGCGGTGGTGCAGCAGCGCGGCGTGCTGCTGCAGCTGCTGGCGGCGCCGATGCGGGAGGTGTGCGGCGGGCTGCGCGTGCGCGTGGCGGCGTCCTACGTGGACCGCAAGCTGGCGGCGCTGGTGTCCACCTTCAGGCGAGTGAGGGGGGGAAGAAGGAGGAGGAGGGGGAGGAGGAGGAAGGGGAGGAGTGCGACGAGGGGGTGGGAAGGCCGGGAGGGAGGTGGGCAGGACAGGGCAAGTCGCTGGTCCGGAAGCGCGCGTGCCTGCCGCGTCACCCCATCCCAAGTTCCCAACCCAACTCCAACCCAGATCCAATCCGTCCCCACCATAATCCAGCGCACCCAGGGGCTTGCGGTCACAATTTCCACCCCATACGCACACGGTCCCGCTGTGCCGTGCCGTCATCGACTTCATAACCCCCTGCAATCCCACCCTTATGCCCCCCTCCCTCCCGTGTGCCGCTGCGCCCCTGCAGGCTGTCCGGCCCCGTGCCCTCCTTCAAGCCGGCGCAGTGGCAGCTGCTGGCGCTGGCGCTGCTGGCCGCGCTGTCGCGCCACCACATCCCCGCGCTGCGGGCCAGCCTCTACGCCCCCGCCGCCGCCACCGCCACCGCCGCCGCCGCGGCTACAGCGGCAGCGCCCAGCGCTGGCGCAGGCGCTGCGGCTCCTGTGGACGCGGCGGCCGGGCAGGCGGCGGTAGCAGCTGGGCAGGCGGAGGCGGAGGCGGGGGTGGAGGCGGAGGCGGAGGCGCAGGTGCCGCGGCTGCGCGCGGGCGCCTCGCTGCACGCCGCCAGCGCGCACCCCAAGCTGTTGGGGCTGCTGGAGCGGGCGGGCTTCGACGTGCACTACCTGGCCGCGCTAGTTGAGCTGGTCAGCTCGCCCGACCTGTGAGGCGGCGCCGCGCTTCATTCCCAGGGGCCCGGGTGTACGGTGTGTGTGTGTTTCCGTACATGGCGCTGGGATACTGGGCAATCGCAGGATGGTCACAGAGGGCATGCGCGCGAGGGAGTGTGGGATGCGTGAGCGGACGGAGAGCGGGCGGGAGAGGGGCTGGGAGAGCGGCTGGGGGGTTTGGCAGGTGAGCTGTGGTTCGGTCACACTCCCGGATCCACCCGGATGCACCGATGGAGCCAGTGATGCCTGGTGTGGCGGCGGATGTGCATAATGACACACAGCATGAATGCTTTACCTTGAACGTGTGTGGGGAGGGGTGGCCGGGGTTCGGTTCACCATCGACATATGCGACCGGATGAACGAACTGGTTGGAGGAGGTCAAGGCATGGACCGCGAGACGGGGCCGAATGACACGCATGGTAGAAGCGGCGGCCCTGCGCGAGAAAGGCACCAAGACGACTGTCGGCAATTACTGATACTAACAACTGAATAACTCGCATGGTACTGGGCCAAACAATGTCGACCAGCATTTTGGTTGACACCGACAGCACCGGAGCCCCTGGCGCAGCATGCCACTGGAAGCGTTTGTCTATCGAACTCATAGAGCACATTGCTGCGGCCTTGCATCCGAACGAGGTAGCCACGGGGCTTAAGCTGGTCGATGCCGACACCGCAGCGGCCCTGCGCGACAGCTACAAGACCCTACACTTGGCACATCCAAACAGCGCTGTGTGGATGTATGATAACGTTCCCCATCGGGCCCAGCAGCCGTGGCCGGGCCCCGCGTTCGTAGCGCATTGGGGCCAGCCCCAGCCCTGGCGCGCTCTCTCGCTCATGCAGCGCGAGCGACTGCTGTGCCTGGCCGCGTCCTCGGGCCACGTAGCCAGCCTGGACGCAGCTCTGGCGCACTGCGGCTGCACGCTCACGTCGGAGGCGGTGACTGCCGCGGCTGCAGCGGGCAACGCAACCGGCTGTGAGCGGCTGCTCGGCGCTGGAGGCGTAGTCGCCGACTGGCGGCTTTGGGGGCCTGTCAAAGCCGCGGCGGAGGCCGGGCACCTGCCGGTGCTGCAGCTGCTTGAGCGAAATGCACACACTGAAGATGAGCGCAGAATGTTCGATGACGCCTCTGCAGAGGGTGCCTGCGCGGGCGGGCACGCCGACATCTTGGCCTGGCAGCAGCGGGCACACGGCTACCGCCCTAAACTTGTAGGTGCGCAGGCGGCGGCGGCGGCGGGCCAGGTGGCGATGCTGGAGCTGCTGCTGCCGCCACCGCCGCCGCCGCCGCCGCATGAATTGCATCCAGCGCCGGGGCCGACGACATCGGCGGCTGGTGACGGGGACCGCTTTCGCCTGGATCACGACTTGCTGTGGGGACCGGACGCAGCAGCACCAGCGGCAGCAGCAGCAGCAGTCGGTGATGACGAACGGCGGCGTGCTTACGCGAGGCTGAGGCTGCTCCAAGGCATCATTCACGGCTGTCCGGTGGAGGTGCTGCAGCGCCACTATGAGCCGCTGAGCCGGGGCTGGGTGCCTGCCCGGACGGCGGAGGGCGCGGCTGCTGCTGGAGCCGCCCCGGGCGGCAGTGCAGCAGGCGGCGCGCTCCTGCGATGGCCCAGCAGAATTCTGGCAGACGCCCTTCGAAGCCCCACGGCATGCTGGCGGGCCAAGCTGGATTTCCTGCTGTCAGCATGGGGGCCGCACGTGACCGACAAGCTGATTCGGGACGGGGCGGCATGCGGCAAGGCTGTCCAGGCCGCGACCGACACTCCAGACTGCCTGCAGCGCCTGCGGTGCCTGCGCGCCCACGGGTTTCAGTTTAACGCCCGCGCGGCTGTGTGCGTCAGCCGGCGTGGGCATGCCGAGGCGATGGCGTATCTGTGGGACGAGTGCGGGGTGCCAGGCCCCATGGCCACTCCAGACCCTGTCGGCGAGTCCCTGCGCGAGTGCAGCCAGACTGTGGTGTACGGCTCCAAGCGTGAGGTGGGCGTACGGTTACTGCGCATACTGCAGCTGCTGGCGGCGCGCGGGGCTGTGCTTTCAGCCGAGCACGCGGTCATAGCTGCGGATTGCCCGGGGCCGGAGCCGATGCTCCTGTACTTGGCGGAGGTGGCGGAGCCGGTGACGGAGCGGGGAGGGGATCTCTGGGATGAGGCATTCAGCTGCGCCGCGCAGAATGGCGCCGGCCTGGCCGCGCTGCGCGTGCTGCGGCAGCGACGCGGCGCGGCGGTGGACCCGGCGGCGGTGGCGGAGGGCGGCAGCGAGGAGGCGCTGGACTGGGCGGCGGCGGAGTTGGTGGCGGAGGGCAGCGGGCTGCGGGTGAGTGGGGTTGACGGACCGGATGATCATGTTGGATGTGGGCATCTCGACCTGCACCGTGACGGCGGTGGAAGGGCTGGCGGGCTAGAGCGGTGGCGGCATGCGCTTGCCTTCTTCAGAGGGCGGGGGCGGGGGGCGGGTGTTTGGGGCGGCGGTGCAGCCACCACCGCACACCCGCGACGCTGCGCGTGCGTGTCTGGTTTGAGGCTTTGGTGGCGGGTGCGCAGTCGCGTGCACCAGGCTTGCTTACGTTGCTGTGCCGCGCTAGCACTCAACCGTTGAATACTCTTGAACATTAAGGCTCCTGGAAACAACTGCGCACCTGGAGAGATACCTCGCTTCTCTATCTGTTACTAACTGTCTTCGCAACTGCCGCCCCTGCTGTGTGCTGTGTGCCCTGAACCGCAGCCGCTGAGCCATGTGTCCGCCCGGCACGTTGCCTTCAGCGGAAACACCGCATGTCTTGCGTGGCTGCGGAGCCGCGCGCTGCTGCCGCCCGGGCTGTAGCAGGGACGGGAATAGCGCCTGCGTGGGGTTATGGTGTCGTGCCGTGGCGTGCCGTGCTGCACTGGAGGTGGGAGGTGGGCCGGGGTTGGGTGCTGGAATAGCTGGCTGCCGGTCTCTCTAGCTACTTGGGTGTTTGTGTGGATGGGGGAAGGGGATCAGGGGAGGACCTGGCGGCGTGCGAGGGCAGGGGGCCCGTTTGTAACCTTCGGGTCTTACTCCGAGTCATCCTGCAGGCGTGCGTGTTTTGGCACGTGGACTCTGAGGGTGGGAAGAGGGATGTGAAGGCCGTTGTGAAGGTGCCCGAGAGTACGACAGTGATGGGCGAAGCGAATGCGGTGCAAACACGCCAACAACACAACACAACCGGCGGCGAGGGTTGCGATACACTTGCTGGGGAGTTTTTCTGTTGCTGTCAACATAGCAAGAAACAGAGGAGAAGCACGCAACAGAGCGCCGGCACACTCGCACCAGCACGCTGCAGGACGGGTCTCGGGCCCCACTCTGGCATCTGCTCGCCGACCGCCACGCCCGCCCGCCCACCCAACCGGCTGCGCGCACTGAACCAGCAACAAAGCAGACCCGCTGCCGCACGGGAAGCACCGCAGGCGCACGACCCAGCGCAGATCATGCGTGCCGCCATGGTGGGTGTGTCCTACATGCTTGCTAGACCCGAACGGACGGGACGCCAGACATCGCAGCGCTACCACTGTCGCCGCGCACACCTGCCCGGAGTTACCCACACATACAAGCGCACGAACATACCGGAAGCGCATTCCAAATGCACATTTCCAAGGCACACACTGAATGCTAAATGTGAATGTGACACAGGGTGACAGTGACTGTTGTCCTGCTGCAGCCAGTCCGGTTGTCCGGCTGACCGCCGAGCGGAGGGCGGGAGCAGGGGATTTGAGAGGGGCAGCCCAGGCGGGTGATTCCTGACACGGACCCCCAATGGAAAGAAACTAGGAGCATGGCCGCGTCAATCCATCAGTCCAACTCCAACCCGAAGTCCTACGCCACACCTTCACCACCTGAGCACATCCCCCTTCCAACTTGTCTGTGGCAACGCCTCTCCCGCCCTCTCTCGCTCCCTCTCTCGCTCCCACTCTCGCTCCCTCTCTCGATCCCTCTATCTGCCCCGCTCCACGCCCGCCTTTGCGCTCTTGGCTGTCTCGCACTCTGCGCTCTTGGCTGTCTCGCACTCTCACGCTAATCGCCGACCGCCAGCCAGCGCACTCCCCACCGGCGGAGTAACTCCGGCCTGAGTACGCCGCAGTGCCCCCCTCGCACATGACCGACTCTATTTCTGATGGACACATCACGCCCGGCGCATTCAACCACTCGGCCCTGACCCCGTCACACGCAGCACACCAGTAATAACATCCACGTACCCGTTCTGACGACACCAGAGACGGCACAGCCAGCATAGCAACCCAGTAGTAATGCACACACTCTGCGGGTTTCAATCCGTTTTCCCAACACGCACACAGTTACCTTTGTGCACACACACACGACGCACAAATGCATCCTGCCCAGTGCCCCATGCGGTGCCGTACTGTCGCCCCGGCTCCCGCCCAGTCACCCCCGAGGCCGCTTCCCTGCGGACGCTGGGCCCGCCCCCGGCCCAGGCCCCGGCGCCCGCTTGCCACCTCCCGCCCCTGCCCCTGCCCCTGCCCCCAGCCCCGCTCCCGCTCCTGCTGCGCCCACGGCCCCTCTGACTCGGGCCCACTGGAAGAAGTCGCAGCGGCCCTGGGGCGGCAGCCCGTCCGGACGTGCGCAGCACCAAAACTGGGGGTCGGGTGGGGGAGGGGGCAGACGCGTGAAGACTGGACAGCGGCACACGAGCACGGTACGGCACGGCTTGATTCCCCGACGGGATGTGTGGAGACTGACCCCGCATGGATGTGACATGCGCCTTGGGGGGCGGCGATGCAGCACACGCGCCAGGGGCCCACACCCACCCACCCGCACCCACCCACCCAGTCACGCCCCCACCCACCTGGCGGCCATTGTTCTCGCCCTTCTTCTTCACGGTGCGGATGACACAGGGCTCGCCGTGCCCCGGGCACCTGCGCGGGGTGGGGTGGGGTGGTGGGCGGCAGGGCGGGCGATGGCGGTTGGTGTTGTGGTGGTCTGGCACACATCCCACCAAACCCCCGCCCCATCCCTCCGATCGCTCACTTGGGTGGTTTCATCTGGTGCTGGATCTGCCGCCAAGCCGCCGCCACCACAGCCCCCGGCGGCAGTGTCTCAGCCCCGCCTCCGCCTCCGCCGCCTCCGCCTCCCGCGGCAGCTCCAGTGCCGCCCCCAGCTGGTGCCGCTCCTGCGCCTGCTGCTATCCCTGCTCCTGCTGCTTCGGCTGCGGCAGTGTTGATGGATGCTGCTGCCAGCGGGGCTGCTGCAACCAGCTGAGGCCAGCTAGCGGCGGCGCGCAGCGACGAGGAGCCAGCGCAGCCGGGCTCTGGCTGCGACGCTGCCTGTAGCAGCACCACCTGTGACTGCGGCGCCAGCTCACACTGCGGCGCTGACCCCGCAGCCGGCGCCGGCGCCGCAGAAGCCCAGGCTGCTGGGTCGTGGGCGGTCGTGGCAGCGGTCATCATGCTTGCTGCTACTGCCGCTGGCGGCGGCGCCGCCGCCGGGGCGTCGCCTGCATCAGGTCCGGCGGCGGGCGTGTCGCCGCCGTCGCCCGTCAGGTCAATGGTCTGGGGGCTACTGCCGCCGCCGCCACCACCGCCACCACCGCCGCCGCCGCCACCACCGCCGCCGCCGCCACAATGCCCGGGTGACGAGGGCCGAGCCGCGGCCCAGCCGGCGCGCAGCTGCGGCTGGCTGCCGTGCAGCGGCGCGCCGGCGGCCTGCCCTCCTCCAGCAGCGGCGGCAGCAGTAGCAGTCGCCGCGGGGCGCGGGCCGGAGGCGGCCTGGGGCCGCATGAATGCGGTCAGCTTGCGCTGGCTGCTACTGCTGGCGGCGACGGTACCGGCGCCCTTGCCGGCCTTGGCTGTAGCAGCGGCGCCAGCTCCAGGGCGCGGCGGCGGCGCCGGCCTGCTCGTCGTGCCCAAAGCGCTGCTACTGCCGGCACGCGGCGGCGCCGCCGCAGCGGCATCGGCAGTAGCGGGCGCGGACCCGGCGGCGGCAGTAGCGGTGCCCGCCCGGGACAGGCATGACAGCAGGGTGGCCTGGCGGGTGGCGTCAAACATGAAGCGCGTGCTCAGGGCCGGCGGCGGCGGCAGCGGCATGCTACAGCCGGCGCCCGAGCCGCTGCTGCCGCCTGCTACTGCCACCTGAGGCGGCTGTGACTGCCCCGGGGCCGCTGCTACTGCCGAGGCTGCTGCCGCCGCCGCTTCCCACTCCTCATCCGGCAGGTCCAGGTCCACCCACAGCGGCGCGTGGTCGCTGCCCTGGACGTCCATCATGATGTCCTGGCGGCGGCGGCGGCGGGCACGAGGGCGGCGGCGGTGCGTAGTGGTGGTGGTGGTGGGGCCGGTGAGAAAACATGCCAAAACGCAAGCACGGACAAACGGCATGCGCTTTGAAGCAGGACAGGGGAAACATGCAGCCAACGAGCTGTGACCTCGTCACAACGCCCGTACGGCACGCTTAGATTGACCGCCCCCCCACGCGGGTCTGGCAAACGTGGCGGCGCAGGTGGCGGGTGCCTCCGGGCGACAGTCCGAGTCACTCACCGCGCCGACGACCCACGGCAAGCAGCAGCGGGGCGCTGCAGCCGGCGAGGCGGCCGTAGCAGCTGCATCTGCGGCTGCTGCCCCCGCTGCCGGCGCGTCCACCTTCACCGCCGCCCCCGCCTCCTCCTTCTCCGCCGCCGCCATAGCCGCCGCCGCCGCCGCCAGGGCCGCGGGCGTGCCGTCGGCCGCCAGGATGAGGTCGATGCGCGACCCGAAGTTGTTGACGCGGGCGCCCGAGCTGGTGTTCCAACACGTGTAGGCGTCACGCCTGCCCCCGAGGGAAAGGAAGAGTGAAATGGTGAGGTAAACTGTGTCGTGGTATATCGTATCGTGTTTTGCGGAGCACGCGACCATGCAGCTTGTCGGCACTTGCACGCGGCCGCACGCCGCAACACACTCCTCTCGTCCCCCGCCACCCAGGGCCGCCCGCCCGCCGCCGCCGCCACGCACCGGTTCGGGTGGAAGGCTCGGAAGGTGTCCACAAAGGGCGGCAGAGGCTGCTGCTGCTGCTGTTCCTGCTGCATGCGCGCGCCGCCTGCCGCCCCGCCCTCTGCTGCGCCGCCGCCGGCGCACTCGGCTTCAGGCCCGCTGTCGCGCCCCGCGGAAGCTGAGCGCTGCCGCCGCCACTGCCCCCCTGCAGCCTGCGCCTCTGCCTGCGCCTCCTCCTCCACCTGCGCCTGCCGGACGCCATCCCACCACCCATCCTCCTCGCTGCCCGCCTCCTCCGCCTCCGCCTCTGCCTCTGCCTCCTCATATGCTGCTGCTGCCGCCGCTTCGTCCGGGCGTTCGCTGCCTAGCCGCCAGTCAGCCGCCGCCGCGTTGGACCCACCCGCGGCCAGACCTCCTGCCACCGCCGCCGCGCCCCACTCCGCGTCCCCGACTGAGTTGGAGCCCCCTGCGCCCCCGCCGCCTCTTCCTCCGCCCTCTCCCTCTTTCCCCTCCCGCTCGCGCTCCCGCTCCCGCTCCCGCTCGCACTCCCGCTCCCGCTCGCACTCCCGCTCTCCACGGCCGCGCGGCCGGCCCCGGCCCCGCCGCAGCAGCGCGTTGAGCCACAGTCGGTCGGGGCGGCCGGGCTCGAAGGTGCGGGGTGTGGCGCCGGCGCGGTCGAGCATCCCCGGGCTGATGTTGAAGTCTCCCAGCACCACCACCCGCCGGCCCGCCGCCAGGAAGCCGTCCAGGCGGTGCTGCAGCGCCTGGGGTGGGAGGTGCGTGGGTGCGTGGGGGCGTGTGTTTGTGCATGAGGGTCCGTGGTTGCGGCCGGGCAAGGCGGTTCGCGGCTGCGCAGGTCCTCCCACCGCCACCTCCCTCCTCCCTCCTCCCTCCTCCCTCCTCCCTCCTCCCTCCTCCCTCCTCCCTCCTCCCTCCTCCCTCCTCCCTCCTCCCTCCTCCCTCCTCCCTCCTCCCTCCTCCCTCCTCCCTCCTCCCTCCTCCCTCCTCCCTCCTCCCTCCCTCCTCCTCCTCCCTCCTCCCTCCTGCCTCCTGCCTCCTCCTCCTCCCTCCTCCCTCCTCCCTCCTCCCTCCTCCCTCCTCCCTCCTGCCTCCTGCCTCCTGCCTCCTGCCTCCTGCCTCCTGCCTCCTGCCTCCTGCCTCCTGCCTCCTGCCTCCTGCCTCCTGCCTCCTGCCTCCTGCCTCCTGCCTCCTGCCTCCTGCCTCCTCCCTCCTCCCACCCACCTGGAAGAAGGTCATCTTGAACGCGCCCCGCTCCTCCGCGCGCTCCTCGCTGGTGATGGCGGGCCCGTACACGTTGACCAGCACCAGCGGCCCGTGCTCTGTCACCACCACCCGCCCCTCGCCGTCCAGCGCCCGCAGCTCCTCCGGCCCCAGGCCCAGGCCGGAGGCGCGCCAGAAGCGCGGGCCGGGCGGCGCGCCCACCGCGGGCGCGGCCGCCGCTGCCGCTGCCTGGGCCGCTGCCGCTGCCGCTGCCTGGGCCGCTGCCGCTGCCGCTGCCTGGGCCGCGGCTGCGGGTGCCGTTGCGGCTGCCTGGGCCGCGGCTGGGGGCGCCGGCTGCGAGGCCGGAGCCGGGGCTGGGGCCGGGGCCGGGGCCGGAGCCGGGGTCGGGGCGGGGGTGGCTAGCGGGCCGAGCGGGCTGGCCAGGGCGCCGGTGAAGCCCTCCTCTGCCGCCAGCGGCAGGGCGCCGGGCGCGCGGCGGCAGAAGGTGGCCACCCCCGAGTAGCCCACCCGGCCGCGGGTGAAGGCGAAGAAGGACTCCCTGCGCGGCGCCGCGGGTGGGCACAAGACGGGGTTGGTGGTGGTGGTGCGGGGATGGGGGTTGGGTGGGGTTGGTGCACCGTGGGATGGGTTTGCGGCGTCCGGCCCACCGTGCCCGCCGGTCCCCGGCCCAGCGCGCCGGCCGCCCACTGCCCCGCCCACACCCTGGCAGCGCCCCGAGCGCCCTGACGAGCTCCCCCTCCTATGCAGCTCGCACCATCCATCCGCGAGCGCCAGCTCCCGCTTTAGGTCCGGCCGCGTCAGCTTGTGCTCCTGAATGCACAGAATGTCCGCCTCGAGCGCCGCAAGGAACTTGTCCAGCGAGCCGAAGTGTGCGAGTATTCTACGGAGTCCATTTACGTTCCATGAAACAATTCTCAGTCGCATTCTTTGCGTCGCCGCGCTCGCGCGCAAATCGCTCGAGGCAGCTGAGGTAGGCGCGCCTCGCTACATTCAGTAGAACACCGGTTGATATGCAGATCAATCTATAATAAGCTACATGTAACTGGAATTTCGGGCGCGCCGGTTCACGATCCGGAGCAGCGCATGACGCAGCACGGCGACGGCAGAGCCTCCAGGACCCCTGTGCGCCCGGCACCTTCCGCCCAAAATGGGCTCCGGCATGCCTCTTTCCCATCACAGAACCATGTTCAGCGCACGATACTGTAGGAAACGGCATAAGCATCTGTTGCCACTCAATGACTGCGCCGGGCCTGGCCGGGCGGGCACAGGGTCGACAGGGTTGACTGCATGGACCTGCCGCCACCGGCGAGCGCCTGCAATTACTTGCTGCATGTGTTTCGGCTTCCCAAGCTAACAAGCGGGTTCCTAGCACCATGGCGCGGACATGTTTGTGGGTGTGTGGCGGTTGGCACGGCTTTTTGACCCCACACAAACCCTTTTTTTTGGTGCGCCACGCGTAGCATACGTATGACGACCAGACCTTTGCGGGTTGAAATGCACATATAATATATTCACTGAGGGTGATTGGTGACGCTCATCACAAACAGTGATGGTCTCCGCGCGCATTTTGGGGCCAAAGGCGCCACTTTGCAGGCGCTTTGTATTGTCGGGAGCAAGTGACAATGCATAGAGCCGTGAGACCATAACTTGACACATGCCAATAACATAAGACAATTACAAAGAGCAGGACGCGCTTATTCGGTCACAATAATGCAGGTCAGGATCGCTCTAATATCAGCGGCGTTGGCCGCACTAGTCACTGCGCTTATTGTTCCCTACACCGACCCCGAGGTATGAGCAGTATGAGGCAAACTAGCGTGGACTTGTGACCATCGGCGTGCGCGCGTTCCAACAGCTCGCCGCTCGAAGCCGCTGCCATAGGAAGCCTATATCATGTGTGCACACCGACGAAAAGCTCGCGGGGCCATGCACCAGCCCTCACCAACATTTTGCGCACGTGCCTGACTGTCACTTTCGTGCCCTCCGCATCGCCCTGTGCCGCCGACGTTCACGCCGGCCAGAACCTCGCCAAGCTGTCGCAGCACCCGCTGGCGGGGCTGCTGCTGAACCGCACCGCCGACGCCTTCTACGCCTTCGGCAACTTTGTGGGCGGCGGCGACGGCGACGACCCCGCCGCGGGCGGCCCCAGCCTGCGCGACTACTACCCGCTCACGCTGCCGCCGCGCGACCCCGTCGCCAGCGCGCGGCAGCGCCAACAGCAGCAGCAGCAGAGGCGGCGGCGGCGGGCGCCGGCGGAACCGGAGCTGGACTGGGCGGACCCGCGCGTGTGGGAGGCGCAGACGCTGCAGGCGCGGGTGGCCGCCAACGGCAGCCCAGCGGCGGGGGAGGGCGCGGCGGCGACGGCGGCTGCAGGGGCCGGCGCCGCGGCGTCGCCGTACTACAGCCCGGAGGAGATCGATGCGGTGTTCAGCTGGTGCGGCGACCTGGCCGCCAAGGCCGCAGCGCCGGCGGCAGCAGCTGACGGCGCCGCCGCCGGCGACACCGGCAGCAGCGGCGGCGGCACGGAGGACGCGGCGGCGGTGCACTTCCGCGCGCTGGTGGAGTGGGTGGCGGCCGCCGGCGGCGATGCCAGCAAGGTGGAACCGGGGCTGGACGCCAGCGGCGTGCGCGGACTGCACGTGAGTGGAGTGGAGTAGTGGAGGGGCACGCGTCCAGGGGGGCGCCGGCACCGGCCCCAGGGGAGGGGCGGGAGGCGCGAGGGGAGTGGGGTGGTTTAGGCGGGATGTGCCGGGCGGTTGGAGGCAGGCGGTGACAGGGACCTCTGAGTTGCGACTGGGGACGCGGCCAAGCGGCAGCCGCGCCATGCCCGGGCACCGCACCCGCCCGACTTCCGCCCTGCCTGCCCCACCCGCCCCACCCCATCGGTACTTCACATTGTTTGCAAAAACCACGGTCACCTGCAGGCGCGTGTGGATGTGGCCGAGGGCGAGACGGTGCTGTCGGTGCCGCTGAGCCTGGGCCTGTCCATCGCCAGCTTCCGGGCAGGTGCGCGCACGTGCACGGGCCGGTACCGCGCGCGTGTCTGCTCAGCCGACTGCCCGGGCCAGTCGGCTGAGCAGGAAGGGGGGGATGGACTCTGATAATGCAACTTGGCTACCGTGTCCGTGCAACCCGGCTGGCCCCCGATCCATGCCACACTCCTCTCACCATCCTTGCAACACCCCCACCCTCTCTTGTCGCCCCCCCCTCCCCGCCTCCCCCCGCTCCCCTCCCTCCTGCCCCGCCCCCTGCAGCCCGCTACGCCGCCGCCGCTGTGACGGGCTGGTCGCGCCACGCCGGCGCCGACCTGTTCCTGGACCCGCTGGCGCTGGCCTACGAGGCGGCGGTGCACGGCGCCCGCTCGCCCTGGGGCCACTACCTGTGCCTGCTGCCGCGCAGCTTCGCGGGGCTGCCCATGCACGCGGGGTGGGGCGGGTGGGGCGGGGAGGGTGGGGTGGGTGGGTGGGAGGGGTGAGTGAGTAGGTGGCAACCAGAGGGCGGGCTTGTGGGCGCCACATGGCCCCACACTCACACGCACGCCATGCGTTTCCTGTAGTGCTCGATCCCGCCTCCGCATCGCCCTGCACACATACGCTCACACTCTATTCCTCCCCACACACACTCTCCCTCTCTCGCGCAGTGTCGCCGACGCGGCCCTGCTGGCGCCGCTGCCGGCGCTGCGCCGCCTGGCCGCCAAGCGGCGCGCCGAGGTGGCGCTGTACGGCAGCGCCCGCCTGGGCCGCGCCGCGCTGGCGGACATGCCCGGAGGCCGCGGCGCGCTGCTGCGCCTGGCCACAGCTGCTGCCGCGAACTCCACCGGCAGCAGCGGCAGCGGCAGTAGCAGTAGCAGTAGTGGTGGCGGCGGCCGGGACCTGTGGATGCCGCTGTGGCACTGGGCCTACGCGGCGGCCAAGACGCGCACCGTCAACGTGGCGGCGGCGGAGCTGCGGGCGGGCGGCGGCATCGGCACGCCCGGGGAGGACCGCGTGGGCTCCATAAAGCTGCCGGTGGCGATCCCCGCTTGGGCGGAGGTGAGGGGGCTTGTGGGGGTCATTCCAGAACCCAAAGCAAATCCAGTCCCAAGGAAACAAACAGCCAGGGTGGGTGGGGGTGGGGTTGTGAACACTAGCCCAATCTAAACCAAGCTAAACTAGACAAGGGACAGGCAGGTGCAGTTTGCGGCAATACAGGGTAACGGTATACTTGCGTTTCGGGTCGAAGAGTGTAGACGGGCGAGGTCGGCGCGCCGTCGATGAAATGCCACCCAGGCTCGGCTCGCGCACAGCACAAACAAACACGCAGACACGCAAATGGGGGTGGGGGCGGGCTGCTGCGTGCCATTGTGATGTGGAGGAGGTAGGGGCTTGGACGGGTGTCGTGGGAGCTGCCCACACGGGTGTCGCAACTGGCGCGCCGGAGGGGCCCACCCGAGAGAACGGCGGCGGCGGTGGCGGCGGCGGCGCGCGTTCCTGGCTGCTGGCATGGCCACTCCGCCCTGCCGCCTGACGGCTCACCCTGCCTTCCTTCTTCCCCTTCCCTCCCTTCCTGTCCGCGCTCCCTCCCGCCCGGCCGCGACCCGGTGCCCCCATCATCCCCTCCTGCCCACCTCCCCCCCTTCGCTGTACGAACCTTGCAACCCCCCCCAGGAGTTCGGCGTGATGCTGCCGGTGCTGGACCTGGCCAACCACGTTTTCATGGCCGAGGGCGCCAACGTGCTGTACCAGGTGCGGGGCCGTGTGCGTGTGGCCGTGTGCGTGTGCGTGTGTTGAAACAGGGAAACGTATGTACGTGTGATCGTGCGTGTGCGGTTCATGCGCAGAGGCGTGTTCGGCGCCGTGCCTTCCGAGTAACCGCGCGCCCCGCCGCCTCGCTCCCCTCCGACCCCCCTCCCCCCGCCAGATCCTGCCCCCCAGCAACCCCGCCGAAGGCTGGGCGGCGGTGCTGGTGGCGACCCGCCCCATCGCCGCGGGCGAGGCGCTGCTGTTCGACTACGTGGCGGGCGCGGAGGACGGCCCCAGCGGCATGGCGTGCACCGACAGGTGCGGTGCGGCAGTGGTGGTGCGGGGCAGTGGTGGTGCGGGGCAGCAGTGCGGGGCAGCAGTGCGGGGCCCTAGTGCGGGGCAGTAGTGCTACGGGTTAGCAGTTCGGGCAGCAGTGCGCGCGGGCGGGTCCGGGTTTGGCAGCGTTGCACACACCGGCGGGTGGGCTGTTAGGCACCGGGGCGATACCCGGGGCCGATTGATTTGGGGGGGGGCAGGGACTCGGCAGCGGCTGCGCGTCCGCTGTGTGCGGCGCTGTGCAGCTAGCTGGCCAGGGACTGAACCACACGCACATGACACACGACACCGCTCGCACATGCGCGGCTGCCGCCCTACGCCCTACGCCCCGCTTCTGGAATGAACTGCCCCCTACGCCACGCCCCTACGCCCTACGCCCGTCTGCGCCCAGGTGGCTGGAGGAGTACGGCTTCCTGCCGCACACCTCCGACCCGCACCGCGAGTGCGACACCTTCGACATCAGCCGGCCCGCGCTCGCCGCCGCGCTGGCGCAGTTGCTGCTGCCGCCGCCGGCGGCCGCCACCGGCGCCCCGCCCTCCCCGGACGCCGCTCGCGAGGCGCTGGCGGCGCTGGTGGACGCGGGTCTGGCGCGTGTGGCGCACGTGCCGCCGGGTTCCGCGTCGTCGCCCGGCCCACACGCCGGCGGCGGCGGCGGCGGCGCGGCGGCGGCGCTGTTGGCGGACCCGTCCTCGCCGCCGCGGCTGGAGGTGCTGGTGCGGACGCCCAGCGCGGAGGAGGTGGAGGAGGGGCTGGGCAGCCACGTGCGGCAGCGCTGGGTGGTGCTGTCGTGGCTGGCGGAGGCGCTGCGCGGCGCCGCGGAGGCGGCGGAGGCGGGAGCGGCGGGGGCTGCGGGGTCGCAGGTGGCGGCGGGGCTGCGGCGCCTCAGCGACGAGCCGGAGGAGGTGCTGGCGGCTCTGCTCGCGGCGCGGCGGGAGGAGCTGGCGGCGCTGGAGGCGGCGGCGAGGGCGGGCGGCGCGGGCGGGCCCGGGGAGGCGCTGCGGCGGGGCGTGGTGGGGGTGGCGGAGGTGGCGCGGCGCGCGGTGGAGCGCGCGTTGGCCCAGGAGCGCGCGCGCATGGCTGGGTAGCAGTTGGGAAGGTGCGGCGTGGCAGTACTGGAGTAGGGTTGCGGCAACAGGAGCACCTGGGCAGGTGTGCGGCTCGTGACCTACTGCGTGGTGCGTGCGATTGGGGGGGTGGGGGTGGGGGCGGGGGCGACCATGAAGGGTGCGTGCCTTCGTCGTGACATAAAATAGCCGTTTGGGTTTTTGTAAGTTTAAGCTATACGGATCTACATAAGGCAGTCTGGGCATTGTGCATGCTCAGTACTGTTGCAGTTGGCAGGGGTGAGGAGGCAAGGAGCGGGATGGGCGCCGCAACAAGGGCCTCGTGTGTGACAGGCGGGGCAGCGGTCGCACGCCGCAACTTGGGCACGGCCAAACAACCAGAAGAATAGCGGTCGCGAGGCGCCGAGCCTTTGGCTGGTCGTAACCGTTTGTTAGCTGACCTCAGGTCTATATTTGCTCATAGAAGCCTGCAAAGAACCTGGCAAGTCGGGATGTCCATCGAGGAAACGATTCGGTCAGGCAACATTTTGCTGCCGGCCCGAGAAGCGGCGCGACCAGACGTCACGTAAACATTTCACCGCTCACAAAGCGGTCATCTGGGCCTGGGTCAGCGGTCCGAATTGCTCGCAAACCGACTGTACGGGTCGTCCGCCCAAAGAAACCGCTTTTTGGGGAGGCGGGCAGGCGCATGCAGCCGAGCAGGCGTCGCTTATACCGCAGTGTAGCGCATACTAAAGCAAACATATACAACATCTTCCTGCACAAACTGAGCACACACAATTTGCCTCGCTAGACATCCGCGCCCAGCCATGGCGCGTTCTTATACACCGCCGCTAAGGGCCAGCAGGTGGCGCCTTGTGGACTTAATGCTTTCCGTTATGCTACTGAGCACCGTCGTCTCGGCAACGGGGCCCGTCTCCGCGCCCGATAAATCGGTTCGCGTCTGCGTCCTGGACTCTCCGCCCACTGTCGGGCTCAAGGACGGCGTCAAGCTCAAGGATGGACAGACGCTAACCCCTAGCGCTGCCAAGGACAGCCTTCAAGGCATGGGCGTCGATATGGTGGTGAGTGGCGGACCGCGGATGCCATCGGTAGCTGCTGGCGGTTTAGAGGGCCGCGACCGCTGCAGCGCGCGCTTGCATCGCAACTGTGTGCAAATGGTTTGGTGTATAGCGCCGAAAGCACACGACGTCTCCCCGTTTGTCCTAAAACTACAAGTGCCCTTAGTTGGACATCGACGCATGCCGCCGCTCACGACCGTTCCAATGCCCGCGTGCCCTGTCGCGCCCGCCCCGCGCCCCTCGTCGTCACAGGACGTCCTGTTCAACCAGATTCTCAAGTGGAACTTCACAATTGTTTACTACACCTTCGCGGAGATGGGCTTTTCGCGCATTCTCTACGACGTCCGTGTCCAAGAGAACTGCGACGGTGAGAAAGCCACTGCACCGCCCTTCCCGACCCCCCCCCCCCCCCCCGCGTGCAGCGCACCGCTGCGCTTGCTGTCTTGCAACAAACTGCCGCCCTCACTTGCCGCCGCTACTTGATGCATACTCGCTGCTGCGCTGCTTTGCTCTGTGAGCCCGCCTGTGTGTCAGGCGCATCGCTGCCCCCTGTCGGACCCCTTCCCCCCTGCCTGTCGCCCCATCCTCGCAGTTGCGGTGCAATCGTTCTTCATCTCCGCCAGCCGCGACCTGTGCACCAAGGCCTGCCCGCTGCCCGACAACAGCACCGTGCTGCAGTCTGACTCCGATTACGAGAAGGTGAGAGGCGGCGGCGAGTGGGGATGCGGGTTGCGCTTGCCGCGCACGTACATGCTCTCATGTCCGCTTGTGGCCAGCCCGTGACCCCCCCCCCTGCCCCCTCCCCTGCCGCTGCCCCTGCTCGCAGTTCGCATGTTGCGTCGACTTCTCGCAGCCCTTTTACGATGGCGGTTGGACCATCACGTCAAAGATCTCCGACGGTTCCAACAGTGAGTCACACGCCCCGCACGGAAATGCCGCACGGCCCGGGACCGGTAGCCCAGACCGATGCTGAACCCAAAGCTCTATCGCCACACATTTTGTCACTTCCCGCCCGCCCCCTTCCCCCGCGACCCACCCCCGCAGTCAACTACTTTTCTGTGTTCTTCCAGCGCGATATCGTGCACATCATCGCCGTCGCCATCATCACCACCTTTGTCATGGCGCACGTGGTGTGGGTGGTGGAGCGCTGGGGCCCCGGCCACGTGCGCATCGACGACGCTCATGAGGTGCGCACATGGGGCGCTGCGATGAAAGATGCTGAACAATGATGCTTTGAGAATCCCCACGCCGCTTGCGCAGCACCCCGCCACTCGACTGAAACCACAACTTCCATCCGCCCGCCCGCCCATCTTTCCCACGCTCGTCACCCACGCCACGCTCGCGCCCCCTCGCTTTGGCTGCAGGACGTCATGGCTGACCCCCAATCCGACTTCACCTCCAGCACCTTCTCCGGCAAGTACCTGGATGCGCTCCGCGACGGCGTGTGGTTTTCCTCCAACGTGCTGCTCAACGGTGTCATCGCGCCCGAGAAGCGCATCCGCACGCCGCTCGGCCGACTGATTATCACTGTGTGGGTGAGTCGCGCCCCGCGACCCGCGCGCGTGACGATGCCCGCTGCAGAAGGTGCTGTGCCTGGCTGCTGCCTTCCCACACCCAGCAGTCCGCTCAGCCCATCCCCCATCACCACACCCACGCCCGGCCCTCCGCCGCTTCCCCAAACACGCGAACACGCTCGGTGCCCGCGCGCAGGTGCTGTTCGGCATCTTCCTGATCTCGTTCGTGACCTCCATCATCTCCTCCACGCTGACAACGGCCCAACTGTCAGCCAGCCAGATTCTAACCGCCAACGACCTGGCCGGTCGCACCGTGTGCCTGGAGGAGGGTGAGTCAGCGCCTCTGTGCCTCATGTGCCCCTCAGACACGCACGCTACTGAGATTAGGGCCGCTTGGACTCGCACCTTCCTCCTTGCCCGCCCCCAAATCCACACCGCTCCTCCTAACCCGCTCCGCCACCCAGGCTTCTACAACTTCTTCTTTGACTCCAACTTCCCCGGAATCGGTGTGTCCAAGGTGCTGGTGCCGCACCTCTCGGATTGCTTCGAGGTACGGCATGGCGCACTGCCGACATGGGACCTTGGAAGCACCGCCGGCATGCACGATTGATCACGCCTGTCTAGCACACTTAAGAGCCGGAGTCCCACTCCAACGCCACGCTTTATCCCCGGTCGCCTGCTGCCCCGGTGTTTCGCTCCCCGCAGGAGGTCAAGAGCGGTAACGCCGAGGCCGTGTTTGGCGTGCGTGACTACTCCATCGACTACTTCTCCCAGGGCAAGGGCCGCGGTCTGCTGGTGTCGCCCACCATCTACCCGCAGCCGTACGGCATGGTCTGGTCCCAGAGCTGGGTGTACGGCAGTGCCGTGAACGAGGCACTGCTGCTGTACCGCGAGGTGGGGTGGGGGAAGGGGCGTGTGCGGAGGGGCAAGTACTAAATGAAGCAACGTTGCGGCTTCGTGCCATGACCCCGCTCTTGGAATGCCTCACCGCTCCATCCGCTCCTCGGCGGGCCCTATCTGCCGTGCTCGACACGCGCCCGTGCCAAACCCCGTGCTACCCGCCCCCCGACCCTTTCAACAGGATGTGTACGCCACCACCCCCTCCTACCGTGACTCCAAGCGCCGCTGGTACGCCGGTGATGCCAACCAAATCGCCTACGGAGGCACGGCCAAGCAGTCGTCCAAGGTAAGCGAGATGTGTGTTCCTCAAACCAGAAGCATGTCCGGAATGCCCGCGCACGCACATCCCACGGCGGCACTCCGTCCCCAGCAGCTGAATGCCCCGCTCTCCTCTCTCCTCTATCTTGCCCGTCCCGCTCCTATCCCACCGCCTCCTGACCGCCCGCCACTGCTAAGAGCTGCTCTCCTCCCCTCCTCCCGCCCATCAGGTCTGGAACTGGGCCCTGGTGTACACGGCCGTCGGCCTCATGGCCGTGTACGTGTGCCTGCAGGTGCTGGTCTACATCGGCGGCCGCTTCGCACACGCGGCGGACGACGACGACGTGGCCGCCACCGGCAGCGGCGACCCCCGCACCGACTCCGGCCGCAGCGGCGCCAGCCTCACCCGCGCCAAGTCCGTCAAGGCCGCGCTCGGCACCTTCGCCACCAAGATGACCGCACGCCAGCCCTCCACGCGCGTCACGCCCAACCCCTCCGCCGGCCAGCTGGGCAGCCCCTCCTTCACCGCGCGCCAGATGGCGCTCATGAGCGGCTCCAGCGAGAAGGCACTGCTGCCCGGCATGCCCACCGCGCAGATCGTGATCCCGGGCCTGAGCCGCAGCCGCAGCCAGAACCTGGGCAGCAACGGCCTGAACCCCGGCGGCGTGCTCAAGACCGCGAACGGCAGCGTCGGCGGCGGCGTGCGTGACCAGCCCAGCCCCAGCTTCATGCTGAAGAGCGCGGTGGGCAGCGGCAGCCGCGTGCGGATTGTGACCGATGCTAGCAGCCGTGTGGAGGACTTCCAGGACGGCGGCAGCGGTGTGGACAATACCATGAGCGTGTGATGATGCATGGCCGGGGTTGGCTGCTGGTTTGGCTGGGTGGCATAGGTGGGTGTGGGTGCATGTGTGTGGGGCGATGCATTGGAAAGCAAGTGGGAGTCCAGCACTACAGCAGGCTCTGTGGGATAGGCGGCATGCACGGGGGCGGCTCACTTGAGTAAGAGCGGACAGACTGTGCGCACGGGGGTCGCGGGCCTGCTTATGCTTTGCCCTGCATGGCGGATAAGCCGCGTGCAGGCCTGCACCCAGCAGGGCCTGCTGCGTCTCCCGGGGCGGAGAGCGGTAGTGCTTCCTATATGAATGCTTTTATGTACAAGGGGCGTCAGTGTAAGTAGTAGTTTGCTTGCCCTGTGTTGTTCCGGTATGTAGTTGTTTTAGTGTTTGGCACCCATGCACGTACACAACACAAGGCGGCGTGCGTGCAAGCAGCAGGGCCGTGTGTCTGCACGTACTGCACGTGCGGGGCCTGGCCCTTTGACCTTTGTCGGATAAGAAATGGCTTGAGTCATGCTTGTTGGTGGTGGACGCGCACGCCGTACCTACTTCTGGAACTCAATGCATGCCCGCGCCCGTGTACGTAAGAGTGCGCGCGTGAATGCGCGCGTGAGTGAGAGCAGGCTCTGGAAATGGCCTAAATGGCCCATTGGCGGTGTGCCGTGCTTGCTTGCCTAAGAGGCATGCGGCGCGTATGTACGCACGTACGCGGACGAGTGATGTTATAGATGTTACGATGATGGTGGGCGGGGACACGATGGCTGGCATGGGCGTGTGACGTTTCTGCGTACGGCGGGCGGGTTGCCAGGACCGCTAAGCTCTTGATGGAACCAAGCATCTATCAGCCAAGAGTTAAACATCGCGCGCACGCAATAGCGTCCCTTCGGGATTTCCTTTTGTGTTACTGTATGTGCCCGGGAGGCAAGAGTCTGGGTGTGTTGCTCATTATTCATCCCGTGCCCATTAGTGGTGTGTGCGCGTGTGTAGGTATGTAGGGTATGCGCGGGTGGAGTAGGTGGAGCGATGGCGGCTGCGGGTTGCTGGCTGGCGCGTTGCTAGATACAGCCGGCTGGTGCAGTCACACCGACGGGGCGGTGTCATGCACCAGCAGAGTCACGACTACGACTAAGCATGCGCGAACATGAGCATCACGACTACGACTACGACTAAGCATGCGCGAAGTGATGCTGAAATCTGAGCCTGTCAAGTTAGCTGCATTACTCAGCTCCATCTGGGAGCATAGAAGTAGGGAAGTCCCCCTTGCAAGGGGAGAACAATAAATAGGACAATCATGCACTGGCGTTATAAGGGTCACCCCGGCCCGGGCCTCCGGTTTACACGCAGCAGGAAGGCACGCAAGAACGTGCGCACCACTCTGTAACCACACACACGACTGCTTGGGGGTCTCTTGGGAGTCTCCAGAGTCCCCCACCCGCACGAAGCGGCCACCATCCATTGGCGGGACCGCTTTCGCCTCAGTGCTGGGTCGCAGGCATGCTTTTTTGCTCGCCACGTGCTTTCTGCAACCCGCCCACATACCCCCACCCTACCGCCGCAGCCTGCCGGGCGCGCCACACGATCCAGCCACGCACGCACATCATCACATTTGGCAAGAAACATCAAACTGCGCCTCGCCGCAGCGTCCACCCCGCCCCCCTAGCATTAGCTTGGGCTGGTAACTGCACCCCCCCGCCCGGCACCACCTGCGCCCCCCATACATGGCGTCCCTCGCTGCCGCCTACGTACTTCCCCCCCCCCGCGCACCCGCCTAAGCACCAACCCTCGACCACCGCCGCCGCCTCCGCCCTCCCCTTCTCCTCCCTCGCTCCAGCCGCCTCGCTCCTTCGCTGCTTCCAGATCCATCGCCCTTACTTGCCTGCTCCCACTCCTCCTCCTCCGTCGCCCCCGCGCGTCCCGCCGATCGATCCTCTAGACCCACCACGCAAGAGGCTGTCAGCCTGGGCTTTGCAGGCACCATTCGCTCTGACCTACCCAAACTGCTGCGGACGCAAGGGGTCGGTCCCACATACAGCAGCCTCCACTCCTTGCATGACCACACCGTCATCACGCTCAACGCTATAGTCCGCTCCAGGCGACGCGGTGAACGAGGGGAACCATTTGGCACCCCGAGCGCAGGCGGGTGACCACACCCGCATAGGCGTGCACCCCACGCCCACTGAATCCACTAAATGCCTCACATACCTCGTCGGCTCCCTTAATCCTCGCCCTGACTTACGGAAAGGCGTATACATTTTATTTATTTATTCCTTGGCGGGCTTTACCAGGGTTCCTAGGGTTGCTTGGACAGAGGCGGGGCCGGGGGCTGGGGGGCCCTCATTGGGGCCGCGTGAGCGACAACGGGACGGCCGGGCAGGGCCCCAGGCAGGGCCGGGGGGGGGGGGGGGGGGAGAGCTCGGATCAGCGGAGGTTTGGATTCTCAGCTCAGCCGTACCTGAAGTGAGGAACCCTTGGGCGCGCTAAAATAATAGCTGATTTGTTACAGACCTGTATGCGATGAAACCGTGAAACCGTGGGCCGATAATTCTGCTGTGGGGTAGAGCTGCTCAGACAGCTGTGGTCTCAAAATCATTATTTTTGTAGAACGAATTGTGATTGCCGCTTACGGTCCGGCCGAGCGCCTTGCAGCAGGTGCGACCAAAGCCGCTGGAATAGTGCCGCCGCTGGCAAGTGTAGTATACAGCGTAGAGTAAAGTATCGGTCGCTCATCATCGTAGGCCTTGAGATGGGGCCGTCACGGTTTCGCCGGACTCCAGACCCCAGTCCAGGCCGACTCCGGACCGCGCCCCGAATCGCCGCTTCGATCGCCCCCTTTCATCGTCCCTTCTCATGTGACTCGCCACGCGCGTGTTTTGACCATTCTGAGCATGTTTGAACCCCTTGGTGCCCCTGCTGGTGCAGCAGGCCGTGTACGGCGGCCGCAGGCCGTGACGCCTGCTATTGTAGGGGTGGATGCCGCACGCACTGACCGCCGCCTGACACTTCCGGGGAACGCCTCATGGTCCGCCGGAGGGAACGCCAGTGCGTTACCGTTGGGTCCGACAGGGGTTCCCTGGAAGGAGAGGGGGCGTGGTGTAACTGAAGTGGTCAGCAAGAAATCGCCCGTGTGTACCCCTTGTGTTCCTGAGGTGCTCCCGTAGGTTTCTCTAGCGCAGTCTGCCTGCAACCGAATTGGCCTCACGTACCCACTCCCGCCAACTGTATGTACGACTTTTAGCGCTCGGCGGGCCCCAGTCTTGGCCCCAGTCGTCCCCGTCGATTCAGTCCCGCGTCGATTCGGTCGGCCCCAATCGGCCCGTGAAGAGTATGAAGAGTGACCACGCCCTGGTGACCGCGGGGCCATGTTTTGCTTGCCTTTTAAGAAATCCTAGAATCACCCCTGAAGCACCGCTGTTGTCCGCGTCCGCCGGATTACGACAACCCGAACGAGTTCGGCCCCGTGAGCTGAGCTTTCGCGCGCCCCGCGACGCCATTACGGTAACTCAGTGGCTTATCTCCGTGGCCGTTCACACATATTATACCAATCCTTCTACAAGTTTGATCGACTACTATGACTCGCTGAGACGAGGTCGACGAGGCCACATCAAGCATGGGCCGCACTCTCGGCGCAACTGTGGCTCTACAACTCCTACTTCTTACATGTGTGTACGTGATGGCAGGGTCTGCACAGGAACCCGCCAACGAAGGGCGCGCTGAGCGCGAAACTTCATCCACAGGAGCATCAGTCGGCGGGTGCGACGATAGCTTCTACATTTTGGCAATCTGTAAAGTTCAATCACAATTAATAGATATGTACCTTCCATTAGAAGTTGGGGCGTCTCCCAGATTCGGTTTCCCCCGAAATTGTGCGTGCATTTGTGACATTCTAACCTCTAAAGTTGGTACTAACTCATCGCATTCTTAACGGCTACGCTACGCTGGCTGGATGCTGGAGCAGTACAAAACCTGTCAGCGCCGTGACCGGTAAGTTGAAGGGCGGGACAACCGCGAGCCCCGCTGGACCTCTTGCGAATGCAGACCCCCCACGCACGGACCAACAAAGAAGCCTACAGCAACTTCTTCAAGCATCGCCGCCCAGCCCGCCCAGCCCTCCTGCGCCGCCCTCACCGCCGCGTCCTCCCAGCCCGTCGCCTCCGCCGTCGCCTCCCTCGCCGCCCCTCCCGGCGCCTTCTCCGCCGCTGCCTCCCAGCCCGCCGGCGCCGCCGTCGCCTCCGCTGCCGCCCAGCCCGTCGCCTCCAGTGCCGCCGCGCCCGCCCAGCCCTCCTGCGCCGCCCTCACCGCCGCGTCCTCCCAGCCCGTCGCCTCCGCCGTCGCCTCCCTCGCCGCCCCTCCCGGCGCCTTCTCCGCCGCTGCCTCCCAGCCCGCCGGCGCCGCCGTCGCCTCCGCTGCCGCCCAGCCCGTCGCCTCCGCTGCCGCCGCGCCCGCCCAGCCCTCCTGCGCCGCCCTCACCGCCGCGTCCTCCCAGCCCGTCGCCTCCGCCGTCGCCTCCCTCGCCGCCCCTCCCGGCGCCTTCTCCGCCACTGCCTCCCAGCCCGCCGGCGCCGCCGTCGCCTCCGCTGCCGCCCAGCCCGTCGCCTCCGGTGCCGCCGCGCCCGCCCAGCCCTCCTGCGCCGCCCTCACCGCCGCGTCCTCCCAGCCCGGCGCCTCCGCCGTCGCCTCCCTCGCCGCCCCTCCCGGCGCCTTCTCCGCCGCTGCCTCCCAGCCCGCCGGCACCGCCGTCGCCTCCGCTGCCGCCCAGCCCGTCGCCTCCGCTGCCGCCGCGCCCCGCCCAGCCCTCCTGCGCCGCCCTCACCGCCGCGTCCTCCCAGCCCGTCGCCTCCGCCGTCGCCTCCCTCGCCGCCCCTCCCGGCGCCTTCTCCGCCACTGCCTCCCAGCCCGCCGGCGCCGCCGTCGCCTCCGCTGCCGCCCAGCCCGTCGCCTCCGGTGCCGCCGCGCCCGCCCAGCCCTCCTGCGCCGCCCTCACCGCCGCGTCCTCCCAGCCCGGCGCCTCCGCCGTCGCCTCCCTCGCCGCCCCTCCCGGCGCCTTCTCCGCCGCTGCCTCCCAGCCCGCCGGCGCCGCCGTCGCCTCCGCTGCCGCCCAGCCCGTCACCTCCGGTGCCGCCGCGCCCGCCCAGCCCTCCTGCGCCGCCCTCACCGCCGCGTCCTCCCAGCCCGGCGCCTCCGCCGTCGCCTCCCTCGCCGCCCCTCCCGGCGCCTTCTCCGCCGCTGCCTCCCAGCCCGCCGGCGCCGCCGTCGCCTCCGCTGCCGCCCAGCCCGTCACCTCCGGTGCCGCCGCGCCCGCCCAGCCCTCCTGCGCCGCCCTCACCGCCGCGTCCTCCCAGCCCGTCGCCTCCGCCGTCGCCTCCCTTGCCGCCCCTCCCGGCGCCTTCTCCGCCGCTGCCTCCCAGCCCGCCGGCGCCGCCGTCGCCTCCGCTGCCGCCCAGCCCGTCGCCTCCGGTGCCGCCGCGCCCGCCCAGCCCTCCTGCGCCGCCCTCACCGCCGCGTCCTCCCAGCCCGGCGCCTCCGCCGTCGCCTCCCTCGCCGCCCCTCCCGGCGCCTTCTCCGCCGCTGCCTCCCAGCCCGCCGGCGCCGCCGTCGCCTCCGCTGCCGCCCAGCCCGTCGCCTCCGGTGCCGCCGCGCCCGCCCAGCCCTCCTGCGCCGCCCTCACCGCCGCGTCCTCCCAGCCCGGCGCCTCCGCCGTCGCCTCCCTCGCCGCCCCTCCCGGCGCCTTCTCCGCCGCTGCCTCCCAGCCCGCCGGCGCCGCCGTCGCCTCCGCTGCCGCCCAGATGAAATCGAAGAAAAACTCCATCATGTAAATAACCTACACACCATCTAATAGCCTCACCGCTATGGACAACGCGAACCGAGTTGGCATGGTCGACGAGTGGCGAAAGAGGGCGCGTAAGCGTGCAGCAATTGTTGCACTGCTGTTGCTAACCCTCTGCATGTCATTTGCAGCTTGCCGCTGGCCGCGAGCCCTGAGCGCGTTGACAGGTGACTTGTTTGACCATTCTCGGGCAGGCGCTCCCTGCTGCCAACCTAGTTGGCAACGAGGTCAAACTTGGCAAACGGCACCCAACGCAATTATGCTCAGCTCGTTGTGCCCGGCACAATCGATCCTCTGCCTCTCGGCAGTCAACATGGCGGAGCAAGGGGTCTCCGGCCCCAGCCATTCTGGCACTCCGACCTTGTCCAAACATGCGTCAGCAACGCATGTTAGCAGGTCCCCACAACATGGGGACCCTGCAAACTGCCACTCGGCAGTCAAAATGGCGGAGCAAGGGGCCTCCGGCCCCAGCCATCCTGGCACTCCGACCTCGTCCAAACATGCGTCAGCAACGCATGTTAGCAGGTCCCCACAACATGGGGACCCTGCAAACTGTCTCTCGGCAGTCGCAATGGCGGAGCAAGGGGTCTCCGGCCCGGGCATCGCAGATAAAAGCCTTGCAAGCCCACATTAAAAAAAAGGTAAAAAAAAAAAAAAAAAAAGGAAGCCCACATATCCCACCAGTGAAAATGATACCCACACAACAGCGATACAACGGTTGCAACGCCCCGCCAGCAGCAGCCTCGAGCGAAAACACACCGCATGTCGCACCGTCACCTGAAAGTTACAGCGCCAGGCGCCCACGCCTACACTCCAGCACAGCCTCTGATATACGTAATGGAAGCTGCAATCCCAGGACCGGTAGGAAAAGCGAAGAGCAAGCAGAAACAACGCAACGCACACAAAATGCGCAACCCTCTGCCAGTGTAGCCACAACAGCAACCCTGTCGAACTGCACATCAAACAAGCACGCACTCACAACAGAAGGCGGCACCGCGATGACACCACACAGCGAATGGAAACTCAATGCGCCTCACTCCCTCTGGCCTCTCGCACAGCGCACACTATTCCCCCGCACCTTCAAACGTCTTGACACATCACCAGCTACACCACAACACCACAATATGTCACTACAATGCGCCCGAACTGCACTCGCGGCACCACTGGGTACGCGGCTCCTCTCCGCCTGCAAACCGCCCACAACAAAAGAACAGGATGACCTTGCACGGTTCACTACGCGACCACGCAATATAGCTCTAACACCAGAGGCCCAGGCCCACTTCCACCGCGGGTACAAAATCCTAGCCTCTGCCAGGCTCAGACCTGCCAGCAAATACCACTCGCTATCGCTACGTCTGGGAACACTGCTAACAGCGGGCTTTGACGTCGCATGCGCCTCACTGCGCGGCGACCACCGGAGCGACATCATCATCACCGGCGCTCGGCTCCAATCTTCACTCAGCTCCGCCCGACCGCACAGCTATGGCCGCGGGATGGGCCGTGGCATGCGCGAGCTGGACCAGAGCCACCTACCGGAGGACACTAAGGCCCTGGAGCGCATCATCACAACCACTCTGCAGGCGCACGGCTCCGGCCCCATCCAGGTCTCAGCCCGTGAGGCTGCGCCCATGCGCAACATTTATCACACGCAGGAATTCAGGCAGGCGACGGTCAGTGTGCGCAGCGACGATGACACGCGCCTTGCCTCCGCCCTCCTGCAGCTGATCGGAGAGCAGTCCGCACAACTTTTCAGCCCCGGCAACACCCAGGAAGGCGGACAGGGACGCTCACAGAGCCAGCGCACCCTTGACCACGCCAACATCGAGTTCCGGACGCAGACCAGCACGTACCAGCCCACCGCCGCCAGCCAGCCGGTGCTCGTCCTGATACAGACAGCGCAGGGCGCGGAGAGCCGCGCCAACACCATGAACTCCTTTCGGACGGCGGCAGACCACGACGTCGTGATGCAGGCATGGGGTAAGATAACAGAGCGGCAGGCTGGGGCACGCCGTAGCACTAGGAGGATAGGGGGAACGCTCTCGGAGGCCAACACGGCAAACAACCACGCAAAGCCGATGCCCTGCCCCGCCCACCCAGCCCGACACCTCCAGCCCACCGCAAACCACAACACACAACTGAACACCCACCGTCACCCCTCTCAACGCCGCCCTACCCCCACATGCCACGCTGGACACGCCAACCCGGATGACCGACCACAACACGTCCACCGTCTACCCCCTGCCGACACGTGCACGCATTCAGGCAAGTCTGGTGGATACCGGGAGCATGAATGCAGGAAAGGCATCCACACAGGCGGGAAATACACGCACACAGGTAGACCGCAACAGCCCAAACTCCCGAACTGCTCCCAGCCTGATGCCGCAGCAAATGCGCAGCACCAACCAAATGCCTACCTGACCATCCTCCCGACCGCCCTCCCACCCCCCACACGCGCAGGCAACCAGACTTCCCTGCCAGCAAACTACCAGCAGCTCAAGGCCAACATGATGGCCTACGTGGGCACCATGCCGCAAGCCACCTTCAACTGCGACGTGCGGGCACCAAGCAGCCTGCCGGACGATGCCCGGTGCCCCCCCGCCGCCGCCCCCTACGTGCTGGAGCTGCTGTTCCCACACCATATCCCGGCCACCTGCGTTCAACGCGCCATCAGCCTCCTGGTCGGAGACAGCGGCAAGCACACCACCATCATCTCGGCGCTCCCCTTCCCGGCCCCGGCACTTGGGCTCACACCGGACGACGAAGGACTGCTGATCTTCGAACTCCCCGGCGCCCCCACGGAGGTGCCCGAGGTGCTCCTAATCAACATCATCGAAGCCATCCAGAAACAGGTACGACAGTGGAACCCAGCAAAAAACCCACGCCCCACTAGCGCCGCAATGTGCCTGCAACGCTCCCAGCCCCGAACCCAACCGCGCCCACCTACACCCAATCACACTAACGACGCGCGCGCAACATACCACACACAGGCCCAGGAGCAGGAACAGCGAATCACGTGGAACGCCCACAGCATTCGCACCAACGACGCCGCGCAACGCCTCAACCCAGTCAGCAACACCGGCGGAGCGGCACCAGCACAAGTCCGACTGCCCCGCGTGCCCATGTTCACACCCACAGCAGCGCCACGCATCAGCACCATCGCGCCACCACCAACAGCAAGCATCAGCCCGGCCGGCGCAGTCACAGCGGCGCTGGCCCAGCAGACCGCCCGCGGGCGCACGGCATACGTCCTCATGGGACACCGCGAAGACCAGCGCCCCCTCCTCGGCAGCGCAGCCAGCGACCCCAGGGACCTTGTGAGCTGCTTCCTCTGGCGCAATCAACTCAGCGGTCAACTGACACCCGTGGAGACCAGCGGCTACACGATCAGCCCGGAGGGCATCACCCTCCACGCGCCGAGACACCACACCGACCGCACAGCCAGCCGGTTCCAGCTAGCCCTCCGCCTCCCCCGGCTGTACGACACGGTCAGCGCTGCAGCCACCTGCTGGCTCACCGCCAACCTCTCCCCCCACCACCTCGACACAGATGCTGACGGCCGACCGCGCGCCACCGCTGGCCCCTCCTGCCTCACCATCAACCTGGGAGGGCAGGAACTATCCATGCATGTCGGCATCCTACACCGACACTTCGGCCCACAGCCTTACATCCACATTGGTGGTAAGGCGCCTCGCAGCACCAACTCCTACCACCTGCCAGAACCACAATGGGCGGCAGCCACCATCGTCTCCATCCGCAACGCCCTCGCCCACCACCCGGACGTCTGGGCCGGCCTGCACGGCGCCGCCGCCTACGACCTGACGATGAAATCCTTCAAACTACAGACTGGTCTCCTGCTCCATCACGGCCCCGCGAAGCCGGACATCTACCCAGCCCCTGGAGACGAGGAGGACGACGCTGCGCCTGATACGGAAGGGCGCTCCGACACCCCTGGCCCCCCAGCAGACCCCCGCCCCCCGCGCGCCCGGAGCCTAGCCGACACCCTGGCAGCTACGGCGACAACACCGCTGGAGATACTCAGTCAGCTAGCGGCCAACCTGGAAACCCAACACCAGGCAGCGCAACTGGAGCTGGACAACGCTACATCCTACCTTGCGCAGATCCACGACGCCATGGCAGCAGCAGACCCAACCACCGTCACGGAGCTGGCCGAACTAGCCTCCGCCGTGTTCTGGAACGTCATCAGCGCCGCTGCGACCGCAGCCGGTGACCTCGCAACAGCAACTCAGCCCTATGTGACGGAGCAGGGCGCGCCTGATGAGCTCCAGGCGGCCCTCGGAGCGGCCGACACCGCCAACAACAGCCTGCAGGATCTCGCCGCCACGGCCAGGCGTCTGAACGGCGATCTGACCGACCTCCTCAAAGACACATGGGAGGAGCAACACCCGCGGACCACCGGAGCCACCCCAGAACCCAAGGTAAACCCGCCGCACAGGGAACATGCCAGCGTCATGCGGCCTACCTGTGCTCCTGCGTGCCTGCCCGCCTGCGACCCCTGCGTGCCTGCAACACATCCAACCCAGCCAGCATGCGTGTCTCCGCACCCTGTCCCACACCCGCTACACTGCACAACTAACCAAACTTATCCGCCCGGACCCCACCCCACACACAGCGTGGCCGCCATGGCAACGGCGCACCTGGCGGCGAGGACAAGCCGCCACAATCAAACAGCGGGGAGAGCATGGAGCACTCACCATAGCGATGCAAAACATTGGCTGGGAACTGGGTTGCAGAATGGGGAGACGTGCTATACGACAATTTATGCAAGCCAGGCAGCGAGGAGCTATGTAGCCGCACGCTGCCCGGAGAATACTGTGACACACGACTGGATGAGACTCATGCATAGAACAGGGCACCGAGGTCGAAGTAGCGATGGCCAGAGTAGAGACGGCGCAGTACAGCGCTGTGGAGTGCGTAGCACTACGAATGCCAGCTCCATGATAGTAATAGAGATAGCCTACGAGATAGCAGCTGCGGTACTGGCGTGCTGGCCCTGGGGCCTCATAACCGTGGGTCTGGTAATAATGACTGTCCAACTCTGTCCCGCGCCCCACCACCAAACGCGCACTCACCTAGTAGGCCGCGGGCGACAACAGCAAACGCCAGCACTCATGGCCAGACCCGATGCACCCTACCACGAACGACAAGAAGCCCACCTATGCCACATCCACGCCCTCAATATGCTCCTCGGCTACCGCGCTGTCAGCCCACAGGCCGTCGTCCAATACTGGCAGGAATACCAATGCCCAAACGCCGAGGGCGCCGCGCACTGGCAACACCTCTACAACCCCCACCGCGGCATGAACACCATGCTAGTCAACCACTACCTGCGCACACACCCAATCACAGACAGGCCTATCCTCCTCCGATCCATACACCCTGGCCGCACCTGCCGCATCAACAACCACACCCAACCAGCCATCGAAAACATCCTGCAATGCCATGCACCGCAAGCTCAACGCTCCGGGTTTCTACTCCTCAGCGACACCCACGCCACGGCCGTTCGATACTACCAAGGCCAATGGTGGTGGCTCGACTCAATGCGACCAGGGCCCATACCCCTCCGCACGGAAGCCGACTGGCGCTCACTCAGTGGCAATGCGCTCGCCATCTACGAAATGGACATCACCCGAGTACGGGGACACATGCACATCTCCCTCCTACCTGACCTGCAAGCAATCACCCGACCCGCACCCGCACCCGCACCCGCACCCGCACCCGCACCCGCACCCGCACCCGCACCCGCACCCGCACCCCCACCCGCACCCGCACCCGCACCCGCACCCGCGCCCGCGCCCGCACCCGCACCCGCACCCGCACCCGTGCGTGCACCACACAGGGCCAGGCCACCTGCACAACGCAGCGGCAAACGGCGCACAGCCCAAAACGCCAACACACACCCGACCAACGGCAAAAAGCTCAAACAGACCACGCTGGCCGTCCCAGGCCCCTCCCCTCCCCCACCCAACACCACCGCCGCACCAACGCCGACCATTGATGCAACAGCGCCACGCCCAGATGGCCACCTCTCCACCATGACCCTCAACACACGCAGTCTAGACAGCCACCTGGAAATTGTGAACATTGCCATCTCTGACACCGGCACGCCCGACGTCATAGTACTAACCGAAACCAAGATCCCCTACCACAAGCGCAACATTGTTGGCCGCATTAAAGCCACCCTGAACGACCGATACCAAACGTACATGAGCAACCACAGCGCCTCACGTGGCAGCCAGGCCGGCGTGCTAATCGGTGTTGCGCACCGCTTCAGCAAACCTGCCGGAACTGAAACCGTCGCACCTCCACGAGGACTCGAAGGGTACCTTCTGCACGTAAAAATCGCGCCTCTTAACAGTCCGCCACTTCACGTCATTGGTATCTACGCACCTGAAAACCCTGACACTCGCACGCTGGTGTACAACTACTGCCGGACAGTTCTCACGGCAGCTGACCACCCCGACGCACCACAACGGGTGATTCTCGCTGGGGACTGGAACGCCGTACTGTGCCCAACCGACCGCAGCAGCCACCAGCTCGACACGGCAGACCGCAAGCACCAAGCATTTGCACATGCCGCACAACTCCGCCCCATCCAAACACCATCCGCAACCACCCCCAGGCAGCACACCTACACGCAACTCCAGAACGGCTACACCACCCACAGCAGCCGCATCGACGATATCCTTCTCAGCCACCCCACGCACACAGCCGTCACCGCCGAAGGCGGAGCCACTGAACGCACACATGAATGTGGAGGCCCCCTTGACCACCATGCACTCATCGCCTCCATCCCCCTGGCCGCGCTTCGCCTCCTCCCCAACCCGCCCCCGCCCCCGCCGAACACGACACCCAGTGACGCATGGGTGCAATACCACAAACCCACACTCATTCAAAAGCAGCGCGCCAGGTCAGACATGGAGACCAACCGCGGCGCCGCGATCTCCGCCCTACTCAGCAAGCTGGAGGACGCGCACACAGCCATTACCAACGCACTAGCCAGCTCCGAACGTGCCACCACGGAGGATGAGGCCGCGGCTATCCGAACCGCACTCCGCACATCACCAACAATCGCTGGCACCGATGTCCAAGCCCTCAGTCACGAGCTGGACCAACTCCTCCAATCCTGCTTAACCACTCTCAAGAGCCACTGCGACCGCAAACCCCCACGCGCAACAAAACCGTACGCCAAGCGGACCGAAAGCCGCCACATACGGGCACTCCTCCGCCAGTTCAAGGACCAACGCCGACGGCTTAATCGCATCGCACCACCACCTGCCGCATCACCCCCGCCCGCACCCGCACCTACACCAGCGCCCGCGCCCGCCCCCGCACCCGCACCCGCACCAGCGCCCGAGCCCGAGCCCGAGCCCGCACCCGCTGCGGCGCCTGCGCCTGCCGTCCCCCTGCCCGACCCCGCACCTGGTCAGCCCCCGCCCATCCCACGCGCCCCAACTCCCGACACAGCACGAGAGCAACTGCAACAGGCACTGGAACAAACCAAGCAGGACCTACGGAAGGCCACTGCCGACCTACGCAAACGGCACACACAAAAAGCGATTAAGAAAATGCGCACCCTGCTCGCAACCAACCCTAAGAAAGGCCACCAACGCATCCTCAACAACACCGAAGCACCCCGCGGAACCCCTGCCATCCGTGACCCTGACCTACCCGCCACGGTGCACACAACCCCGGCCGGCGTCCTAGACGCCCTGCACCGCCACTTCTCCAAGCTCGCGCGACCTATCAATGGTCGCCGCCAATCCCACTTCAACCCGCACGCTGATCGCCAATACCCCTTCACTGCACCCGGAGCCCCGGACCCCTTCCCCGCACTCGCCAAGGCAGCCGGCGCACCCACCACCCTCCTCCCCGGCATGGCCGACCCCACAAACTTCCGGTGCTGCCTCAACCACCTCGGCCGCAACAAGGCCCCTGGACCCGATGATATCCCCAACGAACTCCTGCAAACCCTTCCCACTGCCCTGCAAACCGCCATCCATCAGCTCATGCTACTCATGTGGGTGAAAGCAGAAACCCCCAAACAATGGACACTCTCAGACACCGTACTCCTACCAAAACCCGCCGGAGATCCCCTCCTCATCAAAAACAAACGCCCCATCGCCCTGGCTAGCACGCTGTACAAGCTGTACACGTCCCTTATCACCCTGAACACAGTCCTCTTCAGTGAGCAAGCTGGCGTCTTTACAGAGGCACAGGAGGGATACCTGAGGCAACGAAACACAGAACGGCAGGTCCAAAATCTTTTGCACACCATTGAAGATGCGGCAATCACGGGACGCAACCTGTTCCTGCTTTATGTAGACTTCTCCTCCGCTTTCAACACCATAGACCAAGACAAACTGCTACTCATCATGCATGACCTGGGCTACCCACGCGACCTCATCGATGCCGTGCAAAGCCTATACAGCACCGCACGCACCCGGGTCCGTACCGAACATGGCACCACCGCCGACATCCTGCTAGAACGCGGCACCGTGCAAGGCGACGTCCTGTCTCCCATCCTATTCATCATCTTTATGGAACCCCTACTGCGATGGCTGCACCAGGGCGGCCGTGGATACCGCTTCGGCTGTCTCACACCTGAAGAAAACGACAAACACAACTTTAGCTCTGGCGCATTCGCGGACGACCTTGCCGCGGCTACCTCCTGCCTCTCCGACATGCGCACACAAGTCGAAAAGATTGAAAGATACGCTGCCTGGGGCGGCCTCAAGCTCAATGTGGACAAATGTCAGCTGCAAGGCGTGCTGTACGGTCAAGCAAAGACCGACCCCACCCTTGGCGGCCCGCGTCACGTCCACCACCAGCGCGCCCTTGAGCGCATGCTCCAAAATAAGATACGGGTCAATGGCGTCGCTATCCCCTACGCGCCCCCCACCGCGCCCTACAAATACCTCGGCATCCAAATCACCCCCACACTTGACTGGGGCCCGCAAGTCGCGCACATCCTAGATAAGATCGCGGACAGGGGCACCAGCATCACCGCCTCACTCGCATCGCCCGACCAAAAGATACGCATGCTTCAAACCACCGTGCACCCGGCAGTGGCATATAGCCTACCCTTCATGCCGTACACCAAACACGACGTTGCACGCATAGACGCCATGATCACACGTTTTGCTAAACGTTCCTACGGCCTTAAGTCATGCTTTCCCACTCGTGCCGTCATTCAGCCCGAAACCCAGCTGGGCCTGGGGCTGGGCAGCGTCCGCGCACTCTACGTACGGCGCGCCGCGAAAGCCCTGGTCCAGGCACTAAACGACCAGGGCCGTCTTGGTGCGGTAACACGCGCCATGCTACACCTGCAAAGCAGTATGGCGGGCACGGCATCAACCCAGCGCCTCACCCGTGAGTTCAGGTACTACACAAACCTGCGGCAGCTAGCGCTGGTCAAAGAAGCCGGGCTCGAGCTCACAGACAAAGGACAACCCTTCACCACTACCACTAACAGCCTCACCCGGCTGCTTGAAAGGCTGAGCCCTCTCTCCACCCCTGCCGAAGCCGCCCTCCCGTTCCGGATGATCCAGCCCCTCCTCGAACTGGGCTACAACCTGCAGGAATTGGTGGTAGAGGGCACGCACTTGATCAGCACCACGGACCTGAAGCGGCAAGGTAGACGACTGGTGAAGACACGACACATGCTCGCCCTGAACCGGCTCACCAAAGCCCTCCACCCCGCCACACGCGCAATCGCGAAAACTTGGAGTGGCACAGCACCCCTGGACATCACGGAACGCACGCTCCCGGCCGAACACACCATCACCGGCCTCCTCGGCGCTGAGGCCGCCCCTGCCCCCGCCCAGTGGCACGACATCCGACGCCCACTCGCACAGCGTGCACCTGAACAAGCTGCAGCCGACGGGGGGGGCGACGAAGCAGCCGCTGAGGCAGAAGCGGCCCCTGAGGCAGCTGCCCCCGACCACGAAGCGCCCCCCGCCCTTGGCGCACCCCCACGCAAAAGGTCCCGCCGCCAGCACCACCCCTGGGCCCCCCGCGGTGCGCCCCTCCCCGACGAACACGCTGCGCTAGACTGGAACCCCGCAACTGACGCCCTCACCCTGGCACACTGCGCCGAACTGCTTGCCACACACAATTACCTGGCCAAAGGACGCGGGGCAGAAAGCAGAAGCGCGTTCCTCCATCAACTACTGCTGAAACCGAATGCCACCGCCGCAGATTGGAAACACGTGAAAGCCAGCAGGGACTGCCTCAGCGCCACCAACGCCCTGTTCGGGTCCCAAGAGAAAGTACGGGCGATCATTGCGCGAGTCACCAAGAACGGCAAACCATACCTCCGTGTCGAATGGGAGCCAACCATCCTCCTCCCGGGGGCCCTACCCCTCTACCGACGCAACCACTACATTCCCCGCACGGCCACTGCATTCGACCTCCCAACCGACCCCACCAATGCCCAGCCCCGGCTGCGCGTGGAATGGGAACCCACAGACGAGCCCGCGTGCATCATTGACGACCAGGAAAATCGACAAGCTCTCCTCGATGACCTTGCCGCGCGCCTAGAAGCAGCCCCACCCGCCCAAGGTACTCACCACCCAGCCGCAGACGACCACCTTACAGCCGCCCAGAAGCAGGGGTGCTGGCAAGACGAATGCACCTTCCACACACGCGGCCAGCGAATCCTGCGCAGTCACGTGCAAGTTGACGTCGAACCCTGCAACCCAGACCACGACATCACACCGCCCGGCTGCTACACCATACAAATCGGCAAATACAACCCCTCCCCCACCCCGCCCCCCCCATGGACACCCGAGGGCGACTGGCCGTCCGGCGTTGAGGCAGCACACACCGCGCACGTCTACGACCCACACGGGCGATGCGCCGGCACCCTCCCCGCATCCCGCCTCACCTCCTTGTGGCACCGCTA
Organism: Chlamydomonas incerta; assembly: GCA_016834605.1. Taxonomy (NCBI): domain Eukaryota; kingdom Viridiplantae; phylum Chlorophyta; class Chlorophyceae; order Chlamydomonadales; family Chlamydomonadaceae; genus Chlamydomonas; species Chlamydomonas incerta. The sequence goes on from JAEHOC010000009.1 coordinate 1,955,541, forward strand.
CACACATGCGCGCCTCAACTGGACAGAGGCCCACCAGCAGCTCGCCTCATCCGGCGGCTTCCCTGAAGACATCGCACGCTTGCTCCTGCGATACCGGCCAGGGTACGGCAACCGTCAACACCAAATCACGGCGGCAGGTGAGAGGGCGTACACGCAGCGCCTAACGTCCAAACTGCACACCGCCATCGGCAGCAGCACGGAACTCTTCACATCCCCCCTTAACGTAGCAGACCACACCACCACATACTTCACCCCCCACCCCCAAGACCTGCTCTTCGGAGCCAATCATGACGCCTTCAGCCACCCCTGGACCGGCGTCGCCGTTGCACACCCGGAACCCGACCCAGCACAGCAGCTCCACGCCCTACGCTGGGCCACGGCTTGGGCGGCAGCGCGACAGGACCACCGTGATCCTACCGCCACGCTCCTCCTCTTCCCACGCGACCCGGTCGCACCCTACGCGCAGTACCTGACGCACCCACACGTCACCCACCTCGGCACATTGCGCCCCAGCGAGCGGCCCATCGGCCCCGATGGTAGCTTCAGCTCCACCATGCACGCCCTGGGCACGGACCTGCTGCTTGTGTGCAATGCTGCCGCCGCGCGGCGTGCCCCCGCGTGGGCGGCCAAGCTGAGCTCCCTGGAACCCCCCCGCACACCCGCCGCCCGACCAACTGAGACACCGGACCAGGCGCCGCAATGGGTCCGCAAGCGTGTGCGCAGCATGACTCAACAGTGCACGCAAGGCACCCAACCTCCCATGCGTGCCTCCTCCGCCCCGAGGCCTGCTGGGGGCACCCCCGAGCCACCCCAACCACCCTGTACAGCGGAGGTGTACCGCACCTTCTGCGCCATGCGCCCACTACGATACGACCCCACGGAAGGCATGTATACAGACGGCTCCGTGCGCAAGGACGCCACCGGCCGATCCTGCGCGTGGGGGGCAGGAGTTTTCGACGCGCGTGCCAACCAAGGCTACCACATCGATGTGAACCCCGGCACCTCGGGCTGCAACACCATCACCCGCTGTGAACTATCCGCTATCCACCAAGCGCTCTGCCTGGCCGCCGACGAACCTGAGCCCCGCGACGACCTGGCCATCTACACGGATTCGGCAGCGTCGCTGTTCCTCGTCCGCAAGATTATCAACCAGCCGCACATGCTCACTTTTAGCAAGCACAAAGCACTCCTGGAAGCCATTAAGCTGAAACTGAAGCACCGAGCCGTGCAAGGCCGGGCAACTCGTCTGCTAAAGGTCAAGGCTCACACTGGGGTGAAATTCAATGAAGTCGTAGACAAAATTGCGGGGCAAGCAGCCGATGATAAGGCGCCTACAGACGCCAAGTGGCTGCACGAAACAGCGGACAATAACCCGAGGGCCAATTACTACTGGCTACGGAAAGCCTACAAGCAACCAACGGATGGGCCTCAGGAGCCGAACGCGGGTCACTACGTGAACGACCTCAACCGCGGGATCCAAACGTGCATGACGCCCGACGTGGCGACCGGCTACACGAACCCTACCCTGTACACAGACTTCGTCGCCAAAGCAGTGCCCGGTCTCGACATCCGCTCCAGCACCCGCACCCTGCGAAACACCAAAGGGCGGCACCAAAAATATAAGCGCTGCTTCGACTACCTGTACGGACAGCTGTGGAATGCCAAACTGGCAGCGCGGTGCGGATTCTCCCTGACTGGCCGGCAACGCGTGCAGCCACGCGCTGCCCCAGGGACGGCCAAAATCGCTCCCTGCCCCCTGTGCTCTCACCCTGACTCCGGGGGACACATTCTCGGCGGCTGCAAACACAAGCACATGAGCAAGCTTTACATCAGCCGGCACAACCGTGCGGTCCGCATTATCATACAACACGTTGCCCGCGGTGCATATGGGGGCTGCTTCAAAGTCATGGATGCGACTGCCGCAGATGACCTGCCCGAATACGTGTCCAGTACCCGCTTGCCCAAATGGCTACTCCCAGACTGCCCCGACGACATTCGCAAAAAGATGAGGCCCGACATCCTACTCATTCCCAGCATCCCACTCGACCCCGACACACCACCCGCACCCAGCACATACCACACCGTTCACATTGTAGAGGTCGGATACTGCGCCGACACCAACCACACCGCCAAAACCCACGCCAAAGCCAAACAGCACGCCAAGCTTGCCCGCCTCCTGCGCCGGGCAGGATGGAAAGTCAAATACACCACGCAAGAGGCTGTCAGCCTGGGCTTTGCCGGCACCATTCGCGCTGACCTACCCACACTGCTACGGAAGTTAGGGGTCCGTCCCACGGCAGCCTCCACCTGCTGCAACGCCCTACACGACCATGCCGTCACCACCCTCAACAATATTGTCCGCTCCAGGCGACGAGGGGAACGAGGGGAACCCCTCGACACCCTACAGGGCGCAGGCGGGTGACCCTCACCCGCATAGGCGTGCGCCCGACGCCCACTGGATGCCTCCGGTAGCAGACGAGTAATGAGGCTTGCCTCTCACCTCGTCGGCTCCCTTAATCCACGCCCTGACTTACGGAAAGGCGTATCCATTTATTTATTTATTTCTGCCGCCCAGCCCGTCGCCTCCGGTGCCGCCGCGCCCGCCCAGCCCTCCTGCGCCGCCCTCACCGCCGCGTCCTCCCAGCCCGGCGCCTCCGCCGTCGCCTCCCTCGCCGCCCCTCCCGGCGCCTTCTCCGCCGCTGCCTCCCAGCCCGCCGGCGCCGCCGTCGCCTCCGCTGCCGCCCAGCCCGTCGCCTCCGGTGCCGCCGCGCCCGCCCAGCCCTCCTGCGCCGCCCTCACCGCCGCGTCCTCCCAGCCCGGCGCCTCCGCCGTCGCCTCCCTCGCCGCCCCTCCCGGCGCCTTCTCCGCCGCTGCCTCCCAGCCCGCCGGCGCCGCCGTCGCCTCCGCTGCCGCCCAGCCCGTCACCTCCGGTGCCGCCGCGCCCGCCCAGCCCTCCTGCGCCGCCCTCACCGCCGCGTCCTCCCAGCCCGTCGCCTCCGCCGTCGCCTCCCTCGCCGCCCCTCCCGGCGCCTTCTCCGCCGCTGCCTCCCAGCCCGCCGGCGCCGCCGTCGCCTCCGCTGCCGCCCAGCCCGTCGCCTCCGGTGCCGCCGCGCCCGCCCAGCCCTCCTGCGCCGCCCTCACCGCCGCGTCCTCCCAGCCCGTCGCCTCCGCCGTCGCCTCCCTCGCCGCCCCTCCCGGCGCCTTCTCCGCCGCTGCCTCCCAGCCCGCCGGCGCCGCCGTCGCCTCCGCTGCCGCCCAGCCCGTCGCCTCCGGTGCCGCCGCGCCCGCCCAGCCCTCCTGCGCCGCCCTCACCGCCGCGTCCTCCCAGCCCGTCGCCTCCGCCGTCGCCTCCCTCGCCGCCCCTCCCGGCGCCTTCTCCGTCCCCACCCAATCCTCCACCCGTTGTCGGTGAGTTTCAGATGGAATCTCTTAGCATGGTTACCTGCACACGTTCCCTTATATGGGAACATACCACCACGGCATCGTACGGTCGTTGCCTTGACGACGAATGTCATGCTTCCCTGCCCGCAGTGTGCAGCCCGCCTGCCGGCTGGTGCGACGTCAACTACGCAAACCTGAGAATGTGGGACTGCGCCGGCAATGGCAAGGGCAATGCTACCGACTATGTGTGCATCGATGGACAAGGCCGGCGCGGGGTGATCCTGAGGACGCAAAGCAACGCCAACGGCACATGCGAGGACACGTGGCCCGATGTTGACAAATCCTACGCACGCTGCCCGTCTTTCTGGGACAGTAAGTAGTGTTACGTGGTTTCGCACACTCGGAGACGTAGAGATATGCCCAAATGCAATATTTGCTTGATTGGCGGCGGCAGGCGTGGCAGGCACTCCTCCATCCCTGCAGATACCTATCTATGCATCTACGCATGATGATGGGGGCTGCATCTGCTGTATGTGGTACTACTGCTGCATACTGTCACGATACATGTATATTCTTGCACACGCAGGCTACCCGGCGCCGCCTGGTTACATCTCCATCCCGGACGCCTTCCCAGTCCCGGAGGCGGGGCAGAACATGGTGTACGCGGCCACCGTTGCGCCTGAGGACGCCCGGGACGCGTGCTCCGCCAACCCCAACTGCACCGCCTGGGTCCGATACGTGGGCTCGCCGGACCAGGGCCTGTATTGCACGGGCGGCATTGCCTGGGTGCAGCCCTACGTGAACGCAAGCGTGTACCTGAAGCTTCCAGGTTTTGTGCCGGCGTACCGGCCCCCTTCGCCTGTCCCTCCAAGGCCGCCCTCGCCCTTTCCTCCCTCGCCCAAGCCCAGCCCTCCACAGCCCAGCCCGCTTCCTCCCACGCCACCACCCAAGCCACCGCTGCCGGCCCCTGGTGCGTGCGCCAGCCGAATACCTTGTCGTTTGAGCATGCAAGCGCTGCCCAGGCATTCTCTGCCGCTGGATCGACGTAGCGCGGCTGGGGAAGCAATCATAGAGCGAGCACGTCAGCAATCAAACCCCTACCCGATCAGCACTGCACGTAACAGTAGTTCCTCTACCACGTGTCGCCCGCCGCCGCGACGACCGCGCATCCTGCTAATTGCTTGCATTACGTGCATGCAGGGCCACCTTCACCCAACCCGCCTTCGCCAACGCCTCCACCGCAGCCCCCCACCCCTAGCCCTCCACGGCCTCCCTCCCCTGGCCCACCGCGGCCCCCCTCACCCGTCCCGCCTCAGCCGTTCCCGCCTCCCTCTCCGATCCCAGCCCACCATCTCCATCGCCGCCCGGGCCCCCGCCACGTCCACCTACGCCGCCTACACCGCCTCCGCCCCCACCGTTCCATTTCGGCTGCTTCGTTGACAGTGACACGCGCCGGTTGCCAGTGATCCTGGCATGGGATCAAAGGAACATGACGCTGGACTGGTGCGCCGCCCTGGCTCGCGCCGCGGGTGTGCAGCTGTTTGGCGTGCAGTTCTCATGGTTTTGCTTTGGCGGCAACGACCTGGCGTTTGCGACAGGCCTGGGTCCCTCCCCGAACTGCACAATGCCGTGTGGCGGGAACAGCGGCCAGGTGAGGGATGTGCATGATGCTGCCTGTTCGGGCTACTCGGGCTCCATGGGTTTATTTGTCTGTTGCGCTCCCTTCTTACATAGCGCGCGCGTATGTATCTACGCCAACATCAGGTCGATTATTGATGTTGCCAAATGCGGTATTCCCTACCTCGTACCGTTATCCCAAATAAACAACCTGATTGCAGATATGCGGAGGACCGTATGCAAGCAACATCTATGCCTTCAATGGTAAGGGCCCATCCGGCTGCGCTCTAGATAGCACTTGATTGTACGTGACCAAGGGGCTGTGTGCTTAGCGTGAAGTGCGGACGCGCATAACTTTATTTCGCTGTATCAGCCTTGTGCGAGCGAAGGCGCGCGCACCCGCCCTCCAGTATTGTTTGACCGCTGCGGGCTGGTTGACCCTCCTGCTTGCTTGCCTGCTCACTTAATATATCAACTCCACCTGATGCTCGTCTCTGCCCCCGCTTGCATCTATCTGACGTCCGCAGGCCCGCCTAGCCCGCCTTCGCCAGGGCCTCCACCACAGCCGCCCAACCCTAGCCCGCCACGGCCTCCATTCCCTGGCCCTCCACGGCCTCCCTCCCCTGGCCCACCGCGACCTCCCTCACCCGTCCCGCCTCAGCCGTTCCCGCCTCCCTCTCCCAGCCCACCATCTTCATCGCCGCCCGGGCCCCCGCCACGTCCACCTACGCCGCCTACACCGCCTCCGCCCCCACCGTTCCATTTCGGCTGCTTCGTTGACAGTGACACGCGCCGGTTGCCAGTGATCCTGGCATGGGATCAAAGGAACATGACGCTGGACTGGTGCGCCGCCCTGGCTAGCGCCGCGGGTGTGCAGCTGTTTGGCGTGCAGTTCTCATGGTTTTGCTTTGGCGGCAACGACCTGGCGTTTGCGACAGGCCTGGGTCCCTCCCCGAACTGCACAATGCCGTGTGGCGGGAACAGCGGCCAGGTGAGGGATATGCTTGATATTATTCCCTATTCGGGCAACATGGGTTTTGTCTGTTGCGCTCCCTCCGTTCTTAGATAGCGCGCGCGCATGCATATGTATCTACGCTAACAGCGGTACCCATATCCCAAATAAACAACTTGATTGCAGATATGCGGAGGACCGTATGCAAGCAACATCTACGCATTCAATGGTAAGGCTACGCCGTACGTCCGGCTGGCGCATGCATATGTGCACATGCATGAGGCTGCGCTCCAGAGCTTGTATGTGACCAATCAAAGGGCTGTGTGCTTGGCGTGAAGTGCGGACGCGCATAACTCCATTTCGCTGCTAGCTGTGACAGCCTTGGCCTGGTGGCGAAGGCACACGCAGTGTGTCGACCCCTTGCTTGCTTGCCTGCTTATTATCGGCCACCTGATGTATCAACTCCACCTGATGCTCGCCCCTGCCCCCCGCCTTGCATCGGACGTCCGCAGGCCCGCCTAGCCCGCCTTCGCCAGGTCCGCCGCCTTTCCCACCCTCGCCGCCCAGCCCTCGCCCGCCATCCCCTCGGCCCCCGTCTCCGCCGCCACAACCGCCCTCGCCGGTCCCGCCTCCGGGTAGGTGTGCCTTGGACGAAATATAAATCCTCTCGCGCTCTGGACTTGGTACTTGCTGAGCACAAATGCAATGAATGAAGTTGAGAACTCGAGGGCTTCTAGAGCTACTCGGGAAGTATAGGTTCTAGCGCGATGTCAGGGCCGCTGTGCCAGTAGTAGTTGCCTTGACGACTAATGTCTTGCTTTCCCGCCCGCAGTGTGCAGCCCGCCTGCCGGCTGGTGCACCGCCTCTTACGCAAACCTGCGGATGTGGGACTGCGCCGGGAACGGAACGGGCACTGCCAGTGACTACGTCTGCATTGACGGACAAGGCCGGCGCGGAGTGATCCTGCGGACACAGAGTAACAGCAACGGCACATGCGAGGACACGTGGCCAGGCGTAGACAAGTCGTACGTGCGCTGCCCCTCCTTCTGGGACCGTAAGTCTAAGCGGTCCGTACTTGCACGTGGCATATTATTAATAGTGCGCAGGGTTGCCTACCATGTGTGTTCACATTCGCGTGTATTAGCAGGCGCATCGACCTTGGGCCGCGTACACCGCCGCTGCCGATCTGTTCCTGTGCTGCGCTGCGGGTTTGCATGCTGTACACGCAGGCTACCCGGCGCCGCCTGGTTACATCTCCATCCCGGACGCCTTCCCAGTCCCGGAGGCGGGGCAGAACATGGTGTACGCGGCCACCGTTGCGCCTGAGGACGCCCGGGACGCGTGCTCCGCCAACCCCAACTGCACCGCCTGGGTCCGATACGTGGGCTCGCCGGACCAGGGCCTGTACTGCACGGGCGGCATTGCCTGGGTGCAGCCATACGTGAACGCAAGCGTGTACCTGAAGCTTCCAGGTTTTGTGCCGGCGTACCGGCCCCCTTCCCCTGCCCCTCCAAGGCCGCCCTCGCCCTTTCCTCCCTCGCCCAAGCCGCCGTCCCCAAAGCCACCATCACCCAGGCCACCATCACCCAGCCCTCCGCAGCCCAGCCCATTTCCCCCCTCTCCCGCACCCAGACCACCACTGCCACCACCGGGTACGTACGTCTGTGACAGCTATTGTAACGCGGTTGATGCATCGACGTTTGGTACGGGGTTGACTTGTTTGATAATCACGTGAAAACTGCACGGTGGCACCGAAGCGGTCTCCATGGATTCCACGCCGCCACCTGATGTCCCAGCGGCCGCCCTGCTTTATTTCCCGCCGGCAGTGTGCAGCCCGGCTGCCGGCTGGTGCAACGTCAACAACGCAAACCTAAGAATGTGGGACTGCGCCGGGAACGGCACGGGCAATGCTACCGACTATGTGTGCATCGATGGACAAGGCCGGCGCGGGGTGATCCTGAGGACGCAAAGCAACGCCAACGGCACATGCGAGGACACGTGGCCCGATGTTGACAAATCCTACGCACGCTGCCCCTCCTTCTGGGACCGTAAGTAGTGTTACGTGGGTTCGCACATTTGGAGATGTAGAGATATGCTGATTGGCGGCGGCAGGCATGGCAGGCACTCCTTCGGTGCAGCAAATACCCATCTATGCATCTACGCATGATGATGGCGGCTGCATGTGCTGTGCTATTACTGCTGCAGGCTACCCGGCGCCGCCTGGTTACATCTCCATCCCGGACGCCTTCCCAGTCCCGGAGGCGGGGCAGAACATGGTGTACGCGGCCACCGTTGCGCCTGAGGACGCCCGGGACGCGTGCTCCGCCAACCCCAACTGCACCGCCTGGGTCCGATACGTGGGCTCGCCGGACCAGGGCCTGTACTGCACGGGCGGCATTGCCTGGGTGCAGCCCTACGTGAACGCAAGCGTGTACCTGAAGAAGAATCCGGGTCTGGGTGAGTGAAAGATTGCAGCCCTGTACGTGTATCAAGTGCCATATATGATCAACGGATTGCGGCGTGCCGTGCGTGCACTGGTCACACGCACCTTGCATACGAGTACTGGTCTGTATGGTGCCCTTGGTGAGCTGCGCCTTGAACCTCTTGCAAGCAACCGGTGCCTGGGCTGCTGCACGCAGTGTGCGGCCCGCCCTCCGGTTGGTGCTCCGGTCCCACGCAGGTTTACAGGAGGATAGACTGCAACGGTAAGGTGCACGCGCATGGGCAGCAGCGGGCCTCCTGCTAGTTGGAACAGGCGCAGGGGTGGTCTAGGGCGCTAGATATGCCAGCAGCTAATGCAGCCGGGCAGATAGAGTCAGGTCTGAGCAGGTACACTACCGGTATGTACACAGGGTGTGAAAGGGTACGCACTGCCGCTTAATACTGCTGTGCAGGTGATGGAATTGATGACCATGTCTGCTTCGATGCAAATGGAAGCAGGTGCGCCTGCTGCTGGATGCCCGTCCGTACGTTATTAGCTATGAGTACGTAGAGGAGACGGATTGTGCGCTTCAAGGCCCTCGCTACATACATACAATCTCAGCATGTCTGTTGAACCCAACCACCCACCCCTTATGTGCGCCAGGGGAATGATCTCCGGCGGGCAGGCCGGCGCGCGTTGCGTGGACACCTGGCCCTCCGCTGCCGCCTCGGTGACCTGTGACGCGCTGTTCCGTGACCGTGAGCGCATGCGGCCAATCGGAGCCCCGGAGCTGGATGCTGCTGCTGCTGCACAGCGCTGGCTAGTCCTTTGCTGAGCGGCAAGCCATGCAAGCCACACCATCTATCTATAGCCGAAATAGACAACGACCCCTCAACCTGCCCATGCCCTCCGTTCCGCTGTAGGCTGCCCTTCTTACCCAAACTTCGTCACGCTGCCCGACGTGAGAGTTGGCTTCAACATGAGTCTCATCATGATGTCCTTTGAAATGGCTCGGGCGCAGAGCCTCTGCCAGGCCTACGAGTCGGCTTGCACTGGTTGGGGCATGGACACCTTTGCAGATACTGGTACTGAATTCTGGTGGACGTACTTGCTGCCGGCAAGCAGCCTGACATATGAGCCGAGGGATCGCCCCCTGTGCGCGTACGTGCCGCTACCCCCCGCACCTCCAATGCCTCCGAACCCGCCATCCCCGCCGTCGCCGGCCCCGCCCCCGCCGCCAGGTGTGAGCAACACAAGACAACTGCCATGTGACAAAGTACTAATGTTGGCCAGATAGCTGTGGGGCCACTGCATGCCCAGCGCCTCTTGCAGTCGATTCACATCGCTTCATTCACTTCGGAGACTTGGGCCACATAACAAGCCTGTACAATATTTCCCTGCTGGCGCATGCGCGCAGACTGCCCACGGCCGTCCGCATGGTGCCGCGGCTCCACGGAGATTTACCGCGCCGAGGACTGCACCGGGGACGGCGTCCCCGAGCACGTGTGCTATGACTTGGCCGGACGGCGGGGAACCATCCGCAGGTAGGGCGGGTAGCGGAGCCGCACCCGTCATCGCTGCTTACCGTGTGGTTAAAAGTATTTAGCCCGCCCGCTGCTTGCTTGACGCTTAGTTTGACACATCGCAAATCAACCACCCGAGAATTCAAGCCCGCTGCTTGGTGTGTGGATTTCTCCGTCCACCCCGCTCTGGTGTGCAGGTCGAGCTCGGGCACCTGTGTGGACAGCTGGCCTGCCGTGCCGTACCTCATGCCCGCCAGCGTTTGTCCGGCCGTGTTCAATCGTGAGTCGTAATGCGCTTGAGAATTTACATCGTGCAGACAGGGGGGGGGCTCCGAGCGTGGGGCACGGCACGCGTTATCCAATCTGTTACCAAACCGCGGCGGCCTTTTCAACAGGATGCATGGAGTACCCTGGCTATGTGGGGTTGCCAGACACGGTCTGGATGCGCGACTACAGCACGGGGTACACCAACCCGTACCTTATTTGGACCTCGGCCGAGGGCGCCGCTGCTGCTTGCAGTAGTGACGCCACCTGCGTTCTGTGGCACCGCCTTGGTGCCACGCAATGGCAGACAATTTACGGCACCGTTCTGAACTTGACATACATCGCCAGCGGTAACATGACTACGGCAGAGTATTGCATATACGTACGGGCTCCCCCGCCCGCCTCGCCGCCACCCAGCCCGCCTAGCCCACCCAGGCCGCCGAGCCCATCGCCCCAGCCGCTTCCGCCGCCCCAACCACCTCCACGGCCGCCCAGCCCCAAGCCCCCTAGCCCGCGGCCTCCATCTCCTGCGCCACCGAGCCCGCGGCCGCCCTCACCTATCCCTGCTTCGCCACCCAGTCCACGACCTCCATCTCCTCTTCCACCTTCGCCTCCCAATCCGCCTCCTCAGCCTCCCACCCCACCTGCTCCGCCGCCTTCACCTCGCCCTCCACCATTGGGTATGTGGCCAAGCTTGCCTAGCTAGTACGTCAGGCGTACAGTTACACATGCAGTGCTTTGTGCGTACTGTTTGATGGTGTGCATAATACAGCGTGCCTGTCCCGCTTCGCAGTGTGTGCACGACCCGATGGCTGGTGTAGGCATATGGCAAGCGGCTACCTGAACAACTTTGACTGCGACGGTGCGCACGACTTGAGCACGCAGGGCAGCGGCTGGCACGAAGCGGGGCTGGGGTACGGGACGGGGACAGGTGCAGGAGTGGGGACAGGGGCGTGCAATTTACGTGGGCCAAGCAAGTGCCAGCTGTGTACTTGACCGCTCATCATTCGCTGCTCGCTGCCGCACGCACGGCGTAGGTGACGGCTTTAATGACCACATCTGCATGGACGGCGCCGGGAATCGGGGCATAATCCTAGCCCGGCAGCCGGGCGTCGCCTGCGAGAGCACCTGGCCCTCCATTGCTTTGTCAGTGTGCCCGCCTCTATTCAATGATTCCGGTGAGCGGACGGACCTGTTCGAGCGTATTCACGCATGCAATCTACCGGATCGTGCTGTTGCATACTGCAATCCTATGAGCCCGGGCGTCCTGCTGCCTTTGTTTGAGTCTCGCATTGAAGCCTGGCAACCCCGCCTGCCGCACCACGCGCGCCTTCCATACAGTGTGCGCCCCAGTCCCAGGGTTCGTTGCACTCCCGGGAATGCAAGCGGACCTTTATTCCGGCGGTTCAGAACAAGCGGGTTCCGCAGAGGCGGCGAGAGCATCCTGCTCCAGTATGTCAGATTATTGTCTTGTGTGGGACACGCGTGGCATTTTTATGTATGGTGGCGCGCTTGGTTCCTTCATGTTCATGGGCCTGGGGCAGATCTGCTCATACGTAAGAGCGCCGCCGCCGCCTCCACCACCACCACCCTCACCCAGCCCGCCTGCTCCGCCAGCCCCACCTGGTCCGCCCCCGACACCTCCTTCGCCTCCAACGCCGCCGCCTGTACCACCTCGTCCACCTTTACCGCCACTGGGTGAGTCGCCCTCGTCTTAGCTGAAAGCACCCGATAGGGTGTTTCATCTTGTCTTTTAGCTGCTGCTTCGTACTGGCATGTGTTCATCATCACATTAGGACAAGAAAGGTGGCTTTCCCCTCCAGCCGTACCTACCTGCCCCTGCCCCATCCAAAGCTAGCTGCACCTGGTAGAAATAAAGGCTTGCCCGAACCGACAGTGTGCGGACGGCCGGGCGGCTGGTGTGGCCATGCTTCTGCCATCTACCGAGGAGACATAGACTGCGACGGTGGGTGGGTGAGGAAGTGGAGGTCAACCTGACGAGATGACGGTGTGTTGTGGAGGCATGTCCGGGGACGCATGCCCATGCGCCTTTTATGTAACCAACGTGCAAAATGTTACTGGGGCACATAGAGGAGTGGGTTGGGGGGCGCAGCTACTTTGGCGTGGCGGGAGAAAGTTGACCTGTTGATGGTTTATATTGAGGTTCCACCTCACACGCAAACCGCTATCCACCGCACAGGCGACGGTGTGAACGACCATGTGTGTTACGACACCGCCGGGAGCCGGGGCGTGATCCTGGCCCGCCAGCCGGCGGACACTGCTGTCGGATGCCAGGGCACGTGGCCCTCAGTGGAGCTCAGCGCTTGCCCGGGCCTGTGGACACGTGGGTTCGAGGGGCTCGAATCTGCTAGCTAGCTTGTACTCTGCACCCGGGTGCGGTTCAACTAACGTTGCTGCATTATTGCGCCTACTTGCCGCGCGCAATATCTCTGATGTATTCCGCCCATCTTGCCCATTTGTGCCGCCCCGCCCTGAAGGTTGTCCTGCGTTCAACGGATATCTTGCCTTGCCGGATGCCCAGGGCAGGGGTGCCGCTTCTACGTTCCAGGCACCTTCAAGCCGCGCAGCGCTCGCGAACTGCACTGGTCACAGTAGCTGCGGCCTGTGGGACTGGAACGGCCTTGTCATGTACGGCGCAGTTCCAAACGTGGCAAGCGTGCAGGGTCTGTGCTCCTTTGTGAAGGCCCGCTCTTCCCCACCTCCTGACCCGCCCGCGCCACCAAGCACCCCGCCTTCACCGCCAACGCCCTCAGCGCCCGCATTGCCGGGATGGGACGGTAAGATGGGTAGATTGCGGCCTAGAATTGCATACGGCAGCCGTTTCATCTTCTGCTGCCTGCCCATCACGTTTTGTTTTGTTTGTCAATGAATGAACACAGGTTTGGTCACGTGTGACCGGCCGTACGGCTGGTGTGGCCACTCCTTCGCCATCTACCGCCGAGACGCGGACTGCAACGGTAGGCAACTCTCCTGGTGCATTGGACATGGGTGAATATTTCTTTGCTGAACATATATATTGGGGGAGCTTTCAACTTGATCTTGAACTTCACCTGATGATACCTGTGTCTGCTGCTGCCGACCTCATGCACATCGCCCCATGCATCGTTATGCATGCACGCAGGCGATGGCCGGACCGATCACGTAAGAAAAGGCGCTTGCATAGCGCCTGCTAGAGCCTCGCGGCTTGATGCTCGATCGGATGTTTGTGAAGCACACAATTCGCCACTAACCGCGTGGGATACCGCAGGTGTGCTACGACACAAGTGGCAACCGAGGCGTATTCCTGAGCATGCAGTACGGCTCTTGTGACCATGACACGTGGCCTTCGGTGGCCCGCTCGGTCTGTCCGCCAATCTTTGAGGCTCGTGAGTACTTCTGCCGCACTGACATTGCCACTACTGGAGTGCGTGCACGCTACACCACCGCGGGCTGCCTTGGTGTGACCTCTGCGTGCGTGCATGGTACCGTGATGGTGCATGCGCCTCCCCCCACCCCACCCTTGCACGCTTGAACAACAGGCTGCGCCGCCGTGCCCGGCTACGTCAGCGTGCCAGACGCGTACTGGGATGGCGCCGCAAGCTTCTTCCAAATGGGCTCGGCCGCAGAAGCGCAGCGGACCTGTACCGCACGGAGCGATTGCGTGCTGTACGACACGCAGGGCTTTGTGGTGACAAGCTGGATTCCACGCGTGTCGTATGCAACCGACTTTAATCAGACGCTGTGCGCATATTTTAAGATCCCAGCACCACCGCCGCCGCCCAGCCCCCCCAACCCGCCCCTTCCACCCAGCCCACCGCCTCCACCGCCCACACCGCCCTCACCGCCTCCATCGCCGCCGCCAGGTGAGCTTCTCCGCTTCCAAAAAAACATTCCTCACCACTCTTACTCCAAGCTACCTGCAATTGACTTGCAGCATGCACGCCGAGCGCGGGGTGGTGCGGAGGCGACGGCACGGAAGTTTTATATGCCGCGGATTGTGACGGTGATAACGTGCTCGACTATGTTTGTCTAAACGCTGCTGGCCAGCGATTCATTGTTCATGGCGCCGGCTATCCAGTAAGTCGGGATGGGCGGGCAAAGGCTGGATACAGAACCGCCGCGGCCTCACATGCTGCGGACGGCTCGGCGCGAGGGGCGGGGTCCAAGCTTAACCACACCAAAACCTACTAGCCCATGCGTGTGCATGCGTCAGTGCATATGTATAAGAGCGCGGAGGAGAGCGGGGTCTAATGCGAGGAGAAACCCGATAAGTCCTGCCTGTTCCCGAAATTCCCGGCCTGTCCCGCCGCCCAGCCCAGCCCAGCAGATCGAGGTAGCCAACAATACCAGTAGCGAGCCGGTGATGAGCATCTCAGTCGTGTTGACAATGAACGCCGCCATCGCATGTGCCACCGCATGTGCCCAGGCCCACAAATGTGCCACCCAGGCCCGCACATACAGTCCCAGACGCGCGCACGTTCTACCTTGAAAGTCAGACTAGCCACACGTTGTCTACCCAAATGAAGACCAGGAACGTTACGGCGACACCAGGCAACAAGCACCGGGCCACGAAAACGACATGTGTTAATAGGGAAAGGCAATGTTCATATGGGCAGGGCACAGTGAAAGAGCCGTGGCGTATCTGTGGGTAACAACGGAAGGGTACGGACAGCTGCAGAGCACGAGCCTGGGAAGGAAGCGGTATTCAAGAACAGGATGCACGCAAGCATGCATGGCTGGGCATTTATCATTCAGAGTGGAGAAGAGTCGGTGATCAGGTCGCGCAGGATGTGGAAATCGGACGTGGGCATGGGGAGCGGGGGGCCAGGGTCGGCACCGGTCAGACAGAAAAAGGACAGGGGGGCCGGGAGAGAAATGGCGGGGGGCCGACCGCGTATACCGCCGGGTACACTCCCAACCCGGCCAGTCCGGGCGCCCTCACACATGAGAGAGCGTCCAGGGCCTGTAGGCTCTAGATAGGGAGCGAGGGCGGGACGGGGTAACACAGGCACGGAGCGAAGAGGGGGTCTCAACAACCCGACACACACGACAGAGCATGGGTAGCAGACACATGGAGGCATTGGCGCAGAGGCTTGCAGGTGAGCGAGCTTGACGGGGGCGGGGACCTCACACCCCCAACCCGACCCACCTCCCACCCTCCTGCATCCCCCACCCCACCTGTCCACCAGCCCAGTAACCATAAACCCGGGCCACTACAACACCCACCCATCCCTGCCGGCCCACCGGCCCTGCAACCATAATAACAATAGAAAATTCAGAACCCTGGGGGCTGTCCAAAGGGCTCTGAGCAAACTAACCCTACTGGGGCTTCTTTGCGGTCCAGGAAACGCCTCTGATGTGCACGCGTACGCTTTTAACAAATACCTGCAGGGAGGCGGGGGCACAAGAATCTGTGGGCAACCTCTACCATTTGCCAACTCATCGATCTGCCCTCAAATATTTTCCCGTTGCGTGGATTATCCAGGTAAGCTCAGAACGCTCAGCAGGCCTTGACCTGGGTTTGACACCGCCGGGGTGGAGTGGTTACAATGGGCTCGGGGACGGTTACCCCCCCCCCCTCGCCAGGTTTAGTGAGGTTTGGGGGCAGGGGCAGGGGCAGGGGCAGGTTTGGGGATGGACAGGGGCAGGGACAGGTTTGGCGGCACGGGCTGGTGCAAGTTTGGGGGCAGGGGCAGGTTTGCTTGGGTGCAGGGGCAGGGGCAGGTTTGGCGGGCAGATGCATGGTACGGGCACCGGCGGCGGGTTGTATTGGGCGGGCTGACTAGCTAAGCGGCACCTAGCTAACTAACCGAGGTGTATACACGTACGGATGTCAATTGCTTAACCTTTCTTCTAAAACTTTCAAAGGCAGGTTGGAGGTCGGTGCATGCAGGTGCAGACAGAACATTTCGTGGGCGAGGGCGTGGGTGAATGGGATGTCGACAGCATTCATCCGCTCGTTTTCAACAGCAGCCTTTCCCTTACTTCCGTGTGTTCATTGATTGTGCCCTCGCAGGCTATGTATCGCTGCCAGGGGTAGGAATTCAAACTTCTGGCTATACTATGGATTCATCCTCTCCCCAAGCCGCCGCTGCGGGTTGCAGCGCTAACAACCGGTGCTCTTCACTATTCGGATGCTGCACGGCATGGGGCAACATGTATTCCGCATATCCCGATTACGTGAACCGTTGGACGCAAGCTACTGGCACGATCAACTGGCTCGGGCAATTAACGCGACGAGCAGGAGATCCTGCGGTGTGCTCCTACGTGAAAGCTCCTCTCTCTCCCCCAAGCGCCACAGGTAATAACGGACACCGCGGCCGTCGTGGGCTGGCACCGTATCTGTGACCGTATCCACCTGCTGCTGTGTGACGTATCTGTCTGATATGTGGTATTACTTGCAACAGAAGCCGTAACATCATGCTGTGTGAATTCTTTACATGCAGACTGCTTGCAAAAGCCTGCAGACTTCTGCACCGGGCCACTGAGCTTCTACACGACCGCCGATTGCAATGGTGATGGCGTTGCGGATCATGTCTGCATGGACGCGCTCGGCAACCGCGGCATGGTCCTGGTATGTAAGGGTCCGCCGCACCTTGTATAATGCAGCATGGCGATCGCTGGTTGATTGGTGGTGCAAGCAACCCCGGGATGGCTGGCAGCCCATCCAAGCCATTGTGCTGCACTGCTGGTACACAGGCGACCCCCATGGGCGTTCCGTGCACCAGCACTTGGCCTTCGGTGGCGGACACCGTATGCCCAGCCGTGTTCAACAGTAAGCCATTGCAGTGCCCAGCCCCATGTGTGGCTGGGCGAGGCACTGGATGGACGGGCGGCGGGCGCACATGATAGGATTCCCTCATGTACCGTAATAAGCATGTAATAAGAGTGCGCACCACCACCGAAAATGCCTGCCTCACGCCTCACGCACACTTTCACAGGGTGCCCACAAATGGCTGGCTACCAGTCGCTGCCCGGCACCACCTTCAACAGTTCCATCGCCCTGTACTGGACCCGGGCAACCAAGGACATATGGCTCGCAGCCGCCGTGGAAATTTGCAACCGAGAGCCCACGTGCGTCCTCGTCAGCGACCGAGGCTACCCGTACGGCCCATACGCCATGCTCGCCTACCAGGGCTGGGCAGACTACCTTCAGTATGATGAGAAGGCCTGCAGCTACTGGAAGCTGCCGTCCCCGCCGCCGCCGCCTCCCCCATCACCCACCCCTCCAAACCCTCGCCCGCCCACTTACAAAGGTTTGGCGCTGTGCTTGCGTATGCTACGTTATTCACTGCTTTGCAAGTAGGGCGCGCGGCTGGCTTGCAGGAAGTTGGGCGGGGGCCGTTGTCTTGCTTGCACAACGCTTGCACACGTGCCCCACCTTGCGTGCCGTACCCAGGTAGGGGGCACGGCGGGGTGGTGGCAGGGCGTGCAGGGCGGGGTGGTGGCAGGGCGGGCAAGGCGGTGGCATGGCGGGGTGGGGCGGGGGCGGGCAAATTGCATGCATGGCCATCGATATGGGATTGAATTATGTTTTGGGCTGAGCCCCCCAGCGCAGCGTTCACAAGGGGGGGCGAAGCTCCCCAAAAACACCCTGTCCGTGCCTGCCTGCCTGCCTGCCTGCCTGCCTGCCTGCCTGCCTGCCTGCCTGCCTGCCTGCCTGCCTGCCTGCCTGCCTGCCTGCCTGCCTGCCTGCCTGCCTGCATGCATGCATGCATGCATGCATGCATCTCTCACGCCTCCGCCGCCGCCGGCCCGCGTCCGCACCAAACTCGCTGCTGGCGCAAACCGCGAAGGTCACATATTATTAGGATTTAATAATCGCCGCGTCCAGCCGGCACGGTGTGGGACTGCACGGCATCCCGGAGACGTACTGACTAGGCTAGCGGCTTGATTGGGGAAGGGTGGTGTCAGGGACGTAGGGGAGGGCACGCTCCATGCCAATGCCGCCCCGCGGCTGTGCCGCCCCCTGTCCGTGTCCTTGGCTCCCCGCCTGTGGTTTATGTGGTTGCGCCTGCCTCCCTGACTGTACTGCTGTCCCCATGTCCTCTGGGGCATGCATCCTCCGGCAATCCAGTTGCATAGTCACCTACCGTTACTTCCAGCCACCGGGGCTCAGCCATTTTCCCAGCTGTACAAAGCTGACACCCCGTCACGTGTATTTGCCCTGCTGCTGCAACCCGCAACCTCCAGAGTGCCCGACGCCGACGGGCTGGTGCCTCGGAGGCACGAAGGTCATCCGGTTTGCAAACTGCTTCGGTACTCCATACAGTTTCTCGTCGGTGTGCTTTGACCGGGACGGAAACCGAGGCGTAGTTCCTTGGGGGCAGGTCGACAACACTGTACCGTGCCAGCAGGACTCCTGGCCAAATGCTACGGCGCAGGAGTGCACGCCCGTTTTTGGAGGTGGGTATTGTCTACACGGAAAGTTTCATGCATGGGTGACGGTTGCCAGAACGTGGGCAGAGACACAAAGTTCGGTAATTTGTGAACTGTTCTGCTGCTGGCTCGCAGTTTGCGACCGGCCGGCCGGCTGGTGCTTGGGCGGTACCTACAAATATGTGGACTGTAATAATGAGTAAGTAACCATCTGCAAGCTGGTTGACATATGGCTGTATGCAAGCTGGTGTGTATGCACATACCGCCAAAATCAGGGGCTGGCCACAAGCACCCTTCTAGCCCGCGCCCGCACATCAACTAACGTTGTCCGCATACAGACAAATGTTGCTGTCCCTCCTGTTTGCCCTTTGAAGTGGACTCGAGGACCACACGTGCTCCGTGCCCGTTTCTTCGGCGGGGGATTCAAATTGGTAAGCAACCGCACATCCCATGGATCTGCGCTGGTTGATTGCGTATGTAGTACGAACATGTATGTACCGCCTGTGCTTCCGCATGCAGGTTCAGCCGCTATCGTTACCATTACGTCATCCCGAACGGCAAGCTGCCGAACTCAACCTGTGTCGGTGGTGGTCCGCTTCTGCCTATGACATCGTGCCTTGCTGCATTCAATGGTGAGTGGTGCGCGTACATACATACGAGGCCCTCCTGCCTCCAAACCTGCACCTGCCCGCAAACATGCACCTGCCGTGGAACCTAGGTAGATTTATCATTCCCACGCCGTCCAGTCATTAAGGTCTGTCGACGAGTGTAGGCCGCGCCAGCGGCCGATAGATAGCCCCCTTGCGCCTCGCCAATCGACACCGAGTGTCACAAACACATTGGGCGAAGGCGGTCCCCTCACTAGACGGTGGCTGCTCTGTGCGGGTGGGGCGCGGCGCCTGGACTGCGTGGTGGGGGTGGGGTGAGGTAGGTTTTTTCCAATTCTCAAATCGAGGGGTGGGGTCGCAGGGCCCCGCTAATCTGTGTATACATATATGAGGCCAGGGTTATTAGAATGGCCAATGGGTATGTTGGCATCGAAGTCACCTAACCGATTATCCCCATCGGTTAGGCGAAGTCAGGGAAGTGTTGTACGGAAGGCGCGTGAGGCATCCATAAGGCAGCACGCACGCACGGCGTTGTCTGCGCAACAGGTTTGGTGATGCAGCAGCAGTAGTGCAGCTTGGTTGGAGGAGGGCGCGCGGGTGGGTTCTACTCCACTGCTGTGCGTGCCGCGCATGAAAGCGGGTCTGGGATCGTCACATCGCCACATACACATACACCCAGGGAACGTAAAGGACTGGTGGCACTGTACATACACGCACTGCACTACCGGTAGCCATCACCCGCATCCATCCCGTGATCAAACACGAAAGTGCAGCCCGTTTGAAAGCGCAGCCCCTTATGAAAGCGCTGCCACCTACCGCCACTCACGAAACGTCATACGCTACCTGCCGCCTAATAATATCATGCACCTGCCGCCAACCTGCACCTACCTACCTCGCTCCAATTTTATTTGCACCTGCCACCGAACAAGCCTCCACACCTGCTTCACCGACCCACCGCCACGCCGCCCACCGGTGATCGATGACAGAACCTTCAAACTTCTTGATTGCTGCTCTTGCAGACTGTGCGCCGGTGCAAGGCTGGGACCTATGGTTTGATGCCGAGCATAACACCCGATTTGATGGCCAGGCTGGAATTTTGCGGAACCCTGGATCTGCTGCGGCTGCCAAATCCGAATGCCTCGGCTACCAGTCTGTGCCTTCTTCTGACTACGATTGCGCTGTGTGGTCGACCTCGGGGTATTACTCTTTGTATTATGAGGTTCATCTGTCGTTCAGGGCGGGTTCATGTGCATATGTGCGCAACGACATAAATCCTAATTATATTGAAAAAGGCGTCACTCGCGCCAGCAGCATAGCAAGCACCGCAAGTGCAGATGCGTCCCAGACTGGCGCAGCCCTTGATCAGCAGGCGGATGTAGTGGATGCAGGTGTAGTGCTCGACGCTGGCAGTAGCAGTAGTGGATCTGGCGGCAGCAGCCCGTCGCCCACACCCACGCCGTCGGCAGCCGCTGGCGTATCCAGGGAAGCAGCACCAGCGGCAGGCGTTTCACCAACCAACGACTCTGGCGGGCAGCAGGATTCCGCGGATGTGCAGCAGCAGGCGCAGCAGCAGCACGAGACGCCGCCTGCACCTTCCTTTGCGGGCGGCAGAGGGTCGTCTTCATCAGCAGCGGCGGTGGCTACTAGCGACTCGGGTGGCCTGGTGACCACGGAAGAGGCTGCCGCTGCTGTTGCTGGTTTGAGTGACGGACGCAGTGATAACAATAGTTTGAGTGCTGCAGGTGGCAGCAGCCGTGCGCCTAGTGTGCCCACATCCACAGTAGTGGGTGCGGCTGTGGGCGGTGTGGCGGGCGCTGCGGTGCTGGTGCTGGTTGTTGTGGGTGTTTTCAGGTGGCGCCGTGCTGCGGTGCATGAGAACATGCGTGTGGCTCCGCTGTGAATCAATAGCAAGCAATTAAATGCGCGTGGGTGTCCATTCTACACGCACCATGTGCATGTACACTAAGTACACTAGCGTAGCGTTCGTTTATGTGTGCCTGCGCACTCTGGGAAAAGGGCGTACGTAGCTAGTGACGTGTTTGATAGCGGGAGTCGAGGGGGTGTCGGGTGAGTAATTGTGTGTATGCGTGTGTGTTCCTGTTGCAACTGAACTCGAAAAGGCCGCGGATGCTGTATATACCAAGTAGGCATAATCCAAGTACAGACACGATCACGCATAGTTGAGTTGAGTGAGCGCCCTCGAGGGGGTGGGACGAGATCCCACCAGGTCGCCTGGATTGAAAGAAGTGAGGGTGGAAGTATGAATGCGACATTATTTCAAGGGCGGCGCCGCGTTTCCCGCCTCCACGCACTCGGGGGAACCGAGAGGTGCCCGAATCTGGGGGTTTCCGTCCGTATCCGGTCCAAATCTAGTCCGAATCCAGTCCCCAGCCTCCGCCCCGCTTCTCCCAGCCTCCACCCAGCCTGCCGCCCAGCCTGCCGCCCAGCCTGCCTCCCAGCCTGCCGCCCAGCCTGCCGCCGCCCAGCTTCCGGCCATCCAGCCTGCCGCCCAGCCTGCCGCCCAGCTTCCGGCCCGCTCTCCGCGTGTTTAGCCTGGCGCCCAGCCCGATGGCACCTTCTATGAACGTGAATGCGGGGAGGGGCGGCAAGCTGGGCGGCCGCCCCCCCCCCCCAAGCTGGGCGGCCGCCCCCCCCCCCCCCGCGCGTTTGTGTGTGTGTGTGGTTACAGAGTGGTACGCACGTTCTTGCGCGACTTCCTGCTTCGTGTAAACCGGAGGCCCGGGCCAGGGTGACCCTTATAACACATGCACACGCACGCCGCCGCTGCTGGGCCCAGGGCCGCCACCGCCGCCCCGACGAATGCTGGGCCCAGGGCCGCCGCCACTGCTTGGCCGCCGCCAATCCATTCATATGTCGTTCGCGCCTTTGTGTGGGCTTGGTGCGGGCGGCCACATCGTCGCAGTCGTCACCCCCAAAAGGATCCAGAAGGCCAGGACCATTCCGGCCACGGGCGGAACAGGTCCTGCTAACTTCATACATCATGCCAGCTAGCGAAAATAACAGCTTCTGGCGCCAGTCCGTTCGCGTTTGCGTTTCAGCATGCACTTCGCTGGAAATGTAGGCGGAGAGGTATGGAGGTCCGGGGGCCGGGCCTGCGCGTGGCCGAGAGCAAGCATTGGCCGCGGGCGATGGCACAGCCGGGCAAGCACGGCGGGGCATTAGTGGGGCCGCCACGTGGGCGCTGGCTGGGCCCGGCTACGCGCGCTGCGCCGTGTGGGGCGGCCGGGCGCCTGGCCGCGGCGTGGCCAGGGCGCTGCCAGTTTCGGCGAGCTGAGTGCGGCCATAGCAAGCCACCTAGTGGGGCTTGACACAGCACGCGGGGAAGCCGCGGCGCACAGCCTTCACGGCACTTGGGTGCCCCTCGTTGCGCCGCAGCAGCCAGGCGCTGGCAAGCACCTGTACGCGCGAAAAAGGTCAACGCGAGCGCAACCCCCACCAAACGGCATTGTCGCCCGTGTCGGCCCCACATGACATGTATACTCGCTCCCTGCATAATGCAGCCCGCATTCCACCTGTGCCCAGTGTCACACCGGGCTGCTACTGATGCGCTGGGGGTTGGTGTGGGGGGCGAGGAGGATGCATGCACGGATGGGCGTGGCCCCGGCTTTCTATAGCCCCCATTTGTCTTGCTTGCATATGCTGTACCATATGGCCGTATCACATGGCCGGTCAGCCCCCGGAGGCGTCGGCCTATGGCGCACGCGCACCCGCAAGCCTGGCTGGGCACCGCTCAGGGGTGTCCCTCTGGTGCCACGCCCTGGACTCCTGTGTGCTGTGTGCTTGCTGGTTGCACCATGCTGTTGGCTGATGTGCATGTAGGCGAAGAGGTATGGAGGTCCGGGGGCCGCGTCTGCGCGTGGCCGAGGGGCCCGGCGGACCCCGGTTGCCCTGCGGCGGGCAAATCAAAGGCCGCGTGCGATGGCACGGCCGGGCGCACCTGCGTCACGCGGCTGGTGGCCAGTGCGAGTATTTAACAATACAGATATACTATCCAACCATGGAGCATGCCGAGCAAGCAGGCTCTGGGCTGGCGGTAGGAATTGTATTCGCCTTTTCAGCGCGAGCGCACTTCGCGCGAGCGACGCAGGGTGAGGCCAAAAGTCGCCACTTTCCTGGCGTCGGGACCTCCATATCCTTATCAACATGTATATCGATGCAAAAGACTGCAAACAAGTCGCCTTGAAGGGGGTGTAGTCCGAATCCTAACGAAATGCCGACCCGCCAAACATGTCGGCAAGCCCACACGAGACCCAGCGATGCGCGCCATGCCCGGCCAGTATGCTCTGTGCACGCTTCTAGGATCACAACCCTGAGACAAGCACGGCGGGGCATTAGTGGGGCCGCCACGTGGGCGCTGGCTGGGCCCGGCTACGCGCGCTGCGCCGTGTGGGGCGGCCGGGCGCCTGGCCGCGGCGTGGCCAGGGCGCTGCCAGTTTCGGCGAGCTGAGTGCGGCCATAGCAAGCCACCTAGTGGGGCTTGACACAGCACGCGGGGAAGCCGCGGCGCACAGCCTTCACGGCACTTGGGTGCCCCTCGTTGCGCCGCAGCAGCCAGGCGCTGGCAAGCACCTGTACGCGCGAAAAAGGTCAACGCGAGCGCAACCCCCACCAAACGGCATTGTCGCCCGTGTCGGCCCCACATGACATGTATACTCGCTCCCTGCATAATGCAGCCCGCATTCCACCTGTGCCCAGTGTCACACCGGGCTGCTACTGATGCGCTGGGGGTTGGTGTGGGGGGCGAGGAGGATGCATGCACGGATGGGCGTGGCCCCGGCTTTCTATAGCCCCCATTTGTCTTGCTTGCATATGCTGTACCATATGGCCGTATCACATGGCCGGTCAGCCCCCGGAGGCGTCGGCCTATGGCGCACGCGCACCCGCAAGCCTGGCTGGGCACCGCTCAGGGGTGTCCCTCTGGTGCCACGCCCTGGACTCCTGTGTGCTGTGTGCTTGCTGGTTGCACCATGCTGTTGGCTGATGTGCATGTAGGCGAAGAGGTATGGAGGTCCGGGGGCCGCGTCTGCGCGTGGCCGAGGGGCCCGGCGGACCCCGGTTGCCCTGCGGCGGGCAAATCAAAGGCCGCGTGCGATGGCACGGCCGGGCGCACCTGCGTCACGCGGCTGGTGGCCAGTGCGAGTATTTAACAATACAGATATACTATCCAACCATGGAGCATGCCGAGCAAGCAGGCTCTGGGCTGGCGGTAGGAATTGTATTCGCCTTTTCAGCGCGAGCGCACTTCGCGCGAGCGACGCAGGGTGAGGCCAAAAGTCGCCACTTTCCTGGCGTCGGGACCTCCATATCCTTATCAACATATATATCGATGCAAAAGACTGCAAACAAGTCGCCTTGAAGGGGGTGTAGTCCGAATCCTAACGAAATGCCGACCCGCCAAACATGTCGGCAAGCCCACACGAGACCCAGCGATGCGCGCCATGCCCGGCCAGTATGCTCTGTGCACGCTTCTAGGATCACAACCCTGAGACAAGCACGACGGGGCATTAGTGGGGCCGCCACGTGGGCGCTGGCTGGGCCCGGCTACGCGCGCTGCGCCGTGTGGGGCGGCCGGGCGCCTGGCCGCGGCGTGGCCAGGGCGCTGCCAGTTTCGGCGAGCTGAGTGCGGCCATAGCAAGCCACCTAGTGGGGCTTGACACAGCACGCGGGGAAGCCGCGGCGCACAGCCTTCACGGCACTTGGGTGCCCCTCGTTGCGCCGCAGCAGCCAGGCGCTGGCAAGCACCCGTACGCGCGAAAAAGGTCAACGCGAGCGCAACCCCCACCAAACGGCATTGTCGCCCGTGTCGGCCCCACATGACATGTATACTCGCTCCCTGCATAATGCAGCCCGCATTCCACCTGTGCCCAGTGTCACACCGGGCTGCTACTGATGCGCTGGGGGTTGGTGTGGGGGGCGAGGAGGATGCATGCACGGATGGGCGTGGCCCCGGCTTTCTATAGCCCCCATTTGTCTTGCTTGCATATGCTGTACCATATGGCCGTATCACATGGCCGGTCAGCCCCCGGAGGCGTCGGCCTATGGCGCACGCGCACCCGCAAGCCTGGCTGGGCACCGCTCAGGGGTGTCCCTCTGGTGCCACGCCCTGGACTCCTGTGTGCTGTGTGCTTGCTGGTTGCACCATGCTGTTGGCTGATGTGCATGTAGGCGAAGAGGTATGGAGGTCCGGGGGCCGCGTCTGCGCGTGGCCGAGGGGCCCGGCGGACCCCGGTTGCCCTGCGGCGGGCAAATCAAAGGCCGCGTGCGATGGCACGGCCGGGCGCACCTGCGTCACGCGGCTGGTGGCCAGTGCGAGTATTTAACAATACAGATATACTATCCAACCATGGAGCATGCCGAGCAAGCAGGCTCTGGGCTGGCGGTAGGAATTGTATTCGCCTTTTCAGCGCGAGCGCACTTCGCGCGAGCGACGCAGGGTGAGGCCAAAAGTCGCCACTTTCCTGGCGTCGGGACCTCCATATCCTTATCAACATATATATCGATGCAAAAGACTGCAAACAAGTCGCCTTGAAGGGGGTGTAGTCCGAATCCTAACGAAATGCCGACCCGCCAAACATGTCGGCAAGCCCACACGAGACCCAGCGATGCGCGCCATGCCCGGCCAGTATGCTCTGTGCACGCTTCTAGGATCACAACCCTGAGACAAGCACGGCGGGGCATTAGTGGGGCCGCCACGTGGGCGCTGGCTGGGCCCGGCTACGCGCGCTGCGCCGTGTGGGGCAGCCGGGCGCCTGGCCCCGGCGTGGCCAGGGCGCTGCCAGTTCGGGCGAGCTGAGTGCGGCCATAGCAAGCCACCTAGTGGGGCTTGACACAGCACGCGGGGAAGCCGCGGCGCACAGCCTTCACGGCACTCGGGTGCCCCTCGTTGCGCCGCAGCAGCCAGACGCTGGCAAGCACCCGTACGCGCGAAAAAGGTCAACGCGAGCGCAACCCCCACCAAACGGCATTATCGCCCGTGTCGGCCCCACATGACATGTATACTCGCTCCCTGCATAATGCAGCCCGCATTCCACCTGTGCCCAGTGTCACACCGGGCTGCTACTGATGCGCTGGGGGTTGGTGTGGGGGGCGAGGAGGATGCATGCACGGATGGGCGTGGCCCCGGCTTTCTATAGCCCCCATTTGTCTTGCTTGCATATGCTGTACCATATGGCCGTATCACATGGCCGGTCAGCCCCCGGAGGCGTCGGCCTATGGCGCACGCGCACCCGCAAGCCTGGCTGGGCACCGCTCAGGGGTGTCCCTCTGGTGCCACGCCCTGGACTCCTGTGTGCTGTGTGCTTGCTGGTTGCACCATGCTGTTGGCTGATGTGCATGTAGGCGAAGAGGTATGGAGGTCCGGGGGCCGCGTCTGCGCGTGGCCGAGGGGCCCGGCGGACCCCGGTTGCCCTGCGGCGGGCAAATCAAAGGCCGCGTGCGATGGCACGGCCGGGCGCACCTGCGTCACGCGGCTGGTGGCCAGTGCGAGTATTTAACAATACAGATATACTATCCAACCATGGAGCATGCCGAGCAAGCAGGCTCTGGGCTGGCGGTAGGAATTGTATTCGCCTTTTCAGCGCGAGCGCACTTCGCGCGAGCGACGCAGGGTGAGGCCAAAAGTCGCCACTTTCCTGGCGTCGGGACCTCCATATCCTTATCAACATATATATCGATGCAAAAGACTGCAAACAAGTCGCCTTGAAGGGGGTGTAGTCCGAATCCTAACGAAATGCCGACCCGCCAAACATGTCGGCAAGCCCACACGAGACCCAGCGATGCGCGCCATGCCCGGCCAGTATGCTCTGTGCACGCTTCTAGGATCACAACTCTGAGACAAGCACGGCGGGGCATTTGTGGGGCCGCCACGTGGGCGCTGGCTGGGCCCGGCTACGCGCGCTGCGCCGTGTGGGGCAGCCGGGCGCCTGGCCCCGGCGTGGCCAGGGCGCTGCCAGTTCGGGCGAGCTGAGTGCGGCCATAGCAAGCCACCTAGTGGGGCTTGACACAGCACGCGGGGAAGCCGCGGCGCACAGCCGCCTGTGCGTGGTTGCGCCTGCCTCCCTGCCTGTACTGTCCCCATATCCTCTGGGGCATGCATCCTCCAGCAGTCCAGTTGCATAGCCACCATCCCGCCCGTTACTTCCAGCCACCGGGCCTCAGCCCTTTTCCCAGCTGTACAAAGCTGACACCCCTTGTTGTGGTGACTGTCACGCTATAATACGTCATGTGTATTGCCCTGCTGCAACTCGCAACCTCCAGAGTGCCCGACGCCGACGGGCTGGTGTTCCCGCAGGGCCCCTCAGAATCCACGGGTTGTCCTTTGCAAAGATCTGTGCAAGGCTTTCCACTGCCGCGGCGCAGCAATCACGCTCCTGTTGGACCATGGCCGGCACAAGTCCTGTCCTCGCCAATCCCGTCGTCCGCGTCTGCGCCAGTCTGAAGCACGCCATTGGCTAGGACAGGACAAGGGAACTCTCTCATTTGTTTGTTGCAAAGGGGGCGGGAGAGCCCAGATCGCTGGAGTGATCATGTCACGGCGAAGTTGAGCGGAATTGCAAGGCCCGCCGGCTTGGTCCCTGCACCCCTGCATGCGCAGCACCGTACGTGGTTTCTCACCTCGCTCGCCCCGCGCTCCGCGCAAGTACCCTGCCCTACAATCCAGCCCCGCACATCATCCTCGCGGTAAGTGAACATTAAATCGCGAATCCTCTCCTTTCGCCCGGCATGCAAGGTGATGGGTAAAGGACACGCGCGTATGCATGCATGTAGCGTTTGAAAGACGCACATTGCCTGATTGGCATCCCACGCACGCGCAACACGTTAAGCATAACCTGATGTGCAGTCCCTGCCAGTTTATACTGAATAAGAGTCTGTAATAAAGAAAAGTTAAGGAGTACCCAATTCATCGAGGATCAGGCCACGCACCAAACCCCAACCAACGCACGGACGGATCTGGCCCACATGCAAACTCGCTATCGGCTCTGGCGGCGCACACACGCACCACCAAGCACAAATAGCGAACCCTCACTATTGAAGCGGAGCTAACTCCCTGGACGTGCACCTGTCGATCAAGCACGCCGCATCTCTCTCTCACGCTCGCGCACGTGCCCACACAAGCTTTCCCTTAAACAGATGAATATTCTGGCATTGGCGCCAGAAGGAAATGCAGCGGATAGTATAAATGCCCGGCCCAGGCAATGCAAACCTCCTGTAAGTGCCCCTTCACAGCCCACACCACTAGACAGTTCGCTTCCACGCATGCAGCATCAGTCGGTCCCCATCCCACGTACCGTGCCTGTTGTGAGGCGTCGTGTCATTGCAGTCGCGTTTTGGCCCACGTTATGCGGTGGCCACCCCGTCCGCATGCACATCAGGAGCACAAGCGATAACAATTGCACCGAACGGACATGTCTGACGTGGGCCAGTCGTGATAAGT
Source organism: Chlamydomonas incerta (assembly GCA_016834605.1). Classification (NCBI taxonomy): domain Eukaryota; kingdom Viridiplantae; phylum Chlorophyta; class Chlorophyceae; order Chlamydomonadales; family Chlamydomonadaceae; genus Chlamydomonas; species Chlamydomonas incerta. The sequence goes on from JAEHOC010000009.1 coordinate 1,984,141, forward strand.
GGGCCCACACCACAACCGCCGTTGCCGGTCCCAGCAGCACCTAGCAACGCGCGTATCATGCTCGGCGCGTTGGGGGCGCATCTGCTTGCCCAGGCTCACGTGCGCGCACCAACAAGCGCGTGCACGAGCACTTGACCCTACGTCCGCAATGACACGCCATCGATCCCTCTCTGCGCCTCAACATCATCGCCGTTGAAGCAATCACCCAAGTAGCTTATTCGGAATGTTTAACCCTTTTTTACGATAATCGCCGCGCGCCAAGGCGCACGCCGTACAAACGCCGCTCACACATCCAGGTTCGCTGCCTCCACCACACTGCTGTTGCCGCCGTCCGCGCCCCCATGTGCCGCCGGGCTGGAATCGGTCAGGATGCGCACCCTGCCGTTGTTGCCGTTGCTCTGCTCCCGGGCGGCGCGCGCCGTCATGCTGGGGCTGCTGGTGAGCAGCTGGCCGGTGGAGTTGGTCGCGCCGCCCTTGAGCACCCCGTTCAGGCCGTTGCTGCCCAGGTTCTGGCTGCGGCTGCGGCTCAGTCCCGGCGTCACGATCTGCGCGGTGGGCATGCCGGGCAGCAGCGCCTTCTCGCTGGAGCCGCTCATGAGCGCCATCTGGCGCGCGGTGAAGGAGGGGCTGCCCAGCTGGCCGGCGGAGGGGTTGGGCGTGACGCGCGTGGAGGGCTGGCGTGCGGTCATCTTGGTGGCGAAGGTGCCGAGCGCGGCCTTGACGGACTTGGCGCGGGTGAGGCTGGCGCCGCTGCGGCCGGAGTCGGTGCGGGGGTCGCCACTGCCGGTCGCCGCCACGTCGTCATCGTCCGCCGCGTGTGCGAAGCGGCCGCCGATGTAGACCAGCACCTGCAGGCACACGTACACGGCCATGAGGCCGACGGCCGTGTACACCAGGGCCCAGTTCCAGACCTGGGGGGCGGGAGGAGGGGAGGAGAGCAGCTCTTAGCAGTGGCGGGCGGTCAGGGGGCGGTGGGATAGGAGCGGGACGGGCAAGATAGAGAAGAGGAGAGCGCGGGCGTTCAACTGCTGGGGACGGAGTGCCGCCATCGGATGCGTGCAGGCACACCACACATGCTGCCGTGTTGGCTTGGGCGGGAAATGCATCTCGCCTACCTTGGACGACTGCTTGGCTGTGCCTCCGTAGGCGATTTGGTTGGCATCACCGGCGTACCAGCGGCGCTTGGAGTCACGGTAAGAGGGGGTGGTGGCGTACACATCCTGTTGAATGGGAAGGGGGGCGGGGAGCATGGGGTTTGGCACGGGCGCGTGTCGAGCACGGCAGACAGGGGCCCGCCAGCTGATGGATGAAGCGATGCATTCCAAGAGCGGGGTCATGGCACGAACACGCAACCCTGCTTGAGCAGTTGCGCCTCCACACACGCCCCTTCACCACCCCACCTCGCGGTACAGCAGCAGTGCCTCGTTCACGGCACTGCCGTACACCCAGCTCTGGGACCAGACCATGCCGTACGGCTGCGGGTAGATGGTGGGCGATACCAGCAGACCGCGGCCCTTGCCCTGGGAGAAATAGTCGATGGAGTAGTCACGCACGCCAAACACGGCCTCGGCGTTGCCGCTCTTGACCTCCTGCGGACAGCGAAACACCGGGGCAGCAGGCGACCGGGGATAAAGGGTGGCGTTGGAGTGGGACTCCGGCTCCTGTGTGTGCTAGACCGGCGTGATCAATCGTGCATGCCGGCTGTGATTCCGAAGTCCAATGCCGAAAGTGCGCCATGCCGTACCTCGAAGCAATCCGAGAGGTGCGGCACCAGCACCTTGGACACACCGATTCCGGGGAAGTTGGAGTCAAAGAAGAAGTTGTAGAAGCCTGGGTGGCGGAGCGGGTTAGGAGGAGCGGTGTGGATTTAGGGGCGGGCAAGGAGGAAGGTGCGAGTGCGAACGGCCCTAGCTAAGCCCCTAACCTCAGCAGCGCGCGTGTCTGAGGGGCACATGAGGCACAAGGGCGCTGTCTCACCCTCCTCCAGGCACACCGTGCGACCGGCCAGGTCGTTGGCGGTTAGAATCTGGCTGGCTGACAGTTGGGCCGTTGTCAGCGTGGACGAGATGATGGAGGTCACGAACGAGATCAGGAAGATGCCGAACAGCACCTGCGCGCGGGCACCGTGCGTGTGTGCGTGTGTGCGTCGGAGGGCCGGGCGTGGGTGTGGTGATGGGGATGGGCTGAGCGGACTGCTGGGTGCAGGAGGGCAGCAGCCCGGCACAGCACTTGCTGCAGCGGGCATCGCCACGCACGCGGGTCGCGGGTCGCGACTCACCCACACAGTGATGATCAGTCGGCCGAGCGGCGTGCGGATGCGCTTCTCGGGCGCGATGACACCGTTGAGCAGCACGTTGGAGGAAAACCACACGCCGTCGCGGAGCGCATCCAGGTACTTGCCGGAGAAGGTGCTGGAGGTGAAGTCGGATTGGGGGTCAGCCATGACGTCCTGCAGCCAAAGTGAAGGGGCGCGGGTGAGTGGCGTAGGTGACGAGTGCGGGAAAGATGGGTGGGCGGATGGAAGTTGCGGTTTCAGTCGAGTGGCGGGGCGGTGCTGTGCTCTAGCGGCGTGGGGGCACTCAACTTGTCATTGTTCAGCATCTGTCGACACAGGGCCTCCCATGCAGGGTTGCCTAGTACGTAGTACGCGTACAACTTATTACGTACTGTACTACGTACTAGTACGCTGCCCCGATTGGCTAGTACGTTTGCATAATACGTTGCGTTGGGGGAAAACATCAGGGGTGGGGGTGGGCGGGGTGGCGGCGCCGTGGCGGGCGAGGGGTGCGCGGGGTTCGATGGAACATAGCAAGCGGGGCAGGTGGCGAAGTCCCATAGTGTGCAGAACCTCCCAGACCCAACAAACAAATTGCGACAGCAGACAGGAGCGCGCGGCTGGTTGAACGCTGGAGTGCGCGGGGTGCTGGAAAGCATGTCCGTCAAGTTCGCGACCTATGGCTGCTCTCCGAACCGCAGCTGTGTTTTCTTATAGCAATACGAATGTAATGAGTCGAAGGAAATTCCGCTAGAAGACTAAGGCAGCGCAAATTCAAGTTTACGGATGCTTAGCTCCGGGGGGAGCGAAGCGACCACCGGGGCTGAGCAGGGTTTAGCATGGGGGCCGTAGAACGGCCGAAGCGGTTTAGGCTCGCTGCTCTCTCCTGTTCGGCATTCTGCCTCTCTGATAGAGCAGCTCACACCGCTTCTGAGCGGTCTTTCAGTCCAAGCCTTCCAAGACTCTACTCTAATCCCCTCCCGCCGCGAGCCTCCCGGCTCGCTCCACCCCAGGCACGATCTGCGGCTGCTGGCGGCGCTTTCCTGGATGGCGGCTGGTGCGCTGGAGCCGTGGCGCTGGGATGGGTTGGGTGTGGGACGAGGGGCAGATTCCGGCCAGGGCGGCAGACGGGCGTATGCTCCCTGTCGTTGATTTCCTGGCGCGGAGGGTTGGCTCGGTTTGTGGCACCAGGCTGCGGCAGGGTTTTTTTTGGCTTGCGCTTGGGTTCCCGTTTTTTCCCTGCTGCGTTCTGCCTGGTGCCTTTTCTTCGCTTTTGGGAACCCGAGTCGAGGCCACGGGGTGTTCGGGGGGCGTGTGCTGTGTGTTTGCGGCGCCTCGTCTGGGCGTGCGCTGTGGCCTCGAGTCGTTGGTGTTTTTTGCCGCGGCTGCTCGGTGTGAGCTGTTAGTCTCAGCGCGCGGCTCGCGCGTGCTGTGTTTCGGCTCTGTGGTCGTGGTGGTTTGGCCCCGCGTGGCCCGCGCTCGCTCGGCGCGCGTGTGTGGGCTCCTCTGCAGTGTAAGTGCCATTTGTCAGGTTCGGTTCCTCTCGGCCCAGCTCAGCCCAGTATTAGCTCCGTTACAGCGAAGGCCGTTGGGCCACCAGGCTAAACATCGATTCGGGCATGGTGCGGGCACGCGTGTCGTGTTTGCACCCGCTTTCCCCCCGATTTTGTGTCCCAGCGTATTATGCAACGTATTTGAACGTACTGTACTAGAAATCCTAGTACGCTGTATTAATACGCGTATTATGGCCAGAGGGTTACGTACTAGGCAACCCTGCTCCCATGTGCGCACCTCATGAGCGTCGTCGATGCGCACGTGGCCGGGGCCCCAGCGCTCCACCACCCACACCACGTGCGCCATGACGAAGGTGGTGATGATGGCGACGGCGATGATGTGCACGATATCGCGCTGGAAGAACACGGAAAAGTAGTTGACTGCGGTGGGGGGGTCGCGGGGGAAGGGGGCGGGCGGGAAGTGGCAAAATGTGTGGCGATAGAGCTTTGGGTTCAGCACTTTGTGGGGCGAGGGACGGGGCCGCTGGGCCGTGGGGTGTGACGGGCCGTGTGACTCACTGTTGGAACCGTCGGAGATCTTTGACGTGATGGTCCAACCGCCGTCGTAAAAGGGCTGAGAGAAGTCAACGCAACACGCGAACTGCGAGCAGGGGCAGCGGCAGCGGGCAGGGGGAGTTTCAGGGGCGGGCCACCAGCGGGCATGGGAACATGCACTTGCACGTCAGGCTCAAAATGTGCGCGTCCCCAATCGCCGCCCACCTTTTCGTAATCGGAGTCAGACTGCAGCACGGTGCTGTTGTCGGGCAGCGGGCAGGCCTTGGTGCACAGGTCGCGGCTGGCGGAGATGAAGAACGATTGCACCGCAACTGCGAGGCCGGGGCGGTAGGCAGGTAGCCAGGAAGGGGTCAGACGGGGACAGAGGGATGCGTCGGACACACAAGCGGGCGCATAGCACAAAGCAGCGCAGCAGCGAGTGTGCATAAGGTAGCGGCGGCAAGTGAGGGCGGCAGTTTGTTGCAAGACAGCAAGCGCAGCGGTGCGCTGCACGCAGGGGAGTCTTGGAGGGCGGTGCAGTGGCTTTCTCACCGTCGCAGTTCTCTTGGACACGGACGTCGTAGAGAATGCGCGAAAAGCCCATCTCCGCGAAGGTGTAGTAAACAATTGTGAAGTTCCACTTGAGAATCTGGTTGAACAGGACGTCCTGCGACGACGAGGGGCGCGGGGGTGGGGGGCGACAGGGCACGCGGGCATTGGAACAGTCGTGAGCGGCGGCATGCGTCGATGTCCAACTAAGGGAACTTGTAGTTTTCAGGACAAACGGGGCGACTTGGGGATGCTTCGGCGCTATACCCCAAGCTCGCACACAGTTGCGATGCAAGCGCGCGCTGCAGCGGTCGCGGCCCTCTAAACCGCCAGCAGCTACCGATGGCATCCGCGGTCCGCCACTCACCACCATATCGACGCCCATGCCTTGAAGGTTGTCCTTGGCAGCGCTAGGGGTTAGCGCCTGTCCATCCTTGAGCTTGACGCCGTCCTTGAGCCCAACAGTGGGCGGAGAGTCCAGGACGCAGACGCGAACCGGTTTATCGGGCACGGAGACTGGCCCCGTTGCCGAGACGACGGTGCTCAGTAGCATAACGGAAAGCATTAAGTCTACAAGGCGCCACCTGCTGGCCCTTAGCGGCAGTGTATAAGAACGCGCCATGGCTGGGCGCGGATGTCTAGCGAGTCAAATTGTGTGTGCTCAGTTAGTGCAGGGAGGTGTTATATATGTTTGCTTCAGTATGCGCTACACTGCGGTATAAGCGACGCCTGCTCGGCTGCATGCGCCTGCCCGCCTCCCAAAAAGCGGTTTCTGCAGGCGGACGACCCGTACAGTCGGTTTGCGAGCAATTCCGACCGCTCGCCCGGCCCAGATGACCGCTTTGTGAGCGGTGCAGTATTCGCGTGAGGTCTGGTCGCGCGGCTGCTCGGGCCGGCAGCGACACTTTGCCTGACCGAATCGTTTTTGCCTCGATGGACATCCCTACTCGCCACGTTCTTTGCGGGCTCATATGAGCAGACATAGAGCTGAGGTTGGCCAGTACACGATTACGTCGAATCAAGGTCGCCTGGCTCCGAGCCTTGCGACCGCTGCCCTTCTGGCCAGGTTGTTGGCCACACACGCCCTGACTTCTGCCGTGTCCGTGTCGCCTGTCCACTGCCCCGCCTTTCTGCGCCCCCCTCCTTTCTCCTCGCCCCTAGCAAGTGCGACAGCACTGATCATACAAAACGCCCAGCCTGTCTTGTGTCGCTCTGTACAGCTTCAATTTACAGCCCCCATACAGTGAATCAAGGCACGCACACGGTCACAAGTAACACACGCACACACCAACGCGGTACGCCATCGGCTCACAGCGGCCGCCGTTGGACCGCCGCTGCTATGCACCCGGCTTCTCAAGGCCATTGCGTCAGTTGTGCTCGGCTCATATGCCCGTCGTATGCCTCATGCGGTCATGCTTGATGTGCGTCCTGGCCACACACGTACGCTACCGTACCACACGCTACCGTACCATAGGAAGCGTCTTGCCGAGCAAGCCGCCGCGCCAAGCGTGCCAGGCTGCGGCGAAGCGTTACAGCACCCAGCCGCGCGGCAGCACCCCGTCCCCCTCTCCCCCGACTTGATCATCGGTGCCAGGGACCCAGGCACGCACAAGCCCGGCCCGCCACCAGCCCCCGCGCCACCCGCCTACTCATCATCCGAGCCGCCCTCACTGGAAGAGGAAGAGGCCGCCTTAGCCGGCTTCGCCGCCTTGCGCTTCGCGCCCGCCGCCGCCGCCTTCTCGACCTTGGGGCTCTTGGCCTTCGCCGCCGCGCCCGCCGCCGCCGCCTTCGCGGCCTTGGGCTCCACCTTCGCCCGGGCCGCCGGCGCCGCCGCCGCGCCGCTGCTTGGCCCTGCCGCCGAAGCCGCCACGGCAGCCACGGCAGCGGAAGGCAGCTTGGCGGCGCGGCCCTTGGCTTTGGCCTCGGCCACCGCCTTGCTGACGTAGGCCACATACGCCTGTGTGGCGCGGCGCGAGGTGCACAGAGAGGAGTCCCGTGGGGCGTCCGGCGGCGCGGGCGCATGGCGGCATGGTCTTGATGCCTTGGGCACCTTGTTCCCGATCCCTCTACTTGTGTCAGCAACGCATGCGCACGAGCGCAAACAAACTCAACCAAGTCACGTGCCACTGCACCAGGCACATAAGCTCGTCCCATCCACGTGCCCGTCCCCATGCCCACGCGGCGCAATCCCCGCGGCCCGCCCGCCCGCCCGTCCGTCCGCACCTTGATGTCGAACTTGCGCTTGCAGCCGTTGTAGTTCATGTAGCGGATCTTGCCGAACACCGCCCGCTCCGCCCAACCCTGCAGGCGGCGGCGGCGGTGGTGGTGGTGGTGGTGATGGTGGTGGTGGTGGTGGTGTGCGTGCGTGCGTGCGTGCGTGCGTGCGTGCGTGCGTGCGTGCGTGCGTGCGTGCGTGCGTGCGTGCGTGCGTGCGTGCGTGCGTGCGTGCGTGCGTGCGTGAAGTGCGGGGGTGTGCGTGTGAAGTGCGGGTGCCAAGTGCGGGTGAGCGTTGCCTGGTGCGGGCATTCACTTCACCGACCCACCCACCGACCCACCCACGGGTTTGGATAAGCTTGGGCTGGTAACCACAACGCCCACCCCCCATCACCCTCATCCTCACCCAACCTCACGCACACTCCCACACCCACACTCCCACACCCACATCGACACACGCACATTCCCACGTCCGCCCCGCCGCACCATGTCGTGCACGCCCGCCATGCTCCACAGCACGCCCGTGTAGCCACCCGGGTCGCGGCCGTCCAGCTCGTAGCGGTCGTTCAGGTAGATGGCCCACTGGGATAGGGGGGGCGGCGGCGGCGATAGGGGGCGGCGGGGAGGGGGGCGGGGGGAAGCAGGGGGCAGGTTGCGTGCATGATGGTTTAATAAGTGGAGGCGTGGAGGGGAGGTAGGAATGGGGCCCGGGTGCCACAGCCGCACCACACGGCCTCGCGGCGCAGGTATTTGCGCTGCACCGCCCCGCGTGCCTCCCGCGTGCTCGGATCTGACACGGACCCCCCCATTCACCATGCAACCCGCGCGCCGCCCCCCACCCCCAGGCCCGGTCACCCCCCCGCATGCTGCCCTTCCCCCGGCACTCCACTTGCGCAAGATACCCCGTTCGCAGGGACAGGCTCCCTCCCCGGCCCCGCCCCCCTGTTGGTTTAGCTTGGGCGGGCATTCACCCCTCCCCCCGCCCTTTGCCTGTCCCCTCTTGGTCTAGTAGCTTGGGCCAATGGTATTCATAACCCCCCACCCCCACCCCGACCTCCCCACTCCCCCCCCCCTTCCCCCCCGCCCGCACCTCGATGGCCTGCTCCGGCCCCGTCGTCCACTCCAGGATCTTCTTGGCCCAGTACATGCGCATGAAGCCGTGCATCTTGCCGCGGTGCGCCATCTCCAGCTGCGCCGCGTTCCACAGCTCGTCGTGCGTGGCGCCCGCCTCCAGCTGGTCGCTGCGGTGGGGGTGGGGGGTTGCAAAGATGGGGTGGGGGTGGGGGCGCGGCGGGTGCGTGCATGTGGGGAAGAGGTGTGGGTGCGAGTGCGAGTGCGCACACCCCACCCCATCTCATCCCTCCCTTGCCGCCCCGATCCTATCGCCTCCCTTGCTCCCCTCCCCCTTCCCCAATCCTCCCCCAATCCTCCCCCAATCCTCCCCCAATCCTCCCCCAATCCTCCCCCAATCCTCCCCCAATCCTCCCCCAATCCTCCCCCAATCCTCCCCCAATCCTCCCCCAATCCTCCCCCAATCCTCCCCCAATCCTCCCCCAATCCTCCCCCAATCCGCCCCCAATCCGCCCCCAATCCGCCCCCAATCCGCCCCCAATCCGCCCCCACCCACGCACCGGCTGTACAGGAACTCGCGCTTGTCGACACGGTGCTTGTCCAGGCTCTCGCGCGCCCACTCCGCCGCCGCGGCCAGGCTGTCGTAGGTGGCGCAGTAGTGGCAGAAGTTGTCCGCCAGCTCGCGCCGCACCACCAGCTCCTCCAGGTACGACTCCACGGCCGCCTTGTACCTGGGCGGGGGGGGCGGGGAAGGAGCGGGTGGGTTGGGAGGAGCGGAGCGGGTTGGAGGGTTGGGGGAGCGGGTTGGGGAGCGGGGGCTGAAAGATTAGCGGAAAGTGAAGATTGCGAAACGCCGGGAACAGCGAGGGAGGTATGGGGGAGTGGGGGAGTGGAGGAGAGGGGGAGTGGTGGGTTGGGTGGCGCTAGCAGCTATTGATGAGGGGGGCGAGGGGCATGATGGCGGCAGGCACCGCGCCCCATGCATACAATACACACACAACCACCAGCCCCCCCCCATCAGCCACCCCACCCCACCCCAAACAACAGCTACAAACCCAGCAACCGCCCAGCTCCACTAGGGGCCACGCACTTGGTCCGGTGCTTGGCCGCCTCCAGCGCCGCGCGCTGCGGCGCCAGCTGGCCGAAGTGCAGGTAGGGCGACAGGTTGGACAGCGCCGCGGGGGTGGCGGGGTCGTTGCGCTTGGTGTCGTACAGCGACAGCCGCGACGGCGACAGGAAGCCGCGGGGACCGGTCAGCGCCTCCAGCGCCGCGTCCTCGCCTGGCACACAGGAGCAGGTGGGGAGGAGCGGGGGGATTTGGAGAGGGGGGAGGGAGGCGTTGCGGGGATTGTTCCTGGATGGCCGGGTCAGGGCGGCCCCTGGCGGCACCGGCATGTACAGCTTGCGCAGCCCCCTCCAGTGCCTGTACAGCTTGAGCCGCACCAACCCCCGCCAAGCCCCGCCTCAACCGCCCCGCCCCGCCACGCCACGCCTCGGCCTCTCACCCGGCGTGCACCAGTCCACCTCGGGCACGTCCGCGCCGCGGCTCAGCACCTCCGCCAGCAGCGCCTCCCAGTCCACCGGCGCGGGCGCCACCGCCGGCGTCCAAGCGGGCAGCGTGGGCACCTGCGCGGCGCGGGCAGGGGAGGTGAGGGGCAGGGGCAGGGGCAGGAGGAGGAGGAGGTGGAGGAGGCGGACGGGTTCAGGGGGGGAGTTGAGGCCGGGCGGTGGCACCCTGGAGTATCAGCAGGCACGCGCGCACCGTACACGCGTACCCGCACACGCGCCTTGGGCCCCGTCTTGCCCGCCCCCTTGCACCACCTCCCCCCGCTGTTGCATTCGCCATTCGCCTCCGTCCAGTTAGTGTTGTTTGGCTTGGGCTGCTGTTCACACCCCATGGGGTTGGCAACGATTGATTGTGAAACTGGAATTGATTACCCACCCCTGTACCGCTTTTCCATATCCTTGCAACCCCTCCCCTCCCCACCCCTCAACACACACGCCACGCCCACACGCACCGCCGGGAACTCGCGCAGGAACTCGGGCAGCGCCTTGTGGATCTTGGGCCGCAGCGTGCGCGCGCCCACCTCCCGCTTCTCGCTGGCCACCCACACCGGCACCACGTTGTGCGCGTCCACCTCGTGCACCGGCACTGAGCCCAGCGCCGAGCACACCTGCGGGTGGGGGCAGCGCGGAGGGGGGGGCGTGGGGGTGAATAACAGCCCAAGCCAAAGGGGGGCGGAAGGCGGGGGAACGGGCGCAGGGTTCGGGAGCGGCACGGGGGGCGCCGTATGGGCCCAGGGTCACGGCCGCGGGTGGCGGTCGATGTGAAGCCCGTGCGTGTGGCGGAGGAAATGAAACGACCCGCCCAGCGCGTCCACACCCCGGCAGCCTGCGGCAGCCGAGCGCCCCTCCTCCCCCCAGTCCGAAACATCCTTGCAACCCCAACCCTCAACCCTAACCCCCATCCGAAAAGCGCGCCCGGTCCCCACCTGTTCCCTCCACGTCCGGCCCAGGCGCAGCGGCGAGTAGTCTGTCACCAGCAGGCCCGCGCCCAGACCCGACACCAGCGCCGGCAGAGTCTCGGCCGGGTCGCCCTGCGCGTGTGAGCGCGAGTGCACTTGTGAGCGCGAGTGCGAGTGCGAGTAGCGCAGCAGAGCGGAGCGAACGGCGCGGAGCGGAGCGTGTTGCCGGCGCCCAAACGGCTGGGCTGCAGGGGCGGCGCCGGCGACGATGGCGCGATGGCACCACGAGGCGCTGGGTCACCACCACGCGCGTGCTGCACCCACACATCCACCAGCACACACCCCACCCAAACGTGCCCGCCTCCGCCCATCGCAGACCTATCCAGCTTTGGTTGGACTGGGCTGGCGCTCACAGCCCCCGCCCCCGCCCCCCGATTTGGGGATTGGACTACCCCCTCCGCTCCCGCCCCCACACCGCACCGCCCCGCCCACCTGCAGCAGGTAGAACTTGATGCCGCGCGCCTCCAGCTTGGGCGCCAGCTGGCGCAGGCCGCGCAGCATGAAGCCGAACTGCCGCGCGCCCGCGCCCAGGAAGGCGGGCACCTGGGGCAGTGTGCACACGTGGGCGTTGCGTTACGTTGCGTGGCGTGGCGCCCGGTTGGCTCTATTACGGTTGCTGTGCGGACTGGCGCGCCCAGCGGCCAGCTGCCCCAATGCGTCACCCCGCTCCACACACGCCGCGCCACGTGGCATGCCACGTCACACGCCACGAGCAGCAGCACCGCACGGCCCTACACCTCGAGCTACGCGGTCAATTGGCCGCATTTCAAGGCAAGTGGACGCTGCCCACTGGCTGCGCTTGCCTCAACAGTGCCAGACGCACAGGACGCACCGCACAGCACGCACACAGGGCGCACACAGGGCGCACACAGGGCGCACACAGGGCGCACAGTCTTTGTTGTCGTTTTCCCTTGTGCTCTCTAACACAGCACGCACCCAGGCCGCACCAGGTTGAAGGCCACCGCCACCTGGCCGCTGCCCGCCTCGCCCTGCGCCTTCTCAATGGCGTGCAGCAGCGCCCAGTTGTCCTGCAGCCGCTGGTCGCGTGACATCCTGCGTCGCGGCCAGCCATTTTATGTTGGTTCAAGGTTACCCCAGGGCACCGCCCCGACGGCGCCAGGGAACCAACACCGCCGAAGCAGCTCTCAGGGGCCCCTGCCGCCCGGTCAACGGTCAACGGTCAACGGTCAACGGGCCTTGGAGGAAAATGGCTACCGTACCGTAAGTGGCCCACCCGCCGGCCCACGACAGGACCCACCAGTACACGACCGGCCCCTTGCCAATGCTGCCCGGCTTCAGTACGCGCACGCGCTTGGGGTTGACCAGAGCCCCGCCGGCAGCAGCGGCCGAGCCGGCGCCGGCGGCCGCCACCACAGCCGCAGCCGCAGCGGCGGCCGCTTGCTTCTTGCTGGAGGGGCCCGCGGCGCCATCCTCGCCCGCGGCCGGCGCCTCCGTGGCCTTGCGCTTGCTGGACATGGCTGCACCAGCCGCGACTGAGCCGCGGACTAGGAGACAGACGACCCCGAAGGAAGGGGCGGCGGCCGGGGCCGGGCCGAGGCGCGGGGCGAGCGCCGCTGACGCTCGCGGGAGGACCAGGCGTGGCACAGCGCGGCTGAGGCTCCAGAGGCGCAGCGCCAGCGTGCCGATGTGTTGTGCCCAGAATGAGCTTTTAAGTGGAGGTGTCCGCCAGGAAAGGCGTCCACGCGAGGTCTGGCGGTATGGATTCTGTGTGGCTTGCCGGGTCCTCGCCAAACGTTGCAGGCGCTGAGTCCCTAGGTCGGCTCTACGGGTAGAAGCTACTTTACTTATGCCTAATTACTGTCCGTGGGGCCATTAACGGCTCCTGTCCAACGACTCATTCCAACTCTCATAACTCATGCCCAGAACTGGGCACCAAAGGAGCCCCGGGACGTTTGCTCACCTATATTATTGCACTCATTCGTATAATACATAACATAACCGTGCTGCCCTTGCGGTTTGCGTCGGCTTGTCTTCTGATTTCTATTTTGCACGCGACCCCAGCACCAGACTTGCCTCTGACTTTCTGCAAAGCTAGCAAAGATGCCGAAGAAGTCGACAAAGTCCAAATCAAAGCGTATGACGCTTAAGCAGAAGTATAAAATCTTAAAGAAGGTCCGGGAGCACCACCGCAAGGCGCGCAAGGCGGAGAAGAAGAACCCGAAGACTGCCGCCCAGAAGAAACGGTCTCTCATCAAGAAGGACCCCGGCCTGCCGGCGCAATGGCCCTACAAAGACGAGCTGGTGAAGGAATTCCAGTTCCTACGAGCCAAGGCGCTTGCTGAGGAGAAGCAGAAGAAGGATGAGCGCAAGCTCTCTCGGCAGGTGCGCTTCTCGGCACTCGGCGGCGGCGGCGGTTCGCATTGCAGCGTTCTCCTGCCGCGTTGCCCAGCGCTACAGCACTTCGGGATATAGAAGGCTGCTATGAGTCAGGTCGGGCGGGCAAAGGGCGGCCGGCGCGGATGTCGACAAGGGTTCTGCCGAAGGGCCGTGCCCAAAGCCGGCGTCGCCGGCGCCGGGCCGCTGGCCTCAGCCTCCATGCCTCGGGCCAGTTGGGAAGCCGCCGCCACACCCTCACTCTCTCTCGCAAGCAGGACCTCAGGCAGGGGCCCGCTTGCGGTGGCCCGCGCCCGGGCCCCCAGCGCAGGCGCCACAGCCGCAGCACCGCGGCATCGCATGCAACATCCTCCCTGCAGCCGCGCAAACCCCCACCCCACCCCCCGCCGACACCCGCCGCCTGCTCCGCCTGCTCGCTGCCCGCCACCGCGCTCCGGTGGCCCCACCCAGCATCCCCCACTCACACTCTCCCACTCACCCTCACCCCCACCCGGCCCCCTCCCGACCCACAACCCAACCCACCCACCCTCACAGGCCGCCGACGCGGCCGCCATGGACGCCGACGGCGGCGACGGCGGCCAGATCAGCGCGCTGGCGGCGCTGGCCAACCGCAAGGAGGCGGACTTCGAGACCCGCAAGCGCGCGCGCCTCACGCAGGAGTTCACCAGCGACGCGGGTGCGTGCATTGGCGGGTGGGAGGAGGGCGGGGGGGGGGAGGAGGGGGGGGTGGCTCATCCTGGAGGGTGGGGAGGCGCGTACCGCGCCGCGTGGGTGCGGGCCGGGTGCCCTGGGAGTTGGGCGGCCGTTGGCGGCGGAGAGGGGAGAGAACCGGGCTGGTACGTCCGTGCACGTTGTGGCAGGCAGGCAAGCGGGGCGGGGCGAGGGCGGGGTTGAGGCCGACGCGTGGCCGCCTGGCAGCGCGCGGCTAAGGGTTGGTTTCCGCGGCCTAGGTCGAACACGCCCGCGTCCTCATCCGCCCACATCCACTTCAACCCACCCAACCATCCTTGCAACCTACCCACCCACCTGTGTCTCCCCACCTCACCCCCAGACAACAGCCGCAAGGCGTTCTACAAGGAGTTCCGCCGCGTGGTGGAGCTGTCTGACGTCATCATCCAGGTGTGGGCGGGCTCGAGTGTATGCGCGTGTGTGTGAACACATGGCCTGCGGTGGAGGGGGGGGGGGAAGGCGTTACCAGCCCAAGCGAGCCCAAGAGTAGCCGTTCCTTTGAACGGTGCTTGGTACAAATATACGGGTGGGGAGCGGGTGGGGTTGCATATGTGAGGCCCCGGGCGACGTCGTTGCGAGCATGGCGGCGGCCACCAGGCGGCGGCGGCAGCGTGGCACATCGCGGCGGATCAGAGGGAGGGCTCGGGGCTGGTGTTGGCCACTGGGTCGCAACCCGGCGGCGTGTGATTGCGGCAGAGGTTGAGGGGCCGCGCGGGCCGCGGGCGGGCGGCCGGGCGTACTTCCGGCGCACATGCAGCGCAGTCCCCAGAGGGAGCGGGCGGCGCGACAGGCGCGGTTGGGGCGCCGGGCTGGCGGGCGGCAAGCGATGTGGCCCCTGACACCCCACCACCTAACCGTCCACCGCTCAGGCCGCCTAACCGCCACCTAACCGCCGCCTGACCGCCACGCCCGCCCCTCCTGTCAGGTGCTGGACGCGCGCGACCCGGTGGCCTGCCGCTGCCCCGACGTGGAGCGCTACATCCGCTCCACCAACCCCAACAAGAAGATCATCCTGCTGCTCAACAAGATGGGTGCGTCGGCGCCGCCGCAAGCCGGGGGGGAGGGTGGGAGAGGAGAGGGGAGGGCGGGGGGTGGGGGGTAATGGGCTCCCAGCCCAAACCCTAAACTCTTGGGCGGTCAACGTTGTAAGTGAGAGGGTGAGGGGTGCCGCGCGCGCCATCATCGCGGCCGCTCCTGGTTCCCAACCGCGCACCCACACCCACCCACACCCACCCACACCCACCCACACCCACCCACACCCACCCACACCCGCGCCAACACACACCCGCGCCAACACACACCCGCGCCAACACACACACCCAAAACGCGCACGCACGTACACAGACCTGGTGCCGCGCGAGGTGGGCGAGCGCTGGCTCAAGTACTTCCGCGAGGAGCTGCCGGCCGTGGCCTTCAAGTGCTCCACGCAGCAGCAGGCGGCAGGCCTGGGTCAGCGCCGCCTGCCGCGCGGCGGCGGCAAGGGCGCGCCCGGCGGCGGCAGCGTGGGCGGTGGCGGCGGCAGCGTGGCGGGCTCGGCGGACGACAACAGCTTCGGCGCCAGCGCCACGTGCCTGGGCGCGGACACGCTGCTGCAGGTGGGGGTTCCATGCATGATTTATTGATGATAAGATGATGTTGGGGGGCGGCAGTTGAGCAACAGCGTGGGGGTGGGGGCGGGGAGGAGGGGTACGTGGCGTGTGTGGCGGGCGGGTGGGCGGGAGGGTGCGGTGGGGCGGGGGGAAAGGGAGCTGGTGCACAGCCGCGAGGGGTGCGGGAGCCCTCGGGCCGGAGGCAGGCGCAGCGTGTACGGGAGGGCGGTGCACGGGACGTCGCACGCGGGGTGCAGCACATTGACACGCGCACACCAGCCCCTCCACGCCACACCCGAACACATACCCAACACCCTCACCCCCCCCCAAACGCACCCCAACCCCACCATCTTTGCAACCCCCCCAAACCCACCCCACCCCCAACACCAACACACGCGCCCGCAGCTGCTCAAGAACTACACCCGCAACGCGGGCATCAAGACCGCCATCACGGTGGGCGTGGTGGGCCTGCCCAACGTGGGCAAGTCCAGCCTTATCAACTCGCTCAAGCGGCAGCGCGTGGCGCAGGTGCGGAAGGCGGGGAGGGGAGGGGGGGGGGGGGTGGCGGAGGAGGGGAGGGGGCGGCGGGCGGGGGCGGCAGGGCCTGCCGGGGCGGGGTGAGGGTGGGTTTTGGTGAGGGGGGGAGTGAGGCGGTGGAAACGTGGAACGCAGCGGGGGATGCGGACGTCGGGGTTGTATTGGTGGCGTTGGTGGTGATGGTGGTTCTTAAGTCGCCTGAGTTCGAGTCGGGGCGCGCATGGACTGGACCAGACCAGACCAAACTGCCTGCCCGTCACCGGCACCGTCAACTTGCCTTCGTTCACGTGTGCGTGCCTCTATGCGTGTGTGCGCGCCTGCGTCTGCACAGGTGGGCAACACGCCCGGCGTGACCAAGAGTGTGCAGGAGGTGGTGCTGGACAAGCACATCAAACTGCTGGACTCGCCCGGAGTGGTGTTCGCGGACGCGGAGAGCGATGCGGCGGCGGCGCTGCGCAACGCCATCAAGGTGCGGGCGCGGCGGGCGGGGAGGGCGGGGAGGCGGGGGGGTTGCAATGATGGTACATGGAAGCGTAGCAGCGTAGACAGCAGGCGTGGCGGCGAGCGTACCGATGACCGATGACGTCAGGGGGAGGCGGGAGGCGGGCGGGCGGGCGGTGGTGGCCGTGTGGGGTCCGGGGGCTGGGGAAGGGCGAGGGTGGGGGGCTAAGGAGGGGTTCTGACATGGGACGGCGTGAGGGAGGCGGAGCGGGATCGTTGCCCGCACAAACGCCTCCTGCTGATCCTCCCGCTGATCCTCTGCATCGCACTTTCCCCGTGACCCGGCCCTGCACTGCGCCATGGGTCCCACATCCACACACACACACACACCCCACACACACCCCTCAGGTGGAGAAGCTGTCGGACCCCATTAGCCCGGTGTCGGAGATCCTGAAGCGCGTGCCCGCCAAGCAGCTCATGGTGCTGTACAAGATCGCGGTGAGCGCAGCCGCGGCGGCGGCGGCTGGGCGCGGGGATGGCGGCTGGAGAGGGGGCGGGGGCAGCCGGCGGGCGGGCGGGGGCGGGCGGGGGCGGGCGTCGTTTGCAAAGGTGGTAAGAGGGGAGGTGCTGCTGACGGGGGCTGCTACGGGCGGGGGCTGCTGCGTGAGTGGAGCACCCCCGCGGGCCGTCCTGGGGAGGAGGAGGGAGGAAGGGAGGGCGCGACGGTCCAGGGTTCTGACGCATTCCGAGAGTTGTTGACACGTCCTGCCGCTCAACCCTGTTTCTCCCATCACCACCTTCCCCCTCTCCCGCTGCCTGCCTACACACGCCGCCGCGCACAGACCTTCACCACGGCCGACGAGTTCCTGCAGCTGGTGTCGCTGGCGCGCGGCAAGCTGCGGCGCGGAGGCACGCCCGACGCGGCGGCGGCGGCGCGCATCGTGCTGCAGGTGCGCCTTGTGCGTGTGTGCGTGTTTGTGTGCGCGTGTGCGTGTGGGTGTGCGTGTGCGTGTGGTGGTAGCGGATGTGGTGGTGGGCTTGCAGGGGGGGCATGTGTGGAAGCGCCTGCGCGGGAGGCGGGTCACGGCGGGGCGGGCGGGACGCGCGCGGACCTGGGCCCCTTGGGCTCTGCAGGTGGGGTCGGGGCACCGTGGGGGCAGCCTTGGAGTCCCCGCGGACGCACCCGGACGCACCCGCACGCACCCGCACGCACCCGCGGACGCACCACCCCGCATCCACACACGCACGCGCGCATGCACCACCCCGCACCATCCCCTCGCGCTCCCCCCTCCAACGCCCCTCTCCGCACCACACCCACCCGCCGCCCCACCCCCACCCCAGGACTGGAACGACGGCCGCATCCCCTACTACACGCTGCCGCCCGAGCGGCCCAAGAGCGGCCTGGAGGAGTCGGTGCTGGTGGGCGCCTACGCCGCGGAGTTCAACGCCGACGAGGTGGGCGGGGCGGTAGTATGGGGTTGCAAAGATGGTACATAGAAGTGGTATGGGGTGGGTGTGCGGCGGGGTGCAGTGGGGTTTGGGGTGGGGCGCGGTGCGAGGTGGGGTTGGGGCGTGGGGGGTTAGGGCCGGGCGGGGTGGTGTAGATGGGGTGGGTAAGTTGGAGTGGGTTGGAGTGGGTGGAGTCTTCAAAGGGGGAAGGGGTGGCCCCATGTTCCTGCCACACTTCTTTGTACCATCCTTGCAACCCCCGTCCCCTCCCCACCCTCCCGCGGTCCAGGTGTTCGCCAACGAGCGCTCGGCGGTGATTGCGCACCTGCCCAGCGCGGCGGAGGAGGCGGATCGCGCCGGCGGCCGCGCCTTCTTCGAGGCGCCCAGCAGCGGCGCGGCCAAGGCCGACCTGGCGGCCATGGAGGAGGACGAGCAGGAGGAGGAGGAGGAGGAGGGCGGGCCGTCGGGTGAGCGGCGGGCGGCGGGCAGGGGCCGGGCGGGGGCTGGGGGCTGTTGGCGCGGCGGGGGAGCCGGATGCGGGCGCGGAGGGCGCGGGGGCGGGAACAGGGGTGGGGATGAGGGCCGAAATGTCGGGCAGAGATACCAGTCACACCTGACGCCCACCGCCACCCCCTGCCGCCGCGCGCCCTGCCCAGGCATGGACGCGGACGACGAGGAGGGCCTGCTGGCGGCGGCGGCGGCGGCGCTGCGGCGGCGCGAGGCCGCCAAGGCCGGGGGCGCGGCGGGGCAGGCGGCCGCTCTGTACGACGAGGAGGGGCAGTTCAACCCGCACGCGGCGCGCACGGAGCGGAAAAAGCTCAAAAAGGCGCGGCTGAGCGGCGAGGAGGCGCCGGCGCCGGCGCCGCCCGGGGCCGCCAAGGCGGACGCCAAGGGCAAGAAGAAGCCGCACGCGTACGGCGGCGACAGCGACGACGAGGAGGAGGACGGCGACTTTGACTTTGACGCCATGAACCAGGCGGAGGCGGAGGCGATGGCGGCGGAGGGCAACGGCAGCGAGGAGGAGGAGAGCGGGGACGAGGAGGGCGAGGGGGAGAGCGGGGACGGGGAGGAGGAGGAGAGCGAGGACGAGGATGGCATGGACGACGAGTGAGCGGGCTGCTGCTGCGGAGGGCGGAGGTGGCGTGCGGCGGGTGGAGGGCGGAGGGCGGAGGGGGGAGGGGGTTGCGGCGCGTAGTGAAGGGCGTGCGTGGGCGCGGACCGCGCACGGATAGCGGCAGGGACTGCGAACAAGTAGAGTAGGGTGTTAGCCGGTGCTGGGTACTAGCGAGGGGATGAGCGGCGAAGTCCTTAGCGCAAAGCTGGGGATAGCGTGGGTTTGCTGGGTGTGCCGTGCATGCTCGGCGCGCAGGTTAGTAATGGTGTTGGGGGGCACTGCGTACGTCGTTGCAGCTGCGGCTGCCGAATGCTGTGCTGAAGCTTGTCCTGTTACAGGCACACAACAAGCTGTGAGGTTTCGTGAAGGTTCCGGATTTTCAGGTGTCGGTTGGTCAAGTTGGTGGTTGTGGGGCGCTCCCGCTGTGCTGCGTGTGCCCGGTCCGTCTGTCGTGCGGCCGGGCGGGGCGCAGTGGCGTGAGCAATGCCCTCGTCGTGAATCATGCGACATGCGGGCGATGGTTGCAGCGGCCACAGCCCGAGCATGAGACTTGTGAGTAGCGTTGAAGGTTCGGCTCAGGGGAGGGTTCGGCGTGGTGAGTGGCGCGGTGTGAGCAGGCAGGGACCTGTAAGCAGCGCCGGTTCGGAGGACCCAGTTTCTCTCCTGGGGCTGAGACATTGCAAGAGAAAGGACCGCGCACGCTCACGCCAGAGTGCTGGCTGGGGAGCCTAGAGTCAGCGGCGCCCGCCAATGGGCCCACCAGCCTCATGCAGCCGAGTCGCCAACCGCCGACTAGCTCGAGCCGGCTTCGTTTAGCTTGGAATAAGAAATAAACCCATTCTACAGGCGAAACTCACGACCAAACTTACTCAGCCATGGAGCGCAAGGCGCTACTCTTGCTGGCATGTGTGCTCCTCGCGACTGGTGCGCTGGCGAAGCCGAAGGCACCTCAGTGGCCTGAGGCACCCTTTAAGTCGGCTGTTGCTGTCGCGAAGCTGTCGGCCGCGCCGAACAAGACGAGCAGCGGAAAGGGCTACCTGAACCTTTTCCTCGTGCGCCCCGATGTCGGCCCCTCTTACTTCAACCTGATTCTGGAAGGTATGCATTTGGTGTAGGCGAGCTAAAAGCTCTCATGCCTCGGCGACGCGAGCGTCACAGCGCCTGCGGATGCCGGCTCCAGCTCGACTCGGTGTCTCACTCCGCGTGATCACTCCTGCCCCGTCTGTCGCTCCAGGCTCCATGAAGGGTGTCACCATGGCGCACATCCACGTGGTAAAAGGCTGCTCTGCTGCTGGTGCCAGTTCGGGGAATGGGGCCTATGGGGGTCTCCGGCGCCCGCACGGGTGATGCTGGCACAGGAACGGCGTGGCGTGGCGGGGTGGCTGAGCCGGGCGGTTGCAGTCAGGTTGCGATGGGGCTGGGGTTGCCGGGGCACATGCACACGCGTTCGGACTGGATCCCAGCTTATGCATGCTGCGTGCACCTGTGTGGAGCTTGCACCGCTACAAACCAGCAACCAGGAGCCGAACCAATCGCAGCAGGCCACGCCATGCAGCATGCACCTGCCACCTTGCCTGCCACGCGCTGCAGCCCCGGCTGTCACGTGCTCCTAACGCGTGTGTGCCCTGCCCCCACCGGTCGCACACCCGATACAGGCCAACGCCAGCGCAAACAACCCAATCCGTGAGTTCGGCTGAACTCGGAACAGTCCGAACAGCCAGACGCGGGCGCAACTCAAAAGACCTGTCACAATGCACGCACACACATGACACATGCTGCACTACCTTGCGCTTTGTGAGATTTTGTGGTGCCTTTGCGCGGCTCCAGGCCTGGGCCTGTTCCCCAAGGTCACCGCGCCCAAGATCCCTGTGCTGCTCAACCCGCCGCTGACCTACAAGGTGCGCCTTTACACGACAGGGCCCCGGGTTGCGCGCGCGGGCTCACAGGCTCACGGGCTGCCGGATTTGGATTGTGTTGTACCCATCCTTCAGTCCTCCTGCACCTACGCCGTTTGCATGGACGGCTACCCCCACCCCCGCCCTCCTGGCTCGGCCGTTTCCTTGCTTCGGGAGTTGCACGAAGGCCAACTCCCGCCCGCGGACCTGCCCACCCACCCGCTGACCAAGCGCGTCGAGGGTCTGGTGCTCGTGCCCGCACCCCACCCCACCCACCCCCACCCCACCCCCACCGCCGCACCCCCACCCCCATCCCCACCCACCCCTGGCACGGTGCAGGGCACGCTGAACTTCACTGCCTATTTCAACGCCACTGACATCGGCTACTGGGGCAGCGCCGAGCCCCTCGACTTCCTGATGCAGCTGTCCCGGGGTGGGTGGGTGGTGCGTGTGGGCGGGCGGCCGCGTGGTGCGTGTGGCGCGAGTGGCGCGCTTGGGTGCGGCCGTACGGGGGGGCCGGGAGGGCTCCGGGCATGTGCGGTGGGCGGGTGGGCGGGTGTGCGTGCGTGCGTGCGTGCGTGCGTGCGTGCGTGCGTGCGTGCGTGCGTGCGTGCGTGCGTGCGTGCGTGCGTGCGTGTGTGCGTGCGTGCGTGCGTGCGTGCGTGCGTGCGTGCGTGCGTGCGTGCGTGCGTGCGTGCGTGCGTGCGTGCGTGCGTGCGTGCGTGCGTGCGTGCGTGCGTGCGTGCGTGCGTGTATGTGCGGTATGGCGGGTATGTTCCTTTTTGAAGGGGGGAGGGGTTGCGAGGGGATGCCAGCTCGTGATGCGGCAGGGGGTTGCGACCGTTGCTTTGCGGTCGGTTGACGGCTGGCCACAGACGCACTGCACACACGCACACGTACCGTTTGTACACGCACGCACGCCCGTAACCACTCACTCACACACGAACACACACAACCACCGCACACCCGACCCACAGGCGAGCTGTACGTCAACGTGCACACCGGTGAGTGCCCCGGGTGTTCTATCTATGTCACAGGGGGGGGAGGTGTACGTACCGTGTCCGTGTCATCTACGTGTGGGGGGCACACGCGCATGTCGTTACCACATGCCGGTGCCGTCCTGCCTTCCGCGCTTCCCCACCGCCAACGCGTGGTCCCGCCCCGGACCCCGACCCGCCCCCGGCCCTTGCCGCCCACCATTCGCTCCCTCCCCCGACTCCGCCCCCGCAGTGGCCAACCCGGGCGGCGAGGTGCAGGGCCGCTTCGCCTGCAAGGACCAGTGCATGTGGCCCGTGTGCTCGGCGGTGCCCGGCTACCCGTGCTAGGCTCGGGCAGGGTGTGTGAAAGGGGTGCAGAGCTGGAGAGTACAGTAAAGCTGTGCCTGCGGTGAGTCGGCGGTGGTAGGACCAGGATAAGACCGAAGCTGCGAATGAAGCGACGCGAGTACTGTACCGAATTGAAGCGCGCTCGAGTCGGCGGTTGAGTCGACGGTGAGGTCTGCGGTGGCGGCGGCTGGGCCCTGGTGTTCATACATGGCTGCTGCGGATGAAGGTGCAGTAGACTGCGGGGGCGTGTGACGGCTGAGCGGCGTGAGTATGGTGCCGCGCACTGCATGGATTGGACATTTGGATGGCAAAGAGCACCAGCGTTGATTTAGAGGCCGTAGTGCTGCCCCGTGTCGCTATGTCGCCATAGGCCAGCCTGGTACGGCGTATCTCCGTCTGAGCAGGCGTGTGTTGGTGTGTAATTGTGTCAATGTTGTGGAGCAGCATCCAAGCGGCGGCGGGGCGGCCCGTGACACCTGGAGTGTCCAGGCCAGGCACCAGGCGCCGCCGCAGAAGTGAATTATTCTGAATGCCAACACGGGGGCCTCCCCTGAACGCCACGGTATTGCCACGGCGCTGCGTACCGAGCACCCCAGGGCCCAGGCGGCGTCTTGCCGTGAGGCACGCCCTGTCGTGTTCGCATGCAAGGGGAAAGGCCGCGGAGGTAGGAGCCGGCGGGCGCCGGGTGACGCCCGGCTCAGGCGAGGCGTTCGTAGACGTGACGAGCGTGGTGGGCGGCGACGAGCCTCTCGCGGTGGGTGCAATTGTGTTGAGTATGCAATTATACACGCTAAACGCGAAGCCGCATTCTAACAGGCGAGCTCGCATGCGTGGCCGGCGGTTGAATTTATACGTTACACTGCATGGGCCACGTTTGACCAAACAGAACGCATCAATTTCTCTGCACAGTTGTTTCTTCACCACATACTCAGTCTTAGAGTCACTGTTATCAACATGGCATCCCGTCGCGTCGCTCTCGCCGCTGTGGCGCTTGTTGCGCTGTGCCTTCTCGCGGGCGCGGACGCCAAGCCCAAGGGCAACGGCAAGAGCAAGGGCAACAAGGGCAAGAGCCCAAAGTGGCCTGACGCACCCGCCGGTGCCATCGTCGCGGCTGCGGACCTGTCGGCTGCGGTGAACAAGGTGCGGGGTGCATCCACAAGAGCAGATTCTGGACTTCAGCCAGCTCAGCGCATGGCTATTCGGTTACACTGCAGGAATGAAACCATTGCCATGCTAGAAATCATTTAGTCGCTCGCTGCCGGGCTAATCTGACGCCGCGCGCTCGGGTTACAAGTGCCAGTGGTTGCTGCGAATTTCGCGAAGAAGCCGCATTTAGACAACGAACAACGCCACAGCAGTACATGAGCGTTAATTATTCATCTTCAAATGCTGCACGGCGAAGAACTGCGTAGCCTGGCGACAGTCCCAGTCTGTGGCACCTGTCCGCCGCATGCCGAAGGCGTTCGAACTCGCTGTGCCTGACGGCGCTGACGACAGCGGTCCTTGCCCACAACAATCCTTTGCAGACCACCGATGGCAAGGGCTACGCCTACCTGGTGCTGCCCAAGGTGAGCCCCAGTGCACTCGCCTCGAAGCTGCGCCCGCGCCTGCAGCAGCCCCCCTCACTCTCGAGGTGTAACCCTAGGCCCCCGCACACCACACAAACTCGTCATGGACCCCCCCTCCCACCCCCGACGGCCCACCCCTGCAGGGCGGCCCCTACAAGTCGTACATCATGCTGGGCGGCGCGATGAAGGCGGTCTCGATGGCGCACGTGCACTGGGTGAGTCTTGTGCTGCGGTATGGCGTCGACGTATTCCGTGGCCGCGTGCTGTGTCGGTGTGCGATGAGGTTGAACGGCAATGGTCTGCAATCTGCATTGCGCTTGTGTGCGATCCGCCCGTGCCCAGAGGCATCACCCTGCTGGCGCCGCCTGCCCGCCCCCGGGGCGCCCCCTGCACAATTGCACAAGCACCTGATGACGGTGCACCTCCAACGGCCCACTGCCCCGCGTGCAGATGAACGCCACTGCCAAGAACCCCATCCGCCTGGGCCTGTTCCCCAGCGTCACGGCTGCCGGCACCCCCGCCCTGCTGAACCCCACCCTGACCTACAAGGTGCGCGGCTGCGGCGGCAACGGGTACAGCGTTCTAGATTATCCATCGGACACACATTGTGACGTGGCCCTTCATCGGTGCTACACACACTCGCGGGCGAGGCTGGTGGCGCCTTCCCCCCAAATCACGAGCTTGTGTGGCCGCTGCGGCATTCGCTGCGCTCACGCTCACGGGCTCCTCTGCACGGCGCACCACAGGGCTCCGCCACCTTTGAGCGCGCCTGGAACGAGACCGACATCGGCTACTGGGGCACCGACATCAAAACCTTCCTGGGCCTGCTGAAGATGGGTGAGTTTGCGGCAGGGCTGGCTGGCACGACGCTGGCTGACCGGCGGTCGTAGTCGGGCTCGGCTGCGGGCAACGGATGCGGCGTGTGGGTCCGACCGGCGCCGCTGGCACGAGCGGCGCCATGCTTGCTAGTGTGATGTGTGGCGGCCTGCCTCCCGCGTGCACGCCTCCGCCGACCCCCGGATAGTCTTCCCGACGTCACCGCGACCCCCCCTCCCTCCTCTGCCCCTGCCGCCCCGTGGCCCCACGTGCGCACAACAGAGATGCTGTACGTGAACGTGCACACCGGTGAGTGGAGCCCGCGGCGCACCGCTGGTTAGGGCCGGACCAGGGTGTCCCGCAGCGCACCGCTGGTTAGGGCAGGGGTAGGATAGCTGGGCGCAGGCTGGCGCAGGGTCAGGTAGGGGCTGCAGAAGGTGCATTCTCGTGCATGTGGGGGTAGGGCGGTGCCGGTAGAGTTGAGGCAGCACGTGTTGGGAACGCCCTCGCCCCCTGAGATCGCGGCCGTGCTCACCCACTGCCCCATTCCTGCTCGCCCCCTTCCCGCAGCCGCCAACCCCGGCGGCGAGATCCAGGGCACCCTCAAGTGCAAGTCTCCTTGCATGTGGTCTTAAGTCGGAGGAGAGGACGTAGCAGCTCCTGAGGCGTAAGCAGCGCCGCAGGGCTTTGGCCAAGCAGTTCGGCTCGGTTCGGACTCCAGATGCATCGTAACGCATTGTGTCGCACGGCTGGTGCATGGTTTTTTTACCAGATGCATGGATAGCTTCGGTTGCTCGCATTTTCGACACACGTACATACCGCCCTGCCTTGCGCCGTGGCTTGTGTGCGCCAACGGTTGCAATCACGTTGGCATGGGCGGCCAGACCCGAGGCAGTCGCGCGAACCGCTCTGCTTTATTGACCTGACAATGCTCGACCGGCTGCTTTAACTTTTGAACGCGTGACGGAAGCTCTTGCCCATGCGCATGACGCGGACGGGTCGTGCAAACCAGAAGAGATACATGTAACAAGGCTGCGCATCCCGCGTCCCAAGCACTTGCGTAACATGGCGTTGCAGAGACGTGTACGAATTGCAGTCTGGCGCCAGATCTCCGGCGGGGCAGGGGGGGGATTGCGTGCACGGCGCACGTGAGCAGTGTCATGACTCATGAGCGGGCGTCAAACGGGGTGATCCCACCCGGTGAGACGCATGGCCTCTGGATGGCACCATGGCAGACGACAGACAGAGCCGGCGGGCAGCAGAGCGGGTGGGGCCTGCCAGCTTGCCTGCCAGGGGCGAAGCGCTTGGGGCCGGCCAGCGCGTCGTGTGGACGCGCGCGGTTAGGTTCCAGTGCACCGCCGCTCCTCGCGCGCCCATCGCGCCAAACTCCGCAGTGCCCTCCACACCTGCCCCTCGCCCATTCGATCGGCGCGTGGCAGGCACCAGCGTGTTTATTGACACAGGTCACGTGTTGCTGCCCAACGGCAAAGCATTACTTTCCCAAAGGGCGACGCAGGTGGCAGCATGATTGATCTCTGTGTGGCGTCACCGACCCTATTCCCGAAGGTGGTGGCTTTGAAAGTGGGCGAGATTCTAAAGTGGAGGCACGGCGGATTGAAGGAAGCGAGTGATCATCGGCCGGTCACGTTGACACTGGGCTTGGAGGTCGAAGGGCAGGAAGCCACAGCGAGCCGCACACGCCCCGCAAAGAAGCGCACAGAGTTTGACGTACAGAAGAAGCACTTATTCAGTGGCTTGTTCAAGGCGGACGGTTCGCCAGTTGTAGGGAAAATCGAACAGATTAAGGTGGCACTTTGCGCGGAGGAGGGTGGCATCAGCACCACCGAAGCGGTCGAAGCCTTAGGCACATGTTTGTACGATGCATTAGAAAAGGCTTTCGGTCCCACACGACCGGCCAACCTACGGGAGCAGGAGACTCCATGGTGGAACGAAGAGTGTGCTGCGGCGCGTACGGTGTTTGTGCAAGCAAAGCTAGCGCTGGGTTGTCCAGTGGTACGAGAAGGAGAGGTGTGGCAAAACTTCCGCGCAGCCAGGGCATCCTATGACCGGGTGAAGCGAAGGGCCAGGGCCGCGCACGACACCCAGGAGATGAGGGAGAAGGTGGCACGCTGCCGCGCAGACGCCCGACTGCTGTGGAGGATGATTGAGGGACGGACTAAGGAGCAGTGCCCAGTCACGGCCGATGGGTTTCGGGATCATTTTGCGACCCTACTAAACGACGGCGCAGGCGGGGGATGCCCAGCAGCCGCCCACTGCATTTTGGGTTCGGGTGGGAGGATGTCCGAAGATCTTTTTGCGGCTGACCGTACGTGTCTGCACGAGATGTTGAATAGCGAGATTACCCTTGATGAGGTAACACGCGCACTAGCAAGGCTGCCCAACGGCAAGGCAGCTGGCTTAGAGAAGGTACCGTCTGAGTGCTACAAGTACGCGGTAAAACCGGGCGACCCCACCACTGAACCGCCGACACCGGCACTCAATAGAGTTGCACCGCTGGTGCACGTGTTGTTTAATAAAATCTGGAGCGAAGGGGCTTATCCTGAGCAATTTACTACAACTGTTTTGACACCAATTTACAAGCGGAAAGGTGACGTGCAGGCGCCTGGTAATTACCGGGGCATTGCAGTAGGGGGCGCCCTCGCAAAGTGCTATGCATCGATCCTTCTAGAGAGGCTGGCGAATGCCGGGGAGGAGTTTGAGTGGAGGCACACGGCTCAGGCCGGATTCAGGAGGAAGTACGGCACAACGCACCATCTTTTTGTCCTAAGGCATCTCATCAACAAGCACACGCGTGCTGGCGCCACCACCCCCCTCATTGTCGTACAAATTGATTTTGAAAAGGCTTTCGACAAGGTCCCACGACCATTAATTTGGATGCGACTGGAGGAACGCGGGGTAACGGGTGAGATGTTGGCGGCTTTGAAAAAAGCGTACGAGAGAGTGATGATGGTAGTGAAGGCCGGGGGTAAGCACAGTGCCCCCTTCGCAACCACGCAAGGGGTCAAGCAGGGCTGCCCGCTTAGCACAGAGCTTTTCGGCCTCTTTATAGAAACCTTAGCAGAGTACATTGATTCGGAAGATACGGACGAAGCCACAGGTGCACCTGAGATGAATGGCAAAAAGGTGTCACTGCTGATGTACGCGGATGATGTTTCCCTGCTGGCCGCCACCCCTGAGCGGATGCGCCACTTGCTATCATTAGTAGACACGTTCTGCCTAGCTTTTGGCATGAAGGCAAACGTTACCAAGTGTGAGAGGCTGGTTTTTGCAGCCAACGAAGTAACGGCCAGCACTGTGTGCAGCGGATGCCAGGGTTTAAAGCTAGCAGGGCAGCCCATCCCTGCGGTGGACAAGGCGCGCTATCTTGGACTAGTGTACGGTCCGGGTAGGGCCTTCGTCAGCTGCAGGGAGACACTCTGCGAGTCAGCAAGGAGAGCCATGTGTGGGCTTAACACTAGATTGAACCGTTTACGCATTTTCGCACCAGATATTCGCATGAGGTGTTTCGACGTGCAAATCCGATCCATCCTTGCCTACGGATGTGAGGTATGGGGTCCCGACGTGCTAGTAGAGATGCTAGACGGAGGACCGCCACCCAGGAGGAATGACAGGAACAACCTAGCACAGGGCGCATTTGAGGCATGTTTGCGTGACGAGGCCGTAAAGCTGCAGGTCCAATACATGCGACAGACAGTGGGAGCAGCCAAACCGTCACACCGTCTCCTGTTTGCGGAGCTGGCCCAACTGCCGCTGCACTTTTTCATAGCC
Source organism: Chlamydomonas incerta (assembly GCA_016834605.1). Taxonomy (NCBI): domain Eukaryota; kingdom Viridiplantae; phylum Chlorophyta; class Chlorophyceae; order Chlamydomonadales; family Chlamydomonadaceae; genus Chlamydomonas; species Chlamydomonas incerta. Next base: position 2,012,430 of record JAEHOC010000009.1, read on the forward strand.
AAACAATGTCTGGGTTTTTACAATAGGATTTCCGCGCAAAACAGAAGTCTGGCCTTTGATGCACTAGTCGACGAGGCACGGGAGGCATGGGCGAATCCAATGGGAGATGGGTGGTGCGCGCGGCTGTTCCGTTTTGTGGCGGCACAGGGTGTCGACGCGTGGCATTGGCCAGGCACACACGAGTCCAGAGAGGAGTGGAGGGCAAGCACGGTCCTACCCGATGGACCTATCTTATCTACCTTCAGGGGCCATTTGACGAGGGCGTGGGAGCACGAGAGGCTGGTAGCGGACCCGCACGCATTCCCTTCAGACGGCAAGCAACCCGGCATACACATGTGCAAACACAAGCATTGGATGGGGCTAAGCGCACTAGGGTCCGCGCCGCCGACCCTGCACGAACACAGTAGAGCATTCATACCGGTTGCACAGCATAAGCTTTTGATGAGATTCCGTTTATGTTGCTGGCCAATCACCGCGAACCGTGCCTGGGAGAGGCCTAGGGAGGAGAGGACGTGCCCACTATGTACGGCCAATGAGGTGGAGGATGAGCACCACGTCCTGATGCAATGTGCTGCCTACACCGAGTTACGAGCGTGCAGTGGCCTAGACTTTAGCCTAAGCATGCGCGAAGTGATGCTGAAATCTGAGCCTGTCAAGTTAGCTGCATTACTCAGCTCCATCTGGGAGCATAGAAGTAGGGAAGTCCCCCTTGCAAGGGGAGAACAATAAATAGGACAATCATGCACTGGCGTTATAAGGGTCACCCCGGCCCGGGCCTCCGGTTTACACGCAGCAGGAAGGCACGCAAGAACGTGCGCACCACTCTGTAACCACACACACTGTATTGACGGCCGCGGAGCCCGAGGCCTGTTTGCGGAGGCGACGTGGCGCCGCGCGTGGGCCGCATATCGCGACGAGAGATGCTGCGCGCTCGTACACGACGGTTGCAAATGGGGCCGGCCGCATGGGACCGGCCGCCCGCGTCGCTGCCCTCATGTTTATCCGGCGCCCTTGCGCACACCGCACCTGTTTTGCTTGACGTCGCACTGCACCCAAACCACAGAACCAGTCACCGACAACATGACCCGTCACGCCAGCAAGCTCGGCTGCGCGGCGCTGCTCGCGCTGTGCCTGTCTGCGTCTGTCTGCCTATCGGGCGTGGCCGCTAAGAGCAGCTACACGAAGAGCAGCAAGTCGAGCAAGAGCGAGTATCCGCGGGCGCCCCCGGGGACCCTGCTTGCGACCGCGGAGCTTAAGGCTGCTTCAGCGGTCACCTCAAACCCTGGCGGGGTGAGCGAGGATTGATTTATAGGTCCCAGGTTGGGCAGGCTGGGGCAGGTTGAGGCAGGCAGGCAGGGCGACGCGAGGCAGGGAGGTTGCCGGCAGGGCGAGGATTTACGAGCAGCTGAGGTGGGATGCCAAGAGGCAACCACCGCTTCCTTCACCGCAGCCGTGAAAATGACATGCTAAATAACCTACCAAACTTCACTCATTGTCAGGAGTGTGCTTAGCTGGCCTGGCTGCTTGCTCCCGCGAAATTTTGATGGTTGGCCGTGCTCCCGCCGAATTCACGGCCACTTTCCCGATGCTCGCAGATTACCGGCGGTAAGGGCTTCACCTACCTGATGCTGACGAAGGTGCGCAGCTTGCCAGTTTCTACGCGTTACCTCTGTTCCGATAGCCAAGCATCCCGCCCATCGCCTTCGAAACCACATCGGCTTGCAAGGCGCGCTCTGCCCTGACTCAGTCAGCAGTTCTACGCGACAATCCCGTACTTGCTCTGTCGCCCTCTCCAGTAAAGTTTACTGTCAGTAATGCATAGTGCTGCTGCCGATGCCCGATCCCTGCGGCCCGTGCTGCCGCTGTTTGCCACGCCACCCTTGCCCCTGTCAGTGAGTGTCCGGCATGAGCTGCGTGTCACCGACCACTGCCACTGCGGCTGCAGGGCGGCCCCTACACCTCCTACATCAAGCTCACCGGCAAGCTGCGCCAGGTCACCATGGCGCACGTGCACTGGGTGAGTTGTGCGCGGCGTGCCGACGGCGCTATGCGGGCAGGGTGGCCGGGGTTGCAGCAGGCAGCGCGCCTACTGGGTGTAGCACATTGCGCCGCCCGTAATCCACCTGCCACCCAGCAGTGGACTGGCACTCACCCGCCCTCACGCCTGCCCTGCCGGCCTGCCGCATCCTGCCCGCTCTCCCGGCATTGCGGAACGGCGATGCACGCACACATACCCACACGCAGAAGAACGCCACCGCAAAGAACCCCATCGTGAGTGGTGTGGGGTCGGGCACGTGGGAGTCCCCTGGTCGGGCACGTGGGTTTTAGTTTTTGCAGTGACTAGCTACCTGGCTGCGGTGATGAAGAGCGAAATGGATGCCCCCCCCCCCCGCGTCTCTCGCCGCATACCAACGCGTGCAGGAACCTCCTGCTGCTTACCACGTGCCCTTATATCATGCACGCAGTCTTTGATGTCGTTTTCCCTTGTGCTGCCTAACACACACGCCGCAGCGCCTGGGCCTGTTCCCCTCCGTCACCGCCCCCGGGACCCCCGTGCTGCTCAACCCGCCCTTCTCCTACAACAAGGTGCGTGTGGGGCCCCGCGCCCCGGATGACGGCTACTGCCTGCGTGCGTGGCGGGCGGTGAAGCCCCCTGCTGCACCCTGTCGCGCGTCCTCCTACGACCAGGCACCTACCCGCCGCATCTCTATCCTGCCACAAAAGCTGTGTCTGGGACGGCCCGCGCCGCACGCCGCTGTGTCACACACCGCTCCAGGGCGAGGTGACCTTTGAGCGCGCCTGGAACGAGACGGACATCGGCTACTGGGGCACCAACCTCGACACCTTCCTGGCCCTGCTGCGCAATGGTGGGTGGCACGCATGGCACGCATGGGGGAGGGGCTGCCGGGGGCGTGGGACGTGGTGGCAGGCGCCAACCCATTCGTGCACTCCGAAGCCCGAACCCTCCTCCCACCCTGGACTGGCTACCCCCCCCCCTCCCGCCCAAAGCGGTAATGCCAACCCCTACTCCCCCCTACACCGCCGTGCAACAGGCGAGCTGTACGTCAACGTGCACACCGGTGGGTGCCCCGTGCGTGCGTACGGTACGGCACGCAGTACGGCGGCATGGTTCCGTGCCGCCTGCCTGCCCAGCCTCCTGGCAGCCGGGCCCACATGCTGTTGTGTCCGCCGCCCTTTCCCGCGTGCCCCAAGGCCGCTGCTTCTCGCTCACGCACACCTGCACACACACACACACACACACACACACACACACACACACACACACACACACACACACACACACACACACACACACACACACACACACACACACACACACACACACACACACACACACACACACACACACACACACACATGCCCCGCAGTGACCTACCCCGGCGGCGAGATCCAGGGCACCCTCAAGTGCAAGAGCCCCTGCCGCTTCCAGTGATGAGCGCGGCGGGAGGAGGGCTGGCCCGCCCGGCCGGCGGGCTGCTGGCCGGCCGGCGGCGGCGGCGGCGCAGCCCCAGCAGGGGACGCCCCTGGGGCCCAGCCGCCACTGTATAGCTGCCACTCGCGCGGTGATGGTGGTGGGCCACCCCGCCGGGTCTGTGGTCGGGTCCGCGTCGCGGCCGCCGTGCTGTGTTACTGTGTTCGCGCCGTGACAATCGTAGGCCAAGAGCCTCGTATCAGTCGTATGTGCTGCTACGTGCACCACCATCGTTTATATTCGCTCGGGCTCGTATGCTAATCGGGCAATGCAACTAATAGCGTACCGGTAGACAGGGGTTCCTGCGCGTGACGCCGTGGGGGCCTTCAGCACTGCATCGTGAGCGCTCAGAAGCACGGAGACGGTGAAGCCTTACAGCGCACTCGCGTTCTAAATTCCTAGCGCATACCGTACTTTGTGTGTGTGTGTGGTTACAGAGTGGTACTTTGTAGCATCTACGCTACACGGCGGTATCGAGGTGTAATGAGAACCGACGCGTCCAAGAGCTGGACCAGCCCCGCACCGCAGCCCCGCACCTCAAACCCAACAGAACATCAGTTGCTGCCAGCTTCCTGGCGCCCGGGCGATGCGCATGCTCACAATACGCACCTCCGCGCCACAGCTCCCCTTCCACGCACCCCCACCGCCACACAATAAATGAAGAGCAGCTCTCATCGCTCGCTCGCGTGTTCCCCGGTGCTCCCTGGCGTTCCCTGGCGTCGACACACGCACATATACACAGACACACGCGTTTCCGGCGCTTTCCGGGCGGTCGTCACTCCGCCTGAACAGACATCTGCAGTTGCTTCTCTGACCTGTGCCCGCACACTGCCCACCGCCTGCCTCTTATCGGCGGCGGCAGCCAACCTACCTACCTCTGCACACTCCGGTACCAGTGCGAGCCTTAGAATACACAGTCCGGGCACATCGCCCATGCCGCTTGCGTCCATGCCTGCTACTGCACACACACTACCCACATGGCCCACCGCCCCACCAGGAGCGGGAATAAAAAATAAATGCGCCGCCGCTACACGATGCATGCGCGGTAATGCTAGCTACCAAATGACGGGGGATGACGCTGCGTGCCGGCTGCTGCTGCTGCAGTGTCGGCAGCTGCTCCAAACTCCGGCTGCTTCATCAGGCGCTGGATGGTGGCGGCTGCGGGGGCGGCTGTGGTGCGGCGGCCGCCGCCGGCCGCCGGGTGTACAGCAGCAGGTAGGCCTGCGCGCGCAGCACCTGCGGCTCCGCAACCGGCCGCACCTGCGCAGCAACAGGGGGGCAGGGGGAGGAGTAGCATCGGTGAGTCAGGGTCGGGCCGGCCCCGGGCCTAAGCGAGGGCCTAAGTGCACGGCTGTCGCGCCCCAGGGCCCGGACCCCACGCAGCCACCCCGTGCCCGCGCTCGCAGCCTCAAGACGGGACGCAGCCAGCCCTCCCATGCAAACCCATCGCCAGCCCAGCCCTCCCGCACCGCCAGCCCAGCCCTCCCACCCCCACCCCCCGAGTATACCGCTCTCCTCCGCACATGGGTTTTGGGTTGGCGATGCTTGATTTGGGAATTGGAGAAAACTACCCCCCCACCCACACACACACCCCGCCCACCGTGGCGTCGCTGACGTAGTACCACTGCGCCGCGCTGCCGCCGCCGGCCCGCGTCACGCAGCGCTTCACATACGCCACCTGCAACGTGAAGCGAGGGGGGCGTGCGGTCGGGCGTGCGTTTGATCGGGCATGGGAAACAAAGGCCCTTACCGTACAGTGCCCGGCGGGCAGTTCACCAGCCCGGCCCTTCGACCCACATCACCGATTCGGACTTGTTCGGGATCGCGAACGGGGTGGCCCTCCCTCCCTTCCTCCCTCCCGCCCTCCCTCCCGCCCTCCCTTCGCCGCATGGGCGCACCCCCGCCGCCCACTCACGTAGTGGCCGTACCGCAGCTGCCCCGAGTGCTCCACCAACCCCACCAGGTCGTACAGGCAGCCGCCGCCTCCGCCTCCGCCTCCGCCGCCGCCGCCACCGCCGTCGCCATTGGGGCCACCACCATTGGCGTGTGGGGGCGTCGAGCCGGCGGCGGTCGCGGCAGCGGCCTGCTGCTGCAGCGCGGCTGCCAGGCCGCCCCGAGGCGAAGTGGCGGCGGGGCCGCCCGGCGCCGTCGGCGTCTGTGCGTCACATGCCCCGTTGGCGGCGGCGGCGTGCTGCCCACCGCCCACGGCCTCTATAGCGATGCGGCTAGCGAACGGACTGCTGTCGGTCGCCGAGTCGCCTGCTGCCTGCTGCTGCTGTTGCTGCTGTTCCGCGCCTGATGCTCCTGCAGCCGCGCTCGCCGCCTCTGCTTTGGCGAATTGCTCTGCGCTGATGCCTACTGGCCCTGGCCCCGCCTCGGCTGCCGCCGCGCCCGCGGCTATTGCGGCTGTTGCGGCTGCAGCTGCGGCTGCCGCCTGTGCCACAGCGCGCGCCGCCTCCGCCGCAGCGGCCTCGGCGGCCGCGGCCTCGGCCAGGAATGGCTGCAAGTCCAATATGAAGTCGAACGCCACCTGTTTGTGATTGGTGTTGTTACACGAGGCACGTTACGTGAGGCAAGTTCACAAGATCGTCGCCGACTGGTCGCGCTGGGCGGGTGAAATACAACCCCTGCGGCGCGTGCGACACTACCCAGACGCCTGAGCTGGCGCGCCACCCCGCGTCTCCGTGCAGACAGCGGCTCCCCGCCCCCTACTCCCTGCCCCCAGATCCCCTGCTCCCTGCCCCCCTACCCCCGCAGCCCCCTGCCCCCATGCTCACGTGCTTGTCGATTTTGTTCAGCCGCCCGCGGCCGTCCATTCCGAAGCGCTTCAGGTGCAGCACCAGCAGCTCCGGCGCCCGCCGCAGGTGGTACTGCTTGGCGGCGGTGCGCAGGAAGGCGCGGCCAGAGCCCGCGGACCGCAGCCCGCCGCCGCCGCCGCCGCCGCCAGCGCCGCCGCCAGCACTGCCGCCGCCGGAGCTGGAGCGGCGCACAAGGGTGCTGCCGAGCGGCGCGGCCGCTGCGGCGCGGGCCACCGCGGGCCGTGGGGCTGGCGAGGCTGGCGAGGCTGGCGAGGCTGGCGAGGCGTCGTCGGTGTCCGTGTCGTCCGTGGCCGGGCCTGGGCGCGCGGCTGCGCCGCCGGCGGAGACAGGAGCAGCAGCGGCCGCGGCCGCGCTGCTAGTGGTGCTGCTGCTACTGCCCGCCGCCGCCGCCGCCGCCGCCGCGGTGGGCGCGGCTGCAGCTGCAGCGAAGGCGGAGGCGATAGCGCCATTGCCCTGGCTGGCGGCCGGCAGGCCCCCTGGCCCAGCCGGCCCGCCCAAGCCGCCCCCGGCCGCGCCGGCTACTGCCGCTCCTGCTACTGCCACCTGCGGCCCCAGCAGCGCCTTGGGCGGCAGCTCGTGGCCTTGCTCGTCCATGGTGCCCACGGGGCTCAGCAGCCCCAGGATGCCGTCCACGGCCCGGGCTGTAGCATCCGCCTTGAGGCTGCTGCTGCTACTGCCGGCAGGCGCCGGCGGCTGCGCTGCTGCCGCCGCTGCTGCTACTGCTACTGCTGCTACTGCCCGTGGCTTGGCTGCTGCTACTGCCGCCGAGGGGGACACCATGTCGTCCATGTCAAACAGGCCCTCGCTCTCCGTGGGCGTTAGCGGCGACACGCCGTCGGCTGTAGCAGACGCCGGCGAGGCTGTAGCAGCCGCCGCGGCCGCGGCCGGGGCAGGCGCCGCGATGCTCCGCACCGCCATGGGTGGCGCGCTGCTGCTGCTACTGCCGCTGTCGGTGCCACAGGCGCCCGCACCGACGGGGCCAGCAGCAGTAGCAGCCGCCACCGGCCGGGGGGAGCCGGAGCCGCCCTTACCGTCGCCTTGGTGGCTGTGGCCGTTAGAGTGGGAGTGGGTGTGACTGTGATGGTGGTGGTGACGGTGGTGGTGGTGATGCGGATGCAGGGCGGGGTCCAGGTTGACCCCATGCAAGAGCTGCTGCTGCTGCTGCTCCGCCGCTGCTACAGCCGCGGCCTCGGCCATCGAGCCCGCCGTGTCCTCCTCACCAGCCGCCCCTGCAGCTGCTACTGCCGCTGCTGCACCGGGCGGCGCCGCCGCCTCGCTGCCGCCGCTGTCCGCCCGGCTGTAGCTGAGGCTGCTGCCGCCGCTGGGACTGCCGCTCCAGCTGTCCCCGCTGCCGGCCGCCCGCGCCCCCTCGGCCTCACCCTCCAACCGCTCCGGCGCCACCACGCCATTGCCCTCGCCATCACCCGCTGCCGGTGACCCCGACGACGACGGCGCGTGCGGCCAAGTGGCGTCAGCAGTGGCCTGGGAGCCGGCGATGGTCTCGAGGGAAGTGGATGCGGATGCGGAGGTGGATGCGGACACAGCACTGGTGGGTGTGGGCGTGGCGGAGGAGCCCGGCACGCCGCTGCTGACGGAGCGCGGGCTGGTGGGCGCCGCCGCATGCGCCGGCACCCGCAGCGTCAGGCCCGTGCCGCCGTCTGCCCGGCCGCCGCCGCCACCGCCACCGCGGTCGGCGGCGGCGGTGGCGGCCGTAACCTCATCCACGTCCGCGTCGCTGCCCTCGCGCGACGCTCCCGGCGACGAGGACCCAGATCCAGACCCCGAGCCGGATCCGGAACTGCTGCTGCTGTCGCTGTCGTACGGGTCGGACCCGGGCGGCAGCGCCATGTGCACGAACGCCGCGTGCTGCAGCGGCCGCTTGAGCGCCGTGGGGTACTCCCACGTGCACGCCGCGGCGGCCGCGGCGGCGGCGGCGGCGCCGGCGGCTGCGCGGCGCCGGGCGGCTGCCGCCGCCGCGGCCGCTGCGCCAGCGCCGCCCGCGGCGCCGGCGATGGGCATGCCGCCGCGCCCGGCGGCGCCGTCGTCACTGTCTCCGGCCTTGCCAGAATCATCCGAGCCGTCTGCGCGACCGGCCTGCGCCGCCGCAGCCGCCGCAGCCGCCGCAGCCGCCGCAGCCGCCGCAGCCGCCGCAGCCGCAGCCGCAGCCGCCGCGGCCGCGGCCGCCGAGGCAGCAGCCCCGGCCGACTCTGATGCCGCCACTGCCGCCACCGCCGCCGCAGCAGCAGCCGCACGCTGCTTGGCGCCCGCGCCCGCGGCGTTGGCTGGATACCTGCCCCGCAGCAGCAGCTTGGTCTTGGCGCCGCCGCTGCTGTTGCTGCTGGGTGAGGTGGCGGCGGCGCCGCCGTCAGCCGCAGCGCCCGCGCCGCGGCCCGACGGCGAGCGGGCGCTGGGCGAGGGCGCGGCCGCGGGCGCCGCCGCCTCCAGCAGCGTGAGGCCGCCAGCCAGCATGGACAGCAGGTGGTGCAGGCCTGCGGGGTGTGGTGTGGTGTGATGTGTGAGATGACGTGATTTGTGTGTACCTCTGCGGCGTCGTGCGGCCGTCCCGGGGATGAAGAAGGAAGCAGGTGCAATGGTCGCGCGCAGCGCACACCTGAAGTGCCCTACACTCCACACACAGGCACGCCCTCCCCCTGCCAGCACACCTGCTGCCCGCCCCCCCCCGTTTTTGTGCGCCCCCGCCATAGTCAACTTCATGTCGTCGTTCACGGAATCCCCACCACCACCCGCACGCCCCCCGGCCCCCTCACCCGCCGGCCCCGCCATTAGGTCCGCCGCGCAGTCCATCACCAGCTGCGCCGCCGCCTGCACCCGCCGGCCCTGGTCCGCAGCCGCCACACTCGACGACGTCGGCGACGCCGCCGCCTCGTCCGACCCGTCGCCGTCGCCGCCGCCGCCGCCGCCGCCGCCTTTGCTACTGCCGCGCCAGGCCACGCCCACATTGACCTTCGCCAGCGACAGGCCCCGCTCGGAGAACGGCCCCGGGCCGACGGCGGACGCCGCCGCGCTGCTACTGCCAGCCGCCTTGCTACTGTCAGCCGCCTTGCTACTGCCGGCCCCGGCGCCGCCGCGCGCCGCCGCCTGCTGCTGCTGCCGCGCCGTGCTGCGCGGGCTGCTGCTGAGGATGGTGGACAGCACCGGGCTCATGGGCGAGGAGGAGGGCAGCGGCGAGGTGCCGGCCGCCGCCGCGGCCGCCGCCGCGGCGGCGGCGGCCTCGTCGGCGCCGGCGGCGGCTGCCGCCGCCGCGGCGGCCTGCGAGGCGGCCGCGGCCATGAGGGCGGCGGCGCGGGAGGAGCCGGCCAGGGGCTGCAGCTGCAGGTACATGCAGTCGGTGTCCCAGGGGTCCAGCTGGGCCTGTGACGGGCGGGGGGGGGGGGCGGGGTTCGTGGCGTGTGTGTTGGTTAATGTGAAGTAGCTCCAGGGCTGAGTAGCACCAGCACCAACAGGCACTAGCAGGACAACAAGCCAAAACAGAGCCGACGGGCCGAGCAGCCCCATGGCGCACCTGGATAATGAAGGACGCGCCGTGAGCCTTGGCGGGCCTGTGCGTGTGTGCGGAGGCAAGGGGAAGAGGGGTTAGGGGCAGCCAGTCACAATGCCGGCCGCGCGCGCAGCCCGCGGAACGCCGGGCAAGGCCCGCCTCCACACCTCCCAAACCCCCCACACCGCAGCGGCTGCCGAACGGCGCCTCCTCCCACGCCCTTGCGCCCGAGAACATCCCCCTCAGCGCCCAGCGCCCTCTCCCACCCGCCTGTACGCCCGCTGTCGACCCTGCTACACTTCTCTGACCGCTACCACCTATGCAGGTTGCCGCCCACTGGCGCCGTCCCATAAGCCATGCAGGGAACCCACCGCCGCCGCACCCCCACCTGAAGAAGGGCGCCGAGCCCCTCAGCGCCTCCTGCAGGTCGGTGCCGCGCTGCTCGCGGCTGCCTGGCACCAGGAAAACCTGCGGCGCGCCCGGGCTCCAGGACACCTGCGCCGGGGGGGGGGTAGTTTTCTCCAATTCCCAAATCAACCATTTCCGGGGGGGGCCGGGCGTGGGGTGGGGTGGGGGAGCCAGGGTCCGGGACACGAGGGCACAGTGTTTGGCACGGCAGGGCGGTATATCGTGAAGCGAGCGAGCCAGGAGGAGGCGGGAAATGCAGGTCCAACTCGGCCAAAGGACAGCAGCCGCAATAGCAGGCACCTTCCCTGCGCTCCTGGCGTTGCGCCCACCTGCTTGCGCAGCGGCGCGGCCGACAGCGACAGCGACTTGTGCAGCGGCGAGGTGAAGGAGGCCTGGGCGTGCGGCGGCGGCGTGCCGGCGCCGGAGGCAGACACGCCGCCACCGCCGCCGCCGCCGCCGCCGCCCGCCTCGGCTCGCTCGCGGGGGCACTCCCACTGCACCGACTCGGCCGCGAAGAAGGCGGACAGGCAGGCAGCCACGTCCAGCACGCGCGGCCGCGGCGCCGGAGCGGGTGCGGGCGCGGGTGCGGCTGCGGGTGCAGCGGCGGCCGGTGGCTGCGGCTGCGCGGCGGTGGAGGCGGCGGAGGTGGAGGTGGTGGTGGTCGTGGTGGTGGAGGCGGTGGCGGTGGACGAGTAGGCGACTGCAGAAGCGTCTGTGTCCGTTGAGGAGGGGGCCGGCGACGCGGCACGGGTGCCGTTGCTGCTGCCCTGGCCCGCGCTGCTCGTGGCGATGCTGGTGCTGGTGGGGGTGGGGGTGGGGGTGGCCAAGGCGCTGGGCGCGACGCTGGCGGTGGCGGTGGCGCTGGCGTGCGCTGTGCCGTTGGCAGCGGCGGCGCCGTTTGCGCTGGCGTTCTGGGGAGCCTTGTGTGCGGCTTGACTGCTGCAGCCGTTGGCGTGCGGCGCCTGGCGGTCCTTTGCTTCACCTCCACCATCACCATCTTCACCGTCAGAGGAGGAGCTGTCACCGTCGGCCTCGGCTGCCACCGCGGCTGCCGCGCCGCTTCCCTGCTGCTTCGCAGCCTGCTCCTTGCCGGGCCCCTTGCTCCCCGCCGCCACTCCGTTTGCCTTGCCTGCGGCCGCGCCGCCCGCCTGCGGCAGGCCCTTCTTGCCCGCCGCCCCAGTGGCCCTGCTGGCGGCGCCCTTGTCCGCATCGCTGTCGCTGCTGCCGCCGCCGCGGCCGCCGCCGCCAGCATCACCGTCGGTGTCGCTGTCGTCGCTGTCGCCGCCCTTCTTCTTGGCCTGGCGCGAGGCGGCGATGTTCTGCTTGCGCTGCTCCTTCTCCAGCTTGCGGAGTTGCTGCGAGTGTGCGCGTCGTCAATCAAATGCATAAAAGCGCGTCGAAACATGGGCGTGCGCTGGATGGAGGAGAGGGTATGCAGATCCCGCAGGCCCGGCAAACGGCTCGCATACGCAGCGAGCCGCCTGATACAGATGCACCGCCGCCCGTCCCTGGCACCCCACCCCTCACGCCCCTGCCCCCAGCGCTGCCCCTCGCCAGCCGCACGCTGTCGGCACATCTGCACGTCTGTCCGCACGAGCGCTGTCCGCACGTGCGCACGCACGCCCCCACCTCACCTTGGGAGTCAGCTTTTTGGCCTTGCCGCCGCCCTTGCCCTCCGCGGCAGACACGGCCGCGGCCCCGGACCCCGCCGCAAAGGCCGCGGCGCCGCCGCCGCCGCCGCCGTCGCTTCCGCCCTCACTGTCGCCGCCGTCGTCGTCATCGTCCGAGCCAGCGCCCGCCTTCCTGCCGCTTTTGGACTTCTTGCCGCCCTTGGGCCTTTTCTCCTTGGCCTGTCCCGCCGCCTCCGGCTCCTCCTGCTCCGCCTCCGCGTCCGAAGCGCCGCCCAGCTCGAGCGCGCCCTTGCCGCCCTTCTTGCTCTTGGCCTCCTTCTTTTCCTTCTTCCCCTCCTTTTCCTTTTCCTTTTCCTTTTTCTTTTTCTCCTTGCCTTCTTTCCCTTCCTTCCCCTCCTTGCCCTCCTTGCTGTCCGCCACCTCGCCGCCGCCGCCGCCGCCGCCGCCGCCGCCGCGCGCCTCCTCGGCCGGCGGCTCCGCGGCGGCGGCCGCCTTGCCGCCCCGCTTGGCCTCCTTGGCCGCGCGCTTGGCCTCCTTCTCCAGCTCCCGCGCCGCCTTCTTGCTTAGCTTCTTGGGCTTGTCGGGCCGGTAGCCGGAGGCGGCGGAGGAGGCGGCGGCGGCGGCGGCGGCGGCGGAGGCGCCGTCGGTGCCGTGCGCGAGCGCCCTGGGGTCGGCCCTGTTGCCGTTCAAGCAGGGGTGGAAGGGCGCGGGCATGTCTGTAAGCGCTGTGCACAATAAGCGCCCGCCCGTCACCCAGTAACCCAGTCCGCCACCGCCGCCACGGCCACCCGCCCATCCACCCCACCCCACCCCACCCCACCCCAAACCACCCACCTGCCCTGCTCCGGCACGTCCTCGGGTATAGGCAGCGATAGGTCGAAGAAGGATTCGGGCGACAGCGAGGTGTGGCCGCAGGAGCCGCAGCGGATGCTCGACACCAGCTCGCCGCCGAACAGCGCCGCCACCAGGCCGCCGCTGCCGGCAGTAGCAGCAGCAGTAGCAGCAGGAGTGGCTGTAGCAGGAGTGGCTGCAGCAGGAGACGCGGGCGGCGGGCTGCTGCCGGCGGGCGGGGTGTCGGCGGCAGCACCGCCACCACTGCTGCCGCCGCCGCTGCTGCCGGGGCGCCGCCGCAGCATCTCGGCCGCGCGCTTCTCCTCCTCCTGCGGGTGTCGGTGTCGTGTGTATGTGTATGTGCATGTGCATGTGCGCATGTGTGTGCACAGAGCGCGGCAGACATGGCGACGAGTGCACCGGTGTCAAACCCACGAGCCCACCCAAGCCCACGGACGGAGCACACGCCACCAATCGTGCAAGCGCACCCCTCCACACACGCCGCCTCCGCACACACGCCCCCTGCCGGCCGGCCGCACACACACATACACACACACGCCCCCTCCACACACACGCACACCTGCAGGTTGTCCAGCAGCAGCCGCATCAGCTCCTGGCTGTCGTGCTGCTGCTTGCCCTGCGGCCGCACACACCAGGACAGGAGGCAGAGGAGGGAGAGGCAGAGGCAGGAGCGCGGCGCGTGGTTGGTGCTCGGCTGGCGGGTGGGGTGGGGCCGCACTTGGCGCGCATCCTCCATTATCCACGCCCCCGCCCCCGCGCACCCCCTTCAGCTTCTTCCTGCAGCGCTTCTGATTCCCTACGGGATTGCTTCACAGTAACCCCCCACCCCCACCCCGAGTTCCGCACGTTGAAGTGCCGCCCACGCGCCGCCCTCACCCCTTGCCCCTCACCCCTCACCCTCGCCCTCGCCCTCCACCGCGCACCGCACACCGCACCTTGAACTGCGGCGCCACCCGGCACACGGCCGCCAGCAGCGCCTGCGGGTTGTAGGGCCCCCGGCCGCCGCCGCCCGCGCCGCCGCTGCTGCCGGTGGCGCCGCCGGCGCCGCCGGTGCTGCTGCCGCCGTGGTGCCCTGGTCGTGCGGATTTCGTGAAAAATGGGCGGAAGTGTGGGGTTGGGGTGGGACTCTCGGTAGGCGGCTTGGGTCCGCGCCCGTGCAAGGGTGAGGCCCGAGGTTGGGCCCAAGTGCGCCCCCCCTCTCTGCGCAGCTCAGGCCCGAAGCAAAGCGACAGGCCCGTCGGGGCCTAGCTGAGCCTGACACAGCCGTGAGCAAGCCTATGTACGCAGTTTGAAAACGCCCCAAGGATCCTCACCGTTGACGTTTACCAGCGCCTGCTGCAGCGCGAAGCCCAGGGGCCCCTTGCCCAGTGCCGGGGGTGCCGGCCCGCCCTCGCTGGAGGCGGGCTTGGGCTTGCACGCCGCGTTGAGCTGCGGGCAGGCCAGCAGCAGCTGCAGAGCCGAGTTGAAGAAGCAGGTGTTACCGAGGTTGGTCAGCCCGACCGCCGCGCCAGCGACCAGCGTCAGCGCGGGGTTGGCGCAACAATTGCTGGCGGGTTGGGTCGGGGCGCCGGGCGTCGCCGGCAGGCGCGCCGACTCGCCACCCGCTTTGCAGTCGCCACCATCGGTGACTTCATACTCCAGCTGCGTCATTTCCGCGACGTTTCGAGTCCTTTACGCGCCGCGCATGCTTCGGGATCTTCACCAGAGCCAGTTCCCCTCTGCGATTGATATCCTAAACCCTATACTCATCTCATAAAGAATTATTCCAGAACCAAGTGGCGTGTCGCTTAGCGTTGCCGGCTTGTGAACAACTTCGCAGAGCAGCGACGAGGCCAGTTTGTTTATGTGTGCCGTTTGCAGCACGATATATAGCAGGCAACGATTTGGGTGGTATCGCTTGAACCGACCCTGGCCCCCGGCACTAACCCGGAGTGAGGCCCATCATCGACCCCTTTGGATGGGCCCTGATGGCCCGCCGCTTTGGTGGCAAGTTTCGTTCGCATGCGTCTCGAGTATTTTTTCCCTGCGCCTCGAGCTATTGGCTCCTGATCAAGCACGCGCGGAGCCAGAATATCGTAGGTGTTTGCGTGGAGCGTGCCTTTGCTTCCGTCCTCCCATTCTCCAATGGTAATCGGTATCCTGGCCTTGCCTGCATGAAAATGCCTCCCGCGCATGCCGCTCCCTACACGACCCGACCCGCACCGCCTTGCGCGGCGTGCAGCCCTCCCGCCGCATCCCCGCCGCCAGCAGCACCCGGCTACACCACAGCACGATAGCACAGTCCGAAGCGTGCAAGGTCCGCACGCGCAGGCTGTGTGTCGTACCGCCGGCTCCACACACACACCGACCCCGCCCCAAGGCCCCCGGGTCGCATGCACTGCTGGACTGCAGCTCGTGTCAGCGCACCTCAAGCGCCACCTCAGCAACCACATCACGGACATGCCCACACACGTGCCTGCGCTCGTTTTAACACACGTGCACGGTATCTGGTAACCGGGCGACCGTAACCGCCGCATCGCAAACACACTGTCCTGCGTGCATGACTTCCCTCTGCTCTCTAAACACATGTATTGTGCGCACGCATGCCGCCCCCACCCCCATAAACCGCCCCACCCACACGCACACAGCCGGCGTTTCCCCTTGTGATCTCTAACACAGCCGGCGACGCCTCGATACAGTAACTCCGGCATTCTGCCGGCCGCACGCTCCTGCCTTGACCTCGTGTCTGTTGACTGGGCCCGGATCGGGCCCGCCACCCTCATCCCCACAAGGCCCTTGCCGCACACGCGACCCCCCACGGGGGTTAGGTTGGTCTAGCTTGGGATGGCATTCACAACCCCACCCGAACCCTCCAGCAACCCGCGCGCCGCAACCCGCTGCTGCCACCTCACGGTCATGACAGAGCGGCTCCGTGACACCGCAACGGTCCGTGCCCGAGATGGGCTGATGTTCACAACAGGTTCACAACAGGTTCACAACCTAAAACGCTAAACCGTTAAACCGGAGACCTCAGCAACGCCGCCTCCGCCGCCGCCGCCGCCCCCGCCGCCGCCGGCTCACAGGTCGTCATAGTCTAGCACGTGCCGCGTCACGCGCTGCCCCGAGCTCACGGGGCTGCCCAGGCCCATGCCGTACAGGCCGTACAGCCCCACTGCCGCCGCCGCCGCCGGGGCGCCACCACCGCCGCCGCGCAGCGGCCCGGCGGCGGCGCCGCGGCGCTGCGGCGCGATGGCGAGCGGCGGCAGGTCGGCCAGTGTGACTCGGTAGGGCGCGGCGTCATAGCTGCTGCCGCCGCCGCCGCCGTTGCCGCTGGGGTATTTGTCGTAGTCGCGCCGCTGGCTGGGGCCGGTTTTTCTGCGCGGGGAATGCAGGAGGAAAAAGGTTGAGGCGAGCAGCGGCGGTTCTGGTTGTGCGTCGCACGGAGCCCATTGCCGCTTCCCCGATGCGCACCCGATGCGACCGGCCCGCCAAGCAGCCCGGCCTGCCGAGCGGCCCGCCATGCCCCTGCACTAACTCTACCCCGGCCCCCTTCCCAGCCCCTCCCCGCTGCGCCCGCTGCGCCCCGCAGTCCCTCCTCCCCGCCTGCGCCCGCCGCCGCGCGGCCGCGCACCTTCCAGTCCGGCAGCGAGCCCTGCGCGCGCGCCACGTTGAGCCGGTGTCCGCCGCCCGCCTCCACGCCCATGCTGCGGCTGAGCTCCAGCAGCGCGGTGGCGGCCTCGGGGCGCGCGAAGCGCACGAAGCCGTACAGCTGCCCGCTCACCAGCCGCGCGTTGAGCACCTCCTGCGGGGGGAGGGGGGCGGGGTTGTGGGGTTGTGGGGTTGTGAATACCAGCCCCAGCTCGACCAACCGAACTGTGGACCAGGCAAGCTCTCTCTTCCTCCCTCCTCCCTCCTTCCCTTTCCCCCTTTCCCCCCTTTCCCCCCTTTCCCCCATGGCCCCTTCCCTTCTTCCCTCCCTTCCCTCCCTCCCTCCCGCCCCCTCGCCCTCGCCCCCGCACCTTGGAGTAGGTCTCGAACACGGACCGCAGCTCGGCCGCGCTGATGCCCGGCGGCAGGTCGCCCACGAATAGCGTGCACGCCAGCTCCACAGACCGCGAGTCGCCGCCGCCGCCGCCGCCGCCATTGGTCCCGCCGCCGCCGCCGTTGGCGCTGCCGCCGCCGCCGCCGCGGTCACGGTCCGGCCCGGGCGACCGCCGCCGCTCGCCGCCGCGCCCGCGGTCGCGCGAGCGGTCGCGGTCGACGCGGTCCCGGCTGCGGCCGCCGTCGCGCGAGCGGGAGCGGCTGCGCGAGGGCGAGCGCGAGCGCGAGCGGGCCCGGCGCCCCTCCCGCTCCCGCTCCCTGTCCGCTGCGCCCCGGCCGCGCTCCCCGCCCCGGTCAGGGTCACGGTCACGGCCCCGGCCGCCGCCGCCGCCGCCGCCGCCGCGGCTCCTGTCCCAGTCGCGGCCCCGGGCATCCCGGTCGCGGTCGCGGAAGTCGCGGTCGGCGCGGCCCCCTCGGGACGGAGGAGACAGCGAGCGGGAGTGCGCACGGTCGCGGCCGCGGCCGCCGCCGCCACCACCGCCGCCGCCACTGGAGGGCGTTGCCGCTGGCGCCGCCGCTGCCGCCGCCGGCGCCTCGCGGCCGTCGTGAGGCAGCGGCGGCGACGCCGCCGCCAGGCCGCCGGCTGCGGTCGTCGGCGGCGGCGAGGCGCCAGCTGGGCTGGCGGCGGCGCCCGCCTCGGGCGCCTCCTGCCGCGGGCTGAGCCTGATGGATGCGGTCGTGGGGACCAGGCGCAGGGTGGTCAGGCAGGCGGACACGAACCCGGACCAGGGCCACACAAGAAGCTGAAGCCGCGACCATCGTCCCGACCATCGTCCCCTTTACCCATGCTTCCTACTGCTACAACTACCAAGTACAACTAGTTACTGTGACACCAACACGCAGCATATGCTGATATTCAGCTCCACTCACCGCCCGGTGTCCTCCCCGGCCTCCGCGTCATCAGCCGCCGCCTCGCCGCCCACCGCCGCCGCCCGCGGCGGGCCGGCCGCCGCCGCCGCAGCCGCCTTGGCGGCCGCCTCGGGCCCGAACACCCCCGCCGCGGCCGCCGCCGCTGCCGCCATGTCAATCTTGGTGCGGCCGTGCCGCCCGCGCCCGCCGCGCATGCGCCGCTTCTTCCTGCGCCGGTCCTGCCCGCCGGCGCTACCGCCGCCGCCGCCGCCGCTGCCGCCGACCGTGCCGCGGCTCGGCGACCGCGCGCGCCCGCCGCTGCGGCCTCCGCCGCCGCCACCTCCTGCTCCGCCGCTGTTTCGCCGGCGGGCAGGGGAGCGCGAGCGGGATCCACGCGACCAGGACCGGGACCGGGAGCGAGGGCGGCCGGCGCCGCCGCGGCGGGACGGGGAGCGCGAGCGGTCGCGCCCCCGGTGGCGGGGCCGTGGCGAGCGCGAGCGGGAGCGCGAGTGCGCCGCGGCGCCGCCGGCGCTGCCGCCGCGCCCGCGCGCAAAGTGGGGGTGGTGGTGCCCTCCTGACGGCTGTGGCGTGCCGTGGTGGTGGTGGTGGTGCGAGTGGAGGTGGTGCTGCGGCTGCGTGCCGGCGCCGGCGCCGGCGCCGCTGCTGTTGGCGTAGGGGTGGCTGGGCAGGGACGCAAAGTACTGCGCGACGGTCATGGCGCCGTTGATATGCCCAGGCAACTGCCCCGGGCCCGGCCCGGGACCGGGACCGGGACCGTGGTGGTGGGAGTGGCGGTGGTGGGGATGTTGCTGGTGGTGGTGGTGGTGCCCGTGCGGGTACGGCGGCGCCGCCGCCGCGCCCTCTTCGGCGCCGCCGGTGTCCAGATCCATGTCTGACTCGGACGACGCAATGCCCGACTCCCAGCTGTAGTCCGACCCCTCGCCCGAGTCCGACGCCGCCGCCGACGGCGAGCGCGACCGGCGGCGGCCGAGCACGCCGCCGCCGCCGCCGCCGTTGAGTGCGGCACCACCGGTGGCGGCCGTGCCGTTGGCAGGCACCGGCGCCGCCGCCGCCGCCACCCTGGCGTCCCCTACAGGCGTGGTGGGCGGCGCGCCCGCCGCGGGCGCCGCTGCTGCGCCCGCGGTCTGCGGGCTGACGCTGCCGCCGCCCGGCGCCAGTGGCGGCGGCGGCGGCGGAGGCGGCGCGGCCTGCGGCGGCGCGCTGCTGCGCTTGGGCGCGAGCGACACTCGCATGGGCTGGCGGCCCGCACTCAGCAGCGATGCCGAGCGCTGCGGCGGAAGCGGCGGCGGCGACAGGGCCGCGTCAGGCGAGCCCGCGTCGGCCGCCGGCGCCGTCGCTGCGGGCGGCGAGGCCGCGCCGGCGCCCGCGGCCGGCGACGCTGCGCCCGACGCCGGCGCCTGGGCACGAGGCGTCGAGAACGGAGACGGCTTCGCGGGCAGAGTTGCCGACGCGGCGGCCCCATTCGCTCCATTGGCTGCCGCGCCAACCGGCGGCAGCGCCACCGCCGGCGCCCCACCGGCGGCGGTGGCGGCAGCTGCACCGGCGGCACTGGCACCCGTCGCGCCCGGCGCTGGCCGGAGCAGCCCCCGCCCCGCAGCCGCGTCCGCCGCCTTGGCGGCCGGCGAGGCTGCCGAGGCCGCCGCGCCTGCAGCCGGCTTTGCACCCGCCGCCGCCGCAGCAGCGGGCCGCGGCGGCGACGTTGACGATGACGCCAAGCGAGCCGCCGGCGCCGCCGCCGCCGCCCTGGGCGCGCCGGTGCCGAATGCCATTGCCGCCAGCGCGCCCCTGGCCGCCGCCGGCGGCGACACCGCCCTCACTGACGGCGACATCGCACCCTTCACGGCGCCAGGCGCCGTTGCCGCCGTTGTCGTTGTCGTTGTGGCGGCGGCCGCCGCCGCCACCGTCGCTGGCTTTCCTCCTGCAGCCGCCGCCGCCGCCGTTGCCGCCTGCGTCGCCGCCTGCGTCGCCGCCGCCGCCGCGGCCTGCTGCGCCTGCTCGGCCTGATGCACCTGGTGCGCGCGCTGCGCCAGCACCGCAGGCGAGGGCGCGAGCTTGAGCTTCAGGCCGCGCCTGGCGGGCGTCCCCGCGCCCGGCGACAAGGTGCCCGCGCCGCCGGCGCCTCCGTCCGCGCTTGGGCTTACTGCTGTGTGCGGCTGCTGCTGCTCCTGCTGCTGCCGTTGCTGCTGTTGACTGTTGCTATCTGCCACCTGCTGCGCTTGCTGCTGCGCCTGCTGCTGCGCCTGCGCCTGCTGCTGCGCCTGCGCTTGCTGCTGCGCCTGCTGCTGCGCCTGCGCCTGCTGCTGCGCCTGCTGCTGTGCTTGTGCCTGCTGCTGCGCCTGTGCCTGCTGCTGTTGCTGCGCCTGCGCCTGCATGGCGTCGAGCTGCATCTGTACCTGCATCTGCACCTGCTGCTGCGCGCACGGCCCCGACGGCGCCGCCGCCTCTGCCGCCGCCTGCGCGGCCGCCGCCACGGCCTGCTCCGCCGCCGCCTGCGCCGCCGCCGCCGCCGCCGCGGCCGCCGCCGCCGCATGCACCTGGTGCGCAGCCACGAGGATGGCCTCATCCGAGTCCAGTGTGTACGCATCGCGCGCGCCGTGTGCGGCCCCGGCTGCGGCCGCCACGTCGTACGACATAAGGTTACCCATCCCCGCAACGCTGGTGCCCGGGTCGCCCGCTGCGGCCATGTCTACGTCGACGCACGCGCCCACGCCGTCGCTCGCTGGCGCTACTGACTGCTGTCCCTGCTGCTGCTGCTGCTGCTGCTGCTGCTGCTGCTGCTGCTGCTGCAGGTGCTGCTGTTGCTGGTCCTGCTGCATCTGCTGTTGGTGGTGGTGGTGGTGGTGCAGGTGATGTTGTTGCTGCTGCTGCTGATGCGCTAACTGCTCCTGCTGCAAATCGCCAAAGGCCTGAAAATGCTGGTGCGCCGCGTGCTCCGCCTGGCCCCCGCCCGCCGCCGGGGCCGCCTCCCCAAAGCCGCTGCCGCCGGCGCCCACCATGGCAGCGGCCGCGGCCGCCGCCGCAGCCGCAGCCGCGGCCGCAGCGGCTGCGATCGGGTCCCCGCCCGCACCCGCTGCGGCGTATGAGCTCGCCGCTAGGTGGTAGTCGGCGCCAAAGGGCATCCCGGGCAAGCCCATCGGCAGGCCGGCTGCCGCCGCCGCCGCCGCGGCGGCTGCTGACGCTGCAGCGGCGGGGTCGTCGTGCGGCGGCGGGAACACGCCGTGGGGCGCACCGCCGAAGAAGGACGGCACGGCGTGTGGCGGCGTCGCCGCCGCGGCGTGCGGCGGCAGCGGCTGCAGGTCGGCTGCCGGCAGGGCGCCGGGCGCCGCCGCCGCCGCCGCCGCCGCGGCCGCCGCCAGAGCCGCCATGTCGGGCACGCTGGGCACGGGCGGCATGTGCACGGCGCCCATGGACGCGGGGTCAAATCCCGCCGCCGCCATCGGTTCTGCCAGGGCGCCGCCGAAGGGCGGCACCGCCGCGCCCCAGGCGCCCGGGTCCAACCCCGGCGGCACGCCCACGCCCACGCCGCCGTGCACGCCGCCCACCGCCGCCGCCAGCAGCGGCTCCGGCATGGGCGTGCCCGCCTCCGCCAGCGCCGCCGCCAGCGCCGCCTGCGCCTGCAGCACCTCCGCCGTGGCGTTGGCGTAGGCCACCGCGCTCTCCACCGCCACCACCGCCGTCGCCTGGTACACCGCCACCGCCACCTGCTCCACCACCTCGGCGCCCGCCTCCGCCACCTGGTCCGGCGGCAGCAGCGCCAGCGGCGACGGCGCGGGGCCGCCGGCGGCGGCGGCGCCGGGGTCCATGGGGGCGAGCTGCGGTAGGTAGCCGCCGCCGCCGCCGCCGCCACCGCCACCGCCGCCGCCGCCGCCGTCGACCAGGTCGTCGTCACCAGCGCCGTCGTACTGCGGTATGGTGTGCCCGCCATGCCCGCCGCCCGACTGAACCCAGCCGCCGCCACCGCCGCTGCCGCCGCCGCCGCCGCCGCCGCCGCCGCCACCGCCACCGCTGCCTCCACTGCCACCGGTGCACCCGCCGTCGACGTCGCTATCGGCGTCGCTGAATGCGTCCCCGCTGCGTCGCGCACAGCCGCTGGCGCTGTCGTGGCAGCCGAAGCTCCGGCCCCTGTTGCCGCCGCTGGCAGCGAATCCCAGCCCGTCGCCCTGGCTGCAGCCGGCATGGCCCGGGCCGCTTCCGGGCCTGCTCCCGAACGCTAGGCTGAGCCAGCCGCCGCCGCCGCCGCCGCTGCAGCAGCTGCTGCAGCTGCTACAGCCGCAGCCCAGGCACAGCTCGTGCTGCTGGCTGCAGCAGCCGCCCTGCACCGAGCGCCAGCCCAGCTGGCAAGGCGGCGGCAGCCGGTTCGAAGCAGCGGCAGCTCCGCCACCGCCAATGCTGCAGCCAATGCTACAGCCGCCTCTGCTGCTGCCGGAGGTTGCGGCCCCCTGCCACCACGACGCGGCCTCGCCGCAGCACGCGCCAGCCAACTCTTCCTCGTCCGAAAAGTCGCTGCCGCCGCCGCCACCACCACCAGACGAGCCACCCGGCGGCTCGGGCGTGGCTCGCTTGTTGCCGGCGAGCGACGCGCCCGCGCCGCCGCGGCCTGGCCCGGCGCCCGCACCCGCCGCACCGGCGCCCGGCGGCTTGAAGGGCGCCGGCGGCCGGAACCCCTGCGGCGCTGGCGGGCGGAAGCCCGGCGGCGCCGGCGGCTTGAAGCCCGCAGGCGCTGGCGGCTTGAACCCCGGCGGCGCCGCCGGCCCCGCCCCTGGCGGCCTGATGCCGGCGCCGGGCGGCTTGAAGCCGGGCGGTCCGGATCCCGGCGGCTTGAAGCCGGGCGGCCCCGACCCCGGCGGCTTGAACCCGGGCGGCCCAGAGTGCGCCGCAGGAGCGGCGCCCGCGCCCGAGCCGGCAGGCCCGCCCGCCTCTCCGCCGCCAGCGCCGCCGCCGCCAGCGCCGCCGCCGCCAGCGCCCGCCGCACGTGGCGGGCGCGGCATGATGGGCGTGTACGACGCCGAAGGCGCCGCCGCCGCCGCCGCCATTGGCACCGTGTCGTGGGTGGACGTGTGGAGCGGCGTGGGCGGCGGCCCGCCGCCGCCGGCTGCGAGGTTGCGGCGCGCCGCGCTGGGCAGCTTGCGGCCGCCTAGGCCCATGGTGGGCGGTGGCAGCGGCTCCGCCTCCAGCCCCGCCTCGCGCCGCTGCCGCTGCATCTTTAGCGCCTGTGGCGGGGGGTGACGAGTTGGCAAGGTTGGTGTTAGCGAGCGCGAGGGTGTGAGATAGAGTTGTGGGTCACCAGCCGCATACCACGCGCGTGTCAGACCGAACCAAGGGCGAGCATGCCGGCTGGTCCCAGCACCCACTTGCCCGATGCCCGGAATCCTGCGCCATAGCCATGCGGTCCTCCCCTGCCCAGCCCCCCGGCTCGCACCCGCAGGGCCCGGTCCTTGGCGGTCTCCCCCGGCGGCCCGCCGTCCAACCCAGCGTCCGCAGCGGCAGCGGTCGCAGCGCTGGCGGCGGCGGCGGCGGCGGCGGTCGCGGCCGCGCTGTCGGTACCGGCGGCGGGCGCCGTGCCTGCTGGGCGGGCTCCGCCGCCGCCGCCGCCGCGTGGGGGTAGCAGGCCGCCGCCGCCGCCGCTGCTGCTGCCGGCCGCGCCACCCAGCGCCTGGGCCAGTGACGGCGGCAGCTTAGATGCTAGCGTTGCGCGCGCCTGCTGCGCGGCCGCCTGTCGCCGTGCGGCGGCCGCTTCCTGGAAGGGATTTGTGGGGTGGGCGGGGACGGAGACAGGTGGAGGCGGGGAGGAGGAAGCTGCCCCGGGGTTTCGTGTATATAGAAGAGGCGGGCGGCACCCGGAGCATATTAGGCTCGCCAGCAAGGGTTTCGCGCTTTTGACACAGCCCCGGCCAAGCCGTTACTGCATGCACATCCTCGGAGGACCGCTTGATCAGGTAGACGCTAGTCGTGGCCCAGCTGGGGCCCCCGAACTGGCGCGCAAGCCCGGGATTCTAGTTCGCGCGTGAGAACGCGCGCGCCCCAGAGCCTTGTGCTGCCTTCTAACCATTGCCAAAGCTACATGTGACACTCTACGCAGTCGTCCGTGGACTATCGCTGCTGCACGGAAGACGCTGAGACGGCGACGCCTCCCCCAAACATATTAGCTGCACGCACCTCGCGCTTGGACTTGAATTTCTCATATTTTTTGATGAGTAACAGCTCGGCAGCACTGGACTGCATCGCCATCGACGCAAGCTGCCTCCGCAAACCCGGCCGGGGGTCCCGGCCACCACAGCACGTCCAGAGCTGTTGGTACTTGGTCGCAGGTCCAAACAAAAAGTCCTAATCTGATGTCTGAGTAGGATGGTGCTGAAGGAGCTCAGGACAAAGGTTCGTTTAACAAAAGTATGCCACGCAGCAAAACTCTCGCTGATTGGATGCTACCTGAATGCTAGGCAGGCTATTGCAGCACATGGACAACGCAGGCAAAGCTGTGTCAGCAGTCCATGGAAATTTTGCGATTGGCCATTTGGGGAAATTTCAGGTGCCACTGTGTGGTGATTTTGCTTATGCCACTGGAATTAGCTTGGCTTGCACGCACGATTTCCTTTATGGCAGGGCATCGCGGGTGCCTCTGAACGTTTGGCCAACCAACTTCAACTGGGTCACGCTGTTTCACCTGAACCATACCTAGATCTCGTCCTTGAGTATTTGGATACCTAATCCATTAACACCGGGCTTCTTATGACGGGAAATCCGGCTTTTGTCGCGGGAGCGGCAGCTCTGGCCGTCGCTGGAGCGGTCGCTGCTGTCGTGGGCGGCAAGCGGGCCAAGGATGGCAAGGTATGGGACGAACACGTGAATGGGCGAAATTCGCGCTCCAATCGGCCCATCGGCGGCTCCTTGTCCTCCCACGCCTCGAACTGCTTCGCGAACGACGCCGAGGGTCCTTGGGCTTCGCGCGCAACCGGATGTCGCATATTGGGCAAACGTGGTGCGCTTGGCCGACGCTCGGGCGTTGGCGCGAGAGCGTTGTGTGGATGCGCCCAGTCCCGACCCTCGCTCTCCCGCGCGCGGACGCGCCCGCACACCATGTCCGCGCCGTCGCTCCCATGCCGACGGTAGACGCCCGGCGGCTGTCGAACGCTGGAGCTGCTCGCAACCCGCATGCGAATCGGCCTGGCGCGCGCGGCTGCGCATCGCTACCTGCCCGGCGGAACCAGCACATCACCCCCCCCCCCCACACACACACACACACACGCACGTGCCCAACGTGCCCACGGGCAGGATGCGCCGGGCCGCGCTGCCGCGCACCCCGGATGGGCGGCGGCACCGCAACCCCACGCCGAGTCGCGGCTGTGGCACGCACCCCCGCGTCGGAACGGCGCGCACCCAAATGGGCACCCAGCCCAGCACGCAGCCGCAGACCTGCAGCCTAGCCCGCACAGCCCGCACAGCCCGCACAGCCCGCACAGCCCGCACAGCCCGCACAGCCCGCACAGCCCTCATAGCCCACACAGCACCCATCATGCCAGGGCGGCTCGGCCCTGCGGCTGGCCCCTTCCATGTCCTGCGCCGGAGCAGGCGGCGCGGAGGCGTCCAGCCGCCGCCCACCGCCTCCGCGGGCCTCCCTCACAAAATTGCAAGGGAGGCCACACCCAACATACGGTACCTACTTGTACGGCCAACCGGTCATGCAATGCAATGTGATGTGGTGTGACGTGGATGCAGGCAGACGTGTCGCCGGATGTGGAGTTCCTGCTAGCGCGCGCGGCCCGCGGCGGTGGCGGCCCCGTGACGCTGGAGCAGCTGGTGGCCGCCATTGAGACGGTGCCGGCGGCGCGGTCGGTGGCGGCGGCGGCGGCGGCGGCGGGCGGCGGCGGCGGCAGCGGCGCCGGGCCGCGCGGGCCGCCGCCGCGTGGCGGCGGTGCGGAGGGTGAGTGTCAGCTGTGGGTGCGGTTGGGGGCGTGTCGAGTGCCCTGTGTGTCGTGTGTGCGGCAGGGCAGGGCGGATGCGGGGAGTGTGAACACGAGCCCAAGCTAAACTAAACTAACTAGACGGAGGCCAGTCAGATGCCTTAGCGGCCATGTATTGCGGGTGGAGCGCACGGCGCCACCACCCACTCCTGCGGCGGGCACGGAGCTGGTGGGCTGTTGGTCGGGCGTACGGGCGTATGGGCGGCGGTGATGCCCGCACGGCGGGCGGAGCGGTTGCGGGGGTGGTGTGGGGCGCCCGCAGCGGCTGCGGGGCGTGATGCGGCGCAGCGGCCAGCACACGAAACCCTGACTCTTCCTGGCTTGTATCTAACACACGCACGCACTGGCTGCTTTGTCCGTCTGATTGATGTTTATAACACACGCACGCACACTTTCCCCTGAACTCATGCACACCCTCACGCACGCGCGCACACGCACCCAGACGGCGCGCTGACCAAGCAGCAGCTGGAGGAGACGATGAAGCAGCTGCTGGCGCCGCCGGGCGGCATGAGCGGCGGCGACCCCGACCAGACGCCGCTGGAGCGGTTCACGCAGGTGGGGATGGCGGGGGGAGGTGCTGGAAGGGGGTTGTGAATGCCAGACCAATGCTAAGCTAGGCTCGGGGGGGAGGAGGTGATGGAGGGGGGGGCGTGACAGCCAGGTGTGTTGGGGTTTGGGCGGGGGCGCAGAGGTTGCTGGAGGGGCGGGACGGGCAGTGCAAAGAGAAGTGTAGCAGCGTAGACGGGAGGGGCAGTTCATTCCAGAACGCAGAGCATTGGGGTGGGAGGGGTTGCAGCCTTGCAGGGTTAGGACGTCGGTGCGGGGTGTGGGGCGGAGGGGCGTGCGGGGGCTTGCGGGGAGGGAGGGGAGGGCATGCAAGCCACCAGGCGGGCCGGAGTCCGTCGGTGTGTGTCGGCGTAGGCAGCGCCTCGCCTCACCCGTGCCGGGAATGGGGAGGAGGCGCTGCAGGGGCGGGACCACCGCCGCCCCGCACCCCCGGACGTCATCGGTACGCACGCCTCCACGCCTGCTGTCTACGCCACTAGACTTCCATGTGCCATCATTGCAACCCCCCACCCCCACCCACCCCACCACCCACCACCACCTCCCCCCCTGCAGGACATGACCGCCTCCGCGCGCGCCGGCAAGCTGGACCCGGTGATTGGGCGCGACGAGGAGATCCGCCGCATGATGCACATCCTGTGCCGCCGGACCAAGAACAACCCGGTGGGTGGGTGGGTGGAGGGTCTTGTCTCTGTGCGCATCGCCGTGTAAAGCCACGACCCCTCTTTGGACATGGCCCCACGGTCCTCCACCGCCGCCCCGAATGTCCCCCCCCCCACACACACCCCTGCACCGCACCACAGGTGCTCGTGGGCGAGACGGGCGTGGGCAAGACGGCGCTGGTGGAGGGGCTGGCTCAGCGCATCGTGGCGGGCGACGTGCCGTACAGCCTCATGGGCTGCCGCGTGGTGGAGCTGGACGTGGGTGAGTGTTTAGGGGCGGGGTGGGGGGGAGGCGTGTGGGTGGGGGCGTGTGGATGGTTGGGCGGGGGGGGAAGGGGTGGGGAAGGGGGGTGTTGTTGGCTGGAAAAGCGGTACAGGATGCACTGAAGTCTGCCGACGAAGTTACCCCCGTTACCCCAATGAGCGGCCACTCCGGGCGGTATGGTATACAGTACGGTGCATCACCCACCCACCGCCCCTGCCCCCCAGGCTCGCTGACGGCGGGCGCCATGATGCCTGGCGAGTTCGAGGACCGGCTCAAGGCCGTGCTGCAGGTGTGGAGGGGGTGGGGGTGGGAGGGGGGTGGGGTTGGGGGCTGATGTGTGGGGTGTGGGGTGCCGGATTGGCGGGGCGGGGGCCGGAGTCGGGGGGCGGAGCGACCCGGGGGGGCGGGAGGGGACTGGGGCGCTCCAACGCAGCCTCCAACTGGCACTGGCACTCCTTCCACGCCCGCCTGCCCGCCTCCCCCCCCCGAAACGGCTAACCCCTCGTACCTCGTCCCCCCCCCCAGTCTTCAGTGCACCTGTAACGCTTTTCCAAACATCCTTGCAACCCGCCCCCCCAACCGCAGGAGGTGGCCGCCTCCCGCGGCCGCGTGCTGCTGTTCATAGACGACATCCACAACCTAGTACCAGCCATGGGGCAGCAGGTGGGCACAGGATGAGGGCCGGGCAGCGGGGGGGGGCAATGGGGGAGAGGCCAGGGGGAGGGGCCAGCGGGAGGGGGAGCAAGGGGGGGGTCAGGTGGCGGCTGGTCGGACGGGGGCGGGGCAGGAGGTTGGGCAGGCGGTTGGGCCGGGTGGTTGGGCAGGCTGGCTGGCTCAGACGGTAAAGTGCTGTGTGGAGGGGTGGCGGGGCGGAGGGGGGAGGGGGTTGGATTGATGGCAATGTTTGATTTGGGAACTGGAATTGATTACCCCACTGCTCACCCCACCCGCACCTCACACCCCACCTCACACCCCCACCTCACACATCCCACCGCCAGGGCGCCACCATGATGGACGGCGGCTCGCTGCTGAAGCCCTTCCTGTCGCGCGGCGAGCTGCGCTGCATCGGCGCCAGCAGCACCGACAAGTTCAAGAAGACCATCGAGAAGGACCCGGGCCTGGAGCGCCGCTTCCAGCAGGTGCGGGGGGGGAGAGGGGGGGTTGTGAATACTATCCCAAGCTAAACCAAGCTAAACTAGACAAGGGTCAGGGGGGAGAGGGTGGGGGGCGGGGGTTGGAGGGGTTGGGAGGTGATTTTGCAAAGGATGCGGGGGCGGAGGCGGGGGGTAGTTCATTCGGGTGCACACACACGCACGCACATGCACATGCTGTGACATGCACACACACACGCATTGTCGTTTTCCCTTGTGCTCTCTTAACACACACGCATCGGGCGGGAGCTTGGACGTAGCGGCCAGGAGTAGCGGCGAGGCGTTGGGAACTGGGAACTGGGACTTATCGAGTGCCTGGGCCTCACGGTACCGTGAGCACACGCATAGGGATGCACCCTTGAGAGCGTGTGGACACTAATCCCCCCTCAAGGTTTAGAGTAGCGCGATTTCCGGGTGGTAAGCCGGTCGGCGGCTCTGCGCAGCCAGGTATCCCAGGTAATTTACTGAGGTAACATCCGTAAGCGGTCCGTTCCGTCGCGACCTGCCGCACCGCACGCACAGTCATTGTTGTCGTTTCCCTTGTGCTCTCCAACACACGCATGTGTCGCGCGCGCAGGTGTTTGTGGACCAGCCCTCCGTGCCCGTCACCATCTCCATACTGCGCGGGCTGCGGCCTCGCTACGAGCAGCACCACGGCGTGGCGGTGGGCGAGGACGCGCTGGTGGCGGCGGCGCAGCTGTCGGCGCGCTACATCGCGGGCCGCTTCCTGCCCGACAAGGCCATCGACCTCATGGACGAGGCCACCGCGCAGGTGGGCGGGTGGGGTGGGGGCTGGGGGTGGGCGTGGGGTGGGCTGTGTGTGTTTGGGGGGGCGTGTGGACTGGGAAGGGGTGGACTGGTTGTGTTTTGCATCTGTGCACACGCGCGCACACGCTCATTTCGTTTTGTTTTTAACACACGCTCATGCACACATTCGTTTTAAACACTCTCTTCACGGGTGCGCGCAGGTTAAGATGGAGATGACGCTGCGGCCCAGCGCTCTGGACAGCCTGGAGCGGCGGCTGAAGCAGCTGGAGGCCGAGTGCGGCCAGCTGGCCAAGAAGGCGGCGGGCGGGCAGGACAAGACGGCGGCGGCGTGCCTGGAGGAGATCAAGGTGGTGGGGGGGAACGGGGTGCGGGGGGTGCGGGGGGGGGGGGGCTGTAAACACCAGCCCAATCTAAACCAAGCTAAACTAGACAAGGGATGGGGGGCGGGGGAGCTGCAGGGGGAGAGTGCGTGGGAAATTGTGGACACCAGCCCGAGCGAGGGGGGGTACGGACATGGCGAGTGTGTGGTTACAAGGTATGACGCAGGGGCCAAGAAGTGGTTACGAAGCATGCCGCTGCCACTTTTGACCGCCAACCCCCATTGCAACCCCCACTGCAACCCCTGCTGCACCCCCTACTGCACCGCCCACCCACCCACCCGCAGGAGGAGTGCGAGGGGCTGCAGCGGCAGCGCGACGAGCTGGCGGCGGTGTGGAAGGCGGAGCGGGACGCCTCGGTAAAGGTGGAGGAGCTGCAGATGCGGCAGACCTACATCGGCGCGCAGGTGAGAGGGGGTGGGGGGGGTGCAAGGATATGGGAAAGCGGTACAGGATGCACTGAAGGGGGGAGTGCGTGGTGCAAAGATGGTACATAGAGGGGGTGGGGGTAAGGGGGCCGCGTGTGTGTGCTTGTGTAAGGGGGAGGACTCGCGGTACGGTGTGAAGCACGGCGGGCGTCTGTATCACCCGTCAATACGGTGACCCTGTAAGTAAATTGTCAATGGTGGCCACACGAACAAACACATCACATCGCTGACGTCGCCTACGGTATTCTCAAACATGCAAACACGCGCCTTCCCATGCGCCGCCACAGATAGAGCGGCTGGAGGAGGCGCTGGAGAACGGCGACCTGGAGGAGGAGGAGGACAGGGTGAGGGGGGGGAGGGGAGGGGGCTGCAGTGCATGTCACGGGACAGGACAAGAAGCCCGACCGGAACGTGCCGTGTGTATGTGTTAGAAACAACAATCAGACGGACAAAAGGCCCGCCAAACACGCGCGCGCAAATTGATACAGATACCAACGCCGGTTACCGAGCTCCGCGTTGGCGATGTTGCCCTCGTTGTCTACCTTTGCATACTTACGTGTCTATGTGTATGTACCGGTATGTGACGCGTCCTCAAAGAACCCACCCGCCCCCCCTAAGGAGTACGAGGACGACGAGTACGGCGGCGGTGCGGGCCGCGGCGGCGCCGGCGGCGACGCCGACGGCGGCAGCAGCTCCGCCTTCCCCTCCGGGCCCGGCGCCATGCTGGCGCACCTGCGCGGCCAGGTGGGGCGCGCGTGTGTGCGTGTGCGTGTGCGTGTGTTGGCGGCTGAGGGGGTTGCAAAGATGGTACATAGAAGTGTAGTGGCGTAGACAACAGGCGTGGAGGGGGTGGGTGGGAAGGGGGTAGCCTGCTTATGGAACCGCAGCAAGGGCATTCGGGGGCATACCGATGGCCGACGGTGGTGCCAAGGGGTTGGCCCACCGCTGCCACGACCTGTGTGCCCTGATCCTGGTCTGGTCCGTCGCATTTCGGCCTCTTCTTCCAACTGGCTCCCCCTCACCGCCACACACACGCCCTATCAACACACCGTCTTAGCCATAGCCAGCCATGAATCAACCCCCTCCTTCTCCACCTCTCCACCCGTCCACCCTTCCACCCCTCCGCCCCCGCCCCCCAACCCCCCGCCCCTCCACCCCTCCACCCCTGCACCAGGCGGTGGAGATCGAGGCGGCGCTGGTGGCGGCGCGCGAGGCGGAGGCGGCCGCGGTGGGCGGCGGCGCCGCCGGCGGCGCCAACGGCAGCAGCAACGGCAACGCCGGCGGCATGGGCACGGGTCCGGGCGGGCGCCTGGTCCGCAACACGGTTGGCGAGTCCGACATCGCCGCCGTCATCAGCCGGTGGACCGGTAAGTGGTGCCGTACACATGTGCATATGCTTAGTGCCGTGCCGTGTGGCGGGAGGCAGGGGGGGCTGCTGTTACCAGCCCAAAGCTAAACCAAACCAAACCAGTGGGTAGGGGCCGGCGGGTCGGGAGTGCCTAAACTGATCATGCATGGAACCCCCTACCTCGCCCGCCCGCCCGTAACTCCGCCCCTCCTCCTCCTATTCACAACCCAACCCCCGACCCGTACGCGCACTCCTCCACCTGTCTACGCTGCCACACTTCGCCGTACGAACCTTGCAAACCCCCTCCCCCCTGTTCCCCAAGATTGTCTACTGTCTACCACTTCCTTAATTAATGATGAGTGTGACCCCCCCCCCTGCCTGCAGGCATCCCCGTGACCAAGCTGGTGGCCAGCGAGCGCGAGCGGCTGCTGGGCCTGCAGGACGAGCTGCACCGCCGCATCATCGGCCAGGCCGAGGCGGTGGACGCGGTGGCGGAGGCGGTGCAGCGCAGCCGCGCGGACGTGGCCGACCTCAACGGCCCCATCGCCAGCTTCATGTTCCTGGGGCCCACCGGTGAGCGGGCGGGCGGGCGGGGTTGGGCGAGGGTGTGGGCGGTGTGGGCGGTGTGGGCGGGAGTGGAGGTTACAAGGATGTCTGGAAAAGCGGTAATGGATGCGGGATGGGGGTGCGCGGTATGGGCTTCGACCAACCGCCCAAACCCCTACACACACACACCTGCACCCCTCTCCCGGTGTGTCGCCCCCCCCCCCAGGTGTGGGCAAGACGGAGCTGGCCAAGGCGCTGGCGGCCTATCTGTTCAACACGGAGGAGGCCATGGTGGGTGCCGGCCGGGTGGCGATGCGTGCGGGTCTTGGAGGTGGCGTGAGGTTTCGGATTATAAGGGTCAGGATTGGAGAGCCGTGCATGCCCCGCTTGTGACACCGCTCATCCGTTGCCGCCCTGCCCCCACCCCACCTCTCTCACTATCTTTGCAATGCCCACCCTGACCCTGCCCGCCTGCCCGCCTGCCCGCCTGCCCGCCTGCCCGCCTGCCCGCCTGCCCCCCTGCCCCATCACCCCCACCCCCACCCCTGAACAGGTGCGCCTGGACATGTCCGAGTACATGGAGAAGCACGCCGTCAGCCGACTCATCGGCGCGCCGCCGGGTGAGCGCA
Source organism: Chlamydomonas incerta (assembly GCA_016834605.1). NCBI lineage: Eukaryota > Viridiplantae > Chlorophyta > Chlorophyceae > Chlamydomonadales > Chlamydomonadaceae > Chlamydomonas > Chlamydomonas incerta. The sequence goes on from JAEHOC010000009.1 coordinate 2,044,778, forward strand.
GCGGGGGGAGGCGGGGCCGGGGGCATGGAGGGGACCGCTGCCGCTCGCGCAGTGCCGCAGTGCTGCTAGCGCCGCAGCTCGCTCGCCATGGTGTGGCTTGGCTGTGGGCGCCGGCTGGGCCGGCTGTGGGCGCCGGCTGGGCCGCCGCGGGGGCTGCAGGGGCGGGAGGCTGCCACCTGTCAGGCCGCGCCCAGCCTGCCCCAATATGCCCCTCCCCGCACCCCCGGTTGGTCATGCTTTTCCGGACATGCTTGCTACCGCCGCACGCTCACTCTCTCACGCTGTCACCCACACACGCCCACACAACACCCACACGCCCACACACCCGAACCCACACCCACTGATCTGCTGCAAGAACCTGTCATCATCTTCTCGTCTTAATTAATGTTGCATGGAACCCACCCGCCAGGCTACGTGGGCTACGAGGAGGGTGGCATGCTGACGGACGCGGTGCGGCGGCGGCCGTACAGCGTGGTTCTGTTCGACGAGATCGAGAAGGCGCACGTGGACGTGTTCAACGTGCTGCTGCAGATCCTGGACGACGGCCGCATCACGGACGCGCAGGTGTGGCGGGGGGGCTGGGGGGCGGCTTGGGGTTGTGAATGCCAGGCCAAGCTAACCCAAGCTAAACTTGAGGGAGGGGGCTGGGGCGGGGGCGGCTGGGGCAGGGAAGTAGGGGGGGGTGGCGGAGAGGGACAGAGAGCGAAAGGAGAAACCGGGACCGGCCGGGCATGCTGGATACGGGCTCAAAGGCCTCTCAACACTTCATACTGCGCACCCACGATGGCACACATGCAATGCACGCTCACCCCACCCCGCCGTCGCGTATTAGGCCCCGCTCTCCTCCTCTCATGCATATGCACACGCAAGCCACCCCCCATCCTGTACCGCTCTACCTTTACAACCCCCCCTCCCTGGGGCTGGTGTTCACAACCCCCCTCCCTGTTTTTCCTTGTGCTCTCTGCCACGACACTTCTTTGTACCACCCTTGCACCCGCCCCCCAGGGCCGCACGGTGTCGTTCAAGAACACGGTCATCATCATGACCTCAAACCTGGGCAGCGCTGAGATCTTCTCGCACGTGGCGGGCGTGGAGGTGGAGGGCGGCGCCAGCGAGGCGGAGAAGAAGGTGCTGGAGAAGGGCAAGTCGGCCAAGGAGTCCAAGGACGCCAGGGAGGCCAAGGAGGCCAAGGAGGAGCAGGCGGAGAGGGAGCGGGAGAAGGTGGAGGGGTCGGGCAAGGCGGCGAACGGCGGCGGCGCGGGCAACGGCGTCAACGGAGCGGAGGAGAAGGCGGCGGCGGCGGGCGGCAAGCGTGGCGACCGTGCGGCGCTCAAGGAGGCGGTCATGGAACACGTGCGCGCGCACTTCCGGCCGGGTGAGGCGACTGCTGCAGCCGCAGCTGGCGCGCACATGAGGCCTTGTTATCAGGCGCACTGCTGCTGCACATGGGGTTGCACATGACCCGCCCCGTGTCGGCCGGCCGGCCTGCTTGCCCCTCCGGTTGCACCCCACCTAGTCTGGTTTAGTCTGGTTTCGTCTGGTTTCGTCTGGTTTTGTCTGGTTTAGCTTGGGCTGGTATTGACAACCCGCCTCCCCGCCTCCGCGCCTCCCCGCCTCTCCGCCCCCTCTGCCCGCCCGCCCAGAGTTCATCAACCGCGTGGACGAGTTCATCACCTTCGACCCGCTGCAGCCGGGCCAGATCAAGCAGATCGTGCTGCTGCGCGCGCAGAAGCTGGTGGCGCGGCTGGGCGAGCGCCGCATGCGCCTGGTGCTCACGGTGCGTGTGTGGCGTGGCGTGGTGGGGGGAGGTATGTGTGGGGTGTGGGGTGTTTGCGGTGGCGGCGGCGCTAGGGCAGGAAGGGGCGGGGTGGGGGCGGCGCGGAGCTGTGCGAGGACCAGATGAGCTTCCGCGCGGAGGGGTCCGGGGTGCACTCACCAGGCAGCACCAAGCGCCATGCGGCATGCGCCACCGCGCGGCACCTGCTTTGCCTGCCTTTCCCACGCCCCAGCGGCTGCCCCCACCAACCCCCGTCCCCATCAACTCACGCCCCCACCAACCTTTGTTCCCGCACCCCCACCCCCACCCGCACAACCGCACCCGCCCTACCCGCACCCACACACCCGCACCACCCACACACCCGCACCCACACCCACACACACCCGCAGGACCCGGCGGTGGAGTACCTGGCGGGCAAGGGCTACGACCCCGCCTACGGCGCCCGCCCCGTCAAGCGCGCGCTGCAGCGCGAGCTGCAGACGCACCTGGCGCAGGTGCGCGCCTGCCTTTGCGTTGTGCTGGGGGCGCACGCGCAATCACTGGGCTTGCTGGGCGGCTCCCACACGGCTTGCTGGGCGGCTCGATGTAGCACGCAATGTAGCACTGCAAGTGCACTGCATGGCAGAGGCGCTGGCCCATTGCCGCCCGTTGCTGACACACGTGCGGATATGGTGTGCGTGCGCCGTGCGCTCGCCCTCCTCCCTCCCCATCTTATCTTACTTAACCCATGCACGGAATCCCCCTCCTCCCTCTCCCTCTCCTACCCCCAACTGCAACTGCACTTGCCTGTCCCCTGTCTAGTTTAGCTTGGTTTAGCTTGGGATGGTATTCACAACCCCCCCCCGCCTCCGCCCCCAGGCGCTGCTGCGCTCCGAGTTCGCCGAGGGCGACATCATCACCGTCACCGTCAAGCCCGACGGCAGCGGCCTGGCGCTGGCGCGAAGCGGCTCCGTGCCGGCACCGCCCAAGGGCGCCGCCGCGCGCAAGGCGGCGGCGGAGGCGGCGGAGGCCGAGGCGGCGGAGGCGGCTGCCAAGGCGGCGGCGAACGGGCACGCGGGCAATGGCCTGGCGCACTAGAGGCTAGAGGAGCGTGGCGTTTGGCGGATGGGGATGGGGTGGGGTGGGGAGGCAGGGACGTGCGCCGTGCCGTGGGCTTCGTGGGCAGACACAGTTGGGGGTTGCGCAGGAGGGCTGTTGGGAGGGGTATTCGGATCGGAGGGAGGGCATGGTGCGGGGTGCGGGAGTGGTGAGCGAGTGCCAGGTTGAGGGTTGACGGTTCGGGGAGGCGAGCAGTGCAGTGCTGCAGTGCTGCGGTGCTGGAGGCACCGGCATCGCCGCGCGGTCGGCCGGTCGGCCGGAGGACCAGGCCGTGTCCGTCGCGATGCCATGAAGGTCGGCGGCGCAGGGCCGCCTGGAGGCCGTTTCGTGTTGAATCGCACGGGGGGCGCGGCGTCGCGCAGCTTGATGGTCCCTGAGCTGTAATGCGATGCGCCTGCCACCGCGCCCCTAGCCTCCACTAGTATCACCGGGCGGGCACATGCACGGACCGGACTCTCGGCATGGTTGTCACGCGCTGACGAGGGCTGACGGCTCTATGGTGTGCCTACGCACGACTGCTCTCTCGCGTCACCGCCTGCCTCGGAGCTGGGGGGGGGGGGGGATTTACTGCCGTCGCTGAGGCCGGAGCCAACGCCGAGCCCGAGCCAAGCAGCGGCAACCCCGCCAGTGCCGAGCCCGAGCCAAGCAGCGGCAACCCCGCCAGTTCTGAGCCCGAGCCAAGCAGCGCCAACCCCGCCAGTTCCGAGCCCGAGCCAAGCAGCGCCAACCCCAAGAGCTCCAACGCAATGCCTATCTGGAGCCGCTACCTGCCCACCGCAGTTGCCACCAGCCTGACCAACGCCGCCTGGGACAAGGTGAACAGCCTCATCACCAAGAGCGCCACGGCCGTCATCTACTCCCTGGACCCTACTGAGCCGGTGTACTACAAGCCTGAGCCGCCCAAGCGCACGGGCAAGCGCAAGAAGCCCACGCCTCCACGTCCGGAGCGCGTCTCCGGCTTCAAGCGCAGCTGGCGTGGCGTCATCACCTTCGTGCTTCTCGTCACCGCGCTGCTCTCCATGGCAGCGGGGGTGGGCGCCACCGGTGCGGCAGCTAGTGGTCTGGCGGGCATTGAGGCTATGCAGCAGCTGGAGGCCGTTGGCGCAGCCCTGCACGCCGCGCCGCCGCTTGATGCGCGCCCGCTGGCATCACAACCTGGACCCCGACATCTGCTTTTCAGCCGACGGCTTCCATGGCATATCCGGCGTCCTGGCCAGCGTCGAGTCCTTCTCCTTTGACGGCAAGATGGCTGCGGCAGCGTGTGAACGGTATGAGAAGGATAAGGAGGGCGGCTGGGTATGGGGGCATGCAGTCGGCATGTCGCCTGAAGTCATGGCCCAGTTGCAACAAACCGTCCGCGACCGCAAGTCTGCTGCCTTCGCCTACAGCATGGAGGAGTTACCTGGCTACTGTGGCGAACTTGGTGCGTTTCGGCTTGATTTAACTACTGATGGCAACGTCATACAGTCGGCCCGCCGGTACAGCCCCAAGGAGCAGGAGATTATTCGCTCCAAAACTGATGAACTGCTTAAGCCGGGTATCTGCAAGGAGTGGACTGGCCCCACACGCGTCGCCGTCAACCATCTTGCCGTCAAAGGAGAAGGACTCGACGCTGGCCAGGACGCCGGATATGCCATGGAAGCCGTCGGCTGAAAAGCAGATGTCGGGGTCCAGGTTGTGATGCCAGCGGGCGCGCATCAGCGGCGGCGCGGCGTGCAGGGCTGCGCCAACGGCCTCCAGCTGCTGCATAGCCTCAATGCCCGCCAGACCACTAGCTGCCGCACCGGTGGCGCCCACCCCCGCTGCCATGGAGAGCAGCGCGGTGACGAGAAGCACGAAGGTGATGACGCCACGCCAGCTGCGCTTGAAGCCGGAGACGCGCTCCGGACGTGGAGGCGTGGGCTTCTTGCGCTTGCCCGTGCGCTTGGGCGGCTCAGGCTTGTAGTACACCGGCTCAGTAGGGTCCAGGGAGTAGATGACGGCCGTGGCGCTCTTGGTGATGAGGCTGTTCACCTTGTCCCAGGCGGCGTTGGTCAGGCTGGTGGCAACTGCGGTGGGCAGGTAGCGGCTCCAGATAGGCATTGCGTTGGAGCTCTTGGGGTTGGCGCTGCTTGGCTCGGGCTCGGAACTGGCGGGGTTGGCGCTGCTTGGCTCGGGCTCAGAACTGGCGGGGTTGCCGCTGCTTGGCTCGGGCTCGGCACTGGCGGGGTTGCCGCTGCTTGGCTCGGGCTCGGCGTTGGCTCCGGCCTCAGCGACGGCAGTAAATCGGGATTCACACGACTGCTGTCCTCGTAGCAGGCGTGGAGCGAGAGAAGCGACACAGTTGGTAGACTTGCGTGTTACAGCACACGCACCGGAGACAAGCGCCAGCAGGCGCTCTTGCACTAGTTTGCTTAGGGTTTGCGTTGGTCTTGCAATAGAAATGCAGCACACACAGGCTGTATATGTGAGCACGAAGCAAGACGGGGCTTGCGTTCGTGCCAAGCGCTTAAGACGCCGCTCCAGCTGTACTGCAGGGGCACACGCCCATGGCAAGTTTGCTACCACGCGTGCCAACGCTCCCACCTCAGCTCAGCAGAAAGACGACATCACAATGATTATGCATGCGTGAGGCGCGCTTGTGCGCGTAATCAGGCAAAGTGCACACGCTGACAGACACAGCCAACGCACATCTGCGTAGGCAGGCGCTCACGTCGTGACGCACTCTCAAACCGAAACAGTGTTGCACAACAACTCATAAAATGCACAGGCGCGTGGAGCGCGCCACCTATTCCTCCGTTACCGCCCTGCGGCACGGTTTCCCCCGCCGTAACCCTGAAACTGAACGTACGCCCTTTCGTCCCCACGCTGTCTTCGACACCCGTCCCTTGCCGGGTCCGGTAACGCCGTGGCGCGTGACAGCTGTCACGCGCTGACGAGGGCTGACGGCTCTATGGTGTGCCTACGCACGACTCCCCCCCCCAGCCGCGGCGTGGTAATCAGCCGTGGTCTGGTAGACAGGTGGGCACACTGCGCGGCTTATGCAAACAAAAATGCAGCAAATCAACTTCACGCACGCATAAAGCAACAGACAGCTAGATGTCCACCCGTGTGCGGGCCTGCTCACACATGCTCACACTGCCGCAGAGTCACACCAACACTTGCAGGCCCTCCCGACGCAATCAGAGGACGCGGGAGGAGCTCAGGGGCCTGACGTTCGTGTACGTGGCGGGATGAAATGCTTTGCGAGTTGCTTGTATGCCCCTTGGTCGAGCCGCGCGGGATATGACGCAAGTTGATGCTTGCTAGCCTCTGCCGGGCCTGGGCGTGGCGTGCTCATGCGAACAAATGACAAACGACATGCAATCACACCAGTAGTGTGCTGGGCAGGTCTGCGCGCACAAAACCGTGACGCCTTTTTCCCGCCGCAAAGTAAACGATCCAAACACACGTGGCCCCGGCGATGACCATCAGCTTGCCTTCCTCGCTACGCGCGCGCAGCCAAGCCAGGCGGGCCGGGTCAGCCGTGTTGACATACTCTAGTGGTGCCCAGGCTATCACGGCATCCCGCGCGTGGCGCACGGCATGCTCAATGCTCACGTCTAGAACCGGGGCAATGCACTCAATCCACACAACTCCCATATCCACACCCTTTTCAGACGCTTCCTTGAATGCCGACGCTGACGCTGCTCCAGGCCCGCTGCTCGGCTCTCCACGACGCAGGCGGCAGCCTTGCTGACGGATCCACGCTGCCGTGCCGGGCGACACACCCCACGGTGCGTAGACGCTGACTGCCATGCCGAGGTCGATGAAAGAAGCAAGGTGCTGCAGCTCGGACGTTGTTGACCGGTGCTGACCGGCGCTGCCGAGGCGTGCGCTGTTGGCTAGCTGCTCAGACTTGGCGGTGCCGTGCGCTCCGGGCATGACTTGCTGCAGGGCAGCGCGGGCGCCGTCGATGGTGGTGATGTCGAGAGGCACGGAGGTGTCGGCTGTGGTGGCTGCAGCGCGGGCCACCTTCTCAGGTGGGACAAGGCGGGGCCGAAGCTGAGGTAGGCCGACGATTTCACTGGTGCCATCAGGATACTCAATCAGGAAGTGATGCACACGCCGCCGCTGACCGGCGTAGCTGACCACGCCAGCACCCGCGGCTGTGCGGGTGCGGCGGCCCTTGGACTCACGCATGGCGAACGCTCCTTGCAGATGCTTGAGGTGCGGGGGCGGCCGACCCTGCTCACGACGCTGTACGGCCTTCTGCTGCAGGGCCTGGACGGTGACGCCGGAGTTGACGCATGGCGGACAGATCCAAGTGCCCTCGGGAATGGACTCCAGCGGCGGGCTGAGACAGAACGTGTGCCAGCCGTTGCCGCATGCGTCGCACAGCAGCATCCACTCCTCGTTGTCGGGCATTTTGCACACCTCGCAGGCGAGCGTGGCAGACGGACGTGCCAGGCGTGGGTCGATTTCTTGGTCGGAGATGGGCAGGTGGCAGGGGGCGACATGCGTGACGTGTGCTGTGATCTTGGTGCCGCAGCGGCCCTCAAGCTCAACTACGCCAGACGGACGAATCTCGGACACGCGCAGAATCTCGGGGCGAGCGGCGGCGTCCAGGCTGGTGCGCGCGGTGGTGTTGCGGTAGTACACGTAGTCACCGACGTCAAACTTGCGAACCTTGGGGTCGAGGCCGCCTCCACGCAGGCGTGCGTAGCGCAGGCGGTCACGGTGCTGGGCAGTGGCAAGGTTGGCGCCGGCGATATCGCCGATGACCATGTTCTTGCGCACAGCTGCGGCACGCACCATGACGGCGCGAGCCGCTGCTTCCGGATCATCTAGGTCGATCTCACCCTCGAACCGTGGCTTCACCGCAGGTGGGATTACCGGGTCGGTGGCGTAGATGATGGTGTAGGGGCAGAGCTTGGTTGAGTTCTGGACGGAGCAGTTGTAGCCAAGTGCGACTGCGGGAAGCTGCGTGTCCCAGTTCTTGAGGCCCGCGTTGCTGTGCGCCAGCTTGGCAAGCGCACGCTTGCAGGTCTGAACGGCGCGCTCACTCAGGCCGTTGGCTTGGGGATGGTTGGCTGATGTCTGGCGGTGGTCGATAAGCGACTCCATTAGCAGAGAGGCGAAGGCGCCCTTCCACTCGCCGCCCTGGTCGGTGCACACTTCAGCGCAGGCGCCGTACACACCCAAAACGTGTTGACGGAAGGCGAAGGCGGTGTTGTCGGCGGTCTTGGACGGCAGCGGGATGAGCACCACGAACTTGCTGAAATGCTCCACACACACCATGACGTACTGGTTGCCATGCTCTGTCTCGGTGAAGGGCCCGCACAGGTCAGCGCCCCAGCGGTAGAACAGGCCGCCAATCGGCAAGGGGTTCAGCTCGGCGGGATGCGAGGTGAAGCTGGCTTTGACGCGGTCACAGGCGGTGCAGTGCTTGACGGTGTTGGCTACGTCCTCCTTGATTCCACGCCACCAGAATGAATGTAGCAGCAGAGCGCAAGTGCGGCGGACGCCCCAATGACCACTCTGCTCGTGCATCTTGCGCACCAGCTCACCACGCTCCGCCGGGCGAGGCACCACGCGGCTGCGCCCATCCAAGCCCACGATGACGAGCTGATTGCCTTGCCAACGGTAACGCACGGCGCGCCTCTTGATGCGCCGTGCTTCTGCGTCTGAGATGTTGCTGGGCAGTTGACGGGAACGTAGGAAGTTGATCATAGGCTCATCCGACCATGCGTCGCTGTCGGCAGGGGTAAGGCCCTCAGGCTCCGCGGAGGCAGTGGCAAGGACGACCGACGAGACGGCGGTGCTGACGTTGAGGGGTTGATTAGCAAACACGCCGGCGAGGCTTGGGCGTGGCGAGTTGATTGCTGTCACGAGAGCAACGGGGGCCTGGCGAGGAATAACTGAGACCACGTCATCAGCGAGGGCACGGCCAATGGCGATGGTGCTGGCCAGGTAGTTGATGTCAGTAGCTCGCACTAGCAGTGCCTTGCGCCGCTGTTCAGACCAGCCCGGCACATCCGTCACGCCGCCCTTGAAGCCCAGTAACGACTCACACTCAGCAGCAGACGGCGCGGTGTAGCGCCCGAGGGAGGCGTCCAAGATGGGGCAGGCGCAGGTAGGCTGCTCAGACTCCAGAGTTGCGGCGATGGTGCCCGCCATTAGCGCCTTAGCGGGACGGCCTTCAATGTCGCAGGGGTACAGCGGTGGACGGAGAAGCTTGCGGGTGACGGGCACGGTGCGGCCTGGGCCGAGGGAGGCTTGGGCGTCGCCGGCGGCGGCAGGGCGCGTCGCAGCATCCTTCATCTCATGCAGCGTGTTGTCCGGGGCGAGGCTGGTCCAGGTGCGATACAGCTGGTGAAAACCCGAGCCAAACCGTGCCGAGTCAGCCACCACCGGCTTACCCCACGCCTCACGTGCAATGCTGTCAGACTGCCGTTGCTCCTGAGCTGGCGCAGGCCCGGTGCCCACGCTGGCGCCGCAGCAGAACATGACGCGGTCGTGCCCCAGCACGCTCTGCGCCAACTGCACAATGCGCACTGCCGCCGCTTGCGCCGCGACGTCACCGGAGCTCCAGTAAGCGCAGATCAGGACGGGCTCGCTGCCCTTGCCAATGAGTTGCAGATGGTGCTCGGTGATTTCGGCTGCTAGCTGCGGTACCGTGATGAAGGTGTCAGCCCAGGCAGACGCAGGAAACGTTGATGGCTGCTGGTCAGTCAGGCGGGGGAGGCGCTGCAGCAGGGCTTGTCGGGCGTCACGACTGGGCTCGCAGCTGTAGTAACGCTTGACGGGGATGCCGTTTAGCAGGCAGGCGTGAAGACCGGGCGCCAGGCCGCCCAGAGGTTCGAACAAGGTGATGCCATGACGATACGCGTTGTCGTACCAGTTTGACGCGTTGACGGCTGCAGCTGACGGCACGGGCGGCACAGACGGCGCACCAGCTGACTGAAGGCGCCGCTTCCGCGTGGCTCTCCACTCAATGGCCGATGCACGCAACAGTTCTCGCACCACCTTGGCCTCCAAGTCGGGGTCGTCATCTGGCTGCGGGCACGCACTCTCGAATCCCCAACCATTCCAACCAAAGGCTGCCTCCTCGGACGAGGGCAGGAAGTCGGAGGCAAAGGGCGCCACAGGAGCTGAGGCGTTGAGTGCCGCATGCAGGACCTGACATGACGCGGCGCTCGATGCAAGAGCGCTGGTAGCGTTGGCTGGTAGGGGCCGTGCGTCAAACCCGTCGTCATCTTCATCCAGGCGGGCGCCAGAGCCGTCGGCGCTGCTGGCTATGGGGTTGCGGGAGAGGCCGTCGGCATTCTGATGCTTGATTCCAGGGCGATGCTCGATGGTAAAGTTATACTCCTGAAGAACCAGAGCGAAACGCGCATACTGGCCGGTGAGGCCCTCCGAACTCATTAAATAAAGCAGCGGCTGGTGGTCGGTAACCAGCTTAAACGGCGTGTCGGATCCAATGAGATGATGGCGTAGCATTTTTACTGCCCACACAACGGCCAGCATTTCACCCTTGTAGGAGCTATAATTGGCCTCATGCTTGTTGAGAGAGCGACTGATGCACGCGCACATATACTCCTGGCCGTTGTCGTCAAGCTGTCCCAGCACGGCGGCGATGCCCTTATTCGAAAAGTCAGTGTGGAGAATAAGCTGCCGGCTGTAATCAATGCGTTTTAACACCACGTTCGGCTGTGTAAACACCTCCTTGATGGCGCGGTGTGCCTCCTCCTGCTCGATGCCCCAGCGCCAGGGCACGCCGGCCTTAAGCAGGTCGTTGAGGGGAGACGCCAGTTCGCTCATGCGCGGGATATAACACCTATAGTAGTTGATGAAACCAAGTTGCGTGCGTAGCTCGGACACGTTCTTCGGGGGTGTGAGAGCCAGGATGGCGGAGACCTTGGCGTGATGCGGGGATATGCCGAAGGTAGACAGGTTATGACCAAGGTATTCTATCACGTCAGCGCCGAAGATTGACTTGTCAGGATGCGCACGGAGCCCACACGCTGACAATGCGTCCAAAACCTTGGCAACGGCTAGTACATGCTCTTCTGCGGTCTCGGTGGCGATAAGAACGTCGTCAATAAACGAAACGGCCCAATGATCCACGCCAGCACGTCGTAACTCATGATCCATGCGCCGCTGGAACGCCGCAGACGCATTTTTGAGCCCATACGGCATGCTGGTGTATGCGATGAGCCGGTTGCCACACCAAAACGCGGTTTTGCCCTGGTCCTCCTCAGCTATTGGAATTTGCAGAAATCCCTGCCGCATATCCAGCTTACTGAAAAATCTCGCCTTGCCGACGCGTTGAAAAATCTCCTCAGGTCGATGTAGGCCGTACTTTTTGTGTGTGTGTGGTTACAGAGTGGTGCGCACGTTCTTGCGTGCCTTCCTGCTGCGTGTAAACCGGAGGCCCGGGCCGGGGTGACCCTTATAACGCCAGTGCATGATTGTCCTATTTATTGTTCTCCCCTTGCAAGGGGGACTTCCCTACTTCTATGCTCCCAGATGGAGCTGAGTAATGCAGCTAACTTGACAGGCTCAGATTTCAGCATCACTTCGCGCATGCTTAGGCTAAAGTCTAGGCCACTGCACGCTCGTAACTCGGTGTAGGCAGCACATTGCATCAGGACGTGGTGCTCATCCTCCACCTCATTGGCCGTACATAGTGGGCACGTCCTCTCCTCCCTAGGCCTCTCCCAGGCACGGTTCGCGGTGATTGGCCAGCAACATAAACGGAATCTCATCAAAAGCTTATGCTGTGCAACCGGTATGAATGCTCTACTGTGTTCGTGCAGGGTCGGCGGCGCGGACCCTAGTGCGCTTAGCCCCATCCAATGCTTGTGTTTGCACATGTGTATGCCGGGTTGCTTGCCGTCTGAAGGGAATGCGTGCGGGTCCGCTACCAGCCTCTCGTGCTCCCACGCCCTCGTCAAATGGCCCCTGAAGGTAGATAAGATAGGTCCATCGGGTAGGACCGTGCTTGCCCTCCACTCCTCTCTGGACTCGTGTGTGCCTGGCCAATGCCACGCGTCGACACCCTGTGCCGCCACAAAACGGAACAGCCGCGCGCACCACCCATCTCCCATTGGATTCGCCCATGCCTCCCGTGCCTCGTCGACTAGTGCATCAAAGGCCAGACTTCTGTTTTGCGCGGAAATCCTATTGTAAAAACCCAGACATTGTTTGGCTATGAAAAAGTGCAGCGGCAGTTGGGCCAGCTCCGCAAACAGGAGACGGTGTGACGGTTTGGCTGCTCCCACTGTCTGTCGCATGTATTGGACCTGCAGCTTTACGGCCTCGTCACGCAAACATGCCTCAAATGCGCCCTGTGCTAGGTTGTTCCTGTCATTCCTCCTGGGTGGCGGTCCTCCGTCTAGCATCTCTACTAGCACGTCGGGACCCCATACCTCACATCCGTAGGCAAGGATGGATCGGATTTGCACGTCGAAACACCTCATGCGAATATCTGGTGCGAAAATGCGTAAACGGTTCAATCTAGTGTTAAGCCCACACATGGCTCTCCTTGCTGACTCGCAGAGTGTCTCCCTGCAGCTGACGAAGGCCCTACCCGGACCGTACACTAGTCCAAGATAGCGCGCCTTGTCCACCGCAGGGATGGGCTGCCCTGCTAGCTTTAAACCCTGGCATCCGCTGCACACAGTGCTGGCCGTTACTTCGTTGGCTGCAAAAACCAGCCTCTCACACTTGGTAACGTTTGCCTTCATGCCAAAAGCTAGGCAGAACGTGTCTACTAATGATAGCAAGTGGCGCATCCGCTCAGGGGTGGTGGCCAGCAGGGAAACATCATCCGCGTACATCAGCAGTGACACCTTTTTGCCATTCATCTCAGGTGCACCTGTGGCTTCGTCCGTATCTTCCGAATCAATGTACTCTGCTAAGGTTTCTATAAAGAGGCCGAAAAGCTCTGTGCTAAGCGGGCAGCCCTGCTTGACCCCTTGCGTGGTTGCGAAGGGGGCACTGTGCTTACCCCCGGCCTTCACTACCATCATCACTCTCTCGTACGCTTTTTTCAAAGCCGCCAACATCTCACCCGTTACCCCGCGTTCCTCCAGTCGCATCCAAATTAATGGTCGTGGGACCTTGTCGAAAGCCTTTTCAAAATCAATTTGTACGACAATGAGGGGGGTGGTGGCGCCAGCACGCGTGTGCTTGTTGATGAGATGCCTTAGGACAAAAAGATGGTGCGTTGTGCCGTACTTCCTCCTGAATCCGGCCTGAGCCGTGTGCCTCCACTCAAACTCCTCCCCGGCATTCGCCAGCCTCTCTAGAAGGATCGATGCATAGCACTTTGCGAGGGCGCCCCCTACTGCAATGCCCCGGTAATTACCAGGCGCCTGCACGTCACCTTTCCGCTTGTAAATTGGTGTCAAAACAGTTGTAGTAAATTGCTCAGGATAAGCCCCTTCGCTCCAGATTTTATTAAACAACACGTGCACCAGCGGTGCAACTCTATTGAGTGCCGGTGTCGGCGGTTCAGTGGTGGGGTCGCCCGGTTTTACCGCGTACTTGTAGCACTCAGACGGTACCTTCTCTAAGCCAGCTGCCTTGCCGTTGGGCAGCCTTGCTAGTGCGCGTGTTACCTCATCAAGGGTAATCTCGCTATTCAACATCTCGTGCAGACACGTACGGTCAGCCGCAAAAAGATCTTCGGACATCCTCCCACCCGAACCCAAAATGCAGTGGGCGGCTGCTGGGCATCCCCCGCCTGCGCCGTCGTTTAGTAGGGTCGCAAAATGATCCCGAAACCCATCGGCCGTGACTGGGCACTGCTCCTTAGTCCGTCCCTCAATCATCCTCCACAGCAGTCGGGCGTCTGCGCGGCAGCGTGCCACCTTCTCCCTCATCTCCTGGGTGTCGTGCGCGGCCCTGGCCCTTCGCTTCACCCGGTCATAGGATGCCCTGGCTGCGCGGAAGTTTTGCCACACCTCTCCTTCTCGTACCACTGGACAACCCAGCGCTAGCTTTGCTTGCACAAACACCGTACGCGCCGCAGCACACTCTTCGTTCCACCATGGAGTCTCCTGCTCCCGTAGGTTGGCCGGTCGTGTGGGACCGAAAGCCTTTTCTAATGCATCGTACAAACATGTGCCTAAGGCTTCGACCGCTTCGGTGGTGCTGATGCCACCCTCCTCCGCGCAAAGTGCCACCTTAATCTGTTCGATTTTCCCTACAACTGGCGAACCGTCCGCCTTGAACAAGCCACTGAATAAGTGCTTCTTCTGTACGTCAAACTCTGTGCGCTTCTTTGCGGGGCGTGTGCGGCTCGCTGTGGCTTCCTGCCCTTCGACCTCCAACTACTTGTCCGGCGCGGTGACCTTGTTGACAGAGCGGTAGTCCTGAGCCATGCGCGCTGCGGTCCAGAGGCCTGTAGACTCATCACGTTTGGCGGCGATAACGGGGTTGACGGCGACGCGTGTGGGGCCAGTCCACTCCTTGCAGATACCCGGCTTAAGCAGTTCATCAGTTTTGGAGCGAATAATCTCCTGCTCCTTGGGGCGTGCTCACATATACAGCCTGTGTGTGCTGCATTTCTATTGCAAGACCAACGCAAACCCTAAGCAAACTAGTGCAAGAGCGCCTGCTGGCGCTTGTCTCCGGTGCGTGTGCTGTAACACGCAAGTCTACCAACTGTGTCGCTTCTCTCGCTCCACGCCTGCTACGAGGACAGCAGTCGTGTGAATCCCAGCACGAAGCAAGACGGGGCTTGCGTTCGTGCCAAGCGCTTAAGACGCCGCTCCAGCTGTACTGCAGGGGCACACGCCCATGGCAAGTTTGCTACCACGCGTGCCAACGCTCCCACCTCAGCTCAGCAGAAAGACGACATCACAATGATTATGCATGCGTGAGGCGCGCTTGTGCGCGTAATCAGGCAAAGTGCACACGCTGACAGACACAGCCAACGCACATCTGCGTAGGCAGGCGCTCACGTCGTGACGCACTCTCAAACCGAAACAGTGTTGCACAACAACTCATAAAATGCACAGGCGCGTGGAGCGCGCCACCTATTCCTCCGTTACCGCCCTGCGGCACGGTTTCCCCCGCCGTAACCCTGAAACTGAACGTACGCCCTTTCGTCCCCACGCTGTCTTCGACACCCGTCCCTTGCCGGGTCCGGTAACGCCGTGGCGCGTGACATGGTTGCACAGCGCGGCCTGCAATCCCTTGCCTCGCCGCCATCGCATCTCTCTGGGGGCCAGCCGCTGAAGAGCAGATACTCTGGTGGTAGACGCTGAAAGCGAATTGTGGAGTTACCTGGCTTGTAACACGAGGATGCGGGGATCAGCGTGGCAGGCAGCGTGACAGCCAGAAAGTGTCACGAAGTCACACCGCCGCTCCAATGTGAGCACGGCGGCACGCGCCTTGCCAGCATCCTTGCTCAGGCCACCCTCCGCCTCCGCCTCCGCCTTGCGCCTCCTGCTTGCGCCTGCGCCACAACGGCTCCAACGGCTTGTCCCCGGCCCTGTCCCCGGCCTTGTCCCCGGGCCCTTGCTCTCCTCGAGTCTCGACCACGTTGCCCGGCCCCGCCGCCTCCACCACCACGTGCCACCGATGCGCTCCACCCGGGCAACATGGCAACATGGCCACAACAATGCAGTGCAACCCCTTTGCATCAGACCGTCTCTGGACACCTCTTCTGGATAAGGGTCGATGAGGCACTTGCGGCAATGCCGGCCGGACCTGCATCGCGCATTCCGCCCGTGCACATTCCAAGCGCTGCCTCCACCACAACACACGTGTGGTCCTCGTTACCCCCCTGTGTCCCCTGTCTAGTTCAGTTGGTTTGCCTGCCCGCTCCCCAACACACTGGCACATACATCAGCGCCTGGCCCCTCCTACCCCTTCCCACCCCTTCCGCACCCTGTACCGCTTTTCCATATCCTTGCAACCCCTTCCGCCGCCCGCTACCCCATCTGCCCCTGCCGCATCTGCCGGTCGATCTCGTCCGCATCCAGCTGCCCCGGCAGCCGCTGCACGCCGCGGTTGAAGATGCTGTAGGCGGACACCTCGCCCGCGCGGCGCTGGCCCAGGTTCAGGAAGATGGAGGCGATGAGGCCCACCAGCAGGAACACGGGGCCCAGGCCCACGCGCGACGCCGCCACGCAGCCGGCCAGGAAGGCCAGCAGGATGGCGAAGCGCCGCGGCCGCACCAGCACCACCCACTCCAGCACCTGCGCGGGGTCGGGGGAGGGGGGGTTGTGAATACCAGCCCACACTAAACCAAACCAATGCGAGTGGATGGTGGGTTGCAAACACCAGGGGTGTGCGGGCGTGGATTAAGAATGCGAAGAATGCGAAACGGGGCCGGGAGGCGCGCCTGGGGTTGCGGCTTTGCGGGGAGCAGTGCCGGGCACAGTGTGCTCGGCACAGCAGCGCACCGCATGCGGCAGCAGGGCGGCAAGCGCGCCGTGTGATGTGCAGAAGTCCTGACCGGCATCGCAACAGAACGATCAGGCGAAACGGCCTAGCTAGCTGAAGAGCTGCCCCTATAACTCCAGCCCGCGACAGCCGCATTCACGCCACAGGAGCGGTTGCCAGAACCAGACAGGTCCCGGAGAGGCCCCGGATCAACAGCAGCAGCTAGGGCTGCGCCTGCACACGCCACCCGACACGCCACGCCAGCATCCCGCTTGGACTCCCATCACACCGCATGCCCAGCTCACCCAGTCGGGACAGCGGCTCCGCAGCCACTCCACCACCACCGCCTCCCACCGCGCCGCGTTCGCTGGCAGCTCTATCCGCTCGTCGTCATCGTCGCCACCGCCGCTCGCGGCGCCGCCTCGTGCCGCCGCCGCACGCGTCACCGCCGCCATGACCTCGGCCGACGGCGCCTTTCGTTGTGGCGCCACCAATAGATGGTCTTCGCGTGCAAGAGCACAGCACAGGAAGTTGAGCTTGTGTGTGTGTACCGTATATGTATGGCACCACTATTGCTGTCTGGGCGTGTGCGTGCTCACCGTTCTCCGCCGCACACCTGCGTCGAGCCTCCCCCCCCCCCACCCCGCCGCACCCCGCCGCACCCCGCCGCACCCCGCCGCCCTCCTCCGCCGCCTCTCACCTCCGTCCTGCAGGGCCACCAGCTGCCCCGGTTTGTCGCCGGGTAGCGCACTGCCGCGGAGCACCACCCGGATGCCGCCTGCAGCACAGAGCGACACAGCGACACAGCGCATCGTAGGTCACACCACCGCGCGGCGTGAGCTGGCAGCAGCCACGGCCACAGCCACAGCCACAGCCACAGCCACAGCCACAGCCACAGCCACAGCCACAGCCGTAGCCGCAGCCACAGCCGTAGCCGTAGCTGCAGCCGCGGCAGGGACAGCGGGCAGGCAAGCCCACGAGTGCGAGAAGCAGCGCAAGCGCCGCGGCTCCCACGCGGTGTCCAAAGCTCCCGTGCCCTTACCCATCCTGCCCACTAACATACGCAACCCAACACTCTGCACGCATCTCAAACGAAGACCCCATCAGCAGCACGAACAGCTCATCATTCGGCTCGTCCAGGAGCTTAATCCACTGGATGGTGCCAAGGTGTGCACAGCGCGGCACCGGATTGGCCGCCGTCCGCCGGCGTTGGGACCACCAGACCGGGAGCAGCACTGTACAGCACCCGCGGCCACGCCACCCCCAGGGCCCCCAGCCCCGGTCTTGCCTTTGGTGATGGCCCCGAACGCCTCCTCTGCTGTCGTGAGTATCTGCTCTACCTGCACAAGCGTGAGCGTGCGGTCGCGTTGTGGGCGACAGCGGCTGTGCAGGGTGCCGGAGGGCCCAGAGCAACACCCCCACATCTGGTGCCGACGCGCCACCGCGCAGCACCGCGACTCACTTTACATGATGCTGGTAGCTCCGTAACATGCCGGGGGCCCGCTATAAACTGCAGCGTTACGGAAACGACCCGCGCAGGACCGCTCATTGAGCCGGGCTGTAGTGAGGCCGCCAGCAATCAAAGCCGAAATCAAATTGGAACACTTTCTATTGCAGTAAAATCCAATTGAAACTGGTGCTCGTCACTAAGCCGAGCTCTCAACCGAGGAAGGAGGAATCAATCGAATAGTGGTTGAAACGGCTGCGGCGTGCTAAGATGTGGCTACAACCTGAGTGTGGATATATGGGTGTTACAGTCAAAGTCGCCACCCCCCCCCGGGACAAGTCGTCCGGTGCCAGGACACGCTGTGGCACGATCCGGCGACCCTGCGCATGCCTGGCCTGGGGCGCCACGTTAGGTTGCGCATCCAAGTCCCTACGTACCGTTGTGGGGCTGTGTGTCTGTGTAGCTGTACAAGGCTTGTGTGTGGGGGCGCGGGGGGCAGTGCACTATGCGCTCAGCGCGCTCACGTCAGGCGCACTCCCACGCAGTGCGCCCTACCGGCTACCGGCCTACCTGGCCTCGCGTGTCCAGAGCTGTGCTCATCAGGGGTCGTGCCCATCAAGATCCGCCGCCAGTCAGCATGGCGCTTTGAGCGATTGGGCTGCAGGCCCCACGAAGGGCGTTCGGTGAGCTGCCCCGCCACGGAGTGCTGTCGATGCATCACTCTTCTTGAAGAGCGCCTGGCAGCGCTGATGTCACGCCAAGATGCAAGCGCTGCATCCACCGGCATGTGTGTGCTTGAGCCGTGCGAGTGGTGCGGAGCTGCGCAAACCTGCGGGGCACGGGGTCGTCCGCCGCGACCTCTCAGCGGCGAACAGGGGTGCCATCCCTGGTGGCGAACAGGTCGGGCCAAGGGTCGGGCTGACAAGGAGGACCTGTCTCCAACAGTCTCCAACGCCTCGCATTCGGCCTGCATAGGAGGCCATGGGGGGTTCACTCGGCACCCAGGATGCGACCTACTCGGCTGCTTGTTGCAGCATGGGGTGCAGGGGCCGGCCACAGCGGGGCCAGCCCAGGCGCCGCAGGGCAGGGGTGCCGCAGCGTGCCGTGCCCCAACCCGCCCCAACCGGTGCCCCAACCACCCGCTCGCAGCCTGGACCCACCCGTTAACCTGCCTGCCCCTCTGACATGAGGCCTGCCTGTTTCATGTCAGGGACTTCGATGCGTGACGTGCGCCAGATTCCGTTGCGGAGGCACCCACAGATGGGCCCTGCCGAAACCGGGATCGAGAGAGAGGGTGTTAGGTGTGACGTTCGGGCGTCAAGACAGAATAACCATTATTATTGAATAAGTACTGTAAGCACTCAATTCACGTTTAAAACATGCAGCTGCGCCAAGGAATAGCAGGGGGCGCACTGCCGCTCCCGGGGGGCAAGCAAAGGAAGAGACAAGAAATGTAACATTCACGAGCGTACAACTGTTATACTGGATGACCGGAGGCATTTTGCTTTGGCTCCTCCTGGCGCTCCTGGGACATTGCGTCTGCTCCCTGCACGAAGACGATTGGCTGACCCAGGAAGCCTACGGGGACTATGGGAGATATTGCCTACTTTCAGCGGCCAAGGAACTGCAACAAAGGCAAGAAGCTAGTTTGCCGGAAAATGCTGCGGCCCGCTCCACCGTTTTTCATGCGTCGTCATGTCGTAACGTTTTAGCATGTGTTACTCGTAGCTGTACCAACCGCACTCTGCTGGCCGTCCTCAACGAATGCGGGAACGCAACCCGCGACGAGCCGGTGAGCACCGCGGTTCTGTGCGTGCCGTGGTCTGGGAAGGTAGCTCATTGATTCCGGCGTACGCGGGCGAATGGTGCAGTGGCGGTGGCAGCGGTGGTGGGGGCAGCCGGCAGGTGGCGGGGGCGTCATAGGTTAGGTCGCGCAGTCGCCACGCGGCCCCAGCCGCTGCAACGACCAACCCCACCCGCCCACGCCGCTTCCCGGGCTGGCTGGGGCTTGGCCATTAGCTGTGCTGAGTTAGCTTGCGACCATGGGCACGGCATGGCTCCGGGGGTGTCGTGGCAGGGCTGCGAACCCTCGGGCGCGGGCGGTCACACTCCGCGACACTGGACCCCGCCCTCCTCCCCCCCAAAACAACTCCCGCAATCCGTGACCACACACCCACCCGTGGGCGGCAACCTCGGCGTCCGCACGCCCGCAGGTGCACGTTCTGCTCGGGCCGCTGCCACGCGTCGCGGAGCTGCTGGAGCAGCTGCTGCCGCTGCCGGGTCCGGGGCAGCCGGAGGCGGAGTGGTTCTCAATGGAGCGTAACCAGTGGGATGCGCACCAGACGCAGCTGGCGCGCGGTAAGCAAGGCAGCAGTCGCGTGCATGCCCTCAGGGCCATGGTTGGGTTGGTGGGGCTGCGGAGTGCATCGGTGTGCGCGCTTGGGCAGGTGGACCTGAACCTGGACAGGGGGCGGGCCAACCTCACCGCCGGCGGCCTCGGTGGTCGCATAACCGCACGCCCAGCACGCATGGCCTCGCCCCCACCTCAACACGCCGCCATCGCCCGACCCACACCGACCCGCACCGACCCCCACATCCACCCGCACCCACACCGACCCACAGGCCGCAACGCCACCTTCGACCTGCTCGCGCTGGACCCGGCGCTGCTGCCCGACATGGTCGCGTCGGGCGCGCTGCTGGACCTCGGGCCCTTCATCGCCACCGACACCTGGGGCAACAAGTGGCCGCGCCTGATGGCCGCCGTGCGCTGGAGCCTGTCCCGCAACACCATCAGCACCACCAGCGCCGCCGCGGTGCTGGCGGCGGCGGCCGGCGGCGGCGGCGGGGGCGGCAGCAACGGCGGCGGGGACTCGGTGTACGGCATGCCGCTGGGCACGTCCGTCATCGCGCTGCACTACCGGCGCGACGTGCTGGCGGCGCACGGGCTGGGCGTGCCGGTCACGTGGGAGCAGCTGGCGGGCGCGGCGGGCGCGGCGCACGGGCGGCCGGGCGGCCCGGGCGGCGTGCCGGACGCCGACTTTTACGGGCTGTGCACGCTGCCCTTTGCGAGTGGGTGGCGTGTCGGGAGCGAGGTCACCGCGCCGGGAGCTGGTGTGCACCAGCTGGGGATGTGTGGGGACTGGCGCTACTGGCCTGGGCGTGGGCGGGGTGGGAGCGCGTGCGCGTCGTGGGCGGCGCCGCTAGGCCCTAGCGCGCGCGCGGTGGCTACCACCTAGGCGCCCGCCCTCCCAGCGCTCCTCCCTCCGCCCCTCCCTCACCCGGCCGTGTGCGGTGTGCCCGGTCCCCTCCACCCCCCAACACACACTCGTCTTTAACCCTGCACCCGGCCCCTTCCACGCCCCTCCACGCCCCTCCACGCCCCCCCTGCAGCCTGCCACGCGGACGCTTTTGAGCTGCTCGCGGTGTACGCCAGCCTGGCGCAGACGCGGGGGCTGGCGCAGGGCGCGTTCTTCGACCCCGCCTCCTTCCAGCCGCTGGTGCAGAGCCCCGCCATGGCGGCCGCGCTGCGCCTGCTGCGCCGCCTGTACGCGTTCGGTGAGCCTAGTAGAGCTGGCGGCGTGCACAGCACCCAGGGAGTGGCACCGGTACCGCTGCTAATCTGCCCTTGCGCCCGTTACGTGTGCATACCGGTATCGTACCCTGTGCATGCACGCCGGCGGCGCGCCCACGACCCGTGTGCGCCTCGCGCGCGTCCCTCGCCCCCACAGGGCCGCCGCGCGGCCTGGCGAACACCACCGAGTACGCGGGCAGCTGCGGCTCGCTCAAGGGCACGGCGGAGCGGCTGTACGCGGCGGGGCGCTGCGCGTTCTTCATCGGGCCGCACCCGGTCCACAAGGACCACCTGCTGCATGCGCCGTCCGACGCGGTGAGGTTTGGGGGCGGGGGATGGGGGCGGGGGCCTGGTAGGGATGTTGTCCACTGATTGGGCGGGCCCGCAAGGGCGCAGAGGGACGCGCGCGGCTGCGGGGGCGGTGGCGGACGCCCTGGCGGGCTGCCTGATGGTGCTGACGTCAGTGACGTGCGCCTGCCGCCTCCCGCCTGTACCGACGCTTGCGCGCCCCTGCCGTGCACCCACACGCTGTGCGCAGGTCCGGGCGTTCGGCCGCCTCGCGCACCTGCCCGGCTCCACGCAGGTTTGGGACCGCGACTCCGGCAGCCTGCAGCCCTGCACGCCCGCGCTGTGCCCCTACGCGGTCGCCACGCCCGCGCAGCCAGCCGACGTGGCGGCCGCTGCGGCGGCCGCCGCCGTCGCGCAGCGGCGGCAGCGGCGGCGCGCGCTGCTCGCCGCCGGCACGGCGGCCGCGGCGCCCGCCAACGCCTCGTCGCGCCTCGTGCCGGCGGCTGCCGCCTCCGCCCCCGCCCCCGCCTCCGGCTCTGCCGCCTCCGCCTCGGCGGCCGCGGCACAGCCCGCGCTGGCGGTGGGCGACGTGCTGTTTGCCAACGTGGCGCCGCTGATGGGCCTCAGCCCGCTGTCGGTGGGCGCGGACGCGCTCACCACGCACAACATGCAGGCGCACTCGCTGGGCTGGCTGGCGCGGCTCACGGACCCAGAGGTGCTGTGGGCCTTCATGCTAGATCCGGACGTGCCGCTGGGCCCTGTGGCGTACGAGCACGTGGATCCCGCCAACGTACGGCGCTGGGCCGCCGCCGGCTACCCGGCCGCCGCCATCACGGACTACCTGGCTCTGACCAGCCAGGCGCTGGCGCACCCCAACCAGCTGGGCTTCCCGGGCGCGCTGCAGCGCTTCAGCTCCTACCGCGCCACGCTGCACGCCGCTGCCTACAACATGAGCATGTACGGCGGCGGCGCCGCCGCCGCATACGGCAACGGCAGCGCCAGCGGAGCTGGCGCCCCCGCCGGCGCCGCCGGCCGCAGTGAGGCGGACATCATGGCCGCCATGGCGGCCACGCTGGCGGCGCAGTTCGGGCCGGGCGTGCCCGGGTACGGCACGCTGCGGCTGCAGTACCTGGTGTCCATAGGCCGCTGGGACCTGCTCAACGCGCCCGCGCCGGCGGCGCCGCCGCCGCCCGAGGACGAGCGCTTCCGCGTGGGCCGCATCACCGTGCCCTCCAGCGTCAAGTACAAGCCCGCCGGCCCCGCGGTGGCGGCGGCGGTCACGTGCGTGGGCGTGGCGGCGCTGGCGGCGCTGGCGGCGCTGGGCTACCGGCAGCTGCTGGTGAAGCGCGGCTGGGGCCGGCGCGCGGACCCGGGGCTGGGGCCGGCCACGTCGTTGGTCGTCACCGTGAGTTTTGGCCACTTTCGTGTTGAGGGCCTGGATTAGCCACACCTTATGTGTATCCTTGCCGCTTGCCGCTTGCCGCTTGCCGCTTGGCGGCCCCCTTCTGCCCGCGCTTGGCCCGCGCCAGGCAGCGCTCCGCTGACGAAGTCGCTGCAGAGGCTGCGCCGGCTATAGACTGTTGAAGGGCTTGGCCGCTGCCCGTGCCGCTGGAGAGGCTGCGCGCGCCGGCTAGACTGACAGGGCCGCTGCCCGCTGCCGCTGCCCGGACGCTGTTGGGACAGGACATCGAGGCCTCCACGGTGCTGTGGGAGGAGCTGGACGCGCTGGTGATGGACATGGCGCTCAACCTGCATCACGACACGCTGCGGCAGGTGCGTGCGCTTGGGTTGTGTCGGGCGGCCTTGTTGACAGATTGACACACGCCGTACCGTAGTTGGCGGCTGCGTGCGTGCGTGCGTGCGTGCGTGCGTCCCCAGGCCCCACCACTCTGGGCGTCTTCGCCGGCACGTGTGCGTCGGCACGTTGTGCACACAAACCGCCCCCTGCCACCCACCGCCACCGCCACCACCACGCCGCCCGAACAGGCCATCGCGCAGCATGGCGGCTACGAGAGCGTCACTGAGGGTGGGTGTGTTGGTTTAGCTGTCCGCGTCCGTTTCCTGGGCTGCGCGCCCCCAAGCGCAGCGACTAAAGGGGGCGCTTGCGGGGCGGCGAAGACCCCCAGGAAGCGCGCCCAGGAAGCCCCCAGGAATCCACCATGCGCTCACAGCTCCTTGCGCTCCCTGCGCCGGCGCCCCCCCGCCGCCCCCGCCCCCTGCCTCCCCCTGCCGCCCTCCTGCACCGCACGCAGGCGACAGCTTCACGGTGGCGTTCCACGACCCGGACAGCGCGGTGCGCTTCTGCCTGCAGATCCAGGCCGACCTCATGGCGCAGCCCTGGCCGGCGGAGGTGCTGCAGCACGACGCCTGCAGGTGCGCACGCCAGCGCTTGGGGGGGGGGGGCAGCGGGGCGGCGCCGGGGCGGCGGCGAGGTGGCCGCATGGGGAGCCAACAAGGCGTGGGTGGGTGCAGGTGAAAGTGGAGCTGCCCCTTCCGTGCCGCGCTGACTGGTGCGTGTGTGCCGTACGCGTGCGGGCTGCAGGGCCGTCCACGTCATCACCGCCAAGCAGCTGCGGCACGTGATGGCGAAGGCCACCGCCAAGGCCGAGGCGGCGGCGGCGCAGGCGCAGGAGGCGGCCACCGCCAAGGCCGACGCGGCGGCCGCTGCCTCCCAGAGCGGCGGCAGCGCGTTCAGCCTGGCGCCGCACGGCGGCGGCGTCGGCAGCGGCGCAATTAGCGGCGTGCTCCGCACCTTCAGCCGCACCGCGCGCCGCCTGGAGATGCTGAGCGGGCTGTCTGCCAACATGCGGCGGCCGCTAAGCTTCATCATGCGCAGCGGCAGCCACCAGCATCCGCACGTGGGCGGCGCGCTGCCGGCGGCGGCGCTGTCGCCGGCGCCCAGCCAGTCGGGGCTGCTGACGTCGGCGTCGCTCAGCCTGCGCGGCGGCAGCCCCATGGCGGCGGTGCTGGCCGGCGCGGTCAGCCCGGCGCCGTCGAGCGCCGGCGGCGCGCGGCTGCTGGCGGCTACCAACTACCCGGGCGGCGGCGCCGGCAGCGACCACCTCTTGGGTGGCGGAGTCGGCGCGGCGCCGGCTGGCGCGCACCTGAACGCACTGGCGTCGAGCAGCGTGCGCGGGCTGGCGCGCGTCGGCAGCGGGGCCGAGTACGAGTTGCCGGAGGGACCCGCCGCCAGGCAGCCGTGGCTCCCGCTGTACCGCGCCGGCGGGCCGCTCGGCACGACGCCGTCGGGGCGAATGCTGCTGGGGAGCAGTCCGGCGTCGGCGTCGGCGGGAGCGCCGGCAGGAGCGCGGCCGGACTCGTCGGGCAGCGCGGCCAGCGGCGTGATGGGCGGCGGTCACCTGGGCCTGGCGGGATGGGGGCCGGGGGCGGTCATTGTGAGCGAGTTTGGGGTCGCGTGCGTGGATGACGCGGAGTCCGCACGTGTCACGCCGATGGGCACTGCGCTGCACGGCACCACCCTGGACGGTGCAGTGGGCAGCGCTGGCGGCGGCGGCGGCGGCGGCGGCCCTGGCGGCGGCGCGATGCCGCACCGAGCCCAGTCGCTCACGCAGGCGCTCGCGCGCTCACCTGGCGGCGGCTTCGCGGCCGTGCTGGGGCAGATGCCGCAGCCGTCCGCAGCCGCGGTGGGTCCGCCGGCGCACGCCAGCCACGGCCACCCCAACGCCCATGCGACCGCCGCGCCGAACGCGCTGCGGGCCAGCTCCAAGGCCATCATGACGTCGGTGCTTCCGGAGGAGTCGCCGCCGCAGTCGGCCACGCTGGTGCTCATGCGCCGCACGCGCAGCTCCACCGCCGTGGCCGCCATGGGGGCGGCGGGCGCGGGCGCGCTGGCGGCGGCGAGCGCCTCCCACCACAGCGACGGCGGCGGCGGCACCGGCGCCGGCACCACCAGCGCGGGTAGCTACGCGCGGCCGAGCGGCGTCGGCGCCGGCACCGGCAGCGCTGCTGGGGACCTGCTACTGGCGCAGCTCACCGCGGTGGCACAGCAGCAGCAGCAGCAGCAGCAGCCGCAGGGCGGCGCGGGGCGGCGGCCGGCCTCCGCGGCGTTGGGGGCGCCGGGCCCGCACCGCCGCTTGCTAGACTCCATGGCGCCCCTGGCCGGCCCGGCGGCGGCGGCGGCGGGGGCGCCGCCCTCGCGGCTGCAGCAGGCGCGCTCGTTCCACTTCGGGGCGCTCCGCCTCGACAGCCCGGCCCAGGCCCAAGCGCAGGCGCCGGCCCAGGCGCAGCCGCAGCCGCAGCGGCCGGCCAGCGACCGGCACTGCGACCGGCCCGACGCGGCATACGCCGGTGGCGCACTGGCGGCCGCACCCGGGGCGGACGGCGCCGACGCGCCGACCAGCGGCGGTCGCATCACCGCGGCCGTGCCGCTGTCGCCCGGCGCGGCCGCAGCCGCGCTGGACACGACGTCGCTCACCGCGGCGGCGGGGCCGGCCGGCGACAGCCCCACCGCCAGCACCGGCGGTGGCGGCGGGCGGCCGGCGACCTGGGCCGAGCGGCTGCTGTCCGGCGGCTTCATGCGCCGCCTGCACCGCAGCTTCCACAAGACCGCCAGCGGCGGCCGCACGCTGCCGGTGACAGCCAGCGCCGCCGCCGCCGCCGCCGTCGGCACCGCCGGCGTGCTGGCGCTCTCCACTGGCGGCGGTCTGGCCGAGGGCGGCGGCATCGTGGAGGGCGGCGGCGGAGGCGGCGGCGCCGTGCAGTCCCCGACGGCCTCGCCGTGGGATGGCGACGCCTTGGGCCTGGCGGGCGGGGTGGACCACCTGGGCGGCGGCGGCGGCGGCGGCGACGATAACAGCAGCGACAGCCGCTCGCAGTCGTCCACCACCGGCACCAGCACCCTGTCCTACGGCACCTCGCTGCAGAGCGCGCTGATGCTGGCGCACAGCCGCCGCGGCGCGGCCGGCGGCGGCGGCGGCGGCCGCAAGCGGCGCGGCAGCGCCGCCCTGGGCGGCCCGGGGGCTGCCAAGAAGCTGTTTGCGTCGCCGACCACGTACGGCGCCGAGCTCAAGGCCAAGTGGGTGGAGCTGCCGCCGGGGCTGGGTGGCGAGAACAGCCGCGGCGCGGTGCTGGTGTACCGCGGCTTCAGGGTGAGAGCGGTCGGGGGAAAAGGAAGGGGGAGGGGGAACGTGGAAAGGGGGAGGGAGAGGCGGGGGGAAGGGAAAGGGGCAGGGCGCGGGGGGCCGGAAGGGGCGGAAGATGGGGGGAAGGAACCGAACGGGTGGGAGGGGACCAGCAGGGGTGAGGATAGCAGCAGCGGCATAGCAGTCGTGGAGGCACCGCCAAGCAATGTTTGTTGCGCCGCGGGTGACTGCCTGACCTGGTGTCACTGCCCGCATGTGCGCGCTGCTGCTGCAGGTGCGGTGCGGCATCCACAGCGGCGTGGAGGAGGAGGCGGAACTCAACCGCGCCCACCCCTCGGGCCGCACCCGCTACAGCGGCCCCATCCTGCTGTACGCCAAGGGTAAGTGCGCGGGCCTCCCTGCTACCGTGCTGCGGGTCTCGCGCGCTGCCCGCCCCGCCCCACGCATGCTCGTGGCACCGTGGCACCTGTGCGCCGGCCCTGGTTTACGGTACCTTGGGCTGGCATTCACAACCCCCCGCCTTCACCTCTTAGCAGCTAATCATGAATGCCACTGCGCTCCTGGCCCTTCCCCCCTCCCCCTCCCCCTGTCATCATCATCATCATCATCATCATCATCATCATCATCATCATCATCATCATCATCATCATCATCATCATCATCATCATCATCATCATCATCATCATCATCATCATCATCTCGTCTTACTTCGTTCATGCATGTGACCCCCTCCCCCTCCGCAGCCGTGTCCGACGCGGCGCACGGCGGCATGGTGTTTGCCTCGCGGCACGCGGTGCGGCTGTGCGACAAGAACCTGCTGGCGGGCGGCGACGTGGTGCTGTGGCGCCTGGGTGACTACATCCTGGGCGCGCCCAAGTGAGTGCGGCGCGGGGCGGGGGTGGGGTAGTTGCTTCCGATGCCCAACGCGGGGGAGGGGGGAGGCATGTGAATACCAGCCCAATCTAAACCAAGCTGAACTAGACAAGGGACCGGCAAATGCAATTGCAGCAATACAGAGCAGGATGATGGGGGGTGGCAAGGGTGCAGCGTGGGCCGCAGCAATGTGGAACGAGGCACCTAGGCACCGTACGGCCGCACAAGCAACGCGCCCGTGGCCGCCTGGCCTCCGCCACGCACCCGGCCACGCCCGTTCACATGTGCGGCTACCCGTACGGCTACACATCGCTTACACATCTTTGCAACCCCCCGCCCCCACCACACACACACACACACAGGCTGCCCGCCACGCTGTACCAGTTGCACAGCACGGCGCTGGTGCTGCGGGCGGCGCTGCAGCGGCCGCTCACCCGCACCTTCATGCCGCTGGGGATGGGTAAGCGCGCGCCGGCGGTGTGGCGCCCTCCCTAGCTGCCGCCCCCCCCCCTAGCTGCACCTCCCCAACTGCCCATGCGCGCTGCACGCCTGCACGCCCAACCAGCAGCCACCGCGCAAGCTGTTCAGTGGCCTCCTCCTTGCCTGCGCCCCCACACCCCACGCTTCTGTTTCCTCACGGGATTGGTTCACAGTAACCCCCACACCCCACCCGCCTGCGCCCCCACGCCCCGCCCGCCGGCCCCTGCGGCCCCACATCCCCCACACACCACCCAGAGAAAACTACCCCCACACACCACCCGGCCCGCCCGCCCCCCTGCCCCCTGTGCAGGCCTGCTGGACGCGCCGCTGGTGATGGTGGGCGTGGGGCTGGTGCGCATCTCCTCGCTGTGGCTGCTGCAGGGCGCCGACCCGCGCGTCAGCCTGGAGGCGGCCTGCGTGTTCCAGGTGCGGGGGTTGGGCGGGGTGGCGGGGGCTATGGGCGGGGCCGGTATGGGCGGTGGCGGGGCCGGGCGGGGACTGCCAGGCTCAGGTGCGGTGGCGGTAACAACATTTGTGCCCTAACCCCACCACCATCACCTCCGCCTCGTCACGCTCACCACCCTGACCTCACCCCACCCCCACCCCCTCTACGCCACTACACTTCTGTGTACCATCTTTGCAACCCCCATGCCCACCACCCGCCACCTCACTGCCAGGCGCTGTGCTACCAGTACGCGCGCCACCACCGCGGCTACCTCGCGCAGCTGGGCGGCGGCCGCGCGCTGGCCGTCTTCCCCAACGCCTACCTGGCGGCGCTGTGGGCCGCCGCCGTGCACACGCGCATGCTGCGGCACGCCTGGAGCCGGCGGCTGCTGGCCACCCCCACCTGCGAGCCGCTGTGGCTGCCGCCGGCCGCGGCCGCCACCGGCATGGGCGGCGCCGCCGGCGCCGCCGGCGCCGGCGGAGGTGCCGGCGGCGGCGGAAGCGGCGGCGGAAGCATCAGTGGCGGCGGCGGCGCGGAGGCGGCGGTGCTGGTGGAGCGCGGGCCGCGTGTGAAGGGCGTGGTGCATTGGGGCTCCGCCGCCGCCATACTCAACAGCCTCACGGGCGTGCTGGCGTACGAGGGGCCAGGTGCGTGCGGGGCGGCGCACGTGTGCGCGTGTGTGAACGGGGAGCAAGCAATGCATGTGCGTCTGTGTGTATGTGCACGCCGGGAGCGCGCGTCCTGCCGTGCGAAGGCGCGGTCGCGCCGCGCGCAGTTGCGGCCGCGTGCCCGTGCCGCGGGCGGGCGGAAGGCCTGCCTGGCTGCCTGGCTGCACGCGGCGCCCCCCAATTGGGCAGGGCCTATAGCTCTTTAGCTCGGGCACTCACAAGCCACCCCCGTGCTCGCAACCCCCAATCTGGGCTGGTGCTCACAACTCCCTCCCTCCCTCCCTCCCTCCTCGCCTGCCCGCTGCCCTTCGGCCGCCCGCAGTGGTGGACCAGCTGATGCGGCTGCTGACCGCCCTGCGCCCCAACGCGGTGGTGGCCACGCAGGAGGCCGCCGCCTCGCTGCGCCGCTACCTGCCGCCCGGCTACGCAGGCCCCGGCGGCAGCGGTGGCAGCAACAACGCGCCCGGCGGCGGCTCCGGCGCCGCCGGCGGCGGCGGCTCCGGCGCCGCCGGCGGCGGCGGCTCCGGCACGACGGGCGGCGGCAGCGCAGGCATCACGCCGCCGGGCACCGCCGGGCAGCACCAGTGGCCGGGCGGCGGCGGTGGCGGCGGCGGCGGGCGGCGGACCACCGGCACCAGCGGCGGCATGGGCGAGGTGCTGGGCGATGGCGTGGCCGGCGGCGGCAGCGGCTGGCCGCCCTACGGCGAGCGCGGCAGCGGCACGGGCCTGGAGGGCGGCGGCCACGGCAGCGGCGGCGCTGTGCGCGACTCCGTGGCGTCGCTGCGCGCGCACCTGCAGGCGGGCAGCGCGCTCCCCTACCTCCACCACCACCCCGCGCCCGCGCTCACCCCCAGCGGGCGCTTCCTGCCGGCGCCGCAGCACGCCGCGCCCGCGCACGGCCCGCCGTCGCAGTCGCAGCCGCTGGGGCCGGCGATGCAGGGCGGCCTGGCCGCGGCGGCGGCGGCGGCGGCGGTGGCGGCGGCGGGCCGCGCGCGGCAGCTGCGCGCGCGGTCCTCGGTGGACCTGCTGCCGGGCCCTGGCCACGAGCCGATGGCGAACCAACAGCAACGGCAGCAGGCGCAGGCGCAGGCGCAGCTGCGGTCACAGCCGCACGCGGCGCTGCGGCCCGCCAGCGCCACCGCGCCCAGCATGCGCGCGCCCGCACTCCTGACGCCTGCCAGCGGCCCCGTCGGCGGCGGCGCCGCGGCAGCGGCGGGCCTGGCGGCAGGGCCTCAGGGCCAACGGCTGGCGGCGGGGCAGTCCCCGTCGGCGGCCTCGCCGGCGGCGCGCACGCTGCGCATGACCAGTGCAGCGGGGCCGACGCCTGCGCTCTACCCGCTGCCCGACAACGACGACGGCAACGGCAACGGTGACGGCGGCGGCGACGGTGACGGCAGCGGCGAGTACGCGGTCGTGAACGCGTCCCAGAACCTGTCCTCGCCCTTCACACAGGCGGCGGCGATGGCGCGCCAGCCGTACAGCAGCAGCAGCAGCAGTACCCACCGCCGTACGGAGGCGGCCATGGTCCCCACCGGCACGGTGCCGCGCGCGCGGCGCTCGGCGAACGCGGCAGCGGGTGGAGGTGGCGAGGCGGCCGGGAGCGGCGCCGCGGCGGCTGCCGGCGACAGCCAGGGTGGCGCCGGCGGCGGCGCTGCCGCCAGGGCCACCAGGCCGCCCAGCGACCGCACCTCGCTGCTGCTGCTCCTAGGCAATGATGACGATCAGCGCGGCAGTGCAGGCGGCGGCGCCGGAGCCGGCGCCGCCATCTCGCCGGCGCTGGCTGGCCCAAGCGGTGCTAGCGACCCAGCCGGCGCCGCGCCCGGGCTGCTGTCGTCTGTGCTAGGCGCCGAGTTCCCGTTCAACATGTCCTCGGCGGCGGGAGCGCACGCCGCCGGCGCCGACGCGCTGCGGCCGTCGTACGCCGCCGCCGCGAACGGCGGCAGCGCGCTCTTCGCGACGCCGCTGCTGTCACAGACGTCGGCCGGCGCGGCTGGCGGCGGGGTTGGCGGCTGCGGCGGCGGCGCGATCCGGCTGCTGGGCTGGATGGATTCCACGGCGCCGCCGTCGAAGGCGGCAGGGCAGGAGCACGTGCAGCAGGAGCAGCTGCAGGAGCAGGATCGCGGCGACGCGGGGCTGCTGCAGGCCGGAGGGGGCGCTGGAGGGGGCAGCCGCAATGCAGGGGAGCCGGGTGCCGGCGCCAGCGGTGTGCAGGCCGTGGCTGTGGATGTGGACACGGTCGCTGCCGTCGAGGCTGCCCAGACGCGGGGGCCACAAGATGGCAGCGGCAGCAGCCAATACGATGCGGTCAGGCCGGACGGCGGCCCCAGCGAGCAGGCGACCGCAACGGAAGCAGCAGCAGCGGCTGCGGCGCGTGAAGCCAGCGCCGAGCTGGGGAGCTGGCAGCAGCAACTGGCGCGCCTGCAGCAGCAGCAGCAGCGGCAGCACGCGCAAGCTCACATGGCGGCGCAGCAGCACCACCACCACCAGCAGCAGCAGCAGCAGGGCGGAGCCGCGAGGCACACGCGTGGGGATGGGGTGTCGCGTTCCGCCGCCTCCTTCACGTACGGGCAGCGGTACGGCTCGGGCGCGGGCCGGCCCCGGCTGCAGGACCTGCTCGCGGTCAGTGTGGCCGCAGGCGCAGGCGCAGGCGCGGCCGCGGGCGGCGCCGACGGCGCCGCCGGCGCGGCCTGCCCGACAATGGCCGAGGGCGCAACAGCAGCAGCGGCAGGCAGCAACCACGCCCCGATAGCAGCGGTAGCAGCGGCTGCGGTCATGCAGCAGCAGCTGCAGCAATCGGCGCAAAGCGCGGCCGGGCGGCAGGAGTCGCCAGCTGTAGCAGAGGCTCGGGCGGCTGGGTATACGGTCACGGACGGCGGCAGCAGCGACGATGATGACAGCCCTGCTGCCACCAACACAACAGCAGCAGCAGCAGCAGCAGCAGTGGCGGAGGCACCGCGCCAGACGTCTACGCCGCGCAGCGCTGCCGTCTCCCCGGGCAGCGGCGCGGCACGGCCGCCGCGCACGCCGCAGAGCCGGCCCAGCGCCCAAACGCAGCCGCCGCAGTACCAGCTGCCGCCGGCCTCGTCGCCCGGTCGCGCCGCTGCCGGCGCTGCTGCTGGCGGCGCCGGCGCCACGGACCAAGTCAGCGGCCTTGTCCGCGGCCCCAGCCGCCTCACCCGCTCCTTCACCTGCACCACCTACCGCCGCTCCCCGCTCGCCGTCGCCTCCGGCGCCGCCGACCAGCAGCAGCAGCAGCAGCCGCTCGAGCCCGAGATCTCCAGCGGCGCTGGTGGCGGCGGCTCGTCTGCGAGCTCGCGCCCTAGCTCGGACAAGGGCCAACACCACCTCCAGCTGTCGGCCAGCAGTCGACGTGGCTCTGGGCTGTGGCAGGTCTCATACGCCGCCGCCGCCGCCGCCGATTCAGCCGCCGGCTCCGCCGCCGCCGCCGTGGCGGACGCCGAAGACGCCGCCGGGCCGCTGCCTCCCGGGCGGCAGCCCGGCGCGCCGGCGCAGCCGCACTGGGCCGCGCGGCTGGGGCTGCCCTCCGGGCTGTCCAGCGGCGCCGTCAGCGGCGGCAACAGCACCGGCGGCGCCGCCGTCGGCACCGGCAACAGCACCGGCGGGCACGACAGCAGGGAGCTGCTGCGCGGCAGCACAGTTATGTCGCTGGCCACCAGTATCTCGTTCACGTCCGGGGCGCAGCGGCGCGGCTCCGGCGGCGCCGCCGGCCTGCTGGCCGCGGACGCCTCCGGCCTGCCTTCGCCGCTCAGCCCGCGCGGCCCGCCGCGCGACAGCGGCGCCGCCCCAGGCGGCGGCATCACCGGCAGCGGCGAGGACGCCAGCGGAGCTGAGGCAGCCGGGCGACTGCACAGCGGCGGCGGCGGCGGTGGTGTTGCGTCGCTTGGCGTCGTCTTGGGCGGCGGCGGTGGCAGGACCTCGGCGGCGGTGGCGGCCACTGCGTCGCCACCGATCCCGGTGCCGCGCCGGCACGGCCCCGTGACGCTGCAGCCGCACGGGCTGGCGGCGCCGGTGGCGGCGGCGGCGCCGGTGCCGTGGCAGTCCGCCAGCAGCAGCAGCCCCTTGGGCATCGAGTCCTTGGCGGCCTCGACTGCCGGTGGGGGCGTTAGTGGGGGCGGCGGAGGCAAAGGCGGAGGCATCACTGTCCCCAGCGCCGGCGCCAGCGCGCAGCTGCAGCTGCCGGGCCCGTTCCCCAGCGAGCACAGCGGCGGCGGCGCCGGTGCCCTGACTGCGGCGGCGGCTGCCCATGCGATCGGCGCCAGTTCCTACACCTCGGGCTCGCTCCCTGTGTCGCGGCTGCTGCTGGAGGAGCCGCAGCAGCAGTCGCCCAACTCGGCCCTGGGCCTCGGCGACAGCCGCGCCGGCGGCGGCGGCGGCACGCCGGCGGCGCCGTCGCACACCGGCAGCCTGCTGACGCGGCTGCGCCTGGGCCTGGGCCTGGGCGGCGCGCTGTCGCGGCCGCGGTCGCGCGGCCTTGACGCACAGGCGGCGGCGGCGGCGCTGGCCGCCGGCAGCGACGCCGCCTCCTCGGGCGGCGCCGGCGGCGCCGCGGAGCAGCAGCTCAGCTCGATGGACCTGCGCGCGTCGGCGATCGGCTCGGGGTCCGCGGCGGCGGTGGCGGCGGCGGCGGCGGCGGCGCTGGGGCACGGCCTGGGCAGCATGCAATCGCCGCCGCCGCCGCCGCTCAGCACAGCCAGCGCCAGCAGCGCCTGCACCGCGCCCTCGCTGCGGGGGGGCCGCGGCGGCGGGCTGATGCCGGGCACGGGCGAGAAGCTGCCGACGCTGCCGGAGGCCGGCGGCCCCTCGCAGCCGCACATGCTGCAGGAGTTCGTGCACCTGCAGCTGCGGCTGGTGCCCATGCACCTCAATGGCGGCGGCACCGGGGGCCCTGCTGGCAGCGGCCTGGGTGGCGGCGGCGGCGGCGGCACCGGCACCGGCAGCAACAAGAGCAGCCGGAAAGCGGCCGGCAGCGGCACCGGCAGCGTTGCGAGCTCCACAGCCCTGACAGCCAAGGGGATGACAGACTCGGTGTCGGCGCAGCCGGAGCCGCTGGCAGCCGCCTCAGCCCCGACCACTGCCGAGCAGGTGCCGGTAGCGCCGCTGTCGCAGTCGGGCCTGGTGGAGCGGGCGCCGTCGTCGCTGGCGCGGCGGCCGTCCATGCGGCAGCTGATGCAGTCGCAGCAGCTGCAGGTGCTGCACCAGCAGCTGCAGCAGCAGCAACAGCAGCAGCAGGGCTCGGCGGCGGCGGCGGCGCTGGCGGCGGCGGCGCACGCGCGCAGCCGCCAGGGCGTGCCGCAGCACGGCTCCGGCCGGTCGTCGCAGTGTAGCGCTGTGTACCGTGTGGAGCTGGTCGGCGCGGCGCAGCCTCACCAGCCGCGGCCGCAGACCCCGGGGCGCCGCTACAGCACGCAGCGCGGCCTCAGCGCCGGCCGCTTCACGCCGGCGGGCCTCACCTCGCCGCAGGCGCAGTCGCTGTACGGCAGCCAAGCGCAGCCGCCGCCGCCGCCGCCGCCGCCGCCGCCGCCGGCGGCGGCGACCCACTCGGCGGACATCCCGGGCGCCGCAGGCATCAGCGGCACCCCGTTTGCGGCTGGCGGCCCCGCCGCGGCCGCCGCCGCCTTCGGCAGCACCCCGCCACAGCAGCCCCCGCAGCAGCCGCAGCTACAGCAGCAGCCGGGCTCCAGCATGCTACTGCCGCTGCCCAGCACGGCGGGCAACACCGCCGGCGCCGCGGTATCGTCCACACTGGTGGGCCAGAGCAGCGGTATCGACCTGGGCGTCGGCGGTGATTTGTCCACCACCAACACCCTTACCAGCGGGCCGGGCGGCGGCGCCACCGGCGCCAGCTCGCTGCGCGTGATCGCGTCGCCGCTGCCGCCGCCGTCGCCGCGCGCGCCGGCCCTGCCCGACCCAGTGGCGGCGGCGCTGGGGCCCATAGCCAACGCACACCCCGACATCGGCCCGCCGGCCGGCGCCCCGCCGCCGCCAGGCGCCCCGCCGCCGGGCGCGCTGCCCGCGGCGCCGACGACGGCGGAGTATCTGGCAGCGACGGTGACGCCGACCATGACGCTGACGTCGCCGCTGCCGCAGCCCGCCTCCCTCCGCATCGCGCAGCTGCCGCCGCCGCAGCCCGCCGCGCTGTCTCCCATGCCGCCGGGCGCGGCTGGGGTGGACGAGGATGACGGGATGGTGTTTGAGTACCTGTCGGGCTTTGCGGAGCTGTCGGATCCGGATCTGGCGGCGCTGTGGATGACGCGGGTGGACCGGTGCCTGCTGCAGGACCGCCGGCCCGCACACATCCTGGAGGTGGGGAGGGAGGGGCGGGAGGGAGGGGCGGGAGGGAGGGGGCGGGGAGGGAGGGGCGGGAGGGAGGGGCGGGAGGGAGGGGCGGGAGGGAGGGGCGGGCTGGGCGTGTACGCGTGGGCCCCGTGTGCATGTGTGTTTGTGTATTGGAGGAGGGGGGCTGCTGGAGGGGGCACCGTCGTGCCGGCTCGCGTGGACCCGCGTGGCCTTGGCTTGCATGCCGCTGCCCCCGCGCCGCATGTCGTGTGCGCACGCTCTCGCATCGCGTCGCGTGTCGCTTTGGCTGCGCGCTCCCCATCCTCACCTTGACCTCCGCGCCCCGACCACCACGCGCCTCTGTCTGTGTGCCTCTCATTGCTGCCTCCTGCAGCTGCGGGCCAAGCTGGAGACGCTGGAGGCGCACGCGCAGGTCTTCGACCGCGACGCGTTCCTGTTCTAGCTGGTTACGGCTTGTTGCTGCGGGCTGGCGAGCTGAGAAACGCGGTCGGCCACCTTGCCCGGACTGAACACGGCTGCTCGTGCACCTTGGGAGCAGGCACTGGCCGGAGTTACTGTGGTGGGAGCGTGTGCCGCGTGGTGCTTCACCGGTGCACTGTCCCCCATGAGCATCGTAGGCGTGGCGCTGTTTCGCTTGCTTTATTATCGCGAATATAGGGCGAGCGCGTCTTGTGCATACGCACATGCACACAGCATCGGGCCATTCGCGACGAGCATGCCCCGCACCGGGTGCCATCGTATGCACGGAGCGCTGCGAGCCGAGATGCTGCAGGCGCGATCCAAGGCATGAAGAATTATTAGCACTCGGTGCTCTCGTCACTGCATCAGAGGCATGGACGTGCGGTGTTGGATGAAGACGCGCGATCGGCCGCTAGGTTTCAGCCGCGGCGCATAATACCCGTGCGCGCGCGCAGGGTGCCGCTGTGGCGGCCGCCTGCAGTGTATTGACGCGCTGCGCTGTTTTGGATTGTGGGATTTGCTCTTGGTTTGCTGGCCATTGATGACTGATGAGTGAAAGTACCATCCTGAAACATGATCATTGTTCATTGAAGGGGTGAGGGAGACGAGGGGCTAAGTGGCTCGAGAGGTGCATCACGGCTGATCATCAGTTTTGAATGCAGGTGCCGCATGGCGGACATGGATGGATTGCGAATTAGCTTTTGCAGAACCGGGGCGTCGTGCTTTCTGGGTGGTGGAGAGGGAAGGCGACGGCGGCAGGCGTCACTGCGCCGTGGCTGCACACGGAGGGGCTGGGTTGCGCCTGTAGTATGGCTGTGCATGAGGCGGCGCGTTGCGCCGCCGTTGCTGGAGGGCCGGGGACAGCGCACGCCGCGTTCCGGCAGTCGGTGGTGAGAGGGATGTGGCGCTTGCCGCAAGGGGTGTGAGCCGCAAGCCGGGGCGCGCCGCTGCTGGCTGCTGCGCATTGTTGCGCGTCGACTGCTGCGTGGTGGCGGGTGGTGCATGTGTGCGCGTGTGTTGCGTACTGGGAAGCTTGGCGTGATCATGGGAAGTAGGAAGGACACGGGACTGCGTACGGGCGGCACGTACGTGTGGTGCCTGGGTCGTCGTGACTCGTCGGCCATCTGTTACGGCGTTCTGGCTGTCAGGAATGGGCATGACGGGCGGAGAGGTCCTAGGAATTGCTGGTGCTGTGACTGAGCGGGGCAGTGAGAGCGTGCGAGCAGAAGGGAAGGGAAGAGCGGCTGTCACAGCAGCGCCCGGCTCCAGAGTTGGCAAGATGGGCTGTGCAGTCTGTAGGGTCAGTCTGTGTATGTGGGTCACCCACCGGATGTGTCGCCCGCCTAACCTTTGAAAGTTTAAGAGCATCCGCATCTACAGTGAGGCCAGCCACCCTGCTGCCGCCCCTGCCCCCATGCCTCATCAATGGTCCCACCGCAGCTTTGAAAGATACGTGGCATACAGCTGGCTTTGCCTCCACAAGATAACACCCACTCCCCAAGCCGCGCAAGCGCGGCGCTGTTCGCCAGCCCAGGGGTTGAAGGTGGGCACGCCGGGGTAAGGCGGGCGGGTTGCCGCCGTGGTGCCAAGCGTTGTGCGCACGCCGCACGGGCACGGGCTTGGCCCCGACTGGGGCAGGATGTCCAGGAGCCAGCACCCCTGCGCATCGAACCCCTGCGCGCCGCCGCCTGCACCCGCACACCCGCACACCCGCACACCCGCACACCCGCACACCCGCACACCCGCGCCCAAACTACTTCGACCAGCACGTCCAGTCCTCCACCCACGCCTGCCCGCACCGCCTGCCCGCACCCCTACCGCGCGCAGCACCCAAAATTCGCCCACACACGTTGAGCGCGTCAAGGCCGCCGCGTGGAGGGTACGGGTTCAGGCAGGCCTTAGTCCCGCGCACATGCCGGCAAGTGGCGCCGCAACGATTCGCCGGCCACACCCTGCCTCCTCGCTCAGCGGGGCATGTACGCCACCGCCGTAGCTGAACGCGCTGCCATCTGCCGGCCCAGGCTGTCACCGTGTCCGTTGGCGGTGCTGACAAGCACCGGTTCGGCTGCCAACCACGATGCCAACCCACTCCATGCAAAATTGCAAACAATGATCCAAATGGTGCAGTGTGTTGCCGCAAGCCCCTGTCGACCCCCACAGCTAGCGCTCGCTGGCATGCCCTTTGCTTCCGTGACCCTGCGCATTGTTTCCGTGACCGTGCGCATACAACCCCAACAGTGCGCAGGTCAACCTCTCCTGTGCTCGATGGATACATGTCGGCGCTCGGGCGGGGCCACTGCTCAATCCGCAGCGCCTCCTTGGGCCAAGGCGGCCGCGTCGGCACGCGTGTGCTTGAATGTGTGCCTGGAAGCTGTCGACGCGGCGCCGCACGTGCCGAGGGCTCACGGCAGGGCCGACGGCAGATGGATGCCATGGCCGACGGACGTTTCGGGCCATCCACATCGCCCAACTGGTGCCTGTGCAAGGTCGGTTGGGGCCGGTGATTCTGCGGACCCAGGCATACACAGGCTCGGGCACCACACAGACCCAGACAGCCCTGGACCCCAGGCCTGGACCCCTGCTGGTGAGGCTCCGCCCCTCTGCCGCTGCGTCCACACGGGGCTGCTCGTGGGGTCGCGGCTGCCAGTCCGGCCAGGACTGTGGGTGCAGTTGCCGGGGCGCCGTAATCACATTCTCATAACATGCCTGCCTGCGCGAGCCGAGAGGCAGGCACTGAAGCCCTACAAGCAGCATGCATCGTATGGGCATCCACCCAACCAGCCGCGACAACAGCCCTATGCCAGGCCTAAGCGCGGCCGTCTGGCACACCGCTGACGCCGTGGCCTTTGGGTTCAGTCAACACACATCCTCATCAAGCCGCCGCCAGCTGCGACTTTGGTGGCTTTCACTGCGCCGATTTTGTGGAGTCTGGGCGCGAGGGCGGGGCCGCGTCTGTTGGCGCCAACCGCGCGCAGCCGCAGCACGCGAAGCGCCGCGCGGGCCGCCCAAGCCGCAGCAGGCCGCAGCGGCCGCGCGCCCGCCCTCGCGCCCAGCTTCCACGGGTTTCACCCCGCAAGATTGCCCAAAGCGGGCGTCCGTGCCGTGCCCATAGCTTTGGCCGGGATGGGCTTCAGCTGCGGGCGCTACCGCGGGTACGTGAAGCCCCACCCCAAATCTGCTCCGCAGCCGCCCCAAGCTTGTCGTACCTGCTTGGGCTGGAGCTGGAAGAGGAGGTCACCACTTCACCGAGTCACCACTTCGCTGGTCGTCGGTCGCATTGAGCGACACTCGCACTGCCGCCAAGCGCAGCGAAGACACCGCTACCACTAAAAGTCCATAGATACTCGTGTTTCCTCCTAAAGCGCTGCAGCCGCGGTCATTGCTAGTCATCTGGCGCGGCGCGACTCGGGGCCAATTGCATCAGTTAGATTTTGTATGAGCACATGACAGTCGTGCAAGCAGTAAAATTGCACACTAGGTCCGATTGCTCGAGTGGCGTGGAAAAAGGGTTGTTTTGCCGCGTCGAGTGTTCGCTGTCAGGATTAGCCTGCCTGTATGTCATTTTAGAACAAGTGTACACTGTATGTAAATACGCGGGCTGAGATCCACGAAATTCCGCGCCCTTGGCGCTGCACTTTTCGCGATGTGGGCACGTTGGCTCAGCCGAAGAGGGCTTGTTCGGTGCCGTTCGCCTGCACATTTCCATTCGCGTGCTCACTACACGAGCATTTACCCGCTCACACCAACGCTTAAGGCCCTTGTCACGTTCCGGTCGCGACAAACAACCTAAAATGGTGTCCCTGGGCCTTGAGACGGTGCTGGCGGGTACGCCCTCCAACATCTGCAAGACCAAGGTGGGTCAAGCTTGCGTGCTTGCGTGTTTTGGGTCCGCAGACCGTCCCAAACTTGCGCCCGGATTGAGGTCGGCCGTCGCCCGCGCAGGTGGTCTGCACGCTGGGCCCCAAGTCCCGCAGCGTGGAGGTGCTGGAGGAGCTGCTGCGCGCTGGCATGAGCGTCGCGCGCTTCAACTTTTCTCACGGCTCGCACGACTATCACCAGGTGCGCCACTTTGCGGGGCGGCGGGCGTTGCGCACGCAGGCGTTGGCACCGTGCACGCCGCAGGTTTTGATTATGATTGCTTCACTGTCACTGAATTGCGCGGCTTCGGCCCTCGCAGGAGACCCTGGACAACCTTCGCCAGGCGATGGCCAACACCAAGGTCATGTGCGCGGCGATGCTGGATACCAAGGTGCGAAACCGAGAGCTTTGCCGCGTCGAAGTTATGCATGCTCACAAAATGCGTCTTTTGCGCGTGCAGGGTCCTGAGATCCGCACCGGCACGCTGAAGGACGGCAAGCCTGTGCAGCTGACCGCCGGCCAGGAGGTGACCATCACCACCGACTACGCCCTGGCCGGCGATGAGAACACCATTGCCATGAGGTGCGTGGCCGCTGAGGGAGGAGGGCAAAGGGGGAAGAGCCGGGGCGGCGGGCCGCGGGTTCCGCACGCGGATTCGTTGGGCGGGAACGCGGGTGCAGGCGTTACGACAGCCCGGGCTGAGAGTGCGAGGTGCGCGCACACGGTCCTGCGTTGCGGCACAAGCAGGTCCTGGCACGAGCGGAATCCCCTCATGCGCTGCGACGAATTGCGTATAGTTCTGAAATGCTGACGTGCTAAAAATGCATCCAATTCCAAATCCACCTCAACGGCCTGCAGCTACAAGAAGCTGGCCCAGGACGTGAAGCCCGGCTCCCAGATCCTGTGCGCGGACGGCAGCATCGTGCTGGTGCGTGGGAGCGCGGACACGCAGTCGAGGGGGATCAAGGGGGATAAGAGTGGGAGGATAAGGGTGGGGGGATCAAGGGGAGAGGGGTGGGGATGGGCTAGCCGCCCATGTGGAGGCGGTCCATGACGGGGGAGGGCACACTCGAGTCAGCCTGGATCGGGGGTGCACAGCGGCGGCTCGGTTAATGATAGGACGTGGCGTGGCGGCTGCCGAGCGATTGAAGCAGGCCGCCGTACTGCATACGCTTCAGCAGCAGCAGCAGTAGCAAGGCGCCGCCGGAGGTGGGGCATCCAGCTGCAGCGGCTTGCGAGGTGTGCGCCGCGCGTGCGCGAGCACAACGGCAGCAGCAGTGGCGGCAGGCCGCATGCTTGGAGCGTCACGTCAGTGGCAGCTGCGCCAGGCGGTCGGCCGGGACTCACCTAGTGCGCTCGGGCAGCAGCTGGGGTCGGCAGCAGCTGGGGTCGGCAGCAGCTGGGGTCGGCAGCAGCTGGGGTCGGCAGCAAGTACCGGCGAGTACCGCAGCCTGGGGTTGAGCCGCCCCACTCAAGACCCAGTTGCAGTGGTGCGCAGGCAGATCGCCCGGCCTTTGCGGGCGCACGCACATCGGGCAGGCAGCTGGATTGCAGTGGCGAAGCGGGAAGGGCACAGGCAGTGGCAGCGGATGAAGAACCCGGCCAGCCGGGGAGCCGGGGCTGGCCGGCGCGCCGCGCCGCCGCCCCGCAGCCGAGCAGGCGGCTGGCCGCACTGTCGGCACGGCGCGGCGTGTGTGGCGCCGTGCGTGCTGGAGCTGGCGCGCTTTCGGCCGAGCGGCTTGCATCCTCCACCGCGATGGGTGACGCGCGGCCTTTGCAGGGCAGCGCAAGTCCCGGTAGCCAATGGCCATCAGGGCCCGCCCAGCGGCCGGTGTTGCTCACAGCAGCTTGGGGTGCGGGGCACTACACAGGTGCAACCGCAGCATCAGCGGCAGCAGCAGCGGCAGCAGTGGCTTGCCACGTCAGCGTGACGCAGCCAGTGGGCCAGTGGCCTCCCGCCCCAACCACACACCGAGCCCCATCAACCCCCATTCGCTGGCGGACGCTCACCTTGTTCTGTTTGTTTGGTCGCCCCCCTACAGGAGGTGGTCTCCACCGACCCCGCCGCCGGCACCGTTCGCGCCCGCTGCATGAACAGCGCCATGCTGGGGTGAGGCGCGGCGGCAGCTAGGGGGGCACACGGGTGACACGCACGTTGCGGCTGTTAGGAGGGGACTGGTGCACGCACGCCCGTGTGGTCGGGAGCGGGCGTACAGCGGGTCAGCCAGGAGGGCGGGCGACGTCTACGGGCGGCTCTGCGTGGGCGGGTCGGGGACGTGCTGCGGTCAGGCTCCACGTTTTCGCCAGCGCCTCCGGCTGTCCGAGCTTCCGCCGTGACAACCGTGCCTTCATTACCACCCTGCTCACCTGGCCTCCTCTGCCGCCGCCCTGCCCACCCCTTGCAGCGAGCGCAAGAACGTGAACCTGCCGGGTGTGGTGGTGGACCTGCCCACGCTGACGGACAAGGACGTGGACGACCTGATCAACTGGGCGCTGCCCAACGACATCGACTTCATCGCCGCCTCCTTTGTGCGCAAGGGCTCCGACATCGACATCATCCGCCAGGTGCGGATGCGCGGGGGACGGGGGTGGGGAGTGGATGGGGTTCGGGCTGGGTGGGGGTGAGCGCCGGGGAGACTTGCGCCCGTGCGTGCTCGGCAGGGTTTGGAAGGCTTACTTCCACGCTGCGGCTGACGCTCCTGTTCCCGCCCTGTTCCCGCAAATGTTGTTGCTGACTTGTGTTGGACAACACACGGAAACCAAACCCGCCGACTTGTGTGTGTCACACCGCTTGGCGGCGCCAGGTGCTTGGCGAGCGCGGCAAGTCCATCAAGATCATCTCCAAGGTGGAGAACCAGGAGGGCATCCAGAACTTTGACGACATCCTGGCCAAGACGGACTCGGTCATGGTGGCGCGCGGCGACCTGGGCATGGAGATCCCCACCGAGAAGATCTTCCTGGCGCAGAAGATGATGATCCAGAAGTGCAACTACGCCGGTGCGTGCGTGTCGACGGGGGGCGTGGGGCGGGCGTGGGGCGGGGCGTTGTGTCAGGGACGTGTGCACAGATGGGGCGTGCCGTGCCATGGGGCTAAGCGCGCGGATGTTGCACCGCGCACCGCAGTCCGGAGCTTGTCCGTGCGTTGCTTACGGCAACTTTGACCGGCTTTGTTTCCACGTGGCACCGACACCTGCTGAGCCCTTCCGCCCACCCACCCACCCCAACCCTCCACACCCTCCACATACGCAGGCAAGCCCGTCATCACCGCCACGCAGATGCTGGAATCCATGATCAAGAACCCGCGCCCCACCCGCGCCGAGGCGACGGACGTGGCCAACGCCGTGCTGGACGGCACCGACTGCGTCATGCTCTCGGGCGAGACCGCCGCCGGCAACTTCCCGGTGGAGGCCGTCAAGGTGGGTGGCTGCGGGCGTGGAGAGGCGCGCGGTGGCGCACGTGAAACTAATCAGTACCACTATCGCCTGCACATGTGTGTGAAAGGCAGCTTGCCCTGTGCGCTGTCGCACCCCGCGCCCGGCTCAGCTTCCGCCTCCGCCTTCCCCACGCCCACACTCACACTCACACACACTCACACCTGCACACACCTCACCTGCACACCCCAGGTCATGACCAAGATCTGCCGCGAGGCCGAGGCCTCCCTGGACTACTACGCCATGTTCAAGAACATCCTCAAGCAGGCGAGTGCCGAGTCTGGTCTGGTCTTTTAGCGCCGAGCTGGTGCACCTGCCTACCGTAATAGTCCGCGATAAGCGCATAGCGCTGCCCGTTGCTCGTCGAAGAGGAAAGTGCTGGGCATGTA
This sequence comes from Chlamydomonas incerta, assembly GCA_016834605.1. NCBI lineage: Eukaryota > Viridiplantae > Chlorophyta > Chlorophyceae > Chlamydomonadales > Chlamydomonadaceae > Chlamydomonas > Chlamydomonas incerta. The sequence continues at coordinate 2,088,344 of JAEHOC010000009.1, forward strand.
TGTGTCCAGGCGCCGCCATGGATGCCTGACGCTGTTGCTGCCGCTCGCTGACGCTGGACTGGCCTTGTGACAAACAGGCGCCCATGCCCATGAGCCCTCTGGAGTCGCTGGCCTCGTCCGCCGTGCGCACCGCGCACAAGGTGCACGCCAGCCTGATTGTGGTGCTCACGCGCGAGGGCTCCACCGCCCGCCTGGTGGCCAAGTACCGCCCGCTGGTGCCGGTGCTCACCGTTGCCGTGCCCGTGCTGACCACCGGTGGGTGGTGGTCTGCGGTCCGCGTGTGTTAAAAACAAGCAACAGAACGGACAACAAAGCCCGCCAAACACGCGCGCGCAATGTATACAGATACCTACGCCGGTTACCGAGCTCCGCGTTGTCGATGTTGCCCTCGTTGTCTACCTTTGCATACTTACCCGCATATGATGCCTGTAGTCCCCTACCCGGGCGTTCGGCATTCAGCCTCGTCTCCGCGTCCGCGTGTGTGTGTTGGCTGGGGCGCGGGGGGCGAGACGGCGGGTTTGGTTGGGTTGGTTCGGGTCAACTCCGGGGCTGCGGCGCTTGCTGTAGGTTGAATTTGCCAAGGCGCCGAGCCCTGGGACTGGAAAGGAGATTGGGGGTGCGGGTCCAACCTGCGCCGCGAGCTGCCCGCGCCTGCTGCCTGCCATGCGACTGACACCCGCCCCCGACCCCGACCCCCTGCCGCCTCGGCCCCGGCTGTCGCCGCAGACTCGCTCACCTGGACCTGCAGCGGCGAGGCGCCGGCGCGCCAGTGCCTGGTCACCCGCGGCCTGATCCCGGTGCTGGCGGAGGGCAGCGCGCGCGCCACAGACTCGGACACCACCGATGAGATCCTGGCCGCCGCCATTGAGCACGCCAAGCGCGCGCGCTACTGCGCCAAGGGCGACTCGATTGTGGCGCTGCACCGCATCGGGAACGCGTCCGTCATCAAGATCGTGGACATCAAGTAAATGGGCGCGGTGAGGTGTGTGATCCATCAATCAAGGGTGGCAGATGGCTGCTGTGGCACGGCGGTGGCGCGGCGGTGGCAAGGCGCGCTGGTTGAAAGGCGCGCCGCCGCGCGGACGGTGCCGCGACGGCGGCACCAGGAGCGCTCCAGACGAGGAGCGGCGGGTCGCTGAGAGCACGTGAGGGCGCCATGGAGCGGGCGCATGAACTTGAGTCTGCAGCGCGAGAGGTCGGGGGGTGGGGGAAAGGGGGCGGGGCGCACCAGCCGTGCTTTTTATCCCCCACATGTACAAAACTGTTCTGTTATGTTCGTGCGTGTGTATCGGGATGTGGATGGGCTTACACATCAAAATGGCGCCGGTAAAGAGAGAGAGAGAGAAGACGATGCTGCAAACGAATTCGGACAACTGAGCCCACACGGCGCCCTTTGCCAGGGCTGCCGGCGTTGGCGAGTGCGTTGGCACTGGTGTTGAGAGCGGAGCTGTAGTGTGTGGGCTGTTGGTTTGCTGTGCCAGGCTCAATAGCAACTGCTCTAGCTGCGACGCCGTTCGCACGCGCATTGGAGGAGGAGCTGCAAGTGGGAGGCATCAATGCTTTCGTCCACTGGACATGGTTGGAAGGGGAAGGGGAGGGCGCTGGGCAGGGTGGAGGAGCTGGCCCCCTTTGCCAACAAGAGGCTGCTGGAGTTGGCTGAGGAGAAGGAGGTGATGGACTTGGTTGACAGTGACTAAGCCCTTGATGCGCCCTTGATTGCTGTGCTTCCGTCCGAAGCGGTCCGGCGGTTGTACATTCTGTCTTCGAAGGACCGGCGGCGATCGATGTCGAAGAATGACGGATTGGCACGTGCTTGTCAAGGTTGGCCGAAGCCCTGCATAAAAGCACACACGATTCCCGCAGCTGTGCGCGCATTTTGCGACAAGCTGCGGGTGTGTGTGGGGTAGGCGGTGTGTGTATTCGCTGCGGAGTGGGGTTGCATGGAAGAGCGCGTGCACCGCAGATAGGCACTACTGATGTCGGATGGGAGGCAAGGTGCCAGATGTACAGGAGGTGGGCCTAGCTTAGCTAACCGAATGGTCGTTACAACTTGAATCGGAGGGCTCGAGCGTCGAGAGGCAGTGTACTGTGGGCACGCACGCTGACCCGGACAACTGGTGACGTTGCGGCATGACCGGCCTCGCCGCGGCGCATACTTGACGGACGCCGGCAAATATGTAACTGACGTACCATCACTTCAACTTATCGAACTGCCCGCAACTTGCTGGTGCCGAATAGCAAGTCTCTTGCTGGTGCCGAATAGCAAGTCTTGACGGGAGAATGGGTAGCGTGGTTGCCGTGCGGCGACAAGGGAAGAAATCGGGTCGGGTCAGGCGACGGGTTCGTGCCGAAGTGCGAAACTTGACCTCTGGTGTTTTGATGCGAAACAATCGAACATACCAAATAAAAACTAAATGCACAACGAGAAAGTGTCAAAGGAGCTTTATAAGTGTCAGCAACAAAAAAGCTGACAGAATGTGTTTCGGAGCCGCGTCGCCGCACCTCTCTGACATTCCAAATATTGCTATCTTATCACTGCCATAGATTACAGCGCGTAATGCCCAGCCGCTCGTCACCGTTGAAGCGCGGGAATGGCAGCGGAAAGCGAGGTCAAGACGACTTCGCCCGACGACGACGGGCCTAAAAGTACGGGTGGTGCTGCATGGGCATTGGTGCGGGTAGTGCTGCCTGCTCGGGGGCTGTGCTCTGTGGGCCGCGGGTACACGCCGTTCGCCTCCCGCCCACCTCAGCTGGTATGTCTGAGCTCGCGCCCACGCCCACCTGGCAGGCGTCCTGCTGGCCCGCCAGCTGCAAGTGAGTCGCTACCTGGACCCATGGGGAGCGCCGCAGATAACATGGGTGCACTCGCACCAGATCGTGCGTGGCTTCAAGGTGAGGCGTGGCCGGTGTCCTGAGCACCTGACGCACATCCTTCATAGGTCGCGGCGTCTTGCGGTGCTTTGTCCCGGGGCACCCTTGCTTGGTCGCATAGTTATGATGTCGCACTCATAGCCCCGACCATGGGTGTGCTCTGGACCCGTGTGTGCCCTGGACCCGTCACGACGCCTAAGCGGGATGTGATGATTGCCCGGACAGAAATGGGCCGACAAAGGGGCTGAAAAAATGGGCTGACAATGGGCTGAAAAAACCAGGTGCCCACCCCACGCACCCACCCTCTCCCACCACTCATGGCCTCACCCTTGCTTGCCTCCTGCCCCCCTCCCCCCCCCAGGTCATTCTAAACCTGTATGACATCCTGCCGCCGCGCCTCAACTCCTTCCTGACGGGGTGCGGCCTGGGCGGAGCCTTCCACTCCGGCATAGAGGTGCGGGCACCTGCCGGCACCCACCGCGCCGGTGTGCTGTGTGTGTCTTGCATGGCTGGCATGGCTGCTCACTGGCCGGGCTACGAGTGTCCCGCCTGCCTATGGCTGCGCCCATGCCCATTGGAACCATTGGAACCCCAAACACACCCAGACACCCGGCCCTTGGCTCTTTGGCCGTCGCTTGCCAACATGGCCTCCGCACACCTGCCGATGCCTGGGCCCTGCAGGTGGCCGGCACCGAGTACGCGTTCGGCGGCGCCAGCGGCGAGGACCAGGGCATCATGGCGCTGGCGCGGCCGCTGTTCGTGCTGCGGCGGGAGGCGGAGGAGGTGGTGAAGGCGGGGCAGCGTGAGTGGCGGGCGCGAAGCAGGGCGGCACGCGGGGCAGAGTTGGGGGCTGGGGCGGGGGGGATCTGCCGCGCGGTCGAGCGTGCTCGCGCAGAGGCGGACTGTGGCGCCTGGCATATCCCCGCCGCACACGCACGCGCTCACAGATGACTCCGGCTCTGCGGCCGCGGCGCTGGAGTGGATGCCGGTGCTGCGCTCGCGGGTGGTGGTGGGCTGGTGGCTGGGCAGCCTGGCGGAGCTGGACACGCAGGTGCTGCGGCCGCTGTGGCTGCAGGTGAGGGATGGGGAGATTGGGGGTGGCGGGGATTGGGGGCGCGAGGAGCTAGTGCATTCGCGAACCCAAGCGGGCACGGCGACGAGGAGCAGCCAGCGCCAGTGTGTGCGCACGTGGTGTGTGGGTGCCAGCCTAGTGCCGGCTAAGTGCCCAACCAAGTCGCGCGGTGACGAGCCGCAACCGGCTCTTACAAGTTGCAACCGGTTCATTCCGACGGTGGCTCCAGGCGGCCCCCGCCGTCCTGTGCGCGCGTGGTGCCCACACACACGTACCGCCCACCCTCGTCCGGCCGCCCCCTCGCCCTGCAGGGCAAGTGGGTCGGCCCCGCCTACCGGCTGCTGTCCCGCAACTGCAACCACTTCTCTCGGGCGCTGTGCGGCGCGCTGCTGGCGCACAGCAGCTTCAAGGCCGCGCCCGGCAAGGCCGACCCGCTGCGGATGGTGCCGCGCAAGGTCACGCGCCTCAGCAGCCTGGCGGCGGCGCTGCGCTGCTGCACCAGCCGCATGGACTCGTGAGTGGCCTGCTTGTGTGTTAGAGAGCACAAGGGAAAACGACAACAAGACTGTGCGTGCGGTGCGGCAGGTCGCGACGGAACTTGTGTGTGTGCGTGAGCGCGTGCGCGTGCGCGTGCCGTGCTATTATCAGATTCGCATGTGCGGTTGGTACTCCTGTCGCGCGCTTCGCCATGCGCAGGGCGCTGCTGGAGGTGGTTGCTGCCAGGGCTAAGCTCCATGGGGCTGGCTGCGTTGATTTGGCACGGCGCCGCGCCAGCCTGTGCGCTTCCTTACACCGCCATGTCTGTCCGTCGTGCCTCCTATGTGTTGTTCTCCACGCAGCCCCATGCCGCTGGCTCCCTACGCGCTTAACCTGTTCCAAGGAGAGCCACGCAGCATAGCCGGCGACCTGCCGCCCTGGTTTCGACTGCAGCAGCAGCGACTGGCGGCGGCGGCGGCCGCGGCCGCCGAGGAGGAGGGCGGGAGCAGGACCGAGAATGCGGTTGGGGCGGTCACAGGCGCAAGTGCGCACACACAGGCGGAGCCTGGGCTGGAGCGCCGCAGTGCTGCGGTGAACGCGGCAGCGGCGGCGGCAGAGGCACGCGCGGCGGCGGCGGCGGCCAGGGCCTCGCCCACGAGGCTAGGCGGGGCCAGGGCGGGGGGCGAGGGAGGAAGGCGGACGCCGCCATTCGCGACGCCGGCCAAGCAGACCACATCTGCAGACGCTGCAAGGAGGGCAAGCCGCGACCACCCGACGGCGCCGCAACGTGTGGCGTCCGGGAGCGGACTCCTTACAGCTGCGAGCGCAGGCGTGTCGCCTGGCGAGGGCCCAGCCGAGGCCCCCGGGTTCGTGCCGGAGGTGTGCAGCACGGCACCCTCCGTGACGACCGCCACGGCCTCCGCTTCCGCCTCTACGTCGGACGGTCCCGCGCTGCCCATGCCGCTCGCCGCCCACCTGGGGCTGCTGAAGGCATCTGCTGGACGCGTGGCCGCCGCGGCGGCGGCGGCGGCGCCGGGGCCGGGGCCGCACGGCCCGGCGGCTCGCAGCAGGAGCGGGCGGCGTGTATTCCCCGACCCGGGCTCTACAGCACCGGGCGGAGACGTTGGCGCTGGCACTGGCGCTGGCGATGGTGACGCTGCAGAAGACGAGACTGCGGATGCAGCGGTTGCGGCGGTCATGTCATCGCGGCGAGCGTTGGCGGTGGAGGAGGGCGCTGGCGGAGCTTGGCTGCCTGATCCTGCTGCCGGCTTAGGCGGCGACGTTGCGGTGCGAGCAGAGAGCGGCAGTGCCCAGCGGCTGAGTGTGGGGTTGCTCAAGCAGCACAACGGGCAGAGGCCGGCAAGCGGCAGCGTTGCAGTAGGGTTGGCAGCTGGGGCTGGTGGTGGCAGCGCAGCTGCATCCTCAGCCAGCCGGCCGCCGCCAGGCCCCCAACAGCCGCCGCTGCCGCCCGGACGCGCACCTCTGCCGCCGCTGCGTCAAGCCACAAACAGCCCAGTGAACGCCAATGCAAGCGCGCAAGGCGCCAGCGTCCGCTTGCCATCGCCACAGCCGCCTGACGGCGAGCCTCCTCGTCCCTGGAGCGTCCTTTCGGGCGGCTATGTTGACCTGACATTTGATCGATCAGCCCAGGCCACACCCGAGCCGCCTCCGGGTGTGCCTGCTCCAGACCCCAAGGCTGCGCAGCTGCCGCCTCCCGGCGCCGTAGCAGCTGGCTTGATCTGCGGGAGCCATGGAGCGGCAGGTGGCGCAACTGCTAGTGCTAGCGCCGGCGGCTTGGCAGCGGCGCGCCCCGCAACCGTCAGCGGGTCGGGTGCGTTGGGAAATGGACGCCGCTCGGGACGTCAAACGCCTGTGGGAAGCGCGCCGGGTGCGCCAGGCGCTGAGGCAGGCGCTGGCGGCGCCGCGGGAGCGGCGAGGGCCAGGGCACCCAGCCCGTTGCCGCGCGGCAGCGGCACCGGCACAGCGACCGCCAAGGCGCCGGCGGTAGTCGACGCTGCAGCGGTGGGCGCCGGCGGTGTTGCGGAGGCGGCCCCACCATCATCACCGCCGTCTAGGTGGGGCCGCGTGCGGGTCATGTCACTCATGTGCATTACCCGCATGCATGTGGTCCGTCTGACAGGTTCTGTCTCGTGGCCATGTTTGCTGCGCATGCGCCATGCCGGCACGCCCCACTGGACGCTGCGGCCCCGTGCGCGTGGCTTGCACAGTTGCAATTGACCCTGCATACCGTACCGCTTCCCACCGTTCACGACGCTTGCTGTGCCCTGCCACCACGCAGGTACGAGATCATTGCGGCTGTGGATGCCAGCAGCAGCAGTCGTTGCGCCAGCCGCCACAATGAATGAGCTTCCTGCTACTGAATGCAGAGGACGCGGGTGCTTCTGCGGGGATCGGGGACCTTTCACAGTTGTCTCGTACGTGGCTTCTGTGGGTCTGGTGCCGGTGAAACGAATGATGCTGATTGGCCAGAGGCCGATTACGAACGTGGCTTGAAGAGTCAGCTGCAATGTGAATGTGCGGAAGTAACCTTTGCCCCATTGTTTTGCACGCATTCGTCCTTTGGCGGCGAGGTTCGTCGATGGCATAAGCATCTTGATCCCCGGGCAAGGGGATGGAACTAAGGGGGCGGGGGTACTTCACTTCTTCAGACAGCGCATGCATGTTGACGAAGGCAGCTGAGTAGACCTGGAAGAGGTCAAGCAGTCCCAACTTGATAATCGATACAATGATTTGACAGGACCCAGGACAGCCACCACGGCATCGCGTTCCTGTACGCATTGACCCAGGCAGGCTTTGCTTTTTTCGGTAACGCCACACGCACACAGACTGGCTTTGCTGTCGTTTCCCTTGTGCTCTCTAACACAGACTGGCTACATGACAAGCGCAGACACAAAATATATACCAAACCCCACGGCATACAGGTCAGCTTAATCACCTTTCCATCAGCTACGCGTCCTCGCCTCCGGTTGTGATGTTCGCGTGCTCGCACTGCATTCGCTACGCCCGCCACTGTCGTACTTCCGGGCTCCCCTCTTCTGCTTTGTCGCGCCCTGTTTTTGCCCCTGCTTGCCACACTGTCGCCCGGCCACTGCTTTGCTGCACTCTGTCCGCATTCTGCTGGTGTCTGTCGACGGCGCTCATCCGTGGACGCTGGTCGCCTGCTCGCAGGTGCGCTGAGTCGATGCGTCGCGCGCGGTGTGGCGTCGCATGTGTCTGTCTGGTGCTATAGCCTGGCCGGGCGCCCGGAGCGTGAGGACTGCGTGTCAGCAACCAACGGAGCCAGCCAGCCAGCGCGCATCGGTACAGTAACCGCGTCGCACAGCCCCAGCCTCTGTCTTTGTTGTCGCGCAACGGCTTCTGGGTGCGGGGAATTCATCTGTCACTACCGGGACATGCCAACTCTCGCCCTTGTCCTGTTCCTACCGCCACCAACCCCCATGTGAGTCCAAAAGGCGCACGCCCAGGAAACCTGGAAAGTACAAAACTTTTTCGCGCCTGCGGGTTGTGTAATGCGTTGTAGTGCACGGGCTCACGTATGACGCCGCTGGCTCCGCCGCCGCTGGGGGCAGTAATGCCGCCTGCGACTGCGACGCCTGTCCTGCGTGCCCCACGCTCCGAATCATATGGCATAACGCCTGCCGCTTCTGGTAGTAAGCCTCCGTGTGCAGACCATGCAGCCTGCCAAACCGCGCGTTATGCGGCCCGCCACAGTCATAGCACGGCCCCGCGCCATACGGGTGCTGGCGGTAGATGCTGCCCGCTCGCCGGTCCCTGTGCCGTCACCATTCCGGCTGCTGGGCTGCTCCTGGTGTTGCTGCTGCAACTGCTGCTGCTGCAACTGCTGCTGCTGCTGCTTCTGCTGTTGCTTCTGCTGCTTCATCAGCTGCGTGAAGCGGACAACGGCCGGTGGCAGAATAGAGACAGTGCTGATAGCGCTCCCCACTGCCACAGCCCCACGGCTGGAATCGCCGCGCTGTCCCTGCTCCCACGGCTGTGCCTGCAACTGTGCGTGCTGCTGCGGCATCGTGGATGGCCGCCGCAGCTGCTCAAACAGCGCAACAGTCTGCTCCTTCGCTTGCTGCTCTACCACCCAGCCCCACCACCACGCGCACCACGCGCCGGGGCTACCTCATCGGGCCGAGGGAGTGCCCGCCTCTCAGCAGCAGAGCCATGCAATTGGTTACCGCGTCTTGATAGGAGCCAAGAAACTAGCCACTCAAGTTCTTGCACACCCGCACAGGCGCTGCTGCTCTACCACCCAGCCCCACCACCACGCGCACCGCGCGCCGGGGCGACCTCATCGGGCAAAGCTGTGAATTTCATCACACGACCCGCCTCTCAGCAGCGGCGCATGCCAGGTTTACACCGTGTGATAACATGTTTCAGGTCTGCCAGGTGGTACGGACCACTCACGTCCACGCCACGTAACGCGGCGGGATAACGGCGGCGCCAGCGGCACGCCCCAGCCGCTTGCGCTTGCCCAAATGCAGCGAAACAATGGGGCGCACGGGGGGCCCTGCGCCAGGCGGCTGCAACTGCGCCCTGGGTGCTGCTGCAGCCGACGCGACCCGGGCCTTGCTGCGTGCGGGCGGTGGGCTGTCGTACGTTTTGGTCAGCACCTCGCCGACACGGCCACTGCTGTGGAACGCGGCCAGCTGTGGCGGGTAGGCCTGCAGGGCCTGCCGCTGCGCCGAGATATAGCCGTGGCAGAGGACGTTGCGCAGCAGCGCGTGGAACCAGCGCAGCCCAACCTTGGCGTCCCCGGTAGCTTGTGTCCGGTGCGTCTTCTCGAAATTGGCCTTGCCGCCGCGGCTGTTACAGCGGTGGTCCAGGGCCTGCAGGTAGATGCAACACCGGGCGCTGTGATCAAGGCATTTGCAAAGGAGGCCAGAATGCATGCACAGGCGCACGCATCTCCGCTTGAAGTCGTATGTGGTTGGGTTGACGGGTGAGCAGTAGGTGCCGTTAGAACAAGCCACGATGTGTGTGCAGGCACACATGATGATAGTAGTAGTCCGTCAAACACATGATGCTGGCCCATGCTCGACATCCTCCCTGGCATTCCTACCTGCGTAAACCAGTCCGTCCCCAGCAGCGCGTCCGGCTTGAGCGCCAGTGCAGTTTCCATTTCTCGCAGGAGGCCGTGCAGGTCCTCGAGGCTGTCGAATGATCCCGACTTGCAGCACTCGCCGAGCACAACCAGCTCCCTGAACATTTTGGCGCTGATTGACTCAATGGCGGTGATGGAGTCCAACAGCTCCCCAGACTCCGTGGTGACCGCCTGAGCAGGGAGTATGGCGACAGGAAGCGAGTATCTCTGATGAAGGGCAGCAGGACAAGTTGCACGGTCCTGTCTCGTGCGCCTGTCCCTACCTTCCGATGCCTAGAATACAAAACGGCATCCAGCAGCAAACTCCCACTCCCCCAGTGTGCAGTATGACCGCCCAATATTGCCTCATGGTTGCTCAGCTTAGGACGTTGGCTGCACATGACCAACACACCTGGAGCACCTGAGCGAGCAGTGGGTAGTCAAGGAAGAGTGTGCCGTCATCACGCTTGGTGGCGAAGCTGCCCAGCAGCACCCTGAACGCCAATGGGAGCTTGGCGGACTCCACTCCAGCCGCCGGGTCCAGCAGCTCCCGCAGGAGTAGCAACTGCTGTGACGCAGGCTGGCCCAGCACTTGCAGCACCATGCGCAGGTCCGCCAGCACCTGTTAGGGATGACGAACAGCGACAATAACACGTTGGTGATGGACCGTCGTCTGGCTTGACCTGCCAGTACACAAAGAGTTTACTCCTTCACACTAGCACCTGCTGACTCACGTTTGCTGATTCGCGGTTGCTATGAGTTGTAGGCCCCACCTCTGGAATGAGCTTGTGCGTCATGGTCTGCTCCACCAGCTCCGCGGCTGTGCCAGCTGTGCGGCTGTACCTCCACTCCTGGCACAGGTAGGCCAGCATGGCGACCTGCGGCGGCGACTGCCAGGCCAGGTCTTCTGGCAGGGCCGGATCCCAGGTCGCGGCCTGGGCCTTGAGCTGCGCCCAGGCGACTTGCAGCGCTTCCAGGGGCATCGTGGGGCTCAGGTTGAGTCGGCGGTGGTGCATGATCAGGGAGAAGCCGTTGGTCTGCGGTAACATGCACAGCAAAAAGGTGTTGGGCGCTGCAGTAGCTTTTTTTGAGGGGGGGGTTCGTGGCTGGGGCTGTGGAGATAAGACAGTCGGGAAGGAGCGAACGGGTTCGCCCAAAGGCGACGCGGTTCGTGGAACGGCTCTAGCTTGAGTATTGTGTCCCAGAACTGCAACGCCAATGGCTCACCGGGCTGGCAGCGACGTTGGCCCACAGCGTCGCCATGGAGCTGCCTGTGACGGCCCAGGCGACCCAGTGGGGGCTGTCCAGCAGGAGGACCTTGAGGATGCTGTGGGTGAGGCAAGCAAGGTAACCAGGCATGCAAGGTGACAGGCAGCAAGGTAAGGCAAGGGAAACAGTGCCCATGTTCAGCGAAGTCCCCTGTGCCGTACGCCTGCTGTGTTGGGGCTGTAAAAAGCAGATGCCTGCCGCCCTGGTGCAGTGGTAAGCGCCTGTCCCCTGTAATGCCTTCTGTCCCTCGCATGCAATGCGCTGTCAGGTGCGTAACACTAACCATGGCCACTCATCCTCCCACTCCCATACATGTGAACACGCGACACGTTCAGGGAAAGTAATGTGCTGACGTACCGCCGCATGTGCAGCACCGCCTCGACGTCCAGGGTTGAGCCACGCGGCGCACCGTCGCCCAACACGGGCGGCCGCGCCATCAGGTAGAAGCTCTGCGCCTCGTCGACCAGCAGGAAGTTCAGACGGTCCCGTGGCAGGCGCCGCATAAAGTCCCGAATGGCGTACACCACGGCGCCCGCGGAGCTGTCGCTGGGCACAGGCGTGCTGGCGGCAGCATAGAGCCGCTGGTCGGCTGCGCTCTCCTTGAGCTTAAAGAGGAGTGCCTTCAGGAAGCCACCACTGCCGCTGCTGCGGTCACAGTCCAAGCAGTTCACGCGCAGGAAGTTGGGCTCCGCAAGCTCTGCGCCAGCGTGCTGCCGGCCGCTGCCGCCGCTGCAGTAGTAGGCGTTGGCCACAGCAGGAAGGACCTCGTTGAGCAGGTAGGACTTGCCGCTCTGCACAACGGGCGCAAGGTGGGCGCAAGATGACAATGGTACGAAAGCAGGGGACGACGGCGTCAGTACTGACAGTAAGAAAACTCGAAAAGTAGCAAGCGCCTGCCTGCGCTCGGCTACTTAGCCAGGCACGGCAGCACATGCCGCGCATGGGGCCCGAGCCCAAACACACACAGGTAACGTCCCCCACCACGTACACTCCGAGCGCAGGAAACCTTGCTTCCCAGATATTCGCGAAGAACGACGGAACGCTCCGTATGGTTTTGGAGTACCTTACCCCATCAGACCGTGTATCTAAACTAACACCAAAAGCCACCACGTTGTAGCGGGACTTCGCCGCCGCAGCGTATACCCGTCAGCACGCGACGTTCAAAAGCCATCTAAGATGCCTGCTGGGTCATGCTTGAGATCCAACCACGTGGTATCCCACCTTGACCTGACCGTTGACAAACAACGGCAAGATGGGTTTGCCCTTGCCGTGCAAGTCCGTGGCGAGGCCGAGCCAGTCCTCTAGCTCAGCTTTCTGCTTGCCCTCGGGGTCCAGGAAGAAGCTGCCGCTGCTCACGCCCGGACTTGCGGCGCTAGCTGCAGCGCTGCTGGTGTCCATGGGCTCGAAGAAGTACAGCAGGTCGGTGTTCTGCAAGTCTTGCCGGAGCCGCAGCTTGCAAGCGGGCGGGCCTGTACAAGAGTAGCCCGTCGTGCCCACAAGGCGCAAACACATGAGTAACCGGCCGCTGTCGTCCAGGTGCGATGCATGCAGGACCACAAGGGATGCCGGCGCACACGAGAGGCCAGTTGCTGCACCAGTACCCAGCGACATGGCATGACAGCCCGCTCCATCGCGTGCCCTCCCCACCCTAGAGCATGCATCGTAAATTTACTCACCCCCATCCGCAGGCAGCGAATCTGCAACGAGGAAAGCATAACGAAAGAGTTCAAGATGCCACGTGTCAGGCACGGGACACAAACATTTGAGGCAGCCCTGCGTACTAGACAGCCGCGGGATGCTCGAGGAGCGACAACCCGCCGATATGAACCCTTGGCGATTCCAAATACAACCTCACCGGGTCCTGCCGTGCTCTCCACGCCCAACAGCCTGCCGGCCGAACCTGGCACGGGAGCAGCCGTATGCAGCACACACGCAGTCTATTCGACACTGAATCTGGGGTGTTTCGGGGGGGGAGTAAGGCGTTGAGGGCTTGCTTCTCATTATACCAGGGGTTGCTCGGCCCCCGCAAAAAGGAACGGAGGCCCCGCGAAGCCAGGGTCCTTTTCGCTTCCGACGGATAACACAACACTCATGCGCACCTTTCAGCGACAAGATATGGTCGATGAGGCCAAGCGGCAGCCCAGCTTTGTTCAGGCTAGCCTCAGACGCACTTCGCAGGCTGCCGACGGTGCAATATCTCTGTCTCCAGAGGATATCAAGATCTGCCTGCTCAAAGAGCTCCAGGTCAGCCCCAATGTCATTTAGGGCGGTGACAACGCACTGGCGCTGTGCCGCAGGATCCTCGTTGCTCATTGCGTGGCTCGCGGTGTCTGCAAGGTATGTATCCAAGTGTGTATTCAATGTAAGAGTGGTCTAGAACCACAAGACAACTTTGCGCGCAGATTCGTGCGGAATGGGGCCGCGACCCGCTTCCATCTGGTACGGCTCCCCTCGCGTTGACCAGCAAGCAAGCAGCGAGCGCGCCAACAGTTCAACATTCTGAACCTCCTGCAAGCCTTGTAGCAGCCTAGCAAGTACCCGCGCGCGCTCGTCGCGCACTTGAACTTGCGCCATCGGCAAGTCGCTACTGGGATTCGCAATTCGCTGCCTCAGAAGCATCAAGACCGTATGCTGAGCGTAATTGAATGCTCCAGAGCTTGAAACAGCCGCGTTCTCGCTGATTCCAAATGGCGCGGACGCAACTGTAGGAGCCTTTCCAGCTCGCTGAGACTGTGGCAGGATACCAGTCAGCTAAGTCGGAATGTGCGAGGTGACTGGCGCCGTTCAGTCACTGTGCGTCTTGCTGCGTGAGAGCACGCACACATGCCCGCGTGTGGCACACACACTCTGGCTCGGGCCGGCTCGGCCGTCAGGCGCGCAGCCCCGCCACGAGGGGGGCAGCATATGGCGTCTGGTGTCTAGGGAGGCGTTGTGTGGAGGGGGCCTAGGCTGGGGCAGACACGCACGGGCGGCGCCGCTGGTTGCGCGGGGGAGGGCGCGGGGAGTGTGGGCGCCGGTAGGGAAGACGCTGGGTGGTGCGGGCCTGCGGTGGCGGCCGGCCGCCGCGCACGCCCCGCTTACATACGTCGCAACGCTAGCTGCAAGCGTGTGCAACGGGCGCAGGGGCGGGGGCTGGGGTGAGGCGCACTCGGACGGGCGGCGCCGCTGGTGGCGCGGGGGAGGGCGCGGGGAGTGTGGGCGCCGGCAGGGAAGACGCTGGATGGGTGGTGCGGGCCTGCGGTGGCGGCCGGCCGCCGCGCACGCCCCGCTTGCGTCGCAACGCTAGCTGCTGCAAGCGTGTGCAACGGATGCAGGGGCGGGGGCTGGGGTGAGGCGCACTCGCACGGGCGGCGCCGCTGGTGGCGCGGGGGGGCAGCTGACGCCGCCGGGATTCACCGTTGTCCAGCTTGCGTGTGCTTGCACGCACGGCGGTCGCGGACTTCTGGCTCCACGCAAAAACGGGGAACTCAGGCAGCAGCAACCCCGCCGTCCCAAATCAACAGACCAGCGAACGCACGGGAAGAACCACCGGCTCACAGCCAAACGCAGCCACACACCCCATGGCACCACGCCGCGCGGGCACACGGGAGGGCCACCGTCCTCCAGCCAGTCCCGCTCCCAGGCGCAGATGTCTCCACGGAGGGACCGCAGGACCAAAGCGCGCCCAGAGCCACGACAGCACACCGCGTACCGGTCACTCGCATCCCACAGCGCCTGCTGCAGGACAGCCTCGAACGTAGTGCCAGGGCTGGGCGCCTCATTGTGGTCAGCCAGCAAAGCCGCGACGTCCTCCGCGGACAGGACGGACCCGTAGTCACGCTCGCCACCACCCGCGTCAGACTCCGAGCCCATCCCAGCCGCCCCTGCGCCATCGCCGGGCGCGCCGCCACCACCGCCACGCGGGCCGCTGACAGCCAGAGAGCTGCTCGCAGGCCCGGCCGCGCCGCCGGCCGCGCCAACCGGAAACCAGCCCGCAAGCCAGAGCCCGCGGCGCTGATGGCGCGGGTGTCGGCGCGCTTGGCGGCGGGCGCCTCATCAAGGCCCTCTTGTGTGGAGGGCACGCGGCCCTGTGCCCGTGCAGTCGTGTGTTTGATTCCTAAAGCCACATGTGTATGAGTGACGCAGAGCGTGCGCTGGTTTCTGGGCGTAGGTTTGTGCAGGAATGAGGCCCGTTCGTGATTGGGCCCACTGACGTTAGCGAGTGTGCGCTCGAGCAAGGGTGTCTTGTCTCGAGCTATTTAGCCTTGTACGCTGATTAGCGATTTCACAGACATTGACCCGCACTGAGGCCGAACATAAGCCCAGTGTGTAAATGGCAGAGGCACTTGCAGAGCCCTGAGCGCTCGTTCCGAGTGTAAACCGCCTGAGGTTTAAAGGGACGGATCTCATTGCACGCCTGTCTACGCGTTTGCAAAGTGCACAAGCGCTGTAGCCTCAGCTGAGATCCGTCAGGGCACACGCCAACGGCGCCAGAACACGCTAGGGCGTGGCATGGACGCTCTGCCGGCGTTCTGGCGCGACACAGCCGCAGCTTTGTCGCGTCAGTATGCCGGCATTGCATTGTTCCGGCAGAGCAGGGTTTAGCCTAGCTACCCGACGGGGTGGTGACACGGTTGGATCGTGCTGTGCCATGAGGCTGTGCCATGGGGACGCTCATGCGTGCGCTCCCGGCTACAAGGGCGCAGCGCCGGCCTTGCCCGGCGCTGCTCTTCCGTTACTCCCGGTACATGAATCCTACCATGCAACGTACAGAACAGACAACAATGCTGTAACGAACTCTAGTGGACATGTCACTGGATTCCCGGAAGCATTCTCTTTCTGTCGTTGGGGGCGTCATCGGAGGGCATGCCAAGTCTAGGCGCGCAGGCGCATAGCAACGTCACGTTCAGTCCAGATCCAGGCTTCGCTTTCCCACGCTGCAACTCTTGGACGGCCCTAAGGCGGAGGACAGAGCTGCCCGCTCGCACTGGCGGGTGTGTAACGCGGCTCCCTCGACAGCCTGACCTCAGTAACGGAAGAGCAGCCGCCGTTTTGGAGTCACGTCTGGAACGGCACGCGTGTGCATGTTGGTTTTGCGCGTGTGTGTACTCATGTGTGTGTTCGCATGGCGGTTTGGTAGTGGTGGCTTTGGTAGCAGTGCTCACCTGTCCCTGTGCGAACCAACCTCGGCCGCCATTTTGGCCTCTCTCGGTTGTGGGGGGAAGTGCAGGGACAGGTGGCGGAGACAGACAAAGCAGGCAGATGGGCGTGACAGCTGTCGTGCCAGTATGCCGGCGTTGCATTTCACCGTCACAGCGTGTGTGTGTGTACGGCGCGGGAAGCGTGTGAGATTGGGTGGAACAGGGAGCGTGGCGAGCGTGCTGTGGATCGGGCAGGATTTGCCGTGCACGCGGACGTCTACTTCGCGGACAGTGGCGGTTGGCAGCGGCACTGTCCGCTGATACTCCCCTTATAGGCTTCTACCGGCATTTAGTATGTCTGTAACCTCGCGTGTAGCAGACTGATCACCTGTGACCATCGAGGGAAGCCGGGCGTGTTCAGCAGCAGTCAAGACTAGCACTGGCCAGCTAGCATCAGCATCGTGCACACGGCAGGAGGGCTGGGGGCCAGCCTCCTGATTCAGCGGTCTGCGACGGCAGCCATTTATTTGTCCCACAGGCCCCACCTCTGCACTAGTCTCACAGCGAGCTGTGGGCTCCAGCCGTATAGGGTGCAAGCAGCCGGCGCTGGCCGCTGCCTTGGAGGCCAGCCCAACTCGCAAACTAGTAGTGGTGTGACCGGTGGCGGAGCTAGACAAAGCCGGCAGCATGGTCGTGACAGCTTCCCACACGCGTGCGCGTTCAACCAGTGCTCGTATCTTCCATCTATGCATCTATAAATTGCCCCAAATCCGCCGAAGGCGGAGAAATGTTTTGGGGTTTGGGGCCGCGCATCTACGGAGCGTAGACGCTTTGGGCGCATTTGGCGGTGTTTTAGACAGGGAGCGTAGATGGTTCGGGGCAGGGGAGGCGCCTCCCCTGGCGCCAACTGCCCGTGTGCGTCACTGTCACTATAGTCAGGTAGCTTCAGAGCCGGGCCGCCGTATAACTACCTGCTCACCTCGCGCAGCTGCCGACTGCCAAGCTAACTCCTGTACGGCTGAGGAGGGTGGGGGTGCCGTACACGAATTAGTTGGGGGTTAGTCGGAGCCAAACGCAGCACCACGCGGCTGAACTATGCATGTTATGCCGTATTAGGAGTCTGACGTGGGTGGTGGCGAGCGCGACTACGGGACCATCCTGTCCACGGCGGACGTCGCGGCTTTGCTGGCTGACCACGATACGGCGCCCAGCCCTGGCACTACGTTCGAGGAGGTCCTGCAGCAAGCGCTGTGGGATGCGAGTGACCAGTTCGCGGTGTGCTGTCGTGGCTCTGGGCGCGCTTTGGTCCTGCGGTCTCTCCGTGGAGACATCTGCTGCGCCTGGGAGCGGGACTGGTTGGCGGACGGTGGCCCTCCCGTGTGCCCACGGGGCGTGGTGCCGAAGCTGCTCGACGTCGCGGCGCGCGCGGATGCGGAGTTGTTGCGGGCGATCTATGCGTGGCCCCTCTGGAGCGCCGACCCGGTTAGGCGGCGTGGTGCGTGTGTGGCTGCGTTTGGCCGTGAGCCGGTGGTGGTTCCCGTGCGTTCGCTGGTCTGTTCTTGTTGGGCCGGCGGGGTTGCTGCTGCCTGCGTCCCCCGGTTTTGTGTGGGGCCTGTGGCCCGGTCTGCTGCGGTCTGGTGCTAGGGAGGTGGCCTGGTGTGTGTGTGCGTGCCTGCGCGTGGTCGTGCGCCTGCGGTGGTTTCCGTGAGGTTCGTGGGTCTGCTTTGTTGCTGGTTCGGTGAGCACGTGCGTGGCGGTGTGTGTGCGCCTGCGGCGGTCGGGTTGCCGCTGCCTGTGCTCCCTGGCCTGTTTGGGGTCCGGAGCCCGGTGGTATGGTGCCGTTGTGGTGCGGTTGCACCGGCGTCCTGTTGAAGCACCTCATTTCGAAGACAGCGCATGCATGTTGACGAAGACAGCTGAGTAGACCTGGACGTGTTCAAGCACTCCCAACTCTAGATTCGATACTTGAGGGGGCAGGACCCAGGACAGCCACTGCGGCATCGGTTTCGACCCAGAAATAAGGTGACACTGCTTCACTTCTTTTCTGTAAGAAAGCTTGTGTTCATGCCACACGCCCGACTGGCTACATGACAAGCGCAAACACATACCATACACGGCATCACAATGATAGTGCAGGGATCATTCTTATCCAGCTCCACCCGCGCCTACTAAGACTTGTCTGGCCATTCTCTGGGAAAATGACAGGACCCCACAGCGCGCAGCACACACGTACTGCGGCTCATAAATCACGATCCCAACGCCGCACGCCAGCCCACGCATGTAGGCCACCTCTGTTCCATGGCTCGTTCATCACCGTATGAACCCGTCAGCCACCAGCGCAAAACATGCAGCAACAAACGCATGCAGCGTCTCCATTTCGGCAGCAGGCCTTCGCCAACTGACATTCTTGGGTTTTTCATGTTTCATTCAGTCCGGTTTCAGGTATCACCACTGTACCGTACCCAAGACATAAGATCACTGCACGGACCCTTGCATGATGAATGCCAGTCCGCGGCACCCGGCCGTTAGGTAACAATGCGATAGATACCGGTAATCCACACACAAGTAACTACACGCCCCGCACGCGTGGCAAACCTGTAAACAAGAGGTAAACACAATCACGCAATAATGTCGACTACACAGACAAGCACTGCAGCGGGCCTACTGCAACATACGGTATTTGCAGGCGCATTGAACGTGTCCACCAGACCGAGGCCCGCGCCCGCTGGGCACTTATTTGTTTTCCATACGAAATCTTCCCCCCGGCGGCGTCTTCATTCTGCAGCGCATCTGAAAACTGCGGCGGCTCATATCACCAGCCGCCGTGACGCATAAGATGGCCGTCTGGCACCCGTACGTCCAGCCAACACCGTGTCATTCGCAAGGCCATCCGTGCAGTCTACAGCTGCCAAGCAAAGAAGCAAGCGGACAGAGCAGCGCGCATGCATAGCTGCCCTGCAATACTCCTGTGCATGGGTTGGGCCTGCATGCAGCGCAGCCCGCCTCCCCCAGCCGAATGACCGCAGAATCCACACACTCCGGGGTCCGGTGCGTGTGCGGCGCACGCCATCTGCTTGCTGGCTACCGTGCACCCGGCAAGCCTGGCTGCCGCAGCTGGTGGCCTAGTCATCCTTGTGGGTGCTCACGTCGCTGGCCTTCTTGCCGCCAAGCAGCACGGCCAGGGCCGCGGTCAGCATCTTGTAGAACCAGTACCTGTTCCAGCACGAGCGGGTGCGCAGCCGGCGCGCATGGAAAGATTACCGGCGGCCAGCTAGCCTGCGCCCCCCCCCAGTAACAACCCTTGCCAATAGGACCCCCCCCCCACACACACACATAGCAATGCGGAGTTTTGAAGGCTAGAAAGTCCGCCCCCCCCCCAAACACATACAGAAATGCGGAATGTTGCAGGCTCAGGCTCAAAGAGAAAGGCTTAGACTGGGTTGGCTCGGACAGGCTTGTGTTCAGTATGTGCATACTGAACACATGCCCGTCGGAGCGAACCCAGCCTGAGACTTTCTCTTTGAGCCTGAGATTCCCACACGGAACACACCCCAAGCGGGCTTGGGCCAAGCCCTACCCGCCATGCATGCGACCTTCCCTCCCTCCCTCCCCTCCCTCCCTCCCTCCCTCCCTCCCTCCCTCCCTCCCTCCCTCCCCCCGTTGTTCGAGCACGCGCCCTTACGTGTTGAGCGTGTTCATCACGACCGCCGCAACGCAGTAGCCCACGGTGCCGCCCACCGGGAACGGCGAGCCGCCGGGCACCCAGCGCTCCCGCAGGACGTCGCCAACGAGCACGACACTCTCAATGTAGCCCCACACGATGCGGCAGCCGAAGAAGACCAGCACCATGGAGACGCCGTTCAGGACGTACGCGCGGGTGTTTGCCCAGCCCATCTTGTACATAAACCAACTGGGCGGGCGGAGGGCAGGCGCCGGCGGCGTGAGAGCGCGGTGGTGAAATGTGGGCTTTGCAGGGTAGCACACTACTACTCTACGGGCATCCCTGCCGGCCTTCATGCCTGCCCAGCACCCACACCACACTCACCGCAGATGCACAAAGGTCGTGGAGAGCTCCCACTGCAGGAACGCCGCGCCTGTGGAGCGGCGAGCGGGCAGGTGCAATCCAGGGTGCACTCAAGGCCAGCCACGGGCCACCCTAGGGCCAGAACGCGGCGCGCCGCCTAGTGCACTCAAGGCCACCCAAGGGCCAGAACGCGGCGCGCCGCCAACCCCCATCCTTAACACCGACACGTCGTGCACCGGCGGGGGCGGAGCCATCGCGACACCAACCCCAACCCCTGTGATGCCGCCCAGCTGTTGCCACCGCCGGCAACGCACCGTGGTAGTGGATGAAGCCGGTGGTGACCCCGAACGCGTAGGCGGCGTGGCACACCAGCGCGTGGATGGTGTACAGCGGCCCCTCCAGCGCGAAGCGGGACGCACACATGATCAGGTCGTGGAAGAAGTAGCCGGCCGAGATGTAGCAGACCGCGTAGGACAGCGGCGTGGTCTGGAAAACGCGGTTGGACTGGAACCGCGGGTCCAGCAGGATGAGGAGGCCGAGGGGCACCTGTGGTGTGCATGCGTGTGGGTGGGGTGGGGTGGGGTGGGGATGGGCTAGTCGCTGCTGGCGCCCCCGGCAAGCACCTTGCAGCTGATGCGTGCCCTCATTTGCGGACAGCACCATGACATGTAGCTGCTACTGCAGCCTCTACCGCCGCTGTGTCTTCCTCCTAGGGCCACCACCCACCTGCAGCCCGTTATGGACCGTGCCGACTATCCGTGCCACCGTCTGTATGGCGGCGCCCTTTGCCCGCCGCAGCTGCTTCTTCGCATCCGCGTCTTTTGTCGGGGGCTGCACGAGCATGCGCGTCAGCGGAGGAGCCAGCGCTGTGAGAAGGACGAGCTCAAGCGCCCAGAAGCCGAGAGCAATTGCCGCAATGGCTGCGTAGTCTCTAGCAAGGCCCTCGGGAATGCGCGACAGGTAAGGCTCAGCGAATTGAGCAGCATCCGTGGCTAGTCCCGAGAGCTGCTGCTCAAGCGCCGAAAACGTAAACGTCATGTTTGACTTTCTCCCCCGCCCCTGGCCACTGAAAATATCGTCAGGAGTTAGTCTAAGGAGTCCCGCCTAAGCTGCTACTAGCTGAAAGGCCCGGGCTTTCGCAATTTGACGAGAACTGCTGGGAATTCTTGCGATGGCGGAGGAGTGAGACGCTATGGCGAGCCGCAGTGTTGGTACCAAAAGCATTAAGTTTTCATTAGTACCTACTTGCATCAAATAGGACTTATTACTTACTGCCATGAGTGACGACGAAGACTGGAGGACAACTCGTAATCGATCGTCTGGCGTGATGCAGCTGCATCCTTGTCATGCGGCGTGACTTCTGATGAAGACTAAATAGGAAATGTTAAGGGGCCCTGAAGCCTCCCAGGCATGAAGGCAACCATGGCGCTGAAATGCTCTTGGAGGAATGCCGGCTTTAAGGAGTCGCGCCTCAGTCACGACTCCTGCCGATGAGGCGGTTACTGTCGGCCGCGCGCACAAGTTGGTGGCGCGTGGCCGGGACGCTCGTGCTTTTTTGTCTACGCTGCACGCTCGCCAACTCTCCGTTTGTGGACAGCTGCCTGCAGCAAGTGGTGCCAAAGTTGGTGTCCGGGTAAGGCGTTTAGGAAAGCGGCGTCCAGCAGCAGCAGTCCGCCGTGACGTCTGTCCGTTGGGGTGCGGCGAGCGAACTCGCCCGGTTACTCGGGACCCGAGCCTGCGTCACCCCTCCTGCGCAGATGCGAGTCCATCCATGCGCGCGGGCAAGGCAGCAGCAACAGCAGCTTGCTGAGCCCCGTGACTCTGCTTGCGGCGATCAGCAGCTGCCTGGACTCGGGCCTGTCGAAGGTGCGTCCGGGAGTTCCGTACCGCCACAGCCCGCACCTCGCAGCACAACCCCCGCGCGGCGGGGGTCGCCGCAGCGCGGCGTGTGACCGCGCGGCGCGACGCAGGGTGTTGGGCGCTTGCCACAGGGGCTGGGCTCGTCCGCGCATCCGCACAGCACGGCAACTGACCCAACTGACGTGTCAACGGCAAGCCCACGCCGCGGACTGCCGACCGCGCACGCCCCCTCACCATTTCCCGGCCCTGCACACCCCTAAAACCCCTGCACCTCCGCAGACGGCTTCCATCATGGCGCCGAACCTGTCCATCTCCAGCTACGTGCGCGCGCGCAACTTCATCCCGGCCGGCCCCGCCGGCGCCGCCGCGCCCAGCTTCAACATGACGATGCTGCCCATCGCCGTCTGGGGCCGCACGCTGGCGCAGGCTGCGGGGGTGCGGCCGGCGCTGCTGGGGCTGGACGACAACGCCACGATACCGGAGAGCTATGACGCGTGGCTGGTGGGTGGTGGGTGGGGCCGCCGGGGCAAGGGCCGCCGGGGCAAGGGCCGCCGGGGCAAGGGCCGCCGGGGCAAGGGCCGCCGGGGCAAGGGCCGCCGGGGCAAGGGCCGCCGGGGCAAGGGCCGCCGGGGCAAGGGCCGCCGGGGCAAGGGCCGCCGGGGCAAGGGCCGCCGGGGCAAGGGCCGCCGGGGCAAGGGCCGCGCCGCCGGGGCAAGGGCCGCGCCGCCGGGGCAAGGGCCGCGGGGCAAGGGCCGCCGGGGCAAGGGTCGCGGGGCAAGGGCCGTGGGGCAAGGGCCGCGGGGCAAGGGCCGGCGGTCAAGGGCCGGGGGGTTTGCAATGATGGTACAAAGAAGGGGGTGGGTGGGAGGCGGGGGGCAGGGCGCGAGCCGCGCCCGCGGCTCTAGGAAGACAAGCGCTGGCGGTGGGGCGCACCGGCGGGTTTGGCTCCGGGGGTTAGTCGTGGCGTGGTGCGAGGGCGGCTGCCGAGGGCGCAGGCACGGGTTCCGCTGCAGGCGGCACGAGCGCGCCGCCTCACGCAGTCACGCAACCCCGCCTCTTCCACCCCCGGTTGTCAGGTGGACCCGGTGGCGCTAGCGGACCTGTATGCGGCCGGCATGACCCTGGACCTGAGCCAGGTGGGGGCGGTGTTGATGACCGATGGGTGGGTGGGTGGGTGGGTGTTCTGGGCTGGGCAGGGTCCCCGCCAGGGCGGGCTGGGGGCCGGGGCCCGGCGCACGCGTTGGGGCGGGGCGCGTGCGGGCGTGTGCGTGTGTGTCTGTCTTGCAGCCAGCAACTGCAGCAGCAGCGGCAGCTGCAGCAGCGGCAGGCAGCCAGGTAGCTGGGTGTCTGCGTGGGCCCGGCCGGGGCGGCGCGGCACACGGTAGCTGCTGACCGGCTGCACGCCTGGGCGCCGCACCCCCGCCCTCGCCCCTCCCCTCGGCATCCGCTGCAACAACCTGTCAACACCATCTTGTCTTCATTACGCATGCATGGAATCCCGCCGCCGCGCCGCACACCGCACGGTGCAGGTGGTGCTGGACCCGCTGTACAAGGACCAGATCGCGTTCCACCAGATCCACCAGCTCTTCCGCGGCAGCGTGGTGGTGGCGGAGGGCACCGTGTCGTCGCTGCCCTTCGGCGGCCTCATCTACCAGGTGCGGGCGCCGCTGGGGGGGGTGCCGCTGCGGGTGCGGGCGCGGGCGCGGGCGCGGGTGCGGGTGCAGGCGCGGGTGCGGGTGCGGGTGCGGGTGCGGGCGCGGGTGCGGGTGTGGATGCGGGTGCGGGTCAGCGCAGCGCGTTGCAGTGACGTTGGGGGATGTTGTGAATATCGACCCATGCGTACGGTAATCGACAACGCAACGTGGCGACGACAGCAGCAGCCCGGACGGACGCTGTAGGCGGGGGTATTGAATCCACAATGATGTGAGCAGAAGTGTATGACAGCGAGCATTTTGGGGGCAGTGGTGGTATGTCGGCAAGGAGCGGCGGTCTTCCAAGGCGGTTGCGGCTGCTGCTGCCCAGCGGAGCCCTGAACGCGCACACGCGGGCCTGCCTCCCTGCCTGGCTGTAACCGTGCGGGGCCTGCTGTACTGTACGGTACCGCGCAGATGTACTACCGGCGCGACGTGCTGGCGGCGCACGGGCTGGAGGTGCCGGCCACGTGGGACGAGTTCCTGGACGTGGCGCGCATCCTCAACGGCACCGACATGAACGGCGACGGCGTGCCCGACTACGGCGTGTGCCTGCAGCGGCCCAGATGTGAGTGGCGCGGGGTGGGGGGGGCGGGGCGGGGTTGGGAGGAATGCCAGCCGAAGCGAAACCAACTAACTAGGCAAGGGACAGGCAAAAGCAATTGCGGCAGTACAGGCAACTAGACAACTGGGACAGGCTGCACACTTGCTGGCACAGGGCCGGGCTGCGGCGCGAGCCACCGACGCCGCGCCGGCGCCGGGCGGGCGGGAGCTGCTGCTGCCGCGCCCCGCTGAGCCGCCCGCTGCACCCCGAACCCGTTGCACACACCCCACTACGGTACTCATGATTGTGACCCCACCTCATTGCGCACGGGCTGTATGTGTGCGTGTGCGTGCGTGCAGACTGCTTCAACGGCTTCAACCTGGCCAGCATCTGGAGCAGCTTCGTGCAGAGCGGCGGCACGCGGCAGGGCGCCTTCTTCGACCCCGACACCATGACGCCGCTCACCAACAACACCGCCTTCCGCACCGCCATGGAGCTGTGGGTGGCGCTGCGCGACTACGGCCCGCCCGACGAGTCCACCGCGACGTGCCTGCCCTTCAACATGCAGGTGCACTTGCGGGGGGGGGGGACGGGGGGGGGGACGGGGGGGGACGGGGGGGGACGGGGGGGGCGAGAGCTTGGGGCGGGGCGGCGGTGGGACCGGGAGGTGGTGCGCAGCCCGAGCGTGTGTGTGCACCGCGCACACCGAGTGGCGTTTCACCTGCACTTGCACTTGGCCCGGCCCCGACACACCGCACCCCGACACTTCACGCCCCTCCCCCTCCCCCGCTCCCCCTCCATTGCGCCCGCCGCCAGTTCGTGCGCGGGCGCTGCGCGCTGACGCTGAGCTGGGGCTACCAACTGAAGGCCAACACCTTCCTGCCCTTCTCCGTGGTGCGCGACAAGGTCAGCGTGGCGCTGCTGCCCGGCAGCACGCACGTGCTGGACCGGCACACGGGGCAGCTGGTGCTGTGCACCTCGCGCGCCGTGTGCCCCTACGCCGCGGAGCTGCCCATCCCCGCCG
The DNA here is from genome assembly GCA_016834605.1 of Chlamydomonas incerta. Taxonomy (NCBI): domain Eukaryota; kingdom Viridiplantae; phylum Chlorophyta; class Chlorophyceae; order Chlamydomonadales; family Chlamydomonadaceae; genus Chlamydomonas; species Chlamydomonas incerta. The sequence goes on from JAEHOC010000009.1 coordinate 2,113,406, forward strand.
ACGCCCACGCCAACAGCAGCAGCAGCAACGGCAGCAGCAGCAACAGCAGTAGCAGCAGCAGCCGGGTGCGCTACATCCAGACGGGCGTGGACGAGACGGGCCGCCCCACTCGGCTGGTCAACCGCGCGCCCTTCCTGGCGCTGGCCACCGTCTCCGCCGCCATCAACAGCCGCGCGTCGGTGGCGTCGCAGTCGCTGCTGCTGGCGGTGTTTGCGTACTTCTCCTCTCGCAACGTGTCGTGGGACCTGGTGACCAGCCCGCAGACCGAGCTGGGCCCCTACAGGTGCGCCGCGGCGGGCGTGGCGTGGCGCGGCGCGGCGGGGCTTGGGGGCTGGAACTGGGCTGGGCGAGGTAGCTTGAGAGGTTTGGGTTGTGGGCGCGAGCCGCGGGTGGAGTGCAGGCGTTGGGCGTGGCAGGCGGCGCTGGGCCCCGCAGTGATGTTGGGTGGTGGTGATTCACTGCTGCCTGCCTGCCTGACATGTGGTCGTGGTCGTGTGTGCGCCCGCCGGCCCCGCAGGTACGAGCACTTTGACCCGGCCAACCTGGACATCTGGGTCAAGCGCGGCTACCCGCGGGAGGTCATCGCCGAGTTCCTGCAGGTCATGAAGGCGCAGGTGCGGCGTCCCGGGCGCCCAGCAGGGCCGGGGTGGGCTGGGATGGGATGGGATGGGATGGGATGGGATGGGATGGGATGGGATGGGATGGGATGGGCTGGGCTGGGCTGGGCTGGGCTGGGCTGGGCTGGGCTGGGCTGGGCTGGGGATCGCAAGGATGGATGGATGGTTGGGAAGGTTGAGGCGGAGCGGAACAGCGGGTGGTCCACATGCGCGGCGCGACGCGGAGCCTGACTGCCATCGCTCTGTCCCCGCTCCTCCTCCCTCCCTAATTAATCATGCATGGCATACCCCCGTCGTGCACCTGTACCGCTTTTCCAAACATCCTTGCAATTCCCCCTCCCTGTGTCCCTCCCCCCAGGTGGACAGCGAGAACGTGATGCTGGAGGTGCGCACCGCCGACGCCTACGCCTACCGCCGCATGATGGACGTCTACGCCAGTGGGTGCCGGGGGGCCGGGCGGGGTGGCGGGTGGAAGCTGGCCATGGGATTTGGGTTGGGCCGTGTTCACTGGGGCGGGGGGCCCGGGCTGCAATTCGCTGGCTCCGGGGGCCCGTGTGATCCCACCGCACGCATGTCGTGGACTCTCCGCCGGCCTGTTTTGCGCTGTCTGGCGGCCACATGCTGTACCGCTCCGCCGACCTTTTGCTCCCCTCTCCGCCTGCCCCCTCCTTGCGCAGCCCTCGTCAGCGAGCGAGTCATGGACGTGTGAGTCGGCGGCGCGGGGCCAGCCACGGGGCGTGACACGGGCGATGCGCGAGGCGGGGTCCGTGCCAGGCCTGGACCCGTCAGCCCAGGGGCCGACAGGCACCCCGCCACATTCCGCACGCACGCGGGCTGTTGCACCCTTGGGGATTGTGGCACTGTGCCTTCCGTCGGCCCGCTGCCGACGCCGCTGCCTCCCTCGCCCCTCGGGCCTCGTGCCCCCCTCCCTGACCTGCTGCAACAACCTGTCAACATCATCCACATCGTTAATTAATCATGCATGGAACCCCCCTCAACCCCGCAGGCCCGCGGCGGTGGAGGCCATGTCCAAGGAGCTCCAGGGCATCTTCGGCCGCAGCAACCCCCGCTTCGACCTCATCCGCCACCTGTACCGCTACAGGTGCGGCCCGGCGTGGGGGTGGTCAGGGAAAGTGTGCGAAGTCCAGCGGCGGAATGCTGAGGCGTGTGTTGCTGGGCCTGCAAACTTGCAAAGCATGCCGTAGTGGGCACCAACCGGTTTTGCGCCTCGATTTACTCTTCGGTGTGCGCAGCATTGGCATCATTTCGGAGGGAGGCGCCCCGCCCAGCGGCGGCGGCAGCGGCTCGGGCGCGCCCGCCCCGCGCGAGGGCGGCCATGTCAACGTGCCGGCCGTCACCGTGCCGGTGGTGCTGGTGGCGGCGGTGGCGGCGCTGGCGGCCGTGGCGGGTTACGCGGAGCTGCAACGGCGCAAGCGGCGCGCGCGCCACTCCTCGCACAAGGGGCACCCGGGCGTGGGCGAGAACACCACGGTGCGTACCCCGCCCCCCGGCGGCGTCCGGTGCGGTGCGTTCACTCGCTCGCTCGTGGCGCATGGCCCCCGTGGCCTCCGCCCCGTCGCGCGCACGTGTGTGCGCGCCTCTCCTGGGCTGTCAACCGGGGCATGACCGCGGCTTTTACGCCGCCTGCTCCTGCAATTCTTTGTACCACCTTTGCACCCACCCACCCACCTGACAAGACTGATCTGCTGCAAGAACCTGTCTTCATCTTCTCGTCTCAATTAATCATGCATGGAACCTCCCTCCCGCCTCGCAGCTCATCGTGAGCGACGTGGAGGGCTCCACGGTGCTGTGGGAGGTGCTGGAGGCGGGCGTGATGGACACCGTGTTCGACCTGCACCACGACTGTGAGCGACGGAAGGGGGGGAGGGGGCGGGAGGAGGGGGCTGGGAGGGACGCTGTGCGGGAGGCAGGACAGACGGAACGGGGTGAGCGGTGTCTCGCTGGGAGGGGCTGTGGGAGGCAAGCCGAATGGGGTGTGCGGCGTGCTGAGGCGCAGGCAGGGGCATGCGCTTGGGCTGGGCTGCCATCGGCGCTCACGAACGCCGGTACTGATGCCGCTCCTGTGCCCGACCGCAGGCATGCGGCGCACGGCTGTTCGTTTTGCCGGCTACGAGTCCCAGACCGAAGGTGGGTGTTTGCATTTGTCTGTGTGTGGGGGGGGGGGGGGCGGGGGGGGGGGGGGGGGCGTCCGGCCGGGGTCCAGAGGGTGATTGTCTACCGGGATGCCCGTTTGCGGGGCTGCTGCTGCCGGGCCCGCACGCGGTCAGCCCCGCAACGACTTCTGCTTCTGACCCCTCCACACGCCCCACTGCCCACCTCCGCACACGCCACGCAGGCGACTCGTTTATCATCGCGTTCCACCACCCCGACGACGCGCTGCAGTTCTCGCTGGCGGTGCAGCAGGTGGGTACCTCACGCACAGTCTCTTTCTTGCTTGTCGTTTTCCCTTGTGCTCCCTTGTGTCTTACATACCCTCATCGGCTCCCGGGATTCCTCTTCAACAACACACACTCGCCCACCCACTCCACACACACAAACGCAACCCCCCAGGCGCTGCTGGAGGAGCCGTGGCCGCGCGAGCTGCTGGAGCACGACAAGTGCCGCCCCGTGTGGCTGGCGCGCACCGCAACCGAGGTGCCGCTGGAGCTGCCCTTCGAGCCGGCGGCCGGCACCTCGGGCCCCGCCGCCACGCCCGTGCAGCCAGTGGCGGCGCAGCCGCAACCCCAGCCCCAAACACCGCAGCAGCAGCCTCAATCGCACGGGCACCAGCAGCATCTGTCCCAGCGGGTGCAGTATGGCGGGCACGGGCCGCGCAGCACGGGCGGTGGCAACGAGGGCGCGCCCTACACCGCCAGCCGCCTCGGCACGCCGAGCGCCGCGGAGGTTGGTTGCGGGCCGGCCACGGCCACGGGCTCCACCGCGAGCCCGTGGGCGAACGGAGCCGGCGCCTCGAGCACCGTGGGCGGCTCAGGGCGCGGCCTGGTCAGCGGTAGCGGCCGCATGAGCAGCCTCCGGCGCATCCTGGCGTGGCAGGGCAGCAGCAAGCGCCGCGTGCACAGCCTGAGCGGCACGCCCGACGGCACCGCCGGCGCCGGCAGCGTCGACGCGGCCGTGGCGGCCGTGCTGGCGTCGCACGATGGCGGCGGCGGCGGCGGCGGCGCTAGCACCAGCGGCGCCGCCACCAGCGATGCCACGCCGGGCGACATGTCGCCGCCGGGGCCTGCGCTGGGCGGCCGGGGGGCGCCGGCGCCGCCGCCGGCGCCGCGCATCCTCACCGTGGGCGACGCGCTGCGCGCGATGTGGCGGGAGGTGTCCGTCGCGAACGACCCCTGGGGCGGCAGCGGCAACGCTGCCGGCGGCGCCGCCATGCGCTGGCAGGGGATGAAGGCGGCGCTGTCGCTGCGCCTGCCGGCGGCGATCCCCCACTCCATGTCGCGGCCGCGGCCGTCGGCGTCCGGGATCTCGGTGGGCGGCGCGGCGTCCGTCGGCAGCGGCCCGACCTCGCCGCCGCAGGCGGGGAGCCCGCGGTCCGTGTCACGAGACGGCTGGCACCTAGGCGGCGGCGGGAGCGGCGGCACCGGCGGCACCGGCAGCAGGCGGCGCATGGCCGCCGCCGCGGCGGCGGTGGGCTTGGCGGCGGCGGGCCCGGTCGCGGAGGCGCGGTTGCCGTCAACCAGCGACGGCGGCAGCAGCGACGACGGTGGCGCGGGGGGTGATGGCGGCGCCACGGGCACCGACGAGGACGTCGTTGCCGCGGCGGAGCTCGTCGGCATTACCATTGGGGGCGGCGGCGGCGAGAGCTCGGGCGAGGAGGACGCCGCGGAGGCGGCGGCGGGCGCCGGTCGCCTGGCAGGGCTCGGGGACCGGCCGGGATCGCAGGGCTCGATGGCGCGGCGGGTGCAGTCTGAGAGCGCCAACAAAGGCCACTTCGCAAACGTCGCGGGCTCGACGCTGCTGGCGCAGCGCGCCCTGTCCGGCACCGCGGGAGCGGAGCTGCGCGCGCGCCGCGGTGCAGCAGCAGCAGCAGCCGCTGCCGCCGCTGCCGCCAGGGTAGCTCCGCTGATTGCCAGCTCTGCCGCTGGCACGGCAGTCGGCGCAGACGGCGCCAGCGGCGGGACCGCGGCGGCCACAGCTGCGGCTGCCTTGGGCTCGGGCGCGCACAGCGCCGGCCTGTCCATGGCGTCGGGCGCGGTGCTGGGCGCCGGCCCCGCGGCCGATGCCGCCGGCCACTTTTCCCACTCCTTCAGCGGCTCGCGGCTTGGCAGCAAGACGTTTGGGCGCCAGCTGCTCTCGGCGCTGGTCGACATGGCCTTCGGGCCGGGCAGCGTACAAGGCGGCGCCAGCGGCGCCGGCGGGGGCAATGAGGATAGCTACGCCGAAGGCGGCGGCATCGGCGCCGGTGCGGCGGCGCAGGCTGCGCGCGGCGGCAACAGCACCGGCGCCGCAAGCAGCCGCCGGACCACACTGGGCGGCCTGACGGCGCCGCCGCCCGCGTTCGCGGCGTCGCCGTCGCACGCTGCGCCCAAGGCGGCGGCCTCGGCTCCTGGCGTTGGCGGCGGCAGCAGCTCACGTGCGCTGCCGTACGCTCGCAGCGGGGCGCGGAGCGAGGGCCCGCCCTCGTACGGCGCGGGCCGCCTGGCGGCGGCCGGCGGCGCGGGCGCGGATGCGGCGGCGGTCAGCGCGGAGCAGTGCACGCTGGTCCGGCGCGGCCTGGCGGTGCGCATAGGTGAGCTCGGGCCGGGGAGGGCGCCGCCTGGGCGGGCCGGCGCCGCCGCGCACGTGTTTGCGGCTGCCTCTCAGCCTCCGCTCCTGCATATGCCTGCATGCCGCCCATGCCCGGGCCTGCCTTCCGTGCTCGCCCTCTCACGGCATATCTGCCCTGGCCCCCAGCGTTTCGTATTCCTCGGCTTCTTGATCACTAAAAACTCACCCCTTCCACTCTTCCCTGACCACCCCTGCAACCGCCCCCCTCGTCTTTGCAATCCCCCCGGCCAGGCATGCACACGGGCGTGCGCTACGCCACGGACCTGGTGTACAGCGACGTGGCGGCGCGCTGGAAGTACAGCGGCGAGGTGCTGGCGGCGGCCAAGGTGGGCGCCGGGGGGGCGGGGGGGCGGCCGGTTGCCGGGGGCGGGCGGGGCATAGGCTCATACAGTCATACTTGACACAGCCTGGCTAAACAGACCCGCAGGCACAACGTTTTTGTCATGCGACTCGCCTGACCGGGCGTATCGGCCCACGTTGCCGGCCCCCACCACCACCACCACCACCACCCCGCGCAGGCCGTCTCCGACGCGGCCAACGGCTGCGAGGTGCTGCTGTCGCGCACCACCCTGGACCGCCTCAGCCCCGAGCTGCTCAGCCGCAAGGCCGTGTGCCTGCTCTACCTGGGCCGCCACGTGCTGCGCGGCGGCGACCCCGGCGCAGCCGCCGCCGCCGCCGCCGCCCCGGCGGGGCTGGCCGCCAGCGGCTGCGCCGGCGGCGGCGGCGGCGGCGCCGCCGGCGACGGCCCGGCGGCGGCGACCGCGCCGCCGCCGCTGGCGCCGGGCAGCGTGGTGGACCTGTACGGCGCGTACAACGCCCGCCTCATGGGCCGCATGGCGATGTACCGCCCGCCGCGTACGGCGGTGTGCACGGGCCTGTCCTCCCTGGACGCGCCGCTGGGGCGGGCGGCGTACGTGCTGCTGGTGTCGCCGGGGCTGTCGGACATGGCGGCGCACAGCGACGGCTACTCCGAGGTGGTGCTGGAGGCGCAGGCGGCGCTGGGCTCCATAGCCGCGGACCAGCTGCAGGCCTGCAGCGGCGTGCCGGCGGCGCCTGCCGCCGGCCCGGGCGGCGGCGGCGGCGGGGGAGGCGGCGGCGGCGGCATGGGCGGCGGCGGCATGGGCCGCGGGGTGGATGGCGGCGGCGGCGCGGAGATGCTCGCCGGCGCGAGCTCGGCGGGCGTGGTGGGCGGCGGCGCCGCCGGCACGGTGGTGGGCGTGTTCTCCAACCCCTACCAGGGCATCCTGTTCGCGCTGCAGGCGCAGGAGGACCTGCTGAACCACCCCTGGAGCGGCGACCTGCTGGCGCACGAACAGTTCGAGCAGATCGCCATGCTCGCGGCGGCGGCGGCCGCGATCATGGGCGACGGCTCGCCGGAGAAGCCGGCGGCGGCGGCGGCGGCCACCAGCCCACACCGGGGGCAGGTGCCGCTGTCGCCGCGCGGCGGCGGCCCCGGCTCGGCCGCAGCCAGCGGCTACCCCACGGACCCTCACAGCCTGGGCAGCGCCCTGGGCGTGGGCATCGGCGGCAGGTGGCAGAGCAGCGTCATGGGCCGCTCGCAGACGGGCGTGGTGGCGTCCACGGACGGCGAGGCGGCGGCGGCGGCGGACGCGCTGCGCGACGGCCGCGGCTCGGCGCAGACGCCGCGCGGCTCGCGGCGGACGCCCTCGCGCAGCAAGCTGTTTGGGCTGCTCGGCATCTCCAGCGGTGGCGGCGGCGGTTCGCCCGCGACGCCGGCGGCGCAGACCGACGGCGGCGGCGACGCGCGCTCACGGCGGCGGCGGTCACCGGCCATGTCCTTTGACGGCGGCGCCGCAGCCGCCGCCACAGCAGCAGCCGCAGCCGGCGGCACCATGACCTCACCGGGCACGTCCGCTGCGGCGGCGGCGCCCATGCCCATGCCGCCCGTGCCAGAGGGCTCCGCCGCCGACGCCGCGTCCGCGGCGCACGCGGTCAAGTACCGGCAGCCCGGGACGCCCGCGGCCGCCGCCGCCGCTGCCGCCCGCTTCGCGCGGTCCAGCGCCCCCAGCGACATGTCCCCCCGGGGCGAGCCGCAGGCGCCGGCTGCGGCGCTGGCGCGCGCGCTCTCACGCAACAACGCCAGCTCCTCCAGCAGCTCCTTTGTCGCCGCCATCGCCGCGGCGACCAGCGGCGACGCTACCGCCGCGGACGGCGACCGGCCGCACTCGCACGGCGCGCACCAGGCCGTGCCGCGCACCGCGTCGCGGCTGCAGGCCGTGGTGACAGGCGCTGCGGCCATGACGGCGCCCAAGGCCGCCGCCGCCTCGTCGTCGTCGCCGGTCCCTCTCACGGCCACGGCCGCTGCGCCGGCGGCAGCCACGTACGTAGCTACTGGCAGCGCCCGGTCGCCGCTGTCATTCACCACCGCCACCGCGGGGCCCAGCACGGGCGACGGCACCCACGCGCTGGACGGCACGGAGCGTACCTCAGCTGCAGTCAATGCAACCTCCGACCCGTGGGCGGCGCCGGCGCCCCGGACGGCCTCCCATCCCACCACCGCCGCATACCCGGCGGACTCGTTCGGCGCGTCCGGTCCTGCGCCGCTGCTGGTGGATGGGTGGGAGGCGGCGGCGCGCCCGCTGGACGCTGCCAATGTGGTCGCCGGCGGGTGCCCTTCTGCAGACGTCGAGGAGCCGGCGCACAGGCTTGGGATGCCACGAACCTCGGATCCAAAGCGGATGCCGGTGACGGTAGCCCTGCCTGGGACCTCCGTCCCAAGCATCCTGCCAGCTGCGGCTGAGGAGGCGGCTGCGGCGCAGGAGACCGGCGCGCTGGCGCCGGCCGCCTTGGCGCCCCAAATGTGGCCCCACTCTGCCGCTGCGCAGCTGCCGCCGCTCTCCGAGCACTCGCCTCTGCCCAACACCACCCCCAGCAGCGGCACCGGCTGCGGGCCGGCCTCTGCCGCGGGTGGGAGTGCGCCTCCGGCCCCCAACACAGCGCCGCCGCTGCCCAGCACCGCCGCTGCTGCGGCGGCGGCTGCACTTGCCGCGGACGGCGGCGCCGGAGCCGGAGCGGGCGGCGCCTCGCTGGTCCTGTTCCGCGGGCCGCGCATCAAGGCTGCGGTCACGTACGGCGCCTTCAAGGCGTTCTTGGACCCTGCGTCAGGTGCGCGGTGTGAGGGAGCGGTGTGCGGGCCCTGTGACGTTTGCTTGTGGCGACGCCGTGTGTGGAGGTCGCCCCAACTACGAACTGCGCCCGCGCTGCAGTCTAGCCACCGTACGATAAGTTGATAAATGATAGCCCGCCACTTGCCACCTCGCCCCTCCGCCTGCCGTCTATTTTGCAACACTTCTTTGCACCACCTTTGCAAGCCCCCTTGCCTCCACCGCCGCCACCACTGCCCGCCACAGGCCGCATCCGGTACGAGGGCAAGCCGGCGGCGCAGGCGGCCAAGATCGTGTCGTATGCGGCGGTGGGCATGGTGGTGGCCTCGGTGGAGGCGGTGGATGCCGGCCACGCCGACGAGCAGGACCTGCTGGTGGGACCCACGCTGGACGGCGGCGCGCAGGGTCTCGGCCCGCAGTCGTACCACGGCGCCGCCACGCCGCGCGCCAACTTTGTGAGCAACAACGGCCTGCTCGCGCCCGGCTGCTCGGACGGCGGCGCCGGCGCGCTGGGCGGCAGCGGCTCGGCGGCGGCGGCCGCTTCGGCCGCGCTGGGCCCCACGTCCATGCACAGCCCGCGCAGCCCGCACGACCGCGGCCACTCGGCCTCGCTGCGACTGCCCTCCATGGAAGTGAACGCGGCGGCGGCGGCCGCGGCGGCGGCGGTCGCGGCCCAGTATGAGGCCTACGAGCCGGTCTGCGACGACCCGGAGGGCCCCAACGCGGCCGTGGCGGCGGCCGCAGCCGCCGCGGCGGCCGCGCTGCTGAACCTGGCGCCTGACGGCGGCGGCGTGCTCGCCCGCTCGCGCAGCGTCTCCCTCGATATTGCCGGCATCCGGCGGGGGCTCGGCTTGGATGGCTCGATCCACGGCGGCAGCATGACCGCGGCGGCGGCGGCGGCAGCGGCGGCGGCGACCGGGACCACTGATGGCGGCGGCGGCGGCGGTATGACGCGTTCGCACTCGATTGCGGCGCTGGCGGCGCTGCTGAGCCCCACTGGCAGCACCACCGGCCGCGCGCAACGGCACCAGCAGCCCCAGTACCTCCACGCGGCCAGCGCAACCAATGCCGTGCTCCCAACCACGGCCGCTGCCGCCCTGCAGCAGCAGCACCGCCACCAGCAACACCAACACCAACAACAGCAGAAACAGCAGCAGGCGGCGGGCGCGCCGCCGACCTGGCGGCACCCCCAACACCAGCACAACCACTACCACACCCACAGCCCCTACCCGCACCCGCACCCCTACCACAGCCACGCCGCGGCGGCGGCGCAGCGGCCCGTCTCGGACCTCGAGATTGATCCCGACTACCGCGGCAGCAACAGCGGACCGATGGCGCCGGAGGGCCGCCTAATCATCGGCGCCTCAGCCGCGGCCGCTGCAGCCGCCGCAGGCGCCACCGCCGCCGGCAACGGCGCGGGCGCCGCCCGCCGCGATTCTGCATCCGGCGGCTCCACGCCGCACTCCGGACCCAGCATCAGCTTCCAGTACGCGGCGTCTCTGGCCGCCAGCGTGCTAGCCGTGGAGCGCGCCAACGGCGGGGCGCAGCAGGCCGCGGCGCGGCACGGCGCGACGGCCGGGACTGCGGCCGCGGCGGGAACGGGCGGTGGCGGCGGCGGCGGCGGCGGGGGCAGCGGCTCTGGGAGCATCAGCGTCGGTGGCCTGGTCACCGCCGCTGGCCTGTCGCCGCTCGTCAAGTCGGACAGCCGCCAGGCGTCCCGCAGCGGCACGCGCACCATGTCGAACCTCAATCCGGACAGCAGGCAGGCGTCGCGCACCGGCCTGCAGCGGCCCAACAGCATCCTCGCCGCCGCAGGTGCGCGGCCGTGCGCACCTCCCCCCCCCCCTTGTGTCGCCTTCACGTCTTAACTAATGATAAATGTAACCCGCCGCCTTGTGTCGCCTCGTTTGCTCCTGTTGGATTTCACCCATCCTGGCCATCACATGAATTGAACATGTATCAAAACGCCCGTCCTCGATCGCAGGTACCGCTGCAGGGCCGTCGCCTTCCCCGGAAGGCAGCCGCCGCGGAGCTCCGCGGCCGTCCTCGGTTGCGGGCACCCCGGCGCCGGCGGCGCCGGCAGTGGTGGTCGGCGGGATGGTGCCCACGATGCCGTCGCCGCGCCACCGCCGCCCGCTGTTCAGCGACACGGAGGGCGACAGCGATGACGCGCCGTCGGGCGGCCAGCCGGGTGCCGCGGGCACGCAGGGCGCCGGCGAGGGTGCTGTGGCGGCGGCCGCGCCGCCTGCGAGCACGTCGCCCGCGGTCATCACCGCAGCCGCAGACGTGGGCTCGGCGGGCAACCTGTCGGGCCGCCCGCCGCGGCCGCGCGCCGCGCCCACGCTGTCCCCCCGCGACGGCAGCGAGGGGCCTGACGCCGCTGCGCCTGCGCCTGCGGCGGCGGCGGCGGCGGCGGTCACGAAGGCTGGCGTGGCGGCTGCGCTCGCCGCGTCGCCGCCCGAGCCCTTCCGCACCGACCGGACGCAGGTGGGCCTGTTGGAGCCGGGGGGTGACCTGGATGCAATGCTTCCGCCGCCGCCGCCGCCGCCCGAGCTGCAGTCGCCGGCGGGCGCGCGGCAGCCCAGGGCCAGCGGCACGGCCTCGCCGGCCGTGGCCTCCCCGGGGCCGCTGCAGCAGCAGCAGCAGCAGCAGCTCCAGGGCCCACCGCCGGCGAGCGCCGCGCTCCTGCGCCAGGGTTTCCGCTCCGCCTCCATGGGTGCGGCGTCCGCTGCCGCCATCAACGCCGCAGCCCCGGCGGCCGTCGCGAGCGGCTTCGTCGCAGCGCCGCAGGACCCCGTCGTCCACAGGCCGCCCAGCCGCGGCAGCAGCGTCACCGCCACAGCAGCCGGTCCGTCGCGCCTGAAGCGCAACGCCTCTGCGTCAAGCGCCGCCATGGTTCGAAGCGGCGGCGGCAGCTTGCTGCCAGTAGCGCTGCGTCACGCGAGTGAGCGGATGGTGCGGCCCGGCGGCGCCGGCGCCTCCGCAGCATTCGCATCCGGCACCCTGGCGGCGCCCATGCTGCCCACCCTGGGTGAGGTGCCAGGCGACGCAGATGCGGCGCCAGTGGGACCGGTAGCGCTGACGCCTGCGGTGTTGTCGGGGGCGCCGGCGCCGGCGCCGGCGTGGCCTCCTCCGACCGGCGTGTCTGTGGCAGCGCTGGGAAGTGTCCCGCCATACGGACGTGCGGGCGCCCGCACCGGCGGAAGTGCCTACACGGCCAGTGGCGCGGGCGACTCCAACAGCGGCGAGATCAGCGGCACCGGCACCGGGACGACAGGCGGCGAGAGCGAGTCGCTGCTAGCGGCGGCGTCGGTGCCGGCTCCCGGCCGCGCGCAGGTCGGTTCGCCCCGGCGCGCGGGCAGCATGGGCAGCGGCGTCAGCGTCAGCCGCAACAGGACGGCGCGCGCGCCTCCGCATCCCGCGGGGTCGGCGAGCGTCGCCGGCGCCCGGCTGACCGGTCGGCTGGGCGCAGGTGAGGGCGGAATGCCTGGCTCTGCGGAGCCGGCTTCATTGGCGGACGGCAGCGGTCGCGCATGGTCCATCACTGCGACTGCGACCGCGTCACAAGCCGGCGGCGGCGGCGGCGGTGGCGGTGGCTGGGCCTCGCAGCCCACGTCGCGCGGCTCATCGCGGGCGGCCAGCCGCAAGGCGCTGCGCACCGGCACCGCTGGCATGATGGCGGCTGCCGCTGCGCCGGGCGCCCGCAGCGGCGGCGCCGCGCCAGCGGCGCAGGCGGGCGTGCCGCCCGTGGGCGGGCTGGCGGCGGCGGCACGGCCTGGCGGCGCCATGGGTGCGCATGAGGTATCGGTGGTGCCCTGGAACGCGCAGCAGCAGCAGGCCTCCGGCGGCCCCGCAACAGGCGGCGGCGTGTCGTGGCGCACGAACTCTTTCGCGGCCTCGGCAGCTGCCGCGGCCGCGCAGCGCTCCGGCAGCCACGCGAGCCTGGCCCCGCCGCTGCAGCCGTACGCCGGCCCTGCCTTGTACGGCACCACGTCGGGCCGCGCGTTCCCGCTCTACCCGTCGCCGCCGCCGCCGCACCAGCCGCCGCAGATGCAATCCTCGCAGCGCCTTGGGTTTGCCGTCAGTCCGGCAGCCGCCGCCATGGCAGCCGCCCCCGGCCTGATGTCTGCCGGCGGCATCTCCGCCGCCGGGCCGCTGTCCGGTTCCGGCGCCGGACTGTGGCCGTACCCGGTTCCCGCGGCGGCGATGCTGGCTGGGGGTGGCGGCGGCGCCGCGTCCACGGGCGTTGGTGGCGGCGGCGGCGGCCCGCAGTGGCACCAGGACGCGTCGGTGCGGCTGTCGCACCCACTGGAGGCCGTGGGCATGGACGAGGTGCGAGCGCGCGCGTATTTGTGTGTGTGTGTGTGTGTGTGTGTGTGTGTGTGTGTGTGTGTGTGTGTGTGTGTGTGTGTGTGTGTGTGTGTGTGTGTGTGTGTGTGTGTGTGTGTGTTGCAGTCAGGCCGTGGGTACAGCACCCCTGGCACCGTTGGGCCACGTGCCTGGGACGTTTACTTAGCTCGTGCCGCCCACCTGCCGTGCCTTGACGACCCTCGCTGACGCTGTGTGCCGCACGCATTAACCGTAATCGCGCAGGTGACCATGATACCTGTGGCGCTGCGCAAGCGCGCCAACTCTCAGCCGCTTGTGGTGTACCTGTGCCGCTTCGCCAGCGGGCAGCGCGCCGCGGAGGTGCAGCAGCGCCTGGTCAGCATGGGGCGCGGCGACCCCACCGCTGCGGCCGCCGCCGCCGCCACCGCGGCCGCAAACGCTGCCGCCGCGCGCAGGGCCACCGCCGCGGCAGCCACGGCGGCGGCGGCGGCCGCCGCCGCCACTTGGAGGGGCGGCGCCGGCGCCGGCGCCGGCGCGCTGGCCTCGGACGCAGCGGATGGCGTGTTGGGCCCGACGTCCGGGGCCATGAGCGACCTGCCGCCCATGGCCTCGCCGCTGCCGCACGCCGCGGCCGAGCGCGCCGGCGAGCGCAGCAAGCTGTCCGCCAGCGTGGCGGCGCTCTTCTCGGGCGGCGGCAGCAGCGGCCCGCGCTCGCTCAACAGCATCGGCGGCCGCGTGCCCGTGAGCTCGGTGGTCGACGGCGTCGCGCGCGAGGCGACGGCGCCGGTGTCGCTGCGCCGCGCGAGCCTCACCAGCCGCATCATGGGCCACCAGCCGCTGGCCTCGGACTTGGGCCGCCGCAGCGCAAGCGTCGCCGGCATGATCGAAACCGAAGGCGGCGGCGCCGCGGCCGCGGTCACGGCGCCCGGCGCCGAGCTGCTGCCCCTGGCGCAGCCCGCCGGCGCGGCTGGGCCGCAGGCTGCGGGGGCGGGCACAGCGGCCTCTGGCCCGACCAGCCGCGGCGGCGGCTTCATGCGGCGCTTCAGGCGGGTCAGCCTGGACATGTCGCAGCAGCCGGTCAAGAAGCGGCACGGCCGCAGCACCGCGTACGGCGCAGTGGAGTCCGTGGGCGAGGTGAACGAGCGCTCTGTGCGTGTTTGGGAATCGGCAGGTGGAGGAGTTGGTTGGCGGACAGCGTCTGTGGGGCCGTTTCCACGGGCCATGGTGCAGCACGCGGCCCGCCGCCACCTCCATTTGGTAACGACTTCGTCTGCACTCCTCGGTGCATCCTGTACCGCTTTTCTCACCATCCTTGCAACCTCCCACTTCCCGCGACCACTGCACCTGATGCACCGCTGCCTGTCTGCCTGCCTCCCGGGGCCGCCCACGCGCAGGCACGGACCTTGAGCGTGAAGCGCGTGCAGCGCGGCTCCGTGGCCGGCATGATGTCGGGCCCGCTGCACGCGCTGCTGCCGCATGGCACGCGCGCCGCAGGCGCCGGCGGCGCCGCCTCAGCGGCGCTGCCGCAGCTGCCCTACTTCTTCGGCGCCGCCCCGCCGCACGTGGCGGGGTCACACCACTACGCGCACTCGTCCTACAGCGTCAGCGGCATGCTGTGGCCGGGCGCCGGGGCCCCGGCGTCGGGGCCGCTCACGGGCACGTCGCTCCCGGCCAGCTCGGTCGCAGGGCCGGTGGCGGTGGCGGTAGGCGGAGGCGGGGGCACGGGCACGGGTGGGCTGGACGGCGTCGGAACGCTGTCCGCGTCGCGAGGCCCGCCCATGCCCGCCGCCGCCGGGCCGGGCCACGCCGGCGCCAGCACCCACGCGCTGCGCGTGGTCCGCTCGCTGGCGCCCTGGGTGCCGGGGAGCAGCCACGGCGCGAGCACACCGGACGAGACCACCGGCTCAGCCGTGTACAGCCAACCGGGCGCCGCCGCCAGCGGCTCCCTGGCCCTGTCGGCCGCCACAGGCGCCACCACCGGCGGCGCCGGCGCCGGCAGTGTGGGCGGCACGACGCCGGGCCAGTGCGGCAGCGGCATGTCACTGGCGGGCTACGCATCCAGCACGCAGCACTCGGACTCAGCCATGCCTGGCTCGGGCGGAGCCAGCGCGGCGCCGCCGCCGGCCGCTGCCGGGGGAGGTGGGCCGGCAGGTGGCGGCGGCGGCAGCGCGTCCACCATTGGCATGGGCGGCGGCGCGTCGCTCTCCTCACAGCAGCTGTTCGTCCTTGGATTGGCGAGCGGCAGCAACGCAGTGCTGCTGTCGATGGGCGGCAGCGGCATGAGTGGCGGGGTTGGGTCGGCGACTGTTGGGACGGCGGCTGGCGCTGAGGCGGCGCCTGACGCGGCGGCGGCGGCGGCGGCAGCTGCTGGCGGCAGCGGCTCCCTGCACCACGGCGCGCCGTGGCAGCTGGCGCAGTCGTGGCAGGAGCACGGCGGCTTGGGCGCCGGCGGCAGCGGCGGCGCGGCCGGGGGCATGTATAACATGCTGCTGCCGGGCGCGGGCATTCGCACGACTGGTGGGCGCGTGCCGCCGCAGATGAGCATGATGACGACCCCCACTGTCGAAGAGCACGAAGAGTGCATGGACTGAGGGCACGGCACGGGTCGGGGCCAAAACGTGAAACTGGAACGCATGACTGGGACGAGACTGGAGGACTGAAAGCGGGTCAACTCTACGGTGTCAACGCCTGGTGGTACGATGCACGTGCGCAACGCTCCATGCACCGCGGGCTCCACTTCGCACGTCGAATGCATGCAGGCTACATTACCGACACGCAGCGACGGTTGAAAGCAGCGCTGTGTGACATTTTAATGATAATTGTTTGGTGGGTTGGTTGCGGAGGCCCGGAATCTCTCCTTAATGTCTACCTAGGCTGTGCATACTTATGCCCACGAGGACGGGATTAGCCGCGCAAGGCGGCGTGTTGCTGTTGTAGGGCCAACGCAAAGGCATGCTGCGTATAACAGGTAGAGTGTCGAGCACTCGCTGCACTGCATAGCACCATGCATCAGCGGGGCATGCGCATGTTGCATGTGGCGTCGGGCAGGTGATGCGCGTATTATCATGCTACGTAGAGTGTGTGATCAACGGGACCAATGAGGCACGCCACCATGGGTTGGCAACGCTAGGGGCCACGCGACGGCGGCGCATGCCTCACAGGCTATTGTCAGGTTGCTATGCCATGGGTAGTAGTGCCTGCGGGCCATGTATGCCGAGTGAGCTAGCCTTCGTGAGGTGTCACAGGCCGCATCGCCGCGAGGCGCGAGCGCGTCGTGAAGAGCGCGACAGTGGGGTCTACCTGCCAGGGCGAGCATGAACAACACTGATAAGGGGGCCTGACAGGAGCTGTGCAGGCCGGTCCTGTGGCGCACCAGCCCTCGGGTACGGGGCCACCCTCCATGTCACAACCCGAACAGATGACGGTTACTCCTTCCACAGTGGCCGCGGCGGCCCACTGTGGAAGGAGTAACCGTCCATGCGAACGTTTTGTGTGTGTGGGGGGGGGTGCGTTTGAGGCGCCCATGCCCAGTGTCACGGCGGGTACCGAGGGAGCGGGTCACGTCAAGGGGGGTTGCAAGGATGGAATGAAGAGTGGGGGCATCCATACAAACAAGGAAGGGGGTATCATCAGTGCAAACCCCGACCAGAGTCAGCTTTGGCGCATGAATCAGCTGGCACCTCGGTCGCCCACCAAGCCAAAAGTACATGCGAGGGCAAGAGGGAACAGACGCGCCAATCGAATCTCGAGGGAGTTCTACCGTCCCCTCCGCGGGTGCGTCATGCCCCCACGGTGTTAGGGTCATCCGTTGCTCTCGCTAACGCGGCGTCCCCACACGAACAATGTGTTAAGCTTGCGCCTAGAGAGTACCACCGGCCTTGCCCAGTGCCATCAGAGTACCAGCCAGCTAAGATTCATATCAGTTGCACCTGCACACCGGGACAGCCTGCGTAAGACTTAGCACCATCGACCGACCCTCAGATTTGTACGACAGAGAGTGCAAAGAACATCTGTTGAGATCCGAAAACGGTCGCGCCTAATGTAGGGGGAAGCCATAGGGGAGTAGGGCACTCTGAGGTTGGTGATGCTTCTGCAGGCACCGCCCTCCCCCTTTAGGCTCCACACACCACTTTGTTAAAACCACCGGCTCGACAGCCGTCACCACGTCAGCCGCCTGCCCTGTAGCATCACTGCGAGTCGGCGACTCTCGTTGCGCGAAGCCGCCACGGCACCGCACCGCGCACATCGCAGACGCACTGCGCCATAAAAAAGTATAGTACACCTTGCGCCACATTTTGTCTGGTGCTAGCTAAGGTTGCATCTGCAAGAAGCCACCCAGGCTGCATTAGAGTGTCTGCCTCTGACGCATCACTCTTTGCCGCCAGCCTTGGTCTTACAGGCGCGCCCACAGCGCAGCCGGAAGCGAAATAAACGTACGGTACCGTATTGTTGGCACTTCATTTGCTTATGGTCTCGGACTAAATGCGGTGTAAACAGCTGCTGCGGCAATGCTTAAACACACAGCACACGGACACACGCCACCACTGCTTGTGCACTCGTCACAGTCGCTCGCGGGCGCACAAGCACGCGGCAGATCCCCGCCGCCGCCGCTCGCGGCCCGCTAGTGCAGGCCGAACGACATGTTGTCAAGCGCGATGGCGAACGCGCGGCGCATGTCTTCGATGCACTCATACACGGGCAGGTTGAGCTGCAGGAAGCACGTGCGTGCCTGCGGCAGCAGCGGCGCCGGGCGGCCGGCGGTCGTAACAGCCGCTGCTAGCGCCGGTGCTGGCGCTGGCGCTGGCGCTGTGGGCACGGGCGCTGCCCCGTCGGTCTCCATGTGCGACGGCACGCCGTCGCCCTGCTGCACGGGCTCGGAAGCGCGCGCCTCCTGCCCTGCAGCGCCTCCCTGCTCTGCAGCCGCAGCAGCGGCGGAGCCGGCGCCGGGCGCCTCACCGCCCGCAGGCCCCTGGGCGGGGTCGGCAGGCTCTGCGCTCATCTCGGGGTGGTCAGCCTCGGCGGCCGGCGGCGAGGCTGCAGCCTGGCCGTCAGCAGCCTCAGACACAGCAGCGGCCCCCGCGCTGTCGGGCTCCGCCGCCGCAGCAGGCTCACTGCCGGCGCGGGGCGACCGCTCCGCAGCGGCACTGCCGGCGCCGCGCGCCTGCGGCATCTCAGGCTGCGATGGGCCCTGCGGCTGCCCCGGCTGCTGCGCTTGCGGCGCGCGCAATTGCTCTGCCCGCATCGCTGCGCCATCCTCCGCGGGCGCAGCCGCACCTGACTCCGTGCCGGCCGTGCCCTCGGGACCCGCCGCCGCGCCGGAGCCGCCCGCCGCCGCAAGCACCGAGGCGTCCGCGGCATTGGCCGCGCCCTCGCCATTGGCCGCGCCCTCGCCAGCGCCGCCCTGGCCGCCGGCGCCGCCAGGTACCGCCGCCCCCGCTGCTGCTGCAGGGGCGGCGCCTGCGGCGCCCTCCTGGCGCGCCGGCTCGGGCGCGGCGGGGCCGGGCAGGTCCTGCAGCGACAGCGCCAGCGCCATGGCCAGCTGCCGCTCGAACTCCTCCTCCTCGTCGAAGTCGTCTTCGTCCTCCATGTCCTGGCCGTGCTGGTGCTGCTGGTCGGGGTCGTCGTTGTGGTCGTGCTGCTCGGCGTCGGCGTCGGGGTCGTGGGGCTCCTCCTCGGCGTCGTCGGCGTCGGCGTCGCCAGGGCCCTCGCCCATCTCCTGGTCCGCAGCCGCGTGGCCCGCCCCTGCCCCCGGCTCGGGCTGCTGCTGCTGCTGCCCCTGCTCCTGCTGCTGCCCCGGCGCAGGAACCTGCGGCTGCGCAGGCGCCGCCGCCGGCCCCGACTCGGCCGCGCGTGCGGCGTGGGCGGTGGGAGTCACGGGCTGCCCTGGCGACTGGGCGGCTGCCGCCGCCGCCGCCGACACCGGCGGCAACGCCGCGGTGGCTGCGCCTCCAGCATCCGCTGCTGCCTGTGGCCGTGCCTCCTGCTGCGCCGGCGGCGCCGGTGCTGCGGCGCCGTCGTTGGCGGCGGATGCGGGCGCGGCCCCGCCGGCCGGCTGGTCCGCCCCCTCGCTCTGGTCCGGGTCTGGTTCTTCACCCTCCAGGACGTCGCCCTCAATCCGGTGGGACAGAGGCCCCGCTGCGTTTGCCGGTGTCGCGGGCGTCGCCGCCGCCGCCGCGCCAGCCGCCGCCGCCGCGCCGGCCTCTGCACCGGCTGCGGCGGCTGGCCGCGCCGCAGCCGCGTTCACGGCTGCGGCTCCGCCGCCCAGCTTCATGATCTGCAGCCGCTGGTTGAGCGCCTTGAAGCCGCCGGAGGGCAGGTGCGTCATGGCGGTCCAGAACTGTGGGGGGTGGGTGGAGGGGCCGTTTGTGGGCGAGGCGGCGAGGCGGCGAGGCATATGAGCCCGGTGTCATGACTTGCGGAGGAGCGAAGCGCCCGGGCACACGGGCAAAACGAGCCGGCGCCCGACGGCCTCACCCAGCACCCAGCCAGGGATGCGCAGACCGGGCGGGCTATGTTCCGGCATTCACAACACAGGGGCGCGCAGGCGCCTGCACCCACCTGCAGCAGCCGCTGGCGGTCCTCGGCGCTGTACTCGCCCACCAGCTGCCAGAACAGGTCCAGGCTGGCGCGCTCCTGCAGGCCGGCCGCAACACAACACACAAGGCACAGCCACAGCAGCCCGCATGCATTGAAGCACTCTATATCTAATGCACACGGTATGCTGCCGGTACACAGCAATGCGTGTGTGTGTTGGATCCAGCCGGCCACCGGCCGCTCCTCTCCATGACCCCCGGCAGCCCCTGGCCGCCGGAGCCATCCCTCCCTCCCCCCCCACACACACACCTGGGGTCCCTCGAAGCCGGCGACGTCGGTGTGCGCCGCCCAGTCGGCCGGCTCCAGCACGGCCTCGCCGGCGGTGATGCGGTTGAGGTCCTCGAGCAGCAGCGGCGTGAGGAAAGCGCGGCGCAGGCGCGCGTCGTCGGGCAGGTGGTGCGCGCAGTCCTGGATGCCGGACAGGAAGGCGGCGGCCTGCGCGCGCGCGGGGCAGCACACGCGTGAGGCAGTGGCAATGAGCGCGTGTTGAGGGCGAGGGGTGTGGGAATCAAACTTGCGGCCCTGGCGCGGCACGTCCAGCACCCTGCACCCCGGCAACCAGACCCGAGGCCCATTACAATGCGACCCTCCCAGCTGCGCACACCATACCCCCATGCCGCCTACATCGGCTTCACGGTTCGCTCCCTGAGCTTGGGCGCCTCGCGACGACGACCCGCCCCTTCCCGTCGGCCCCCACCCAACACGGCAAAACGCCGCCCGCCGCCCGCAGCCCCCTAGATTAGCTTGGTTTAGCTGGGGCTGGTATTCCGTATTCACAACCCCCACCCCCTCACCCCCGCACCTGCTCCTCCACCGCCGCCACCACCACATGGTGCGCCAGCGCCGCCACGTACTGCGCCTTGTTGGCGTCGACCACGCGCCGCGCCGCGCCGCCCGGCACCAGCTCCACCTCGCGCTCCTGGCCGCCCACGGCGCCGTGCCACACCCAGAACAGGTCCAGCGACTCGGCGCCGTCCATGGCCAGGATGTTCTGGCACGTGGAGTGCAGCTGCAGGCGGGGGGGTTGCAAGGATATGGAAAAGCGGTACAGGATGAACTGAAGACTGCGTCTTGAAGTTCGGTTTGGTACGTTACCGAAAGGGGGGGTTACATTCTTCATTAGTTAAGACGTGAAGGCGTGGCCAGGAACAGCCATACAGCAGGTGCGGGGGGGGGGGGGTTGCAAAGATGGTACATAGAAGTGTAGTGGCGTAGACAGCAGGCGTGGAGGCGTTCCATGCATGATTAATCAAGATAAGATGATGGAGGGGGGCGTCACACAAGCGCGTGAGGCCAGGGCATGCGTGTGTGCGGGTTTGGTATGGTGACGTAGTCGAAAGGCAGTGAGGAGGCAGAGATGCGGTGTGGAATGTGGAATGGTGTCATTGGGAGTCGGACCCGAGTAGCACGGTGGCGAGTCGTTTCACAGGCTGCTGGCGCCAGGCCACGACGACACCGCAACCCGCATAAAAAACCTCCGCACCTGGGGGTCAATCTGCTGCAGGTCCTGCAGCGTGCCGCGGCGGCCGGTCAGGAAGTTAAACAGGCCGGTGCTGAGCACCACGCCCAGCGGCACGTTGGCGCGCAGCGCCAGGCCTGCGGCGGGCGCCGTGGGCCGGGGCAGGAGCGTCGCGTCAGCACCACCCCTGCCAACCACACAGCGCAGCGCCGTGCCGCGGCGCAGCCCTCCGCCCGCCACTCCTCCCTCTCCTGTTGCGCCGCGCACGCTCAGCCCGCCCACCCACACCCTCACACACCCTCACACAGCTGCACCCAAGTGCACCCAACTACATTACACACCACACCACTTAAGCGACACCCGCCACCGGTCCGCCCCGCCGCTCACCCACGATGCGGCCCGCGAAGCGCATGTAGCCCAGGTGGTCGTCCTGCAGCGCCGCCGCGGCGGAGGGGTGCACCGCGCGCCGGTCCGCCGCGCCGCGCACGAACAGGCCGCGCTCCGGCGAGAACAGGTCCGCCGCGATCTGGCTCAGCCACTCGCGCACCACGCCCATGCCCTCCGCCTCCTGCTCGTCCTCGAAGCGCACGTTGACGCCGAACGGCAGCGCGTCCGCGTCCATCACCTGTGCGGCGGGGAAGGCGCGGGATCAGTTGGGTTGGGGGCGGGGTTTGCAATGATGGTACATGGAAGTGTAGCAGCGTAGACAGCAGGCGTGGGGGGAGGGGTTGCAAGGATGTTTGGAAAGCGGGGGGGGGGGGGGGCGGGGGCATAAGTCGATGCAGGGCGTTGATGGCGGTGATTCAGCGAGAAACGGTGCAGGGTCCCTCAGAGTGACGACGTGGGACCCGCTGCGTGGCGCGGAGCAACATGTCGGCCCTGCGCTGAGGTCCGCTGCAGGTGCGGGTGCAGTTGCAGGTGCACAGGAGCGGGCCCCTCCCCGCCGCGCTCTTGCTGCTGCGCGCTTGCCTGGTAGTAGGAGCTCTCGGTGATGCTGTTGCGGTAGGCGAGAACCTGCGGCGCGCGGCGCTCGTTCAGCAGCGCGCCGGTCTCCAGCGGCGTCAGCACGGCGGTCATGTAGCCCTGGCGCAGCGACTGCGGGATGGCGGCATCAATGGCCAGGTCGCGCGTCAGCGCGCCCGCCGCGATGACCTGCGCACGCGCACACACACACACACACACACACACACACACACACACACACACACACACACACACACACACACACACACACACACACACACACACACACACACACACACACACACACACACACACACATATTTACACGCGCGTTATTGTTTCTTGTCTCAACGCGCACGTGGTAATTTCCCTTGTGCCCTCAAAGGCACAACGGAATGCAGCAGCGGCGGGCATTGCAACAAAGGCCGAGCGCGTGTGAACAGCCACCTAGATGCCAGGTGGCAAGGAGCACGGCAGCCCCCGCTGCCAGCTCTGAGGTCTGAACGCAGGCGTCCAGCCCCCCCCCCGCAGTCTTCAGTGCATCCTGTACCGCTTTTCCATATCCTTGCAACCTCCCCTCCTACACCTGCTGTCTACACTGCTGCACTCCTTTGTACCATCCTTGCAACCCCCCGCCTACCGCTGCCCCACTGCCTCACGCCAGCAGCATCGGCAGCGCTGCCCGCCGCCAGCCACACAGCCCGCCGCTCACCGTGGTCACGTACACCTTGCCCGCGCCCAGCAGCTCCCGCACCGCGGCGGAGGTGAGCAGCGCGCTCACGGGCTGCCGCACAGCCTCCAGCCCGTCCCGCCCCAGCGCGCCGCCCGCCAGCCCCAGCGCGTCCAGCTGCGCCACCAGCTCGTTGATGGTGAGCGCCGCCGGCATGTAGGAGGCCGTGTTGGGGAACTTGGCTGCGCGCGGGAGGAAAACGGGAAAAAGGGCGTGGCTTGGGGGGAGATAGCTACAGGCACGGCAGCGGAGAGGCGCTGCGTTTGGTAGCCGGGGCAAGGCACCAGGTGTGGGGTCGCCCATAGCGGGTACGGCAGGCTCTACTGCAGGGCTCTGGCGACGGGGGAGCAAGCAGCTGACGCACACGGCCGCCGCGCGCACCTGTGACCTCGCCGCGCAGCAGCAGCGCCATCTTGCCCACGCCGTGCGCCTTGACCACCGCGTCGTGCAGGCCCTCCGCCACCTCCGTCATCAGCCGGCACAACCCCGCGCGCGCGTCCTCCTCCGCCGCCTGCCCGAACGCGCCGGCCCCGCCCGCCCGCGGCGTGCTCGCCTCCGCCATCTCCACATCACCGCTGCCGTCACCCGCGGCGTCCAGCGGCGCCGCCGGCGGTGGCGCCGCTGCCGCGCCGTCTGCGCCGGAGCCTGGCGTGGCGCTGCCTGGCCCGGTGCCCGCCGTTGCCGGCGCTGCGGCGGCAGCAGCGCGCTCGGCGTCAGTCGCCGTTGCGCTGGAGCCCGCCTCGCCCGCGCCGGCAGCGCCGCCGCTTGTCGAGGCGCCGCCGTTTGCGACACCGCCGCGCTCTTCCTGCTCCGCCTGGCTGCCCGCGGCACCAGTGCCCGCTGCTGGCGCCTGCAGGGGCGGCTGCAGGGGCGTGGGCGCGGCCTTGAACAGCTGACTGTAGGTGTGGAGCAGTGTGGCCGTCGCGAACCACGTCGGCAGCTTGGCGGGCGCGGGCGTGGTGGCGGCGGGGTCTCCTCGCAGGATGGAGCATATGTGGTTCACACCGGCCTGGACGCCCTGCATGACATGTCGATGTAAGGGTATCGTGTTTGTGATAGGTAGTCCAGGTGGCCAAACTCTGTCAAGGTTCGCACGGCTGGGCGATCCCACCTGCCGGCTGATTGGATACAGCCGTACAGGTCACTCGCCCACAAGGTCTGCAGCCTGGCCCAACCCAGATGATATGCGCCATCAGGCCCAACCCAGATGAACCCACACGCCCAACCCAGATGAAATGCGCCATCAGGCCCAACCCACATGACCGGACCAATAGCGCCGCGTCCGCGCCCGCCATTGCGCCCGCCACTGCGCCCGCCACTGCGCCCGCCACTGCGCCCACACGGCGCCCACACGCACACGCACACGCACACGCACACGCACACGCACACGCACACGCACACGCACACGCACACGCACACGCACACGCACACGCACACGCACACGCACACGCACACGCACACGCACACGCACCTTGAGGTCGCTGGACAGCTGGCCCAGCAGCACGCGGCCCACCGCGGGCGCGTAGGGCGCCGGGATGGAGCGCACCACCTCCTTGGCGCGCAGCACCACGTGCTTGTTGCTGAGCAGCTTCACCAACTGCGCCTCCGTTGCCAGCGCCGGCATGACGCCACCCGCCGCCGCCGGGCTCGCCATCGCGCTGCTGGAGGCCAGCTTCAGCGCTGGCACCGTGCCGCCGGGTGTGCTAGTGCCGGATGCGCTGTTGCCGCCAGCCGCTGCCGCGGAGGCGGCGGCGGCGGTGACAGCTGCCAGCGGCCCCGCGGGTGCAGGCGTAGTGGTACCCGTGCCGGGGGCGGTGCTGGGGCCGGCGCCGGGGCCGCCGTTGGCGGTTGCCGCAACGGCGGGCGTGTCGGCACCACCTCCGCCGCCATCGGCTGTGCCGTCAACGGACGCATCGTCCACGCCGGGGGAGTGCACGGGCGGGCTTGCGCTCACGCCGGCCCCCGCGGAGCCAGCTGCAAGGGCCAGCGCCGCCGCCGCGGCGCCGCTGGCAGCCACGGCCGCGGCCGCGGCGGCGCCGTGCACAACCGCCTGCTGCATCAACACCGCCACGTAGCCCACGCACGCCCATGAAGGATAGTACGCGGCGCCTGCGCCGCCGCTGGGCAGGCGCTTCTCGGCTAGCGCCAGCTCATGTCGGAGCTTGCGCAGCGCCTCCTCCAGGTCCGTCAGGTCCTGGATGCCGGTGCTGCCGGTGCGGCTGGCTGCGTTGGCCTTGAGCGTTGGCAGCGCCTGTAGGCAGCCGTTGAGAAATTAAAGACCCCGTGTGCGACGAAAAGGGTCAGAGCGCCGCAAAGCCGACCTCTCACGCGTCCGGGGCGACATCAGCATACCGTCACCAGGCACCGCAGGAGACCCCTCAGCGCGGCTCCCTAGCCCGCGGATGCTCACCGCGCACAGGGCCGCAATCAGGTTGCTCTCCACTAGCTCCTCTAGGAACACCGGGTCTGCGAAATTGCTGCCAGCCACCAGGCGCAGGGCGCGGCTCGCGAAATCCGGGGGCAGGCAGCCCGTGCCGCTGGCCTGTGCGGCCAGCTCCGCCAGGCCTGGAAACTTGAGCCCTGCTTTCATTTTTCTTGGCCTAGATTCACTGATGCTCTCCTCCCCGTCAACACGCTCGTGCCGCTTCATCTAGCCCTGTGCCGGCCATAGCTTAGGTTTAAGGGTCGGGATCCCGGTTCCTCTTCTGGAGTGGAAGCCTCTCTATAACCAGAGTAGAGGGAGTATAATAGAAGGCCCCTGTTGTTGTAGCTTGCTAGTTCGAACCGTATAGTGCCCGCGGCGAACTCGCGGAGCAATGGTCTAGGCACTGAGGCACTCTCGTAATGTCCGCTAGCTATCTAAACAACAAGGAGTTTCGTAGTAATTCTTTGCAAGAGCGTGAGAAGGAGTCTTGGGTGGGTGACCAGAGCCCATGGGGCAATCGGCTCCACGACGGCAGACCGACGCGCAATGGGCTTCCCCGAGCTAGGAACCCCTGCCTATACTTTCCCTGTTGTCCGGCCATCCACTTTGGCCTGGCCTACTAATTATATGTTCTGGGGCGACCCGTGCAGTCTCGGGGCAGCCAGGGGTCGGGCTATTAGGCTGCCCAGGGGCAGCCAGGGGCTAGGCAGGGCAGGGGTGCGCGCCCCTGGCGCGGGCACTCTGCCGGCGGCCAACGCTCCTGTAAGCTGTCTCATCGATACGGATATCAGTCCTTTTGTTAAAATGAATCTGCTCGGTGAGCGGGGTCTCGGCGGAGTTTCTGCTCCCCCAGGGACATGCCCACGGTCGCAGACGACAGGGACTCGGCGGGCGGGCGGGCTGTCTTGGCGGGTTGTACACACACTGAAGACGTTGCAAGCAGCCCTAGGGAACGTCAATGGGGCGGGGTAGGGCGGGTTCGGTGGAGCGTGGGGGACAGGTGGAGGGGGAGGGGGAGGGAGCGATGGGCCGTCAATCTCATGACATCGGCCCGCTTCATGTTTGCTCTGATTAAATCGATTGTTCACTAAACTGACACGCCACCTGATACGAAGGAAAGGTCAACGCGCCGCGGCCCTGCCAATTACAACAATAAAGCCAGCAATCTCGACCGCGCACTTGCTGCACTGTGCTTAGCCAAGCATGGCCACCGGGACAACTGAGCAATGGCACATTAGACCGCAGCGACCGGAGAACCCGGTCGTCTTTTTTGACGTGAATGTTGGCGAGCAGCCAGCAGGCCGCATAAAGCTTGAGCTCTTCGCGGACATCTGCCCGAAGACTGCTGAAAACTTTCGGCAGCTCTGCACGGGCGAGTACCGGTAAGCACGCCGGTGACAGGCTGGGGCCGGGCGCAGGCACACGAACCTCTGGGACGGCGCAGCCGACCCGGTGCATGGCTTCCCCTCATGCAGCAAAAACGGGCTACCAGTTGGGTACAAGAACTGCACATTCCACCGAGTGATCAAGGTGTGTCGGGGTTCGGGGCTTCGGATTCGTTGGTTGGGTTCCGCCGTTGGTGGTTGGCCGCCAGGCCCGGGCCCTCCCTCTGTGGCGTCGCCGCTAGGGCTCAACTGCTTATACGCCTGCCTTACACGCCTGCGCGTGCAGGACTTCATGCTCCAAGGAGGCGACTTTGTAAAGGCGAGAGGGGGGTTCATCCCGTGGGTTCATCCCGTCAGTAATTGTCCTCCTGCTGTAGAGGCGGGGTCTTGGCTGGCAGGGTCGGGTCAAGCCCGGCGGCGTGCGCAAGGAAAACGGAACGGAGCATTGTGTGTGGATGGGCTGTGGCGGCGCCGAGGCAGCGATGCCGACTTCTGGCAGCCCGCTGTTGGCTTGAGGAAGGACAGGGGCATGGGGTGCAGCGGGGGCTGCGGGCGTGGGCCGAACAAGGGCCGTTCGCAGGAGAGACCTTCGATGCGGGCCGCGCGGGATACGATTGCCGCGTGCGGTGGGTCTTGAACCGTATGCGTGGACTGCAGGGTGATGGCACCGGCTGCGTCAGCATCTACGGCAGCCGGTTCCCGGATGAGAACTTCATCGCAAAGCACACCGGGCCCGGACTCCTATCCATGGTGGGTGCAGCGCGGGCGCCGGCGCCGGATGCGGGGTGGCTGTGGCTGATAGCCGAAGCCAGATGCACGAGTGCCGCTCGGCAGGATTGTGGGCTGCTTTCTATTGACACACGGGCTCATACCAGGGGCATGCGTGGTGAGGCAGGTGTCGTAAGGCCCTGCAATGTGCAGTTACTGCGAATGGCTGCTCAATGCGAGACGTGTGCACGCATGGCGTGCTAACCGAGGACAGCGGGGTCTGCGCTGCCGGGGGCCGCTGAACCACATCTTTTCACTACTGAGGAACAAGCCGAACCCACATGCCTGACGTCACCCTGTCATGCCCTTGTCATGCCCTTGACAACACACACAGGCCAACAGCGGGCCCAACAGCAACGGCTGTCAGGTGTGTGGGGTTGCGGCGGGCGGGAGAGGCGCGAGGGTGCAGCTGACGAGCTTGTGGCTCGCAGCCGCCTCCGAAGCGGTCGGCTGTTCGATCGCATGACTGGCGCAGGGCTGCGAGCAAAACAATGGCTCGCCTTCTGGCACGTGCTCCCGCGAACGCCTGCTCCACAACACGTTGCGTGTTATGTTGCGCCCGCTCCAAACGCGCGGCCGCCGCACAGCCGCGCACTCTCACACGCATGCATGTCGCCCTTGTCGCCCCGCGGCGCCGCGCAGTTCTTCATCACGTGCGCCAAGACCGAGTGGCTGGACAACAAGCACGTGGTGTTCGGCCGCGTCATTGACGACGGGCTGCTGGTGGTGCGCAAGCTGGAGAACGTGCTGACGGACAAGCAGACCAACCGGCCGCGCCTCCCGTGCGTCATCAAGGAGTGCGGCGAGATGTGAGCGGGTGGTGGTGCAGGGGTGGAGCCTGTGCGTGCAGTGGAACTGGTTGCCGGCACGAGGTTGCGGGGGCGGTGGTTGCGCGGCGCTGGTGAGCGCGGTGCCGGCGCTGGCAGGGGCTTCCGGCGTTGCCCAGCCGGGGGCGGGTCACAGCGGAGCAGGGTATCGGGAGGTGGCGCGGTAGCAGCGGGCTTTGGGACGAGCCGCGTGCGCCCGCGCCAGTTCAGTGGCATTGGAAGGCGGGCCCAGGGGTGTTGGGCGATGGCGCAGGCGGCGTCGGGGTGTGTTGCCTTGGTCGCGGATGCGCGGTAGACGGGCGTTGCCGTTGGGCGGTTGCCACGATCCTGGTGGCCCGGGCGACTCATGAGTGCGGCTTGATGCGCGGGTGCACCGGCGCAGGGCGGCCGGTCGAGGAATCAGATGTGTAAGGAAGATGCTCAAGTTTGATGCGCGGGTGTGTTCGACAGGGCGTTCTCGATGCGTGACAGGGAACTGGGGACTGGGCAAGGTCACGGGGAAGGCGAAATCGGCGGCTAGGACGCCGACACGCCTGCGCCTGCCAGGCGCCGCAAAGTTGCTGCCAATGCGCGAAACGTCTATGATGCCTGCCGCTAGCCGTTAGCACACAAACGTGGCGACGCGTGGAAAGAGGCCAGCCAAGAGTGTCTGCGTGGAAACAGACGACGGTGCATTAAATCGTATCGCGCCAAAACGAAGCAGCGTGGCCGGGTCGCGTCCGTGCACAATTATATTTTACACAGTCAAAGTACCACAGCGATGCGCCGCGAATCTAGTGCTGGGACGATTTAAGTGTGCTCGTAACCTTGGGTCATACAGACAGCGTTCTGTGCGCATGGCTTGCTGCGAGAGAGCTGCGGAGCTCGAGCTTGATCCTTGCAACGCAGAAATCAGTGTCTGGAATGGCTGCGGCACTTGTTTAGGGTGAATGGCCAGCGCACTGTCGTCAAGCGTAGCAAACTCAACCCATCCGAATGGAGTACTCTTCATTTGTCACGAGCATTCATTGACAGCCATGGTTGGCGGCCTCCTGCCGCGAGCGGCGTGGCGGGAGACAAGCTTTGCTTCGCTGTCAGCGCTGGCGTTAACGCTGGCGTTAGCTGCACTAGCGTGGACATTCATTGACATCAAAGAGTCAGTGGCCTTGCCGTCAGCGGCGGGGCTCAACAAAAGTGTCGGAGGTCGCTTCATGCTTGCACTCGTGTTGCTGGTCGGAGTAATGGCCCAGGCGCTGCATCGGCTGTTGGCCATCCTGGATCCGAAACAGCGCATCAGGACGCCCGAAGCCGAGCCCGAAGCCGTGCCCGAAGCCGAGGGTCCGCGCGTTTGCTCCCCCCCGCCGGGGCCTTGCACCAGCGCGCCATCACGCAGGGCAGCACGCACGGAGACAACCACACACGCCCCAGTCACTGCGTCGCCACAGGACGAAAGCGCGGCAGATACAGGCCCGCCACCCGCCGCTGCCGCCGCTGCTGCTCCTGCTGCTGCTGCTACTGCCGCTGCGGCGGCCACGGCGGCGGCGCCTGCGGCCGAGCCACCCACGGCGCTCGCGGTCGCGCAGGGCAGGGCCCTCCAGGGCCGCGTGTGCCTGGTGAAGCCGTGCGCGGTGCTCAGCTCGCTCAGCAGCACCAGCAGCGGCGGCGGCAACGCCAGCACCCACAACGGCTCCAGCAGTCTGAGCACCACGGCCGATACCGAGCTCATGTCCGACAGCGGCGGCGTCGCCGGCGTGGCACCCGTCATCAACCACCTGGCAATGGGGGCCCCGGCCGATTCCCACGTGGCGGCCGGCAACGGCTGCTCGCCGCACGAGCGCGGCCGGTCGCCGCACGTGCAGCTGCGGCGGTACGTGGGCCGCACGCGGCTGCAGCGCACCGCCATTAAGGTGCACGGCGTGGAGCCGGCGCAGGTGGGGGCGCGGCGCGGCGTGGCGCAGCGCGGCGCACGGCGGCGCCGGCGGCTGGTCTTGGGCTGGTCTGGTGGCGAAGACGGGGCTGGGTGTGGGCTGCATGCGCTGGGTGCCGCACACGGGGTGTGGCCGTGGGGTGTGCTTTGACTGCCGTACCTCCCCTGGCCCTGCAGGTGCCGGACGGCTGGGCGGCGCGTGTGGCGGCCGCGCTGGCGGACCAGGGCTTGCGCCTGGAGTCCGCCTACCTGCGGGCCGGATGCTGGTGCGTGGGCCGGGATATGCACGGGCGCGGGCGGTGTTTGGTCCACCGCTTTGCTTGCCCTGGGACGTCGCTCGTTGCCGGGTGGTTACCGCGCTGGCGCTGAGTGTTCCCGCACCTTGCTGCTTGCAGCGAGCTGGTGGTGGACACGGTGGTGTGGCAAGCGGACGGCGACGGCGACGGCGACGGTGATGGCGATGGTGGTGGCAGCAACGGACCCGACAGCGGCGCTTTCGCTGGCCTTTCCGGCATCCTCCTCGGCGACGCGGCCGGCGCGGCGGCGGCGGCGGCCCCGGCTGCCGCTGCCGCCGGCAGCAGCAGCGACGCCGCGGAGGCCGCGCTCCCCGGGCCGCTCCACCGCAGCCGCGGCAGCTTCGACAGCCGCGCCGGCCGGGCCGGCTCGGATGCTCGCACCAGCTGCGACGACGGCAGCGCCAGTGTCGACATCGGCGCCCTCATCCGCGCGCTGCAGCTGCCGTACGAGGGCGATGTGGAGTACGGACTGACGTACGACATCGACGCCGGCGGCGGCGGCGGCGGCGGCGGTGAGTCCTTCGGCACGCCAACGGTTGCGCGCAGCGCCGGTGCCGACGCGCCTGCTGCGGCTGTGGCGGTGGCTGGCGCGGGCGGGAAGGACGCGGGCGGCGCACTGGGCGACGGCGACGGCGACGGCGACGGCGCCGCGCTCGACCGCGCCTCCTCCTCGGGCATGGCCTGGTCCGGCGGCGGCGCCAGCGACGGCGCCGCCGGCGGAGGCAGCGGCCTGGACTGGTGCGCGATCCTGGCGGTCCGGCCGCGTGTGCTGTGTCGGCAGGGCCTGTCGTGCGTCGCGCCCGTTGGCACGCCGCACGCAGCCGCCGCGCCGCCGGGCCAGCTGCCGCCGCCTGCGGCTCAGGCGCCGCTGGTTCGCCTGTCCGTGGAGCTCTGCCTGCTGGCGCAAGGCGACCTGTCGGACCAGCGCGCCGGCGGCGGCGCCGCCACGCCGCAGCAGGAGCCCAGGGGCCCGCCGGCCGAGGCGCCTGAGCTGCCCGAGGTGCTGGTCCGCTCCCAGGGCCACTGCCTGCCGCTGACGGTCTCCTTCGGTACGTTGGGCAGTAGCAGCAGCAGCAGCGGCGGCGGCAGCAGCACCAGCGGCGGCGTCGAGGGCGCGTTGGCGGGAGAGCAAGGCGGCGTGGAGGGGCGGCCGCAGTTGTCGCTGCCGCTGTCGCTGCCGTACCGCAGCGTGCTGGCGGCGGAGGTGGGGCTGCAGGCGCTGCCGGAGCTGCCGGGGCTGCTGCTGCTGGAGGCGCGCATGCCGCACCAGGTAGGTAGGCGGGGGAGTGGCCGCCTGGCCGGCCGGCTGGCTGGCTGGCTGGCTGGGCTAAGTAGGGTTGCAGTTACCAGCCCAGGGCCAGGGCTGGAGTTGCAAAAGGCGCAAGCATTGCGCCCCAGCTGCTGAGGGTGCGCCGCGAGACGTGCCGGCACTCACCTCTCTCTCCTCCCCTGTGACCGCTGCCATCCGGCCGCGCCCCTGCCCTCCCGCTCCGCTGCGCGCCACACACGCCGCGCCGCACAGGCTCGCGGCTCGGTGGTGCCGGTGCTGCTGGTGGAGGACGCCCGGGTGGCCGCCGAGGTGCACGACCTGGCGGACAGCTGGCAGGTGAGGCGGCGGCAGGCAGCGGCATCCGGGCTGGCGGACTGCCAATCCCGTGCACCGCCAGAGCGCCCGCCGACGGCCCGCGCGCGCCCTCCCCGTTCCAGCGCCTTGTTGCCCCGCACCGCACCGCACCGCGCCGGGCCTCTCCGCGGCTGGCCCCCGTGCTCCTGACGTCATCCCCCCCATGATTTAGCTTGGGCTGGTATTTATACCAGCACCACCACCACCACCAACACACACACACTCTCTCTCTATCTGCGTGTTCCCCCTCTCGTGTTACCTAACACATTCTGTCTATCTCTCTCCGCAGGGCCCAGGCGAGGAGCTGCGCGACGTGCTTCTGGACCTGGGCTGCTTCACGCACCACGTGCACCGCGCCGCCGGCTGCCTGCTGGCGGCGGCGCTGGACGACGGCGCGCCGCAGCAGCAGCCCGCAGCCGGCGGCGGCGGCGGCGCCCTCCGCAGCGTCACGGCCCACGGCGTCGGCGGCGGCGAAGGCGCATCGCCACGCGCGGCGGCGGCGGCGCCCGCCGGCGGCGCGGGTGGGGTGACGCCGCCCAAGGCCCTGAGCCCGCAGCTGCGCACACGGCTTCTCGACCTGGGCACTCACCTGCTCAGGTGCGCAAGCGCACGTGTACACTCGCCACCTCGCAATCGCCGCTGCCCCTTGGGCGGAGCTTTTAGGGCTCGCCGCTGCGACTTGCGTTGCCTTGCTCTTCAATCCTCTTCAATTCTCGCGATGTTGCCCTTGAGTCCGGCCCGGCCGCTGCAGTGCACGGCGCCGCCTCGCTTGCTCGCACGCATCTCCACTCCACTCCACTTCACTCCACTCCACTCCACTCCACTCCACTCCACTCCACTCCACTCCACTCCACTCCACTCCACTCCACTCCACTCCACTCCACTCCACTCCACTCCACTCCACTCCACTCCACTCCACTCCACTCCACTCCACTCCACTCCACTCCACTCCACTCCACTCCCCGCTCCGTAGCTGGTTCGACGACGCGGGCTGTTGGACGCACATCGCCGTGTGGCTGGAGGTGGCGCTGGCGCTCATTGACGCGCTGCCCACACTGGAGCCGGCGCAGCAGCGGCCGCCGGCAGCGCCACAGCCGCCCGTGATGCAGGTGCAGCCTGCGCCTGCCGTGGAGACACAGCCCATCGTGGTTGCGGCGCCTGCAGCGCCACAGCCGCCGGCAGCTATTTTGCCTGCAGCCCCTGAAGCCGCGACTGCCGAGGTCGAGGCGGCGGCAGCGGCGGCGGCCGGGCTTGAGGCGGCAGCGGCGGCCGAGGCAGCAGTGGTGGCGGCGGCGGCCGCTGCGGCGGCTGACGCCGAGGACTACGACGTGTGGCGCACGGCGTTCAGCACGCGACTCATGCGGCAGCTGCACCTGCTGGTGCTGAGCCTCTACATCGCTATCACCGCGCGCTCCTGGGCGCGCCGCGGCGACCTGCAGCCCGCCGCCGCGGCCTCCATCACCGCTGCTGCTACTGCCGTAGATGCTACTGCCGCCGGTGCCACTGCCGCTGTGGAGGACGCGGTCTGGAGCTGGCTGCAGCTGCTGCGCGACCTGGCGCCCTCTCTGGTGGCGGTGGCCCCCGTGCTGGCGCCGGCGGCGGCGTGGCCGGTGATGCGGCGGCGGCACGCGGGCGGCGGCGCGCCGTGGCGGGCGCTGGTGCGGCGCTGCATGGCGGCGCGGCACGTGGCGCACCTGGCGGCGGGCGTGGCGGTGGGCTGGCTGGCGGCGGCGCCGCGGCTGCCCGCCGTAAATGACTACCACCTGGGGCCGGCGGTGTTCGTGGGCGACGGCGTGCTGTACCTGGGCACGGCGCTGGTGGGTGCACGCGTGGGCGTGGCGTGGGCGTGAGCGTGGCGTGGCGTGGCGTGAGAGGGGCGTGGCGTGGCGCGGGCATGGGCGTGGCGTGGCGTGGGAGGGGCGGCGGCCGGCGGGGCTGGGTGGGTGTACGTTTCAGCCCGAGCTAAGACGAAGAGGGGGTGGAGGGCGGGCATGGCAGGGAGATGGAATGCTCGGAAGATAATGAACCGCACATGACGAAGACGATGCGCACACACGCACACACGCACGCGCATATCCCCCTTCTACACGCACGCATTCACCTGAACGGCCGCCTCGCCCTGGCCTCCCCCACTCCAGGTGCCGGTGCCGGCCGCGGCGCTGCTGGCGCTGCTGCGTGTGCCGGTGTATGTGCGCATGTGGGCGGCCATGGGGTCGCACTTCGCGCCCGCCTACGCCTGGGCGCGCGCGGCGCTGGTGTCCGGCCTCGCGCTCGCGACCAACGCCGCGCTCCACGTTTTCATGAAGGAGCTCTATCGCCGCCACCGGTTGCACCGCCAGCAGGAGAAGCGCCGCAGCAGCAGCGGCAACAGCGGCGACAGCCGCAGCAGCATGGACGGTGACAGCAGCCGCGGCCGCGGCCGCGGCCGCGGCGTCGTGCCTGCTGGCGGCGCTGCCGGCGGCGGCGGCGGCAGCGCGGGCGCTGGCGGCGCCTGGCAGCGACAGACGCGTGTTGCTGCGGAGTAGGCCCCCGTGCTGTGGAGGGCACGACAGCGAATGGGGCAGCCAGCCAGGCGGCCGGGGGCAGACCGGGTGGGATGGGGCAAGGTGGGTGTGTCTCCCCGCACCGACGTGGCCTTGACTGCTGTAATGTGCTGCGGCATGGTACACGGTACGTGCATTATTTTGGACTCGGTTGCATAAATCAGGCAAGAGAGTCGCCTTAAGTTACTACACTTCGCAATTCAAAGCAGGATCCTTCAACCTTACACGTGCATGCTGGAAGCTGCTGAGGTGCAGGCGGGTTGTCAACCCCGGAACCCCGGTTCTCCACTTCTTAGTTCGAATTCAAAGCGCAATGAGCCTTCACGGCTGAGTTAATAATAGTGCTGTGTCGGGTTATATCTTTAGTATGCTACGGCGGGCTCAGGAGGCATGTTTTGGTGGTGATGGTCGTGATTGTGCAGCGTATTACGCTGGTATTTGCGGTTGCGACGGGTGTGAGCAGCACATACATCTTTCTTACCAAGCATTGGGCCACCAACCCATACCCATGTGAGGTTGAATCAAGGCAGCGGTACGCGCGGTGCGGGGCATGCCGTGAGGTCGTCCCCAGTATCGTTGCTGTGCTGGTGGTGGTTGCGGTTTTTGTGTGAGGCGGGCGCGGTGTGTATATATTGCATTGCCGGTGCGTGGGCCACGTTGGCGTGTTGCACTGCATTCATAGTTATGGTCCGCAATCGCCCACGCAAGGTTGGTTCGGGGCCCGCGCGCTTGCTGCGTGGAGCTGTACGGCAGTGGCGCGCCAGCGGCAGTCGTCGTCGTTGTCCTGGACCTCCTGTGGGCGAGTGTGGTGGAGCTAGATAGAGGGAAGGAGGTTTTTTTCCTGCGAACCGTCGCCTTACATGGTAAGTATATACATCGCGGCATGCCGCATGGAGGCTCGAAGCTGAAAGCACGTCGGTTTCTTGTCACGCAGCTAAGTGGGAGAGTGTTTGCGGCGGCAGGGCGCGAACTCTAGCGGCCAGAGCAAGCCCTGTCGCGCAGTCGGTGGGCCTCGTGTGCATGCGCCTGCAAAACGCAGGAGGAAGTGGGCGCAGGTCGCATGCGACGTGGGCGCGGGTAATACACACGGTAGCCTGGACGTTTGATTGTCATTTGGTCCATTCGCATCGACGGGCGGCGTTGATGGTGTGCGATATGGTCGATGCAAGGCCGCTCTGCCGTAGGGCGTAGGCGTTGCCATCGCCTTCGCCTCGCGCATGCGCTGATTGTGTGTGGCTGGCAATGGTGGCTGCGCGCTAGACCTCTGGTGGTGCAGGGCCTTGGGGGTTCTACGGTGAAGCAGGCCCTTTCGGGTTATTCATAGTCATCTGTGATGTGCCCGCGCGGTGCATAGTCTCCGTGCCGGGATGTTGCCTTGGTGCTGGGTATTTGAGGAAGGCTCTGTGGGTGGGACGTGGGTTGGGACGGCCAGCAGGTGGGTGGTTGTTTTGCAGACAGGAGTCAGGCGTGTGGCATGGAGGCAGCGGCGCAAGGCAGCCGACGCAGCGGAGCTGTGAACGCACTGGTCATCGTGCAGGGGGCGTGGGGTGTCAGTTGGCAGTCTAGTCGGCCGTGGTGGTGTCCGGGTGTCAGTTAGGCGGGCAGGTGTGAGTGGCTGTGGTTAGGGTCAGGGTTCGGGAGTCAGGGTCAGGGTGCATTGGGTGATAACTGAGGAGTGCCAGCCTGGATTAGAGCGGTGTTGAATTCGGTTGTTGGCTCACCTGCACGGGTCTGGCGGTGTGTGCAGCTGTCGCGCCGGGCTGGACCAAGGGATTGGTGACCTAGAGTGAGACCACACCAGGCCAGGCCTGCAAGGCCCGTTAATTTTGCCGGAGTCGCGTCGTCGTGGCCATTCAGGTTCTTTATTTGCCCGTTGCGTGTGAGGTTCACGAGTCGTGTGAAGAAGAAGAACTGCATATCGTGTTGGCGCGCCGGGGCAGGGCACCGGATCCGGCTGTGGCCACTACTGGGCCCGACCTGCATTGCTGTCTAGGACACCGCCGGGGGCGCTCGAAGCCTGGTGCCTCGACATGCGCAACCGCCTCGCGTGTCCGACCGGGCCGCGGACAGCCGGATGGGCGCCGTGGGCAGTGAAGGCTGCAGGAACCTCCGTGTCAATACTTGTAAAGTGTAAGCACTGACGAGATCACAAGCCTCTGCCCATTGGACGTGGCGTCCCCTCCAAGCTAACGCCAGGGCGCCCCAGTCCGACCCGCATGCACTGCGCCAGCCCGCCGTTCGGAGTCCTGCACCCAGTCCGCGCCCACAGAAACAGGGCATGCCAAAGGACAACACTTTGGCAGCGCTGGCCGAGCTTTATTTGCGAAAGGCGAGCAGCAGCCGTAATACTATACACACGCAACCAGTGCCTCCAATCCCAAACCAGACCCCAAAAACACGCCAGGGTTCACACTTTGGAACAGCATATGTAGATGAGTGGCTAACAACATTCGGGGTCATTCGGGGTTCCCTCCTCGAGTGAGCGTGCGTGTTTCGCACGTTTTTGGAGCCCTGGCTTGTCCACGGCTGTCGTCCCACATGTAATCTCTTCTGCTAACAACAGTGGCATCCGCTCCCTCCCTTGCTCCGGCCTTCGCCACCCTCCGCACGCTCGCCACTCTCCCCCTCACCGCCTTTGGCCGTGGCTTCTGCGCCTCGTCGTACGCAATTAGCCGGGTGCTCTACCACATGGAGTTCTCGGGCCTGCCGTCCAAGACGGCCCTGTCGGACTTCGGGGACACCTTGGCCCGGTTCGTGGACCGCCGCATTCTCACTGCGCCACCGCCGGGCTCGGGCTGTGCCCGCCTGCCTGGTCTTCCCACGGACTGCATCGCCCTTCCGCCGCGCGATGGTGGCTTTGGCCTACTGCCGGTGGCGGAGCACACGCGTGCGCGGCATGCAGTGTTGGCCGTGCGCTGGCTGCAGCATATGCACAGTCCTGCCGCCGGTGCCTATGTGCCTCCGTGGACGACCGCAGCTACTGCCCTGATGCAGCGACTGCACGTCGCCGCCCAACCGTTGTGTATCCTGACGGTGGCGCGTGCGGCCGACGGCGTGGGTCCCGCCCGCGAGGGGTGCGCTATCCTTGGCCACCCCGCGCCCGCGACCTGCCCCGCCTTCGCTCGCCTCCTTGGCGCGCTCAGTTACCTGCCGCCCATCTCGGTCCTGCGGCCGGCCGTGCTGACTCCTGGGCCGTGGTGCTACGCAATGCCGCTGTGGGGCAACCCGGTCCTGCCAAGCACGACCGGTCTGGCGGCTGGCGGCTTGGAGCTGGACTTTCCGGACCTGGTGGCGCTGCCGGGTATGCTGACGCTTGGCGTGGCGGTGCGGTGCTGGGAGGCGCTGTCCGACGTGCGTCAGGTGCTGGCATCGCAGCCCCATGGTGCGCTAAGCCCGCGCATTGCCCGGCGCTGCACCAACCTGTATAAGCGCGCGGTCCTGCGCCCTATCCTGGGCGTCACCGACCTGGCTGATATTCCGCTGGCGCTGCAGTCGGGTGCTGCCGCCGCCCTCCAGCTGGATTCTTTGCTGGCACGCGTGCCGGCGACGTGGAAGGCGGCGGCCTCCGCGACGCTGCGTGCGCCTGGCGGCGGCAGCACTGCGCCTCCCGCCCCTCAGGTGTGGCTGCTTCTCGCGCAGAGCCTGGGGTGGCGCCTCGGCGCGGCGGAGGTGCCGCTGCTGACCCTCACCGTTAAGCAGGCGACCCTTCTGCAGTTGGCGCCTACGTACGACGCGCTTCGCGCGCGCCACATGGCTTTTGTCCAAGAGGCCTACAGTGGTGCCAACCCGCCGGCGGAGGCAATTCATGTGCTGCGGGCGGCGTTGGCCCGGCTGTGGGCGCTGGTCTGGGAGCCGCGACACAAGGAACCCCTCTGGCGCCTGGCTGTCAATGGTTTCTCGGGCTCTGGGATGCATAAAGCCCGGGCAGCCGCGGGGAATGCTGATAAGTGCCCCTGCGGTGTGCAGATGACTGCTGGGGCTAGGGAGCACCACTTCTGGAGCTGTGACGTGGCGGGGGCTCTGCGTGATGTGTTGCAAGAGCATGCGGGCTTGGACATTGCGCGGCACCAGTTGTGGTCAGTACAGGCGCCTCCAGGGCTGGCGCAGGCGGTGTGGGACATCGTTTGCTTAGCTGCTGTGGCTGCCATGGAGTACGGCCGACAGCGCCTCTACGCGAGCCGGAGTGATTCGGGTGGGACCGTAGGGGTTGCTGTTGTGCGAAAACTCGGTGTGGAGGTGGTGGCTGACTTTTGGTCGCGGCTTGCTGCGTTCGTGAGTCTCTGCCGGCCTCCGCGCCGCTGGGACCTAGTCCCAAACCAGCACCCATTCCTAGCGTCAGACGATGTGGGAGGGGTTTTTTGCCCGTTACAAGGCAAGCCGCTCCAGGCTTAGCGTAGCGCCCAGCGCAGACACGCAAGCACGAAAAACTTTTAAGTCATCCTCGTCGCGAACAAGTTCCAAGACGCCCGTCTGCGCCCAGACGATATCATGGAGGTGAGCGAATTGAGACGCGTTAAACGCGCCTAGTGGTTTGGGCAGGACGTTTCGGGAAGACAGCTCGCCGTGACAGCCGGTAGGGGCTCGCACCCGGCGCGGGCTCGAGCGCCGCTTCCCATCTTTTCTAACCTCCCTCGCGAGCCAAACCCGCGCTCGATCTATCGAGATCACCCAGGTAAGCGGGAAGGGACACCCCAGCCGCCAACCCGGGACCGCCACCGCACCGGCGGCCGGTGCGCAGAAGGGAAAAGATCAGCCGTATGAATGGGTCGACGCGTCCACGTTAGCAGTTAGATGCCCTGGCGGGCAGTTCTGTAGCAGTACCGGGGAAGCGCTCAGGGGGTTGCCAGCGGGCGGTGCGCAGGAGCACCTGGGAACACCTGCTTGCTGGGCCACCTGCATATGAATCGCCAGCTAGGACCGGACAAGAATCAGCCAACTAGGACGGATCGGAAGGCGAGATCACGCGAGACACGGCACCGGAAGCACTTCAAGTCCTCGTTTTAACCTCCTTCCCTGCCGCCGCGTATGCTCCTCAGGCGCATTATTCGCACGCCGGCCGACGCGCCACGCCCAACACCACGCCTGCGCCGCCGTCTGGCTCCTCGCCCGCATCGCAGTCGCCCGACGCCGTCCCGACGCAGCGGGTGAGCGGGTTTCTGAACTAGACCTTACGTTTAGAGCTTTCAAGCGGGTCAGCAACAGCGACAGGCCGAGGGTCCACAACGGGGCACAAGAATGACATGCAATGTAGCCATCGAGCCAGGGCATAGTGGGTGGCGAGGAAGTAATCGCATAAGAGCAGTACTATAGGTATGACGCCATTCGTCGAGTGGTCGGACGCGAGCGTATAGGCCCATGCACGAACCAGGCACAAAGGGATCATCCGGGCGCATGTGTCGGGTACAGGAGGGAGGGTACGCGCATGATACGCGTCGGCTTCACGGTCGGCAACCCCGCCGGAAAAGGCGGCCTCACCACGCATTGTCAGCCCACACCCCACGGGCCGGCGGCCTTGTCTTGCGACCCCTCACGGGCCAGCGCCCTTGCCATGCACCCCACATATGGCCAGCGGCCTCGCCACGCGGCACCCGTAGGCCAGCGGCCTCGCCATGCGGCACCCCTCGGGCCAGCGGCCTCGCCACGCGGCACCACACACGGCCAGCGGCCTTGCCACGCGGCACCACTCACGGCCAGCGGCCTTGCCACGCGGCACCACTCACGGCCAGCGGCCTTGCCACGCGGCACACCCCATAGAGCCAGCGGCCACGCCATGCGGCACCACTCACGGCCAGCGGCCTCGCCACGCGGCACACCCCATAGGGCCAGCGACCTTGCCACGCGGCACACCCCATATAGCTAGCGGTCTCGCCACGCGGCACACCCCATAGAGCCAGCGGCCACGCAGCGCGACCCTTGCAGAGCCAACGGCCATATCCTACGGCGCTTTCCCCATAAGCCCAGCGGCCGGGCCACGCGACTCCCTGCGACTCATGCACGACGCATGCGTCGCCACTAAGTGGTCGGCCGGGGTGCATCGCACCCAACGGGCCACGCCGCTCATCCCCCCCCCAATAGCCTCATGCCCGGCACACACCACGCCGCAACACGTTCCCTCGCTAGATAAGCCCTCGCGCGAGGCACCCCACCCGTGCCGACGGGAACCCCGCCGTCAACCGCGCACCTCGACCCATCTCACAAGCCGTGTCGCGCACCCCGGCGACCCACACTCCAGACCGCACACTCGAGCATCACCTAATGGGACTCCTGCCGCGGCAATGCCTGACCACAGATGACCTACGCGAGCGCTCTGCGGGTCCAGATACAGCGACCCGGCACGGCATCGCACCAGCCCACGCCCCCGCCGCGCTACAGCACCCCGGCCGCCACGCCGCTGCCGGCTACCCAGGCAGCGGCGGCAGCCCAGGCGCCGCAGAGGGCGGCACCTGCGGTGCCTGTGGCAGCGGCGGCCCCAATCCCCGTGGTGGACCGCGAGGCCGATGAGGCAGAGGCCCGTCTCCATGAGCGGGAGATGGGCAAGGCGCTGCAGGACCTCGACCTGAGCATGTACCACCTCGAGGAGATGATCGGCAACGGTTTCGCGGAAGCCGCGCCGATGCTGGAGGAGTGCCGCCGGCTAGTGCAGAGCGCCCGCGGCGGCCCGGGCCCTTCCTCAGCCGCGCCGGCATCGCTGGAAGAATGTCGGCAGCACCTCTTCCTGGTGGAAGACGCACTGCGGAACATGCAGAGCGAGATGGCGCGGCAGGATGGCGCCGCGGGTGGCCACGCACAGGCCGTTCCGCAGCCACCCCCACCGCCACCGCCCCGGCAGTCGGCGCCCGCGCCGCTTCAGCAACCGGCGGGGCGCCCGCCTAGGGCCCCAGCAGCGGCCCCCG
The DNA here is from genome assembly GCA_016834605.1 of Chlamydomonas incerta. Lineage (NCBI taxonomy): Eukaryota > Viridiplantae > Chlorophyta > Chlorophyceae > Chlamydomonadales > Chlamydomonadaceae > Chlamydomonas > Chlamydomonas incerta. The sequence continues at coordinate 2,154,675 of JAEHOC010000009.1, forward strand.
CGCCTGCGCTGCCGCCGCCGCAGCAGCAGCCACGGCCACAGCAGCCGCCCGCTCAGCAGCCGGCGCCTCAGCCGCAGCCGCCGCCGCCCCAGCCGCAGCAGCTGCCGCCCGGCTTTCCCCGCCCGCCCCCGCGCGCGGAGCGGGCGCAGCCCCAGGCCTCGCTGCCGCCGGCGGCCCAGCCGCCGATGGCGCGCGAGCCGCCTCGGCCTGCAGCTTCCTACCAACCGGCGCAACAGCCGGAGCAGCAGCAGACACCGGCGCAGCTCCCCCGCCGCGCCCACAGCGCCCCCTTGGCTCCCGGGGTTGGCGCGCCGGCCGCGTCGGCGGGGCTCCCGGAGTGCGAGCAGCAGGGCGAGAGCGATTCGGGCTCGGAGGCACCCTCTTGGGCCCCGCACGCAGCCGACCGCCGCCCCCTGCAGACCCTCTCGCTGAACCAGGTCCTCACCCACCAGCGCCAGCCGTCGCAGCAACCTCCTGTGTCCAAGCGGATGCGCGTCAGTCCGCCGACTCACATGCATACGCCGGCACCCCAGGCGTCCGCCCACTCGCCGGCGCCGCCGGTGTGGGAGTTGCAGGCGCCGCTGCAGCCGCAGGCGCACCCACACCGCCACCAACCGCAGCAGGGCGGGCCCTGGGTGCAGGAGCCCTCCGAGTGGTGCGAGATGCTGGAGGGGCCCCCGCTACAGCCGCAACCGCAGCTCATCCGTGACGGCCAAACCGTGCGGCTAGGGGGCCGGGAGTACCGTGTGTTCATTGGCGCGCACGGGGCCCCGGTCTTCCAGACGCAAGGGCATGCATACCCCCCTGAGGCCGCCGCGCCCCAATTCCCGCATCAGCACTGGGCGGGCGGCCCGCCAGCAGCCTTCGGCGCCGCACCCCCTTTCGGCGGACACCACCCAGCCGCCGCGCCCTACGGCCAGGCCCCGCCCGCAGACGGGTCGGCGCCCGACCACCGCGCCCTCGGACAAGGCTGGGGACCCGAGTCGCAGCCCCCGCAGTTCGTGCAGCACCCCCCGCAGCCGCCGCCCCCGGTGGTGGCGGCGGCAGGCGCACCCCCGGCGATCCAGCCGATGTCTCAGCTAGAAGCGGGCACCGCTGCCGAGTTCCTGCGGCGCGTCTGCGACGGCGCCAGGGACGCCGTCTCAGTCCCGACTAGCACCGCGCTGCGGGTCGTGGCAGCCAACATCACGCAGTGCTACGTCGACAAGCTTGTCGACGACAGATGGGACGCAGCCGCCCCAAGCTTGACGCAGTCAGAAAGCCTCACCCACACGCGCGACGTGGTGAAGCTGTTCATCAGCTCGGCCGCGCGGGCCCGATACGAAGACGGGGGCAGCCCGCCGTCCTTCAAGGAGCTGTTCTCGGCCTGCGAGCAGCAGCACAAGGGTATGCTCACCCACCTCCGGCGCCTGGTGGAGCAGTTCAAGCACTACCTGGGCGCGCAGCAGATCGCGACGTTGGCATCGGACCTGCAGCGGTACGCAGAAGACCTGTGGAAGAGGACTCAGTCGGACCTGGAGGAAGCGCGGTGAGTGGGCTGGTGAGCGGGATGGGAACGGGTAATGCGGAGGTGCCCCGACCCGCCCACGCAACGCAGCAACCGCTCCGCACGCCAGGGGCAAGGTCAGCACCAGCTACCCACCCTTGCCGTATCGGAATGCAACGCAGGTTAGACTTCGACAACCTGCGCACGGTGGTCACGGCCTTCTTCAGCCGCGGCGACGTGTTCGATTGGCTGATGGAGCGGCTGCGGACCGGACATTGGGAGGGCCCAGACATCCTCCCGCTGGCGCTGGACCGCGCTCGCATCGGCGTAGAGCCATGGTCCCTCCCGCCCCGCGCGCTCATGCGCACCTACTTTCTCCCCATCTACGGCTCCTGCGCGTGGCTCCTCACGAACCTCCGCTCCGCCTACCAGGAGGAGCTGGCAGAGTTCCGCAAGACCGACCGCATCGCGCGCGCAGATGACGATGGTGCAGAAGATCCTGCCCGCCATGCAGGCGGGCGGCGGCCGGACGGCGCCGGCCGTAACGGCAGGCGCCGCCGCACTCTACCCCGCGCCCGCGGCAGTAGCAGCGGCGGCGCCGAGGCAGCCAGCGGCACCGCGCCCCCCGCGCCCCGCGCCTAACCCCATGGGTGTGATGCGGTACGCGGACGATGCCAAAGCCACGGAGCTGCTCCGCCAAGTCAACGCCGGCCTCGACCCAGCGCAGCAGTTCGGTTCAGCGGCGGCGATGGTGCAGCAGTGTGTGCAGGTGCTGACGGGGCCCGGGGTGTGCCTGGCTAGCTCCTTAGGCTCGGTGCCTTGTACTCGCCCTAACTGCACGTTTCAAGCATACGGCCCTACGCCGGTGGCTGGGCACACGCATGGCGGCAGCCTGGCTGACCTGGCACGACGGGTGATCGAGAAGCGTAGGGCGCCCTAAGGCGCAGTGTCATAGCGCGCCGGGGAATCAAAGAGCTCGGGCAAGGCAGGCCCCTCGGGCAAAAGGGAGGACGCGAGGGCAATGTGTGCACGTACCACGCAAAACAGGCGACTGATCAGTGTATCGTGCGGACAGGAACGCCCGCCGGCCCAGCTAGCGGCGGCAGAAGGGGAGGGCAATGATGACGATGAGGGTGACGGGGAGGCTGATCCGTGGAGTGAAGGCGAGGTGCACCTCGAATCAGACCCCTTGCTGCCTGCGGGCACGCTTGTAAGGTTGACCCCAGCAACTGAGCCCAAACCTGCTGCGGCCGCCGGCCCGGCACCGGCACTGACGGAGACGGAGATGGAAACCGCCCTCGACGCGTTGAGGCAGCTATGGGCGGCAGCACAGGCGCTGCGCAGCGGTAACGACACGACCCCAGCAGACGCGTTCGAAGCGGAGATGCAGGCCCAGCTACGCGACCCGGAAGCGTTCCGCCCAGGGATGCCCAGGGCCGCCGCAGCCCTGTGGAGGGAGTGGTTCAACCTGGCGCAGTCAGCGAATGGGGCCAGCAAGCTGTCGGATATGCAGAAGAAAGTGCTGAGCATGGTGGAGCAGGGCGTGCGGTTTAGCTGGTCCGGGGTTCCGCCGGACGCCCAGGACACCCCAGCTCTGCGCCGGCGCAAGCGGCGCATCGTGTGCCAGATGCTGCAGCAGGCGATGCCTGGTTGCAACCCCGAGCAATACCTAACAGGCCAGAGACCCCACGCAGTCACCTTCCCCAACCACCGCAGCGCAGCACAGCACGCAGATCGCGTTACAGCAGAGATCAACAAGTGCGTGGAGGTCGGGGCCGTGGCCGAGTGGCCCTCGGACTCGCCGCCGCCTACGGTGGTGAACGGCTTGCGGGTGGTGGTGAGCCAAGGCGCGCCGCGCGGCGCGAAATTCCGCCTGTGCATGAACCCCATGTACCCCAACATGTTCATGCGCATCCCCGCGCTCAAGTACGAGACCATACACGACGCCTGCGGCTTCGTGCAGCGTGGCGACTGGCTATTCTCCACCGACGACAAGAGTGGCTACTGGAACCTGCTGTTACACCCCGAGATGCACACGTACGCAGCCTTCCACTGGCAGGGGACGACCTACTACTGGAAGGCGCTGGCGTTCGGCTTCGCACCGGCGTGCTGGGTTTACTCGACACTAAAACAGGAGCTGTTCCGCCCTCTGCGGGCGCTGGGAATGGACCTGGCATTCCTGATCGACGATTGCCTGGCAGCAGCGCGGTCGGAGGGGGCCGCGCAATACCAGTGCCGCCTGTTGGTCAGCGTCATGACGCTGCTGGGTTTCACCCTCAGCCCCCAGAAGTGCCAGTTGCGGGTGCAGCAGCGAGCCAAGTTCCTGGGGTTCGAAGTGGACGCGGCTACGCAGACGCTGTCGGTCCCGGAGAGCAAGGTGGAGGCGCTGACACAACTGGTGGCAGAGCTGCGAACCGCCGGCGAGGCGGGAAACCCAATCACATACCGGCAGGTGGCGCAGGTAGCGGGCAAGATCATGTCCATGACACCGGCAGTGGCGCTGGCGCCGCTGCACGGGCGACTGGTGGGCCTGGCGCTGGCAGGCAAGGAAAGCTGGGACGCAGCAGTAGGGTCGCCGGCGGCCTTCCTCGGCCGAGCCGAAACGTTCCTGGGCCTGCTGAGGCGCAAGAACGGCAAAACCTGGTGGGCCAAGCCCGCGGCGGTGCAGCTGCGGGCAGTGGGCGACGCCTCAGACCTGGGTTACGGGGCCCTGCTGCCCGACGCAGAGTTGGGCGACGCTAGCCGCCTGAGCGTGCCATTCACGCCGCAGGAGCTAGGCCGCCTGCTCCGCAACGATTTCTCCAGCACAAAGCGAGAGGTCCGGGCGGCTTGGACGGCGCTGCAGTGGGTGGAGGCGCAGAAGCCGGGCGCACTGCAGGGGCAGCGGGTGCAGTATCAGACGGACTCGCAATCCGCTCGCTTCTGCGTGCTGGGTATGAAGGGCACGCCGCCGTGCCTGATTGCGGTGGACGAGCTGCTCAGCTGGTGTGCCGAACGGGATTGCGAGCTCGAAGTGGTCTGGTTCCCGCGTGACACCGAGCTGCAGCAGCAGGCGGACGCCCTGAGCAAAGCAGAGGGTATGACGCAGTGGGAGCTGAACCCGGTGGTGTATGATTCGCTGTGGGACGAGCCGGCCCTGGACGGGCGCACGCCCACCACGGACGCCTTCGCAGACGAGGCCACGACCAAGGTGCCGGGAAGCTTCTACTCGGCCCAATGGAGCCCAAACACGCGCGGCGTGGATGCCTTCGCCCAGCTGTGGGCGCCGCGGTGCTGGGCTGACCTGCTGTATATTAACCCGCCTTTCACCGCCGTGGGGCGGGTGGTGGCCAAGATCCGCGACGAGAGGCCGGATTGTGTGCTGATCGCACCTGAGTGGCCCCGGTGGTGGCTGGCACCGCTAAAAAGCATGGCGGTGGCGCGTAAGCGGCTGCCTAACTCTGACCTCTTTACGCGACGGGGGCCGGCGGGGCAGCGGAAGTGGAAGGCCCCGGGTTACGCCGTTTACGCTTGGTACATCGTATGGTAAGAAGGTTGGCGGGCCGAAGGAGGTCGGCACCGGGGCAAGCCAACACGGGGTTGGACCGGTAGGTATGAAGAGCTGACGGGATGGCACTTGCTGCGCGCTGCCGCAGGTAACCTTCGGTGCCACGGAACCCGCCTGGCCCCGCGACCCACTGGCGCAACCTTTCCCCCACCCGAAGTGGGCCGAGGAGACACACACCCTGCGCACCCACCTGGACGACGTGACGTACGAGGCCGAGCCGGGAGAGGGGCCCACGCTGGAGGAGCTGAGACAACTGACACGAGGGGTGCCGCCCATTGTGTGGCACTACGTGACGCACGGACGCCTGACTATCTACAAGGGGCCGGCGGAAGCGCAACGCCACGAGCTGTGGCTGCGGCTGTGGCCCCCCATGGGCGTGGCGGTGAACCCGCGCCTGGCGCGCCCGGCCGGCGACGAATGCGTGTGGTTGTGCGTGGCCTGGGCAGAGGTGCGCGCCGCGGAAGAGGGCCCGCTGCGCTGGAACTGGAGCCCGCGGCTGGGGCTGGCGGCGGGCTGGGCGCGGTACTGGCGGCTCAAGCCGCGCGTCGACCCCTACGTCCGCACCCGGCTGGTGGTTATCGGTAGCCAAGAGTATTACGCGGACTATGGGCTGGCTGACCAGGAGGAGGAGTCGGAGGGAGAGGGCAGCGACGCGGAGTAGTGATGCCCACGGCATAGTGGTCGGGCGAGAGAGACAGGCTGCCGGCTGGACGGAGCATTAGAGGCAGCATAGGAAGCCCGGCCATATTCAAGTTGGCCCGCGTACGGCAGGCGCAGTTTGTGTTAAGCAATGAGCGATACTTAAGTGAGAGAGAAAAGGAGGGGCGAACGCTGCATGGGGAACGAGTACGACGCCATCGCGAACTGTAAACCGAGGCGAGAGCGACGCATCCTTTCTCTTTCTCAGCTTGCCCGTTACAAGGCAAGCCGCTCCAGGCTTAGCGTAGCGCCCAGCGCAGACACGCAAGCACGAAAAACTACCACCCACCCACCCCGCAGACGCACTTGACGTGCAGTAGCCCGGGCACATCACCGCTTTGACACCCTCAGGCACGCGACACGTACCACTCGCCCAGATGAGCAACGCGCTCGTCACCCAGTCCGCCCGCTACCGAAACATCACCCTCGGCCACCCGCACCACCGTACTCTTCAAGAACGGGACACGCTGGCGGTCAGGTGCCGCGCAGGGTCCAGATAACGCTGCAGCACGGCCGGGCTACGAATCTGCCCCAGACCGTGCAGCTCAGCCGCCGGCGCCCCCCGCGCCTCGGCGGCCTGTAGCGTCCCCCGCCTAAAGCTGTGCACCGTTTCGCCGGCGTACAGCCCAGCTGCCGTCAGGTGCCGCCGCAGGCGCATTCCAAGCGCCGCGCTGCTGAGCGGCTCCTCCACGAAACCGCTTCCCTTCCACGGCCGGAAGAGGAGGTCCCGGACGCCCACCCCGCTAGCGCGGCAACACTCCAGGTAGTACGCCAGCGTGCGTACGAAGCTGTGCTGCGGCGCCCCCGGCAGCGGGCGCAGCTCCACCGTGGGGGCGCGCTGCAGCCGGTAGGTCTTGGTGCCCCGCTGGGACAACAAGAGGGCACACCCGCCGGCGACAGGCCACGCCCAAGGGGCCAGGGGGCCGGCGGCCGCGAGGGGCACCGCCGGCGCCAGGAAGTCGCCTAAGCCCAGGCGCCCGGCATCGTGCCCGCGGGTGGCAGTCTCCCACAGGAACAGCACCAGGCAGAGGTCACGCAGCAGCAACAGGGCCTCCGAGCCGGTGGCAGACAGGACGCAGCGAGCCAGGTGGTCGCACAACTGCTGGTACTTCGCCGGGGCCAGGGGCACGGCGGAGGTTTCGCGGTAGCCCTGGGCGACCGCCAGCCGCTGGTAGCCCTTGCGGAAGTCGGCCACGAACCCGCTGCCGCAAGGATTGCCGACGCCCGCCAGGCAATCGTAGCCGCTGCCGAGGCCCAGGCGTGCGAAGAAGCCGCTGAGCAGCGACAGCACGGATTTGACCGCCGCTGGACCCGCCGCTTGGTCGGGGGAGGCCCGGGCGGGATGACGGGGCAGCCACCAGGAGGTCACAAACGCCAGCACCAGCTCAGGCGTCACAGCCTCCCAGCCACCCCGGAAGCCGGCGGCTAGCAGCCAGGCCGCGAGCTCGGCCGCTGCAGCGTCCTGCCGGCGGCGCGTCTGCTCTGCAAGGGCGGCGCCCATGATGGCGAACGCAGCCTGCACGCCACGTTGGACGTCGGCCGCGGTGACGGGGCCGGCGGGGCCGACGGGAGGGCGCGCGGGTACTTGTGCCGCCCGCAACCCGCCGAACCCCGTGGGGGCTGGAACTGCCTGCAGGGGGGGCACACGGTGGTGTCGATCAGTGCCGAGCGAGTGTCTCCCTGTCGACGAGCCGCTGCCTGGTTCAATTCTTAGCATACCCGACTTTATTTAACCATCGAGTATCGGCTCGTAACGCTCTTTGCTGAACCCAATAAGGATCTTCATATTCCCGGTAGGATCTTCGACCTACCGAGCGCAGAGGCAACCGCGTTGTCGCAAGTCCATTTGCGTAGACGCTAATTTGCGCCTGGCCTACGTTGGAGCCGTATTGTTCCGTTGTTGCGTTGTGCACCAGTGCAAAACGCAACCAGTTGTGCACCAGTGCAAAACGCAACAACGGAACAATACGGCTCCAGCGTAGGCCAGGCGCAAATTAGCGTCTACGCAAATGGACTTGCGACAACGCGGTTGCCTCTGCGGGTTATCTTTGTGGGCCCAGCGGCGGACTCGCCACCGGCCTCTCCCTAGCTTGTCTGCATAGGGACTCGCAAGAGGTAGTCTTTATGACGCCGACCCGCGGCTTAGGTTAGCAGCGCGTGCGTTTGCAGTGAGCCTGGCTCGGGGTTCCTTCCCTCCCCGGAGGCGAGGAGCATGGGGGTCATTCGGGGTTCCCTCCTCTAGTGAGCGTGCGTGTTTCGCACGTTTTTGGAGCCCTGGCTTGTCCACGGCTGTCGTCCCACATGTAATCTCTTCTGCTAACAATGCTGTCCGCCCCCGACCGCAACGCAACCCACATGCACATCAAGCGCTCGCGGCGGCCCACCATAAACATGAATTTCGAGAATGTTTCCAGCCTGGGATTTCCCTTTCGCACGCCCTTCGGACCAGAATTCAGCGCGAGACATCCCTCCGCGTGCCCCAGGCTCCGCGCCCCGCCTTTGCGCATGTTCATTCCGGCAGCTTATGAGAGGTTGCAGCCGTCTCGGCACCACCCATCAGTATCACACCATACGCCGCCACGCCCCCTCAGTCAACCACGTTCTCATTGCCAGCGTCCCTGTTGTATGCCAAGTTGCAAAACGCTTGTTGTCGTTCCCATGCACACCGCCGGTAGCTGCGGGTCCTGTGTGCGATGTGAAAGCGCCAGGGCCCCCGGAACCTCCCAGGCAGCGAGTCCGCACCGGTGCCCCCAGAAGAAGGCCTGTGCAGCCGCCAACGCCACAATGCGGCCGCGCCACGCCGCGCACGCCATTCGCACGTGCTGCGATTCCCACCACGTCCACTACAGCACTTCTAATTCCTAGTTGAACGACAGCACCAGATTGGGATCTTGACGCGGCATGCCGCCGCCACGCGCTGCCGCGGCCTGCGTCGGGACCGCGCCCTGGCCCTGCCCCGGGATGCTGAACGGCACCGGCGCCGCGAACCCTGCCCCCGGCCCCGGCGCCGGCGCCACCTGGTTGCCCGCGATAGCGCCGTACCCGCCGCCGCCGTACCCCGCCGCGCCGCCGTCTGCCTCCCAGCCCGCAGCGGCGGCCGCCGTCGCCTGCTTCCGCGCGCGCAGGCGGCCGGCAGCGGTGCGGCGCGCTTTGGACCGGCGGCTGAAGGCCCGAACCAGCGCGGCGGCGGGGCCGGGCGAGGCGGCGCCGGCGGCAGCGTCGCCAAAGACCTCCGGCATCGCCGCAGCCTTTGCCTCCAGCTCCTGCGTCCGATACCGTGTTGAAGACGTCAAGGCGCAAGGCATTGCACGATGGGGGCTTGCATACGAACAAGGCCGGAACGGCGCGCATTTCTACAAGGGGGTGTCTGTCCGGATCAATAAGAGGCCGCGCCGCCGCCGAACCGACTCGGGCTTGCGTGGCGCCGCCGTCACGACGCACCCCATCCCAGAGCTTTGCCTTAGCTCGGTAAGGGGTTCACAACCCCCGCCCCACCCTACATCCCCTGCCCGCGCCGCACCTTCTCCTCCCAGTGCAGCTGCTCCATGCGCTCAAAGGCGTGGGCGTACGCGGGGTTGGCGTGGATGGAGTAGGTGGCGGGGCCCACCAGCAGCTGGCTGCGCACCGCCACCGCGAATTCGGGCGTGTTGCTGAACTCAGCCTCGCCCGCCGCGCCGCTGTCCTTGATGCAGCCCAGCAGAGAGGCCAGCGAGCGCATCAGCTGTGGGGTAGGGTAAGGTGGGTGGGGTGGGCGGGGCGGGGTAGGGTGGGTCGGGGCGGGTAGGGTGGGGTAGGGTGGTGGTGGGTAGGGTGGGGTAGGGTGGTGGTGAGGTAGGGTAGGGTGGTGGTGGGTGGTGGTGGGGCGGTGGGGGCGGTGGGCAGTGGGGGCGGTGGGCAGTGGGGGTTCCATGCATGATTAATTAAGACGAAGTGATGTAGGATTGCAAGGTGGGTCATGAATGAGGAATGTATAGGATTCCCTCCCCTCCCCTCCCCTCCCCTCCCCTCCCCTCCCCTCCCCTCCCCTCCCCTCCCCTCCCCTCCCCTCCCCTCCCCTCCCCTCCCCTCCCCTCCCCTCCCCTCCCCTCCCCTCCCCTCCCCTCCCCTCCCTCTCCCTCTCCCTCTCCCTCTCCCTCTCCCTCTCCCTCTCCCTCTCCCCTCCGCCGCCGCCGCTCACCGCCAGCCAGTTGGCGAGGGTGAAGAACACGAACAGCGCGGCCGCCAGCGCCAGGAAGCCCAGGAACAGGTGCGCGGAGGAGGACTGCGTCAGGCGGGCCGCCACGCCCGCGGGCGTCAGCGCGCTGGCGGCCGACATGAGGCCCTGCCGCGTGCAGAACAGGGGTTAGAGGGGGGCGGGGGTGGGTGAGTGGTGTGGCGGCGGGTGGGTCGCCGTGCATGCGGAATGTCGTACAATGTCGTACAATTGAGGGCCGGGCAGCTGTGGCTGGAGATGGGGTTCAGTGAACCGCGGCCTGTAGCTCCTCCGGGGGGGGGGTCCCCAAACCTGCGACCGCCGAACCCCAAATCACCCCGGCCCCCTACCGCATGCCCCTTACTATCTTTGCGCCACCCCCCAACCCCCAGCAGCCGCCCCGCGCCTCCCACCGCCCTGCCTGCCTCCCTCCCCCCGCATTTGCCTGTCCCTCGTCTAGTTTAGCCTGGTTTAGATTGGGCTGGTGTTCACACACACCCACACCCACACCCCCGGCGCCCCGCCGCCGCACCTTGAGGTTCTCCAGGCTGGCCTCCAGGCTGGCCTTGAAGGCGGCGGCCATGATGGGGCTGCGGCCGCAGCCGAACAGCGAGTAGAACCACAACCCCAGCGCCAGGTGCCACAGGCAGGCGAAGGGCAGCGTGCCGGCCGCGTACACCGCCAGGTCGCGGCTGTAGGTCAGCGGCCGCTGCGGAAGGGGTGGGGGGTGGGTGGGGTACATTCATGATTAGCTAAGACGTGTAGGGGGGGGAGGCGTTGGCGGCGTTGGCGGTGGAGATCGACGATGGAGGGGGGCGACAGCGGCGGCTAAGGCGCAGGGCGGCACCTAGCCTCCTGCGCCCCTGCAGCACAGGCGCGCCCCACCCCTCGCCACCACCCCACCCCACCGGCGCTCGTGGCGCCCGCCGCCCCCCCCATCCCACGCCCACGCCCACGCCCACCCGCCCCCCCGCCCCCCCGCGCACCTTGCATATCTTGAGCAGCTCGTACTTCTCGCTGAGGAAGCAGGTGGCGAAGTGCAGCGCCGCCAGCAGGTACAGCAGCGGCATGGAGCTGCTGTAGGTCATGACCACGAAGATCAGGTACAGGTGCTGGCCTGCGGGGTGGCGGGGATGGCGGGATGGTGGGCGGGCGTGTGTGTGTGTGTGTGTGTGTGTGTGTGTGTGTGTGTGTGTGTGTGTGTGTGTGTGTGTGTGTGTGTGTGTGTGTTAAAAACAAAAAACAGACGGACAAAAAGCCCGCCAAACACGCGCGCGCAAATTTATACAGATACCTACGCAGGTTACCGAGCTCCGCGTTGGCGATGTGGCCCTCGTTGTCTACCTTTGCATACTTACCCGCATATGATGCCTGTAACCCCCTACCCGGGCGTTTGGCATCCAGCCTCGTCTCCGAGGTGCACCTGTATGCGTCCATGCGCCGCGCCATTGACGCGCTAGAAACGTTTGCCCGGCACGCCTAATGCCCTGATTCCCGCCCGCTGTCCGTAGCCAGGCTCACCTATAGGCGAGCGCAAAATGAAAGCACAAGGCGGCAGCATAGCAGTGTCACGGGCAGGCAAAGTGGCAATGGCGAAACGGGGGCGGCGTGCAACAAGCAAGCTAGAAGGCTACCTAACACGCATCCCAAAGCCCGCCCACTAACGATTCTAATGCCCACAGAAGGGAACGATTTCGGGGCGGCGCGGAAACAAGTAGCGCGAGGCTGCATGGGGGCGCGTGGCGGGCGGCGGTAGCAGGGACCCGGATCGGGGCTGACGAGGCAAGCTGAGAGGACGCCTCCCCTGCACCCCCGAGTCCGCCCATAACGTTATCCCGCGTGCGTGTGTGCGCGTGTGTGTGCGCCGTGGGTTGGCGGGAGCTGATCTCCCGCTCCCCACTCCACGGCGGCACCGATGCTGGGCATGCACACGGCCGCAGTGGCCGCGTCGGTGAAATCCGAGGTACTCCCCTGGTAGCGAGGGCGCAAGGGCGCCCAGCATGGTGGCCACGGGCGTGTGTGTGTGTGTGTGTGTGTGTGTGTGTGTGTGTGTGCATGTGTGGGTGTGTGTGTGTGTGTGTGTGTGTGTGTGTGTGTGCATGTGTGGGTGAGCATGTGTGGGCACGGGCGTGTGGGTGGGCAGGCGTGGGCACGGGCGCGTGCGGGGCGTGCGCGGAGGGTGGGGCCGGGGGCGGGAGCGCACAGGCCGGCGTGCAGGCTCGGCAGATGCCAGGTGCAGTCCCGGGAGGGCTGGGCGCGCCTGCGGCGTGGACACCCCGCTGACGCTGCCGGGCCCGCCCTGCTCCTACCGACCACCAGCCCCCCCCCCCCCCAAACGCCACACGTCACACGGATCCACAACCCCCTGCACCCGCTCTCGCCGCCACCGCCGCAATCGCTCCCTCAGCCGCCGCCACCAATCGCAATCGCAATCCCCACCCCGCGCACCGAATTTGAGCGCTAGCTCGAAGTCGTGGCCCTCGAACGACGCGTCCAGCTGCTCCTGGGTGAGGCAGCGGTAGCGGCTGGACAACTTGTAGCGCCGCCACCACCACCAAAACCCGATCTGCGGCCGCCGGGGTGAGTCAGAGTCAGGTGCGGGGTTGCAAGGCTGGTTGGAAAAAGCGGCACAGCCGGCACCACTGTCCAGCACATGAAGCCGTTACAGAACGAGCGGGGTGGGTGCGAAACAGCGTCGGCGCGTGTGCGTGCGTGCGTGTAGCACTAGTCTGATGCACGGGTGGATGATTGCCAAGCGAGAGCGGAGTGGCATGGTTGCGGCCGCGAGCGCACACGCTGCCGGGGGCCCCGCCCGCCGCCGCACCTTGGCGTGTGTGATGACTGTGTTGAGGAAGACGGAGATGACGATGGGCCGGCCCACGTCCGTGTACCAGGCGGGGGTGGTGTCGGCGTAGGCGCCGCCGAAGATGTAGCCCTTGAGCCAATGGGGCAGGCTGCGGCGGCGGGGGCCAGGGGGCGATAACGATGACGATGACGTGGGGGCATACATTGCAAGGGTGGGTGGTAAGGGGTGGAGCACGAAGCCGGTATGGGAACAGCATCTGGTGAGCACAGCGCCGCGCCGCCGGACCGTTCAAGAGCAGCATCGCCGCGGCCCCGGCGTCGTCGTCGGTGAAACCCCCGGCCAAACCCCCACGACACGGTGACGCGGTGACGCCCCGCCGTCATGCTGCCTGCCGCGTCGCGACTCACGCGGCCGCGGGCCCGGGCAGGTACCAGTTAGCCACCAGGTTGCTGAAGGCGGTGTTTATGAACTGCGTGATGAACAGCCCGCGCGCCTTGGCGACCGCCTCCCGGCTGCGCGTGTGGTGCTTCTCCAGGTGGGTCAGCCAGCCGATGGCGTACTGCGGAGGGTGGTTGGGTGGGGTTACATTCATCATTAGTTAAGACGTGAAGGCGTAGTCAGGAACAGCCATGGTAAGTGGGTGGAGCGGGGTGGGGGTGGGCGGCGAGGGGTCAGGCGGGGTGGGGGTAGCTCATTTCCAGGGGCTATTGCACGTCGCCACACGTCGCGCCCCTTACATTTAGCAAAAGATCAGCCTGGGGTGGTAAAGAAAACCCCCGGCACAGCAGCGTCCGGTCGCTACCCCCATCTCAACATCCTTGCAGTCGCAGGCACATGCGCACAAGCGCACACGCACGCACGCACACGCACCCCCACACGTTCTGAAGTGAACTACGGTACCCCCACCCAACGCACGCACCTGGATGAGTGTGTTGGCTATCACGATGCCCAGCACCGCCAGCGCCTGCGCGCCCGTGGACACCGCCACCACGTTGCTGAAGCGCGAGCAGTACAGCAGCTCGCCGTACTGGGCGCTGGTCAGCGCGGCGCGGCAGAAGCACTCGTAGCAGATCTTCTGCGGAAGGAAAGGAAGGGGGGCGGCGAGGGCGGGACCATGGCGCGGCGGGGGAGGGAGGGCGGTCAACGGGTTGGAATCACGGGGGCTGCGAAAGGGCGCGTCACCGTGGGGCCACCTCGCATACACGGCAAGCGATGGGTAATAGCCGAGCCAATAAGCAGCCCATGCCAAGAATGCGCACCCCGCCGCCGCACCTGGTCCTCGCAGTCCAGCTTGTTGGGCAGCGTGCCGGTGCCCGCCACCGGGTCGCAGCCCTTGTACAGCACCCGGTTGGCGGCGCTCAGCACGTAGTTGCCCGTTACGTCCTGCGGGAGCGCACACACGTGTGTGTTAGAAAGCACAAGGAAAATCGTTGTTAAAGGCGAGGGAGCATGTTGCTCAGGGGAAGGGGGCGGCCTGCGGGGTGCGTTAGCGTGGCAGCGGCGGTTCAGCGGCACGCCATGGCTGTCCCTGCCCAAGGCCCTCCTCCCCACCCCTCCCTCCGCCCTGCTGTCCCCCCCTGCCGCCCGCCCCCGGTTTGCAATGGTTGATTTGGGAGTTGGAAAAAACTACCCCCCGCCCCCCGGCTCACGGTGTAGGTGCAGTGCGCGGCGCACTGCGCCAGGGTGGTGTCGGAGCCGCTGGCGTTGAGCCCCATGCGCAGCGCGGGCGCCAGGCTGACCACCAGGAAGCCTATCAGCAGCACCACGTACTTGGCTGCGGGGGGGCGGGGGGGGGGCGGAGGTGGAGGTGGGGGTAGTTTTCTCCAATTCCGGGGGGGGGCGATGGGGGAGGGGGCAGAGGGGGTTGCAAATGTGGTACACAGAAGTGTGAGGGGAGGGGGCAGGGGGCGCGGAGCCCGAGGAATCGCAAGGTGTTGATAGGGAGGTTTGGGGAGGGCTGGGGGCCGCGGGTCGTGCCAGTCGTGCCCACTGCTGCCGCAAGGCTGCCACCTATATCCTTGCCCGCCTGCCTCCTTCCCTCCCTGCCGCCCTGCCGCCCTGTCTGCCCGCCCCCACCTATGTGCGTGGCCACAAGGCGCGCCGCCCGCTGCCCCGGCGTGAACTCCAGGTTCTCATACTGCACGTCCGACGGCTCCGGCGCCGGCACCACATCCAGCGCCACCGGCTTTTGGCCGGCGCTGCGCGGCAGGCACAGGGGGTTGGGTGGGGAGGACAGTTCATTCTAGAACCCAGAACCCAAAGCAAACAACCAGGGGCGTGCGGCTGCCGTGGGCAGCGTGGTTTGGACAGCACGTGGAAGCAATGACGGCGGACGGCGGACAGCGCAGCGAGTGTGTGTGTGCGTTAGGAGCCACGAACGCCCCCGCCTCCTCCCAACCGCCTGCCGGCCCCCTGGTCCTAGCAGCTCCCCACCCGCTCTGTGCCCCGCACCTGCCCCGGCCGCCGTTGTCGAACTTGTCGGCGGGCGGCATGCGCCACTGGCGCATAAGGCTGCGCGGCAGAGCCTCCATGGCCTTGTAGCGGCACTCGGCGGTGGAGAAGGTCACGAACGCCGTCACCACCTGCGGGCGCGCGCGTGTTTGCGTGTGCGTGCGTGTGAGGAGTGCGGCCGCCGCGAGTTGGCGTGTGTTGACGGTGCCGACGAGTGCCCTGTGCTCCCACTGGAGCACGAGAGCAGCTACAGCCACCAGCTACAGCCCCGGCCCCATTGCCCCGCCCCTACAGTTGAAGTGCACGCACGCACACGCACACAGGCACACGCACACACACACGCACACGGGCACGCACCTGGTTCTTGTCGGCCGCCGCCTGCTCCTGGCGGATGAGGTCCTCCAGGTCGGCGCGCCGGAACTTGGCGTCCAGCACATCCACCTGCGCGTGCGTGCGTGTGCGTGCGTGTGCGTGTGCGTGTGTGCGTGTGCTAGAGTTAGAGTTAGAGAGCAATGCACGCGCGTGTGTGTATGTGTGTGGTCGTGGTCGCAACCCACCCCGTCAGCCCCTCCCCGTCAGTACACACCACCAGCCCGCCGCTACATGCACCCACCCACGCCGCCCCTCCTGCGGTTACGATTAGGGGAACACATACCCCCCAGCCCACCCCCCACCCCGCCTCAGCCCACCTGCCTGTCCCTTGTCTAGTTTAGCTTGGTTTAGATTGGGCTGGTGTTTACAACCCCCCATGATGATGCTTTGGATGCTCCTGCCGGGCTTATCGTGGACGCTGCCCGGCCCTTCCGCGTGTGGCTACAGGTGGGTATAGTGTGTGATTAGCGCAATAGGCTGGGTCGGGCTGGGTGTGAGCGCGCGGCGAGCCTGGGTGACGCGAAAACGCCGAACGGCGTTACTTGCTACTGGAGTCGACGACCCAAGATGCCGGCGACGACTAGATGAACAAGACCGAAGACCGCCAACAAGAACACAAGTATACCGCTCTCCTCCGCACATGGGTTTTGGGTTGGCAAGGCAATGGTTGATTTGGGAATTGGAAAAAACTACCCCCTCCCCCCCCCAGCCGCGCACCTCCAGGTCGACGGGCACCTTGGGGTAGCACTCGGCGCTGCGCTGCAGCACCGCCAGCGCGCTGTCGCCGGCGTCCAGCGCCGCCTCGCGCTCGATCACCAGCGCCAGCAGCGCGTGCACCTTGCGGCACAGCTCCACCTGCACCACCTGCGGGCCGGGAGCGAGCGCGTGCGGGGCGGGGAGCGGGGAGAGCCCCTGGGTTGGGGAAGAGCCTTTTACACGTGCTGGGGAGGAGCTGTTGACATGACACGAATTTATGGGGGGCTGGCACTTGGCTCCTGGGGCTGCGGCGGATGTGTCCCCATGTCCCCATTCCCCCGCCCCCCTGCTCCTCCCCCACTCCCTGTCCCAACCGCCTACTGCGCGCACACCTCGGCGCCCTCGCCGGCCTTGGCCTGCAGGTAGTCCCGCAGCGCGGCGCTGGCGGTGTCTGGCGGCAGGCCGCCCACCCGCACCGAGTAGTCCTTGATGGTGGTGGTGTTGCGGTCGGCGGCGTTGGCGGTGGCGCGCACGAACCACAGCATGTAGCAGCAGTAGGCGAAGAAAATGAGCACGCTGCGGGTGGTGGGTGGAGGGGCAGAAGGGCGGGTGGGAGGGAGCGGCGGAGGGGCGAGAGCGAGGGGGTGGGGTCCGGGGCGGCGCCGAACAGGGAGGTCGTGGGGCGCGGAGGCCGCGGCCTTTTCATAATCTTGACAGATTGTCCTTCCCCTTCCCCCTCCCCCTCCCCCTGCCCCTCCGCCTCTCCCGCACCCTGAACCTGACCCCCGCTCCCGCATCCCCTCCCCTTCATCCCCTCCCCCTCCGCCTCACCCCTCTCACCCTCATTGTCGCAAACTGCACCTGCCTGTCCCTTGTCTAGTTTCGCTTGGGTTTAGCTTGGGCTGGTGTTTACAACCCCCCCCCCCCCACCCGCCCCCCCCTCTAGTTTAGCTTGGTTTAGCTTGGGCTGGTTTTCACACCCGCGCCCCCCCGCCGCCTCACCCCAGCAGGTCCATCACGCTCATGGCCACCAGCAGCTGCCGCTTGTCCATGCCCGCCATGCGCACCGAGCTGGCGTTGGCGGTGGACATGAACAGGGCCGTCACCGCGCCCTCCGTGGTGGCGGCTGCGTGTGTGTGTGGGGGGGGGGGGGCGGTGTGCGAGGCGAGCACATGGGAGGGCAGCGTGGAGCGAGTGCTGGTAGAGCTGGACAGAAGCCATAGACCAGGCCTGGCCGTAGCCGCTTGCTCCCAATCCATGACAAGACACACACCATGACCAGGACATGGTGTGTTTGATATGGACTGCCTAACTCTCTCCCACCCCCCTCCAGCGCTCACATCTGCCGCTGTGCCCGAAGGTGGTGTTGGCGGCGGCCGCCAGGTCGGCGCTGGAGCCGTCAAAGGACAGCAGGCCGTAGTTGCCCAGCGAGGTGCGCTCCACATCGGCCTTGATGTACCAGCCGCCCAGGCCGTTGAAGACGATGAGCGGCAGCGCCGGGAACACCGCAAGCACCGCGAACACGTAGGCAGTGTACCTGCGGGCGGCGGCGCATGAGGTGTTGCCGGGGGGTTGCCAGGATGTTTGGATGTGTGTCGGACACCGTCACCGGTCGCCCGTCACCCCTCCCCTCCTCCTGCGTCGCCTGCCGCCCCGCTCTGGCCCGGGAACGGGGGCCCCTTCGGTCGCACCCTGACGCCACCTCCACACCGACACCTGCCCCCTTGGCCCTCTGGTCCCCGGGCCCCTCCGCATCGACACACCGACCCCCTCCACACCCGGCCCCGGCCCCCCTCCACACCGACATTACCCCGCCACACCCAAACCCCCCGGGCCCCTCCTCCCCGGCGCGCCCCACTTGAGCAGGTAGAAGTAGAGCAGCACGCCCTCGCCGAACTCCTTGAGGTCCTTGAGCGGCGCGTTGTAGTCAAAGATGTTGTGGTGCGTGTGCGTGGCCACGAACTTCTCCCTTCGCGCGGGGGGGTGGGGGGGAGGGGTGGGGGGGGGGGGAGGGGGGGGGGGAATTGGGGAGGTTGGGGGGTTGGGAGGGGGGGCAGGGAGCGGGGTCCCCACGGCGTCATGCGGCCGCCGAGCGCAAGGGGCGCGCGTGCGGGCTGCGTGTGTGCGTGCGCATGTGTGCGTGTGTGTGTTCCACGGGTCGGATGTGCGGCAGTGGGTCGTGTGGGGGGTGCCGGGTGTGGCACGCGGACCGCGTTCGAATGCATCGAGGCACGGGGGCCAGTACGGCGCGGTTCTGGCAACGCCACCGCTTTGGGCCCGGGACAAGACCGTGACACGCGCGCCCATAGGCACGCATCAAACACCCCCGCCAGCAGCAGGGGCATCTGCGGCTCGGCCCCGCCCTTGCAGCCTTTCGACAGCGCTCGTAGACGTCGGGGCCGGGCCACCCTCGCGCGACCTTCCGACTCCCTTGGGCAACGTGCGCTCTCCGCAGCTGGGCTCCCAGCGACCACGGCCATCAAGTTGGCTGCTAAAGCAACTGACGTGGCCGGTCGCAGCGAGCCTATTTCCACAGCCCGGCCAGCTCGCTGCTAGCATGCTAAGCCATGGCCAGCCGGTCCGTGGTCCCGCGACTCACCGTGCGTCAATTTCGCTAGGCTTCTCCCAGTGTCCATACTCCTTCAGCACGCTTTGGCTTGAGCGGTACTTCGTGCGGAGCAAGTTCGCACAACTTGCTCCGCAGTCTGTTTCGTTCTCCATCTTCTGTAAACTAAGTTATGCTAACCTATGCATAATGTTGTTAACGTCATCCTTGGTGCGCGACCCAGACCCAGGTCAAGTTTTCCTTTGCCTACAGTAAGCTCGTAAGGGTCGCACTATGTTTTATCAGGTAAGGTATTGGGTGGTTAAGTGGTAGAAACAGGCCAGCGCGACAAGCGTCAGGCGCGATGGAGTCGGTCGCTGAATCCAAGTCAAGAAAGGGCACGCAAACTCGAGTCCCTCCTTCAATTGACTTTGTGCTATGCAGTTCAATACCAATAACAATGTCCCAGAGGTGTCTATCAAACCTGCATGTGCCGACAAGCACACCATGCTCCAGCTCCCGCGTAATTCAATGCCCAATGCGGCTGCAACGAAGAGTATGTGAGCGTATACCATTAGTTGTCCGGAGCAGCGCAGCTGCAGCGGCGTCGGCGGGCGGTGGACCGGGCAAAGATGGCGCAAAGCCGCAGAAGACGCCTATGCAGCAACAAATCCTGAACGGTGTGCTGGGGATATCCAACGTGCCATACAGGTGAGAGAATTCGCAGCGGTAACAACCGGTCTGATCGCGGGGAAGGGCAGGAGGGGGGGCTTTTCACACGGCCGACCCCAACTGCGCACCTCCTCGTCATCACGGTCCCCTCGGTGCCTCGCTTTTCTCCCTTCTGCCTCACACGCGCAGCTCATTCGTACCCTCGCCAGTCACCTTCCTCCACCGGATCGACGCCCGCATCAAGCAGGTATGCCGTGCAGGCAGCGATGTGCACCGCAGCTGACCGCGGGAGCCCCTTGATGCCCCACGGCTGGGATGGGATGGGATGGGATGGGATGGGATGGGATGGGATGGGATGGGATGGGATGGGATGGGATGGGATGGGATGGGATGGGATGGGATGGGATGGGATGGGATGGGATGGGATGGGCAAAGAGACGGCAGCTGACAGCGGGGGGCCCTTCATGCCCTACGGCGGGGCTGGGCGGGGCTGGGGCTGGGCGAAGAGCCGCGGCGGCGGAGCAGCTGCATCACCGGAAGGGGCCGGGGCAAAGCTCCCGTAATCAGAACCATCGCAGCGCCACTCTGTTGCCCTTACCATGCGGCGCCCGCAACCCCCACCCCAACTCCACCTGGCCGCCGCCCCCTCCTCCCCCGCCCTCCTCCGCCTCCTCCCCCTCCTCCGCCTCCTCCGCCCCCGCCTCCTCCTCCACCTCCTCCTCCGCCCCCGCCAGGTGTGGCTGGTGGCGCTGTACCTGATGATCGCGCGCGCCTCGCCCGCCATCCGCCTGGCCATCAGCGGCACCGTGGCGGCGGTCACCATGGCCAACTTTCCGGAGCGGCTGTGGCAGAGCCAGCTGCGGCGCCTGGCGCTGCTGTGCGGCTTCATCTTCATGACCACGTTGCTGCTGGCGGACAGCGTGCCTCCGCTGCTGCAGGTGTGGGCGGCGGGGCGGGCGCGATGATGGCGGGGCTGTGATCGGGCGGGGGTGGTGATGGGATGCTGGGGCGGGGCGCGTCACATGAGTCACGATTGCCGTGGACTGGCAGGAGGGGCGACTCGAAGGGAGGGGGGCCGATGCTGTAAAGGTAGTGGAGGGGGAAGGTGCGGCTTGCACCCCCACGGCAGGCCCTTCGGGCACCAGGACGCGCCTCCCAGCCTTTTTCCCTTCCTTGCCCCCTGGTACGCACGCTCCCTTCCTTCCCCTCCCTTCCTACCCGCTCCCACCCCTCACCCCACAAACCAACAAACCCCCAAACACCACAGACGCGCGCGCCGCCGCTGCTGCTGGAGGCGCTGCCCGCCATCCCCGGCACCGGCTACCAGTACGTGCTGCTGCACGTGGGCCCCATCACCGTCACGCACCGCTCCCTCAACCTGGCCATCACAGCCTCCAGCCTCACCTTCTCAGCGCTGCAGGTGCGGGCGGCGGGCCGGGGCCGGGGCCGGGCCGTTGCAGGGCCAGGCGGGGCGCAGCATCAGGGCATCAGGGCAGCTGCGGCTGGGGATGCACCGCCGTGTGCGTTTGCATGGGGAAGGCGGCCGCATGGCCGCATGGCTGGTCCACCTAAAGCGCTTCTGAACTGGAACCCGCTGCCCGCCCCCCGCCTGTTCCCCGGGCTGCAGACGGCCTCGCTGTGCCTGGTCACCACGCCCGGAGAGGAGATGGCCGTGGGTGAGCTGGACAGGCCGCGTTGCAGGAAGGGTGGCGTTAGGACCGGGCGCTTTGTCCTTCCCGTCCTGCCTACGCGCCACCCTGCGCCTTATCTGCTGCGCCGTGCTGCCCTTGTGACCACCCAGCCCTGCGCTGGTGGCTGGCGCCGCTGCGCTGGCTGCGTGTGCCGGTGGAGGAGGTGGCCATGACGCTGCTGCTGAGCCTGCGGTTCATGTCGCTGGTGTTCGAGGAGGTGAGGGGCTGGGGCCGGCGCGAGGGGCGGCGGCGGCAGCGACGGCGTGGTCGTTCGCTTCCAAAATTCCAAAGTCAACCTCAAGTGGTAGCCTGCGGTGGAAGGGGTAGCACGGGGCAGCGGAGCGGAGGCGGTCGAGGACGGAGAGGAGCGGAAGCAAGCACGTTGAGCACGTGTGCACCCCGCAGCGCGCGTGCAACCGCCCGTGTGCCATGCACACACGCCATGCCACGCACGCACACGCCCACACCTGCAACATCGCTGCCCGGTCGCAGATCCGCAACCTTTCCCTCGGCCTGGCGGCTCGCGGCATCAACTGGGAGGCGCAGGGCGGCGCCGGCAGCCTGAACATGGCGGGGCGGCTGTGCATGCGGCTGTTCGGCAACCTGTTCCAGCGCAGCGAAAACATCGCACAGGTCAGTGCGCCGCCCCTGTTGCCGGGCGTGCGCTGGGATTTGTGCTGGCATAGTTTGTGCTGGGGTTGTGCCGGGGTGCGCGTGCGGTAGCGTTCACGCGCATGGGCGGTGTGCATTTCAAACTGCCTGCCCGTGATCGAAACTCTGCAACTTTGGCAACTGGAAATATTACCCGCGTGCGTACGGTATGCTCTCTCGCGCGCTTGTGCCGGTACCGGTGTGTATGTGTGTGCATGCATGCAGGCCATGCTGGTGCGCGGCTTCCAGGGCCCCGCCGACCACCACTTGTACCAGATGAAGGTCAACCCCACCTCCTACTTCGCGAACGTGTGCGCGCTGGCGCTGCTGCTGGCGTACAGCGTGATCATCTACTACTTCAAGTGATGCGGCGGCGCCGGCATTGGGGCCTGCGCATGCGCATGATGTGATACGTGGGCGCAGCGGGGTGGGTGGGTGGCTGGGGCTGATCGCGGAGTGGCTGTTGGGTTGACTGCTGCCGTGTGATGCATGCCGGTGAGAGCGTGACGTTGTGCAAGGAGAGCTGAGAGCTGAGAGTGTGGGCGTGCGTGAGAGGGCGGACATGCGGACGCGGACGCGTGCCTAGCGTTGTGTTTGCTAGAGAATTCGAATGCAAGAAGCCTGGGATGGGACGTATAGTGCAATGTGGCTGACAGGGGATGGCCTCCCCTGGTGGCTGAGCTGGGCCATGAGCGGGTGTGTCGGGCGGTGCGTGTTGGCGGTGCGTGCAGGCAGCCATGCAGCGCACGTACGGGGAACCGTGTATGGCTCGGCCCATCTTGTAGCTGTGGTGGCCTGTTCGCGAATGCCGGTGGAGGGACGTGGTGATCAGGCGGAGACTACTGTAAGGAGTTACCGTGAAGTTGCGAAGGGTTTCCCGCCCACACCGGGCCCTGGGGGAGCCCGTCACGTTGGTGGACGTTGTGGGAGCACCCTTTGCTGCCTCGCGTAATTGCGCCACGCTTGGCAAGCCGTGACAGAGCCGTGTCAGAGCCAGTAAGGGGCCGGCATGAGCACCGGAAGGGTCTCCCCTGCATCGTGATGCATCAACCGCCGGCCAAGACTCTGCAGTTACTCGCTTACAACGCTCGCTTATTTCACCAGTCGTTTCTGAATTACCATCACGCCAGCAGCACGCTCTCGAGCTCGAGCTCATGAAACCCATCCTTAGACAAAGTTAGGCTTTCATCCAGCGCGTTGAGCAGGGTCCTCGACCTCATCCGCGTATTCAACGTGATTTGAAACGTGAACTGACTCGCGGCATTGCTGGGTTGCAACAGTTCACTCTTCGGCCCCGGCGCAAATTTGACCCCAATTCACCTACACCTGCCTTGCCGCGCCGGGGTTGACCTGTCGGTATGGGTTGTGGAGCTTCTCGAGCGGAGGCGTCGGCCAGCCCAGACGCTAAAACCCCGGCAGCGGCCGATAACCCCGCTGCTACGGAGCCCGCGGCGCCTGCACCAGCTGCGGCCGAGGCCGGGGCCACCGCGGATGTGACCGTGGGGCCCCCGAAAGACGCACCGAAGCCTAAGGACGCCATAAAAGTCAAGGTGGGCGCGGGGCGGCACCGGCGCATGGCGCAGAGGCCTGGCGCCGTGTTTTCACGCATTATGCACACCCGACACGCCGCACCGGTGCGCCGCACCCCTGAGATCGAGCCCCACCACCCGCCACCCCGCCGCAGGCCTGGGTGGGCAACGCCGGTGACGGTACGCTGCCGTTCCCAGAGCTGACTGATGACGACTTTGGTGTGGAGGTCCTGAAAGACAAGTGCGACACCGCCGTGTGCATCAGCGGCGGCGGCTTCCGGGCCGCCACACTGGGGCTGGGCTGGCTCAGGTGCGATGGGGGTCGTAAACACCAGCCCACGCTATAACAAGAAAACAGTAACTATATGGATTCAATGCAGGGGCGCACAGGTGGCGAAACCGGGGAAGTGGCGGCGGGCGCCGGCGTCGCCCTGGCACACACAGACACAGTATGCGCTCCGGCGCATGGTGCTCCGGCGTGAACACCCCATCTGCCCACCCTCCTCCACCACGCCCCACTTTCCTCCCTGCTGTCCAGGGCGCTCAACCACATGGGTCTGCTGAGCAAGGTCAAGTACCTGTGCACCTGCTCAGGTGCGGCGGCGGCGGCGGCGGCGGCGGCGGCGGCGGCGGCGGCGGCAGGCCGTGCGGCCCCAGCATGAAGCCAGCCCGCGCATGTCCCGTGCGTGTGGTGCATCACGGCCCCGAAGCACCTGCAAACTGAAATAAGCCCCGCGTGCTGACACACCGCGCGCGCCACCCAAACGCAGGCTCGTCCTGGCTTGGCGCGGCACTGTGTTTCGCGCGCGGCACCACCACCGGCACCTTCCTGGGCCACCACTTCCCCCCGGAGATGTGCGACCTCGACATGCTGGCGCGGGTGCGTGGGGGGCCCGCGGCTCCAAACGTTTGCGCCCAGCACACGGCGTACGTGCGTGCGGAGGTGTCCTGGTTTAAACTGTGCGTGCGTCCGTGCGTGCGTTCGTACGTGCGGCCTGCGATGACCGGGTTATCCATCCCACCAGCTCTGCACACCGGTACCAGGTTCTTCAGGCATGAGCATACAGGCATACCGATACCAGGTTATTCAGGCATAGCTAAGCGCGCCCGGCTGTTTGCTGCCACTCCTAAACCCGGGGTGCATCGCTGCCTGCGGGGGCGCAGGTGGGCGACAAGGGCCGCAGCTACGGCGCCGCCATGGCGGACGCGGAGCCGCTTCTCGACTACATGAAGGCGCAGCTGAAGGAGGCGGTGGACGGAGACGACGGCAGCAAGGACGGCGTGCAGGAGGTGGGGCTGCGGCTGGGGGAAGGGGGGGCACCGCCGGGGGGCGTGGACACGGGGTATTGAACACCGCATTACCCCGCCTGCTGGCGACCCCGCCTGTCACTCCTGCCGGTTGCCAGCTTTGATCCCTCTGCCTCACGCCTCCCTCCGCGGCCTCCCCACCGCTCCCCACCGCTCCCCGCCGCTCGCCGCCTCTCCCCACCGCTCCTCGCACCCCCGCGCCGCCCGTCCAGACCCGCGCATGGACTCGCGCCATGACGGCGGCCTTCCTGGCGCCCTTTGACCTGGGCGACGCCGACGGCAGCACCACATCCATGATCGGGACCAAGGTGAGCGCGACCGGTAAAATGTGCGGGATGCACACACGTGCCATGGGCCAATTCAGGGGTGGGCATCGCGGGTGGGATCGGCCTGCGCGGACGGGAGGCGGGGGCGATGCCGCCACCTACAGTGACTCTGCCCACCTGCCTGCTGTCCCCCAGAGCGGCATCCACTCCACCACCGCGGTGCGCGGCGCCAAGGTGGGCCGCGGCCAGGTCCACCTCGCCAACCCGCAGCTGCCCTTCCTGGTCATAGCCCAGGTGAGCGAGTGCACGACCGCGCGTGTGTGTACGTGCCAGTATCAGCCGGCAGTAGAACACGAGGCAGTTTGGAAGGGGGTTGTAAGGGGAAGGAGCGCAGTCCACAGACGCGACTCGTGAGCAGAGGCAAACCGCAAATTTCCTCCCAATCGGTGCGCCACCGTCTGCACTACATCCGCGTGCGGATGCCGGGGGTAGTGAACCGCGTGAGCCCTGCTGCTGCTGTCGCTGGTCGCGGCACGGCACGCGCCCACCCTCCCACCCACCCACCCGGCCATCCTGTGCAGGTGCTGCTGCTGCCCAGCGACCCGCAGCTGTACTACCCCTATGAGTGGACGCCGCTGTACAGCGGCTGCCCCGTGCCATTCCGCAGCACGCAGCCGCGACTGGGCGGCGGCTGGGTGGAGTCGGTGGGCTACAACGCCGTGCTGGCGGAGAAGGTGAGCGCGGGCGGGGGCGTGCGTGTTCACCGTGTTGTAGTGCCGGGTTTGGTCCAAAGATGGGGATAGGATGGGGTGACGCCGGTTAAGGGCGCACCCGACGTCAACTGCTAACGCCTGACCCCACCCGCCCCTTCACCTTGGCTCGCGTGCACGCAGCCGGCGCAACCCGTGGCACCGGGCAGCGCCCTCACCGTGACGGTGCGCCCCACCGGCCCCGCATCGCTCGGCGAGGTGCGTGCCCGACCGACTGGCGGCCGTGTGTGTGCGTGCGGCTATTGACGGGCCATTCTCGGAGGCCCTGGGCATGGAGGGGGCACAGGCACATGGGCACATTTGGCATGACAACAATCAGGAATCGTCTGAGTGGATCGCCTCCCGCGCCGCACCCGCACCCACACCCGCAGGCCATCGGCATCAGCAGCGCCTACAACTCGTACAAGTGGGCCATGGGCAAGACGTCCAAGGGCCGCGCCGCGCACAAGGCGCTCGGCTTCAACACCGCGGACCTTTTCGACATGCAGGTGCGCACGATTGGAGATGTGTGCGCGTGCGTGCAAGGGCATTCGCCAACGACCCTCGGGCTAGCAGGGCAGGGGACCTGATATGTGTGCGCGCACCTGTGAGGCCGCGTGCAGAAACAGCGCAGCGCCGGCGCACGTGTGCAATGCCCTGAATCTTGCGCATGAGTGCTGACGCATGAAGCAACGCAAACGCCGCCCACGCCCGCAGGAGTGGGAGTCAAACCAGATGCAGCTGACGGACGGCGGCGGCTCCGACTACCATGCCATATACCCCGCGCTGCGCCGCCGGGTGGCCAACGTCATTGTGCTGTCTGCGTCCAAGTGAGGCTGAGGTGTCATGTCAAGGGATGCGCGTGTCAAGTGCCATGCATGCGCCGGGCTGCGAAGGAATGGTCCATGTAAGAGGGGGGCCGAGCGGTCACCGCGCATGTTAACGCCCCCGCCTCGTCTGCTCCTGCTTTCCGGCAGGGCCCCGATTGAGGACTATGACAAGTTCACGCGGGACATGAAGGACCTGCCCGCGGTGAGTGCGCTTCCTGGTGAAAGAGACAAACCGCCAGATTTGTCCCTGCTTGGTCTGTCCCTGCTCCGCTGCTGCACGGCACCCCATCCACCCCGCCCCACATCTGCCCACCTGCACTGCGCAACCTCGCCTCATCCCGCCCCTCGCCCCTCCCCCTCCAACCCCTGGAACGCAGATGTTTGGCTGCTGGCCCGGCAACGATCAGGACAAGAAGGGCCTGGCGGGACCCGAGTTCAACAAGCAGCGGCAAGTGTTCGCGGCGGGGGCCGACGGATACCGGCGGCTGCACGCGGCGCTGCTGGAAAAGTTCAAGGCCGGCGAGGCCGCCGTGCATTCGGAAGAGTACGAGGTGCGTGGGTGGACGGAGCGGGAGCGTGCCCGTGGCGCGTTGGTGAATATCGTGCGCCTTTGATGTGCGCCGGCGGCCTGCCGGGTGTCCGGATGGATGGATGGGTTATAGTGGATGGTGCGTCCGTGCGCGTGGTGCGCGTGACGCGTCAGGGAACGCACGTTGTGGCAGGTTGGATTGTCCGCTCAGAAACCTTGGGCACACGCCACGCCGCCACCCCTATTTGCCGCAGGTGATGGCCAACCCAGCCATGGGCGTGCCGGGAGGCTGGCGTGTGCGGGTGCTGTGGGTGATCAACGAGGTACAGAAGAAGTGGGAGGAGGCGCTGCCCGCCGAAACGCGCGACAAGCTGCACCACGACCGCACCAGCCTCGCCGCCAAGGTGGGCAGCTTGAGCTCACACCCACCCTGGTCGTCCGCTTGCACTGTGTTAAGACAAAAGGGAAAACCTCAAGACTGTCTGTGTCAGCGTATGAACGTGTATGTGTTTTGCACGCGCGCCAGCATCAAGCCAATGCGGTTCTCGCACGGCGCCGCTTGCCGCTCCCTCTGCTGTCCTGCCGCACACCCCTGCACCTCCGGCTCCCGCCTACCTGTTACACGCACCGTTCCGTGCGCAGGTGGAGGAGGGGCTGAATCCCCTGGACGCCGACACGTTCCAGCAGTTCCCGCTGGTGTCCACCTTCGCCTTCAACTACCCGCCCGAGCTGGTCGGGCTCATGGCGGCGCACGCGGCGCACATGTTGGTCAGCAACAGGGCGCTGGTGGAGGCGTTGATGCCCGCAGCGCCCGAGCGGCAGATGTGAGGCGGTGGGAAGCGGATACGGAGGCACGTGCCGGGACGAGGTTGCGGACACCAAGCGAGCACTGTGTGGTGTGCTGGGTCATACTGCGAACAAGAGAGGAGGGACCGCGCGGGGGACTGGACCCCGCTGGCGAGTGTGCGGCTTTGTACACGCGTGCGTGCTTTCGTGACGTGCGAGCTTAGTGTTATGGCTTCGGCCGGTCGGGGCTGTGATCGGATTTGCCATGCATCTGGGCGCCCGCATATTGATTAAATAGGTGGTGGGTCCAGAGCAAACCCAATCTGGCCACGAAACATGCATGGGGGCATGCCGCAAGGGCGGGGTGGGGGGGGGGGCTTGCAAGCCCGCGCTGGGAGTCTGGGCTGACAGGAACGCCTGCACTCCCCCTTAGCGTCAGGGGCCGACCGACCGTCAAGGCCTTCACCCCCGTTTGGGAGGCGAATACGTGATCAGGGCTGGGGGTGATCAGGGCGCGGGTGGTCACAGGTGTGGGTGAGGTCAGACTGGTACGAGCTCGGTCGGTGCGTCGTGCATTCTCTTGACCCGTTGCCGCTGTGTGGGATGGGGCCGCTTGTGCAAGGCCCGGCTCACACGTGTGCAACTGTGGACTTATGCCAGGTGCTTTGCTGTGACTGTTGTGGTACCAGGGGAGGTACTCCCCTGTGTGGTACTTTGGTGTATTGGACTGTTGGCCCGCTGCGAGTGTATGTGATGGCGACAGCAATGGATGGCCTCGCCTGGGGGCGTGTCGCACCCGTGGAGCGGTGGAGGACACGGTAGGGCCTTGCTCACGTTGTTACATGGGCCCCCAGTCGGGCCATTTAGGTGTACACTGGTCAGTAGTACCGGCCGACCCTTACCCTGAGCTCTCAAAGCTCGTGCCTTGCCCCTGCTTTCCTAAGAACCAACCGCGGATTTGCGGCGCGAGCCATAACCACCATCACAACTGAACACTAACTGCAGCTGCGAAATGAAATCACTATCTGCGTCTAACATTTCGAGCCAAGCATTCAGCCGCGGAACGCCCACCTCCTCGCATGCCTACATCTACCCGGCAAGCAACTTAACGCGCTGCATGATGCAACGATCACAGATACGATACCTACTGCAACCAACCTCTTGCGTTGACCGTTCTGACTAGATATTAGTTGTATCAGGAACCTCCATGCAGAACCAGCAGTGTGCTCCGTCGTCTCGTGCGGCAGTCGGGTGTACACAAGGACCAAACCAGAAGCACGGCGATCCAGCCAACCGACTCCATCCACCCCAACCGTGCACCCGCCGTTGATGCGGCCCCGCACCATCGCCTTTTTTCTCAGCCAACGCAACGCAACGCAACACCAAAGCCGCGGCTTTCTCTTTTTCGGTCAGGCAAGACGCCATGGACCAAGTTTACGCCTCCTCGAATCCTCGCCATCTGTAGTTGAGTTCTTCGGAGCAAAGCGGGTGGCCTCGCCCCAAGCGCGACACAACAATGCGAGGGCTGACCCCCCGTTAGACCCTGATAGCACAAGAAGAGACGGCGCCAACAAACTGCCCGCGCCCCAGCGCCCACGTGGTCTGCCCGCGCCGCCCACCCTGGGACTCTCAGCACCAACGCCGTGCAGGATAAAATTGCAAAGCGCGTACCGCAAAATGAATTGATGCCAAGCAAGCAGGTCAGTTCTCTGGTACCTTGCCCCCATCCAAAATGTAACCGCAGTTTCTCAGTCCTTCTTTGCCAACCAACACAGCAAAATGCAGTGAATGCAAGGCAAGTGAAGCAACCAGTCCCGTCAAAGGACAGGGCTCTGGTTTTGGATTCGGTTCACCCGAGAGCAGCAGGAAGCTTCCTGCGGGGGGCCCAGTGCCCCTCGGCAGGAAGTCCTCCCGGCAGCTTTTCCCACGCGAAAACCCAACTTCCTAACCCAAGTGCCAAGCCCCATCCAAGCAGGTGGGGGCTAAAACATGATCGAAATCTCTGCGCTCTCAAAATGACAGCAAATGAGCCTCTCTTGTCTCTCATTTCCACGCGTCGGTGGCTCACTCACTTCAGTAACGCTGCTAGCATCACTCCACCTAGTGCCGCCCACTTGCCTTGGCCCCAACGCATCGGGTGCCTTGGCCCGTGCACGCGGCCCAACACTTCTAGCTACAGTGCATTTGCCGCATCGGCGTTATTTATCCTTTTTTGTGTATCAAGTATACTACGCTTCCGCTGCAACCAGCACGGATTGACTGTTCCCCAGTCAACCCCAAAACGCTGGGTCGGACTGCCTTCAGGTCATATGTGGGGTATGCCAGTATGTGTACGGCATGCGAGCACGTTGTCAAAAACGCTCTCTTGCACACTCTCCACGCCACACCACACGGCACGTCCACGCCCTGCACCAGCGGCAATGTTTTGCACAAGACAGAACTTGACTCACAGTACCAAACCTCGAAGCGCCGCGTCGGCGGCGGGGGCTCCATCGCCCAGGCCTCGTGTGCGGAAAAGCCCAAGCAGACCTTTGCACACGCTGCAGCACACAGGTGCCGCTCGCGCTCACAGCACGATGTCCAGGCACTCGGGCACAATCGCGTCGTCGCCGCCGTTGGCGGCCTTCCACGCCGCGATCTCGTCCTTGCGCGCAAAGCGCCCCTTGATGCGCGGCCGGATTTCGGCGTACGCCTTGCGGGCCGCGTAGCGGATGGTCTTGCCGAACCTCCGGTTCTTCTTCTTCTCCAGGTAGCGCGCCACACGCTGCGCGCGCGTGAGGTTGGCGCCGTCCACGCCCACAAACGAGGTGAAGCCGGGCGGCGGCGCGCCCGGGTGCGGCGCGGCCGCCACGGCGCCGGAGGGCGCGGCGGCCCTGGCCGCGGCGCCTGCGGCGGCCTTGGCGCCCGGCGCGCCGCCTGCAGCGGCGCCCTTGGCGCCGGCGCCGGCCTGCTGCTTGGCGGCACGAGAGGCCTGCTTCTGTTGGGCGAGCGTGAACAGGGGAAGGGGAGTCAGGCGGGAGCAGCATGGGAATCGGGGTCTGGGTCAGGGCCACCCGCCCACCCACCGGCACACCGACTCGGCCCAGCCACCGGCTGGCTGATCGAAGGCCGCCGCCACACGCCCGCTCACGCACCTTCTTCCGGCGGCGCGCCTCGGCGTCGTCGTCGCTGTCCGCGCGCCATTCATCGTCCGAGTCATCCTCCGGCGCCTCCATGTCGTCCTCAGCCTCCAGCTCGCTCAGGTCGTCCTCGTCGTGCCACGAGCGCTTCCGTCGCGCCGCGGCGGCGGCCGCCGGCGGCGCCGCGCGCGACTGCGGCGGCGCCGCCTGCGCGGTGGCGGCGGCGGTGTACGACGAGAAGTCGTAGCCGGCGGCGTCGACGTCGGCGGCGCCTAGGTCGAAGGCGTCCACGGGCTCGGCCTTGACGGCGGCGGCGGCGGACGCGGTGGCGTTGTGGGGGAACAGGTCCTGGAAAAACTCCGAGGCGGGGCGTGGCACCTCGGCGCTGCGCGCCAAGCCCTCCGCCTCGGCGTCCGCGGCCTCCAGGTCCGGGACCACGCCAGCCGTGCTGCCTGCGTTTGCACCAAATGCATCGCACATCAGCTGTGAGCCCTGTGCGCACAGCATGCGCGTGCATAGGGCACAAGGAGAGCCCCACCCAACTACAGGAATGCGAGAGAGCTAGAGCGTGGGCGAGCCAGGGAGGGACGACCGACTCACCCTCAGAGCGCTCCGGGCCGCCCGGGCCGGCGGCCGCCTCCTCGGTAAGGAGGTCCGCAAAGTCAAAGCCGCCACCGGGCAGCGCCAGCTCGCCCCAGCAGCCGGCGCCGCCCAGGCCGTCCTCGGCGCCGCCCTCAAACTCCATCTTGATGGCGTGGAAGGCCGCCGCGTCCAGCGCCGCGTCCTTGTCGTCTCCATGGGCTCCCAGGTACGCGGCGGCGCCGGCGGCCGCCGGCGACGCCGCCGCCGAGCAGTCGGCGCCGTCGGGCAGCTGCGGTACAAGGGCCGCGGCGGCGGCGGCGGCTGCGCCAGCGGCGCTGTCCACGGTGGAGGAGCGGCGCAGGGCCTCGCCGCCGGGGCCCGTGGCGGCGGCGCCGCCACCGCTCAGCGTGGAGGCCTCGGGCGTGACGCCAGACACATGGATCTGGATTTTGGAGGCGTCATCGGGGAATCCGAATCCAAAGCCGTTCAGGCCGGCGTCGGAGCTCACGGGCCACCAGAATGAGGGCAGCTCCGGCGCCGCGCCGGCGGCGCTGGCGGCGCCTTCGGTGGCGGCGGCGTGCGGCGTCGCGCCGGTCACGGCATCCGAGCCGTTGTTTGTCCCGGACTCGGAAACCGTGTCGGGCACAGCGGCGGCCGCCAGTATGTCGCCCTGTGGATGCGGTGGGCGATGGAATGCATGTCAAGCAAAAACACACCACAAACCGACCGCTGCAAGCAGCACATTCGCAGTACCTTTCCTGAAAGTCCACACATGAGACATGGCAGCAGCAGCGGCCGCCCGGCTCACCTCACGAGCTGAGCCTGCTGGCGTGACCGTCGGCGCGGCCAGCGCCGGCGGCGGCAGCGGCTCCGCAGGCTGCGTCTGGTGCGCTGCACTGAGTGGGTTTGAGGCGTGGCACTCCTGGCACAGGTGCGCCTGGTCGCAGTGGCAGTAAATCGTGGAGGCGCGGGCGCAGCTCTCGCAGGCCGGAATGCGTCTGTGGCGCGCAGCCACCTGCGGGCGTGAAGTATTGAGGAGTGGTGAACCTGATATCAGTCACATGTTTAGGCAAGGGATTTAGGCCTGCAGCGCCAGCCCGAACCCCTTGGGCCTGGACGTAGGCGTATAGATGGCCGGCAGGATCGGGATCACGCGAGGGGGATGAGACTGGGGTTTGGGCTGTCGGCCCCGCTGGCGACCTATCGTGGCCACCGCAGCACGTCGGACGAGCTGTGACCCAGCTCGCCCAGGCCCTCCGCCGAGGACACTTTTATCCGGCGCTGGGTTAAATGAACGTCACAATAGAGCTCGCAGACAAGATCGCGCATCGTCCTGGGGTCCTTGGCGCTAGCGCACGCCGAAGCAAGAGCTCCATTGCGAATTGGGCCCTCCGCCGAAAAAATCAGTCATTCTAAAACAGCGCGTTTAGAGAGAAAGGACCCTGAAATAGCTGTATTTATGCCTAGCAAGTAGCGCCAACAAGCCGCCGGTGCAGCGCTAGGGAAGGGGGGGTAGCGGCGCGCGTGGGAATTGCATTCCCTGAGGCTTCCCCCCCGAGTCCGCGCCCCGATCGGCCGCCTTACCGGGTTGGCAGAGTGAATCTTGATATCGCATTGACCACACAGCACAGCGCGATCGACGACACAGAAAACAAGGGCGTGGCTTGGCCCCACCGCCTGGCAGAGGACGCAAGCCGCGGTCATACTGAGTTTGGCGCAATGTTTAACGATATGGCTCTTCTATCGAATCCGCCGGCCGGGGACGCTCCAAGCACCGAGCTGTGGCGTTACAAAGCCCTACGCGTGGGGACTAAGAGGTGCGCGAATTCTCGCGCACACAGGCTAAAACGATCTGCGTTGTCGGGTGTTACAGTTTAAGCTCAGCTGCGGCTCCACTTGGGAAGTCCCTGGGAACTTCAGCGCATGGGTCATAACCATTTGCCCATCCCGGTTAAAGCCTCGCCCAGTCGCCTCCGGCCCCGCCCTGTACGCCAGTCGATATGAACCTGCAGCAGATAAGCTTGCAGTGCGTCTGAGTTGGGGTTATGGACCAGCACTAAAACCGCCGTGCCAGTTCGCACTTCTGCCATCGCTTCGCCTGGGACCCGACTGACAGCTTCGCGGTTGCCAGTTCCATGCAGGGGTGCATAGCGATCATCTCACTACTTGAAGGGGGTTATTAATGCAGACCCAAGCGCGCCGGTGGGGCGGGGCCCGCGTGCCAGCGAGCCGGCCGTGCGCGTGGCCGGGGCCCCCGGGAACGCAAGAGACAGAAACAGCCCGCACCCTCCAAGCTCAGGAGCCAGCCTATCCAAGCTCAGGGGCGGGCTCAGACGCCTGGCAATGGGGGGGGGCCGAGTGCCGGAACGCACCCATCGCCATGTCCAAGGCTTTAGTCAGCACCCCAAAACAGGTGCCGTCCTGTCACGGTGGGGCGGGGTCACCGGCCGCGGAATGCCAAACGGAATGGTGCCCCGGCCGGGGTCTAAGGTTGTGCGATAGCTTGTGGGGGAACGCGTGTCTCCTGTGATAGTTGTTTACATTACAGCGGGGGCACGTGCGGGTTGCATTATCACGCAGTCGGTCATGAGTCGTGACAGTCCAGTTTTGCACATCGCACCAAGCACCGCACTCCTGGCACGTGGCAACAGCAGGGCCCCCTGCACGCTTGTCCGGTTGCGACGGGAACACCCAATGCCGTTGGCTGCCACACGCCACAACGCGAGCATGTGCAGGTTCTCCACTTCCACTGACCACAGCCGCGGCAGGCCCCCATCCGGCAGCAGCACGCACACAGGCCGTCCGTTCGTGGAAGGAAGTCTTTCGGCGTGACGAGGGCCCCCCGGCTCGAGCCATGGCTTTGCACGGACAGGATAGCACGAAGGATCGTGCATATCACCTTGTAACCCACACGCATCAAAATCGTTCGCGTTTAGCAAGCACTTCGTTTACCACGCGTCTGGCGCGCAGCGCAGCGAGCTGATGTCCCAATTGCGAAACGTTGCACTGCTTTCAATGCATGCTCCAACAGTAGGACAGGTGGCCCGCCGGCTTCCGCGCATCCCAGGCCCCACACTGCACGCTTCAGAGCAAGACGTGGCCGGCGGCGTCGCGGAGGTAACGGCACCGCTACGGGCCGACCGGGCCCCGCCGTCCGGCCCTCGGCGCCTCCCAGCCCGTGGTCGGCACGCCACCGCCGTCGGACAGCGGCCCGCTACGGCGCTACCTCTTGCGCGGACACACGGCATACCCGGGGGCCCGGCAACTTGTGTCTAGGCCCCAAGCCCGGCACTTGACTCGACTTGGACGCCTCCCTCCGCGCATTCGTATGTCGGTCCCCACGCGCGCGCTGCTCCGGCGGCTTACTCACAATGCAGCTGGGGCATTTGCATCCCGAACCCGTTGCAAGGCAAGGTCATCAAGTCAGCATTCGCAGATTCAAACGGTACACCGTCTTCACGCAAGGCCGGGCTCCCCAAAATGGCACTCGGTACAGCTCCCGGCTCTGATGGCATAACCAAGGTAACAGGCGGCAGTTGCGCTACTATGCTGAAGCAGCTGGGCGTGTGGTATAGGTGGGCGAAGAGCCGAAGACCATATGTACTAGCGGCTCACGCGCTGCGCAGAAGTGTAGGCATGGCAACGGGGGCTTGGTATTGCAGGCTGTTCCGCTGCTTGTGTCTAGGCCACGCTGCGGCTGGTGTGCCCGCCGCCTGGGCTGGCCCAGCCGATGTGACCGTGTGAGATGGTGTGTGTCTCGCTGCTCTCTCGGCGGTGGCCTGGGGGCGGGGCGGCGACGGGTGGTGTGAAACGATATGCGTACCGGTAGTCGGGTGTTACAGTTTGAGCTCCCTGCGGCGCCACTTAGGAAGTCCCTGGGAACTTCCGGCGCATGGGTAGTAACCATTTGCCCATCCCGGTTAAAGCCTCGCGCAGTCGCCTCCGGTCGCGCCCTGCAAGCCAGTCGATATGAACCTGCAGCAGATAAGCTTGCAGTGCGTCTGGGTCGGGGTTACGGGCCAGCAGTAAAACCGCCATGCCGGTTCGCACTTCCGCCCTCGCTTCGCCTGGGACCCGACTGACAGCTTCGCGGTTGCCAGTTCCATGCAGGGGTGCATAGCGATAATTCCATCACTTGACGGAGGTTGTTGGCAGACCCAAGCGCGCCAGTGGAGCGGCCATCCGATGGGTCCGCGCGCCAGCGAGCAGGCCGTGGCGTGCCAGCGAGCAGGCCGCGTGCCTTACGGTTACTGCAGTGGCCATGCCTTTCATGTATACCTTATCATCGGTAACACCGTGCTTTTGCAAATGTGTGTGTGCTGCAGAGTCTGGAGGACAGGTTGAGCCTAGGTCCGTGATGTGAGGAGCGAGATGGGTTGATCGGGGGATGGGTCTAGCGCTAGCCCTCTTACACCAACCTCAGTGGTCACCTGTTCTAGGCGCAAACTCAACACATCGCTCGCGTGTGGGGACGCGGCGTTGGCGAGAGCCACGGATGGCCCTATTACCGTGGGGGCATGTCGCACCCGTGGAGGGCACAGTGCACCTACGTCAGTGATGTGGGCATCTGCCCGCGTGGGCAGGACATGGTGCAGGCCTGGCCACTGCTGCCTGGTGGAGACAGTGTGCGGTTCTTACACGCACACTGGCAGTGCTGTCGTGGAGTGGGGCCTCCCCTGGCTAAGGCCAGGTGCGCTGCGTCAATGGATCCCGCGGTGTGGCGTCGCGCTGTGTCCGTCCGGTGCTATTGCCGGGCGGGTCGTCCAGACTAGGACTTCTTGAGATCTGTGCCTGCGCTCGGCCATGCAGAGACTCTTCCTGTGAGCTGCATACAACTTGTATGATTCATCTAGCGCGTCGAGGACGGAGTCCTGGGCTGGTTATGCGGAGCGCCGGGTTGAGGGGTACTCCAGCGCCGCCGCGTGACGCGGCTCGCCTCCGGGCAACACGGGGCAACCCACGGGGAATGGCCGGGAATGGTTACAGCCCTCGCAGTGCTGATACATCCTTACACCACACGTGCCTGAGGCAAATAAGCTTGTTTTGTTGGAGTTCTGGTGAAACCTACGCAGAAAGGATTAGCGCGTAACCGTATTGGATCGAGAACAGCTTTCCTTCGTTTCACTCCATCGGCACCGAGCTGTTGAACATTGGCACTGTTGCACAACATCGTATAGCAAGGAATGTTTCTAATTTGGCAGGAGCCGTCGTTATGGGCGAACCACACCACAGCGTTGAAGTTTGCTGAGTCGTAGGAGACGCCCATTCGAGTTTATTTAACAGTTTCGATCCATGCAGAATTATTGATGTTACGCCATTTGCAATGCTATCCTGCTTGTTCGGCCCGAGACGGAGGAAAACTCGCGCTCCCGACAGCCTCTGCGACGGCTCTCAGGAGGAATACAACTATTGCGGGCGCGCAGACATATGCCTATCTGTCACCCACCAGCGCAGCGATGCCGAGCGACGACATCTCCCCTCTGGAGCAACTGTTTCGACCAGTGCTGCACCAGTGAAAGCGCCAGAGGTGCCCAGATGTTCAATATTACAATCAGACACCACCTGTGGTCGTAACCCGGGCAATGACATTGCCGCGCGTGCCGAGGCCGCGGCATCATCGTGGGCCGGCAGGGCTCGCGAGGAGGGACACGCCAAGGTGCGCTGCCGTGCATAATTCGGATGGAGCTTTGGATTCATGCGAAAATGCGGGATGCATGCTCTCGCTCGACTGGGAGTTTGCCCTGCACAACGGTGGCTTAACCGACCGCCGCAAAAGAAGTTATGGGCAATCGATGCGGGGCGATCGATGCAAACCCCAGATGCCTCAGCCGCATGCTTGCTTACACGAGTGCTGCAATCTAGCAAGGGGTTTCGAGAAACAGGCAAAAATCCTGCAGCCCCTCGGAAGTGTACATTTCCAGCACACGCACACGCACACCCACACGCACACGCTCACTGAAACCCGCGCCCCCTACAACCCCCGCTGCGCCCTGTTTCCTGCTTATAACAGGCTCTGCGCAATGCCATGATGCTCAGGTGTGACCGCATGATTCAAGCACATTATACAATTACCCAAGCT
The DNA here is from genome assembly GCA_016834605.1 of Chlamydomonas incerta. Taxonomy (NCBI): domain Eukaryota; kingdom Viridiplantae; phylum Chlorophyta; class Chlorophyceae; order Chlamydomonadales; family Chlamydomonadaceae; genus Chlamydomonas; species Chlamydomonas incerta. The sequence goes on from JAEHOC010000009.1 coordinate 2,192,260, forward strand.
GTCGAGAGTAAACTGCATTCTTAACGCACATACGTTGCCGGTGCCTGGCTTGCTTGCATGCCCCGCAGCGCATCCCACGCCTCCATCACAATCTTCCGGATGGACGGGGCCGTGATGCACCAGGTGCGTAGGTTTTAGCTGCTTGCTGCTTGCGTGGCACACGTACGGACGTAAGGGTGCCAGCTGCTCAGCATTACGTGCATTAACAATGAAAGCCGCGCACGCAGCAGCACAACGTACCCGCAGATAGCTACGAGGTTAGGAGCACAGCAACTTCGGGACCCGGCAGGCCCGCGCGCCGTGCATTTGAACCACAAGTGCGTCAGCACAACCGCCTGTGACCACCGCACTGGCGTACTGCCTGTAATAACTGTGCCTTGCAGAATGCCGGCTCGCGCTGCTACCTGGGCATCCGCGTCGTCCCTGCTGCCAACGCGGCAGCAGCCGACGGGGAGCTGGCAATGCACTCGTTCCGCCGCGACGGCGTGCCCGCGGCCATTGCTGTGCAGCAGCAGCCCACAGGTGCCTTGGCTGCAGCCTACTGCACTCGCCACGGTGGCGGCAGCAGTAGCAGCGCGTCTGTACGTGCCGCAGGCCGTACCAGCCGCTCTAGCTGCCGCCATGCTGCGCTACTGCCGGGTCCGGCGGCAGCAGAAGCTGTCGCAGCCGGAGTAGCAGTGCCCGTTACTTCAGCAGGCGATGTGACGCAGACCGGTGGAGAGCAGCTGCTGCTCATTGTGCAGGAGCCAGCAGACGGGGCTGCTGCTGCTGCTGCCGCTGCTGCCGCCGCTGCTGCCACTGCAACCAGCGGTGCCGCCAGCAGTGGGTATGGACAGCCTCAGCACGGCGCCACGGGGGCCGAGGCCGACGAGGAGGAAAGCGAGGGGTATGAGGACTGGGCGGGCAAGCCCGGGCCGCAAGACCTGCTGTCCGCCATTTTTGCGTTGGAGCCGGGCAAGCTGGACAAGATGCTGGAAGAGCTGTGCCGGCCTGGCAGCCTGCCGGGACACACATGGAAGGGTAAGTTCTGCCGGTGCCCTTGTCCTCATGCGTTGGTTCCGCTGATTTGTTTACTCCCTGCTGCCTTCATGCTTTCCCTGCCTGCCTTGCCGCATGCAGGTGTCGTGCGCGTGCCGCCGACCCTGGCACCCACGCCGACACAGCAGCAGGCTCTGCGCCTGGCCGCCGGAGGGGTCAACGTGACCAGCGACACCACCACCAACAGCGGTTGCGGCGCCACGCTCACCTTCGGGTTGCCAATGCTGCGGCGGCAGAGGGCAGACGCTGCGCACGGTGGCGACGACGAGGGAGGCACGATGAGCGGCAGGCTGGTGACAACGGAGGGCGGCTTCACGGCGGCTGAGTGTCTCGACACGTTCCCCGAGGACGACGACGACTGCTGCGGCTCGCCGTCACCCTCAGTGCTATCGCCCTCGACCGCACGGCAGCACCTGCTGCGGCGGCGGGATACTTCGGCGGACCAGACCAGCTTCATCACGTCCGGTACGGTGGGGCACCGAACACAGCAGACAGATTGGTGTTAATGCCCGCCGCCCCGGATTATTGCGAAAGAATGGGAGCGTGTACACTCAGTTTTGCTGCGGGAAAATGTTGTATAGCGGTGTCAATGGATTTAATCCTGCGGTGCCGCCAACGTTCTGCTGAACACGCCGACACTCACTCACGCTCAATCCATGTCACTCCACCCTGATGCCACCGCCGGCTTGCACCCACCAGATCGCAACACCTTCGCCACAATGAACAACTCCATCAGCACCTCCCACGAGCACAACCGCGCGACCGCCGCATCTGCGTCCTTCTCCCCGCTGCTCTTCCAGCAGCACCTCTCGCCCGTTACAGACCGCCGCAGCCCGACACCGCATCCGCATCATTCCCAGCAGCAGCCGGCGGCGCCAGCGCCGCCTAAGTATGTGGCGACGACCGCTTCAGGCCTCACAATTGCTATGGGCAGTGTGCCCGGCGGCTACTGCCACCCGCAGCAGCAGGGGCAAACTAGGCAAACGCCGCCGTCGTTGCTGATGCCAGATGCGCACCACGCGTCGGTCAACCATGGCGACGGCCGGCTGACACCCGTGATGGCGGCGGGCGCGAGCAGCGGCGCCCACACGCCGCCGCGCTCCGTGCAACAGCCGCCACACCAGCAGCTGCGGCACACGACGCAGGGGCTGGTGGCAGAGCAGGTAGCCAGCAGCGGGGCAAACGGCAGTGGATTTGGCCTGCTGGGCGCGGCTGCTGCTGCGGGCAGCGTGGATGGACCCACCATCCTTGTGCCGTTAGCGTCTGGTCGTCGTGTCGGGGGCAGCATTGGGAGCGGCTTGGGCGCACCCGCCGGCGGCCTGGATTCAAGCGCCCGGGCTGTGTCGGGAGTGACGCTGCAGTCGTTCGCGAGCGGCGCCTTTGCCTCCGGCATCCTGTCACCGCCGCATAAACCAGCAGGCACCCTGTCTTCGGCGTCTGTAATAACGCCATTCCTGGGGCACCGCGGCGGCACGGCGATATCTGGCGGCTACCGTGACGGCGGAACGGTCTCAGGCGCCGCCGGCGGCCCGTTCAACGCCGGCGGCAGCGCAACCATCATGGACCCCCTGGGTGAGTGCGTGCGCTTATTCAATGTCTGCTGGTCGTGACACGTACGCAAGCCGACAAGCCTGGCTAGGAGATGCTATTGCGCGCATGTGCAATAACTGTATGTTACAAAGCTTGCTGACGGGTCAAGACACCGCCCTTGCCTGACTGCCATATCTTGCTTGCTTACTTGGGGACTGCCCACTATGGCCACCGCGTCCACCGCTACCACCGCATGCAGCAACGTCCACGTTCTCGCTTCTGGCCACTACGGGCATGGGCGCCGCCCTAATAAACGGCGGCGGCGGCGGCGGCTCGTGCTGGGGCCCCGCGGGCAGCGCAGCAGCAGATGCAGAGACGCCGCGTTCAGCGGCGGGGCCCGGAGCGGTCAGCGGTGGCGCAACAGGGCTAGTGCGCATGGCATCACGCGGCGCCTCAATCACGGGTGGCTTTGGCGGTGGATTTGGCTTGATTGCTGCCGGCAGCGGCAGCTTTGGCGGTGGTGACGGCGTTGGCGTTGGCGGATTGGCGGGCGGCGTCGGAAGCGGAGGCGGCCTGTTGACGGCCAAATTGCGTAGCGGCGGCGGCGCCCCGCTGACAGCGGCGGGCGGCGCCGTCGTGGGCAGCCCCCAGCGCGCCTTCCCAAACCTCATCAACGCGTACGACACCATACCCGAGCACACCCAGCACCTGCAGCACCAGCCGGTACAGGATCAAGGGCCGGGGCAGGGCCAGAGGCATGATGATGAGCCGGGGGCCGAGCAGCAGCATCCGCAGGAGCGGGAGCAAGGCCATGCCCAACAGCAGCCGCCTCTCGGCCGCGCCAGCAGCAGCTCCGCCGCCGCCCCGGCGGGGGCCCTTGCTCACGGCGGCCTGTACCACACGGTCGGTGGCGGCGGCGGCGGCGGCGGTGTTGGGGTAGTTGGGGCGGCCGGTGGAGGCGCCACCGCCACCGTGGGCTGGGGCCGGCGGCCGCTGAGCAGCGTGCGGGCCGCAGATGTGGTGATGGATGCATTTCTGTACGGCAGCGTGGGGAGCCCGCACCACATTGCGCGTAGCAACCCCTACAAGCCGCGGCTGGGCTCAGCTGGCTCGGCGTCCTTCCTGCCCCATGCGTCCGCGCCAGTGGTGCCCCCGCAGCAGCATGCCTCATCATCAACAGTGAGGGCGCTGATGCCGCCGACCGCTTCCGCCGCGAGTGCCGCCGCAGTCGGAGCCAGCGGCGGCGGTGGCGGCGACACCTGCTGCCCCGCGGCGACTGACAGCAGCGGGGGCGGTGGCGGTGCCCGGCATGAGAGCTACGAGGGCGGGCTCGGCTTTGCGCTGCGGCCAGAGGGCAGCGCGGCGGCGCAGCCCACGCCGCCGTCACCGCCGTCACCGCACCAGCAGCCGATGCGCAACTCCATTGGGATTATCAGCAGCGCGGCTCTTGCCAGACCCCGCGACGCGACGGCGGCCATCGCCAGCACCGAAAACAATGCAGAGACTCCGCCACAGCCGTGCGCACGGGCGCTGCTGCCGCCGCCGCAGCTGTCAGCTGTGGTGACAGCAGGTGGCCACGGCAGCTACACGGGCAGCAGCATGCACAGCCCCGCCGCGGCCCACCACGCCTGCTTTGGCTTCGCACACGCCGCCGGGGACAACAGCATGGGCACCGACCACACCGACATGGCTGACGGCGGCGTTGATGTTGGCACCGGTAGCGTGTGCTTCGATGCCGCCGGTGCTGGCGCATTCGCCGCCAGCCGCGCTGCCGGCGGCGGCATGGGCCTGACCGCCACCACCACTGGTGGCCACAGCTACGCCTCGCAGCACGGCGGCCAGCAGCCAGCGAGCGGCCCCAACCCCGCCGCGATCCGCCGCTTCGCCACAGGTTCCTTCACAACCGGCAGCTCGCCGCGCCTTCGCACATCGTCATTCCTGACGCAGAGGGTGCTCACCGCAGCAGCCACCGCCGCCAATGCTAGCGGCGCCGGAGGCACCGCGGGCACCGCGGGCACCGCGCCCTCATCTGCCACTACTGCCACCTCACACGGACAGCAGCAGCAGGACGTCCGCTCAAAGAGCTCGGTGTCACGCGCTCTGACGTTTGCGCTATCCCTCGGCACGTCGCCGGTGCCGCTGCATTTGCCGCCCCAGCAGCAGCCCCAGCAGCAGCCCCAGCAGCTGCAGCACACGCCGCATGTGCCCCAAGTTCACATGCGCCCGGTTTCACTGCCGGTGCCGCTCGCGGCGGCGGCCGCGGCGGCGGCGGCGGCACAGCAGCAGCAGGCTGCTTTCCACCATGCTGTGCAACAACAGCAGCAGCAGCAGCAGCAGCAGCAGCAGCAGCAAGTCATCGCCGGCACCATCGCCGGTCTCACCGGCACCAGCAACACCGTCAATGCGCTGATTCTGAATACTGTGCCAAGCGGCGTGGCCAGCCGAGTGCCGTTCATGACCTCAACCACCGGGGCTGAACACGAGACCCTCGACACCTCGACAGTCGACAACAACACCGAAAGCCACGGCTGTGCCTTGGTGTCATCGCAGGCCAACGCCGTCGCCAATACAGGCGCTTGCGCTGGCAGCGGCGCTGGGACCGGCGGTGCTGATGCCGCTGGCGGCGGCGGCACGCTGGAGGCTTGTTATGAGGCACCTCTTGACATCGGCCCACTGTCGACGGAGCAGCTGCTGCTGGACGTGACGGCAGGCGGCGGCGGCGTGTCGCAATGCACCTCCACAGCGCCGGTGCCCACGGTTGGCAGCAACTGCAATGCCGCGCCGCACCACATGCAACAACGGCCGCAAGAACAGCATGCCAAGCACTACGATTGGCTGGCGCAGACACTTCCGTCACCAATCCCAGGCGGTGGTGGAGGCGGCAGCAACCGTCTGCTGCTCGCGTCCGCGGCTGCCGCGGCGGTGCGGGGCAACCGCGCCATGCCCACTGCTGCTGCTGCCGGTACGCTACTCGCGCGGCGCTCGAACGCCGCACCCCTGGACGGTGTCGGGTGCCGCGGCGAGGTCGCGGATGTGGATTGCATCATCGGCGGCCGCGGTGGTGGTGGCGGTGGTGGCGTCCACCCCGTCTTCCGGAGCCGCAACAAGCAGCACCTACTCATGTCGCCCACCATGGAAGTGGTGATGCCTGCCACAGACCGGGAGTCTGCTGGCCACGCCCAGCAGCAGGGCTCCGTCACGGTGTCACTGGCAGACCCGGCCAGCCCTGCGACAGCCGCCGCCGCCGCCACAAGCACTACTGCCGGCTCCAGAACTTACTGCTTGGCAGCGGGATCGCCTGCTGCGGGAGCCCTGCCGCAGCAGGCGGCGGCCGCCGCCGTCAGCTCGCCATCTGGGGCCCGCACCCGCAGCACTGGCAGCGGAGGGCTCTCCGTTCGGGGCCTGTTCACCCGCGTGTCGCAGCGCTTGACTGGTGGCGGTGGCGGCGGCGGCGGTAGCGGCGGCAGCACAACCGCCCCTGTCGGGGATCAGCAGCAGCAACCAGTGACACCGTGTGGCAGCCAAGCCCAGGCCTCCACCGGTTACGGCTTTCGCGGCGGAAAGGACTGCAACGAGGCCGCATCTGGTGTGCAGCAGTCTGGGACCGCCGCCAGGGAACTGGCGATTGCGGAGGCCGGCGGTGCTGCTGCTGCCGGCGCGACGCACGGCGGCGGCGACAGGAGCAGCGCCAGCGCCAAGCGCCGATGGCCTACGCCGTCATCACTGCTGCTCCAGGCTTTCGGCAGCAACCGGGGCAGCAATGGCGGTGCCGGCAGCGGTAGCGGTCAAAACAGCCTTGCGGCGGCGCGGGCCTTGACGCCGCCGCTGCTGCTGCTGCGCGGCCAAGATAGCTGTAGTGCCACAGGCTCGCAGCCGGTCAGCAAGGCCGAGGGCGACAGCCGAGGCAGCGGCGGCAAGCAGGACGCATTGCTGGCGGCGCTAGCCCCTGCTGGGATGCCCCTTTTGTCTGGATGTGGCGCCGATGCCGCCAGTTTTGTGGCGACGGCGGACAGCCTGATGCCGACGCCGTTCGAACGCGCGTCAACTGCCGCGAGCCAAGCGTTGACCGGAGGAGGTGGTCTGCTGCGCGGCGCCGCAAACTCATCGTTCCGGGGCGGCGATGAGCAGCCTGGAATTTTCACCGCCTCCGAGCTGGCGGCGGCCACGGTCAGGGCCGCTTCGAGGGCCGCCAGCGGCAGCAGCGCGGCGGCGGCGGCGGCAGTGCCGGGCGGCAATCCCTTGTCGCGCAGCGTCAGTGCTGGAGGCGTCAATAGCGCAGGAGGCGGCATTCGCAAGGGCGGGGCCGAGGGCGGGCAGCACCAGCAGCCAGGCCCGTCTGCGCCGCCCCGGCCCGTGATGATGCGACCTCACTCCGCCGTCCGCGCGAGGCGGCAGGAGGGACACCTGCAGCGCCAGGCGTCATCGCTGCGGCCCCATGCCACAAGCTTGTCCTGGAGCGCCGTGGACGGCCGAGCGCCGCCGTCTGCTGGACCGGCATCCACCCAACAGCCGTCGCCGTGCGTGCAGGCCCCAAGCAACTCCCTGCACCGGGACACATCCAACATGCCCAGTAGCCCTGTGGCAACCACCGGCGCGGCCACCGCGGCGGTCGCGGCGGCTGTGGCTGCGTCGGCGTCGGTAGCGGCGGCTGCGGGCTGCGGCATCGCCACGGCAATGGTGGTGCCACCGGCGCAGCAGCGGCTGCACCGGCAAAAGGTGCAGCAGCAGGCGCAGCTGCAGCAATTGCACCAGCACCAGCAACTGCAACGGCACAGCCACTGCCGGCAGTACCAGCAGCAGGAGCCATCGCAGCAACAGACCCAACAGGCCGCCGCCGCACCTCAGCAGTCGGACGCGTGGCATGAGGTCTGGGCCACACTTGCGGTGGACCCGACGAGCGGGGAGTATGTCATCATCCTGACGCAGGTCGACATCACGACAAAGGTGCGCGTGTGCAGCAGCAGGGGGGCACGAGGTGAACGAGGTGAGGCGAGGCGCGGTGTGGCTGCTTCCTTACTTCGTGCGTGCGCTCGGCGGCCAGCAGCCCCGCCCTCACCGCACCGCACGCATTATTACATGAATACGGAAGTTGTGTGGGATGCGCGATGCGTCATCGTACGTCACGCACCTGCCTCCCACACGCCTCGCCCACGCGCCCAGCAGGTCATCGCCGAGCGGCACCTGGCTCTGGTGATGGAGACGGAGCACCGGCTCGTGGAGCAGCTATTCCCCCGCCACATCCTGCAGGTGCGGCGGCGTGGGCGTGGGCGTGGGCGTGGGCGTGGGCGTGGGCGTGGGCGTGGGCGTGGGCGTGGGCGTGGGCGTGGGCGTGGGCGTGGGCGTGTCGTGTCGTGTTGTGTCGTGTCGCGGTGTGACGATTGGGTGGGTGGGTGTATGTATGGCCGCATTCTTGGTGCGTATGGTGCATGTGCACGTACACCTGCCTTGGGCCCGGCGGTACCACGCCACCCACTCGGCCACACGCACACACAACGCCCCCCTCTGCGTTGCTGTTGCACTCCTTGTTACACGCCGTAGTACATTACGGAGGAGTGGACGTGCGGCGGCGGCGCGATTGCGGCGGACCTGACCGGCCAGCGCTGGCGGCCTGTGGTGCGGTGAGTCACTGTGCTGCACGGAAAGCGCGGTGGACCACCTGTTCTCCATGCATCCCTGCCGCGCTTGATCGGCGCGTAGCTGTTGTGTGGGCCCCCACAACTAGCTCGCCCTTCGATCGCTGGAAACATCCACTCCGCCGCGGATTTCCAATTTGCCTTGCCCGGCCCCCATGTGCCGCAGGGACTGCAATGCGTTGGCCACGTGGCACCCCGAGGTCACGCTGCTGTTTGCTGACATCGTGGGTGAGTTTGCCTAGCTAATCTGCCGGTATACCAGCAGTCCGCTTGCGCCGCGTGCGTTGAACACTGCGCTAAATGCTGATTGCCTGCCTCATCCCCTCCCGCCTCATTCATCATCACGCACCTACCCAACCACACCTGCGCACTCCGTCGCAGGCTTCACGCCCATGTGCAAGGAGGTGGAGCCCCGCGTGGTGATGGCGATGCTGCAGGAGCTTTACAGGTGAGAGTGGGGGGGAGGGGCGGAGACGCGACGCGCCCAGCATACGCTCATGAATGAACTGGCCTACTGCGCCCTCGTAACACGGCTATGCAACCTAGACCCTCCACCCCCGCCGCCGCCTGCTGCATGTTAACCGCCCGCTCCCACGCTGCGCGCCCACACCACCCGCCGCGCCGCGCAGTCGCTACGACTCGCTGCTTGACGAGTGCGGCGTGTTCAAGGTGGAGACCATCGGCGACTGCTACTTTGTTGCTGGGGGCCTAATCCAAGAAGACGCCGATGGCATGGCGGCGGTGCGCGGCGGGGACAGGGTGGACCCGCTTCACGCCACACGCGTGTTCGAGTTCGCGCAGGTGCGTGCTTACTTGCGTGCGATGGACATGGATGGATATTGTTAGTCTGCGCGTTGTCGGCATCAATCCATGCGGTGCTGCATCGGTGCTTTGTCACATGCATGCATGCATGCATGCATGCATGCGATGCGATGCGTGTAGCGCGCACACCGCCGCGCGTGAGTGCACGTGCTCGCATGTCCCGCCCGTTCCTCAGGCCATGCTGCGCGCGGCGAGCCAGGTGCTGATGCCCACGACCCGGCAGCCGGTCCAGATCCGAGTGGGCATCCACAGCGGGCCCGTTGTGTCGGGTGTGGTGGGCACGCGCATGCCGCGCTTCTGCCTGTTCGGCGACACCGTCAACACCGCCAGCCGCATGGAGAGCACAGGAGTGCCCGGCAGCATCCACGCCTCTGAGGGCACGCTGGAGAGGCTGGGCTCACGCGAGGGGTGGGAGCCGACGGGCGGGATCGAGGTGAAGGGCAAAGGGGTGATGCTGACGCACGTGTGGCGGCTGGCGGCGGCAGCAGTAGTAGCGGCAGCAGCAGTGGCACCCGCACCTGGTGGCGGTGATGCGGCCGCGGCTGCGGCGTGTAACTAAAGCTGCTGCTAGCCCTTGCCACTGCGCTGTCTGCCATAGAATCTTTAACTTATGGAACACATGCATCGTTTGTGCACGCGGGCCCTGTCGGAGGCTGAGCTCACGCCCATCTACCCGCTGCACGTGCCTGTGGTGCACGTAGGGGCAGCACATGCATGCATGCGCATGTACGGTAATACTGGATCGATGGGAGTTTCTTTTGCAGATGAGATGCTTGGCCAGTCAATGCTGACTGTCCGGCGGTGTGTGTGCCGTTCGAGCGCTAGAGCGGCAAGCTGCTGTCTGCTGCTGTTGATACGAGACGACTGGGTAAGGAGTGAGGTCCACATGTATACCTGCCGGAGAGAGGCCGCTGCGTGCGCGATGGCATCCTTCGTGAAACGCATCCCCGTCCCATGGAACTTGGAAGGTCTAAGCACATCCTGTATTATCACCAACACGGTGGAGCGCCGCTAGCTGCGCGTGCGAGGTTCAAGATGGAAGAGGCTGTGCGCAAGCACATGCATGCACGTGCATGCACACACGATTCCACAGGGTTTGGAAGAGGTTATTAGAACCACCCTGCTGGATGATACTATAGGCACCGTTTTACACATGAGGGATCATATTGTTGAGACGAGAGTCACTGCCTTCTGATGCATTTGTCAGGGTGAATTGGCTTGTCTGCATGCGCGTGTGATCGAGCTTTGGAAATCGACTCGTACGGCTGCACAATGAATCCCACCAACTCCACACACTTTCCCAATGCATTGCTGGCTCTTGAGCAATCCCGTCTACGTGTGGATTGCTGTTCTACAGCTGCATTTTTCCAGCATCAGTACCGAACCGTCGCCGTTTCATCTTTGTTGTCCTGGGTTGTGAGGGGGAGCGGGCTCTCAGGCCGCGTGCCAGGGCGCAACCCCCTTGCCCAGGCCCGGAGGCGCCACGCACGTGCGGGGTGTTCTGTTTCGGGATGAGCTGATCCGGACTCACCCAACGTTTTTTGTGCGTTTTGAATCACGTCTGCGAATGATCATGCCAACGTTTATAGGTGCTGTTGGCAGCGTGTTACAGTAGGTGTTTGTTTGTCACCAGGGGGACTCTGTTCTGTTTCTTTGTCATGTCATCTTAACTTCCTGTCCTACCGCTCACCTGAGGTCCGTGAATGTACAGGGAGTTTGCTGTGTCTCCGTGTGGTGATGCGTACTAAAGCGACGCTGATCAACCTTCCGTACATGCGTAGTACGGGGCGAGCGGCGGAGTATGTAGTGTGTTCAGGATGTCTGGCGCAGAGCCATGTTTGCCAGATGCCGTAGATGAGTGCGGGTAGCGAAGTGCATACCCTACCGGGCGCGATGTGGCACGGCATGGGTGATTGTAGGCTTGCAGGACTCGACGAGGGCGCTGCGGCAGCGAGATGCCGAGGGTTGCCGGCTAGCCTAAGCCGCTGGGTGCTGGCTGCTGTGGAGCCCAGAGTGAGTGCATGTGATAGGGGGGCGGCGTAACAGAGGGGGGTTGTAAACACCAGCCCAACCTAAACCCAAGCGAAACTAGACAAGGGACAGGCAGGTGCAGTTTGCGACAATACAGGGTAACGGTATACTCTTGCGTTTCGGGTCGAAGAGCGTAGACGGGCGAGGTCGGCGCGCCGTCGACGAAATGCCACCCAGGCTCGGCTCGCGCACAGCAGAAACAGACACGCAAACACGCAAATGCAAAACACACGATTACCTGGCGACCAGGAAGATGACCCCGGCGCCAGGCAGCAAGCGCCGGGCCAGAAGAGCGACATGCGGTTAAGGGGAAAGGCGAGGTTCGGAAGGGCGGGGCACAGTGAAGGGGCCGAGGCGCATCGGCAGGTAGGAAAGGGTATGAACAGCACAAAGTATATCACGCACGAGCCTGGGTGGCAAAAGAGAAAGGTGGGGGCGTCAGAACGTCAGGTTTGGTTAACACCACTCTCGTTAGAGGGTTTAAGGTCCTGGGTTCGATCCCCAGGTTGACCCCCGGATTTCCGGGCATAGAGATATCATCGCGGCTTGAGCGGAGTTCAGACTTTGGTTGACTTAGTCGGATTTATCACGTCGGAGTCGGGTGCCTATGTCGACAAGTAGTTCGGGTGATCGATGAGGTGTTTCGGACTAGTAGGCAGTCCAGCTGGTGATGGTCGATCTACGACCGGTTTCTGCCAGAGTTGCTTGGTCACAGCACGAGATGCTGTTCCCCCATGTAACAATACATGCAGAACGGGTTAAGAGGTAGGCGCTGCCGGCATGGGGGCGGTTAGCGGCGAGGGATGCGGCAGGCAGCGTGCGGGCCGCGTACGGCTCCCCACAACGCTGCCAGCCCGGACGCCCCTCACGCATAAGGGGGCACCCGGGAGCGGGGGCGGTGAGCGGCGACGGCGGGAGGCGGTTAGCGGCGATGGCGGGGGGAGTTAGTGGCGACGGCGGGGGGCGGTGAGTGGCGACGGCGGGAGGCGGTTAGTGGCGACGGCTGGAGGCGTTAGTGGCGATAGCGGGGGGCGGTTAGTGGCGACGGTCGGGGGTAGGCAGCGGCAACGGGTGGGAGGGCCCGAGGTGGTGGCGACGGTGGGGGGCGGGTAGTGGCGACGGCCGGGGGCGGTTAGCGGCGAGGGTGGGGGGCGGTTAGCGGCGAGGGTGGGGGGCGGTTAGTGGCGACGGCGGGGGGCGGTTAGTGGCGACGGGGGGGGGTTAGTGGCGACGGCTGGGGGCCGGTTAGCGGCGACCGGTTAGCGGCGACGGCCGGGGGCGGGTAGTGGCGACGGTCGGGGTAGGTAGCGGCGACGGTTGGGAGGGCCCGGGGTGGTGGCGACGGTGGGGGGGGGGGAGGTTAGTGGCGACGACCGGGGGCGGTTAGCGGCGACGGTGGGGGGCGGTTAGGGGCGACGGTGGTGGGCGGTGAGGGGCGACGGCGGGGGGCAGTTAGTGGCGACGGCCGGGGGCGGTTAGCGGCGACGGTGGGGGGGGCGGTTAGTGGCGACGGTGGGGGGGGGGGGGCGGTTAGCGGCGATGGTGGGGGGCGTGTAGTGGCGACGGTGGGGCCGGGTAGTGGCGGTGGCTGGCGGCGGCGATGCAGGGACGCTACGCGGACGGGGTGAGGGCAGTCCGGCGGCGGGTGGCGGTCGTGGCGGCGGCGTCCGGTCCAGGGAGACACAGGGCCGCGCCAGGAGGTCGAGTGGCGGACACATCTGGGCGGGTGGGATGCTCCGGGCGTCGATGGCGTACGATGGACGGTGACGTCGGAGGGCGGCGGCGAGGATGGCAGCCTCGGGGCACGCCGCGGTGCGGCGGCTGGCGCGTGAAGGTGGTGGCGGTATTGACGAAGGCGACGAGTTCCGAAGCGGTGGCGTCGGCATGGGCGGCGGCGAGGGGCCGGCGAACGGAGAGATGTGGATGGAGGGGAGGCAGGGGGAGGCAGGCGGGGCGAGGCGAGCGCGTGCCGTGGGCGTTGTGGCGGCGGTGGCGGCGGCGGCGGCGAAGGTGCGGTGGCGTCCAAGATCGCGTAGGCAGTAGAACCGCTTGTGCAGCGTAGCGCCAGCGCAGCGCCAACGTAGGTCCAGCGTAGCCCCAGCGCAGCTCCAACGCAGCTCCAATGCAGACCCAGGCCAGACGCCGCCGATGTGGGTTACCCCACCGAGCCGGGCCGGAGCGTGCCAAGCTCGGCTGGGGTAACGAAGCGTGTCGGTATGGTTCAATGCGTAAGTGGCAGTGCGCCAGGTAGGTCCAACGTAGCTCCGACGGAGACCCGGGCCAGACGCCGTTGTTGTGGGTTACCCCACCGAGCCGGGCCGGAGCGTGCCACGCTCGGCTGGGGTAACGAAGCGCGTCCATGTGCAGGCCAGTGACTGTGGTGAAGGTTTTGTAAGGCTTTGTAAGGCTTCATAGGTAGTGTGTTGAAAGGTAGTGTGCGTAAGTGTAAGTAGGCAGTAAGCGTAAAGCGGCAGTAAGTTTGTGTGTAGGTGCGGGGCGACCAGTGAAAATTTGCAGTAAGGCTTGCAGAAAGTACTGTAGGTAGGTAGTAAGCGCGTTGAGCGTCTGTATAATTGCTACCTAGTATTTCCCACGCAACGCGAGAAAACCGAGGCCAAGTCCGAAAGAGGTACGGAGGTCGAGTTGGCAACCCGCATGCGCGTAGCGACCAACTCGGTGGTCTCCGTACAAGGGGACAAAACATCTGCGCGGAAGTGTAGAAAGGCTGGGAACGAGGGGGGCAGGTAAAATGCGAGAGGCGATGCCCAGCCCGGCGCCCAAATTTCCGGCTCCAGGCCCGCTGGCGCGCTGACGACCTATCTTGGCTCTCCTGGTGAGAGTGACATCAACAGCTGCCTAAGGGTTGTTACTGGTGTTAAGAACTATGGTGGACAGGACAACCCTAGGGTGGACAGGACAGGGCTACGCTGGACAGGACAACCCTTAGGCAGCTGCGCCAGCAGGCTACCTGTCACCGAGCACATACATGCTCCCGGCTTTCCGAACGGCTTCCAGAATCCATACACGTTACAGACGTCAGCAAGGCTCATGCATGCTTGCCCGCCATGGCTCATCATGCATGCATGCCCGCCATGTCGCATGATGTGTGTAACCAAGAACGGATGCGCACACGTCCACCTCTCGCTCTCGCTCTCGTTCTCTATCTAGCAGTACCCAGCTACTGAGCGGCACTCACTCTCCCACGCCTGCTGCGCTGGGCCTGGTATACCGTGCATCCCAGGAGTTAGCCTATCCTAGCTAGGCGCAATCCCTACGGTATGGTATGTTCGCGGCTTCGCGTGGGATGCGGCGTGCCCAAAATCCCAAGGCTGAACTACTGCAGCCCTCAATGCGTGACTGGGGCATGGGCTGCCCCGAAAAGCATTCGCACAGCGTCCTGCATCCACTGTGTAAAGACTAAAGAGAGCCCACGTGCTATCCCGTCTGAACACGCATTCCAGGCCACACAAACTGAACGCAGCAAGTAGTAGTACAGCAAGCCGGTTGGTAAAACAGGTGGCCAGTACTGAATGAATGCGAAATGATCAAAAGCTCTACGATTGAATGAATCGGGGATGCCACGGAGGGCAATCACGAGACCAACATGGCCTTTGTGACCCTGTGCCGTTGTGCTCAGCCGTGGGCCACTGCGGTTGACAGGTGCCACCGGCTATACCACAGAAGCCCCAGCACTGCATCGGCTGCCTTCCTGACTAGTAATTACGCCTCCTCCACACCCCAGGCCTGGCCCTCCCCGGCCAGCACGTCCATCACCACCATCCAGCTGCGGCTGCTGCGGCCCCGCCGCCGCCGGCCGCCGTGGCACTGCTTGTGGTGCTCCTGCTCCTGCTGGTCCGCATCCTGTCGTGCCACTAGATTCCCCTCCGCCGCCGCCAGGCGCCGCATCTTGTGGTGACCTCCGCGAGTGGCCGTGCTATCTCTGTGCCCGGCCATGGCTTCCTCAAGCCGCATGGTGCCACCCCAGGCCCCTCCAACAGCGCCAGGGACAGCACCGGGGCCCTGAGGGGCACACGCATTCCCGCCCGAACGTCCCGAGTGCGCGCCACCGCTGCAGCTTTCCGGCCGCTCCCCCGCACGTACAGGTGATGGTCCGCTGGCGCCATGCGCGGTGCCAGCCAGCAGGCTGTCCGGACAGAAGCTGCACGGGTCGCTGTCGACCGCGGTGGCACCTCCAGCGGCATGAGGGACCGCAGCCGCGGCAGCTGCTGCAGCAGCAGGCCCAGCCTGCGTGGGCCGCAGAACTGGTTGCGTGACTGCCATCGCCACCGGCGTGCAGCAGGAACCGCAAATGCGCGGCAGCACTGCCACCCCTGCCGCCTCGACCATGGCATCAGGGGCCACAGCTGGGGCCGCAGCCGCGCCGGAGAGCCTGTTGAAGTGCCGCCCGATGGCTTGGGCAGCCAGCAGCGGCACGCAATGAGACGTGGGGTCCAAACAGTGAGCGCTGCCTGGCGGATCTGCATCGGCACAGCTATGCCGGGCTGCCGGCGGTGGGGACGGAAGCAGGTTGCCAGCGGCGGGCTGCGCGCCGAATAGCGGCTGTGCCAACGCCGCTGCCGGGCGCCAGCCGCTGGTCCGCGGCGACTGCTGTCCCACGGTTGCTGCTGATACTCTTGTGTCTGCAGCAGCAGCGACAGCGCCGGTGATCATTCCCGATCCCGTGCATGCGCCACGCGGGCCTGCGGCCTTTGCACCGACAACGGCCTCCGAGTTCGGCGCAGCCGGTGTCCAAGCTGACACTGGTGCAGAAGCAGCAGCTGCCGCCGCGGGTGGCGCTGCGGCCGCAGCCCCAAGCTGCGCGGCGCTGGCTGCGTCCTCCTGTGGCATACGACCAGCAGGCACGTCCAGCAGCCTGCGCGGCGGCTGCCACCCAGCTGTGCTGCGCGCGGCGATGCGGCTGATGCCGGCGGGCACTGGCGACCGCGCGGCGTGGTGTGCCCTGGTCCGGGCGGGCCCCAGCGCTCGCGCGTCCGCGGGCGGCGTATGCTGCACAGCTGCTGGAGGCTGCTCGCTGGCAGCAGGCGTGTGAAGTGCCATCACCAGGGCCTTGCGACACGCGCCGAAGTCTATGCGCTCGCTTGCTGCGCCCCAGGCCACGCCAGCCACACCCGTAGGCGTGCGCCGCTGCAGCGAGGTCAGCGGCGAGCCTGCTGCTGCCACGGCAGCGGCCTCATCGCTGGGCGGCTGGGGCCTTGTCGCCGGCACAGTATGGTTGTGGCCCACCATAGGCGCAGCGGGCACAACCGCAGGCGCAGACTCTGCCAGCACGCTTTGGAATAGCGCCTGCGCGGGCTCCGGTAGGTGAGTTGGCACGCTGCCGTGAAGCGCTGCTACGCTGGCGCCCACGCCCGGCGGCGGGTGCTGACAGGCCCTGTCCGTGGCTGCGACAGACGTCACCGCCAGGAAGTGAGGCGGCGCCGGCTTACATGGTGTTGGCGTCGTGAGCGCCGCCGCCCCGGCCCCGGCGGCGGTCGCTGCTGCAACTGCTGTCGGCGGTGTATGCTGGCCGCCGGAAGCCCATGCTGCGCTTGCCGCAGTCGGGGGCCCATGCGGCGGTCCGTAAGGCAGCGGCCGCTTTGCCTGACCCGCTTCCCCCGGAGGCGTCCACGGCAGCGCATTTGAGGCCGTCCTCTGCTGGTCCTGGCCTTTGCACGGGGCACAGCGGTTATGCTGCTGCTCCTGGTGGTTGTGCAGATGGTGCTGTTGGTGGTGCTGGAGTTGGTGGTGTTGGAGTTGGTGCTGGGCATGCGGCCCCTGCTGAGGCCACGGCTGCGGTATCCACAGCGGCGCCGTGGGAGCCAGGCCTCGCGGCGCGGATGCCGCCGCTATCCGCCGGACAGCCACCCCAACTGACTGCGCGGGGCTTGCTGGCGCGGGCAGCATGGCTCCATGCCGTTGATTGGCACCCACCGCACCCGACCCCGCCGGCGGCGTGGCGACCAGGCGTGCGCATGGCGCGACAGCCCCCGCCCCAGTGACGGCTGGTGCTGTAGCACCTGCAGGTTGTGGCCCTCTGCCAATGGTGGCAGCAGGTATGACGCCCACCACAGCGGAGCCGGCCGCGGACCGCTGTCCCGCCTGCTGCAGGGCCCCAGCCGGCAGCGGCGGCGCTGACGACGCCCTCCATTGCTGCGCCACCACCGGCGCGTTCTCCTTCGCGCTTCCCGCCGCCACCGCCGCCGCCAGCGCCGCCACGCGCTCGGCCGTAGCTGCCGGCGGCGATGACGAGCGCATGGAGGTGGCTGCGCGAGGAACAGCTGGGGCCGAGGGCATCTCGGGGACAGGCGGCTTCCACTGTTTTACACCGCCGGACAGCAGATGCCGGCTGCTGAGTGGAAGCAGCGGCGCCCGTGCCGGCAACGGTTGCGACTCGGAGCGCCGGGGCGGCACCCGCTTGCGTGCAGCCGCCGGCTTTGCCCCAGTGTCCGGCGCTGCACAGCCTGCTGCCTTCACTACCAGCTCAGCTGGCCCCTTGGGTTCGTGAAGCCGTGCAGCAGCTGCGCATGTGGTCGCAGCCGTTGCTGCTGACTCAGCAGCAGCTGCTGCCGCAGATGGAGTGGCGGCGCGTGTGCTCGCCGCTGGCGGTATGGGCGGCAGCAGCAGGACCCCTGTTGAAGTGCCTGGAGCTGCGCAGCGAGCAGGGCCGCCAGCCGGAGCGGGTGACCGGGGCAAGGTGTTGGCCTCAGCGGCCACCGGCTCCGATCGCCTGGGCGCGTCCGGCGCGCCGCACACAAGCAGGCGCCATGGGCTGACGGGTGCCGTGGCGCTGGCGGAAGCAGCGCCACAAAGCACCTGTTCGTGCGGGGCGTCAGGCCTGCAGCCGCCCCCCGCCGGCTGCGGCTGCGGGTGCTGCTGCGCCGCTTCTGCTGGGGGCTGCACATGACTCATGCCTGAAGCTGCGGCTGTGTTTGCCACCGCACCCGCATGCCTGCCACTGGCCGCCGGCTGTTGCGGCCGCGGCCGCGCCTGCAGCGTGTGCCCAGCGCTCTCCACCTGATGCTGGGCGTGGGTGCTGCTAGGCTGCGGCTGCCTGCGCTGGGTGCCCTCGCTGTTGGGCAGCTCCACATCGATGTAAATGGGCGCATGGTCGCTATACTTGTCCACAAAGCCCGGCATGATGTCCTGCGGTGGGGGCGGTGGGCGCGCGCATCAGCGACGGCGTGCGCGTGAACGCCAAAAAACGTCAGGTGGCGCTGCTTGGCACGAAGTGGTCCTGGCAGAGCTTGAGCGGCCACCAGCAATCCCAATGTCATGGTGTCGATTGCGTTCCGCCCACCAGCCCACCAGCATGCATGCACGCGCTCACCGCTCCGACCACCCAAGTTGGACAGGTGTACCGCCGCAGCCGCACCGCAGGTAGCGTGAAGCCGTCAATGCCGCCACCGGCCCCGGCCCCGCTGCTGTCACCGCCGCCGCGCAGCACCACCGCTTCGCCCGCCGCTACAGCTGCAAGCCGGGGCATCGGCGCAGGCGCGCTGGGACTGCGCGCACCGGCCGCGGCGGCGGCAGCGTTATGTGGCTTGGTCGCCTGCTGTGCAGCAGCGCCTGTAGCCTGCGCGTCCGATGCCGCCCTCGCAGGGTTTGCAGCGGCTGATGAGTTCTGCGCCGCCCCTGACGCTCCCCGCACTGTTGGCGCTCCCGCTCCCGCTCCCGCTCCCGCTCCCTCCACTGTTGGCGCTCCCGCTCCCGCTGCTGACTTCTCCGCTGCGCCTAGCCCCGCCCACGCGTCCGCGGCCTCCGCCACCCTCCGCCGGGCATGGGCGGCTCCGTCAGCCACCAGAATGAGGTCGATGCGGGCGCCACAACACGTGACGCAAGACTCCCGTCCTCTACAAGGCAGTACGCAAGTTGCACTTAGCAAAATCACTCAGGGGCACGCAAGGCACATTCTTGTTGGAGCGCAGGCCGCCCGGCTCACCTGCTCGAGTGGAAGTTCCGATACACGTCCACAAAGGCCGGCAGCTCCGCGGCTGTCGCCGCTTCCCGCGCCGCTGACACCGCCGGCTCCGACGCTGCGGACACGGCCGCCGCAATGTCGAGTGCTAGCCCGCAGGGCGCCGCAGGGGACACGGCCGCCGCTCCAAAGAGCGCCGCAGCGAGGCCACATCCATCGCGTCCCACGTTGCTGCTGCGCGCACCGCCGGCGGCCCTGCCCCCGCCAGTGCCGCAGCCAGACCCAAACCCTGGTGCTGCGCTGACGGCCGCAGGCTCTGGCTGCACCCGCTGCCGTTTGGCAGCTGGGTGCAGCTGCTGGGGCTGTGGTGACTGCAACGGCAGCAGCCCGGCGCCCCTTGACGCTGCGGGGCTTTGTTGGCAAGCACCCGGCGCGCCAGCCGCAGCCGCAGCTGCCGCAACGGGCAAGCCGCCGAGCAACCGCTGCCGGCCCCCAGCGTCTGCGATATCGCCCTCCGAGTCCTCTGATTCGGAGGAGTCGGGGTCGGTGCCAAACCCGACGCCCCGCCGCGACCTGCTTTTGGGCCGCCGGCCATGCACCGGCCGCGCCTGATGCCCGACGGCGTGCTTGTCGCCAGGTTGGCCTGCGAGCCGCTCGCCGGCAGACCTGTCCTCCTGCTTTGCCTGCGCCTGCACCGCCTGACCCTCCTGACACGCCGCCCCTTGGCCCTGAGGCTGCTCAGCAGCAGCCGCAGCGGCGGCGGCGGCCGCCGCAGCCGCAGCCGCCCAGTGCTGCAGCTGCTGCGGCGACGGCGGCGGGCCACGTGACATGAGCCGCAGCAGCCAGGCGCGGTCGGGCCGGGTGGGGTCGTACAGGTGGCGGTAGCTGGCGGCCACGTCACGGCGCTCGGGCGCTATGTTGAAGTCTCCCAGCACCACCACCCGCCGGCCCGCCGCCAGGAAGCCGTCCAGGCGGTGCTGCAGCGCCTGGGGGGGGGGAGTGCGTGGGTGCGTGGGAGACAGGAGCCGGCCTCAGCATGTCGCCGCCAGCGCCTCAACCCAAAGTCCTGCCGATAGGATGAGCACACGGGGCGCCTAGCACACGCTCAGGCCTTGACACCCACCTGATAGAAAGCGATCTTGTACCGCATGCGCTCCTCCGTCCGCTTCACGCCCACGTACGGCCCGTACACGTTGACCAGCACCAGCGGCCCGTGGTCCGTCACCACCACCCGCCCCTCGCCGTCCAGCGCCCGCAGCTGGCCGGGCCCCAGCCCCGCCGCGCGCCAGCGCGCGTGCAGCTGTGCATCCGCATCATCTTCGGCTTCGCCCGCGGCGGCGTCTGGTGCATCTGGGATGTGGGTCAAGGGCGGGTGTGATTCCTCCTTCGGCGCCCGCTGGGCCGGAGCGCCGGGCGGGGCCTCGCGAGCGGGCGGGCCGGTGCACTGCCGCTTGGTGGGGCGAAGCTGCTGCGTGGCAGCAGCGCTCGGGCGATCGCCTGAATGAGTGATGAGGGCAATCACGCATGCAAATGGGTTGGATGCTGAGCTCGGCCTGGTTTGGACGGGTGCTCAGCCTGGCTTTAGGACGCAGACCCAGATTGTGCGCCAGTTGACCGCATGCGCACGGACCTGACCCACATCACCCACACGCACCTGCCGCTGCGCCCGCTCCCTCCGCCGCCAGGGCCCGCTCCGCGCCTGCGCCCGCCATGCAGCGCTCCTCGTGCGGCTCCCCTTCCTGCCCACCCTGCTTCCGCTTTTGCTCCTGCTCGCTGCGCCGCTGCCGCCGCTGCGCCTCCTGCCGCCGCCGCCGCTGTGCCTCCCACAGCCCCGTGAAGCCGTCCTCCGCCGACAGCGGCGGCAGCGGACCGTCGCGGCGGACGAAGGTTGCTGTGCCGGAGTAGCCGCTGCGGCAGCGCGTGAAGCCAAAGAAGGAGTCCCCTGCAGCCGGTGGGGCACGGCCGTGTGAGATGTCGCCGTGGGCCAACCCAAGTGATAGCACTGGAGCAGGCACGGAGGTCCGAGGTCGTGGCCAGAGCGCCAATAACGCGGGCGCCAGCGCTTTAATACTCACAGCCGGGCGCCACTGCCAACTCCGGCTCCAAGCCATCGCGCAGCTGCGTCTCTTGCAGGCATACTCTGCAGTGGTCGGAGGAAAGCCTGTCTGAGTTTGGCGTCGTCGGTTGCCGCGCGGCTGACACTCTCCCGACCCGCCCCCGCCCCTCCAGGCGTGTCCGCAGGTTGACTAAACCCCCGCCTCCAGCAACGTTTACCAGGCATCGCCCCTGAGGACTACAAGGCTGGGTAGGACGCGGCGTACATGTCTGCGTTGATGGCGCGCAGCAGGCGCTCCAGCGAGCCAAAGATGGTGATGACACGCTTAAGGCCGTTGACGTTCCACGAAACTATCCTCAGTCTCATGGTCGCTTCTGGTTAAATCGACAGCGCCCGGAAGAAAGCTCGCGGCAGCGCACAGCTCGCTGAGCTCAGCTGACTTGACAAGAGCTACATTTCTGTGGCAAATCATGTGTTATATTATCATGTGAGCACTTGGGGAATAGACAGGCTGCCCTCGCTGGGCCAGGTGGGCGACTCCCGATTTTCGATCCAAATGTGAATTTTGCCCAGTCAACCGGTTCTCCACGTTTGAGGTACGTATAGGTATGCGCATACGCATGTATTCTTGCACGTGATACGCGGTGGCGACGCTATATGCGCTGCACCCGACATTCGCTCGTTCGGCTCTTCCCGAAACAAGAATGACAAAAACAACAGGCTCAAGCAAGTCTGGTGCTCCAAAGCCAGCTGAAACTCCCTCAAAGTCGGGCTCCTCTGCGGCAAAGGGAGCCGCGTCAACGCCCGCTGCGGGAAGCAAGACCGGCGCGGCGTCGGGCCCTGCAAAACCATCCCCATCCAAGTCCAGAGATGCAGCTTCAACTGGAAAGTCAGCGGGAAGGAATGTGGAGAAGCCCTTGGGACCGACACCCGCGCGGCGTGCCATGGACGGCCCCGAGCTGGCCGAGCCCACGGAGGCGGAGGTTGAGGGCGAGATTCAGCACCTCCTCAACAAAACTGACGACCGAGAGCCGTCTCAAGAGCTGACCGTGGTAGGATCTCCTGGCGCAGGCAGTTGGGGGGGGGGTGAGGCTTGGGTGAGGCTTAACGACCCGGGCACGGCGGGTGTAACTAACCTGCTGGCTGGGCTTCGCGCTGCAGGACCTCATCGTCCACGCGCATGTTGCCGACGACCCGCTTCTGGCCAGCCGCAAGAACGCGGGGTGAGCAAACCTCAGGCGTTGTGGGGTTCGGGCGTTGGTGCCGTACATGCACGCTATGCACGCTATGCACATGTTCCCTCTCCTTGAGGACGCCCATCCCCCCACCGCCGCCTGGACCATGACTCCCTGTCCCCTGCCCCCCTTGCGCCGCAGCGAGATGTTTGTGCGCCAGCTGACGCACGTGCGGCTTGATCGGCTGCGGCTGGCGGCTCTGCCGGCCGAGGTGCTGCGCCAGCTGCCGGCCGCCACACACCTGTACGTGCAGCACAACCGCCTCGACAGCACCGCCGGCGTGGCGGCTGCGCTGCCGCGGCTGCGCTTTCTGGCGCTGGGGCACAACCGCATCGAGAAGGTGCGGTGGGCCGTGGGCGCTGGTGGTGCACGGGCGGTCTGGAGGGGAGCCGGGGGCCTAGGAGGGAGCGGGCCCGGAGTGGACGGCACTGGGGCCGTCGGACACGGCGCGGGACGCGGCGAGCGGTCAAGGAAGCCTCCCGCGCGGCTGCGGCCCTGCTGCTCCTCGCCACTCCTCTCCACCCCTGCCTTATACAGCTGCCACGCCGTCTACCGAACGCCGAGCGCACCCCACTCGCCCCCCGGCCGCCGCAGGTTGAGGGCCTGTCCGGCCTGTCCGACCTCATGTTCCTGGACCTGTCCCACAACCGCCTGGCCGCACTGGATCCCGCAGCGCTGCCGCCCGGGCTCAGCTTCCTCAAGGTGACTGGGCGGGCGGCGGCGGGGCTGGCGCCGGGGCTGGCGCCGGGGCAGACGCCAGGGAGCAGTGATACAGAGGGGTGGAGCGGGGCCAGAGGAGGAGCCATTGCTGCGGACGGGATGCTGGGCACGAGGGTGGAGGTGCAGAGCGGGGCTCGGTCTGGTGAGGTGGGGCGCCGAGAGGCACCGCGCCGCAGCAGGGGCCATCAGCGGCACGTGCTAGATGGTGGTTGATGCAGCGACTTGAGACTGGCGTCTGTGTGGGGCGAGGATGCGAGGGCGGCCTCACGGCCCCCTCTGGAGCGGATAGTGGAGGGCACGTGCCCGCGGGGCCGCCTCGCCGCACCGCGCCGCGCTGCCCGCTCGCAGCGGCTGCCGCCTTTGGTGCGCGCCGCACGGGCGTTGCAGCGCGCGTGTGCGCGCAGCGCCCCGCGCTTCGGCCGCGGTCCCATGCCAACAACACTCCTTGCTGAGCCCCGCGCGACGCGCTTACGCCTACCGCACCATGCCACGCCTGAGTCACATCAACACGCGGCCCGACAACCGGCTCATTGCTCTCCCCCGGGTACCGGTACGCCCTCCCACGACTTTCCCCCCTCCCGCCGCGGCTCCCCACTTAGAGACGCAGTCTTCAGTGCATCCTGTACCGCTTTTCCAGACATCCTTGCACCCCCCCCCCATCTCCCACCGTCTTCGCAGCTGGAGGGCAACCCCTGTGTGGACACGCACCTGAAGCGCTGCCTGCTGCGCCAGGCGGTGCGCGCGCGCTGCCCGGGGCTCAAGCACATGGACCGGGACCTGGACGCGGCGGGCGAGGAGGTGGAGGACGACAGCGAGGACGAGGAGGAGGAGGTGGAGGTGGAGCAGGCGGGGCCGCAAGGGCAGGAGGGCGGCGAGGAGGTCGACCGCGAGGAGAGCTTGCAGGTGAGGAGGCTCGTGCAGTCGGCACCGCGCAAACCGTGCATTTCAGCCTAGCCTTGTACCAGGCTGCTCTGGTTGTGTGGCATGACAGCATGCTCTTCATTGCGCACCCAGTCGCAATGCACTGTCGGCCCGCCGCCGCGCTGCCCACGCTGCCCACACTGCCTGCCTGGCTCCCGCCTCGTCCTCCTGCCGCCCTGCAGCTGGCGGGCATGCTGAACCTGCTGGAGGACCTGGAGCGCCGCGCCTACCGCGACGGCAGCATGGCGCGCGCCGAGACCCTCATGCGCACCAGCGTCGACAGGTGGGGGCAGCGCGGCATTGGCTGGGGCTCCCCTTCCCCCCAGGGCGTGTGTGTGTAAAGTTGTGCGGCTGAGGAGGGAGAATGCGATGCAAGGACGCGCGAAGTCTGACACCGATGAGTCCATGCCTGCGCAGGTCGCACGACCTGCGGGCCTCCATGGACCTGCGTGCGTCGCTGCATTTGGCAGCTGCCGCCGCCGGCGGCAGCACCTCCCGCCCCGGCACCGCCTCCTCACCCCTGCAGCGGCCCGGCTCCGCCGCAGCCAATGGCGCGGCGGCGGCGGCTGCACCGCCGGGCCTCAGCTCCAGCGCCAGCGCGAGTGGCCGGGGAGCGCTGGGGCCGCTGCCGGGCGCCGCTGCGCCGCTGCCGGGCGTGGGCGGCGCCGGCGGCGGCAAGGCGGCGTCGGCGGCTCTGGTGGAGCGGGCCGTGGCGGAGGACCTGGGCATGCTGGAGGCGCGGCTGGCGGCGATGCTGGAGCCCGCGTCCACCAGCACCCTCACGCAGGTGGGCGGGCGGCCGGGCGGTGGGAGGGCGTGGGTGGAAGCGAGCAGGACACGCGGAAGCAGCCGCCGGGGGTTCCAGGTTGAGGTCTGGCAGGCAGGAGGCCGCCGTCTGCACCACAACAGTACAACCGCACTTCTAGGTCGCGTTCGGCAAGAACATATATGCCGTTACATACTCGGCCGCACACCAACCCGAGGCGGCCTCGCCCCCGCCCCCCCCCCCTGTCCCTTGTCTACTTTAGCTTGGTTTAGCTTGGGCTGGTGTTCACAACCCCACCCCCACCCCACCCGCCGCGCAGGACGCCGCCATCTACGACGCGCGGCAGCTGATCCACGCGCAGATGGACAGGCTGATGGGCGCCGCCAGCGCGCGCGTGTCGGCGCAGCGCCAGGCCGACAGCGCCACCAGCGACGCCATCCGCGGCCTGCGCACCTCCTCCATGCTGGCGCAGCTCAAGGAGCAGGTGCGGGGCGGGGGGAGGCGGGTTGCAGCGATGGTACAAAGAAGTGTAAGAGGGATGGCCATCCAGTGACTGTTTCTTGCCAGTAATGTGGGTGGCGTAGTTCATTCCAAGAGGGGCTCGAGCCGCTGTGTGTGTGCCGCCGCTCTTATGTGCGCCTCAGGTGAACCTGGGTCCGTCGCGCGCGGCAGCGGCGCGCACGGCTGCAGCGGTGGCTGCGGCTCGCGCGGTGGTGCCACGCGGCAGCGGGTCCGCTGCAGTCGCCGAAGCCGCGGCCGCTGCAGCAGCCGCGGGGCCCGGCGCCAGCGCTGCCGCGCGGCCAGGCAGCAGCGGTGGCCCAAGCGCAGACGCACGGCCGTGGTCGGCGGGCGGCAGCGGCGGCGTGCCGCTGGCTCTGGGGCCGGGGCCGGTGCAGACGCTGCCTCACAATGTGTTGCGGGAGTCGTTGTCGCGGCTTGAGGGCATGCTGGCGGGGAGCGCCGCGGCCACAGGTGGCGGCGCGGCGGCGGCGGCGGCGGCGGCGTCCACGTCAGGCAGTGGCGCAGCCGCAGCACCGGCGCCGGCGCCCGGCGAGGCCGGGCCGCGGGCGGCGTCAGCTGGTTCGGAAGGAGGGCGGCGGCCGCCTGCTGTGCCCGGTGGGCAGCGGGTGGCGAGCGCCTCTGGCGGGAAAGCCAGCGGCGCAGGAGGGACAGGCGCTGCTGCTGGCGGCGGCGGAGGCGGTGGGGCGGCGGGGCGCAGAAGCGGCAGCGGAGGCGGGGGCGGAGCTGGCAGCGCCGCCGGTAGCCGGCCAGGGTCAACGGATGCGCCGGGGCAGCGGCCGGGCAGCGGCGCGCGCCCCGCCTCCGCCAGCGGCCGGCCCGCCGGCGCGGTCGTCGCTGCGGCAGCGGCGGCAGCAGCAGCAGCCGGCAAGGCGGGTGCGGGTGCTGCTGCGGGTGTTGGCGCGGCTGCCAGCGCGGCGGCAGCTGAGGCGGAGCTGGCGGCGGAGACACTGGCGGGAGACGAGGCGGGCACAGAGGGGCTGTACTCGGATGAGGAGGAGCCGCAGGTGGATCCGGCCGCGTCCGGCGCGGACTTTGGTTTCATGTTCAAGACCGCGCTGCCGCCCAACCCGTTCGGGGGGAAACGTTGATGATGGACGATGTGGTGGCAGGCGTTCCAGGAAGGCGGTTGGCAACGGGGGGAAGAGCTGTAGGAGCGGGGTCCTCACTGGAGGGGCTGCACAAGCACTTGCGTGCGCCTGAGATGGTGTCCGAATGGTGCTATTACTATCTCGCGCGAGCAAACGATTACCACATACGTGACTGTAACTGTACATATCGCAATCATGAGGACCACCATGATTAAGCAGCAGCCTTTCCGCGCAAGCAAGGCGCAAATTGCTCCGCGCGTTGCAAGCCGTCGTGTGGTTGTCTGCCGCGCGGCTGCTCCTGGTAGGATCTAGCCTAAATATGCCTTGGGTGCCGTCTGAGAATCAGCGGGAGCGCGCTAAAGTCAGATGGATGTGATTACCCGCAAGCGGACAACAGTCTTTCGGCCCAGCCCGCATCCGTAACTGCCACCAGATGGCAGCAACCTAAGCACTTGTTCATCGCAAAAACCACGCTTGCGGGGGCCGGCGAGGGACTCCACTGCGGTACCGCGTCTCGGCCCTGCCTTGACCCGTCCCGCCATCGCCGCGGCCACAATGGTACCCTCGCGCAGCGCTGACCGACGTCGAGCGGAAGGCGCTGTCCGTGTTTGAGGCCACCGGCAAGACCAGCAAGGAGGAGACGCTGCGCCTGCTGGTGCGCGCGGGCCTGGGCCGCCTGGTGGACCAGGAGACGGTGGAGGGAGCCATCCTGCACATGGAGCGCCTGGCCGAGCAGGACAAGAGCGGTGGGTGGGGGCCGGGTGCGGCTGAGCAAGAGCCTGGCACGAGTGCTTGAGTGCCTGCGGCTTGTGGGCAACTTGTGGGTACGGTAACTTGGGAGCGGTCCTGCATGCCAGGGGGCGCGCATGGCGCTGCCCCGCCTGCACCCCTGTGACACGCGGTGGCATGCCGTGGACCGCTTGCCAGGTCCCACGCCTAGCATCGCCGGCCGCTGGCGGCTGGTGTTCGGCACCGCCACCAAGTTCCGGCCCTTCCAGTACATCCCCGTCAAGGTGCGGCCCCGCCAGCATGCGTCTGCCTGGCTTTGCTGTTTTCTAGGTGCTGGCGCGGTCCCCCCCTCAACAACCCGCACTCCACGCGGTGGCTGCTGAAACCCGCAGGAGGATTTCGTGCTGAACGCGGAGGCCAAGGTGCGTGCGGTTGAGGCCGCTGCAGGGCAGGCTCAGGCTCGCCCGCGCTCTTCGTGTTTTTATGCATTTAAGCACTACATACAAGATGACAGCCAATAAGCGCAGCTGTGATAACCTCCGTCTCTCACAGACAGTGTTGGCCGAGGCTGGTTACCATCGTCCCCCCCCTTCCCCGGACGACCAATCAATCCGCTGTTGTTGTTACTTGGTTGCTTGCCGCTTTTGACGACCGCCAGACTGTGGCGCTGGAGAGCTCGCTGGGGCCCTTTGACTTCTACATCCGCGGCGTCATGAACCAGTGGAAGCCCGACAGCGGCGAGCTGGACTTCCAGTTCACCAAGGTGCGCGTAAACGAGGAGGGGGGAAAGGTGTGCGGGCGGGCGAAGCGTTGGAACGAAAGGTGGGTTGCAGTTACCAGCCCAAGCCACCAAACCCTGTCGGGTAACCGTCCACGTGAACGGTGTCGTGTACTTAGTGAAGTGCCGGTGTCCAGCAGGGCAGGGCGATGTGTGGTGTGCGGGTTTGTGGGAAGCAGAGCTCGTCAACCCGACGCAGCGCGCATGTGTACGGTATCCAATGTTGAGGCGATGACGTCGCATCCCGTTGTCGGCCCCGCCGCCGGCCGCTCACAGGTTGACATCCACCTTCTTGGAGAGAAGGTGGGCGCCAAGGGCGGGGACGGTATCATTTGGCCGCGTAGGGTGGAGTTCCATGCGTGATCTCTTATGACAAGATGATGGGGGGTTACGTGTTCCGGTGGCCAAGCAGAAATAGGGGGGCGCGGCTGGGGGCCTTGCCTAAGAGGTCGCATAGGGTCGCATGCGTCACTCCCATTCATTGACTTGATCGCCTTGTTTTCGCTGATTGCGCTTGGTTCCACAGAAGTGGGAGGTGAGCCCCAAGACCAAGCCGAAGGTGCGCACGGGCCGCAGGCTGTCGGGCTGGGGCATGGATCCTTTGTGCTGCTGGCCTGTTGCTGGTTGCGTTGCGGCACCACAGTTGCGGCATGCGTTGCGGCGCCCTTGGCCATCCGCCAGCAGCACCTGCTCCGTGCCACACACGCACACATACCCGCAAATTCTGAGTTCTCACTCCTTCCCTCCCACGCCACTCAACACCATGCGCTCCTGCTTACGGCTGACGCGCAGACCTACACCTTCTTCTACGTTGCCGATGACCTGGCGCTTGCACGGAGCAGCGCCGGCGGCGTCGCCCTCCTGATCAAGTAAACGCCGCGTGGCCGCTGCCGCGTTGGTGGCTTGTGTTCGGCGGTGTTGCGTGCTGCGCTGGTGCTGGTACTGCCACCATGGTTTTGACCGTCACATGGGTGGCTCGGGTGCCGGTGGTGGATGACGACGCAAGGCGCGCATGTGGCGCTATCAGTACGATACGGGGAAGTGAGGAGCGGCGGGCCAGGTCCATTGCCATTGATGGTGGTTCAAGGACTGCAGATGGGTCGTGTCTGGCGGTGGCGGACACCGCAGTGGCAGCGAGGGGCCAGGCCCGGCATTTGAGGATGTGTGGCGCTGCAGGGGCTATGGGCGGCGGCACTTCCAATTGCCGATTGGGCGTCGGGGCGGGGCCATTCACCCACCACGCCTCCTGCCAGTACGGATGTTCACATGGAGGTCGCATTATGAATAGGCGCCGGCATGCAGCAGTGTTGCTCGGCTTGCTGCCACTTGAATAACCACAACCCCACACTGGGGCACCAGTGTCTTGAATCACACTGTTGCCAACAGTTTCTTCGCCACGTCAAAGTAAGAATCACAACACGGGCTCTATATTATTGAAGCCTCTGTGCTTGGCAATTCCGCTCCCGCCATCTAGCCAGCTAGTCGCCACAGTGGCAGGGCGGACAGACCATGAGGCGGGGGCCGCTGCCGCCGAAGCCGGTTCCTGAGCTCTGCTGTTGTGCGGGCCCCGTCATAGCGGGCGCCGAAGGCTGCCCCAGCAGCGCCGGTATGCTGATGGGATTGGAGTTGCTGTTGGACGCCGGCGCGCCTTCGCCGCCGTAGCTGCTGTCAGACGGGCCGCCGAAGGCGGTCACAAATCCCGGCGGTGGCGGCGGCGGCGGCAGTAGTCCGCCGGCGCCGCCTGCTGACTGCCCCTGGTCGCCGCCACCCGTGTTGACTCCCAGCTTCAGCGCGAAGTCTGAGGGGTTCTGCAATTGCGCCAACACCAGCTGCAGAACCTCAGTCAGCGGCAAACTGGAAGGCACCACCGCGCCGCCGGCCGAGGCGGCCTGCGGCTCCGCACCAGCGCTGCCGGCGCCGGGGACGACCTGCTGGCTGGCGCCCCCAGCCTCTTGCGGCTGCGGACTCGCGGCGCCAACTTCTTGCTGCTGCAGCTGCCGCTGCCTCCGTCGTCCACCTCCGCCGCCGCCACCCACCAGGGGCGCCGCCGGGCTTGCACCGCTCGGTGCTGCGCCAGCAGCGGTAGCTGCGGCGGCGGCCCTGACAACGGCCCGGAAGGGCCCAACCACCCGCGGGCCGGCCGTACCTGCCGCTGACGAAGATGCCGCCCTCTGCTCTATCCCCGCTGCTATCGCCTCCCGCACCGGCCTCGCGCCGCCTTTTGCAGCGTCAGCTACTGCCGTAGGTGCCGCTTCGCCTGGGCGCGGCTGACGCAGCCGCCACAACAGCCGCCCCCCTTGCATGGTCCCTTCGCCGCCACCACCATCAGCCGCGGGCTCGGCCGCTGCTGGCGCAGACTGCAACATGGTGCCAGCAGAAGCAGACGGGGAGCCCGCGCCGCCGCCGCTGCCGGCGGCGCTGCTGCCGACGGCACTGACAAGGCCGCCAAGCAACTGGGTGATGATGTCGGGGAGGCCGCCAGCGCCGCCGGCTGGGCTGCCGCCGCAGTTGCAGTTGCAGCCGCTGCCTCCGCCGCCGCCGCCGCCCTGGACGGGCTGAGTCACGGGCACCACGTTGACGTTGATGTTCACTGTGTGGCACGGGCGAGCGCGCGTGCGTGTGGGGGTTAGCTCATGCGTCGAAATCCGCCGGTGGACCATAGCCAATGGACTAGGGGCGAGTACGAAAGTGAGTGAGCTCGGCAGCTGGTGCGCAAATGCACGACATGCGGAGGGTAGCGCCGTAGCGCAGCTCCGTGTTAGCTGCCTCGCTCACCGTTGACGTCCCGTCCGACCGACAGGTTGGGGCCGGCGGCTTTGCCTGGCAGAGGAGCCTTGGGCAGAACGGGCCCGGTCCCGCCTGCCTGGCCCCCGCGGCTGCCGCCCGTGCCACCACTGGCTGACCCCGCTGCGGCGGTGCTGGGACTGCTGGCTGCTGCACCCGCCGACGGCGACGGTGCCGTGTCTTGCGCCGCTGCTGGTGCAGGGGCGGCAGTGGCAGTGGATGTGGCTGCTGCGGCCTGCTTGGAACGGATGAGCTGCTCCAGCGCCGCTGCCACCGCCGCCGCCTTGGCCGCCGGGCCGGCGCCGCCGCTGCTGCTGTCGCTGCCGGGGTTGTCGACCCCGGTAGCACCTGGCCCAGGGCGTGAGGTCGCGGGGCTGGAGCTATCGCCGCCGTCGCGAATGATAACAGCCGGCCCAAACACCTGCGCAAGCTGCTGCTGGTCCATGGCCGCCGCAGCGCTGCCCTCGGTGGCGGGGCTGCCGCCGGCGGCGCCACCGCCGCCGCTGCCCGCGTCCGCCGCCGCCGCCTGCAGCACCGCCAGCAGCTGCTGCAGCTGCTCCACGCTGAGGTCCTGCCCGCCCGCCGCCTCGTCCTGCGCCTCCAGCTGCTGCATCTGCGCTGCCGCGGCCGCCGGGGCCGCCGCCGTGCTACCGGATGATGCAACCTGGGACGCGCCGTCGGGACTAGCTGCGGCATCCTCGCTGGCTTCTGGTGCCGCGTCGCCAACTGTAGAGCCGCCGTCGCTGCCGTCCGCGGTGCCAGTGGCTGCTGCGGCTGCGGCTGCGGCGTGCGGCTGCGAGGCCAGCGCTGTTACCGCGGACAGGCCCCAGCCCAGCCAGGAGCCCAGGTACTGACCCAGCTGCTCCTTGCTACCCAGACCCACCGCCGACAGCGCGCCGTGCGTGACGTTGTTCATGTCCGAGATCACCTGCGGGTGCAGGTTCGTGTGTGAGAGCAGTTGGGAACGGCAGAGAAAGACCAGGTGCGAGTTTGTGGGTATGGATGTTGGTGTGTGTATGGAAAGTGTGGAATGTGGTGTGGCAAGATTGCAAGGGGAGGGGATGTCGATGTGGCGGCGGCGGCAGGGTACTCGGGGTTTCCTAGGTGTGACACGGTAGGCAATCGCCGACATCGCCACCGGTTTCACCTCCTACCTGCTGCGCCACCTTGTCCGCCACAATGCTGGCGACCTTGTTCTCTGTGTGACGCGCGAGAGGGAGGGACGGGGCTCCTTTTAATGCCGTCCACGTCGGCGCCAGGGCACGCAGCTCCTAATCCGCAAGGAAGCACCACGCGGCGCCTCAAAATACGGACACCCGTAACACGCCGAGGTACACTGCTGGCCCAGCCCCCAAAGAACAAAACCGCGCACCATCACCCACATCAAATCACGCCCCAGACCCCCGCAGTCACGCACCGACGTTGCTAGTGGTCTCCTTGACCTGTTGCGTCAGGGCGCCCTGTATCCGCGACCCCAGCGGCCCACTGCCGAGCCCGCCGCCGGACGCGCGGCCTGCCCGCGCATCGGCCGCTGCGGCCAGCAGCGCCCTGCCATGGGCGGCGGCACTGCCCCCGGCTGAGGCCGCCATGCGACTGCCGTCACCGAACGCCGCTGGTGCCCCGACCGCACCGAGGCCCCTCAGGGCGGCGTCGCTCCAGCCACCGCTACGGCCAGCCCGGTCCCGCCTGCTGCTGTGCGGCTGTGCGACGGCGCCTGCGGCACGACACACAGTGAGGCCCGCTGTCATGGAGACTCCTTGGCGGCACGCAGCCAGGCGCAGGCGCCAGGTCCAGTTGAAGCAGCACCGTCGCGCCACCCCGTGTCTCGCGCCTACCTCCACCGCACCACGCCAGCACCAGCACCGCGCACGCCAGAGCCACGGCGCCACGAGGGCCTCTGCTGCTGCCGCCGCGTCCCACCGTCCCACCCAGCAAGCCCCGGCGCTGTCGCCTGCAAGGCCGTGGTGGCGCCCCCGCGGCGGGCAGTCGCCAGCGTGCTGCTGCGGCTGCGATGTGCGGCCGCGCGCCGTATCCGACTCTTTTGCTGTCACCTCGGCACCCGCCTGCTGCCTCTGCTCCGCCCGGGCGCGACATCAGACAGTTGCTCGCGTCTAGGTCACCGTCAAATGTAGCGGGCGCGAGCAGGCTGG
Source organism: Chlamydomonas incerta (assembly GCA_016834605.1). Lineage (NCBI taxonomy): Eukaryota > Viridiplantae > Chlorophyta > Chlorophyceae > Chlamydomonadales > Chlamydomonadaceae > Chlamydomonas > Chlamydomonas incerta. Next base: position 2,224,978 of record JAEHOC010000009.1, read on the forward strand.
CTAAACAATTGCGAAAATCCGCGCTTCTCACAAGCCTCTCAGCGACAAACACGCGCTTGACAGGCCGGCGTCACCCCTACAAATAAACGGCAAGCGATATCTTCCGACAGGCACGATGCATTCCTTCTGTTACAAGTGTGTGATGTGACCTTGCGCATGCGCGCCATGCTAGGTCTCTGCGGCTTGCGAGTTACGACCCGCCGCGGGAGCGGGGTAGATCCGGATCCGGCGTGTCATGCCGGCAACGCCCGAGTACGACTGCCCCGCTTCGGCATTAGAATTAACGTGCACTTTCTATGAATGGAAATGTCTAAAGGACGCATGCTGGACCCGCCCACTCACACGCGGCGGTCCCGTCTTGCTTGCGAGGATTGCGCCTGCGCTGCTTCGAGGCCTGTGCGGCCCCGTCGGGGAGCCCAGCAGCTAAGCAGACAACCCCACCCTACCCACAGAGGAAACTCCCTAGGAAACTCCCGTGCGCATTCGTTCCTGCCACGCACATCACACACGCGACCTCCCTGGAAAACGCGCCCTTGCGGCGTGCGGGATGGCCCAACATCGACATTCGCTATTGGTGGCAACACGACCACACGCGTCTGCATAATGCCTGGTCGTCGTCGACTCACCGCATCGAGGACTCGACAAGTAAGGGGCTTGCATGGCTTGGCTCCCTTGTTTGCGGATGATGGCCCGTTGCATGAATCCCCAACTGGGGCACAGCTCCTAGGCGTGTCTGCACGACTTTCCTTCCCGCTGCGCCAATGCCCCAAGAGCTCCCCAAGTTCCCAAACAAGAATGGCCACTTCCGTGCCCTAACAGAACTCACACAAGATACATGTCCAAGAGTTATGGGTGTAAAAGGATGGCCTGGCACACGCAGGCAATCCAGCCATGCACGCCGTGTCAACTGCGCTCCTGCGCTGCCGTCGTGTCAACCCCCCTGAGAGTGCGCCAGGCGCCTGTCCGCGTGCACCTCCCCACCGCAGCGGCTGCTACCATGCCATCTCATCCAGCAGCTGCTGTCCCTGAGCCGCCGCCACCTGCTGCTGCTGCTGCTGCTGCCCCCGCACGCGGTCATACAGCTGGTGCTGGTGCTGTTGCAGCGACGGCGCCGCTGGTGTGGGCAAGCCGGATGCAGAGCCATTGCGTGAGAGCGCCCGGCCCTGCAAGTTGCCGGCGCCGGTGCCCGAGGCCGGCACCGCTTGCACGACAGCAATCACGCCCTCCGTCTCCAGTGCCTGCGCCAGGGCCCGCACCACTTGGCCTGCCCCTGCAGCTCCGCCGCTGCTGCCGCCCGCACCCAAGCGCGCGTCAACGTACGGCGCAGACCGTTGCGGGTGCTCTTGCGGCTGTGGCGCCAGCGGCCGGGGCCCAGTCGACGCGGTGCGGGCCACGCCGTGATAGGCGCTGTACGGAGCGACTCCCGCGCCGGCTCCTGCTGCCGGGACCCCAAGGGCCGAGGCAGGCGGCGGGGTCCAAGTCGTACCGCTGCTGACGCCCGGAGCGACCCCAACCCCAGCCACAAGCACAGGTGGCCGTGGTGCTGTCAAGGGGGTGTCCTGGCTGCCGCCGGCAGCGGCCGCTGCGGCGGCGAGTGGTGTGCGGAAGCTGGCCGTGCCGGCGGCGCCGGGCGGCGGCCTGGGGATGTGCGCTGGCGCGTTGGGGCCCTGCGGCAGCGGCTGCTGCGGTCCCGCCGTCCCTGTCGCCGCACCGAGATGATGATGCTGGCGCTGCTGCTGCTGCTGCTGCTGCTGCAGCGCGCCCCGCAGTGCCTCCACCTCGCGGCGGAGGCCGGTGTTCTCCTGCAGCACCGCGGCCGCCTGGCGGCTGAGGCCGCTGCCGTGCTGCCGCAGTGCCGCGCACTCGGCGTCAACTTCCTCCAGCGCCTCGCGTAGCGCACGGCCGTCCGCGTGGGCCTGTGTGGCAGAGCGACGGCCACATGCTGTGAGTTCACTACGCCATACCATAAACATTCTCGCATCATATTGGTCCTGCTCAGCACTGCACACAGCACAGCCTTTAAAGCTCTTTTTGCTCACCTCCAGGAACAGGCTCCGCATGTGCTCCAGCTGAGAAAGCAGCTCCTCATTCTCGTCCGCCAGTGTGCGCAGCGCCTCAGTGCCGCCGGGGCCCGCAGCCTGCTGCTGCTGCACGTGCGGCCGGGCGCCGGCAGCGGCGGCCGCGAGTTCCTCGGGGCGGGGGCTGCTGCTGCAGCTGCTGTAGCTGTAGCCGTCCTCATCCGTCTCCAGCAGCCCGACCGCAGCCGCCGAAGCCAGGGATGCGCGCGCCGCCCGATTGTTGGAGGGCCTCCGCGCAGCGGCCTTGCACGCACTCGCCTCCAGCTGCGGCCGCGCCGGGGCAGGCACTGGCACTGGCGCTGGCGCATTCGGCGCGCAGCTCTCAGGGGTCAAGCTAGCTCCCACCGCGCGGGCCGCCGCCGCTATCACCGATGGTGCGTGATGGCGGGTGGGGCTGGCGAGGTACTCGTTCACAGCCGGCTCGGCCGCCGCCACCGCAGGAACAGCGGGCGCTGAGGGTGCCGAGCGCGGGGCCAGGGGCTGGCTTTGCAGCTGCTGTGCCAGCGGTTGGTGGCAGCTGCTGCACGTGCTGCGGTTGCCGTGCACGGCGGACGCCTGGGTGGCGGCGGCGGCGTAGCGCGCCTCGTCCAGCTGCTGCTGCAACGACTTGATCTGCGCCGCCATTGCGCCAGGAGTTGCACAGGCGTCAGCTCGATCCCACATTGAATCCTCTCCTCAGCCGTTCACCTGCGCTGCCCTATTGCACGCCGACCGCACCCTTGTTTCCAGTGCCTTTTCCGTGTGCTGTCTAACACCGTGTGTTCCCCTGGTGCTCTCTAACCCATCAAGACCCACCGTCGTCGCCAGCTTCTCGGCGTGCTCGGCGCCCTGCTCCGCCACGTGGCCGGTGTGCGCGCGGCTGTTGGCCAGTTCGCGCGTTAGCTCGCGGCACAGCCGCACCGCGCGGCCCGCCATCAGCTCCGCCGAGTACCTGTGCCGACCACACAGGGGCACACGGACCAGCACCACCAATTTGACGCCCGCGTGGCAACACGGCGTACATGCACACACGCCCCGTCGACGTTGGAGCACGAGGGACCCGTTGCGAGCCCGCACCTGGCGGCGGCGTACTGGCGCCACAGCACGGCCACCTCCGCGGCCTGGGCGGGCGTGAGCGTGGACACCAGCGCCTCCACCGGGGCTACGTCCTGCGGCAGCAACGGCAGCAGCAGGCGGGGGCGCAGTTGCGATCGCTCAAGCTCTGCACTGCACATCAAGCGCTGCAGTCTCCCGCCACACCAGTGTGAGCACCTGGGTCCAGCCGTCCCCCACCCCACAGCGCCCCCGCGCGCCTCACCTTGCGGCCGATGGGCGGGTACACGTACCAGCGCCCCTGGCTGGAGGGCTGCCACTGCGGCGCCGCCGCCCAGCCCGCCAGCTCCTGCTCCAGCTCCGCCACGCCTGCCAGCAGCGTCGAGTGGCTCTCGGCGCCCGCGCCCGCGCCTGCGCCCGCGGGCGCACCATCCGCACGAGCGTGGTGGGGCGCTGCTGGTGGGGCGATGGCGGCAACAGGGGCGATGCCCATGCGAGCCAAGTTGAGGGGCGGCACGCCGGAGGGTCGGCCGCCGGGGGAGCTGTGGAGGTGAGGGGCCAGCACGAGTTTGCGGTCATTTGAATGCCCTTGGGGCAGCGTGTTCGCACAATAAGAGTGACGAGCCTCGGTCTGTTCCGCAGCACACGCACCGGCCATATGCGGCGCCCGCCGCACCGCCCCCGCTCTGTTGGCCCTGCGCCTGCGGTAAGCGAAACAAGCGTCAGCAAGTTCAGTCATCACTCCAACATCGGCCCACGGCACAAGTGTCCCTAGACCCAGACTCCCGCGCCGCGCCACCTCCCACCAAACAGCGCTGGCCCCACCGGAGTCCCGCACCCAGCCGCCCACCTCTTGCAGCAGCGCCGCCACCGTGTCGCTGCTGCTGACGCTGCGCTGCATGTCGGAGCGCGGGCTGCCCCAGCTGTGCTGCTGCGGCAGCGGCGCGTCCATGCTGGGCTGTGCCGCCAACGGAACGACGCTGGGCGCCCCAGCGCTGGCCGCGGCATGCTGCAGCTGCAGCGGTCGCCGCTGCTGCTGTTGTTGTTGTTGCTGCACTGCTTGTGCTGTGTACCGCTGTGCTGCCTGGTCATGGCATGCCGCATTGTCGTGCCGCAGCACGGCGGTTGCGGCGGACGCGACACCGCCGGGCGTGGCGCCCTGGGCGGTGCGCTGGTCGCCGGCGTTCTGGGGCGGAGGCGTGGACAGAGCGGACAGGCTGGGAGCTCGGGGGGCCGGCACGGGGCCTGGTGCGGTGCCCGGTATGATGTGCTCGGCGGGCGGTAGGCCCTGGCCGAGCTCAAAGGGGCTGCGGGTTGGCCGGGGGTGGGCCGGGTCGGGGGGATCGGGGGGATTAGCGGGCGATGGCGCTAGCTGCGGTGAAGTCGGTGCACGCACCAGGGTAAGGCGGGCGGAAGGCGTCACCCGCCGAAAGTGAACCCCCGCAACCCTTGGAGACTCCAGCCTAATGCCATGCACTGTGTGCGCAGCACAAACCGGGACGCCGCGAGCTGTCACGCACCTTGCTGCCCAACCGGCGCGACCGCCGAGTGCCTGGTCCGATTGCTTGCCCTGTGAAAGCGATGACAGTCATTCTATCAGCCAATATACATACTGCAGCTTGGAGGGCATCCACAGCGACGAGGTGGTCGCCGAAGCGATACGCATTCCTGTGCATTCCTGAGCAACCCACCGAAGCACTGTCTGTCACATTTGGTTTAACGTCATGCTTTGACGCCCTGCCACCTGGAAGTCGCAGCCTGTAAGCATAGCATTGCGCGGAGAGGGGTCAGGTCGCGATTGTTGCGCATGTGAGACCCAACTGCGGGTCCTCGAGCACGGTCGTGGACAGCCCTCACCGTGAAAGCAGTGACTTGACCATGGGAAGAGCAGCCTGTCACAGGTCGCCAGTCGTCGTGGTTAATGGGCGAGCACGCGAGAGAGTGCAGCGCCGGGTATGCAGCACAAGTCGACAGCTCCCAGCAGCTCACCTGCTCGCCCGAAGTCAGAGCATCCATGGTGTGCTTGTTGACTTATATTGCAGGGCAACCTGATAAGCTGGAATGAATGCCACAGTGCTAGCTCGTTGACAACTAATAGTGGGCCCAGCGGGCTAAACTACCTCTTAACATAGTATTCTTGGTGGTAAGCATGCATGTATTTGGTGCTGGCGGTGCAAACCTGGGGTTATCAGGTCGGCCTTTCGACGGCTGTCGCGCATGCAGATGGTTCCAACAAGCTACCGTATTTTCACTCGATTTTACAAGAGTGTGCCATCAATACTAACACTGCTGCTCTAATAAATCCATCCGCAGCGACCCAGGCTTTGGGAAGCGCAAGCTTGCACAAACCCGTGCAACACCCTTTGCTCGATTTCGTCAAAACAGGACCAAACCTCCATCCTTTTGTTGAGGTGTGGCATAAAATTATTCAATAGGAGCCGAGGGAACGCTGAAAAGCGCTTTCGGGTTTCCGAAACAGTCAGGAAGAACGCGCTTTAAGGCTGCGCCGGCTGTGAGGCCAATTTAGCGCTCCAAAATGCTGCCGAACACAGTGGGCGTCATCGGAGGCGGGCAGATGGGCTGGGGTGAGTTGGCGCATTCTGCGTGTCGTTGCTGAGGGCATCGTTGTGGCCGCGCGGTAAAACATGCGATTTTACCGAAAGGGAGAACGGTCGCTATCCGGGCCCGGAGACGACATCGTCCTCAACGCGCCTGGCATGTGCGCTGGAGCCATGCGGCCGCGCGTGCAGCGTTCCAATTCGTCCGGGGCAGTTTGCAGCGCGGTGCATGGCTTCAGCATGCATTTCCATGTGTGCGGCACGCCGGCGTGCAGCTGAGCCGCAGCTGGCGCACACCAGTCGCGGCCGAACCACCCAGGAACCACCCTCCCGAACCTGCATCCCGCAACCCGTCGTCGCCCACGCCGCCCCAATTCGCCTTTTCCACTGCCCTTTCCTGTTCCCGCGCGGCGCGCCCGTGTGACGCGCAGGCATCGCCCAGGTGATCGCCAGCCGCGGCATGAACGTGCTGCTCAACGACACCAACCCGCTGGCGCTCGAGCGCGGGCTGGGGCAGCTGAAGAAGGCGCTGGAGCGGCTGGTCAAGAAGGGCAGCATGCAGCCGGACGACGCGGCCGCCACGCTGGGCCGCATCCAAACCTCGCACGACGGGTTGGAGGTGCGTGTGCTTGCGTGTTTGTGTGTTTGTGTGTTTGCTTGTGTGCGTGTGTGGGTGCATGCGCACGTGCGCGTGCGTGTGCGAGTCCGCGTGCCCTTGGGCCGCCCGGTGGTATGGCCAGCGGCTGGTGAGCTGCCCAGGTGTGCTCCTCCCCGTGCCCCCCTCCTGCATGTCCGCGTTGCAGAGCATTCGGGCCGCCGACTTCGTCATTGAGGCGGTGGCGGAGGACGAGGCGCTGAAGAAGGAGGTGTTCAGGAAGCTCGACCGGGTGCGTGGCCTGGGCTGGGGGAGGAGGAGGAGGGGCCGGGTGGTGTCGTGGCGGCGGCGGCAACAGCAGCAGGCGAGGGTGCACGAGTGCGGGGGCTGGAGCCGGGGGCCGGGAGCTCTGGACAGCCAGGGGTCGGGCTGTCTGCAAGCGGGGGCGCTGGGTGCTCACAGGTGGCGGCGGGTGAGGGTGCCGGATCATTGCTGCATCGGGGCAGCTCGGCTGGCTTCGCCGGGTGCTGCAATTCCTGCCTGGCCTGCGCAGTTCTGCAAGCGCCCTCCCTCCGCCTCCCCTCCCCCCGCTCCCTCCACCGCCGCCGCCGCTCAGGCCACGCGCGTGGAGACCATCCTGGCCTCCAACACCAGCTCCATCTCCATCACCCGCCTGGCCAGCGCCACCAGCAAGCCGCACCGGGTTGTGGGGTGAGCAAGCAGCGCCGCGCCGCGCCGCCTCCCCTGTCCGCCGCGGTCGCCCTGCTGCGGGCGCTGGCGCCCTGCTGCGGGCACTGGCGTCGGAGCTGGCGTGGCGGTCCAGCCGGTGTTTGGCTGGCGGCCCCGCCTCCCTCCACGGATGCCGGGCCGCGCCAGTCCTCACCCGCCCCTCCCCGGTCCCCTGTGCGCCGCAGCATGCACTTCATGCACCCGGCGCCGGTGGTGCCCCTGGTGGAGCTGGCCAAGGGCATGCACACCTCGCAGCAGACCTACGAGGCGGCGCGCTCGCTGGCGGAGAGCCTGGGCAAGAGCGTGTGCGTGTCGCAGGACCGGCCGGTGAGCAGCGTGTGCGTGCAGCTGTAAGAGAACGGGAGCGACGGGGGTGGGAGGTATTGGCTGGGGTGGGTAGAAGAGTCGGAACGGTACAGCAGGAGCAGTGGGAGCGGTGAGTGTGCATCAGACCGATGGCCAATGCCTTTGTCCTGGCGGGCGGGCAAAGATGGTGCAAGGACGACCTGCTGACGCCCGATGTGCCGTGCGACCGGCGTGCCGTGCCGTGCCGTGCCCGTGCCGTGCCGTACCGGCGCCGTGCCGTGCCGTGCCCCCAACAGGGCTTCCTGGTCTACCGCCTCCTCATGCCGGTGAGGCGGGCCATGCGGCTGCGGCACGTGCGCGGGCCTGAGAGCCGGCGGCGCGGGCCGCCTGGGGCCGCCGGGGTCACCGGAATCCCCCGATGGGTTTTGGGTTAGCAATGGTTGATTTGGCAAATGGAAATGACTACCCCCCCCCCCTCCCCACCTCCTGCTGCACGGCACCCCGCCCTGTCTACGCCACTACACTTCTATGTTCCACCTTTGGAAACCCCACCACCACCACCACCACCACCACCACCACCACCACCACCACCACCACCACCACCACCACATGCAGCTGGTGAACGAGGCGTTCTTCCTGCTGAGTGAGAACGTGGGCAGCGCCGAGGACATCGACCGCTCCATGCGGCTGGGCACCAACATGCAGCTGGGGCCGCTGCGCATGGCCGACAACATCGGTGAGGGCAGGGGAGTCAGGGCGCGGGTCTGGGCCATGGCGGCGCTCCACCGCTAGCTCACGTACAGGCCTGGACGGCCCACCGCCAGCAGGCCCCTCGCCAGACCCAGGCAGCAACTCGGCTTGCTGCGCTGTCATCGATTCCGCCCAAGAACCTGGCAGATGCTCCCCAGGCCCAAGGCCCAACCTGCCCAACCTCGCAAGCTGCAGCGCCTCCACCCCACCCCGCAAACGCACCCCCCCCCGCTCTCCTCCGCACTGGGTTTTGGGTTGGCAATGGTTGATTTGGGAATTGGAAAAAACTACCTCCCAACACACACACACACACACACACACACACACACACCGCAAACGCACGCCCCCCCCCCACGCCCACACCCCACCCCCACCCCCACCCCCACCACCAGGCCTGGACACGTGCCTCAACATCATGCGCACGCTGCACAGCCAGTTTGCGGACTCCAAGTACCGGCCCTGCCCGCTGCTTGTGCAGTACGTGGATGCGGGGCTGCTGGGCGCCAAGAGCGGCCGGGGGGTGTTCCAGGTGTGTGTTTAGAATGTCGTGAGGAGCGCCCCGCGCCAGAGCGCCCCGGCGTTGCTTCCGGTTGTAAATACGGTTGTGTGCGCGTAGGATGGGATCAGGCTTCAAACCCAATACCGTATACCGTATATGTGGCAGGGTGCGTGAGAGATGGGACGGCCGGGACTTGCAGATACGCCAGGGCAACATGCATGCCTGCGTGACGATTCGGGCTGCCCCTCCTTTCGTGCCTAACCGCAGCACGACGCGGCGATCGGTGGCGACAAGCCACATGCCTCGCAGCCGTGAGTCGCCTATCTTGCGTTCACCTGGGGCCCTTGCCCAAGGGCAGTGTTCTTGTTGGGGGACGGGGGACGAGTGCCGCCGTGTATCGAGCGTGTGCCCTGCGTTAGTGCCGAATCGAAGGGCCAGGCCACTGTTGTGGACGTTTCGCGTTGCTATTGTGCACCGCCAACGGCCACGCGTGACTCCTGCGCAGGCACCTGAACCTGACGATGATGCCCAACAACAAGATGCCCAACAACCAGTTCCACCAGCACAACTGATTGTGCACCGCCACCGTTTCGTGCAACCGTTGTGTGGGGTGGGTGGAAGTTGGGGGAATAGGGGCGGGAGGCTGCAGCGACGGGCGCGTCGCGCAGGTGTGAGAAGTGTGTGCCACGACGGGTGTGGCACACCGAGAAGCCGCAGGTGACTAGGATGGCAGTTGCACAGGGCTGCAGCAGTAAAGGCCCGGCACGGCCGGCTTGCTGGCAAGGCCTACTCATCATGGGCACAGCTTTACCTGACACGTGTGGGGGGAAACGGGCATAGGTGTCGGGCCCGCAGGAGCATCTGTCTCGCGCTCAGGCAGCATGGAATGAACCGTATTAGTAGCTCGGAAAGGTGGCGGAATCTCAGGTAGAGAGGAGTGGGATGTTGCGGCAGAAGGACGGTGACATGTGGATGACTGGTGTAGTGGTGTTGTGGAGTTAGAACTGGCGGCCCATTACCGTAACCGTGCAATGGCAGCGGACCCAGGTCGATCAGGCCCACATCGCGTATCCGCGTCAGTTGCCTTGTGGACCGGCATTCAGTGCAGTAGACAGGCTGGCCGGCTAGGCAGTAGGCACCAGCCCGCTTACTTGGGCTTGTGCGCTACACGACGTGAGCTGTGTCCAACGCGGCCGCCGGCCGTTGGCACGGCCTTCAATTTATGTGTAGGATATATGGATGTGTGTGGGGCCCTGCAATCCTGCATGCGAATCATGATGACATTCGCATTCACTCGCAAGCACAACGCTAACAGGATGAGCGAGGGGCCCTGGAGGAGGGCCCCGGTATGGTGCCTGTGCCTGTGTGCCAGCGGTCCATCCCTTGCCACGCCGGTACAGCACTCGGCTATTGGATGCCAACCCCCGCCTGCCGGCTGCAACAGGCGTGGGCGGCGCGAGGGTCTCAGCCGTCCGCGCCCCCGGGCGGCCACCCGTACGGCAATGGGAGCTGCCCATGTGAACCTGCAGTTGAAAAGGGCAGGACGCGTTTCGGTGTTCGTTGTCCATACACTTGAACTCATTGTAAGGCACTTACACCATGGCTGAGACTAAGGCTCCTGCTCCGCGGCCCCGGCGAGTGGAAAAGAAGAACGTTTCTATGAGGCCCGTGTACAGTGCGCTGATTGTCGCGCTAATCATTGGCGGGTCGCGATACATGAACCTAAACATGGCTCGTATCGACTTCACCAACTGGGTGGGCGGCTGGGATAGCAAGGCTCGCGATGGCAAGCGGTGAGTCCGCCAAGGGCGCGAGGCCTCCGCTCATTTCCACACGACAAAGCGATAGCTGCATGTTATGTTTCGCTGTGCCGCCACAGCTAGTAGCAAGCGTTTGCGATTATGGTTAGACCGGCGACCCTGCAGACTCTGCGCGTAGTGTAAGAGTACTAGGCAACCGGTATCGATACCAGCTCCGTGCATCTGGATTGCGGGGCTGGGTAAAACGGGGACACGGTCGCGTCGATCAACGCGGTCACAGTGCGGTCGTTTCGCCGCTGGAGGTCGCGACACAGCTAGGCCCCGCAGCTCATGTGGCTCCATTGGGGACTAGTTCGGTGTCAATTATTGGCGCAGGTGTTAGGCTCGGAGTTCCTGCACTCAAAAAGTTGCGACCCTTTTGCTTAGGGTTTTGACCACGCCGCCAACGACCAGCACCTGCACCACCCCCAGCTTTCCAGTCTCCGCGTATCTAATATCCCTGTTCACACGCTCTCTGGACCGTTCTCCTGTCCTGCAGGCTCACCGTGCTGACTCGCTCCAGCTCCACGGGCGGGCAGCACTTCGAGGTGAACGTGTTCTGCACGCCCACTGCGGAGGGCTTCCACAAGGGCCAGCCCTGCAGCGGCCCCATGCTGAGTCACGACCACCAGACCGTGGAGCTTACAGCGCTGAGTGAGTGATGCTGTGTGCAATGCGTTGGGCGTCGCGTGGGAGTGTGTGTGTGGTGGTGGTGGAGGGGCCGATTCGGGCGGCGGCGGTGAGTTGGGCTTCAGGCCGCGGGACGCGGCTGTATGTCGTAGGGGCACGCGAGTCCGGAGGAAAGGAGTCATGTGTGGGGGCGATTGCTGACGTCAAGCTGTCAAGCATGCCTCCGGGGCCCGGGGACAAGCGCACTTCCCGTTGCTGGCGCCACGGCACAGCAGCGGCACGCGCAACATCCCTCTGAATGACGATTGGTCGAAGTGATTTGGTCCTACTGGCGCAACAGCAACGGTGCCTGAGGGCCCGCGGGGGGCGATAGGCGCACGCGCGCGCCAGGGCTGCCCTCAGGCCTCAGCCCCGCGGGTGGTGCTGGTGGCGGTGTGGTGGTCGCGGCGCGTCGCACGGGCGTGCCCGACCGCAGGGAGCTGCGGGGCAGCGCACTCACATGTGCATCGCTGGCTTGCGCGGCTGTTGTTGCAGGTGGCAAGGTGATTCTGTCCATCAACGGAACTGAGTCCGAGCTCAAGCTGGGCGAGAAGATGGTGCTCCGCCCAGGTGCGTGGCGCGATGCGGGCACATGGCGCGCGGGGGAGGGGGTGGTGGTGGTTGTAATCACCAGCCCAATCTAAACCCAAGCGAAACTAGACAAGGGACACGCAGGGGGGGAAGCAGGAAAGCCCAGGGCGCTCGAGTAGCCCGGAGCAGGATTGGCGCCGCGCCGGCAGGCGTGTCAGGCTGCGAGGAGGCCGCAGCAGTGGAGGAGTGTGCGTCGAGCAACGTCGTGTTGGGGCGGCCGCATGGCTGACGCCCGCCAGGCAGACGGCAGGGGCGGAGCGCGCGGGCATGCGTGCAACCAGCGGCGAGCCTGTCTGTGCGCGGCGCTGCTCACCGCAGGCCTGTGGTGTGTTGCCCCGCCGCCGCACGCGCATGTCCACAGGCACGCCCTACACCTACTACAACGGCGGCTCGGAGCCCATTGAGGCGAACCTGCGCGTGAGCCCGGGCGCGCCGGATGAGCGCTACCTGGAGACGCTGATCGGCCTAGCACGGCAGGTGCGAGCACGCTGTGGTCGCGGGGTGGGGAGGTGTTGTGACGCCCAGGTTGCCGTGACAGACGCGAGCCGGGTGGGCGCGTCATGGTGCCGCCCCAGAGCTGGTCGCCAGGAACCCTTTGCGCGGCAGCCGGACGCCAATAGTGGTCGATAGCCAACTGGCATGCTGGGTTTGGGGCGGGGTGTGGGGGCCCGCGGCATGGCGGTTGACTTCCCTGCCGCGGTCCTGTCCATTTCTGGTTCTCCACAGAACGAGGGCCTAAGCAAGACCAACCCCATCCAGCTGTTCCTGGTGTACGCCGACAACGCCATGACGCTGCACGACATGCCCGCCAGCGTGTGGAAGGTGAGGCACGAGTGCCCAAGCCCGGCCCCAGCACGCTGACAGGCACATGCGGACATGCTTTGCCCACCGCGGCCCAGGGCGCATCGTCCGTGGACAGAGCGGCCGCACGTTGCGCATGCGCTTGGCGCGCATGGTGTCATGCATGCCCTTGTCCGCAAAGCACCCCATGCCCGGCCATCCGCACGCAAGCTTCGGCGCCTCATCGTTCGTGCTTGGCCCGATTGCCGCAATGCAGATCGCTCGCAGCGTTGTGATTCCTCTCGCCAAGGCGATGGGCTTCCAGTCCCGCTACGACAAGTACACCACCAAGGCGGGCGCGCCGGAGCCGGTGGTGTGGCCGGCGGCGGCGGCCGCGGCGGAGGAGAAGCCGCAGGAGGTGGCGGAGGCGAAGGAGGAGCCGGCTAAGGAGGCGGAGCCCGAGGTGCCTGAGGTGGCGGCGGAGGAGGTGGCGGTGGACGCGGAGGTGCCAGCAGAGGCGCCGGAGGAGGTGGAGGTGCTGGAGGTGGCGACGGCGGCGGAGGTGGAGGCCGAGCTGGAGGTGGCGGCGGAGGGCGACCAGGGGGAGACGGCGTAAGCTGGTGAGCAGCGCGTTCACCGCGCGTGCGTGGCAATCGGACTTTGACAAGAACGTTTTCGGGATTTGACTCTCAAGCCTGTTGTATGGCTGTACTGTTGCTGCTTGCATCTTTGACGGAACCACGTGTGTGCGCACGCAGTGCTGCGGGGTGCCCTGAGGTTGTGTAACTGCGCGAGGGTTGGGGCTTGCCGGACGTAGTACTTGACGTGTTTCCTCTGACAGGATCAGGGCTTGAAGCACCTGTTGCGGCCGTTCGTGCCATGCTCATGTACGTCCCTTTTGAAAAGAGGTCGGATACAAAGAGTGGGTTCTGTGTAGGCTTGAAGCTTGCGTGGCTGAGCTGTGGCTTTGTCCGCGTTGCCCCTGGTGGCGTACCGGTAATTGCAGGCAAATGGACCCGGGGTTCCACCCCACGTAACATGCCTAATCGGCGATGCCTGTAAGGCTTTCGGTTGATAGGCGTAACAGCAGTGGTTGGCCGCGCCGCACAACCGTCGGCGCCACATTGCCGTCGGGCGGGCCTCTGCGAACGCCGCCAACATTAGGGCAGGGCACCCTTCGGCATCGTCGTGAGCAGCACATGGAAGAGGCAGTAGACTCAGCGGAAGCCATTAGTGGAGGCCGAGCTCAGGCATGCCTGGGCATGCGGCGGCGATGCCTTTCATTACGCTTGCGTGCAAGCCTTTGACCTGGGGCCGGAGCCGGGGCTGGCCGGTCCGCGTCGGGGGTGGTGGGGGCGCCGCGGTCTCATCAGCAATCGGCACACGCGCCGTGGGGGCCAGCAGACGCATTTGTGAATAAAAGTAACTGAGAAGCCCGCCGCCAGCTATTTGTGACACGGCTTGACTCGCTGAAAGGTGCGGACATTTGTGCACGCGCATTCATAGCAGCTTCGCTTACTGAACGGCGTAGCGCAAGTGAGGCTACAAGCAGCGGGAAAGGGGTAGTTTCATGATGCTGAGGATACCGGCGACCCGGAAGCGCTTGTCCCGGCGTGCGGTCGCTCAGACAGCTGGGCCAGACTAGCGCCGGCGCAATCCGCGAGCATTTGAGGCCCACAGATCGATAATTCAATCTGATGTCAGCCACGCTCCCCGTCTTTACTCGGAGCTTGCACCAAGGGATCCTTCTCCAATTTTGCTTGCACACAGGTTGCGACCACCATGCAGGTCTCGTTCGCTCGCTCGACCGTGTCGCGTGCTCGTGCAGGTGAGTGCAGTGTGCCGACAGACTGCAGGCAACCTCGGGAAAGGGCGATGCCGCGTCAGCATTGCACTTCCGCGCTTCTGCAGGCATCTCGGGCCGCGCGAGCCGACGGACGCATGTGGCGGTGTCCAACAAGCTGGTGCTTCAGCCCACTGGTGAGGATGCGGGGGGCGGGGCGTCTCCTGTCGTGTTGCCCTGCTTCCTCACCCCGAGCTGCACGCGTGGGGGCAGCCAGCCGCAGCCAGGCGGGGGCAGAATGAGAGGACAAAAAGGCCGGAGCTGAGCGGAGCTGAGGACGGGGGCAGCGCTGCCCAGTCGGGGCGTGGCCGCAGCGTTGCCGGGGCCACGTCCGCCTGCGCTTGGCGCCCACGCCTGTCGCCCAATCCGGCCACCTCCCCTGTCAGGCTCGGGCAGCACCGACCACCTGGACGGCGAGAAGGTGACGGCGCCGGGCCCAGTGCCGCTGCGGGAGGGCACACTGGACGTGGGCCGCGTGGACCCCTGCGACATTGTGCTGCCCGTGCCCACCGTGTCCAGCCGGCACGCCATCCTCACCATTGAGGGCGACAAGGTGCGCCGCCGGAGCCGCGTTCTGGGCCGGGGGCTCGGTATGGGTCCGGACCCGGGGCTGGGGCTGGGGCTGGGGCTGGGACTGAGACTGTAGCTGCGGCTTACCCAAAGGACGTGGCGACGGGTGTAACGGGCGAAGGGCAGGCGGGTGCCGGTGCTCGGGGCGGGCTCAGCCAAGCAGTGCAAAACCTGTCGCGCACGGGTACACGAAACGACTGGGCTCGCGGCGGGGGACTGCCTGGATGCTGGGGTGCTGATGCTGGGCCAGGTGTGGATCGGTGTGTGGAAGGCGTCGGAGCCGCGGGGCCCCTGCCCACAGCACGCACCTTGCCCGCCCGCCCTGGCCTGTTGTAATCCGCCGCGTGCTGGGTGTCCGGCGTCGTGGCCGCCCCGACCCTCCAGGTGCTGGTGATCGACGTGAACAGCACCAACGGCACCATGGTCAACGGCGCCGAGATCAAGGCCATGGACTATGTGGAGCTGCCCATCGGCGGCGAGATCGTGTTCGGTGAGCGCGGGGCGCACGGCTGGGGCGGCTGGATGCGCTTTGCTGGGAAGGGGAGCCTGGGCGGGTGCAGCGCGGAGCCTGGTGGGGCTGTGGCGAGTGGCACGTGTACGGTACGCCACGTTGCCCCGCACGCCGCTCCGCGGAGCAGGCGGCAATGCGCACACCGGTCCGGTCCTATGGAAGCCACCGCCCCCTGAACACACTGGCGGACACGCTTGCGCCCGCGCAGGTGACGAGTTCTTGGCCAAGTTCCAGCTGCAGAAGGTGGCCGACGACGCCTAGGGCTACGGGCCAACATGACATTGCAGCAGGCGCAGCGGGCGCTGCGGATGGCCGGCGCAGGAGGGGCAGACAGCAGCGGGCGCGGGAAGAGGTGGCGTTAGGAGGGCGTGAGCCATAGCAGTACCGTACATGGCGCGAACACAATTTGTTTGCGGTCGGGAATGACAATTGATAATTGCGGTTGGAGAGACACGGTTGGCGCAGCAGTGTATCAAGGCCGTCGTCTTGCACCATTCTTCGGGAAAAGATAACTAGTTGGAATGTGTTTCGGGCCCCTGCCCCGACGGAGCAGCTCCTTACGGCCGCATGCGTGTGTTGACGAGGGCCAAGGTGTGGGCGTTCCGGGATGGGCGTGCTTCGGGCATTCGGGATGCATTGCGGATGCAGGGCGCGGTCAGGGCCGCACCGGCACCGGCTGCACCCCGACTGAGCCCTGTTTGGCGGCAAGCGCGGTGGCGACATTAGAGACGAGAGACATGCACGGAAGAATATCATTTTGAGTAACGTACCGATGGGGCAGTTCATACCCGAGCGTCACAGCGTTGTCAATGCAAGGAAGATGTCGCCGTCACTGTAATGTTCGAGGTGTCAACAGTTCGCTCTGGTGCCCGCGCGCTGGCATTGGCGTGACAATCTGGCCGTCCTTCCCTGGCTCCACCATCAGCTAGACACCAACACAGCCCCACCCTATGCCGGGGACCCCTGATGCCGGGGAACCGATGCCGGGGAAGTGGGGAACCCTGGTGCCGTGTATTTCACAAAGCTAGCCGTATGCCACTAGTCTTCCTTGCTCTGTGCCACCAGACCTGGGCCTGCTCGTGTACCGTAATGTCACATTCATAAACCGTCAACGGCTCGTGCGAATCACCGCAGTGTCCATGCTGCGGCGTCTGCCTGCTCTCATCTCGTGGCTAACCACGCATGCTAAGGTGCCGAGCAACACCGCCCACGCACCGCCCTCTGGTGAACGCTTCCGCTCCAGACTTAATGCCGCTTCTTCAAGCCTGCGGCCTTGGCCGCTGCGGCGCCGTCGATGGCCGCCTTGTTGCGCGCATCGCGCTCCTTGACGACCTCCATCGCGTCCCGCACCCAGTTGTTGAACACGAAGAAGCAGATGCCGCACGCCGCCAGCACCGCCGCGTCCACCACGCCCTCCACCGTCGTCAACGTGTCCAAAGCCTTGGCTGCAGGTGCAGGGACGCGGCAAGAGCCAACAGCGCCAGTGAGACGCGCGGGGGCGAAAACGGTCGATACGTAGCGCAGGGCTTAACTGGGTGATGGGTGTACGGTATTCAGGGCGACGAGCCGCAGCAACATCACCGTCGTGCACGGCGTGTCATTATAGATGCGTAGTGGCGCAGCACATGGGCAGCGATGAGAGGTGATGAGGGCACTCACTCGAGGAGACGCGGCCCTGGTCTTTGAGGTACTTGAACAGGCGCCGGGAGAGCAGGCTGGTCTTGGGGTCCAGCATGTACATCTTCCAGATGCCGATGAACGTCTGCGTGCGTGATGCACATGGCATACAGACGTCGCATTGCATCGCACACACGGTCTATGCGTTTTCTAACACGCGAAGGCGCTGGCAGCAGAACAGAGAGGACGCCGGACAGCGCCTTCCCCCGGCCGCCGTGCGCGCCTCTGACCTGCCTGGGGCAACTGGCGCCCCCACACGACGCCGGCTGTGTGTGCATGCGTCCGTTCACCACATAACAGCAACATGACCCGACCAGTAGGACCCAGGCTACTCCCGTCCTTTCCAGGTCTTGGGTGGGCCCGGCGTTTGGCTGGTACTCAACAGGACGTCACCGCGCTCTGGGGCGCCCATTGTCGCATCAAACCCTGCCCCGCAGGAAGCCTCCTCCGGCCCTCCCTCCCAGCCGTCGACTTGGCCACCACATGCGTGCCCATCGCTGACTTACGATGGTCTCAACCCCGCACCAGCGCCCCCGCCCCCCAGCTCACCAGCGCCAGCGTCATCAGGACGCACGTGACCGCCACCTTCATGTAGGGCAGCACACAGCGCCCGCGCGGCTTGCCTGCGCCCCAGCACAAGCGCACACCGTTGTGCGCGCGTCGTAACGCGGAGCCGTTGTGCATGTCGTGGCACCTGCGCCTTGTGTCTCCGGGGGCATGCCTGCAAACCCCCGTGACCGGCAGCCCGGCCCTGTCCTTACGACGAGACCCCCACGGTCGCAGCCGTAGCCGCACAAGAGGGTTACAGGGTTGCAGCCCTATGCAGCGGCTGCCGCCCGTCCCCCAGCGCAGCACCTGGCGAAGTGGCGCCGCAATACCGCTCACCCATGTAGAAAAATAGGTTGCCCGCCACCAGCAGCACCAGTACCGCCCAGAAGAAGTGGTTGGGGCTGCCCTCTGCGGCACCGGGGCAAGCGGAGATGAGCACAGCAGCACACCGAAACAGCGCCAGCTGTCAGGGCGCGGGCAGGCAGGCGGGCAGCAGAGGGGCACCATGCCCTGTACTTGCCACTAGTGCCTCTGCCACATTGTCTGCGCGCCTTACAACAACAAGTGCCCGGCCAGGGCCGGCAAGCCCCGCACACATGGTGCCAAGCATATTCTGCTCTGTCGGCTGTCGCCTTGGCCTCTGACACAGACAAGCCTCTACCGTATGGGTGACTCACCCGCAATGTACAGCGGGATGGCCGACCACGCCAGCTTCAGGATGACGGCCAATGACTGCGAGCACGCGCACGCGTTGACGGGAGAGTGCGCCAAGCGGCTAAGTGGATTCATGCCCCGACAGCCTGTACCAGCCAGGTCCAGCCCCCAGCAGCGCGAGTGTCGCTGCAGGCGCACGCGCATGGCGGCAGCCCCTGCAGTTTACGCCACACGCGCACATGCGCACCTGCACTTGGTGCAGCAGGAGCGTGGCGCTCATGTTGACGGCCATGCGTTTGTAGCCTGCAGGCCAGGCAGGTCCGAAGCCGTATGTTAATATTGGCAGGTTGACCAGGTTCCCCGCCCTCAGCGTGCCGAGTGTGCAGTGCTTACGGTCCTCAATGACTTCGCGGTAGCTCCAGTCCGAGCCATCGGTGCCCTCCTGCGCAGGATGCAGGAAGGGCCAGGGACACGGCGGTTGTTGCCAGGGGGCCAGCACCCACTTGACTACGACGACCCTCAGCGCATACCGCCTCAACCCCCAGCGTGTCTCTTGTTGCAAACACGACCCAGACAGCTTCTCGACCTCGTCAACCCCGGACGGACAGCCGCCGGGGAACCTAAATATTCCCTTCCACACGACAGGCATCGGCGATCGCCCCTACTCTTGACCGGACAAACAACTGTGGAGCCCGATCTACACACCGGGCGAGGTGGCATTCTTCCAAGGCGAGGGTGGGTTCTCAAGTTGAAGAGGGGTTTGGGGAGTAGAGCGGTCTGTCTTCGGCAGCGCTTTTCTTGGTGCTCCGACTAGTTCAGCTTGGTCGTGAAATGTCAATGAGTGTAAAGTAGACCAAGGAAAATGTCCCCTAATAATAAAAGCCGTAACAGAACTTTGGGGAAACCGTCATTGCGACTATTGCATGGGCGAGCTAATCCGCACCTCGGCTTCCACACATGGCGTGGGACCTCCATTCCACACCAGGTGTAGAAGTTCATCGCTGCAAAATAGCGCAAGCTTTCATACTTCAGGATACATTTACTGAACTAGCGCCACTACGAAAAGCCTGTAGCCCCAGACCCGACCCCAAAACGCTGAGCATTTTGACTCGAGCCATTTCGTGCACGCGGTCTGGGCATTGATGGCCCGCGATATTTGCGCATGCGGTCTCCTTGATTGAAGATATGCCCCAGAAGCGCTGCGGGTGTAGCTCCTGCCTGGTTGTGGGGCTTCCTGATCACTCAGTCCCCAAGCAGGCCTTGCCAATAAAGGTTTGCATCGGCGTATCCAGTTTAAGATCACTCTATAATCAGCACAGGACTGGCGACCACATCAGCAGCAGCGACGTGGAGAACATCCGCTCGGCGCTCGGCATTCCTGCGCTCTACCAGACTGCCAGTATGGAGCGCAGCCACTTTCATTCCATCCGGAGTGCTTGGGCCGCGACCGGGGCACGGGCAAGTGGACGAAGCTCTTCAGCGAGCACAAGGGACTGCACCCTGACGACCCCGGCGTGACGCTGACCACGTACACAGTGCGCGATCCCTCCCACCTAGCATGCGACAAATGCGTGGTGGAGGTGATGGGTGCGCGCGCGCTGGAGCTGCACAAGCCGAACGGTGCGCAGTGGCGTGGGGGCGTGGGTGGGAGGTGGGGGCCCCGGTCGGGGTGGTCGGGGTCGGGCTGGGGCTGGGGCTGGGGCTCGGCGACTTGCCTTCGCGATCCCCTAAGGTAGTACCTGAACATGTCCCTACCCCCGTGCAGAGAAATTGCTGGCTGAACGCGCTGCTCGGACCGCCAGCAAGCACAATGTGGCGGCACGGCAGCATCAGAAAGCGGCGGGTGACCACGGCGGAGACTCCCTGATGCTACAAGTCCTTCCCCGCCAGGGCCATAAGGTGTTCATCACCGGCCGTCTCAACACCGCAGTAGACGCAGACCCTGAACTACGCCGTGTTATCCATGAACTTGCGGACATGGCCGAAAAGGCAGTGCGCAAGCTGCAGGAGACGGAGGAGCAGCAGCAGCAGCAACAGCCATCTGCTGGTGCCGGGATAGCTACAGCGGCTGCTGCTCCGGTGGCGCCAGCCGCAGCGGCCGAGCTGCAGGGCCTGCCGGCCGGGCCAGCGGGAGGGCCGAGTGGCAGCAGCGGCGGCGCTGATGTGGGTGTGGGCGGCGGTCCGGTGGGAGCTGTTGCGCCGCTGCCTGTGCCGCTGCCGGTGCCGCTGCCGGTGCCGCCAGCCACAGCGACCGCTCAGGCCGCCACTGCTGCTGCAGTAGCAGCAGCGGAGGTAGCGCCTGGGCCGGTTGGCGCGGGCGCGGGCGTGGGCGGCGCCGGTGTGGGCAGCGGCGGTGCCGGTGTGGGTGTGGGCGGCGGTCCGGTGGGAGCCATCACGCCACTGCCTGTGCCGCTGCCTGTGCCGCTGCCTGTGCCGCTGCCTGTACCGCTGCCTGTTCCACCGGCCACAGCGGCCGCGGCTGCTCAGGCCGCCGCTGCGGTCGCAGCGGCGGCGGGAGCGCCCAGGCCGGGCAGCGCGGGCGCGGGCGTGGGCGGCACCGGCGTGGGTGGCATAGGCGTGGATGGCACCAGTGTGGGTGTGGGCGGCGTTCCGGTGGGAGCTGTCGCGCCGCTGCCTTTGCTGCGGCCTGTTCCACCAGCCACAGCGGCCGCGGCTGCTCAGGCCGCCACTGCGGTCGCAGCGGCGGTGGGAGCACCCAGGCCGGGCAGCGCGGGCGCAGGCAGCAATGGCGGCCCAGCGGAGGCTGCCTTGATGGTACTCCGGTCTGCCTTCTCATCCGCGCCTACAGAAGTGCTCGCAGCAGCTGCAGCTGCAGCTGCAGCCGCCGCTGCAGTTGCGGCGGCTGCATGCCCAGGTCAGGCGGCTGGTGGTCTGCATCATGGCGGCTGCGGCGGTGCAGAGCGGTCTGGCCTTCTGCCGGGACACCACCCGATGGCGAACTTGGTGAGTGGGCATAGGGTTTGCGCAATTAGGCGCTCGAATTTGTGCACGTCTTGGGGCATTGAGTTTCCGCTCACACGGCGCCCTGCTTTGCCGATTGCAGGACCTCTTGTGCCAGGCCGTGGATTCTGCGAGCCCGTTTGTTCCTGCCTTAGGGCGCTCTGCTGCCATGGCCGCTGAAGCCGCGGCTGCCAGTGCCGCGGCTGCTGGTGCGGCAGCTTCTGGTGCTGCCGCTGCTGGTGCTGCGGCTACGGCTCGTGGCTCCGTGCCTGAGGCGGACATCACCGACTTCACGGAGCTCACGAGCCGTGCCTTCACTGGTACCCTTCCGCAGGTGATCGTCTCTGTGTCAACTGGCGCGCGCACAGAGCTTCGCAGGCCGTGCGTGGAGCGTGCTCTCACGGCCGCGGGGTACTTGCCTCGCACTGGAAAGTCCGCTTCACAGCGTGTGTGGGCCGATGATCAGTTTGTGGCGTGTGGGCAAGCACTGTGGCTGCAGGAGGCCGCTATGGCACAGCGGTTGATACTGCCAGTTGACTCGCTAGAGGTGGCGAAGGCGCTAGAAGCGCCTGGGGTGCACGACTTGCGTGCAGTGCCAAGTACAGCACGCCGGCGGGCAGCCTACAACCTGCCAGATCTGGACGCATGGGCGTACCCCACCTGGCTCGTGCCTTTCAACGACACCAACACACACTGGTTCCTGGTCGAGGTCGACACAATTATGCACAGCATGACCGTGTACGACTCTCTAACCCGCCGCCCGGGCCAGGCACATAAGCAGGCTGTGGCGATGCTGCAGGCGCAGTTTGCCAAGGCGAAAAGCAGCACGTTCCCACCTGTGTCCGTGCCGTGCCAAGTCGTGTTTGGGCCGCGCCTGCAGCTGGGCGTGTGGGAGGTGCAGATGTCGACGAAAACTCCACAGCAGGCTGACGGAGACAGCTGCGGGTACGCCATGGTGGAGGTGGGCCGCCGGCTTGCAGCAGGGCGCGCTGTTCAGGATGGAGGTGCCGTGGTGGTGCAGGAGACTGTTAAGGCCGTGTTGGAGCACATGCTGGGATACAACATTTACTAACCACATTCATCGCACCAACCCTGACTCGTTTGATATGCACCAAGCTACAGAATGACAATGACATTACGCACGTGAACGTGACTAAGCAAGGAATCATTTTGACCGGTGGATCCTGGTTTTGGGGCGGGGTGGGGCTTCCGTACAGACTTCCACAGTCGCCCGCAGCTTCAGCTTGCTGCAGCAACACTGTAACATGCTTACACATGCGTAGCCAGCTGCGCAGGGCCGGGAATAGTCAGGGGCGTGTGCGGCGGGGGCTGGGGAGTGGATTAAGCCCGCGGGCGGGTTGGAGTTGCATGCACGGCAGGCGGGGTGGGGCTTCCGTACAGACTTCCACAGTCGCCCGCAGCTTCAGCTTGCTGCAGCAACACTGTAACATGCTTACACACGCGTAGCCAGCTGCGCAGGGCCGGGAATAGTCAGGGACCGGTATATTTGGCTACAGTTCATCTTCCGACTCCGACTCCGACACAAACATATCACTCGCGCCTTCAACCTCGCTTTCCAACTCCTCCCCTGACTCCTCCTCAGCCGACACTCCTGTGGTGCCAACCGCTATCGTCACACCAGGATCGCCAGACCGTGTCATGTCTTCGATCTTGGCCTGGGCATCGGTCGCCGTGCGCAGCAGGCGCTCTACCCTCACCAGTTGGCTATCCAACGACTTGATCTGACCTTGTACGACACACATTGCCTCATGATGCTGACCTGCGGCGTTGTACTTATTAGCTTCAGACCCACGCCACGTGGCTACGTCACCAGCTGCAAGCACAACCGCATTGGGGTCATCAGACTGTAGCGCCGCCTCCAGCTCACGCTTCTTTGCTTGCATGTATGCAATCTTGCGGCTGTACCAGTCGACTACATCCCGCACCTCGCGGTGTAAAATTGCACACTCCTCAGTGCAGCGCATCCAACGCTGCACTACATCCTGCACCTCTGGCACCGCCCACGGGAACTCGGACACACCCGACCACGGAGGCATCACCTGATCACCACTCGCGCCGCCCCCATCTGCTCCAGCTACTGGCACAGTAAATGAATTAGAAAAATTGTCCACATCCCGCGTGGTGTACGAGGGGCCATTGCCTGGATACGCAAGCAATGTGCGCATCTTTTTCAATGCGGCTGCTATGTCAGTCTCGAGCTTCGCGGACCTCCTGCGCATCAGGTCACGCTCATGCCGCCCAATGGCGTCGGCATGTGCGAGTCTGTTGCACAGACTAACATACTTTGTATGGTCGCGGGTCACATCCCGCTCCAGCTTCTGCAACCGGAACAGCTTCCTTTCCTCCGCAGTTCGCCTAAACTCAGCATCATTCTCAGGCCACCGCTCTATGTTGTGCACCTGCTCGGTTGCCGCCAGTTGCCTCTCTAATGCATCCCGCTTCGATGCCAGTTCTACCTGTGCGCCCGTGAGCGGAACCGCAGGACCAGGGAGCTGCTTGCCAAGCGCGTAAAACTCCTCCAGCTGCTCCTGGTACGCATGCTTCCACGCCAACCGCGTCTGCATAACAGCAGGCAAAAAGGACACCAGTTGTGTGTTGGCTCAGTTGAGCATTGGAACAGGCGTTGGTACAGGTATACATGTCAAACATGCCAGCGTATTGGACGCGCCACCCCTGCTTCCCCACTCACGCGCACTGCGCTTGAACCTGCTCCCTGGCCTTGCTTAAACGCTGCATGCGCAGCGACCAGCTCTGCACGTGGGTTGGCGGGCGCATGACCCGGCGCAGGAGGCGTTGCGCCCAGCTCCGCCAGTCTGCAATCACCACACGACACACTAACCTCGGTGCGAGCTCGCAATCACAACTCAAGCAGTAAACGGGGTCCCCACGCACCTGGTCTCAAGCTGCAATCGTTGTGATAGGGCACGCTGTGTCCACTTGACCAGCTGCGCTGCCAGGCCCTCTTCCTTCTTCTCGTGCCTTGCGCGCACCTGCGGGCGTCACCATTACGTGTCAGCAACCAGAAGCAAGCAAGGCATACAAGTACTGTTGTTCGCCCTCCCTTCTCATCCTGCAAACCTACCAAGCCGCTGATGAAGTCCTGCCGCATTGCGGGCGACATGTACGCGGTAATACTCCAGTGCTTGCGAATGTCGGCCCACAGGTGCTCAATTAGGTCACCGTACGTCAGCCCGGTACCTTCTAAGTAGGCAGAATTGTAGCATACGCGACACGATGCACGGTGGGCACGTGAGCTCCAACGTAGCTGCCCATGCGTTCGCTGGATACGGCGCCCGTGATCGCAACGTGTGCGTCAGCTCCATCAGCGTGTTGTCAAACCACGCCTCAGGGTTAGTAGGGGAGCTGGGGAAGCACCCCACCTCCAAGGCGTGCACGCGCCGGTCGAACTTGCAGACCCGACAGCAGTAGACGGGCTTAGGGACCTCTACACTGCCGTCTGCTGTCATGAAGTGTAGCTTTGAGTTTGGGTCGTTGAGCTGCCAGGACGTGAACACCAGCTGCGGCTCGACCTCCGTGGCGCAGCACGGGCACTGCAGCAGTTTCTCCCTGACCCGCTGCTGGAACTCCTCCTCCTGCCATGCAGGGCGGCGAGCTCGAACGCCATCAGCACTGCTGCCGTTGTACTGGGCGGACAGAAGGGCGAAAGGCGCATACGAGCTCGCCCATGCTGCATGCCGACGAGCGTTTGTGTCCGCTGTCGAGCGGGCAGGCTTCGGCTGTGGCTCCGGATGCAACTGCCTGGGTCCAACACTTCCAGCAGCAGCAGACGGCGCGGCTGCCGCTGGACTGCCGGCAACGAAGTCATGGTCATCGTCGGGCCCGGGAGGTGGTGGTTCAGCAGCGCCATTGGAGCGCCATGGAGCTTGTGCTAGCTGCGCGAAATACTCCGGTGGCGGTGTTGAGCGCTGGCGGGTGCGGGGGCCGTGATCAGCATCGCTGAGTACTTGAAAGCTGCGCTGGTGCTGGCCCGAAGTTGCAGACTTGTTATTAGAGGCTCCAGAGGTGCTGGCGGTATTTGGTTTACGTCTCTGCGGCAATGCGAGCGGAGAGCGAACCACAGAGCGTAAATGTGGCGCGCAACCGGCTAGCCAAAGGTCGAGAAGTCGGTAATCCCACCGCTTGCTTCTGGTAAATACCTCAACAGCCCCACCTTGAACGAGGAAATGTCGCGACGGAGCTCCATTAGGGATCAGCGCTAGCGAAGGGCCGAGAGCGCGCGCGCCCTGAGCCTAACAAGGGCCACATGCTGGCCATATTGGTGATACGCCTCTCACAAGCAAGTGCGCGGGCCGATTGGGGCAGGAGAGTGGTGCACGGAATGGCTCGAGTCAAAATGCTCAGCGTTTTGGGGTCGGGTCTTGGGCTACAGGCTTTTCCTCGAGCGCGAACTTACTGTATGCACACGGAAGTATGAAAGCTTGCGTTGTTTTGCAGCGATGAACTTCTACACCAGGTGTGGAATGGAGGTCCCACGCCATGTGTGGAAGCCGAGGTGTGCGCAAGGTGCATGGGCCCTAACCCAACATGCGAAACAATGTCCTTCTCGCTTTGTTATGAGCTAATAGCACAACATCCATCCAATCTGCAGGATGGACTCCCACGGCCCGCTTCCGCTAGCGGCGCTGTCCCTGCACGCGCTCGGCGCGCCCGCAGGGCTTGGCGCAAGCAGGCCTGCGGCAAGGCCCGCCAAGGGTGCGTAGCGAATTGCACAATGCAACTATGGCAGCGTACTTTGGCACACTCATGCCGCACCGAGCAGCCGGGGCTAACATCCCGGCGAACACCTGCCCGTGCCCCCACAGTCGCAGCTCCGCCACACGTGAGCACACGCGATGGCGTGCGCAGCCACCCCATCAATGCGGCCCTATCCACCAGTGACAGCAGCATTACCAGCAGTGGTGCCGCCGACAGCGCGCCCGCTCAGCGCCCGGGCCCGCACGCGCTGCAGCGCCTGGTTTGCGCGGTGCCGGCGGCACTCGCCCGGCTGGTCACCGCGCCCTTCCATCAGGTGTGCGCGCGCGCGTAGAGTCATGCATAGTGGGATGGGGCAATTGCACGCGTGCATGCATGGCTGCACACGCATCCGTCCGTCTGTGCGCAGCTTTGTCAACGCAGCAACACCGGACAGGCCATTTCCATTCCTGCCTGCCGTAAATCTAAGCGGGCGCTACTGCCCGCCCCTGACCTATGTGTCGACAGCCTGCCTTCAACGTCGCGGCGCCGCTGTCCGACATGCGCGTGTTCCCCTCGCCGGTGAGGGGGCGAGGGAGGAGGGAGGGCGGGAACGGGCAACATGCACTCCCAGCCTCACACACAGCGCAAGGGTTGGGTGTGTCTGAGGGCACCCGGCTGCGTCAACGTGTCGGGGCAACACCAGGCGGCGGGCCCTGGTGGCTGCCTTGACGGAGTCGGTTGCCATTGACGCTGCAGGTGCCCAAGCGGGCGGCTGGGGGCGGCGGCGGCCGGCCCGCCGGCGGCGCGGGTCGCAAGGCGGCGCTTGTGTGGTTCCGCAACGACCTGCGCCTGCACGACAACCCCGCGCTGGAGCAGGTGCGGGGTCTGGCGACGGACTAATATCAAACAATGTGCCCAATGAATGCCGCAGCCGCTGGAAGGCAAGGCCTGGGGGCGGCGACTCGTGTGCGGTCACCGCGTATCACACAAGACGTGGGCCGCTACCACAGCGCGGCTATATGCCTAGCGCTATCCCGTCAGGCTGCATACCGTACACGCCGCCCTCCCTGTCCTCGCCCCCACGCAGGCCTGCCGCCAGTCCAGCTCGGTGCTGCCCGTGTTCGTGTTTGACCCGCGCGACTACGGCAAGGTGGGCATGTGCCGAGCGGCGAGAGCCAGTCTCCCAACTTAATGCCAACTTCGCCGCAAGCACCAGCATTACGGTATTGCTGTAAAACAAAAGCCAGGTCCCAGCATCGGCGTCAAGCCGTCAACCCGGTCCACTCCTTGCGCATTCACGTGTCGCTCGCCCCGGATGCGTGCCTGTCCCCCGCAGACGCCCAGCGGCTTTGACCGCACCGGGCCCGGCCGCGCGCGCTTCCTGCTGGAGGCCGTGGCGGACCTGCGCCAGCGCCTGCGCGACGCCGGCAGCGACCTGGTGGTGCGGCTGGGGCGGCCGGAGGCGGTGCTGCGCGAGCTGGCGGCGGCGGTGGGCGCCGGCGCGGTGTACTGCCAGAGCGAGGTGACGGCGGAGGAGATGCAGGTGCGGCGTGGGCGATAGGGCGATAGGGCGATAGGGCGATAGGGCGACAGGGCGATAGGGCGATAGGGCGATAGGGCGATAGGGCGATAGGGCGGCGGGGGCGGGGGCGGGGGCGGGGGGCGGGGGCGGGGGCGGGGGCGGGGGCGGGGGCGGGGGCGGGGGCGGGGGGTGGAGGACGTCCAGTACTGTCGGGGTATGGGTGGCTGCTTGCAGCACTCAGTGCTGGATCCCGCCAGCCGGCATTGCTGCACGCTAGGGATTGGTTGCGCGCAACACCACATCGGTGGGGCGCCTGGCCGCATGCTGCGCCCGTGCCGACCGCGCCCGCGACCCCGCCGCGTGTGCAGGTGGAGGGGCGTGTGCGTGCGGCGCTGGACCGCGAGGGCTGCGATCTGCGGCCGCAGTGGGGCGGCACGCTGTTCCACCTGGAGGACCTGCCCTTCAGGTGGGTGTGCCATCGACTTCGTATGTTTGAAAACACGAGAGAGGCGTGCTCGTGTGTATATGCCCGTGTGCTTGCGTGTGTGCTCGTGTACGCGCGCGTGTGCATGCGCGTGCGCGCGTGTGCGTGCGTGCATGCGCGCATGTGCCTGGGTGTTAGAGAGCACAAGGAGAAACGACAACAAGAGACTTTGCCTGGGTGTGTACATGGAGGGAGGAGTCGCGGCCGGGAGAGGGGCCGCAGCTGTGCATGAAGGTGGTTTTCTGTAGGCTGTGCAATGTCTCCGAGTCCGCAGCCTCCCTGTTTGCCACAGCTGCAAAACTGTGTGCACCGGCACGCAAACGCGCAGGCTGGACGCCATGCCCACCAGTTACGCCGACTTCCGCGAGCGCGTCGCCAGCCTCAAGGTAAAAACACACATTCACACGTCAAGGTTGCGCGTTAAGGGCAATAGGGCATGAATTCGGACTGGCCAGCATGCCGCATGCTATGCACGGTAGCGGGTAGGAGGAAGTTGTCCCTGCTAAACAGCTCCGTGGCCGCTTGTGTGAACGGTATCCGTTGGCGCTGCTTGGGCAGGTGCGGCAGCTGTCCGAGTCAGACAACGGCATGAAGGGGCTGCCGGCCGGCAACAGGTGAGCGCGCTGCACACAGGAGCACAACGGTGATGGAACGGGGGCCGCGTGATGGTGATTGAGGCAGGTGCCTGGGCCCACGGCCTGGGCCTGGTTGGCCGCTGCAAGGACAGGTTGGCTCGACGGCTACCAAGAGGCCAGTCGAAGGGAAGGCGTACCTCGCGGGAGTGAAATCGGCACGGGGGCAAGCGGGTGTAACCATCACACCACTCCCTTATCTTGCATCGCTGCAGTGTGGAGCCCGGCGACATCCCCACGCTGCAGCGCCTGGGCTTCTCGCCGGCCGCCGCCACTGCGGGTGCCGGCGCAGTCGGGGCCGGCAGCGGCCTGGGGGCGCCGCTGCAGCTGGGCGGCGGCGCCGCGCTGGTGCTGCGCGGCGGCGAGAGCGAGGCGCTGCGCCACATGCAGAGCTTCATTGACGAGGTGGGGCGCTAGGGTGATTGGTGACTGGACCTGATGGGGCTTTTGCGTCGGAATAGTTTCCTGGCCCGCCTCCCTACGCCCGTAAATGACTGGCTGCCACCTCGGCCTCCTGGCTGCGCAGCTGAAGCGCGCCGTGTCGGGCGCTGCCGCTGCCGCTGCGGGCGGCGGCAAGCCGGGCGCCGCGCCGCCCTCCGCCACCTTCTCCTGCCGCATCTCGCCGTGGCTGGCGCTGGGCTGCCTGTCGCCGCGCCGCATGTACCACGAGATGCGGCAGCAGCTGGCGCCCACGGGCGCGCCCGTCATCCGCGTCAGCACCACCGCCGCCATCGGCGGCGGCAGCAGCAGTGGGAGCGGGAGCGGAGCTGCGGCTGCGCTGGCGCCGGGGTCGGCGAAGCAGGGCGCGGCGGCGGCCGGCGCCGGCGCCGGCAGCAGCCCTGCCAACTGGCTGGTGTTCGAGCTGCTGTGGCGCGACTTCTTCAGGTGGGCGGCTGGGTGGGGCTTCGGCTCACCAAGGCGTGGTGGGGATGCGGGCAGTCCGCCTCCCGTGGCTGTGCGGTGCTGACTATGAACGGGTGCCTCATGGTGCAACGTGCATGCTGCCGCGCTGTGTGCGCACACGTGCAGGTTCGTGACCCAGAAGCACTCGGCCAGCGCGCGCCTGGCGGCAGCCAAGAGCGCTGCCCGCGGTGGACGCGCCGCCGCGGCGCCCGTCGCGCCGGCCATGGCCGCAGCCCTGGCCTGAAGGCCGAACAGGAAGGCGCAGGAGGCGCTGGTGCGGCTTCAGCGGATGTGTACCATAGAGATGCGAATGCGACGCTAGGACCTGAACAGCCATAGTCATGATATCGACCCGCCGCCTATTTGCAATGTACGTGCATTGGATAGTCATGGATGTATAGCACTTGGTCAAGGAAGAGTATCTATATCCTTGCTTGCACGTTGCGGCGGCAGGGCCATTGTGGATGAAGCAGCGGCGTCAGCGTGTACGATATAGCGGAGCACTACGCTAGCGGAGATGGGTTCTGTTCTCTTGTGTTCATGCACGGCAGCTCTGCTTGCGAACGTTGTGCTCACAGGTCTGTAACACAACGCGTGCGATTCTGTGGCTGCCTGTTGCTGCTGCCAAATGCCTAGACGGGGTGCAGCCGTGCAGGAGCCCGTGAATGCGGGTGTGCACGTCAGGGGCGAGCAGTACTTCAGTAGGCACCCGCCAGGTAGGGTCCATCGGGCTAATACGGCACAGCTTTCCCCGGGTACTTGGACGTCATGCACAACGCGCGGCCGGAGGAGGCGCAGCCGTGCAGGGGCAGGTGGCCGATGGAGTAGAGCAAGGGATGATAGGTGGCAAAGTGGCCCAACTGAGCAGCAGCAGGTGGTGGCACCGCGGCAGCAGCCAGATGAGACTCGACAGCCGACCAAGGCGGTGGCAGCAGCCACGTACGCCGTGTGGCTGCACCGCCGCAGCCGCATGGCCGCAGCCTGCAGCACCGGGAGCACGATAAGGCGACCAAGCGCTAACAGCGGTGTGGCGTCGCATGTGTCTGTCTGGTGCTCTAGCCTGGCCGGGCGCCCGGAGTGTGAGGACTGCGCTTCAGCAAACTGCGACAGCCAGCCAGCGCGCATCGGTACAGTAACCGCGTCGCACAGCCGCAACTCCTGCCTTGCTACCGCGCCAGGGCTCGTTGGGTTCGGGGCTTCATCTGTCACCACTGGGGCATGCCGCTCTCATCCCATCCCCTGGTCCTACCACCACTCTCAGTGACGAAGGATTTGCGAGGGGCCCGCGCAACCTGGCACGCCACGAAACACATGATCGATCCGCCGCGCTTAAGTCCGCTTGGCATAGCACAATCTTTATACCTCGTCCTGCTTGACCTAATTGCTTCTGTAGACCCACCTCTTGGCGCACCTTAAACCTTGACGTAAAGCATCCAGCATCAGACTGCAAATATGGCGCTGTTTGGCGACGATGCCGACAGGTCCGTGCATCTTGCACGATAGACGTTATCTTAAGAATGCGAATGACGGCGTGGGCTTTTGCCGACTCGCAGGGAGCAGTTCTTTGAGGCCGCTCGGCAGCAGGCGCAGCGCGAGTTCGAGGCGGACAACGCAAATGTGCAGGTGTGGATGTGGCTCGCCTGGTGCATTTAGTTTGAGGGGCAAAGGCTCACGCATGGAGCCGGCGGCCTCGTGCAGGCTCTGGTTCGCTGGGGTGGAGCTATGCTGGAGCTCGCGCACTTCAAGCAAGGAGATGAGTCCACCGACATGATCAAGGAGGTGAGCTGGGCACGGGGTCGCGGTTTGATTGCACATCTCTTCGGCAAGTCGCGTGCGATCTTGCTGACCTGCGGTTTTCGGGTCACCGCTCATTGTCCAGGCCATCTCCAAGCTCCAACAAGCGATTGCACTGGACGGGGAGCGGCCAGATGCATACTGGTGCCTAGGCAACGCGTACACCTCTCTGGTGGGTGGGGGGGCCAGGGAGGGGCGTGCGCGCGGCGGGTACGTGGCCGTCGGGGCAAGGGTGGCTGGCTTCCGCCACAGCAGACCATGCAGCCGTCGGAGGAGGCCATTTGGCAGAGTCCGTGCCGTCGAGTGGCTACGTCCATACAGTTCCAGCCGAGCGAGCAGTGTGAAGTCGGCGACCGAACAGTCCTGGCATACACACCAGGCGCAGCGGTTCACGTGCCTCAATCTCAACGCTTGGGGCCCGGACCCAGCTGCAGCTGCAGCGGCAATGCACTCATGTGCGGGTGACGCGCGTGACTGTGCGCCGGCCACCGGCGTGCGCACCACCGGCGAGCCAACACGACTCGCCTGCCTGCAGGGCTTCCTGTGCCCAGACAAGTCGAAGGCGCTGCAGAACTTTGATGAGGCCAAGAAGGCGTTCAAGCACTGCGCCGACAAGGTGCCGCGGGGGGAGCGGGGGCAAGGACATGCCGGGCCGAGGCTGGCGGTTGCGGTCCGTCAGGCCTGCCCGCGGCCTGCGGGAAAGCTAGGAAGGGGGCCGGTGACGACACTATGGGCGCGGGCGCGAGGCGCGCGATGCCACATTCGCGGGGATGGATGGTCTGGTGGGTCGCGGTTGCTGGTGCTGCCTGCTGCGCAGAGCCGCGTTTGTAACGGGGTTTGCGCGCGGCAACCTGTGTGACCTGTGGCCCGCAGGAGCCCAGCAACGAGACGTACAAGAAGGCGCTGGAGATGTGCGAGAAGGTGCGAAAGGCGGAAATACAGAGCAAGAGGGTGTTCATAAGGGGATTTCGGGCAGTGACTGGGGCCGGTCGGCAGCCGGTGCATTCCGGCGCGAGCGAAAGGTGTTGACCTCAAATGGCAGGCCGCCAGAGGCGCGGCTGCCGCTCTCGCTGTTGCTCGCTTTAGCGCATGGCGGCGCATGACGGGCGGGCGTTGCTTCCACTGTCGTAAGGACGGACCACCAAACGAGCCGTTCCCGGGATGATATGCCCGCCCCTTCCCCGCAGGCTCCCGAGTACTACGACGAGATCCAGAGCCACATCGCAATGCAGGGCGGGCCGGGCGGCGACAGCGGCAAGGGCAAGGGCGGCGCCGCCGGGGGCGTGCAGGTCAGCGAGTTCTGGTGGGACGTGGGCGGCTGGGTCATCCTGGGCGCCGTGGTGGTGAGCGCGCTGCTGCTGGCCAAGGGCTCCGCCCCCAAGGCCGTGCCGACTGCATGAGCGGCCGGCCGGCAGCGGCAGCTGGAGCTGGAGCTGGAGCGGCAGGGGCAGGGCGGAGCAGCAGCTGCGCCGCGCGGAGCTCTGGTGGCTTTGGTGCATGGCGGCAGCAGCTTGCACAGGAGGTGCAGCAGGAAGAGGAGTGGGGAAGGAACTGGCGGAGGGGGGATTTCCGACAACGCGGACGAGTTCTAGGCAACATAATGGGATGGGTGGGCCAGGCGCGTGGGCCAGGCGCGCGCCATGCGGATGAGCTGCGCACAGGGGCCACATCACGCTGGCCGTCATGGCGCGATGTGCCGAAGACGGGAGCTCGTTTGGGAGGCGACTGATTGCAGCCGAGCGCAGCAGGGTGTTGGGCATGTCCACATGTTGGTGTGACGTGTTGATTGTGCATGTTTGGTGTTACGACGTGCGGCTGCGCTGCCGTGTTTCCGGGGTGTGTGTTCGGACTGGTGCAGCCGCGTGTGCGCACGAGCTGTCATGGAGGTGCGGTGGCGCGCGCGTTACGCGCTACGCAGGGAAGGCTGTGCGGCGACCTGCAACCGCTCGTGCCTAAGCAGCTTGACCTGAAGCTTTCCTGACGGCTCCACTGCAGGGCGCCGGCGCATGATATCTGTGGGCCACTGGGGTCCCGGTGTGGTGCGCTGAACAGCGCAATGCAGGGACTAGGCCGTCATGGGGCCGTGGCTGCTGGGCACTTGCACGCATGTCAAAGCATACAATCTGCGAACCGGCGCCAGTGTACGGCATCTGTAATTGAGTACACTAGTTACAAGTTTACTACTCATTCGTTGTGGGGCCATGTGGGCACCCGCCGCATACAGTGCTCGTATCTTCCATCTACGCTGTAGAAATTTGCCCAAAATCCGCCGAAGGCGGAGAAAAATTTTTGGGTTTGGGTTTCGGCATCTACGGAGCGTAGACGGTTTGGGCGGGTTTGGCGGTCTTTTAGACAGGGAGCGTAGATGGTTTGGGGGTTTTGGGGGCGTGCCCCTAGGAAAATTTTTCGAGGTGTAGATGGCGCGGGAGGGGTCACCTACGCTGTGTAGACGCCGGGGGCCCAAAGCCATCTACATGATACGGGCACTGGCCGCATACCCTCAGTGGTCGTGCGGCATGAATATCCAGTGCGGCCCTCACCTGCGCGTGATGGGGCCCTCACCTCACACAGCAAACGCACCACCACAGCCACGTGGTTCCAGCGTCACACCTCATACGTACACATAACATGCGTCCGAAACACCCGTGGGCAGCATGGTGTAAAGAAAAGATTACGGCTCTACAGGCTGCACGCAAAGAGAGAAAGAGGAATTTGGTAGGGATGACGACGCGTCATGGACCCTTCTTGTCAACCCCAATGCGCTTTTCATATGCAAGGTGATCGTCTTCCGACTGTGGAGGAAGCGATGCACTGGCAGCATACCTCAACGCAGCACCTAGGTGAGCCACCTGATACTATACAGCTACGAGCGTGCCTGCCTGATCCAGTTCAGTCTTGGGCGTTGCCATGCCAGCACTCGCTGTACTATCGCCACGTCAAGTCCTAGCTCAGCAAGCGGCGCCCGGCACCAGCTACCTCCAGGCCTCGTCACAGGCGGTGCCGTGGCGGCACTTGCCCACCACCCACCCGCCCCGCCGCTCAAGTTGCGCGCGGGCCTGTGCTACTGTCCGACGGCGGGACGCTATCTGCATGCCTGCCTACCCCTACCTACCCATCTACCTGTGACAAGCCGTACCAGGCTTGGGTCCTTGTTCTGCAGCCGCCGGCAACGGCCGGCGTGCAAAGCTGCATCACACGTACGTCCCCCCTGCGGCGGCCATAGGCGGCGCCGGCGGCGACGGCCGCATGGGCAAATGCTGCCGCCCGCCTCCTGCTCCTCCCCCGCCTCCGCCTAACCCTCCGCCTAACCCTCCGCCTAACCCCCCGCCTAACCCTCCGCCGCCTCCATACGGCGCTGGACCAATGCCAATCACTAACCCGCCGCCGCCTGGCTGACCCGCCAGCGCGCCCGCGCCGAGCGGTCCCATGGGAGGTGGCAACGGGTGTTGCTGCATGTGCGGGTGGGGCGCCTGCGGCGGGTACACAACGGCGCCGGTGCCGCCGCCGCCGCTGCTGCCACCGCCCATGCCCATCGCCTGCGGCATGGGTGGGGGCGCCGCGGCCGCGCGCGCCTGCTCCAGCAGCAACAACATGTGCACCTCGATCTGCGTGAACGACGGCCGCTGCTCCGGGACCGCCGCCCTGTGCACACAGCGTGGAGCGAGCAGACCCGGCGTCAGCATGCACGCACATGGATTGCTTGATAGCACCAACGCGCCACCACCGAGGCAAGGGCGCCCCCGCCCAGCCCGCGGTGCACAGCACGCCCCTGGAACCCATGCGCCCGCTTCCAAGACCAGCGGGGCATACACCCCGTCCGCCCGTTCTCAAAGGAAACCCCAGCAACCTTCCTCCCGTTGCTGAAGTGCCCCGCCCCGCCTAGACCTACCAGCACGCCCGGATGAGCTCCGCCACGGCTGGCGGCGTGCCGCGCGGTACCTCCGGCCGCAGCCCGTGGTTGACCACGCCCACCGCCGCCTGCACCGCCGTCATGCCCTCGTACGGCAGCTTGCGGGTGAGGCACTCGTACAGCACCATGCCGAAGCTGCGGGGGGGGGGGGGGTTACGGGCAGTGAGGCGCGGGTGGGGTCCCATGCATGATTAATTCAGACAAGATGATGTTGACAGTGGGGTGAGGAAACAAGGAGCGGGTGGCGTGGGCGCGAGGAATCGCAGGTGACAGCGATTGGCGGAGGAAGGTGTGGGCAGCGGGACCAGACCGGCACGCACGCATGACACACCAAGCGGCATGAGTGCTTCACTCGCGTGCAACGCTCGCGGCTGCTATCACCCACGCACCTGTACACGTCGGCCTTTTCGCTGTAGCGCTGGTGCGCCAGCACCTCGGGCGCCGCCCACTGGTACGTCCCCAGGCCGCCCGTCATCACCTGCGCGCGCGGCACGTGGACGTGCGGCGGCAAGTGGTGTCAGCGCCCATGGCCCCCCCCCCCCCCCGGCAACGCCCCCGCCCCCACGAGCTGCGGCGCCATGCGCAGCACGTCGTTACACCCGCGGCCGCCAGGCCTGCCACATCCCGCGCCACGGCCGGTCGCATGGCCGCCGCCCCGCCCACGCCGCCCACCTGCCGACCGCTGCCCGCCGCGATCTTGGCCAGTCCAAAGTCGGCGATGCGGGCGTTACCGGCGTTGTCCAGCAGGATGTTGGCGCTTTTCAAGTCCCTGTCGTCATTGACGTCGTTCGATAACACGTCAAATTTCGGCCCACCAATTCAAAACGCATGATACCGGTAGCCCAAGACGGGGCGCGTGAGCGCGGGCCCCGTCGCCCCAACCCAACACGCACCTGTGCAGGATGGAGTGCCTGTGCAGCCAGCCCATGCCCTGCGCCACGCCCAGGCAGATGGACAGCAGCTGCGGCCAGGGCGGGTGCAGGTGCGAGTGGCCGGGCATTCGCGCGCCGTGGAGCAGCTGGTACAGCGACCCCGCCGCGCAGTAGTCCGTCACCAGCGCCTGCGGCAGCGCAGAAGGTGGCTCACATGGATGTGGATGTGGCGTAGGTAAGGCGCACCAGGCGCAAAGAGGGAGGGGCGATGACCAAGCCCGTGCAGCGGCGCACGCACACGCGCCCAGCCCAGCCCAGCCCAGCCCAGCCCAGCCCAGCCCAGCCCAGCCCGCCACCCACCAGCTGAGGCGGCTCGGTGCAGGCGGCCAGCAGCTGCAGCACGTTCTTGTGCGGCGGCAGGGCCGACATCGCCTCCACCTCGCGCCGGAACTCGCGCACCAGGTGCTCCAGGTCGGCGGCAGACGCGGAGCCGCTGGGCGGGTGCGCCAGCTTGATGGCCACACGGTGCCCCTGCCAGTAGCCGTAGTAGACCTGCGGCAGGGGTTGGCGAGGGGCGGTTCAGGCGGCGTTCAGGCGGCGTGCCCGGGAACGGGCTCACGCGCTGCGCTTCGGTGGTCGCAGCCCCCACCGCCACCAGCCACCAGCCACCAGCCAGCCACCAACCATCTCCGCCGAGCGAGGAGCAGCCCCTCCCACCGTCACCGTAACACCAAGCGCGCGGCCGGCGACCGCCCCACCACTCACCCTCCCGAAGCCGCCCTCGCCAATCTGCTGCACGAACCGCAGGTCGCTGAACTTGGCGATGGGCGGCCCGCGCGCGCCGCCGCCCAGCGCCGCCATGTCCGCCTTGCTGGTGTCGGCCGGCGGCGGGTAGGAGTCGTGGCGGAACAGCCCCGGCCCGTACAAACCGCCCAGCGCCCCATTCGGCGGGATGTTCTGGTGGTGCTGGTGGTGGCTGGGCCGCCGCCCGTTGCCGCCGTTAGCGCGGCCGGCCGCGGCTGCCTGCGCGGCGGCCTTGCCGGCGTCTGCGGCTGCGCCCGTCGCGCGCAGCTCCGCCGTGGCGTCGCCGGCGGCTGCGCCCCCGCCCTGGTCGGGCGACACCGTGACATAGTCCGAGAGGTAGGGCGCCGGCGCACCAGGCGCCTTGGCAGGACCTTTGTTAAGGTTCTGGACCACGCCGTTGTTATTGTTGTTGTTGTAATCATTGTTGTTCTGGTTGGCGCCGCCGCCTCGCCCCACCGCAACGACGACTGCGCCGGGCACGCCAGCGCCGGCAGGCGCCGGCGGAGCGGGCGGTACGAGACCCGTCGTGCCCATGTGGATGGGGCTGGCGGGCGCGACCTGCACCGGCTGACCTGGGCCTGCTGCCAACGCGGGCGCGCCGTTGACTCCGATGGGCGAGTGTTCGAGTGCGTGGCCGGCGGACGCGCGGCCGGCCCACAGAGGCTGCGCGTGCCCTGGGCCCCCCTCGCCGCCTGGACCGTCCACGTCCAGAACAACTATCGACTCCTGCTGTGGCTGCTGCGGCTGCTGCTGCGGCGGCGGCTGCTGTTGCTGTGCCTGCGACTCCGGAAAGAGCTGCGTGTGCCCCTCCAGCGCACCGCCAGCGGAGTAGCTCCTTCGCCGGGCCAACTGGCCCCCGTCCTCGTTGCCCATCGGCTCCTCCTCATCTGACGCGTCGCGGGCCTGCCCCTCCAAGTCTGGAAGGTCTCTCCTCGCTTCCAGCCGGTGAGTTTGCCGGTAATGACTGGGCAAGGGCGAGCCCCCGTCCAGAAATCCGAGCACCGTCCTCCACATTCTATCCGACGCAAATGACAAGCTTAAGCCTCAAGCTTAAGCCTCAAGCTTAAGCCTCAAGCTGCTGTTCGAGGAGGTTGCATCTCCGAGAATTCAAGCTCAGTTTGCAAATTGACGTTTCCACTAAGCTGTCCAGGCTTTCAGCCAGCACTGGCGTCCTCGAGGACCTGCGCAGGCCTCGGCGCAGAGTGCGCCTTGACGTGACAGACCACAGAGCGCAGCTTGAGCCAGGCTAGGGAGCTATGTAAGTGCAGACCAGGAGCACGCTGTGAACGAGCGTTGGGAGGGCCTCAAGTAGGTATTTAGAACTGCCGAACGCGTGCGAGACACAGAGTCCCAGCTTCCTCGGGGACAGCTTGCGTGCCTTCGGCTAACTGTATTGTTTTGTTGGGAACACACATGCACATAATTGAAAGCTTGGCGGTTTGGCCTTTCTGCAACCAACGGGAGTTTGTCGCCCCGATCGCGGACGCAAACCACGTCAGAAAAAGAGCCCCAGGGTTCACGGAGCTCGCTTGCGCTAGGCTCTACCGGGAACTACCTACCTAGCAATTGAAAGTGCCTGCGGTGTACACAGCAAGTGCTAGCAGTTTACTCGAGGACAGACGCTGCGTTCGCTGCCTACATAAAAGTCCGCCACCTGGGCGCACTATCTTTCGTGTGAGAATGTTCCAGCAGCTGCACAAGAGCGGTGCACGGCTACAGCGCTCTGGCGCTCGGGCATCGACCCGGCCATGCCCTGCTCGCCGCGCGGTCTGCGTAAAGGCGTCCATGGGCAAGGAGGCTGAGCACAGCAGCTCCAGTGCCAACAGCAGGTACCCATGCATGTGGGAGCATGTTTGCATGAAAGCGCGGCCTATGCTTGCATACGGACTCTGAACCACGCCCGTCTTGGTCGACCACCTTACCCACGACCTTACCCTGCTTTGCTGCTTGCCCGTTCTGTGCCCTGCTGCCACCTTATCACCGCACCGTCGACACCACGCTTCCCTAACTGCGCTACCAAACGGCCCCCCTTGTACCTCGAGGCGCGAGCTGCTGGCGGGCGCGGCGCTGGCCGTCGCCGCGGGGCTGGGTGCCCAGCTGCCCGCGCATGCGGACGACGCCAGCCTGTCCAAGTACGAACCCATGGACGCGCTAAAGGTGGGCCGAGCGCTCTGACATGTAGTACACAGCTGGCTGGCTGGGTCAGGGCATTGAACAGGGCTGCATTTAGCACAGCAGGTTGCCCACAGTCGCCCCCCCCCCCACGGCCCACGGCCCGGTGCTCCCGCGCAGGGCAAGGACTACGGCAAGCCGCGCATGAAGGTGAGGGACTACAACACCACGCCCTCGGGTCTGCAGTACCAGGTGAGGCTGGGGTGGGGTGGGGTGGGGTGGGGTGGGGTGGGGTGGGGTGGGGTGGGGTGGGGTGGGGTGGGGTGGGGTGGGGTGGGGTGGGGTGGGGTGGGGTGGGGTGGGGTGGGGTGGGGTGGGGTGGGGTGGGGTGGGGTGGGCTGGGGTGGGGGTGGGGTGGGCTGGGGTGGGGTGGGGTGGGGTGGGGTGGGGTGGGGTGGGGGTGGGGTGGGGTGGGGTGGGGTGGGGTGGGGTGGGGTGGGGTGGGGTGGGGGGCGGGGCAAGCGAAAGGGGATATGGCATGTGGCATGCGCCCAGCCGGCGTAGACACGGGGCGACAGCTAAGTACAAGGGTCGAGGACCCGGCTGGCCGCTGCCCCTAACCCGTCCCTCATGTGCACGTGTGTGCAGGATATCAAGGAGGGCAGCGGCTCCAGCCCGCAACGCGGTGACACGGTGGTCATTGACTGGGACGGTGAGCGGCCGCGTGGGCCGGCAAGGTACCGGTGAACACCGGGGTTGCAACATGGCACCCTGGTGAGGCTGCGGGCTGACAGACCAGGATGTGCTGGTGTCATCAACAGTACTGACACATGCGTGCGCGTGGTCCCATGGACTGCAGGCTACACCATTGGATACTACGGGCGCCCGTTTGAGGCCCGCAACAAGGTGTGTGCGTGCCCGGACACGGTGGTCGTGCGCGGCCGCGCCTCTCGCCTGCTGCTTGCCTGCTACCACTTGTCGCTTGCGCCCACACGCGCCTCCCCAGCGCTGCCATCCATTTCCGCTTGTGTGCCCGCTGTACGCTGTACGCTGCACCACAGCCCAAGGGCAGCTCCTTCAACGACGACAACAAGGACTTTTACCGCTTCGTGCTGGGCGACGGCAAGGTCATTCCTGCCTTCGAGGAGGCGGTCGCTGACATGAAGGTGCGAGGGTGTGCACCATGCAGGCCGGCAGGCGGCAATGGACCGGTGCTGCCACACGAGCCACACAGTGGGCAGCGTGCCCACACGTCATGCCGGGACTGCCTGTGCACGCAGCCACTCCCAGCGGGCAGGAATATCATACGCCTGCTTTGATCCTTTTCCCGTCCCCTCTTTTTTTCGCCCTGCCCGCAGCCCGGCGGCATCCGGCGCATCATCGTGCCCGTGGAGCTCGGCTACCCCGAGGACAACTGGCGCAAGCTGGGGCCCAAGCCCAGCACCTTCGCCGGCGACCGCGCGCTGGACTTTGTGCTGGCCAACAAGGGTATGATCGACAAGACGCTGCTGTTCGACCTGGAGCTCATCCGCGTGGACGCGCCCAAGGGCAGCAGGTAGAAGGCCAGGGGGAGGTGGGCCCGAGGGCGGCAGGTAGAAGGCCGGGGGAGGCAGGCGGCTTGGTAGCAGGAGGAGGAGCGGGTGCTGGCCGCAGGGCGCTGGGGACCCGGGAGTGAGCCGGGAATGAGCCAGACGGGCGGGCGGCATGCACGAGGGGCTGTCCGGGGGTGGGGAAGCCGTGGCGAGGCAGGAAGGGGGCGTGGTGGTGGGGTGACCACGGATTGGAGCGGTTCCTTGGGAGTGGGCGACAGGCGGTTGTTGCGGTGTAGCGAGGCCAGGGGGGACGCAAGCTGGGTCCAATGTTCCAGCCGGAATGTGGAGCAGGGGCAGTGGAGGACGGTCTGCACCTCTGCGGCTCTGGGCGTTACGCCCCGTGCGCTGGCAGTTGGAGTCGTCTGATCAGGTGAATCTGCTGGTCAGTTAACGGTATCGAGTTGTCTTGCAGAGTTGCAGTCGAGGTGCTGGCGAAGCTAGGCGGAGTGGCGTACACGCCCCGGTTTTGGCACATTTTCGCCTGTCCCAGACAGCAGGTGCTCAGGAGTGCGTGTGCGCCTTCCAGCCTAGCTGCAGCGCCGTCTGTCCCGGAGAACTTGACTGGATTCGCGTCGGGTAACCGAAGATCTAACCGTCTATGTATCACTGCGCGCGCTTGTAAGTTGTAATATTAGTCGAACTGGTGTCTGGTGCACGCATGCAACGGTGCACGCATGCACAGCGTGCCCGTTCACCAAAGCAGTGCATCCCTACATCCAGGCGTAGCATTGCTGCAGCGCTACCACCCGCCTGCAACACATCGCGATACAGCCTGCTAGCGCATTACGGCGCACCACAGTACAACAGCCGCTTCGCGGATTCAGCGCATCAGCTCCTGCAGCTTAGCCAGGCAGGGCTTGGTCATGAAGGTGTTGGTGGCACCCGCCGCCTCCTGCAACTGCTGCAGCTCCGCCCGCCCAAGGCCTCCGCCGCCCGCCCCGCTGCCCCCGGCCTTCGACAGCAGCGACAGCAGCAACCGGCACAGCGCCACGCTCTTAGCCAAGTGGCCGGACCGCGCGGCGGCGCAGATGCCAGCGGCCACCGCTGACGCAGTGTCCTGTGCATTATGGGCGCGACCGGGGCGGGCCTGCTTGCAATTGCGATGATACGAACCACGTTACCTGCCCCCTGCTCCGCGCCATTATATCCCTGTCCTCCTAGGCCCCTGCCCGCTTCCTGAGGCGCCACCCTGCCGGCCCCCCTTGCCCTGCCGGGCTGCTGTCTCACCTGGTCCAACGCCTGCTTGGCCGCCTCCACCAGCCCCTGCGCCAGCGCCACCTGCGGCTCGCACCACTCCGCCGCCACGTGCGGGGCGCACACCGCCGCCAGCACCTGGGCCTGCGAGGGCGACACATCGGGGCCGGCGGCTGGGCGGCAGGGTGGCAGGCTGGGGGCATGCTGGCATGCATGCATGCGCCGTGCTCGCGGCCGGAGGCCGGGTGGGCCACGGCGCACTGTCCATGCCGGGTGGCCAGTGAGCCGCGACTGAGCGTCCACCGTGTCTATATGCCCCCGGTATATGGGCGGTCTGTTCACCCCAACATGCGCTGGCGGTTCCGTTGCAGGAGCCCTGTCGCCCCTGCGCGTCGTGCCCACCTGCAGCTGCCGTGGCAGCGAGGTGCTGCCCGCACTCGCGGCTTTAAGCAGCAGCTGGCACTGCCCCGCGCTGAGGCCGCGCCGCTGCGCCGCCGGCACCAGCACAGCCTCGGTGAGCGGCCGGGGGTGCGGGCCCGCTGCGCGGCATTGGGGATGGCCGGATGGGTCACCAGAGGCAAGAAGGGGAGGGAGGACCGAGAGGCGGGTTGAGCACGAGTGTCTTGAGGCCACCAGCACTGGCTCGAGGCTTGCTGCCGCAGCTGTCCTGGCCCCAGTCCCCTCCACTC
Source organism: Chlamydomonas incerta (assembly GCA_016834605.1). Lineage (NCBI taxonomy): Eukaryota > Viridiplantae > Chlorophyta > Chlorophyceae > Chlamydomonadales > Chlamydomonadaceae > Chlamydomonas > Chlamydomonas incerta. The sequence continues at coordinate 2,267,353 of JAEHOC010000009.1, forward strand.
ACCGGCTGCGGCCAGCGCCTCCAGCAATGGCTTGGGCATCACCCGCTCCACCGCCTCCACCGCCGGCAGCACCACCGCCGCCAGCAGCAGCCGCGCAGCGCCGCCGCCCAGGCCCGGCGTCAGCAGCCGCCGCACGCACAGCAGCACCGCGTCCGGCGGCGGCAGCGGCAGCGGCAGCGGCGGCGATGCCGCGGATGGGTGTGCTGCCGCAAGGGCCGCGGACACGACGGCGCCGGGCGCGGCCGCGGCCCTGGCGGCGCAGGTCTCGGCCTGGGCCTGCAGCGACTGCCAGGTGGCGGCCGAGGCGCCGGCCGGTGAGGCGGGGTCCGTGGCATCCTGAAGGGGGGGGTGGCGGCGGTGGAAGGGGGTGGGGTGGGGATGGCTGTGGTGAGTGTCCAGGCCGGGATGGCGACCTCGCGTGCTGGCACCCGGTTGTAAGGCATACCCCAGCCACCCCCATTACACGCATCTGCATGTGCATCCAGTTCGCCTGCACCTGGAGCTCGCGCAGCAGGCTGGCCAGCGCAGACACTGCGTCGTCGTGTTGGGGTGGCTGGATCGGCTGCGGCTCTGCGTGTGCCGCGGCCGCGGCCGGCGGCTGTTCCAGCCGCGGCCGCTTCGCGGCTGGCGAGCTAGTGGCCGCCGGGGCGGAGTCAGCGGCTCCCTCCGCCGCCCCTTCCTCACCAGCAAAAGCCTCGTCCGCAGGCCGCCTGGCGGGACGCAATGAAGTGAGCAGCCGCGTGTCAGCGTCCCCAGTCGGCATACCCACCCGACTGCATCTTGCCCGCAATTGAATCTATTCAACTCAACTCGATATCTCATCCCGCACCAATCGGGCTTCGTTTGCGTGTGAACGCAATTACCGCACTCACCTGTGCCCTGGCTGTGACCCCTCTACAATTTGCGTCTGTACGTCGCCGTTGCCGTCATCCCCCGCATCTGGAGCTTTCTTCGGCTCCCCGTCCATCGCCGTGCGGCCGCCTTCTTCAGGGGCATCCAGGCCGCCGCCTGCGTTGCCGCCTGCGCCGCTGCGTGCGCCGCCACCTGCGCCGCCGCCTGCGCCGCCACCCGGCATCTCCGCGTCAAACCCCTCACCCCCCTCTACTGGCGGGCACCACCACCAGCCGTCCAGCACCAGGCTGCCGCACGTGGCCCCCCTGTCGTCACCGCCGCCGGCCGCGTCTGCGGCAGCCTCCTCATCGGCCGCTGCAGGCCCGGGCCCGCCCAGCTCCAGTGGGCCGGCCGGCTGCCCAGGGCCTGCCTCAGGCCCGTTGTCCTCGGTGTCTGCGCATCCCACTGCACTGACGGGGTCCCTGTCGGTGGCGGCGCCTCGGGTGCAGGCCGAGCCGCCCGCTGCCGCGGCCCCGTGCTGCCGCTGCGACGCCGCCATGGCAGCGGCCACCCAGGCCGCAGCTACCGGCCCCAGCCACGTGCCTGTGCGGCGCCCCACCTGTGCTTCTGCCCCCGACCCGGTGGCTCTGGAGGCAGCGGCCACCCCACTGGCTCCAACACCACGGACAGCCGCAGCATGGGCCGCCGCCGCCGCGCCGGACTTGAGCGCCGCCATCAGTCGGTCCAGCAGTTGGCGCCCGTGGCCGCCCTCCAGCCCGGCACCACGCAGCGCGGCGCAGTGGGGCAGCGCGGCCAGCAGCTGCCGCAGCCCCTGCTGCAGCCGCGCCGGCAGACCCGCAGCCCACGGGCGCACGTCCAGTAGTGTGGGCGCGCTCAGCCGAGCGTGCCGCTGCCCCTCCTGGCCGCGCACCTGGGCCCCGTGCAGCCCCTGGACTGCACTAGTGCTGCTGTCACCGGCGGCTAGGGAAGCTGCTGTCCTTGCTGCTTCTGTCCCTGCAGCCGTCTGGCCGACGCGGCAGCAGGCGGGGCAAGCCAGCCATTCCAGGAGGGCCGGCAGGTGCCGGCGGGGCCAGGCGGGGCCGTGCCGCGCGGCCTCGCTGGCGAGGAAGGCCAGGGCCGCAGCGGAGGGGCATTCGTGTCGGCAGTCGGCAAGCCGCCGCAGCAGCGCGCCACCTGCACCGGGTTGCGCGCGCGTGCGTGTGCGTGTGCGTGTGCGGCGATGTCAGGTGCGGTGCGCGCGGCGCACGGTGGGCGGGTTGGGGAGGGGGCGTGGAATGGGTCAGCACGGGCCGGCACGGCTTGGGGCGCGGCACGGCTGAACCCGACGCCACCTTGAGGCCAGCGCTCGCTCACCAAGGCTTGCTGCAGCTGTGGCGGTGTCAGCTGCGTGTGCTGCGGGCGGCGATAACGACGAGGGAGATGCAGCAGCGCCGGGGCCGCAAAGGCTGCCAAGGCTGCCAAGCGGCCAGTCCAAGCGCGGCGGGAGTTCATGGTAAGGCTCCAGCCGTGTCATCGCGTCTTCAATTGATGACGCTGTCGCTTTACAGAGAGTTCAAGTAGCAGGCGCGACAATTTTAACGACTTTCTCTACGGCGGACAGTTCGGCAGTGAGTTGAAACGTGGACAGGCAGAAGCAGCTCGGAATACTTTCAGCAAATTTACTGTGAGAGCATAAACCACATACATTTCAGAACACAAGCAGAGCTACTCCGGCAGCTCTGTCACCGCTTTGGTTCCACGCGACACGGATCCATCAGGCGTGGGTCCTCCTCCAGTTCTCCCCTGTGGAGTCCAAGTTAGCAAATCACCATGCGGCGTGAATTTGTGTTTTTCGGCTGAATCCCCCGAGCCCCCTGACCGGACAAGACACCCCCCGGCGCCACGCCTGCGCCTGGCGCTTCCCGGCTGGCCCCCTGTGGCCCCCCAATTGGGCGCATTGCGGCAAGCGAGTGGAACGCTCCCGCTTCAAGCAGCACCCACCCACAATTCTCCATCATTAGGCCATGTAATCATGCACGCAGGCATGGAGCTGAGTCTCGAGCTGAGCGCAACCGTCTGCCAGGTCCTGCACACAGCCTCTTTTTGATTTCCTTAGATCTGCAACTCATATAATATATCCCACTTTATCATATGCACATGGAAATCGCACCATTAGACAGCCGGGGAAGAAGTTCTCGCACAGTACGACTCATGCTTCCATTTCATGAATTTGACTCGGCGCCTCTCTGCAGGGGATTTCATACATAGAGTTCCAGCCTTGCATAGACAAGGTACCGTTGTTGCAAAAATGAGACGCAGCGCTGCTCGCCTGCTGCGTGGCGTTGGCCAGGCAGTCGCCCGCTCGGGCGAGGTCGCCGAGGCTTCAGCTGTGAAGCTGTTTGACATCAACGCCAGCCGTGGACTTTCGTCGCAGACACTGAGCCTGCTCGGTACGTCTTATCGTTGCGTTGGGACTTGTTGGTGACATGCGCTTGCAGAGATCCCTGCCACGTCGCCCGGACCCTCATACAGCTGTCGGGCTGAAATGAATTTGTTTTATTCATGCCGCAGGCGCGCTGAGCCATGCGGCCACGGCCCTGCCGAGCGGCTTCGCTGCCAGCGGTATCCGCTTCATTTCGGTCGCCGCGCTGCAGCCAAGCGATGAGTGAGTGTTGTAATTGTTGGACTGTGTACCGTGAGCGTAATCGTTAGGTCGCAGCGCTGCAGCGCGGTGGGATACCGTTTGTTTGCACGTTGGCGTGCCTCGTGCACACGCGTGCCCGACTTGGCGCCACAGCCCTCGGGGCTGCACCGCAACCACCGGAACCGGGTGCGGCTTCCGCTGCCCGTGCCACCTCCACCCCAACCCGCCCATCCCACCCGCCGCACCGCAGCTTCAAGCCGCGCCACAACAGCGGCACGCAGGCAGAGCTCGACTCGATGGTCAAGGCCACGGGCTTTGGCTCGCTGGACGCGCTCATTGATGCCACGGTGCCCAAGGCGATCGTGCGCAAGGACGGCATGAACCTGGGCAAGTACCACGAGGGCATGACCGAGAGCCAGTTCCTGGACTACTTCAAGTGAGCGGATTTAGCAGAGGGCCGGGCGGGCACGGCGAGCCCACCTGCGGGCTGGGGGGGGGGAGCCGCACCAGTAACCGTTGCTCCTAGAACGGCTGGCCAGGGCTGCTTGCTGCAGCATCGGTCGGCACGGAGGAACCTGGGCGATGCCTCCTCGGCATGCAGGCGGGTTGACTTCCGGTGTTGAGCAGGCGGCTCGAGGCAGGGCTCTCTCACACGCAGCGCATCCCGGCCCCTGCCTGTGTCCCCAGGGCCATGGCCAGCAAGAACAAGGTGTACAAGTCGTACATCGGCATGGGCTACTACGGCACGCACGTGCCCAACGTCATCCTGCGCAACGTGCTGGAGAACCCCGGCTGGTACACGCAATACACGCCCTACCAGGCGGAGATTGCGCAGGGCCGGTGAGCAGCCGGGCCGGTCAGGGAGGGGAGTGGGGGAGGGGCCGGGGGCGGGGCTGTGGAGGCAGCCGGCGATTGTGGTAAGGCTGGGATGGGGGCGCGGCCGCGAGGTGATAAAAAGGGCGGAGGTTGGAGGTCGAAGTTTATGGTGGCATGAACACAAGGTACTTGGAACGGCAGGCATGGATGGGACGTGGGGTCAGGCTTTCGGGGTGGAGCATCACGGACAGCGATGGCGACAAGCTGCCGGCAGGGCGCGGCGCAAACCATGACGTTGCTGCGGCAATGTGGGCCAGCCCGGACGTGACATTCTCACACGCAAACCCCCTACCCCACACCCTGCAGCCTGGAGTCGCTGCTGAACTTCCAGACCATGATCTGCGACCTGACCGGCATGGCCATCTCCAACGCCTCGCTGCTGGACGAGGCCACGGCGGCCGCCGAGGCCATGACCATGTGCAGCGCCATCGCGCGCGGCAAGAAGCCCAAGTTCCTGGTGTCGGTGAGTGCGGCGCTCAGGGGGTGGTGGTGGCGGGCAGGGGTGTGGAGTGGACCGGAGGCTGGGGTTTGGGGAGTGGGCAAGGGGCGCGGAGGGGACCTGTGGTGTCGGAGGGAGCAGCGGAAGGATACTGGGACTGTGTTCAGGAAACCTGGTGGGCAGCGGGTGCGAACGAGGAGCGGCCGCGCCCACGAGGGATGGGATGCTGAAAGGCCATGGAGCTCGAGAAGGAAGGCGGAGAGCAGGCTGTCGGGTCAGCAACGGGTGCAGCAATACGGCGAGCCGCAAAACGGTGTAATGAAAAGGCAAAAGCTAACGCCCAGGGAGTTGCAAGAAGTCGCGGGGAGGCTGCCCGGGCTGTATTAGGCTCGGCAGCGGAGGGGCGGGGAGGCGCCAGCAGAGGGAGGGGCTAGCGCGACAGGCGCCGCGGCGGAATACCATGGAATGTGCAGTTCCATGGGCGGGAGGCACGAGGGGCGGTGTTGGTGTGTCGGGCGCAACAGTCGGACCAATTTGACCGTCTGGCCATCGGCCCTGCCTGCCCTCCCCTTCCTTCTGCAGAGCAAGTGCCACCCGCAGACGATTGCGGTGTGCCAGACGCGCGCTGAGGGCCTGGGCCTGGAGGCGGTCGTGGTGGACGAGGACAAGATGGCGTACGCCAAGGACGTGTGCGGTGTGCTGCTGCAGTACCCCGCCACCGACGGCTCCATCGCCGACTACAAGGTGCGGCGTGTGTGTGTGGGGGGGGGCTGTGGGGCAAGTTCCCAATTCAACCATTGCCAACCGAAAACGGGGGGGTTGCAAGGATGCTTGGAAAAGCGGTTCAGGATGCACTGACGACTGCGTCTCGGGGGGGGGGGGGTAGCCGTCCATGACGGTGTTTTGCAAAGAATTTGAAGTGCCGATGTCCAGTGGTACAGCGGGAAAGCGTCGTACCGTTGGCTCCAGCATGTTGGCCCGCCGGAGCTGCTAGCTTCCCATATTTTGACGTGCGTCCGTATGATAGTGAAAGACGAGTAGTCTAGAGTAGTAGCGGTGTGTAAAAATGTCGTGAACGCGTCGTGAAAAGCTCTATCGTGCATGCGTTGAGTGACCACATCCGCGCGACTGTGCTGGGGGGGGAGCAGACGCGGGTGGAGTATGAAGGGAGGAGAGGGGAGGAAAGGGCGCAAGCAGTGAAAAGAGTGAGAGATATCAGAAAAGTGCGGGGGCTGTGGGGGCATGGGTAAGAGGGCGGAAGGGGCAGATGCGGGCCTGGCGCGACCAGCGGGAACACAGGCAAGGGCGAAAGGAAGAGGGGGCGGTGACATTTCCTGGGCCACACAAGGGCGGGAGGAGCCGAATGGCTGTGGCGGCAGCAAAAGCCAGTTTTTAAAACACAAGGCCCCAATTTCTACCACAGGCGCTGGTGGCCAAGGCGCACGCCGCCAACGTCAAGGTGTGCGTGGCCACCGACCTGCTGGCGCTGACCATGCTGGCGCCGCCCGGCGAGTGGGGCGCCGACATCGTGATTGGCAGCGCGCAGCGCTTCGGCGTGCCCATGGGCTACGGCGGCCCGCACGCGGCCTTCCTGGCCTGCCACGACGAGTTCAAGCGCCTCATGCCCGGCCGCATCATCGGCCTGTCCATCGACGCGCAGGTGCGCGGGGCGGGCTGGGATTTGGAGGGTGGGGGTGGGGGAGTGAGAGTGGGGGAATGCGGGTGGGGAGTGAGGGTGGGGGGTGGGCGGGGGGAATGGGAGCATTGAGCCTGCCGCGACGCTCGGGTTGGGAGCGGTAAGGGTGAAGGGGACAGAGAGGGGGGGTTGTTCCGGGTGGTGGTGCTCGGAAGGGAGTGCGCGAAGAATGGGTCGCAGGCAGCCGGGGCAGTGCCGTGCATGGGGTTGAAGCAATGTTGTCACCAAGCCCCCTGTGTGCATCCCATGGTTCGCACCCGCAGGGCAAGCCCGCGCTGCGCATGGCGATGCAGACCCGCGAGCAGCACATTCGCCGCGACAAGGCCACCTCCAACATCTGCACGGCGCAGGTGGGGGCGGGAGGCGTGGGCAGCGCAGCATCCATTCAATCATTCACACGGGACGCCGCAAGAAGCTTTCATTCCATTGCGAAAAACGCGCCACTCACGCGATCGTATGCGGCACGGCCCGCCTGCGCCGTGGCACTTGCGTGCTGACACCGCTGCTCCCCTCTCTCTCCTCTGCACTCCTCCCCTCCCCTGCCCCACACCGCCAGGCGCTACTGGCCAACATGGCCGCGCTGTACGCGGTGTACCACGGCCCCGAGGGCCTCAAGACCATCGCGCGCCGCGTCAACGGCCTGGCCTCCGTGTTCGCCGCCGGCGCCGCCAAGCTGGGCCACGCCGTGCCGTCGGCGCCCTTCTTCGACACCGTGTCGGTCAAGGTCAAGGACGGCGACGCCGACAAGTACGTGGCGCTGGCGCTGAACGAGAAGGTGGGCGGCGGCTGGCGATATGTGGTGTGTGTGCGTGTGCATGTGTGGGTGTTCCTTGCTTGGTTTGGGGGTTGGGAAGGATTAGTGGGATCGGGGATGGAGGAAGTGGGATTAAGGAGAGGGGTGCAGGACGGGCGGGTGGGGCGTCGGAGTGGCTGGGGGTGGCGCGCCTGGCGGCGGGGGGTGGGGGGCAGTTGCTGGTCGGGCGGTGACGAAGCAAATTTACCAGACGTACGTACGTACATAATATCCATGGTGGCAATAAACTATAACTGCCGAGCCCAACCATCAATGCCAGCAAACGTGATGTGCCGTGATCGGCCGGGGGCTGCGAGAGTGCGGTAGCGAGGGGAGAGAGACTTTGGAGACGGGTTGCAGGCGCCTTCTGCAGCTAGGCTCCCGTGTACAAACCGTGTGGGCTTCCAACCAAACAACCGAACCAACGCCACAACGCGCAGATCAACATCCGCAAGCTGAACAGCAGCACCGTCAGCCTGGCGTTCGACGAGACCAGCTCGATGGCGGACGTGGACGCGCTGCTGCGCGTGCTCAACTGCGGCCGCGACGCGCCCTTCAGCGCCGCCAGCCTGGCGCCGGCCGTGGAGGGCGGCGTGGGCGGCTTCGCGCGCAAGAGCGGCTTCCTGCAGCAGCCCATCTTCAACACCTACCACAACGAGCACGACATGCTGCGGTGAGGCGGGGGGCTAGGAGGCGGAGGCGGGCGGGGGCGGGGTGCTTAGGAGGGCGCAGGCTTAGAGGCGGCTTGGGGGGGGGGCTGGGGGTTACTGTGAACCAATCCCGTAGGGAAACAGGGGGGGCTGGGGCCGGGGTGGTGCAGGTGGGGATGTCGGTGCGGACGAGAGAGAACGCTGCGCTCTGCGAAGTCTTTGGTGGCCGGGGTACGGCACCTGGTCATCATGCCGCTTGGGAACCCCGAAAGGACCCGGGGGGTTTCGTGGCAGGCGCGCGCGCGGACGGAGAGCCTGACGGCCTCGCTCCGCCTGCTGCTGCCGCCGCCTCCGCAGCTACCTGAAGCGGCTGGAGAACAAGGACCTGTCGCTGGTGCACAGCATGATCCCGCTGGGCAGCTGCACCATGAAGCTGAACGCCACGGCGGAGATGATGCCCATCACGTGGCCCGAGCTGGCGGCGCTGCACCCCTTCGTGCCCGTGGACCAGGCCGAGGTGCGCGCCAAGGGGGGGGATCACGTGGGGGGGGGATGGAGGGCGGGGGAGTGGGAGTGAGGGCTTGCAGATACGGCATCAGCCCAGGTGACGACCAAGGCACGGGGGTGGGGTGGAGGGGGTCGGGGGTTTGGAGGACAACCCAAAGAAGCCGCGAAAATGCAGTACGGGAAGAAAGATGCGGCATATGCAAATGAGTCAGGACAGGGCTGCAGGGACCATGTCACGCAAACGCGGTATTCCTGGTGCTGTCTGAAACCACTCACACACGCTCGCGCGCTTGCGCAGGGCTACGCGGAGATGTTCCGCGACCTGGCGGCGCAGCTGTGCTCCATCACCGGCTTCGACGCCGTGAGCCTGCAGCCCAACTCGGGCGCGTCCGGCGAGTACGCGGGCCTCATGGCCATCCGCGCCTTCCACCTGGCGCGCGGCGAGGGCCACCGCAGCGTGTGCATCATCCCCGTGTCGGCGCACGGCACCAACCCCGCCTCGGCGGTCATGGCGGGCATGAAGATCGTGACCGTGTCCACCGACAGCCAGGGTGCGTGCGTGGGCGGTGGGCGGTGGGGGCAGTGGGCGGTTCGCGATGGGCGGGGGCGGGGATGGTAGGGTGGGAGCGGGGGTGGGGGTGGGCAGGGGTGGGGTTGGAGGGAGAGGCTGCGGGGTCATGGGCTGGGAGGTCGGAGGCGGAGGTGGGGCAGGGTCCCTGGCGGGCGGGGCACGTGTCTTGCACGCGGGCCCTGCATGACTGCGTGTCCTGACGCGCACCCGCACCTGCATCACACCACACGCGGCGCCCCACCTCTGGCGGCGCAGGCAACGTGAACATCCCGGAGCTGCGCGCCAAGGCGGAGGAGCACAGCAAGAACCTGGCGGCGCTGATGATCACCTACCCCTCCACGCACGGCGTGTACGAGGAGGGCGTGGACGAGATCTGCCGCATCATCCACCAGCACGGCGGCCAGGTGTACATGGACGGCGCCAACATGAACGCGCAGGTGGGTGGCTGCGTGTGTGCGTGTGCGTGTGTTGGGGCGGCCCCTCTGTATGGGAAGGGCTGGCGCGGGTTAAGGGACGATGTGGCGGGGCAGAGTGTGGGGGGGGACGCGATGGTGGCTGCGCGGCATGCGGTATATGGTGGTAGCACAGCTGGGGGCTCACGCGATGCGCGTCAGGGGTAGTAGTGCGGTAGTATGCGAGACCGACCCGCGCCCCGCGGCCTGCACCCACGCAGGTGGGCCTGACCGCGCCCGGCCTGATCGGCGCGGACGTGTGCCACCTCAACCTGCACAAGACCTTCTGCATCCCGCACGGCGGCGGCGGCCCCGGCATGGGCCCCATCGGCGTGAAGGCGCACCTGGCGCCCTACCTGCCCACGCACCCGGTGGTGCCCACCGGCGCGCTGCCGTCGCGGCCCGCCGACCCCAAGCCGTTCGGCACCATGGCCGCCGCGCCCTTCGGCTCCTCGCTCATCCTGCCCATCAGCTACGCCTACATCAGCATGATGGGCAGCGAGGGCCTCACCATGGTGCGTGTGCGCGTGTGTGTGGTAGGGGTGGGGCGGGGGCTTGTGGTGAAGGCAGGCGTGTGGACAGGGCGGCGAGGAATGCGGGCCACGACTGGGCTGGGCGAAAGGGTGGGTGGGCTGGGTGGATGGGTGGATGCGTCGGTCGACGGGCTGTCGGTGCTCGTGAGGTGTGTGCACCAGTGGGCGGGGCCCAGGCACCCACTGTGCATCACCGACTCGGCCCGCAACGCTCTGTCCCCCCCCGTCACGTCTTAACTAATGATGAATGTAACCCCCCTCCGCACGCAGGCCTCCAAGCTGGCCATCCTCAAGGCCAACTACATGGCCAAGCGCCTGGCCGGCGCCTACCCCGTGCTGTTCACCGGCCCCAACGGCACCTGCGCGCACGAGTTCATCCTGGACCTGCGCCCGCTCAAGTGAGTGCTACGGGAGGCCCGCCGGGGGGCGGTCGGAAGCGCCTCGCGAAGGGGCACGTATGTGCACACAAGTGTTGGGCCGGCCGTGCAGCCTTAAAAGCCTTCGCCACGTGCGACGCCCGGCCTGCACCGCACCCAACCCGCGTCCTTGCCCACGCGCCGCCGCAGGGAGACCGCGGGCATTGAGGCGGAGGACGTGGCCAAGCGCCTGATGGACTACGGCTTCCACGCGCCCACCATGTCGTGGCCCGTGCCCGGCACGCTCATGATTGAGCCCACCGAGTCCGAGTCCAAGGAGGAGCTGGACCGCTTCTGCGAGGCCATGATCTCCATCCGCGAGGTGCGGGCGGGTGCCGGTGCAGGGGAGGAGGGGCGGGTGCGGGCGGCAGGCGGGCGGGCGGGTGGTGTTCGTCGCTGGGGCTTGCCTGTTGCTGCTGGTGGAGGGGCGGCCTTTGGCGCCGCGTGGCTCCGGTTCCGGCAGGCCCCGCGGCTTGCAAGCTGTCCTCGCGGCCCCGCTGACGGCCACGTCCCCTCTTCCACCGCTGCAGGAGATCCGCGAGATCGAGAACGGCAAGGCCGACAAGGCCAATAACATCCTCAAGCACGCGCCGCACGCGCCGGGCGTGGTGCTGGCGGACAAGTGGGACCGCCCCTACAGCCGCGAGCGCGCCGCCTTCCCCGCGCCGTGGGTGCGCCAGGCCAAGTTCTGGCCCACCGTCAGCCGCGTGGACAACGTGTACGGCGACCGCCACCTCATTACCCGGTGGGACAACGGCACGCCCGCCGAGGCCGTGGCCGCGCACGCGTAAGCGGAAGCGGAAGCGGTGGAGGATTAGGGCAGCGGTTGTGCTAGGGGTGCTGGTGGTGCTGGTGCTAGTGCCTGTTGACGAGGCGGGAGCTTGTTGTATGTGCACGAATAAGAGCGCTGACGGTAGGAGGAGAGTGTTGGAGGGGCAAGGCCGAGGAGGTTCGGGACGGACCGGTGTGGTGTGCTATTTTGGAGCCCGCCGGTGGCAGCACTAACAGCGGTTGCAGGTGGCAAACAAGTCATATTGTCAACTCATGCATGGGCCACGGAGCACTGTGAATCGGTTTACCGCAGTAGGGTGCTGTTCTGGGCCAGAGATGAAATCGTCTAGGTAGGTGTGGACTCTTTCGCTTCAGGTGTTTTCAGGGTTTATCAGGTCGGGTCTCGTACCCGCAATTTTTGCCGTTGTCCGTCTAACCGTGGGGAACTGACGGACGCAGTGTGCGTGTCGTTGTTTGGCAGGGACAGCTTTCGACGCGTGCAGGCCATGGTGTGAGCTATGAAAGGTCAATCAATGGTCAGGAGGCCGTATGGGCTCGGCCCCCCGGAAGCCGCTCCGCGGCCGGGGCCTCGCCCAGAAAGCATTGCTGGACAGTGCCATGCGTGGCCCGGCCCGACCCGACCCGACCCGAGGTATTGTGGTGGCGATAGCCACCCCCCATTTAAGGCCGAGGGAAGGCCACACGCGTGCCGCACGCTCACGCCTCCAGGTCCCAGCCTCGCATCGCCTCCTTCGCCTTGCTGCGGTAGGTGCCCGCCGCCGCCGTAGCCTTCCGGAACTCGAACACGGCGTCCGGGTAATTCCGGTGGAACGCCGCCGTCAGCTCGGTGGCGCCGGTGACGCCCAAGGAGAGCTTGTAGCGGGGCGGGGCGAGGGGCCGGATGTCGTGCCGTGTGAAGGACTCCACCAACCGGCCGCGCATTGAACTGCGCTTTCGGAATAATCACTGCATATGATTCTCATCGACGACTATGACTGCACCGAACGCGCGAACCGTCGTGCGTGGAAGGCGTCGTAAATGTGGGCGAAACCCTTCGCGCCTGACTTAGTCGTTGCTGCGCTCGGCCACAGTTGTTACATAACGTTGTTTATAATCTCTCAATCGATTGACGTTGTCTGCAACAAAAGCAGCGCAACATCAAACGCTGAAAGCGAAATGAATGCGGTCCATCTTTGAAAGTGAGCGCCGAATAGTAACTGTGAACCGCAAGCGCCTTCTAATGTGATACCGACATAACCTAGTGTATAAATCCTTGTTATCAAACATTCAGCGCCAAGCGGCGCTGGTCACAGCGATGTGTCGCTGCAAAGAGGCCCAGGGGCCTCCTGATTTAGTTAGATAACGGAGCCTGCTGGTATGCTACGTTTTAGTATAGTGTGGCAGCGTCGGAGTCCAGGCCGGGCCTTCAGACCGGCCATGCGCCTGGGCGCCAGGGTCTTGCTATGCATCCTCGCAGCCTTGCACATCAATTATGTTACGGCGGAGGACATTGCAGCCAACGCCAGTGCGGTCGCTGTGCCGGCCGCTGGGGACGTTTTTGTTGATGCGCCATGCGTCTGGAGAGCAGAGCGTTCGATCGCTTTGGGGTGAGTCTTATTGGGGGTAAATTGATATACAAGTCGTCACCATCGTCGGGGTACTTGTCACCCGAACCCCTTGACCCCAACCTGACCAACCGCGCACCCCGCCCCCCCCCCCCCGCCCGGACGGCGTCGTCGCCTCGCAAGGTGCGGTCTCGGTGATGAGGGCCGCCTGAGAGCCGAAACGGCGGCGCTGGTGCACGCTTGCGTCAACTTCGCAGATGACCCAGTGTTGAGGGTAGGTGCACCGGTGCGGCTCCGCCGCCACTGAGCGAGACGTTCCAAACCAGCAAACCTCCCTTATGCTTATTACTTGGCTAGTGGCTACCCATCCCGGCTTATGCCAGCTGCAGGCAGGCAGCGGAAGCGGCAGCTGAAAGCGCGCATGTCCAATCTCTGAACGCCAAGAATTCATTTCACCTCCTTGGTTCCCATCACTTTTCCTGGCATGCCCACCCGGGTGGCCCATCGCTGCTGACTCTGTTCCTGCACTGCGCGCAGCGGCTGCGTGTGATTGCGGGCGTGGCTCGGCTGTACCCGGAGCTCCAGCGCCTGTCCACCCAATTCAGCGCTTCAACGGGGTAAGGAACCTGCGGCGATGGGGAAAGGTTTCCGGGGTAGGTAATGGGACCGGGAATGGTTTGTTTACAGCTGGAGGTTACAGCTGGAGACGCCTGGAGCTGGAGACGCCTCCAATCACGTCTTATGAGTTTCAGGAGGTCGATTCGTGCTCCAACGTGCTAAAGCACACCGCCCGGCCGTTGTCGCCGGGCCTGTCCGTCCGACCTGTAGGCGGCTTGGGTGGTGGGCTGCAATAGATGTAGCACAGGGCAGGGAGGACTAGTGTGGGCTGGGGCACCTGCCCTGCGCGGGACCACGGCACCGCCTGGCACCGCCGGTGGCAGCGTTCGGCTCCGTTGCTGCCTCCACAGTGGCATGGGCCTGGAGTAGTTTAGAGATCGCCGCCACGTGTGGACTCTGTGTAAAGACCGGGGCAAGGGGGCTGTGCTGAAGGCATGCTGCGGCTGCATGGCGGCAGGACTGCATGGACAGGGTTGCTGCGTATTGCAAGTGTGATGTTCCCGATGCTCCCCAGGAACAGGCCTGGCGTCAGCCCGGCTGCCGCAGCGTGGCGCGAGCGACGTGTGTGCTGAACCCAGCTGTCTGCGCTTTGCCTCTCCTGCCGGCCCTGGTTCGTGCGCAGGATCCCCACCTACTTTAACTTCTCCAGCGTCATTGGCGGCAGCATCACCCGCATCCGAGCCGCCGTGGCCCGCCCGCCGCCTATAGTTGACACGGCGGACACGTCGGGGGGCGTGGACGCAATCATCGCCAACCCCTCGCTCATGCCCGACGTCGACCAGGTCCGGCAGCACACAATGCACAAGCGACACACGCAGTGTGATGCAGCGCATTTGTTGTCCCTGGCCGCCATGGGGCTTGCCGCTTGCCGCTCGGGTTTTGTGTCGCCGTGTGACTGTTGTGGTGCGCTCATCATGCGCCCGCCCCCACCACGTTCGCCACACGCCAGGCGGGCAAGCTACTGGACCTCAGCCCGCTAGTGGCCACCGACGGGCAGCTGCGCTGGTACGAGATCAACTCGGCGCTGCGGGAGCAGATGGTGGTGTACGGTAACAAGGTGGGCGAGGGGCGGCGTGTTGGGGTTGCGAGGACCCGCCTCCTGTCCGCTGGACTGCGACGAAAGCTGCCAATGCATGTCGCTAGTGGTGGCGGGAGCCATGCGCCTGGCGCTTGACCAACCTGGCGCCACGCGAACCACACAGGATTTCGGGCAGTGGGGTTGCATCTGGGTTACGGGTGTGTGCCTGAATTGAGCTCTCGTGCTCGCGACTGTTCGGGCTGGCAAGATTGGAGCTCAAGGACTGCGTGGACGTGCAAAACCACCCTGCCGGGCCTCAGCATATGTCGACCTTTGCCCGCATCCGCGCCCCTCCGCCCGTGTTGTTGCCGCAGGTGGTGGGCATCCCCGTGACCACCAGCCCCGTGTTCCTGTTCTACCACAAGCCCGTGTTCGCGCGGGACAACCTCACCGTGCCCGTCACGTGGGACCAGGTGCTGGCGCTGGCGGAGCGGTACAATGGAACGGGTGCGTGCAGGCGCCGCGTGCGTGTGCTGGGGGTGTCTGCTTTTGCAGGGGACGTGCGGGCGACGGCATGTAAGTGTAATAGCAAGCACCAGCCTATGACCGCTTCGAGCCGTAGACGTCCCTTCTCACTGGCATATCTCCTGGCGTGCAGACCTGAACGGTGATGGCGTGCCGGACTACGGCATGTGCATGACCCCGTCAGGTGGGTGGGTGCAGGGCCGACCGTGCCCCGTGTTCGTGTTCGCGTTCGGAGGCCGCCACTGAAAAGAAGCTCTATCGTACGGATGCACGGACAGCGCACCCGCCGGCCCGTATACTGCGTGCCGCGCCGGCAATCCGTGGTGGTTGACGGCGTTGAGAGCGCCGTGCCTGCTGCTCCTGCTGTTGCTGCTCCTGCTGCTGCTGCGCCCCTGCCGCCCGCAGCCTGCTTCGTGGACGGCACCATCCTGACCTGGGTGCTGGGCAGCTTCGTGCAGACGCGCGGCGCCTCCCAGGGTCTCTTCATCGACCCCGAAACCATGTCCAACCTGGCCAACACCAGCGCGTGAGTGCCAGCGCCCGACGAGAGGGTGCCTCAGGGCATGGGGCCAGGCCGGATCGGGGGGGGGGGGCGCCGACAACGCGTGGGCACGTGCCGCAGGCTGCCGTCGCGCCACAGGCTTATTGCCGTACACCCCACGTGTGCGGATGCCGCAGGCTGACGGCGGGGCTGGATGTGTTGCGGCGGCTGCGCCGTGTGGGGCCGCGGGCCGGCAACTGCGCGGTGTTTGAGGACGAGGCCTACCTGGAGGGCCGCTGCCTGCTGTCCATCACCACGCCCACCACATTCAAGGCCGCCTACTCGCCCGAGAAGCCCGCCCGCTTCGCCGCCATGCGCGGCCGCATGGGCATGGCGCCCTTCCCCGGCTCCACGCGCGTGCTGGACCGGGCCAGCGGCAACCTCACCGACTGCGACGCGGCGCGATGCCCCATGGCGCGTGTGATCACCAATGACACCGTGAGTTGCCGGGCCCTGGCTGAATGACAGGTATCCACGTCAGTTGTTAGCTCGACGCCCCTTGAGCGACCAACCGCTGGTCCTCACGCCGCTCTGCACCGCCCTCCCGCAGTCTGGTGTGCCAAGGCCGGTGAACCAGCCCACGCCCTCAGCCAACGTTGTGGTCCTCATCAACGCGCAGTCGACCGCCAAGTACCAGTTCTATGCATACTCGTGAGTTTGTGCTTGCATCCAGCCATACGCGGCCCCTGCTGTTGCAGTTGTACACCCCTTGGGCGATTGCCTGGTTGCTAGGAAGCGCCAGCGCGGGGTCCCAATAAGGAAGAGAGTGCGGCAGCACGGCACCGCTTCGCTCGCGACTAGCTGTGCCACTGCCGGCTGCTGCACGCACACCGGTACCGGACGTAGCGTATGGGCCGGCATGCATGCATGCGTGCTGCATCATCTGCATCATATTACCCAACCCTCCTTGTGCTTGCTGCCTGCCTCACCACACGTACGTGTGCGACAGGCTGTTCTCCTACCTCCTGAGCTCCCAAGTGCTGGGCACGGGGCCCGGCGGCCTAATGACCGACCCGCGCCTGGGTAGGAGCGAGCGGCCAGGGAGGTTTGTAAATACCAGCCCAACCTAATGCGAGGGGAGCTGCACGCGGCCCAACGCAGTCACGCACGCCCCTTGCATGAATGTACCGGTGCCCAGACCCACTTCGTCCAGTCACGTTGGCTGCATAAGCAAATATGCTGCGTATTGCTCAGTTTCTGCCCCCAAACTTACCTTGCAGAGACGATGCCGATGCGTGACATTGACCTCACGGCCGACGCGGCGGCGGCCTGGGTTCAAGCCGGCTACGCCGCGGCAGACGTGGATGCTTTCTTCACCGCCTACCGGCTGGCCCTGAGCAACAGGAACCAGAACTTCGAGCAGAAGTTCCCGGGCAACAGCAACATCACGTGAGCCCCGGGATTTGCGCGGAATTAATAGCGGTTTGCTGCTGGCCCGCGGCACGGACGCCACCTGAACAATCGGGCCTAACTGAGCCGCACGGCCACTGCCCACATCACCATGGGGCAACGCAGGACGGCGGCCGCCATCTGGACGTCGGTCGTAACCAACGCCTCCGCGCCGTTCCTGCCGCCGCTGTCCCTGGCCGTCGGTCGCATCGCGCTGACGGTGGCTGGCGTGATGGCGGAGCGCGGCGGCCCGGAGGCCTTCGCACCTGCCTACCGCAAGACGCTGAGCTGGCAGCCGCCGGCAACACAGCCACCCCCGGCCGCCGCACCAGCCGTCAACACAGAGCCGGAGAGTGGCAGCAACACGGTGACCGTGGCAGTCGCAGTGGCGGTGCCGTGCGGGATTGCGCTGCTTGCCGCGGTCGGGATTGCTGTGTGGGCCAAACGACGGCTTCGGCACGGGAGCCGCGGGAGCATCGCAGACGCCGTGAAGCCGCCGGGGGCCGGCCCGGACACAACACTTCTCGTCACAGGTATTTCCGGGCCAGAAAATACATGGATGCCGGATGCGTGCGCGGCAAATGTGCATGCCCACTCCTTGCGTTGCCTGCTCGCTAAGGAGCCGGCTGGCCAGCCAGGTAGGGCCAGCCATCCAGCCATCACACCAACACCAACCATTATAATGTATTCATGTGCTTTCGCTACGCGCCCTCCGGTGCCCCTCTGCAGACATCCAGAGCAGCACCAGCCTGTGGGAGCACCTGGACGCGGGCGTGATGGACCGGGCGCTGTCCACACACCACGCCGTCATGCGCAAGGCCATCGCGGACTGGGCCGGCTACGAGTCGGCGACCGAGGGTGACAGCTTCATCGTGGCGTTCCGCAGCGCGACCGAGGCACTCATGTGCGCGCTGGCGGCGCAGCAGGTGCGGCCGCGTGCTGGTGTGCGGCCAACGCCCCTTGTCCTGCTTCAAAGCCGGTGCCCCCTTGCCCGCCCAGTCCTTGAGCCGTACAAGCAACTCTGGCCGAACTCGCATGTACGCAGGCGCTGCTGGACGCGGCCTGGCCGCAGGAGCTGCTGGACGCGGGGCCGGGGCGGGTGCCAGGGCTGGAGGCGCCGGAGCTGGACCCGCTGGCGCAGGTCGGCGCGGTGCTTCTGAGCAGGAAGTGAGTGGCTGGCGGCGCCGTGTCTGGGGTGCATGCCTGCCTCTGCCTACTATACCGCAGCACATGATGCGTCCGGGGCTCTGCGCAGCAATAACTACTGCCTCAGCGTGCTGAGCAGGCTGGAGCAAGCTTGACGCGGGTGTTGTCATTGACAGCCTCAAACCTGTTACGCTGCTTGCTGGTGCGTGCTTGTGCACAGGCTCGCAGGCACCTCGTCCAAGAGTATGCGCACCACGCAGCTGCATGCATCCTTGCCGGGACCAGCCGGCGGCCTCGTCGGCGGCGGCGGCAGCGGACCACCACGCGGCCTTTACAGTGCGGCGTCGCCGCTACCGCGGTCGCTGCTTTCTGCGGGACTGCTGCTGCGTGGCGGTGCGCGGCGCGTGTCAAACAAGGGGAGCAGCAACGCATCCCCTATGCTGCAGCCCGCAGCAAGCACAGAGGCCGTGGTCCCTGAAGACCTGGGCACCGAAAGGGTGAGCGCGCTATGCCGCATGCTGTCAATCAAAGCCTGAGACATCACAAGTTTGCGAGCAGGCCCGGGGACCGTACTCATCTGCCCATTCCTTTCTGCTGTGCGCATGCGTGTGTCGTCGGATGTACGATGTCACAGGATGTCAAGCCCATCGCCAACGGGCCGAATATGGAAGGTTTTGGGGAGGATGAAGATGGGGAGGAGGACGAGGAGCTGCGTGTATGGGACTGGAGCCGCAATGCGGACGGGGCGCCCGCCACCGTGCCCGACGCGGCACATTCAGCAGGCATGAAACGCCCAGCGGCGCCGCAGCCCGTCCGGGGCCGCACCGTCAGTGCGGGTGGAAGCGTTTCTGAAAGCAGTACGCAGCTTGTTGCGGCGATGTCGGCAGGGGTGGCCTCAACTGGTCCTGGCGGCATCGTAAGGGTGTCGTCTGGGTCGCGCGCGGGCGCTTTCGACAAGTCCCTGCTCCAACTCATCAGCCCGAGCAATGCAAGTGGAGCAAGCGGACCCAAAACGGCCATGGCATCAGCAGCTGCTGCTGCTACTGCTGGCCAGCTGGAGCCCATCACGCCCTCCGAATCAAATCAATGGGATAACAGGACCGCAACGTCCGGCCTCGAGGGCGATGGCTGGCAGGTGAAGCGGCGTGGTGGCATGGGGGCCATCGACGGTGGGCATCCAGGTGTTACTTGCTCATTGCACCGACCAGCACGGCTTGATTTCGTTGGGTGACACCCCGCCCTGCCGCCCCATGCACTGACGCGCCGCGTCCTTCCCACCACCTCGCTGCTGCTGGTGCAGACGCCCGCAATGTCGCTGCTGAACAAGCTCCGTGCGTCTGTGCACCTTGTATACGGCCGCGAAGCGCCCGGCGGCGGCGCTCCTGGAACAGACGCCATCAAGCGCACCTTCACCTCTGCCACCAACGCTTCGTTGCGCGATGGCGGTCTGCCGGTTGCAACGGCGGGCGCGCCCAAGGCTGTGACTTTGTTTACAGGTCTGCGAGTGCGCATGGGGTTGCATACCGGCCTCCCAAGCAAATCGGATGTGAGCGTCAATGCGGCTAGCGGCCGCACCCAGTACTCCGGAGAGCCGCTCCGGTGAGTTGTTGTTATGTGTTAAAAACAAGCAACAGAACGGACAATAAAGCCCGCCAAACACGCGCGTTGTTATGTGTGTGTGCACGTTTGCAACTACGGTATGAAATACACCGTCGGGCCTGTAGCCTGGATCTGTGGGTTTGGGACGTGACGCAGGGGAGCTGCGCGCTCAAGACTGGATGCTCGCATTCGCGCGGTTGCGCAGGTGGGCCAAGCAGGTCAGCGACACGGCCCACGGCGGCATGGTGATGTTTGGCGAGGCCACACGGCAGCGCCTGGACGCGGACGCCATGCGGGCGGCGCGGCCGTACGTGCTGTACTCGGGGCTGCACGTGGTGAGTGCCTGCTAATGTATGCTACAAGCCCTTCAACCCTGCTGCCTCGTAGTGGTTCATGCGTGATGGCGACACATTCAACGGCACGCTGTGTGTGGCAATTCTGCTGTCTTCGAGCCCGGCGCTTGCGTTGTGTCCGCGTTCGTGTGCACCTTGCGCTGGCACTCAGGTGGGCAAGGAAGCCCCGACTGCCGCCGAGATCCACCTCTACACCGCCTACTGCTCCGCGCTGCTGCCGCGGGCGCTGGTGGTGCGGCCGCTGGTCACCGCCGCTGAGCTGAGGCCGGGCGTGCTGGCGGCGCCCGTGGGACATAGCATCGTGGTGCAGGTGAGGCGCTTGCAAGGCAGGACGGCTGCCCTCTTCAGCCTCATGCGGACGGGCGGACGTCTCCTACAGCATGGCGATTTGGGACACATGTTGACATTCCGTGAGTGCAAAACTTTGCTTTGCAAACCCACACAGGTGCGCGTCGTGGGGCTGGACTCGCTTCTCAGTTGGAATCGCGACCTGACAGCGGAGGCGCTGCGCCGCCTGCTCAAGTTCGCGTGTGGCCTCCTGCCCAACACCTCGGCTGTGGGAGGGGTGGGAGGGTACGTCGCTGTGGGCGGCGCGGGGCTGCTGCCACCGTCCGCCGGCGGTCCCGGCGGCTCCGCCGCAGCAGCTGCAGCAGCAGCAGCAGCAGGGCCCAAAGGTGTGGGATCCGGCGTGGCTGCAGCCGCTGCCGCTGCCGCTGGCGGCGCTGCTGGCGGCAGCAGTGGCGGCGGCAAGCTGGTGATTGTATTCACGGACGCTGACGCGGCGGTGGCGTGGGCGGCGGCCGTGCAGCGCGGGCTGACAAGTCTGGAGTGGCCGGACGGCCTGCTAGAGCATGAGCTGTGCGACGAGGTACGGACGAATTGTTCGGTGGCGGCATATTGACCGCAGTGGCCGCGGTCTGGAAAGGCTTTTTGTTGTTGCTGCCGCTGCGTGACGATCCCCTCCCCGCCTGGCGCCCGCTAACGTGTATACTGCTATGCGCGCGCTATACAATTGTGACCGTGCCCCTGTGTTAGAGAGCACGAGGAGAAACTACAACAAGCGACCTTGCGTGCCCCTGTGTGCGCAGGTTTGGGCGCCGGCTCCGCAGGGCGCCCGCGCCGGCTACGGCTACAGGGCCGCGCCCTCCGCAGCGGGCGACCGCTCCGCACCTGCACAGGCGTTGTCCCCTACCCACGGCACTCGTGCGTCGCCTCCCGCGGCGCCCACTGACGCGCTTGGCCTGGGTCGAGTCAGCCTCGCCAGCAGCAGCCGCAGGACGGGCGGCTCTGCATCTCACGGTGAGACCGGAATCCCCAGCCTTGGCAGGGGCACGTTTTCGCGCCTGTCGGGCATCCGCGCGCGCCTCTCGAGCCTAGGCCCACCCAGTGCTCGCTCGTGGGCCCTGCAACAGCTGGCGCGCCGGGCCCCCAACTCCAGTGCGGGCAGCCCTGCTCTGGGGCCGGACGGCGGCAGCATATCGGCCCAAGGCAGCGACGGGCAACGGGGCGTGCGGACGCTGATGTCAGCAGCCAGTGTTTCCAGCGCCGTCGACGGAGCCAGCTGCGGGCCAGAGTCTGCGTCGGGCTCGAGGGCTTCGCCAGGCGCTGCCGCTGCCGCGTCGCTGGTGCTTGGCCCCTCGCCATCCGGTGCCGAAGCAACAAGGTTTGGCCAAGCGTCTGTGCCGGAAGAGCTACCTACTAGCGCGGGCAGCAGCCATCGAGCCCGCCGCGCCCGTTCGGGCAGCGCCGCTACGGTGGCAACAGCAGCGGCGGCAGCAGCAAATCGAAACCCGCCCTTGCATGGTGCCTACAGCAGCGTTGCAGACCTTACGGGGCCGGCCGGCTCGCCGCAGGGCCTTGCTGTCCCGACAGTTGCGGCCGGTGCGCCGCCTGATGGCGCGCCCACGTCGTCTCGCTCGCGGATAGCTGCGGCCGTGGCCGCAGCAGTGCTGACGGCCGGTCCCGAAGTCCCTGCTTTCGAGCCGTCTCCTGGCAGCATTGCGGCCTCGGCGCGAGGCATGGCACCTGAGCTCGGTGCGCGTGAACGTGTGAGCTTGTTCGGTGGGCCCGCGGACAGCAGCCTTGCTGGCCGCGGTGGCGGCGGCGGCACGCAGGAAACGGCATTCGATGACGCGGCGACCGTGACCTCGGTCGGCGCAAGCGAGGCGCCGCTTCGCCTGCTGTACCGCGGGCTGCGGCTGCGCGCGGCGGTGGCGTGCGGGCCGCTCAAGGGCGGGCTGGTGGCGGGTGACGTCAGCGGGCACGTGGTGTACCGCGGCAAGGCCTTCACACAGCTGGCAAAGCTCATGGCAAAGGCCAAGACAGGACAGGTGGGTGTGTCGGCTGCAAAGCTAAGCGGCTCTGTCCTCTACGGCCCCAACCCGGCTGCCCTTAAAACGTATGCTTTCATGCCCGCCTGTGCCTGCCTGCAGATTGTGGCAACGGCGGATCTGGCGCGGACGCTGCCGCCATTCCTAGCTGAGGAGCTGACCATTGTTGACAGACTGTAGAAATGCAGGGCAAGAGATGCCTGACAGCGTACGTACTTGAAACTACGTGCACCTGCTGGAGCACGCGTCAATGCTCATACAGGCTACGCGCAAATCATATGCTCGCCTTCACTATATTGCACAATGTCAGCGTTTAATGTGCACGCATGTTCTGCCGTACCGGACCCGAGATTGCACATCACTGTCATGGAATGTAGGGTAACACCCGTTGGCCGGCACCTCGGTTCTCATTGACTGCGCTTGGAGATTTGCAGCACTGTCTTGGGTGCAAGCAATGTATGTAGCAGACGTAGTAGCCAATACATAGTGTGTCTTCATGTCTTGTGTGGCAGGAAGGCACCGGTTCGGCGCATTGGAAGTTGGGAATGATTCAAGGCGACACAACATGCTCGATCGGGCGTCTGTGACGCGCCGTGGCGGCGGGTGTTGAAGCAGCGAGATTTATCTTTCTGACCACTTGAGTGCACATGGTGCCATGCCATTGATATCCAGCAGGCGCCGGTCCTATGGTGGGGGCTGGGGGTGGGGCTGGGGGTGGGGTGGTGGTGAGTACATTTCAGACCCACAAACAAGCATTGCATACATTGTTCTATATGGCAGTGTGCACTTGGGGGCACTGGAGTTTGGGTCGGCACTTCATGATTTCCTTTACCATGATTGGTCACAGACCGTGCTTTGGATTATGTCGCAACTCCCTCCCAAAGCACAGTGCGTGTACCTGTCACCAGCACAGCGCGAATGGAGTGGTGCCAGCCTGGGTGGCCGTGTCAAAACAATAAAGGTCATCATTGTTTGTTATGGTTGTCCTGACATGTCCTGAGGTGCTGCGGGGAGGATAGGCGAGCGGTGTGCCGACCGTACTGATATTGGGGCGGCTGCCTGCTGTGGCGTCCCCGTTTTGCATGCGTCGCCATGTCGCCATGTGTGCCCGGCATGCATCACCGATTGAGCATGCCACAAGTAGGCAGGTCCCTGTGTGTGCGTCAGCAGGGGGCCGCAACGAAGGGGCGGTGAGGTGATGATCATCAAGCCAGTTCAGGTCTGGGGCGACCACTGCGGCTGGTGCGCTGTCCCTCGTGGGAGGCTCTGGGGACGCGGCGGCGCTGTCCAAAGTCGGCAAATGCGCCGCTCGGGCAGTGGGCCGCAAGTCGGTCTGTGCGAAAGCACTTTGGGTCTTTGGCTCAAGGGCATGAGAGTGTCTGAGTACTGAGTACCTTGCGAGAGTTGCGAGTTGCGAAGTCAGCGTCAAACAATCGACACCAAAATGCAGGGGATGGGGTAGCGGGCTCACCAGAGTACACGCCCATGCATGGTCTGCCCCAGGGTCTGCCCAGGCTGGGCGGCCCGGGGCTCCTGGCCTCCTGCCGTGCACACTCCCGAACACACGCACCAGGTGCCGAAGCTCAGCACTGCCTTCAATACACGGAATGCGGAAGGTGATGGCGTCGGCCGCGTCGAGGCTCGGACTCCCGCGAAACGCCACAGCGAACAGGGGCCGCAGCTCAGATTGCGCACTGCGATGATCGCACACACGGTTTTGTTTCGCCAATTGAATGGCATGAGTTATTGTACACGATCTGTATTCATATTCACATAAGTCGCAGCACAACCTGGTTCTCACGCCCAGACCCGCGGTCTACGAAGCCAACTGCCGCCCCTTTTTACATGCGCGTTATGTTCAATTACTTTTGTTTAATCATTGCTTAGACAGCGTACTCTGTGTTGCGGAAACTGGCCGCAAAAGGTCTCGGCTGTCAAATGCGCAAACCCGGCCTCCCCGCTCGCGTCGAGACGCCCCTGTGGCGTCCCTCGCGCTTTCATGATGGAAAGGGCTCCTCCGCGGAGTACAGTCGCTGAAAAGCCCGCCGTGGCGAGAATGGCGCGGGGTGTGCAGAGTGTTCTGTCACTGCTGCTGTATGTGTGGAGCGCATATGGACAACATCAAATGTATCGAGAGCTTCAGGATGTGCCTGGAGAAGGCGTCGTTGTGGACCGAGCCTGCCTGCGCAGCTCGCTCCCTCCGCTGGCCGCAAGGTAGGCGTGATTTGTCGCATACTGCAAATGGTATGCCGTGTCTATACGGGCCGCCGAAACTGTTGCACTCCCCGCCCGCGCGAGTCCGGCCTGCGCTTCACGAACCTCGGTTGACACCCAGCTGCCTGCTCGTTCCCTCACAGCTGCGACGCCACCTTCAACAGCACCGACTCCTCCCGACTGCGAGTGGTGATGTCATCGTTGGTCCACGCATGCACCCACTTCGACGACGACGTGGGATCCGTGCGGGTGGGTGTTTGGGCCCTTGGCGGGTGTGGGGGAGGGCTTTTTAGGGTTTGCTGTCGGTGTGGTCGGCGCCGTGCCTGAAGATCGCAAGGCCAGGGTCACAGGCCGCACGCATGGAGGGGCCCGCGAGCATGCGATGGGAGGCGCTGGGTGGCGATGGCAGCGTGGGCCGCCCCACAGCCCCATGGGCTCCACATGGTGGCGTGCCCACCCGCCGCGGCCCAACGCAGCTGACGCTGTTCCTGCCTGTCCCTGCACTGCGCGCAGCGGCTGCGTGTGATCGCGGGCGTGGCGCGGCTGTACCCGGAGCTCCAGCGCCTGTCCACCCAATTCAGCGCGGCAACGGGGTAAGGAACCAGCGGCGATGGGGAAAGGGAGGGTGGGTGCGGTTGGCAGTCAGAATGCAGACAACACCTGTGCGTGTCGTCGCTGCGCTCAGCTCCGGGGACTGCCACGGGTGCCGATGCCGACGCTGCGTCGGCTGCTCGGATGCCCCTCGCTGGCCACCCGAATACGGTACGCGGCAGCAGGACTTACCGGCCGCCCGCCTTGGCTGCTGCCTTCCGCCCGTCTCCCTGCGCAGGATCCCAGTGTGAGTCCGGAGACGCCCGCAAGCGGCACCGCACCGCGGGTGCACCGGGCGTGTGTGGCTTTGGGCCTCGCCTGCCGGTTGCGCGCACGGGGCGCGCACTCCGCAACCCGCGCCGCATGCTGGACATTTGTGGTAACCCCTGTTTCTTCCTCATGGATGCAGCTATTTCAACTTCTCCACGCGTATCGGCAGCAGCGGCGTGCTGATCCGCTCCGCCATGGCGCGGCCGCCGCCGGTGGTGGACTCGGGCGACAACACCGCAGGCGGCGCGGACGCATTCATCACCACCACCTCGCTGCTGCCCAACTTGGACCAGGTGTGGGGCGGGGCAGGGGCGGTGGCAGTGCAGCAGACTGCTATGCATGACTGCGATGGCCCGAAGGAGTGGGGGGTTGAGGTTGTGGTCACCAGCCCACAGCTAATCCAAATCGAAGGGGTAGAGCGGCTGGAGTGGGTCATGGAACCACGACGCTAGGCAGCGTCGGGCCGTGCTGGGTCGCGGTAAATGCCCATCGGGGCAGCACCAGCGGGCGATGGGACCGCACCGTCCTTCTGGCCGCACATTAAGGGAGTCAGGGGCGTCAGGGGAGCACGGGATGCCCAGTGCTACCCATCTAACCAAGCACAACTACCTCGGGGCCGCCCCACCTGCACGGCCCCCGCAGGGCGGCAAGCTGCTGGACATGAACGGCATGGTGGGCGAGGACGGGCAGCTGCGGTGGTACGAGATCAACAAGGCGCTGCGGGAGCAGATGGTGGTGTACGGCAACAAGGTGGAGCAAGAGGGGGGTTGGTGCAGCCCGGGTGGGTGTGCTCTCAGCTGCTTTGGAAGGCGTGGCGGCGAGGTTGGAGGGGCAGGAGGCAGAAGGAAGCTCCACCACCGATGTGCACCTTGCCGCCGCTTCCGTGTGCCGCGTCCCAACGGTCTCCCAGCTGTCGACACGCGCCCGTGTTGTTGCCGCAGGTGGTGGGCATCCCCGTGACCACCAGCCCCGTGTTCCTGTTCTACCACAAGCCTGTGTTCGCGCGGGACAACCTCACCGTGCCCGTCACGTGGGACCAAGTGATAGCGCTGGCGGAGCGGTACAACGGAACGGGTGCGTGCAGGCGCCGCGTGCGTGTGCAGGGTGTGTGTGTGTGCGTTTGCAGGGGGGTGTGTGATTGTGGCAGGGGGTGCCTGCGCCTGGCTCGTGGCCGTGGCGTTTGTCGTGTGCACCAACCTCACTTGGATTGGAGTGGCGAGCTGCCGTCGATCAGATTGGCACTTAAGGTCTCGCCGACGGTCGAATTGCCATGTACGACAAGTCCGTTGCGCGCTGCCCTTGCTGGCCTACAGACCTGAACGGCAACGGCCTGCCGGGCTACGGCATGTGTATGACTCCGCCAGGTGCGCGGCGGGTCTCAACTGGGTGCAGTCCGGGCTCAACACCTTTGGCTTTGGCCGGCGAGCCATGGCGCCTGCCAACGGAACCTGCACACGACCACGAACGCGCCAATGCTGCTCCCCCCTTGCAGACTGCTTCGTGGACGGGACCATCCTGCAATGGATCCTGAGCAGCTTCGTTCAGACGCAAGGCTACTCGCAGGGCCTGATCCTGGATCCGGACAGTCTCGCCAACCTCGCAAACAGCAGCGCGTGAGTGCGCGGGTGTCGGGCACGACGGGCAACTCTGGCACTTCCGTGCTGGCCGCAGCGTGCTGCGCCTTGGTGCTTGTGTGGTCAGCGGCCCTGTTTGCAGTCGGGGCTGAGTGGCCAGCTCTACTTGCCTGCAGCATAAAATTGCACATCGGGGCTGCCGCCGTGCGTCCGTCCACGGCGCAGCGCGCATGCGCTGTTGCGCAGACGGCTTTAGCCTTTGGCTTTAGCGGCACTTGGATTGTCCGTGTGTGCAACCCTCATGCAGGATGATCGAGGCGCTGACGATCATGAAACGGCTGCGGCGCGTCGGGCCCCTCTCTGGTGAGGCGCCGCTAGCGCTGACCGCAGGGGATGGCAGGGGCTCTGCTGCGCCCGGTGCCGACTCGAATTCGCTACATGTCTACAACGGTGCGCGTGTGCAACCTGGGCCCTGCCGCCTTGGCTCCGACAGGCAACTGCGCGGTGTTCGAGGACGAGGCCTACCTGGAGGGCCGCTGCCTGCTGTCCATCACCACGCCAACCACCTTCAAGGCCGCGTACTCGCCCGAGAAGCCCGCCCGCTTCGCCGCCATGCGCGGCCGCATGGGCATGGCGCCCTTCCCCGGCTCCACGCGAGTGCTGGACCGGGCCAGCGGCAACCTCACCGACTGCGACACGGCGCGCTGCCCCATGGCGAGAGTCAAGGCCCGGGACGCGGTGCGTTGGCCCCAGTTGCGGCTAGGGCCCGGCCAGGGACAGGCAGCATGGCTGGGCCTCAGAGCCTCTGAGCTGTGCTAGGCGGCGCTGTTGCTCAGGGGGCGCCGGAACAAGTTGAACACGTGCGCCCCTCCTGCCACCTGCCACCTGCCGCCTCGCAGTCTGGCATGAAGCGGCCTGTGAACCAGCCCGCGCCCTCGTCCAATATCGTGGTCATGCTCAACGCCCAGTCGCCGGTCAAGTACCAGTTCTACGCGTACTCGTGAGTGGTGCGGGAGCTGGCTGGATGCAGCCAGCGCTGTTCTTTTGCCTGGGCCCTGCAACCCGGGCTCTGCACCCCGCGTCAGCCTCGGTGTGCAGAGTGCAGACCGGGCCTTCGTCACCGGCAGCTTGCTCTGTCCGGACCTGACCGTGCTGGTGTGCGTGTGTGTGTTCGCCCTGCCATGGCACAGGCTCTTCAGCTACCTGCTCAGCCCCAACGTGCTTGGCAGCGACGAGCTGCTGTTGGACCCCCGACTGGGTGAGTTGCTGACTGACTGTGACTGAGGCGGCTGCTGGGTGCTGGTGCACCGCACAGCTCACACGGCTTGTGCTTGTAGCTCTTCTGTAGCACGAGCCTGACGCGCGTATGCGTGAGCGTGTGTAGGGGCGTGTGCGTGAATCATGCTGCATGCGTGGCGCAGAGACCGTTCCGTTCCGTGACACCGACCTGACTCCGGACGCGAACGCTGCGTGGGTGGCACGCGGCTATGACCCAAGCGACGTGGACCAGTTCTTGACCACGCTGCGGACGGCGCTAAGCAATCCCAATCAGGTGCGACACGGTGCGCTGTGGAATTGGGTCGCCTTGCAAGCTCAGGATTGCCATGCGATGGCAGCACGCATTGATAACTGTATCCAGTTGTTAATTCAGCTGAAGCAACACGTGTGCCGCAATAAGGTTAAGGAACTGGAACGAAGCCCACCCAACCATGTGTACCTGCGCAGAACTTCGAGAACAAGTTCCCGGGCAACGTCAACATCTCGTGAGTTGCGGCGTCAACACGTGCTGATATCCGTGCGTTGTGGACGGACCCCATGGCATGCACTTAGCGCTGCGGCAGCCCCGCTGCATCCATGCTATCACGTACCTGGCAATCCTAGGACAGAATCAAGCAGCGACCGCGCCATGCTGTCCGCACCGCGCAGGGCACGCTGCACCGCCGCCGCCGTGATGTACACCAACGCCACGCCGGGATACGTGGCGCCGCCGCTGCATGTGGTGCTCGGCGTGATCGGGTCTGCTGTGGATGCCGTCGTGAAGGAGCAGGGCGGCGCCGCCGTGTTTGGCCCTGTGTATCGCTTCCTGCTGAACTGGGGCCGCTCGCAGTACAGCAGCGACGGCAGCGTGGCCCCAGGCGACGACGAGGGCAGCGGCCGCGCAGCGGGCGGCGGCGGGCAGGGCGGCGGCCTCAGCAGCGAGGGGCGGTTGGTGCTGGCGATCGCGGTGCCGTGCGCCGTGGGGCTCATCGCGGTTGCCACGGTGGCAGCTCTGTGGAGGTGGAACCGCCGGCGTGCGGCGGCGCTGCGGCGGGGACGCGGCGTGGTGGTGGCGCCGCCTGGTGCCGGACCGGACACGACGCTGCTAGTGACGGGTGCGCGCGATGGTCCAGGTCGCGTGTTGGTGTGCAGACTGCTCACACGCGTTGCTTGTGTCACGGTCCTTCAACATGGGTAGCTTTAGCCGCGTGCTTGTGGAAAATGATCCCATGATCCGCAGACATCCAGAGCAGCACCAGCCTGTGGGAGCACCTGGACGCGGGCGTGATGGACCGGGCGCTGTCCACACACCACGCCGTCATGCGCAAGGCCATCGCGGACTGGGCCGGCTATGAGTCGGCGACCGAGGGGGACAGCTTCATCGTGGCGTTCCGCAGCGCGACAGAGGCACTCATGTGCGCGCTGGCGGCGCAGCAGGTGCGGCCGCGTGATGGTGGGGGGCCAGCGCCCCTTGCGCCACAGCCGACGCCCCTGGCCCGCCGTTGCCTTGAGCCGTACCAGAAGCTCTGGCCGAACTTGCACGTACGCAGGCGCTGCTGGACGCGGCCTGGCCGCAGGAGCTGCTGGACGCGGGGCCGGGGCGGGTGCCGGGGCTGGAGGCGCCAGAGCTGGACCCGCTGGCGCAGGTCGGCGCGGTGCCCGTCACCACCACCAAGTGAGTGGCTGGGCACGCTATTGCTGAGATCCGGCTTAATATGAACGGGTGTGTCGAGGGTCTGGACTAGTGCACGTTACACTGCGACTGCAGGGAGCTTTGCTACAACCAGACTGCAGTTGGGCCGGCATCCCCGAGCCACCACCTCGCGCGACGACATCGTGAGGGCTGTCGCTAAATGCGACACTGATCCCGCTGGTGCGCCCGCCTGTGAACGCAGGCAAGCCGCTCGGAGCGGCCGGCTCGCGTACACGCCCACGCTCACCCAGCGTGCAGCCATTGCGGCGGGCCGCTCGCGCAATGGCTCGGCCCGATCCTGGAGCCTTTTTGGGGGTCCATCCCAGGCCCCGGCAGCCGCAGGTCTCGGCGGTGCGCTGGGCGTATCCGCAGGCGGCGCTGACGAGGCGGTGGCAGCTGACCCGTCACCGTGGTATCGGTCTATCGGCGTAGGTCTGCCGGCATGCTTGGTCAACGCGTTGTACTTGCCTCGGCCTTGTTCGCAGCATGGGCGCAATCGGCGCGACTCTGCTTTGCGGCATGCGCTGCCATGACTCGTCCGCCTAATGTATCCGTGCCCTACTTGCTCTGCGTGCAGGCACGCCGCAGGGCCGTAAGTGGCAGCGGGCACGAAGCCTCGCCTGTACCGCACGCGTCTGAAGCGGACGAGACTCGGACGCATGACGACGCGGCGACCGAGGATACCGAACCACACGCCACCGCGGCCGCTGGGGCAAGCGAGGGCGAGGAGGGAGGCTACCAGGAGGGTACGGACGGCGCGGGGCCAAGCAGCTCGGGCTGGGTCGGCCCGGACTCAACCGGCACCAGTTGCTTCACGCCGATCTCCCTGACCGCTGCAGCAGCGGCGGCGGCGACTGCGGCTGCCGCGGCAGCAACGGGCTCCACGGGCGGCACGCCCGGTGCGGATGGCGGCGGCCGCGCCGCGCAGCATGCAACAGTAGCGGCTGCTGCCGGCGCAGCAGGCCCCGGGTCAGGCGGCGTTTCACACCGAGCCATCCAGTCACCATTCGAGCCCGCTGCGGGGCTCATGGCTTACGGCGACGGGCCAACCTCTAGCAGCAACGTGTTGGGGCGTGTGTCATCCCGGGCCGCCCTGACCGGGCCGCCAACCGCCGCTGCCGCCCCGGCCACTGCGCCGCTGGGCGCGGTTGTGCATAGCACAGCGAGCGGCGTGCTTGGGCTCGGGAGTGGCTTGTTGAAGGCCTTTTCAAACATCACGGCCGCGGTCGGCGGGCACAGCAGCGGCGGGCTTTGGCGATTGGCGTCGGCCGGTGCGTCGGCGGGCGCGGGGCCGCCGGGAGCTGCCGGCAGCGCGCAGGGCCCGGCCCGGCCTCAGGTTTACGCCTCTTGCAGCCAGCCAGCTGCCGGCGGGCGTGTCAGTGGGAGCGGGGCCCTTGTGCACGACACACAGCAGCAGCAACCGCAGCAGCAGGCCGGCACGCCCACCGCATTCAGGTCGTCCGTCAGCCTGTCAGCCAACCAGATGTCGCAGTGGCTGGGCCACCGCCTGACCAACGAGTCTGGCGGCGCCGCCGAGCCGGTGCATGTGAGTGGGGGAGATGCACTGCGGCAGCGGCTGCCAGGTTGTCCCTGTCACTCATGCCGGGGTGCTGCCTCAGTGTGGTCTCTCGGGTGAATCAGCTTCTGAGCTGTGCACCTGCTTCACTGCGCTACGCGCTGCTGCTACGCAGGCATACCTCTCGCTTGCTGTGAAGCTGTCGCGGTCGGTCCACATCACCCGCCTGCAACCCCCGGAGCCGCACGAGCTCAGCTCAGTTGTGCCGTCACCAAGCGGCGCACGCCGCGCGAACACGCCCACAACGGCCGACCGTGCGCGGACTTGGACGGGCGGTGGGCGCTACAGCAACGATGGCAGCACGCCGGGGGCGGGCGCCGATGCAGCATCCTCGGCGGCGGCGGCTGTGGTGATTTTCCGGGGCCTGCGCGTGCGAATGGGCCTGCACACAGGTGGGCGTGGCATGGTCGTGCGGGTGGAGTGCTTGGGGCTTAGGCGTGCCGGCCTTGCAAGCGCATGACAAGGCGCTGACATGGCTGCCTCACACCGGTCCACGCAGGAGTCGCGAGTGCGGCGGAGGTGACGGTTAACGCCACCAGCGGGCGCACGCAGTACTCCGGCGATTGCATAACGTAAGCCGGGGGGGGCCTGGGTCTGGGCTGAGTCAAGCTAAACCCAGCCCATGTCAACACGTGTGCATGTGTGCTCGTCACTGTATCGACTGTTCTTAACTCAGCTCGTTCGCCGCAACGCGTCCTGGGATGCTGGCTCGCCACAGCACCCGCGGCCACCCGCGCTGCACTAAGGACTGGATGCTGGCGTTCCCGCGGTTGCGCAGGTGGGCCAAGCACGTGAGCGACACGGCCCACGGCGGCATGGTGGTGTTTGGTGAGGCCACACGGCAGCGCCTGGACGCGGACGCCGTTCGGGCGGCGCGGCCCTACGTGCTGTACTCGGGGCTGCACGTGGTGAGTGCCTGCTATGCATGCTGCAGCCCTTCAACCCTGCCTCGTAATGGTTCGTGCGTGAGTGCTTGCGCACGAGTGCGTACCCGCGACGACCGGGCTCCTGCCTGAGGCACTGCAACGGCTGAAGCCGCCTCGTCACCTGCTTGCGGCGCTTGACGAGCCACCCCGCTCAACCACTGTCGTCGGCGCTTGTCGTGACAGGTTGGCCGAGAGGGCATCGAGCACACGGCCCAGCAGCGGCTGCACCTCTACACCGCCTATGGCTCCGCGCTGCTGCCGCGGGCGCTGGTGGTGCGGCCGCTGGTCACCGCGTCAGAGCTGAGGCCGGGCGTGCTGGCTGCGCCAGTGGGGCACGGCACTGTGGTGCAGGTGCGTCAAAATGCTGTGGCGGCGGGAGTCGCTGCGGTCGCTCGGGGTGTTTTCGCGTGTGGCTGGCTCGCCAACCGCCATCGTGCCATGAAGTCGGCATTCTTGCGGTGACGGCTAATCGCAGGTGCGGGTGGTGGGCGCGGAGCGGCTGCTCTGCTGGGACTACGAGCTGGCCGCAAAGGCGATGCAGGTGCTCCACGCCTGCACAATGCAGCTGCTGTCTGGGCTCGATGACGTGGCGGCGGGCAAGGGCACTGGCACTGGCGGCAGCGGCTCCGGCGCGAAGGGCGCCTGCGCCAGCTGGGCGAGTAGCGCCGCGTACGTGCTGTCCGGTGGCATCACGCTCGCCGCCACCGGCCACGGGTCCGGCGCAGCGGGCGCAGGCGGGCCGGCGGGTGTGGGCGGTGGCGGTGGAGAAGCAGGCGCAGGCGGCGGCGCGGGCACTGGCTGCGGCAGCACTGCCGGCGTCATGACCCTTGTGTTCCCGGACACGGACGCCGCGGTGAGTGGGCGCACCCGCGGGCCGTGCGCAACAACCACGCTTGCCAGCGCCTGGTGCATGCAGCCACACCCGCCCCTACATCCCGCTGCGCCGTTGGGGCCACCATGTGAAGCCTGCTGTGCGGCTGCGACTGCAGGTGTCATGGGCGGCGGCGCTGCGGGCCCGGCTGCCGACGCTTGAGTGGCCGACCGGGCTGCTGGAGCATGAGCTGTGCGAGGAGGTGGGGGCCGGGGGGTGGGCGTTACTGTGAGCCAATCCCGTAAGGAAGCATCAGCGCTGCAAGGAGAAATGGGGGCGGAGTGGCGGGGTAGTTCATTCCAGAAACGGGGGCGGAGAGCAAACGGTTTACCGGAGACGGTTGGAGCGGCGCGGCCTAGTGCGTGTTGGCGCAGCGGGGCCATGGGAGCAACGACAACACACCTCAGCGGTTCACCTCTGTCGCCCCACAGCTTGTGCTCTTCCGCGTTGCCGGCTGGAGCTTCGTGGCATCCGTGCATGTGCTAGCGCCTACCACCGATGCGCAGTGGCCTCAACACAGCAATGCTCCATCGCAGGTCTGGGCGCCGGCTCCCAGCGGCGCGGGCTTTGGCGATGGCTACCGCTTCGTCGCGCGGCCGCCGCTCCTCCGGCACGCCATGACCGCCAATCTGCCGCTGACTGGGGGTGGTGCGGGCGGCGGTGGCGCGGGTGCAGCCGGCGGCACGGGCGGCGGTGGCGCGCCCGCTCCCCGCTTTTCTAACAACGGCAGCAGCAACCCACTGGCGCGTCTGTCATCAGCCTTCCGGGCGCGGCTGGGCGGCGCGCCGCCGAGCCCCGTGCATAGCAGCGGGCGGGCGCGCTTCGGGAATGCTGCGCCCGCGCTCAGCCGCGCGGGCGGTGCCGGGGCCGCGCCGGGTTCGCCGCACAGTGTGGCGTTTGCGCGCACCAGTGACAGCGCGGGCGCGGGCACGGGCGGGCAGGCCAGGCTGCACACGGCAGGGTCCGCGCATGGCAGGCGCGTGCTTGGTCACTGCCTGGAGGAGGCCCCGCATGAGGGCGAGGACCAGCAGCAGCCGCAGCCGCAGCCGCAGCCGCAGCCGCAATCAAGTAAGGAGCAAGCGCTGCCGCCGAGACGGGTCATGACAGAGCAGGCGCCCGAGTTGGCAGCCCGAGTCCGCGCGGCAATAGCTGCCAGCAGGGCCAGTCGGGGCGAGGGCCGGGCCTCCATTGAATCGCAGGCGCCGCCCGCGCCCGCGACCCCGGCGCCGTCCAGCCAGCTGGATGCCGCTGCGGCCTTCATGACGAGCACCAGCAGCGACTCGGGCCCGCGGCGCAGCGAGATCCTGCTGTGGCGCGCTGGGGCGGAGAAGCAGCAGGCGGCCGGGGCGGCAGCAGGAGCGCCGCCCGGTGGCGGCCGAAGCAGCCCCCCGGTCGCTGCTGCCGCAGTGGCAGCAGGCTCCGGCGCCCTGGCAGCCCTGGCAGAGCCCTGCGGCGCTTCGCTTGACGAGCTGCCCGCGCAACTGGCACAGCGTGGCCCAAGCTCCCAGGGCTGGGCCGCCCAGGGTGCGCAGGACGTGCACCTGCCAATGCCGCCGCCGCCCTCGCCAGGGCATGCGCCGTGGCCGGCGGAGGCTGCCGCAGCTGCGGCAGCTGCTCTGGCCGTCGCGCCTGTCGCAGAGGCGGCGGGCCGCTCGGCCGGGAAAGCGCTGACGGGCGGCGAGGGTCCGGCTTCGCCGTCGGCGGGCCGCAGCACTGCTGGCGCTGGCAAGCAGCTGCCGTTGGCCGATGCGGCAGTCAAGCCAGCCCCCGCCGCTGGCCTGGCGCGTGAGGGCCGCGTGGATGTTCCTGCCGTCACGTCTTCAGTCGAGATCGAGGTGCACACCTCGCCGGTGGGATGGCCCTCGACGCGGTCGCAGCGCAGCCACACACACAGTGGCCCCCTCGGCACTGCCGGCACGTGGTCCAACAACAGCGCCCCCGGCGGGCACCGCTCCGCGGCATCCAGGGCGTCCCCAACGCTGGTGGCGCCTGCAGCGGCGCCCAGCCCAGGGGCGGGTCCGTCGTCACAGCCCGCCGTGTCCACGCCAGCCGCGAAGGCGCCGCTCTCGGCTGCCGCCGCTGCTTCCGCAGTCCTGCCGGCAGGCAGGGCGCGAGCGCCCTTCGGCCCTGGCGCGGCCTTTGAGCCTTCTGTCACGTCTGGCGGTGCTGCGCGCGCTGCGCTTCCGGGAACAGCCGGCGCTGGTGCTGCCATCGCCGCCGCGGAGGAGCCAGCGGCGGAGATGGCCCCTTACGCGGCTGTGACTACTGGGGCCGGAGGGGCCGGGGAAGCGCTAGTGCCGCTTCGCCTGCTGTACCGCGGGCTGCGGCTGCGCGCGGCGGTGGCGTGCGGGCCGCTCAAGGGCGGGCTGGTGGCGGGTGACGTCAGCGGGCACGTGGTGTACCGCGGCAAGGCCTTCACGCAGCTGGCAAAGCTAATGGCAAAGGCCAAGACAGGACAGGTGGGTGGGTCGGCTGCAAAGCTAAGCGGCTCTGTCCTCTCCGGCCCCAACCCGACCTGCCCCTAAACGTATGCCTTGGTGCCCGCCTGTGCTTGCCCCCAGATTGTGGCAACGGCGGACCTGGCACGGACGCTGCCGCCGTCTCTGTCTGAGGAGCTAACCCTGATCGACAAACTATGAGTCCAATGCAAAACCAATGAAAGTATGAAACCCCATGTGAGCAAACAAGCCGCGGCCTACGCACTCCGCAAACAGATGCCTGATACAATGCTAGCGTGATGCGCCAAATGTGAAGCTGTTGAAAGCTGCTTTCTGTGAACTCGTCACGATTATGAATGGTGGTTTCATTAACTGGGCCGTTATCACCTGCTGGCTACGTAGTACCAGAAGCAGCACCAAAACGATGAACATTTGAGTACGGTTGCTGCATGGGGGATGAATGGAGCTACACCCGTGGGCCGCACCGCTCGAAGCTTGACGTAGTCCTAAGCGCACGTGCTCCGAGTCTTGCACAGGGTGCACCAGTGACTCCCTATGGGTCACGTCAACGATCGTGACCGTTTGTCATTACGGCGTGTGGACTTATTGTACTGCCGCGTCGTGGTCTCGTGGACTTGTACGGCTGGAGTGTTGTCGGCATTGCTCGTGACCTCCCTGCGTGCTGCTACCACACCGCGCGTGAATCCAGGCACAATACTTTTTTGTGTACCGGATGGTCTGATTTTATGCCGAGCTACTGCGCCGCAAATGGACTAGAGCGCAGGCATGCCATCCTCAAGAATCTTTATATGCGCCAGAAAGGGCTCAGGCCTCGACTGTCCAGCCTGGGCGTGTCCTGCCCACCCTGTCAGCAGGGTCAGCTGTGGCGATGACGCTGTGGCGATGACGTGATCACATCTCTGGTGGTGTTGAGAAACACCGGTTGTTGGATTGATTTGTGGTCTACACGGACTTGGTGGCGGCCTGCTTCTTGGTGGCGGCCTTGGGCTTGGGGGCGGCCTGCTTCTTGGTGCTGATGACTGGGTGTGTGTCCAGGCTATCCAGGCTGCCCCGGCCCAGTGGTATTCCTGATCCTGGCGATGGTCTGAATCACAGTGAGCTGGCCATAGCGTGAACACGGCACTCTTCGTTTGCCTCAGCCGTTGCGTGTGTGACGCGATCAAACAGCTGCGTGGGCGTCAGTCATGGTTAAGAGTGCCGTGTGATGTAAAGATTGGATCATTCTCGCAAGGCGCAAGCGTACGTGTCACATCATGCCGACCGTTCATGGTTACATGGGGTATACTTGTGCGTTTCTGGTCATTCTGCAAGGCGGGGGGCACTGGCTGCTGGTATGTCTAAAAGGTTTATCCAAGGCGTGGGACACTGGCTGCTGCTGTTGTGTGGCTGCAAGGCGGGGTGCACTGGCTACTGTTGTGTCTATAACCGTTGGCGAGGACCTGGAAACGCAAGGCTTGGCACTCAGTGCGCCTGGACGGCGTGGCGCCATGCACAACTGTGCTCGTAACTCGTAACTCATCAGCTGTGTAAAATAAGCGCGGTGAAGCCTGTGTCTGTGCCTTGGCAGTGTGTGTCGTGTAGCCGTGTGGGTGTCGAGCCTATGCCAGAGGGGTTTCTCGATGCCCGGATTTGGGCTGGGCTGGGCTCTGGCTGGGATACCTGTCACCCTCCTCATACCGGACCGCGCGCGCAGGCGCGCCCTAAATCTGTATCGCGCGTCATTCGGCGTCGGTGTGTGCGCGTGTGCTTTTGTGCAGACACGAGATGCTGGGGCAGCCGATGTTGGGTAACGGTGAGGCTGTAGCGGGCATAGGCTTGAGTGCTTGACTTAAACTCGTTCAGCGCATGGAGGAATGGCGCTGTCCTCTGGGCCAGGGACCGACTGTGCCGTGTCTGTAATGTTGCATCCACGACGTGACGGATGGCCCTAATACCGTGGGGGCATGACGCACCCGCGGAGGGCACTGTATCCACGACGTTTTCCACCGCCGGCCACCAGCACGACAGCGACAGCGACAGTGACCAGCAAGCCCCCAACTACGGAACTCTAGTGCACTCCATCGATCTACACCACAACCGGTAACACTAACTTCTTTCCTGCTTATTGCTAGCCTGGACAGGCCTGGAGCTCTCGACGGCGTCTTGAATTCGCATTCGCTAGCAAACACAACACCACAATGCCCCGCGCTAACGTGCTTTGACCTCTACTGCTCTCCCATCACCGTTTCTCCACTGCGTTATCACGCGCAACTGAATCCTGCATTCGATTACCCTGGCCCTTTCACTTCCTGGCCGCACACCTCTTGCCACTCCACCTGTGCACACGCCCGGAAACCTTAGCAAACCTGGGTACCGTATTGGTTGCCGCAATTTCTGTGCACCTGCACTACGCTGTACCATACGCGCGGGCCACAACCCACAGCACATTAACCGGCCCTAACCCATTCACACTAGCATTCATTTCTCTGAACCCATCTGTGCTCTACCGTATTCACGACGGAGACATGGGTGCTCCTGTCAAAAGCGGTTGAATCAAACCGTGCACCTAGCAGTTGCTTGTTTATCCTATCCCATCAGTCCTCACCCGCACCAACCCTGTGTACACCAGCTTTCTGACAAAGGGCGAGTCTTGCCGAAACCGTATCAGGCCGAAACGTATCAAAACTGTCAACCAACTCACCCTGTATTGCTTTTCATCTTGTGCTGTTGTGTGATGATTGCAATGCAGCGCTATGTTATAAGGTACACCGCCATGCTGTACAAGCCACAATTTATCTGTGTATAAAGAGCGCGAGATCGCGTTCCCTGCGGCATTGACGACTAAGCCAAAGCGCTACTTGCCGCACGAAGGAATCCGTGCAGCGCGCCTCGCGCGCTCAAACGCCCTCGGCCTTGAGGCCAGGGGGCGCCTCCTCAAACTCCAGAGTGTCCCATCGGATGCTGGCGAAGAAAGGGTGCCGCTGCGCCGCCGCCGAGTCCAGCCGCCGGCTCTGCGGAAAGGAGTCCAAACGATGACAGCATATTGAGCTTGTAATGTCGCATTCATGTTCAGGATAGCGCCATGTACCTCGCACCCTCTCAAAACAGGCCGCCCGCCCTGTGCATTGGGGCCCACTCGTTCACCAGGTCGCACGGCCCCCTCCGCCACACCCCGCCGCGACTCGCCAGCCCCACCTGCGGCACCAGCAGCCCCTCCAGCAGCAGCGCGCGCAGCTCGGCGCCGCAGCCCTCCAGCTTGGGGCCATCCGCTACCTCCTGGTCGCTGACCTGCACACATGCACACACACACGCACGAGTGCAAGCACACACGACGACGGCCCGGCGTAAGCGCAGGTCCAGATGCGCGCGTAGGTGCAGGTGCAGGTGCGCACGTGCGCCACTGCTCCCAGGCAGTACTGTTGCTGGCGGCACGCACGCGACCACGCGCCCATGCATGCAGCCGGCGCCCATGCCTTCCCCTGGGCTCACCCGATCGATTTTTCCAAGCTTCTGCCAGCCTCTGGCTCCCAATCAATTTCACAAAGCTCCTGCCAGCCTGGCTGCGGCCTCACCGTCACTCACCATCTCCAGGAGCACCATGCCCAGCGACCACATGTCGGACTTGGCGCCGTACACGCCGCCGCCGCCGTACGCCGCCGCGCGCACCTCGGGCGCCGCCACCGCCAGCCGCCCCACCACGCCGGCGCCGCCCGCCGCCGCCACCTCGCCGTCCTCGTCCAGCAGCTCGGCGGCGTCGAAGTCCGCCAGCAGCGGGTGCCCGCTGGCGGCGCGGTAGATGTTGTGCGGCGACACGTCTGCAGCCGGCACCAGCGGCGGCGGCGGCGTTTGAGGACTTGCATGGCCGATGGACTCAGCTGCACAAGCGCCAGGTGCTACACAAGTACACACGTCTTTCCCCTTGCAGTGCCTTCTAGAGCACACACAGGACCACGGCGGCTCACCTCTGTGCACCAGGCCCTGCTCGTGGATGTGCGCCAGCGCCACCAGCACGCGGGCGCCCAGCCAGCGCACCTCCGCCTCGCTGAAGTAGGGCGCGCGGCCGCCGCCGGGGCCGCCGCCCACACGCCGGCGGTGCTGGATGAGGTCGTGCAGGGAGCCCAGCGGCGCAAACTCGGTGTAGACAGAGTAGGGCGCCCTGGGCAAGGGATATGACGGACGGGCGGACGGGCGACCCGTGGCTCAATTAATCAAAGTCAAAGCAAAACCTAGTAAATCCAGAATAAATTGAGAGATGACGAAAGGGGGATTGGGGCAAGCGGGAGGGCCGAGGGGCGTGGTGGCTGCCGCGGGGAGACGGGGCGCACAGCGTTTGCCAGGGCGGGCCCATGCAGCGCATGTCGCGGCCGGTGTTACGGCAACTCACTTGCCGGGCTGCGACCCGCCGTAGCAGCGCAGCACGAACGGGCAGCCCGCCGCCATCTCCATCGCCGCCATCTCGCGCGCGTGCCGCTGCGCATTGTACCTGCACGCACGAACGCACACAGACATACACGTGTGTTGCGAATGCGCGTTAGGCAGTGACCGCAAGGCCGTTAGCGTCGGGGCGCAACCCTTTGCCCATCCCATCAGTGCCCTCGCACTCGGCAGGCGTGCAACTGCCACGGGCACGGTGCCTTTGCACGCTTCCGCGCTCCAGCGGTCCAGGGACGCTCGCAACGGCTGCTGTATTTTGCGTTTGGAGCAAACTGATGGCGTGGTGGTGCCCCCCCCCCCCACTGCGGTGGTGCCCGCCCGGCCCCCCACCGGCACCTCGATCGCGCGCACAAGCCCGGCAGCGGCAGCGGCACCCACTTGCGGCAGATGATGGCCTTGTGCGCCACCTGCAGCGCCGCGCCGTCGGGCATGTCCACCTCCACCAGGTGCACCTCGCCCACACCGCCCTTGCCCAGGTGCTTCACCTGCGGGCGCGCGTGCGGGGCGGGAGGAGATGGGGGCCGTGCGGCGGTGGGTTTGCATGGTTGGATCGGGTTGTTTATGTGGTTGGCTGCCGTTGCTGATGTTTGTGGTTGTGTATGTGCATTGCGACGGCGGGGGCAGGCAGGCCGGCAGGTTGGCAGGCAGCATCCGCAGGAGCTGTCCCGTGCGCGGGGACTGCTTGCTTGCTGGCTGACACCCGAAAGCCACCCTGTTACCTAATTACCTTGCGTCCCGGCAGCGGCTGGCCGGGCTTGAGCTTCTTCAGCGTCTTCTTCAGGTGCGTGTGGTGGTGCTCCGGCAGCGGCTCCCGCACCAGGCTGGATGTGCTGGGCGAGGGGGACATGAGCTGCGAGCTGGGGGGAGCCACTGCGTGCCATTGGCTGAGGTCCAGCGTGTACGGGTGCAGGTCCAGGGACCTGGAGTTGCGGGGGAGAAGTCAGGAAGGAGCGAAGGAGCGCTTGCGTGGAACACTTGAACCGCTGGTGAGCGTTGTTAGTGCAAGGCGCGTGGCCCCCCTGACATGCGTATCGTTCATTCTCACCCCCGCCTCCATCCCCACCACCTCACGCACTTGGAGAGGGACAGCTCTGAGAAGGCGGAGACCGCCGAGTCGATTGAGGGCCGCGAACCGTAAGAGCCCACAGGCGAGCACACTGCGGCACGCAGCAATCACCCATCGTGGCTTTAGTCATGGAAGTTCAGATATGCAGCCGGTGACATCGTGTTGCCGACCGCAGAATCGGCGTCGCTTTCGGGACCGCATGCGGTACCTTCGTGGTCAGAATGGAGGTCCGGCACGCCGGAAGAGGACGTGCGCGCCATGCTTGCGAAACCCTGAGCCTTTGATTCGCTCCATTGCGATGCCGCTGGGCGGATGGCGATGGCGCCGGCGTGGCGCTCACTGCCTGACCGTCTGAAGAGAGAGGACGCCATGCGCGTTGTCGTCGCCGCGAACTGGCCTGCAAGGTTGCTTTTCAGATATTTATCTATCGGCGCTCAATGTCCGGGTGCTTCAGGACGCGAAGAGAAGGGTTATATTAGTGCGCTTTTGCCTCGTCAGCCGTTTGCATCGTCGATAGTTTCGGAGGTTTGGTGTGTGCATAAACGCTGAGCCGCAGTATGATTCACATGACATCGTCGGCTAACTTAGCGCACTGCGGACGTTACGGCGGATGCGTGCCACACACACCAATCCGGGTGCTCCTCCTGACCCCGCTCCTCCTGACCCCGGCAGTTCCCCCCTCGAGACCCCTGCGCAGTGGCAAGTCGCAAAGCTGACATCTCATACGGGCACTAAACGGTCGATAAATGCCCGCGTTCATCTGGCAAACTGGCAACTAGCAGATCGTACTTACACTAACAGTTCATAGGCGCCGCGTGACGCCGCGCCGCTGCGCCCGCTGCGCCCACGCCCACACAACCCGCCGGCCGCAAAACCTGTCACCGAAGCGCTTTCTAAACACGAATGTCCTGTCCATGCATCCCTTCCACAACACTAACACAGTTGCACAGCAGCGCTCAGTACTCATGCCATGTCATGCAGTTCTAGATGCGTACCGCTACACGATACATACACACCCATACTGAGTCGATGCAGCAGCAGGAGTCATCGTCAGGGCTGGTCACGTCATCACGGTAGGACCAGAATGCCCGTAGCAGGCTTCATGGCTGCGCGACCCAAGAGATCGGACAGCTCGACTGCACCCTCCAAATCAGACACCATGTAAGAATCACAATTGTACAAGCTTAAAGAGAGCTACGTTTCCGATCGTAGTCGCAGTCAAACTCCGTGACCGCGCCTCGTCCCTCGAGAGTTGAGACCAGTCAGGCCACATAGTCCCGCGCCCGAGAACGGCGGGCGGTGCCGCAGGTACTCGGGTGCACACACAGATTGCAGCACTGCGACGTCCTACATTGCGATTTGACGCCACCCCAAGTTGGTTGTGTCTTGTTCCATTCATTGCGACAAAGTGCATGACAGAGTTGCCAGCCTCCCACCGGTGTTTTCAGCGACTTACGCCGCGATGCGCAGGTCGTTCGAGGTTGCCTGATGTACGCAATACAAACCCCGCCCCACACCCCCAGGCTCCTCTCCCCCTTCGCGCCCCGCTCTCCGCACTCATTTGCAATATAATGCCTAGCCCACAACCACCACACGGTACGCATTTAATTTCTACCCGAGAGCGACTCGCGGAGACGGGTCAAGAAGCCGCCACGTGACGATCGGCGCTCACCATCCGGCGGCGCCGGCGCAGAGCCGCCCCCCGACGTGGTCGTGCCGCCGCCGCCGCCGCTGCTCCGGCCCGACGTCCCCGCCGGCACCGCTCCCGTCGAGTGCCGGTACTGCTGCGGCGCAGCGTATGCGGCCGCCGCCGCGGGCGTGCCCCCCTCGCTGCCGCCGCCGGCGCCGCCGCCGCCGGCGCCGTCGCGCACGTCTGCCGACCAGCGGTCGCCGCCGCCGCCCGCGTACAGCGTTCCCGGCGCGCTCTTGCGGTGCGCCACCAGCTCCTCAAACCGCACCACGCGGTCCCGGCTCCCCCCGCCGCCCGCGCCGCCACCGCTGCCAGCTGCGCCCGCGCCTCCCTCCTCCGCCGCCGCAGCGGATTCCTCCTCCTCCGCCTCCTCCGCCAGCACCCGTGACGCGGCCATGACCAGCGACGGCTTGCGCTCCAACGCCATGCGCTTGCGGTGGCTGATGCGGCTGTCCATGGCCCGGTGCCGCGCCGCCGCCGCCGCCGTCGTCGGCGTCGGCGGCTCCGAGCCTTCGCCGCCGGCGGCGCCGCCATCCGCACCCAGTGCGTCGCCGGCGGCGGACGCCACGCGGCCGCTGTCGGACATGGACGCCACGCTGCTGCGCCGCGGCGTGTTACGGCCGCTGCCGGCGGGCGAGCCGCCGCGGCCGGGGGAGGAGTCGCGCGAGGAGCCGCCGCCGCCGCTCATGA
Source organism: Chlamydomonas incerta (assembly GCA_016834605.1). Lineage (NCBI taxonomy): Eukaryota > Viridiplantae > Chlorophyta > Chlorophyceae > Chlamydomonadales > Chlamydomonadaceae > Chlamydomonas > Chlamydomonas incerta. Next base: position 2,310,906 of record JAEHOC010000009.1, read on the forward strand.
CGCTCTTGATCTTGTTGAACACGTTCCGCCAGCGGCCCGAGTTCTCGCCGGCGTCGCTGCCCACGAAGCTGCCGGAGCCGCCGGGGCTGCCCGGCTGCAGATCATGGCCGCCGCCGCCGCCGCCGCCGCCACCGCCGCCACCGCCGCCCATGCTCCTGGAGTTCGGCAGCGAGCGGGAGAGCGACTGCTGGTGCTGGTCGCCATGCCGCCCGCCGCCGGGGAGCGCGGACGCCGAGGTCTCGGCGAACAGGCGCGACGTGGGGCCGTGCTGCGTGCGGTTCGGGGTCGAGGCCGACGGGTGGTGCGGGGAGGGGTGCGCGCCGTGCGCCGAGCTGGCGTTGCTGCTAACGCTGCTGGCCGGGTGCAGGTGCAGCGCCGGCACGGACGTTAGCGGCGACACTGGTGCGGCCGCCGCCGCAGCCGCCGCCACAGCCACTGCCGCTGCCGCGGCGCCGGCGCCAGAGCCGAAGCCGGAGCCGCTGATGCTGACGTGGCGGGACGGCGGCGCTGACGGCGGGGCCGCACCGCTCACCGACACGCAGGGCGAGGGGATGTCTCGCCGGCTGGCCTCAGACGCGTTGGTCAGGTTGCGGCGAAGCAGCCGCGGCCCCGTCGGCTCGCCGGGCGGCGGCGCCGGCGGCGGGCCGGGCGGCGGCGCTGGCGACGACAGCGCCGGCAAGACGGAGCCCACTGAGCTCATTGTCCCCAGCGTCACCGCGCGCCGCGGCCCACTGGCGCCGCCGCCGCCAGCAATGGGGCTGGCGTGCTGCATGGGCGACGCAGCCGGGGACGACGACGACGGCCCGGCACCGCCGTGGCTGCCCGCCGGCGACTGCTCCCGTGTGCCCGGCAGCGACGGAGCCACCGCGTTGCCGCCGCCGCCACGCAGCGAGAACGCCACGCGCGGCCGGCCGCTGCCGCCCGCCTCCGGAGCCCCCGACGGCGACGTTTGCACCCCTCCGCCACCGGCGGCCAGCAACGAGCCCGGGCTCCGCGGCGACGTCGTCGAAGCCAGCGCCCCGGGGCCGTCGCCCTCTTCCATGCAGAAGCTTCCGGGTGCGCCGCTGCTGCTGTGGCTGTTGCGCTTGCTGCCCCGGCCGCTGGGTGCGGCGCCGGCGCCGCTGCTGAGGCGCGCGCTGCGCGGGCTGCCGGAGCGCTCCGCCGCCAGCCCCGACGCCGACTGCCGCCGCCAGCTGCTTTCCTGCCCGCCCCGTTCCCGGAGTCCAACCGCTGCCACAACGTCCCCACCCTCGTCGCCGTCCTCCTCCTCTGCCGCCGCCGCGGTGCCAGCGCAACGCCGCACGCGGTCGTCCCCCCCGGCGCCATCCTCGCTGCTACCGTCATCGCCCCCCCCTGCCGCCTCTTCCCCGTCGCTGTCGCCACTTGCGTCCGGGATCTGGAAGCGTATGGCTCGGTCCGCCGCCACGAACAGCGACGGCTGGCGGCCCACGTTGTGCGCCATGCGCTTGCGGTGCGCCACCCGGGAGTCCATGGCGCGTGGCCGCCGCACGAAGGCGGATTGCTCCGTCGGCGCCACGGCCCCGCCCTCCTCCTCGTCCTCGCCGTCGTCGCGTCCCGAGCTGCCGGCCCTGTCCCCGCCGCCATCCTCGCCCCCGCCGTCCGGCACGGCGAACCCGACGCTGCGCCCAGCGCCCCGCTTGCTGGCGGGCTTGCCGGTAGGCGGCCGCCGCGCCGCCCCTGCCGCTGGCCGCACCTCAACCCGCCCCCGCTGCTGCTCCTGCTCCGCGTCCTCGTCCTCATCGCCGTCCGCTTCCGCGCCGCCCGCCGCCCCTGCCGCGGCCGCCTTCTCCGCCGCACGCCGCATCAGGTCCTTGGGCGCGGGCGTCGACGGCCGGCGGCCCAGCGCCGCCGTGATGCGCCGCCACGCGCCCCGCCAGCCGGTCTTGGCGGCCGGGTTGGCCGCCGGCGTCGCCACGCGCGCGCCCGCCTTGCTGCGCGCCGCCGCGGCCGCCGCCACTCGCGGATCCATCGCCTCGCCCTCGCCCTCGCCCTCGTCATCGTCATCGGCGGCCCCCGGCGGCGGCGCCCCGCCCCCCGGCACCTCGAATCGCAGCTTGCGCTGCGCGCGCTGCTGCTGCAGCCGGCTGTGCTGGTACCCGCCACCACCGCCGCCGCCGCTGCCCATCGTGCCCGGCGCGCTGCGGCGGTTCTGCAGGATGGGCTTCGGCACGGGCGGCGGCAGCGGCTGCAGCTGCTGGGCGTCGTAGCCGGCGCCGTGCTTCCACTGCCGCACGCCCTGCTTCCACTCGCCCATCGGCATGTGCAACGCGCCCCGCCCCGCCGCGCTCGCCGGTGCCGCCGGCGCACCCGCGCCGCTGAGCCCAGCGCCCGACGCCGCAAGTCCCGGCCCCAGGCCTAGCCCTGGCCCTGGCGCCGCCGCCGCCAGCGCGCCGCCGTTGTGCGAGGACCGCCGGAACACCGGCAGCGGCGCCGCCAGGCCCGCGCCCGTTCCAGCAGAGGACGAGCCGGCGCCGCGGCCGTGGTGCGGCTGGCCGCTCATGCTGGCGCGCTCCGGCGGCCCCTCCACAATCAGCTCGGACTCCGACGCCGGCTCAGAGTCCGTGTCCCACAGCCCCGGCGTGGAGCCCGAGTCCGCGGACGCCTCCGCCGCCGCCGCGCCGCCGCCGCCGCGGTGCGCGGCCGGCCGCGCCGCCGCCGCCAGCGAGCCGGGCGAGCCCACGAACGAGTGCACCGAGCCCATGGAGGTGTAGGAGCCCTGCCGCAGCCGCAGCACCGGCTTGGGCGCCGCGCTGCGCGTCACGTGCCCCCACGTGGCGTCACCGCCAGAAGCCGCCGCTGCTGCTCCAGCTGCCGCTGCTGCTGCCGATGATGAACCGCCGTGGCCGTGGCCGTGGCCGTGAGCGTGGGTGTGGCCGTGATTGTGGCTGTGGTTGTGGTTGTGGTGCAGGGCCGCCGAGGTGCGGTTGGCGGGGTAGCCGCGGCCCTCCTCGTGCAGCCGGGGCGAGTCCGGCGCCGCGTGGTAGCGAAAGCCCGTGGCGGGCCGGGCCGCCTTCTTTCCCTGCCCCCCGGTGGAGCTGGACGCCCGCCCGGCGGCGCCCCCACCCCCACCGGCTGCGCTCTCGTCATGGTCACCGCCCCCGCCGTCCGGCTGAAAGCGAAGCGTCCCGCGCGGGCCCCGGGCCCCGCCGTTGGCCACGGCAGGGCCGCTGCCCCGGCCTGAGTCAGCACCGCCCCGGCACCGCTGCATGGCGGAGCCGCTGGTGCTTACCGCGCCTGATTGCCGGGCGGCGGCGGCACCGTCAGGCGCCCGCCCCCTCGCGTTCGTCCGCCCTCCCTCCTCCTGCTGTTCCTCCTCCTCTTCCTCCTCCTCCTCCTCGTCATCGTCGCCATGCCCCTCCTCGTCATCGTCATCCTCCTCCTCCTCTTCTTCCTCAACGTGCCGGTAGGTCAAGTGCTTGGCCGGCGCCGACAGGGATCCAGGGCTGCCCGCCGCTTCCCCCGGGTCCTGGAACAACACCGGCCGCCGCGGCCGCGCGGGATGCGCCAGCCCGCCGCCCTCAGTCGCAGCCTTGCCTTTGAGGATGGGCTTCTGCGCGGCAGGTGGGAGGAAGGTGCAGCGTGCGAGGCGTGGTGCGCGGTAGGAGGCATCAACGTGCGTGCAGGGCTGTGGTGCCGTTCACAAGGGCAGCCCGGCATTACGCACGGCGTGCGTGCGGCCTGTGGTCGTGGGTGTCAATCTCCTCCCTCGGCCCCCTCCTGCCGCCCCATTCCTGCGCGCCCCCCCCTGAGACCAGCTGTGCGACATGCTGATACCCCCTGGCTTGCAGTACGCCCCGCCTGCCCCTTGAGCCCGCCCTCAGAGCCGGTGTTCGCTAGCACTGCTCTGTTGAGAGGCGCCCCGCCCCCCAAACGACGCACCTTCTGCACGCCATGGCGGCTCCAGGAGGACCGCAGGCCGCCGCCATGCCCGCTGGGCCCAGGTCCATCGTCATCCTCTGCATCTGAGTCCGCGCCACCGCCCCGGGACCGCACCTCCGCCGCGGCTTTGCTGTATGGTTTGTACTGCTGCTGCGCCTGCTGTTGGGCCGCGCGGCGTGGCTGTGGCGCGGCGCGCGGCTCGTGCGCAGCCGCGGTGCTGGGCAGCGTGACCAGACCTGGCAGCCGACCGGTGATGGAGTTGGTGGCAAAGCGCACCAGCGGTGCCTTGCCGCAGCGCGGCTCCGCGGCGGCAGCGGGTCCCAGGAAAGACACCGCCGCACCGTCTGCTTTCCCGACAGACTCGGGCTCATCAGACGAGTCCCCGCCCAACGGCACGGCAGCTAAGCCGAGCCCGCTGCTGCTGCCGCTGTGGCTGCTGCGCCCATAGGGCTGGCCGGCGCCGTTCGCCGCTGCCGCTGGTCCCCCAACTCCGCCCGCAGCAGTCGACGCGCTGGGCGCCACGCCGTTGCCTCCCTGGTTGGAGAACGAGCCCCATGCGCACGCCACCTCGAGGTCTGACTCTCCATTCCGCCCCTTGAAACTAAGCCTCGCTGGAGCACTCGCGAGGGACTGCGACGAAATCAAGGACATGCCACCGGTTAAGGCCCAGCCCTCAAACACTTGAGCGTAGGCCAAGCACTTTCTTTACATCCTTACAACGAGGTGCTCTGGGACTAAGAGCCAACTCGCCGGGCGGTTTGCTCTAACCCGTTCGCACGGCCTTGAGGGCTTCCCCCTTTACCTTGGGCGCCATAGCCGCTTACGCTTAGGTAGCATATGCATTACGCATTCCAGCATCACGGTGAAAGCCCGAGCGCCCAAAATTCGGCATCCTGCGTGTGCCCAAACCGGGCTCAACGCCCCTACGATGGTGCATTCGTCACGGCATTCAATTCAGTTCAGTAAAACGTAGAGCGCATATGCTGAAGCACACGCGCGGGTGGCGTGGTTTGACCAGGCTTATGCACGACAAGTACTTTGGTTAAGCACAGCAACGTCTAGTTATGTTGTAACATAGCTGGTGACAGAAGGGTGGCTGGGAGTTGCATCCGTGGACTTGCACGACTTTTCGGCGTCCAGGCTGCGCCCCCGTCCAAAATGCGCGTGGTATATAGACTACGCAAACCATTAACAGGTCTCGAGTGGCCGAGCGAGGGTTCGTCGTCAACCTCGTAGCCAGGGTGACGCCCGCCCGGAGCGTGCCGGTTGCCAGCCCCACTTGGATGCCTTGCGTCGCCTGCCACGTCTTGGCGCAGACATTCCGACAAAAAGACTCTGCCATTCTCCTTGTACATAGACCAAACGTATTCTTGTCCTTGCGATTCAAGAGTGCTCTGGCCTGTCTAGGCAGTGCGGGGGCCCTTCCCGCTACCTCCCCCTTTGCAATGCGCCAAACCCCTCGTGAAAATATTGCTCCACTTGGCCCAGCCGGCTCGGCGAATCGCGCCTGCCTGGTCTGATTACATCAAATGCACGCCAACCATGTTCGCTTGTGCCACGCATCACCACTGGTCGCCGGGACTGTTGATACATGGTTTAAGCTTCTGGAGCCCTACTGCGGCAGGAGGGGGCCACTACCTCGGCATGCAGGCTGGTCAGCCGGTGGTGCTCAGACTGCACTTGCTGATGGCGACAACAAACATGCACATTGGGGGGGGCCTGCCCTGCCCCGTGGCCGGCCCCCTGGCCGGCCCAGCCTGCTGGGATGGATCATCGCCAGTTTGCCACTAAAGCGTCAAGGCGCGACCCCGTACCTTAAAATTTTCTGGCTGTGGGGCTCCTTTCTTCCGTGAGGCCATAGCTGCCCTTTGCCCCCCATGCCCTTCTCCCCCACCCCCTTCGTGGCACGACGACACCACCGCACGTCAGAGCCTCGGTGCGAAGCGTTAAGGCAAAGGCCACTCCAGCTTAGACAATTGACCCCCTGAGCAGCTTCGGAGCCAGGGCATGGCATGCATGCGTGAATCCACGCCTGCCACCACCAGCACCCAAACGAGTTCCAATGACGGACACCGTCAAACCAGAGCCAAGCAATGCAACTGTTATGCGTCACGGAAAATTTATACACCATACCGAGTACGTGTTGGGCAGACACCGTTAATGTCAGGGGAGGTTGCCTCGCCTGGTTAATGCTATGCTTCTTTATCCGCCCTTTAGCAAAGCGTGATGCGCATGCGTGGCCGCTGAAGGCACCGGTGCACTGTACAGCTGCCCTTGCAGACATGCATAGCCCTAGGTAGCTGAGCAAGCGTCGTCCACGTCGCCCCGAAACCTGTCTGAGCCTGCTCTAGTACCATGTTCATGTCGCGGGGGCATGTCAAACCAGCCACCCTGCGCTGCACCGTCCCTACACCATGCAGCAAGTGGCGGCCATGATGCACAAATGCCCAGTTCGTCGCATGCACTTGCCCCAGCCCGGGCAAACTCCGGCCGGCTGCCAACAAGACCCCGCAGCTGGGTCACCATCACGTATATGGATGCCTTGGTACCGCCGTCCGTGCATTTCCTCCGCAGCAAAGTCCGGCGCTGCTCACGACCTGCTGCTCACCGGCAACAACGTCTTGAGCGACCGCAATCGCATAAGCGCCCGCGCCCCGAGCCCACCCAGCCCATCCGCGCTCACACGCATAGCCGGCACACCGCCTTCGCTCCCTGCCGCCATGCCTGTGCCAGACACTCGGGCCAGAGGAAGCTCCGCGCCCGAGGCCGATGCCGACACGGACGCCCGGAACCCGCCATGCGGTAGCACCCAGCCGGTGCCTGGTGGCCCGGCGGGCGCGCCCGCCCCAAAGGCCGCCTCCGCCGCAGCCCCCGCGGCATCGGCACCGGCCTGCTGCACCGCGCCCCGCGCAGGGTGCCCTGGATGCGGAGCAGGGCTGGGAACAGCAGCAGGAGCCGGCACGGGAGTGGGACCAACAGGACCGCGCAGGCTCTGTGCCGCAGCCACAAGCGAGCCAGGCGCGCTGCGCCGGAGAACCACCGGCGGACCGCCTGCACGGCCGCTCTCACCAAAGCCTGTTCCTGCTCCTGCTCCTGCTCCTGCTTCGGCCCCGGCTCCGCCGCTGGCCAAAGCGGCTGCTGCCGTGACGTCTTGGCTGGTGCTGGCCCCTGTCGTAGCGGCGCTGAGGCCCCGGCTGACGCGGGCCAGGCCCGGAGCACCGTACTCGCCGTGGAGCATGTCGAACATCAGCCCACCGACCGCGTCGGCCGCGCTGCCGTTGCTGCTCCGATCCCGGGGCTCAGGCGCCGCGCCGCCGCCGGTCGTGTTCAAGGGGTGTGCGCGGTAGGCGATAATGCTGCGGCCTCCGCTAATGGACGCGCCGGGCGATTGGAGCGGTGCGGGGGTGACGCTGGTGCCGTGCGGCGCGTGCGGCGCTGGATATTGCTGGCTGGGGTGCCTGCTGTGGGACGCGCGCTCCGAGACCGCGGCCGATGCAGGAGCCGGCGGCTGCGCGGCATCTGCCTCGGCAGCCTGGGCCGCCCAGGCGGCAGCCAGCATCGAGGGCGGGCGCTCGCGCTCAATGCGGCGCCGGTGCACGATCCGTGAGTCATGCGGCGCGGGCGAGGCGTTGCCGCGGCCGCGGCCAATCGATGCGGCGGTGGCGAGCAGCGAGGCGCCGAAGCTCTCTGAGGGGCGCAGCAGCGGCGGGCTGCCAGAGGTCCGCGTGAGGGACGGCGATGCCGCCAGGCGAGGCGGCTTGGGTGGCGCTGGCAGTGCCGGTGGCGATGACGGCGGCCCAGACGCTGGCGCCACCTGTGTTGGAGAGGCAGGGCTGCCGGCTTGCGGGTGCACACCTGGAGGCCCAGGGGCGGTCGCACTCAGGGCGCCATTGTGGGAGGCACGCAGGGGCTGCGGCGGCGGCGGTGCGGCCGCGAGGTTGGCGACAGCACCGCTGTGGCTGATTGCCCGGCCCAGGCGCCGCCACCAGCCGAGCGCCCCGGCGCCGTTGCCGCTGGCGTTGCCGCCGTGGCTAACGGAGCGGTGTGGAGACGGCGTCAACGGCCCGCGACCTGTACTGCTTGCGTCAGCGGGGCCGCTGCTGCAACTGCCTCTGCTGCTGTGCCCATCCACTGCGGCGTCCAGGGGGCTTGAGCGCATCGACCACAAGTCGGCGCGGCCGCCTGCGGAGAAGTCGGGAGCCACACCCGCGCTGTGGGCCTGCGCAAGGCTGGCGCCGCCGCCGGGGATGCCTCCTGGCAACGACAGCTCCCCAAGCTCCGCGGGCGCCATGGCGGCAGCCGTTGCCGCGGCCGCGGCACTCCACACCTCAACGGCTACTGCGGTGCCGACGCCGCGAGGCGCGGTGCCGGCGCCGTCCGCGTGCTCACGGCCGCCCTGGCTAGCCATGGCTGTGACAGGGGTGCCGGCCATGTCTGCCGCCCTGGCGAGCGACGAGCTCTTCTGCATCAGCCGCACTGGCTCCGCGCTGTCAGTCGATGGCGCCAGCTCGCCCGCGCCCGCTCGCGGCATCGACCTGGATGTCACGAGCGCCGGTCCTGACGCAGCAGGCGCCGCAGGCGCGGCAGGCACCGCAGCCACCGCAGCCGCGGCCACGGAAGCGGCGGGGCCGTCGGCCGCAGGCTCAGGAAGCACAGCGTTGCTGCGGCGCTGGAAGCTGCGGCCTGCAAGGATGCTAGTGCCGCCGCCGCCGCCACCGGGCGACGACAGTGCGCCACCGCTGACGCCCACAGGTGAGGTCAGCGCGCTGGGGGCCCTGGGTTCGCCGGTCGGCAGCGCGAGCGGCGGCGGGGGCGGGGCCCGGGGCTTCGCCTCGAGTTGTCGCTGCTGCGGCGTACCAGGCTGCGCCGGAGAAGCAGCCGCAGACGCAGTGTCATCGGGTGGCAGCCTGAGGACGGCGGCAGCGAGGCCGCCCTCGCCTCGGCCGGCGGCAACTGGGTCGCCCCATGCGGTCGTGGGCATCGGCGACGGCGGCGCCGCCAGCGCGCGGACGGCCGCCGAGGCGAGCACGGGGTTGTTGCGCTCCCGCCGGATGCGCTTGTGGTGCAGCAGCCGGGAGTCGTGCGGGCCGGGCGGCCGCTGCTTTGGCGGCGACGGCATCACTCGGGCGCCTGCAGGCGCTGGTGGCGGCTGAGCCGGCGTCGTCGGCGCCGCCGGAGACGCCGGCGCCTTGGTTGGCGACAGCTGGGCCTGCTGCACGCCGCCGGCACCGATTAGCCCTGCAATCTTCCGCCACAGCGTGGCAGCCTTGACGGGCGTCGCGCTGCCGCCGGAGGCAGCGGCCCCACCTGACGGCGCCGCCGCCGGGGCATCTGTGTGGCCGAGCCGTATTGACAGTTCCTCCTCCTCGTGCTGGAGGTCGGTGCTGGCACAAGCGCCTTCAGCAGCCACCTGCGACGTGGCCGCTTCGACGCCCGCCCGGGCCGCTCGGCTTTGCACGCCGCCTCCGCCTCCAGCCTCTCCATGCGCTGTGTGCTCGTGCACCTCGGACACGGGCTCTTCATGACGCAGCCGCTGCTGCCGCAGCTGCAGGTACAGCGGCATGGCGTTGCCAGCGGAGCTCGCGCCCCCAGCCCCATCACCAGCCGCGGCGCCTACCAGCCCTGTTGGTGCCGGTGCCGGCGCCATTGGACGTGGCGCTGACGGTGGCAGCGGCTGCATCGCCAGCGGCGCCGGCTGCAGCGCCCCGCCGAACGCCATGCGCCTTGAGCCGCCGTGGCCCGCCCCGCGCGCCAGCCGCACCGAGCCGCTGCCGGAGCGCGGCTGCACGCGCAGGGCAGCGCTGTCGCCTCGCAGCCTCCGCACGTGGCGGTCCTGCGCGTGCAGCTGCTCCAGCCGCCCCGCAGTAGCGTCACCTTCGTCCCCTATCACGTTGAACGCCTGCACGGTGTGTGGGTCTCCTCCGCCAGGACCTCCTACCGCACCATCTGACTCATGCGCCAGCTCCTGCAGGCGCTCTGGGCTGACCCGGCCCGACTCAGGAGCCCGGCTCGGCGAAGCCGCGGCCACGGGCGGCCGCATGCGGGAGGACTGGCGCAGGTGCGGCTTGGCGGACGCTGCGAGGGACCCCACCGATGAAGCAAGCGAGCTGAAGGACGAGGCACGGCGGCTGCTGCAGGCGGAGCCGGCGGACAGGCACACGTCCGTGTCCGCGTCCACCCCGCCTGCGGTGGCGGCGGTGGCTGCGGCCATGGCGGCAGGGCCGGCCGGCGCCTTCACTCGCATCAGCGAGGCATTGCCCTGTGAATGTGCGGTTGCAGCAGTTAAAGCCAGCCGAGGAATCGTGGCACGCGTACATGTTATTGCTGGCGGGCATGCAGATGATCAAAGTGAGCAGTGGGACCCTGAAGGCAAGAGCATACGCACCCTGCGGAGGAAGGCCTGCTGGTGCTCGTGGAGCAGGAGGGCGGACAGGTGTGCCGCTGGCGCACTGGGACCGGCAGGTGCTCGTCCTTGCGTGGCGGGTGTGGCCATGACAGGTAGCCGCGAATGAAACAAGGGGTTGTATCCCTCGTGTTATCAGGATTCGCGGCCGGCGCGCGAACTGTGCCCACTATTACGACGAATGGTCAGAATGCCGCGGTTAGGAGGCTTCCTGATTCAAGCGAACCCGTCTGCTCGACAGAAGAACCGCATAAGCGCCATAGGGGTACAGCCCTGCCTGCAAAAAAAGCCAGGTAGGGTTAGGCAACGAACGGGCCAGCCGAGCGTAGTTGGCAGCTGTGTGCCGAGCTATATCAGCACAGACCCGACGAATGACCAATGTTACACGCAGGCTAAGTTGGATACTGTCATAACAAGCGCGGGCGTTCTCATTGGCGATTCTCACCTGCAGGCACCTCTCCCTCTGGCTAACGCTCTAGGACTAGCTGCTATCTAAGTAATTGAATTGGAAATAACAGTTCTTCGGTGCTATGGTGGACCAGGACTAGCAGCGCGACAATTTGCAGGGGTTTGGACGGCACATTCAGTGGTCCTAAACAACAGGCATGGTGTCGTAAAGTCATAAAGCCCTTGATGTTTGGTGAATGGAAAATATGCTTAATGGCGCGCATGGGCACGCTGGGCACGGGACGGCGCAGTAGACACGACAGGCCGCGTGGCCGTGCCCCTCCCCTGGTGCCCCTGCTGTCGCCCCTGACCCGACCCCTGCCATCTGGCCGGCTCGCCCCTGCCATCTCGGCCCTGCCACATTGCCCCTGCGGGGGCTGGGGCACGCCAACTCGATGCGACCGCAAGGGCACTTGTCGCTCCCCCTCGGGGGAAGGGGCAAGCCAACGCATCAGCGCTGCCAGGCGCTGCCGTCGGCGTTCGATGGAACGGTGCAAGCGGGGCATGTGGGCGCTGCCGTCGGCGTGGCGATGTGGCATGCTTTTGATGGCCCAGCCACCCACTTGCTATACGGTTCCCCCGAAGCTAGGTTATGGGAAAGAATGTGACATTACAAAGAAGGGCAGCCCGCGGGAGGGACTAACTTTGGCATGAGTGCAACCTCGGCCCCCCCGCCTCCCAGCCCTCCCTGATTCTCTGCCAGCCTTCCTGGGGAAGCGAGCCAGGCGTGTTTGCGCACAGTCAGCCCAGTCAGCGTCCGTCACACGACCGGATAAGCCCCTTTCTGGGATCCGTCGTGGTTGCACGCTCCATACTAGGTTTGGAAGACGCACCAGTCCTTAATACCATTGAATACTCTTCAAGCATGCCCTGCCAAATGCGCATCGCCAACTGCTGTGGGTTCGGGGATTGGGGCTAAATCAAACTGGCCCCACGAAGGCTAAAGCCACGGAACAGGTGTCACGATGGTCAGTCTTCCATAGTCAGTCCTTCATTGGTGGCCGCTTTTTAAATCAGCAATGATTACTTCCATCCATACACTCAATACGGAGTCAGTGCGAAGGCATCACACAGCGACAGAACAGCTAGCGCAGGCAAATAGATCTGCCACCCAAGCTTTTGCATCAGTGGAAAGGGCGGCCACTAGGGGGCAACCACTGCACGATCTGGCGAACAATGCAGTATCAGCAAGAGCAGCGGTAGCTAAAGCAGCAGTAGAAGCCAGCGTATCAACAGAAAGGCGCACTCGACACACATGGTTACGGATGGGGGAGCAACCGAACCCCGTTATGACTAAACTCCTTCGCCCCCCGGCGACATCACGACGTATACAGGCGCTGAAATGCAGTGATGGCGCCACCACGTCTGACCCGGTTAAGTTGGCGCAGGAAATGATCACCTTTTGGAGCGGCATCAGCAACATGGCAACAACCAACCCTGAGGCCCGCGCAACTGTCCTAGAGGCGCTACGGGCGGCAGGACGACGCTGCCCCCCAGCCCTAGCAGCAGAGATGGGTAGCCTTGTAGTGTCGAGTGAGGAGGTGGCCAAAGCGCTGTCTGCAGCGCCAGCCGGAAGGGCACCCGGCGCGGACGGTATTCCAGCGGACCTATATAAACGCTTCAGTGACAAATTCTCAGCCATTCTTGCCTCAGTACTCTCAGCAGCAGCCCAGCAACAACGTCTACCAAAGGGTTTCCTGGATGGAGTTATTTGCTGCTTGCATAAAGCGGGGGACCCTACGGTGATTGCTAACTACAGGCCTATCACCCTACTTGACACAGACTACCGGACCCTTGCAAGAATCCTTGCGACTAGGGTATCAAAAGCTTTCAGTCAGACTATCAGCCCCGAACAGACAGCCTTCCTACCACTAAGGCGGATTGCTGACAATATTGCACTTCTACAGCTGGCACCGCACATCCTGAAAGGGGCAGAGGAAACCGGCGTGGTAGCTTTTTTGGACTTCCACAAGGCGTACGACACTGTTAATCGCGAATTCATGTTTGAATGTTTACAAGCACTTGGGGTTGGCGATGGTTTCCTTGACTGGGTACGTATGCTACACAACGGCACGCGTTCTGCAGCACTGGTCAACGGACATCTGTCACAATTCATGGAACTTACAGCTGGCGTACGGCAAGGATGCCCACTTGCTCCACTTTTATATCTTGCAATCGCTCAAGCGCTTCTCTCATGGCTCAATAGCAAGGGGTTCGGTATTGACGTGCATAAACTAAAAGCCTCACAATATGCAGATGATTATTCACAATTCCTACGCAAATTGGCTGAGATACCAACGTTCATTGACGCTATGGTAACGTTTGGCAAGGCCTCGGGGCAGCAGCTGAATATTACAAAATCTGAGGCTATTACTATTGGCGCCACATACACGACTGCCAATCCCACAGCGGCAGCAACGCAGCCTCAATCAGCACTACGACTGGTTGCGTCGGCGAAGACGCTTGGCATACACTTCAACAATAATGCAGGACCACCGCCAGCGCTTAATATGGCACCGACACTAGAAAAAGCGAATGCTTGTATGAACCGCATTGCAGGGATGTCGCTCACTACCTTCGGCAGGGCAGCAGCGGTGTCAGGATATGCACTGAGCAAGACACTGTACAAATTGGAGTTTGATGGCATACCAAATGATGGATCACTGGAAAAAATCATTAGCAATGCTGCAGCACTGGTGGACCGGGGAATCTCACCAGCGGCATACAGAAATAATCCACATGCACGATTACCCGGGGTCAGCAACACAATTCTAAGTTTACCTGTCAAGTGCGGGGGATTTGGTATGTTACCGGCTATACAACATGTGCGGGCTCGCCATGCGCTGCTAGGAATCAGAGGTATAGCGGGAGGTGGACGCACGATGCTGAAATTTAACCCCCCATGGTCGCACAACCTGAAAAATGCAGTCTGTCTACACCACCCAGCAGCGCAGCCCCTGGCGCTCCTGACGGCACGTAAGCACCCCACAACGGGGAGGCCGATCGTGTTGGGGAAAGTGGTAGACACGGGCTGTGCACTGATTGAGCGAGTGTGCTCCGCGCTCATGAACCTACCGGAACTTGTGATACTCGATGCCAATCTACTTCAAGCGGGGCCATGGGTTTCGCAAGCACCGTTGTGGGGCAACCCAACCTTGAATTTTAGACAGAGAAATGGTGTGAATGTACCTTTGGAAGGGGGCTTCTCGGATATTGTTGCACTAGGCTCAATTACCACAGTCGGAGACGCAGTGAGGGCTATTGATACGTTTGCACGGGTTAAGGAGAAGTTGCAAGACGTGCCGGCCAATACCAGAGCCCCACCCCGGATACGGAGTGAATGCACACGCGCTTACAAGGAAGATGTGATTGATGCGGGAATTTTTGGAGGACTAGGGATAGATTTGATGCCGAGGCCCCTGAGGAATGGGATAGATGCATTTCGACGCATGCAAAACTTGATTAACCACCTGCCTGCGGGATGGACAGAAGCGGCACGAACAGGCATGGGACTAAACCAGGATCAAGCATACACGGAAATGATTGACCATATAGTGGGGTGCCTTGGATGGAAGATGAACAATCAACCAATTCCGCTGGCGACCGTTTCGGTGAAGCAGGCCACGTACCTGCAGATGCGTGAAGCGTTTGGGAAACTAGCAGAAAAACATGCTGATTTTGTCCACGAGGCTAAGGGTGGTAACGTAGGTGATATAGTGATGGCGATAGAGGACAAGGAACGCATCTCGAGCACATATGAACGCTTGTGGAAGGTTAAATGGGAAGCAGAGCAGAAAGAAGCCTTCTGGAGGCTAGCAGTGGATGGATTCCCAGGCTTCTCGATGCACAGAGGGCAAGGTCATAAATGCCCATGTGGGGTGACGGATGCGCAGTCTGACCGCGCACACCATTTCAGCACGTGCACAATTGCTAGCACGCTACGGCTGCATATTCAGGAAGCGACAGACATAGGTGATGAGGATCACATAATTGAGTTGATAGTGGAGCGTAAGAATCTGTGGCTAGTAATACCGCCACACGAGGCTATCCAGCAACCCATCTGGGACGTTGTATGCCTGGCTGCGATCTCTGCCATGGAGTACGGTAGGAGGCTATTGTTTGCCTCCAGAGGGGAACAAGGCAAGGTAGAAGAAACAACGATTAGCAGGATTAAAATGCAAGTTATAGCAGACTTTTGGGAGCGTTTGCAGACGTATGTGAGCCTGGGCATCAAGCCAAGGGGGTGGGACGAAATCCCACCAGGCCACCCTTGGATTGAAAGAAGGGAAGACGGGAGTATGTGGATCAATAAGCCGACTTTCATTACAGTTGAAGAGGAAGGAGATTGAGTTTAGAAGATGGTGGCGCTCCCATGGGAGCAAGGCCTACTAGCCCAAGGCGCAGAGTAGGCTGTCGGCGCTGCAGGTGGCGCGCCCCTGAGGTCTAGAGCAGGGCGTCCGTACTAGTACGTGCTCGCTGGCTCGTGAGCTGCGTCAGCAGGTCCCTCCTGTAACCAATGCAATCTTCATTGTAAGTCTTTCAATGCACTTCGTCCACATCCCGCCGCATGCCTTTGGCCCAGCTGTTGTCGCCAAACCGTCAATGGACGCGCGCCACGGGGCCTCACAGCCCCCCCCAAACCCGGGATTGGTTCACAGTAACCCCCCAAACCACACATGCATAACATCAAAACGACCTGCAAATCTCCACATGTAAGGTATATCTGGATGCCTGTGCACCACTACTGCGAGGCAGTTGCAGCTAGGAAGTAAAAGGGTCCGGAGCCGCCCGCGTCTCCTGGCGCCTCCCGCACTGACGCGGCGTGCTCCAGCAGCCGCCTCCTCAGTGCGGCCCGAGCCTCCGCGTCCGCCCCCTCACCATCGTGCTCCTCAACGCCCTCCTCCTCCTCCTCCTCCGCCTCCACCTCCGCCTCCTCGCGCTTGTCCGCATCATCATCGCAAGCCTGCTGATGTAGCTGCCGCTGCTGGTGCTGGGTGGGCGCTGCGGCCTGCAGCCGGTGCGGCTGTGGCTGTGATTGCTGCTGCTGGTGATGCTGCTGCTGCTGCTCGTGCTGGTGCTGCAGTCGCCTATGGTGCACCACGCGTGAGTCCAGCACACGCAGCATGCGAGCCGCCGCGCGTGCATTGCTACTGCTGCTGCTGCTGCAAATGCTGGTGCTGCCAACTGCATGCTCGCTGGCAGCACCGCCGCCGCTACTGCCTCCGGCGCCGGCATCGCCGTCGCTGCTGCCCGAGCCCCAAGTTCCGCCCGAGTCGCCGGAGGCGGGCGAGGGCGCGCCGCCGGCCGAGGCGCGGCTGGCGAGGAAGGGAGTAGCGGTGACTGTGGATGTCGCCGGCAGGTGCGCCGGGTCATGACGGCTGCTGAATACACGCACCAGCTTTTGCAGCCAGCCCACGCGCTTCCTCCCATCGGCCTCAGCGACTGGCGTCGCGCCGCCGTGCAACAGCGTCGCCGACTTCATCGTGAGCTGCGCATGCGCATTAGGGCCAGCGTGGCTACTGGCTGCCGCGACCGGCGCCGTCGCCGTGGCTGCGGGGCGCTTGCCCTCCGACGTCGTACCGCGCAGCGGCTCCGTCCACCCGCAGTCGTTGTGCACGGTGGGCGAGAAGGAGAGGGTCTTCTTGGGGCGCGGCACGGTGCGTGCATGGGGCAGGGTGGGCCCGGCTGCAGCTGTGGTGAGCTCCAGTGTTGCTTGCTGGTGCTCATGCGGGTACTTCACATCAACACCAGCATGCTTCGGTGCTGGTGCGCCTGCGGCAGGCTCCGGCACAACGCTGCTGCTGCTCCGCAAGAACCCGCGGTGCGCTGGGAGGCTGCTGTGCCGTTGGAATGACTGCCGGTCGCCGCTGCCCGCCGGCGCCTGCAGGCAATGCGGCGAGCTTTGCCTGGCACCCGCTGCCACCCAAGCTGCCGTCGCCTCGCCGCTGCTTGAAACCTTGCCGGATGGCAGCGCTGCCCCCAATCCGGACGCAAGCCCTGGCGCAGACATTCTCGGCGCACGCGGGTCGGCGGCATGCTGCGGTTGTGACAGCCTCAGAGCCGGTGGCTGCGGCACGCGCGGCGCAGCCGCGCCCGCAGCGGCACCGGCCGCGAATCGTGACACCGCAGGCGGCAGCGAGGGTGGCGGCGGCCCCGCCGCGCCTGGCCCGGTGGCGAAGATGGACGGCCGCGCGCGGTTGCGCTTGGCCTTGCTCATGCGGCGCAGGTTGACGGTGCGGCTGTCGGCGGCGCGCAGCCGGAAGGCCAGCATGGAGGGCGAGCGCGAGGACACGGACATGGTGCTGAGGCCACTGGCCGGCACGCCTTGCCGCTCATGCGCGGAGGAATGCTGCTGCTGCTGCGCGTCGCCGGCCCTGGCGCTGCCGCTAGCCTTCTTCTTGCCCCGCCCCAGCGCCGCCACAAAGTGGCTCCAGCCGCGCCGCCAGTAGCCGCGCCACCCGCCGCGCGCCTCAGATGACGAAGACGGCAGCTTGGGGCTGGCGCCGCCGCGGCCGGTGCCGCCGCGGCTGCTGGCGCTGCTGGCGCTGCCCCGGCCTACCAGCAGCGTCGCGGGCGGGGCCACGCGTGCTGGGACCGCGGCAGCGGCGCCATGCGCGAAAGGCATGCGGCCTGTCGGGCTCGCAGCGCGCACGTCATGCACGCGCTCATTTGCCTCCTCCCCATCGTCATCCTCATCCTCGGCCTCCTCGTCGTCCTCACTGCCACCCTCGCTGGCCCACCCAGCAGCCGCGCGCAGCTTGACCGACGAGGGCCGCCGCAGCGACGCCGCCGCCGACGCCGCCAGCGACCCTGGCGTGAAGGCCCCACTCATCTGCGCCGTGCGGCTGACCACCGAGGTGACCGAGCAGCCAGAAGCAAGCGCCGCCGGCGGCAGCCGCAGGACTGCGCAGCCACTGCCGGCCTGCGCGGCGTTGCCGGCAGCTGTGCCTCCTCCGCTGCCGTTCCGGCCGCGGCTGCGGCTGCGGCTGCGGCTGCTACTGCGGGTGCTGCGCCGGCTGGTTTGACCGCCGACGCAGTACGGCTCACCACTCCACGTTTGCACAAGGTCGGAGTCGCCGCCACCGTCATCGCTCACGACGCCGATGGCGCCGCCTCCAGTCTTGGAGCGGATCCGAGAGCGCCCACTGGGCCCGACCTCCGAATCACAGTGGCACGTGTCCAGCCCGCCGTCGTCCTCGCCGCTGTCAGCGTCCCCAGCCCCTGAGGCGCCAACGGCTGCGCCGCTATTGGCGCCGGCCGTGCCAGCGGCCCCATAGCGACAGGCGCCACCTTCAGAGGCCCGGTACGGCGCCGCCGCCGGCCGCGCCGCCGCCAGGCCGCGTGCGGAGGCTGAGGCCGTGAGCGCAGGCTTGTGGGTGGGGCCGCCTGCTGCTGAGCCGCTTACAGCCTGCGAGTGTGCAACGGCGCCAGGCTCCGTCTGGTGGGAGGCGTTGGCCCGCGCCACTGCCGCCGCGACAGCTGCATGCAGGTCATCCCCATCCAGCGCGAAGCGCACGGACGGGCGCGCCGCAAGCGACGCCGTCTTGTTCACAGTCTGCAGGCATGGTAAGACAAGATGAGTATACGTGGGTTCTGTCCCGCGGAGAGTTCGAGCAGGGGTTGCATGGCTCCTCCAACTGTCCAGCCCCGGCGCACGGTACCTTGCGGCGTGTCAGGGCAGCATCGGACGAGCTGGCCTCGCTAGCAAGAGACGGCAAGCCTGGCGTCGCTGTGTGGAAGGAACCCCAAGCGGTTGTCACGGCGGGCGGTGGATTCTGTGGGGAAGCAGGCGCAGGTAGGCGTGGTAGGCAGGCAAAGCGTTTCGTGAGCCAAGGGGCGTGCAGCCAGGCGCGAAGAAAGCCGTCGCGTCAACTGCACAGACTCCGTTCAACCTTAGAGCCGGCGCCACAGCCAGGGCCACAACATGCCAAGGTCTATGGAGTTAGGCACCAAGGCAAGGGCGGCGGCGCCTCAGGCGAAACTACCATCTCACCTGCTTCGCCATGCCTTAGGACACGCCGCAATAGGGCACGCCCCCGCGCAAGCCGAGATTAGTGTTTGAGGTAGGCCAGATTCACGGCTACCATTTAAAGCAAGTTACTGGCCGCATCCGCTGCGCTGCGAAGAAGTCTTGTGGAATGCCTGTTCGGTTTCCTGGGCTTCGAGTACTCTCCAGTGTATCAAGTAGTTTTGGCAGTCAAAGTTATTATAATCCAATGCAGCCGGCCAGACGGGCACGGTCGGCCAGTTAACAGACTGGTTAAGTTCAGGTCGAGCTGCTGGCTAACTGGCTTGAAATTATGCTGCACCTTAAATATAACTGGGCGCAGAGCATTTATGTGTTAGAAGCCAGCCGCGCAAAGCCGCTATATGAGATTGTCACATCGTCGATGCCGATGATGGCATGCGCATGCGGCTCTCGTCCTGAGCCGGGGCCGCACGTGTCGAAGACCACGTCCTGACCGAAACCGTTTTGCTGACGTCCCCTTCCCGGACGCCCCATCAGCTGCGCCTCCCGCCTGGCGCTGCGCATAACTTGCAGAGCAAGCGCAAGGCCGATTGCTGAGGATCAATGATTCAATGACTGGCCCCTGTGGCCTTGCCCATGGACTGGTGGAGATGCACACACATGCGACCGCACGCATCCCACAGTTCATCGGCTCTGTGTGACTGTTCGGATTGGCGTTGATGAGATGTCAGAGCACAGGAGGGATGGCGGCATAGAGTGATAGAGGTTACACCTGCCAATGCTTTGGCCTCGTGCATACCGACCGGTACGGGAGTCTTCACACAGCTGTCGTGTGTCCTCTTCAGCAAGCAATCGTCCATGCGCGCACGGCCACATAATGCAAGGCGGAGCCAGACAAATCAATCAATCAGCACTCTGCCACGCATACGCGTGTCAACTAAATGGGGCTACAATACGTAAGCTACTACGTAGGCTAACACGCGAAGGGCGTATCCCCTTCGCATCAACTAAGGGTCGTCTATGAACACACAACCCCATGGCACATTCAGCTCATGGCTTGTTTGTCGCTTTAGTTTAAGGCTATTGCTAGTGGGCACGGCACAATCGGGCTAGCCTTGCCTATGCCCATGCGGCTATCCAGGTGTCTATCTGGCTCATGGCCAGAATCGTCCAGTCTCACACTGCCCAACCAACAACACCGTCAAACAGACCAATTCCATCTAGACTAAGCCTGTCGCATGAGCCTCCTCCCGGGGCCCAACGCGCTATACGTTTCAAGATGGCTTGCTGCGCGCCAGCGCCCAACGCTCAATGCCCGCCGCCATACACCAACACGGCCGTGGGTACAGCAAGACCTACCTCCTTCACACGTTGTCAGAACACACCGCATCGTCATAAGTCAAATCATGTCGCGCCACCAATGCGCGCCGTTGCTGCGCATAGCATGGCATGTTAGGCATCCTGGTGCCAGAGGTCTAATCCGTCGCAGCGGGTGCCCCGGCTCGCTTGCTCTAAATCTGGTCGGGTCAAATCGGATGTGCGAAGTCGCCGTGGGCGCCCCAACAACGAAACATGCCGCACGCGTGTCTGGTTGAGTTCCCCTCGTCAAAGAACCCCGCAGCTATGCGCTGCATTGCTTGTGTCAGCCGTCCCCGGAAACCCGCGTGTGAAATTGATGCCGCCCGAGCTGCCCAGCATGCGCCCGGGCGTTGCACTTGCAGCCGAAGCCTAGTGATGCCATGCGGCTCATTTCGGAGCCTTGATCGCACAAAGAAGAAGAATCAATCCCTGGCACAAATGCACATTGCACCGGTGCCGCTATGATACGGTGTCGCTCCCACTCACCTAACTCTATACACAAGTGACACTCACAGCCGTGCCGTGCACGCCATGTCGCTCGCACGCAGGCCCTTGCCCCACCTTTGCACCCCCATGTCCGGTCGTGGTGCTGCTTCCTTCACTGCTGCTCTCAGGCCCTCAGACCACCTTCAGCCTCAAGCCCGCAGCCTCAGTGGTGGGCGCCCCACATGCTGACGTCACCGCCGTCCTCGCCGCCGCCGCCGCCGCAGGCGCCGTGCGCGTCCATCATGGCCAAACAGCAATTGAGGCTGCCGGTGGGGCTGTGAAGGCCTCCTGCCCCCACTCCCAGGTCCGACATGGAGCCACCCACACCCAGGCCGCTCATCATCACAACCTCCTCCTGCAGCACGTGGATGGTCATGGGCACGGCCGCAGGGCCGCCGCCACCACGCGCCGCCTTGCTGGCCGTGCCCATCGCCGCCGCCGCCGCCGTCGCGTCCATGCCGCCGCCGAACGGCCCGTGGTGCTGCGGGTGCGCGTGGTGGTGGTGATGGTGGTGGCTGTGGCCGTGCGGGTAGTGTGATGAGTGGCTGGGGTGGCTGACGCTGCCCGGCGGCGGCGGCAGGCCGTGGTGGTGGTGGTGATGGTGGTGGGAGTGATGCTCGGCGCTGCCGGGCGCCAGCAGGCTGTGCATGTGCGGCGCGGAGAAGTCAGCCAGGAAGGAGAAAGACGGCGTGGCCGGCGGCGGCTTGTGGCCCGTCTTGGGCGTCTTGTAGTACAGGCTGGCGGTGCCGTCGTGGCCACCATCGCTGGCGGCGCCGCCGTGGCTGCCAGCGGCGGCGTCGGGCGCCGCGCCGTTGGCGCCGCCGCAGCTGCCCCGCGCCTCACGCCGCAGCTGCGAGTGCTGCAGGTGTGTGTACGCCATGTGCGCCAGTGGGGGGGCCGTAGGGGCCCGGCGGGTGGCCGCCGCCGCAGCCGCCGCCAGTGAGGCGCCGCGCGGAGGCAGGCACCGGCGTGGACAGGTAGGCGGTGGGCGGGGCGCCCGAGCCCGCGCCGGCCGCTGCCACCGGAGCGGCGCCGGCCTCGCCGCGGGCAGCTGCCTCGTCCCCATGCAGCAGCTGCTGCTGCTGGTGGCGCTCGCGGTAGGGGCTCTTGCCCTCGGCCGGTGATCTTGCCTTGGCCGCGGCAGGCGGCTCGCCGCCCGGGCCGGCGGCAGCGCACGCCAGCTTGGCGGGCAGGGGCGTGGCCACTACCTCCTCGACCCGGGCCACCGCATCGGCAGGCTTGTCGCCGGCGGCGCTGCCCACCCCCTGCTGGTGCTCCTGTGGCGGCTGGCCGTGGGTGCCGTGCCGCCGGTGGTGGTGTGCGCCGCCGTGGCTGCTGCGCGCCTGCCGAGCGGCTGCTGCTGCCGCCGCCGCAGCGGCTCCACTCGCCGCCTCGTCACCCTCGTTGTCACTCTCCGCCAGCCCCAGCGCCGACAGCCCCGACAGGCTGAGCGACTCGCTCGCGCCACCGCCGCCGCCGCCACCTGCCAGCAGCCCCTGCGGTAGCTCGCCCAGCTGCAGCGGTCGCGGCGCCACTCCCGCTGCTGCTGCTGCAGCTCCAACAGCCGCCTGCTGCTGCTGCTCGGCGCTGGGCCCAGTGCCGGGCGGCTCCACGGACGCCACGGGCTGCAACAGCGGCGGCGCTTGCTGCTGCTGGTGCTGCTGTTGGTGGTGCTGTGGGTGCTGGGGCTGCTCCTGCGGCGGCGGCTGACCGGGCATGTAGTGCTGCGGGGGCGGCTGCGAGTGCGGGTAGCCGTGGTAGAGCGCGTGCGGCGGCATGCCTGGGTATGCGCCCGGATGCTGCTGCGGCTGCTGGTGTTGCTGCTGCTCGGGCGGCGCGCCGGCCTCGGAGCCCTCCGGCACGGTGGGCGGCGGGCCGTAGTAGGGGCCGTACGGCATCATGCCGTACATCGGCCAGGCGTGGCCGTACGGCATGTGATGGGGCGGGTAGCCGCTGTAAGGGGCCGGATAGTGCCCGTGCGCAGCGCCTGCCGGCGCGTATCCGTATGCGTGGTGGTGCGCGTGCGGCGGCGGCGGCGGGGCCATGTGGGGGTAACCCGCGTGCGCGTGCGGGTGCCGCGGCGCGCCGTAGCCGTAGGCGGGGTGCGGTGGCGTGTAGCCTGGATAGCCGTGCGGCGGAGGCGGCGCGGCGTGCGGGTGCGCGTGCGGCCAGCCCTGAACGGCGGCCGGCTGCGGCTGTCCCGCGCTGTAGCTTCCGGGCCTGTGCATCCCCTGCTGCTGCTGCTGTAGCGCCGCCGCCTGGTGTGGCTGGGCCGGATACGCGGCGCCGGGGCCGGTGCTGGCGCCGTACACTGCGCCGCCGTCGCTGAGCGCCATGGCCGAGGCGCCGTGCGGCGGCTTGTGTCGCAGCGCGCCGCCCGAAGTCACCATCGGCGTCGCGGCGGCGGTGCCCGCGTACATGACGGACGCGGGCGCGCCGGGGTAGCCGCCATAGGACTGGACCATGCGGCGCGGCGGGTTCAAGCTGCCTGCGGCGGCGGCGGCGGCCGCCATGGCGTCGCAGCCCTCCGCTCCGGCCGAGGCCATTGGCGCTGACGGCGGTCCGGAGGAGGTGAATGACCCAGCGCCGCCGCATGAGGGCACCGTGCTGGCATCTGAGTCGTGGTGCTGCTGCGAGAGCTGCATGCTTGCGCCACCGCCGCTGCCGGGGGCGCCGCCGGCGCCAGCGGCGCCCGCATCCTCGCCCTCGCCGCTGGCGACGCCGCGGTTGCCGCACCGCAGCTGCTTGCGCGGCGGCGCCGCCAGCCGCACGTGCACCGCCCCGTGCCCGCCGTGCTCCTCGCCGGGCCCCGGCAGCAGCAGCGGTAGCGGCGGCGGCGGCGCCACGGGGCCGCTGGTCTCCACCGGCGGCCGCGGCGCGGCGGGGTCGTCCGGCAGGGGCATGCCCGGGTACGGCGGCATGGTCATCCCGTACGGCATGCCCGACGGCGCCGCCATCTCCACGGCCTCCAGCACCTCCTGCTGCCACATGCCGCCCGAAGAGGTGCGGATGCGCGTGCGCCGGCACGTCACCGCCGCCGCCCCGCCTGGGTGGTGGTGGTGGTGGTGCGGCATGCCTGGGGCGCCGCCGGCGGAGTTGAAGACGGAGGCGGCGGCCGCGGCCGCCGCCGCCGCGGCGGCAGCGGTGGCCGAGGCTGGGCTGCCGCCAGCGCCGTCAGCACCGCCCCCGGTACCCATAGCGCCGCCGCCAGAGGTGCGCACGGCGCGAACAAAGCGGCGGGCGGCGATGCCAGGTGGCATGCCGTACGCTGACGCCATGTGTGGGTGCGGCGGCGGCAGCGCCGCAGCCGGCGGCGCCCCTGGGCCTGCTCCCATGTGCTGCATGTGCTGCTGGTGATGCATGGCGGCGGCCCAGGGGTCGTGGTATTGCATGGGCGCGTAGGGCAGGGCGTGCGGCGGCGCCGCCGCCAGGTGTGGCGGCGGCAGCGCGCCATGGCCGCCGTCCAGCGCGGGCGCCGCCGCCGGGTGCTCCTCGTTGCTGCCGCCCTCCTCCGGGTGAGCGAGCATGGACAGCAGGTCCGGCTGGTGCGCCGCAGCAGAGGCGGCGGCCGCAGCGGCGTTCATGGGGCGGGCGGCGGCCGTCTCCATCAGCGCCTCTGTGAGTGCGCCCCCGTGCGTCAGGCCCGTGGCCGTGGGCGCGCCGGTGCCGATCGTGTCCTGCCCCGTCGCGTGCGTGGCGTGGCTGTGCGTGCGCGTGTGCTGCGTGTGGGTGCGCGTCTGGGTGTGTGTGTGGGTGTGCGTCGTCTCTGATGGCGCCCGCCCGGCGCCGTCCTCGCACTCGCTGTCCGTCAGCGCCTCGCCGTCGCTGACGTCCGCCACCGCGTCCATGGCCGCCATCGCCGCGGCCTCGCTGGTGAAGCCCCAGTCCAGGAAGGGCAGCCCGCCCTCCGGCCCGCCGCCGGCCCCAGCGGCGGCAGCCGCGGCCGTGGCGCCGGCAGCCGCGCCCGCCGCGGCGCCCAGCATAGCTGGGTCCGGCAGCGGCAGACCGGGCGGGTAGCCAGCGGCACCGGTGATGGCGGCGGCTCCGCCGCCGCCGCTGCCGCCGCCGGCCTGCTGTTGCTGCGCATGGCGGGCTGCTGCCAGTGCCGCCTGGATCTGCGCTGCCTGCATGGCGGCCAGGAAGTTGCCGGCAGCAGCGGTGCTGAACGTGCCGTTGGCGACGGCCTGGTTGATGGCGGCCGCTGCGGCGGAGCTGGCGCCGCCGCCGCTGCGGCTGCCGCCGTGGGAGGCCTTGCGAATGTAGCCGCCGCGGGGGCCGACCGGGTCGCCCTCCTGCACAGCACACGATGGCGGCATAACATCATTTGCTGTCAAAGGCATGCAAGGAGTATAGTGCGCAGATTCCAACAGGCGGTAAACTTGACCAGTATGCCTGCCCACCGATGTCGGCATGCTGAGTGCGCCAGAGGGTTCCAACAGCAACACAGTGTTCCAGCCCCAGCCTCCTCCCGCGGCCCACCTTCTTCACTTTCAGCATTTTGCGATAGCTCCGGAAGTAGTCCTGCACGCACGAGTGAAGATGCAGTCAGCACGTAATCCAGCGCATGTGCGTGGGGGAAGGTGTGTGTGTGTGTGTGTGTGTGTGTGTGTGTGTGTGTGTGTGTAACTACGGTTTCCACGGTTGACTGATCGAGTCTCGTGATCGAGTACTCGGGACAACCAGCAAACAACGGGCGCTCCAGGCTCTCGTTGCTGCTACCACGCGCCTCTCCTGCCCAGAGCGCATCCTGCTCTGGAGTCCACCGGAGAGAACGCACCAACCCCGGGCCACACCAGTAACCTCAGCTGGGTGACTCCTGACCAAAACGCCGCAGGGCCCAGCGGGCTAACCACCTCTAGGCAACGGCAAGGCACACCAGAGCACACCAACTAACACCCACCACCACACGCACACGCACACGCACGCGCACGCGCACGCACGCACACGCACACGCACGCACACACACGCTCAACAAGACACCCATAGGCTGCGGGGCTGAGTCCTGCGACCCTCGCAGCCTAACGCGACCAAGACCTCAACCTAACCAGCACTCGACGCCAGGGCAGACTATGACTATGTGTGTGTGTGTGTGTGTAAGTGGGTATCGCCAGGTGCTGCGTTGGTGGCACCCGTGTCCCTGCCCGGGTCGGCCGCCAAGCACCCTCGTGAGCACCCTCTCACCTTGACCTGCTTGATGGTGCGCAGCCCCTTTGCGATTTTGAGCATCTCATCCACGCTTGGCATGAACTCCTCCGACCATACTTGGTGCGCGTTCTGGGCGTACCAGCTGCGCGCGGCGAGTGACACAACAAAGACGTTGGCATCGGAACCGGAAGAGCGACAGACGCCGGCAGCCCGGAGCAAGCAACCCGGTGTCTCGGGGGAATGCATGTTTCCCGTTGCTATACCTATCGCGCTTACTCGCGCATCTCGTTCACGGTGGCCCGGTTGCCGGTCTGCTCATGGTGCTCTCGCCACCCTGTTGAAGGTCGATGGCCAGTTGAAATACGTCACATTGGTCTGGATTATACTCAACAAGTCTCCATGGCCCGAAAGGCCTCGTCGAGCCCCTGCGCGGAGCCAATAGACCCGCACAGCCGTGCATTCCGGTCGCGGCGCTCACATGTATTGAACGGCCCCCAGAAATTGTTGGGCCGCTTGTGCTTTCCATGCTCCTCGCCATCCTCGCCGGCCTTTTTCTTGCCCATCGGGTGCGGGTCGGGACGCCCACTGTAGCGTCACCCGGCGTGCGCCCTGCAGCGAGGACAGCCCGAACGCAATTCGAAAGTGTCAGAGATGTAACGGGCGCGTTTAGGCCTCTTGGGTACCAACGAGGAACCCGAGACCGCGGTCGCGACCGATGTTGACGACGGGCCTGGCCCCAGTCTACCTTTGGCCCAGTAAGCACGCCAGGGTGATACGCGTGAATACACGAAAGCAAATGATAATCGCTGGGCGCTGTGGGCCCGCAGCCTGTTGTCACCCGGAGGTGGTGCTGTAGCGACGAAGTGAAGCAAGTTTTCACGCCGCTAATTGGTTGGCTGCTGTCAATTGTCTATGTCTATATCAGTAAGTACCGAAAAGTGGAAACGGACTTGGCTATCGTCGGTCGCGGAGCAAAGGAGGGCTATCGCGGCTGTTCGCGTGTTGTACATGGTCGGCCCCGCGTCTTCTTGGCCCACTGGTGGCCCACTTAAGCACTTGATACTAATCCGTATTTGCCTGTCAGGCCAAACATCTGGTTTGGTAGGGAGAGTAGTCTACACTCGCACATCCCGAAGGATGTTACGGACCTTTCAAGCTTTTGCAGTCACCATCGGCTTCAACCGGTTCACCATCTTCGAACCCATTACATTTCTTCCACGCCCGCCAATGCAATTTGGCCTTCCGTCTGCCTGGATCGGTCAGGAACCCTTCCAGCACGGATCCTGCAACGTCCTGCAGCGCTGACACCTGCCCCGACACGGCCAGATTAGCATGAGCATTGCCTCGTTATGTACGCTTATCCAAGCACAGAGAGGCACAGGGCACCAGGGGGACCGCAGGACACATACATGTTGCAGGGGCACCACGAAGCCACAATTCCAAAAGCCCTGGCCACAACTCACAGGGAGGCACGCACGCATGGAAGCCACATACTGGTAATTGGCCCCGGCTTAACGAGCGCTGATACCGCCACCATCGCGCCACGGAATGAGACAAGCCGACAACGGCACAGCCCCTGGGCGCCGCGGCCGCCGCCCCAAGCATCCCAGCCCCCATCAACGGTACCAAACGCACACTGCCCTCCACCTTACGACAGCTCCGCTCTCCCCCTACACCGCCGCCGGCATGCTCACATCCAGCCGCCCCAGCGCCGCCGCCGTGCCCAGCGGCGCCGCCGCCAGCAGCTGCCGCCGCCACGCCGCCATGGCGTCGGCGGCGCCCGACAGGCCGTACACCCGGGCCTGCAGCGCCGCCAGCGCCGCGGCGCCGCCGTCCCGCAGCGCGTCCTGCGCCATGGCCGTGTGGCCGCACAGCAGCGCCGCCAGCAGCGCCGCGCTCTCACGGCTGGCGGTGTCGGCGCCGGATGCCACCGCGTGGGACAGCGCGGGCAGGTCGGTCTTCATGCCCACCTGCAGCGAGCGAGGGCGAAGACTTGGTTTGGCGGAGGGGGCGTTCAAGGGCCGGCATGCGCTCCGGCTTCCGGTCTCGCATCACCCCTGCCGCACCCGCCCACCCACCGCCGCACCACCGGCCCCACGTCCTTCCCCTGCCTGCCTGCCCGCCCGCCCGCCCGCCCCCGCACCTGCGCCATGATGGCGGTCAGGCGCCGCAGCTGCTCGCCGCCCAGCCCCACCGCGCCGCCCAGCAGCGGCCGCGCCAGGTGCCGCGCCACGTCGTGCTGGCCGCCGCGGATGAGGTCGTCCATCAGCCCCAGCACCAGGCCCACCGTCTCGGGGCTCAGCGGCGCGGTGGAGGAGGCGGCGGCGGCGGGCGCGGCGGCGGCGGCCGAGGTGGGCGTGTAGGCGGCCGCGAGCGGGCGCGCCGCCACGGCTGCGGTGGCGGCGGCGCGCGCGCTGGAGGAGGCGGCGCGCAGCGGCTGCGTCCAGTCCAGGTCTTGCGGGTGGGCGGACGCTGCGGCGGGTCAAGCCGTGAACAGGGCCGTCGTCAACCATCCGACCATCGCAAATGGGGCCCAACCGGCCAGGCCAGCAATCCCGTGATAATGAACGCAACCGCAACCCAGCAACCACACACCGCGACGCCCGTCCTTGAGGCCGCCCACCGACCAGCACCCGCCGCCAACCCCGCCCCGCCCCGCCCCGCCTGCCCTCCGCTCACCATTGGCCGGCTTGCCGCCGCCCGCCGCCGACAGGTCCACAAACTCGTCGCCCAGCGCCGGCCCGCCGCCGCCGCCGCCGTACCCGCCGCCTCCTCCTCCGCCGCCGAAGCTGCCGAACGCCGCCGCCGCCACGGCGCTGCGGAACTGCCCCGGCGGCGGCCGCCGCACGAATCCCGCCATCAGCGCATCCGCCGCCTCCACCGCCTGCTGCCAGTGGCGCAGGCCGGCGCGCAGCCGCAGCTCCGTGGCCAGCGTTATGCCGGGCAGTGTGGCGGCGGCGGCGGCGCCGCGCAGGCCGTCCATCTCCAGCATCAGCGCCGCCAGCGGGTCGTGCAGCTCGGGCGCCAGCGCGCGGGAGGCCAGCTGCACCGCGCCTGGGGGGTGGGGAGGGGGGGGTACGTCATGATCAGTTTAGTGGTAGGTGGGGGCGTAGAGCGGGGGCCGAGGCACGAGGAGGCAAAAACAGGGAGGAGGCCGGCGCTAGGTGCTTCCGAGGTGCGGGGCGCGAGGCGCGTAACTCACCCTTAGCTACATATATTACCTATGAACTCTACCTATTACCTATTTACCTATGAACCCCAGCGTTGCTACTGCCATCAGGCATCACCACCACCCCAGCACCACCACCACCACCAGCACCACCGCCACCATCAGCACTACACCCCAGCACCACACCCCAGCAGCGGCGCTACACCGCGCGGCGGCGGCACTCACCGTGCAGGTCGCCCGCCGCCACCAGGCTGCAGCAGCGCAGCCCCGGGTGCGCCAGGCTCAGCGCCATCGGCTGGCCCAGCAGCCCCACCGCCCACAGGCAGCCGTCGCGAGGGCCCAGCAGCGCCAGCGGCCCGGCCGGCCGCATCATGGGCGGCGGCGCCAGACCCTCATGCACCACCGCGCCCATGGCGGCGGCAGCGACCGGCACGCCGGGCCCCGCCAGCGTGATGAGCCGCGCGGGCGCGGCGGCGGAGTAGGCCGGCGGCGCGCCCGCCGCCGCGGCGGCGGCGGAGTCGGGCAGCGGCGGCGCCGCGGGCGCCAGCAGCGCGCACAGGATGTGGGTGGGCGTGGAAATGAACAGCTGGCGGGCGGACCACTCCAGCGACTCGGCGCCGCCCACCGGCAGCGTGGCCACCACCGCCAGCTCGGGCCGGGCCCTGGGGTGAAGGGTGGGAGGGGCAGCGCGGGGCAAGGTCGACGGGTTGAAGAATACGAAACGTACCGGTGCCACGACCAGTACCAAGACGGCTACCTGCCCTTGCGTGATCGGCGCCGGAACAATCCCCCCTGCCCCGTGCCCCCTGCCCCCGCCGCCCGGCCCGGCCGGCCCGGCCCGGCCCCGGCCTGCCGCCACCCCAATATAGGTTGATTTGGTTTAGCCTGGGCCGGTTTTCTCACCCACACAGCCCCACAGCCCTGCCCCCCCCCACAGCCCGCCCCCACCTGAGCACCAGAATCTGGCTGGGGTAGGCCAGCGCCACCATGGAGCGCGAGGGGTCCCAGGCCAGCAGCAGCGGCTCCGCCAGCTCGGGGCCCAGGCGGCGGCCGCCCTCCCAGTCGTACCACACCATGGCGGGGCTGCGGGGGGGTTGGGAGGAGGGAGGGGCGGGAGGGAGGGAGGGAGAATGGGTGGGGGTTGCAAAGGTGTTACAAAAAGAATTGGTGGGGCAGAGCGGGTGGGGGTCGTGGACAGCAGCCCGGGGGCGGAGTGCGGCGGACGTGAAGGGAGGGGAAGGTGAGCTTCATGACACGCGGCAGGCAAGGGAGAGGGAATCATGGCCGCCGCGATATCGCAGCAGGTGCTGCCAGGCCCCGCGCCCGCAACGCCCCGCGACCCCCAGCCTCTCCCCTCCCCCTGGCCCCGCCCCGCCCCGCCCCAGCCCCATCATCCTCCCGCCCTCCTATCCCCACCACCAGCACCCCCACCCCAACCCCAACCCCCCGACGCACCCCTCTCCGCCCGCCAGCTCCGCGCCCTCCGCCGCCACCGGCCGCCGCAGCGTCACCGCCAGCAGCGGCCCGCCCTGCACGTAGGCGGGCAGGTCACCGCCCAGGTCCAGGCCGCCGCCGCCCAGCCCGTGCGGCACCACGCTGCCGCCGCCCACGCCGCCGAGCGCCTTGATGCGGACCGCCGCCGTCGCGGCGGCGGCGCGCGCCGCCGCCTCCGCCGCCACCCGCGCCGCCTCTGCGGCCGCCGCCGCCTTCTTGGGGTCCTTGTTTGGCTTGCCGGGCGGCGGCGCGCCGGCGCCCAGCGCGGGCGGGGCCTCCTCCAGCGCGGCGAAGATGGGCTGTAAGGCGTGCCAGGCGACGGAGGTGCCGCTGCCGCGGGCGACCCTGCAGGGGGAGAGGGTGCACGGGTGGGGGCAGCGGGTCAGGCGGGCGGGCAGCCAGTCAGCCTGCCGCTGGCGCTGCCCCTGCCCCACCCCCCAAGCCCACCCCCCTCTCTTTACGGGATTGGTTCACAGTAACCCCCCACCCCATCCCCCACACAACACAGACACACACGCACACGCGGCCAGCCGCCCCACTCACTCCTGCCAGGCCGAGGCGCCCTGCCGGTACACGGCATAGCTGCGGGCGGCGGGCCAGGCCACCGCCACGTAGCCGCCGTCGGAGCTGGCGGTCAGCAGCGCGCGGCCGGAGGGCGCGTCGCTCGCCACCTGCGTGTGTGTTTGCGTGTGTGTTTGTGTGTGGCGGCGGGTGGGCGGGCATACAACGTGACACAAGCACGCACGCACGCATATCGGTACACATTTGCAGGTGGCGTGCCTCCCTTTCTTCTCCCACCGCCATACGCAGTCCCGCACCCGGCCCCAGCAGCCCCCCGCACCCCAGCCCCCACCCGGACCCCCACCCGCACCCCCACCCCCGACCCACCCACCCATCCACCCCCACCCGCACCCCGCACCCCCACCCGCACCACCCCCACCACCCACCACCCACGCACCTGCAGCTTGCCCATGACCTGGTTGGGCGGCAGGTCCGCCAGCTCGGCGGCGGGCAGCGTGGCGGCGGTCACACACAGCACCGCCGGCCCCATGGCCGTCACGTAGGTGCAGCCGCCGCCGCCCGCGCCGCCGAACGCGGTGCCCATGGCGGCGGCGCCGTCGTCGTGCAGCGCCTGCGCGGGCGAGGCCAGCGGCAGCGGCACCACCGGCAGCGGCTGCGGCGGCGCGGCGAGCACCAGCACCGCCACGCCGGTGTTGGTGGCGGCGGCCACCACGTGCGGCTGCGTGGGGTGCACTGCCAGGCCGTACACCTTGGGCGACTTCTTGGTGCCTGGCCGATGGGTGGGGGGGCGGGAGGGGGAGCGGGAGCGGGAGGGGGGAGGGATCGCATGATTGATTAATTCAAGTGGTTCCATGCATGAACAATTAGATAAGATATGGCATGTTGATGTTGACAGGGTGTTGCAGCAGGAGAAGGGGGCGGAGGAGGGGGATTGCAAGGTTCGTACAGCGAAGTGTAGGGGGAGGGGGAGGGGGAGGGGATTTTCAAGGATGGTTGGAATGGGGGTACAGGATGCTCCCCCGCGCCACCTGCTGCCCTGCCCCGTCGCCGTACCACCCACGCCTGGGCCACCGCCTCCCTCACCCCCTTTCATGCCCACGCCCTGTCTCCAGCTTCTTACCCCTGCAACCCCACCCCCTTCACTGCCCCCGCACTCCGCCCGCCCACCCGCCCCTGTGCATCCTGTACCGCTTCCCCCCCCCCCCCCCGCCGTCGTCACTAACCGCCCCCCGCCGTCGCCAGTAACCGCCCCCCGCCATCGCCGCTAACCGCCCCCCGCCGTCGCCGCTCACCGCCCCCCGCCGTCGCCACTGACCGCCCTCCGCCGTCGCCACTAACCGCCCCCCCCCCGCCACTAACCGCCTCCCGCCGTCGCCACTAACCGCCCCTCGCCGTCGCCACTCACCGCCCCCGCTCCCGGATGCCCCCTTATGCGTGTGGGGCCTCCGGGCTGGCAGCGATTGTGGGGAGCCGTACGCGGCCCGCACGCTGCCTGCCGCATCCATCACCACTAACCACCTCCATGCCGTCGGCGTCTACCTCTTAACCCGCTCTAACGCCCCCACCTTTCTCTTTTGCCACCCAGGCTCGTGCGTGATTTTGTGCTGTTCATGCCCTTTACCTTCCGCCGATACGCCTCGGCCCTTTCACTGTGCCCCGCCCTTTCGAACCTCGCCTTTCCCCTTAACCGCATGTCGCTCTTCTGGCCCGGCGCTTGCTGCCTGGCGCCGGGGTCATCTTCCTGGTCGCCAGGTAAGTCGTGTGTTCTGCATTTGCGTGTCTGCGTGTCTGTCTGCGCGCTGTGCGCGAGCCGAGCCTGGGTGGCATTTCGTCGACGGCGCGCCGACCTCACTCCGTCTACGCCCTCCGCCCCGAAACTCGAAAGTATTCTGCTCTGTATTGCCGCAAATGCACTTGCCTGTCCCCTGTCTAGTTTAGCTTGGTTTAGCTTGGGATGGTATTCACAACCCCCCCACACCCCATCCGCCCCACCCCACTCCTCCCGCCGGCCTCTCACCCGCGGGCACCATGTCCGCCAGGTCCGCCGCCTGCCGCACGCTGCCGCTGCCCGCGTGCGCCAGCAGCACGTGGCCGCCCTCCGTGCCCAGCAGCAGACTGTGCACGCCGGAGCACACCCAGCCGCGCGGCCAGTGCGCCATGCAGGTCAGCGCGGCGCGGTCCACCTTGATCTTGGACGTCTCCTGGCGGGGGGCGGGCGGCGGGCGAAGCGGGGGCGGAGGGGGTTGCAAGGATGGTACATAGAAGTTTAGCAGGGTAGGCAGCCGGCGTTGGCGTAGGGGCAGGGAAACGCAGGGGGCGTGGCAAGTCTGTGTGTTAAACAACAAACACGACGGACAAACCCCGCCCTCGCCGACGCCCTCGCCCTGCATTGCTGCAAACTGCACTTGCCTCCCTCGCCCCCGAGCCCGCACCCGCACCCGCACCCGCACCCGCACCCGCACCCGCACCCGCACCCGCACCCCACCCCCACCCCACACCCACGCCCCAACCCCACCCCCTCGCCCCCACCTTTCTCTTTTGCCACCCGGGCTCGTGCGTGATATCCTTTGTGCTGTCCATACCCTTTACATTCCGCCGATACGCCTCGGCCCTTTCACTGTGCCCCGCCCTTTCGAACCTCGCCTTTCCCCTTAACCGCATGTCGCTCGTCTGGCCCGGCGCTTGCTGCCTGGCGCCGGGGTCATCTTCCTGGTCGCCAGGTAAGTCGTGTGTTTTGCATTTGCGTGGTTGCGTGTCCGTCTCTGCTGTGCGCGAGCCGAGCCTGGGTGGCAGTTCGTCGACGGCGCGCCGACCTCGCCCCGTCTACACTCTCCGCCCCGAAACGCAAGAGTATACCGTTACCCTGTATTGCCGCAAACTGCACCTGCCTGTCCCTTGTCTAGTTTCACTTGGGTTTAGATTGGGCTGGTGTTCACAACCCCACCCCTCCCACCCTCCCACCCCCCTGTCCCGCCCCCGCCCCGGCACCCTTGCTTGCGCACCTTGAGCGAGGCCATATCCAGGCCGCACACGCGGTGGTCGCCGCCCGCGCTGAACAGCAGGCAGCGCGTGTTCTCGGGGTCCTCCGCCACCGGCACCACCACCAGGCTGCCCGGCAGCAGCTCCTTGTCGTGCGCCTTCACGTCCGCGCGCGGCCCGATCGCGTCGCCCGTGCCGCCCGCGCCACCCCCGCCGCCGGCTGCGCCGGCGGCGCGGCCCATGGGCTCGAACAGCGCCACGGAGCCGCCCTGGTGGCCCACCGCCAGGGTCTCGAAGCGCTGCCCGCGCACGCCCATGACCGCCATCGCCACCACCGCCGTCTTGTGCGCCGACATGAGCCGGACCACGGGCTGCGAGGGGCGGAGGATGGGTGAGGGGGATTGTTGCAGGCATGGTACAGGGGGAGGGCGAGGGCGGGGGAGGATGCAGGCATTTAAGGGGGTGTGGGGCAGGGTAGGGGAACGGGGCGGGAGGTTGGAGGTAGTACACGACGTGCGGGGTGGGGTGGGGTGGGGTGTTGCAAGGATGTTTGGAAAAGGTGGGGTGGGTGGGGTGGGTTGTAAACACCAGCCCAATCTAAACCCAAGCGAAACTAGACAAGGGACAAGCAGGTGCAGTTTGCGGCAATACAGGTTGACGGTATACTCTTGCGTTTCGGGGTGTAGAGTGTAGACGGGGCGAGGTCGACGCGCCGTCGACGAAATGCCACCCAGGCTCGGCTCGCGCACAGCAGTAACAGACCCCAGTGGGGTGGGGTGGGGTGGGGTGGGGTGGGGTGGGGTGGGGTGGGGTGGGGTGGGGTGGGGTGGGGTGGGGTGGGGTGGGGTGGGGTGGGGTGGGGTGGGGTGGGGTGGGGTGGGGTGGGGTGGGGGCTGCACGCACACCGCACCGCCTGCTCCCACGACCGCTCCTGCGCCGCTGTACGACGGCGCCCGCCGCCGACACGCGCACACGCGCCGTACACGCTGCACCACGCCGTACTTGCCGTACCGCAGGCCTGCACCCGGCAGCAGCCACGTACGGCAGGCACGCACCTTGACTGGGAAGATCTGCAGGCAGCGCACGATGCCGTCCGCGCAGCCCACCGCCAGCACGGGGCTGTCCAGCAGCCAGCCGCCGCCGCGGCCCGAGCCCGCGCTGCCGCCCGCCGCCGCCAGCAGCGCCGCCGCAGACACCTGGCTGCTGACGCTGGGCCCGGCGCCGCCCAGGCTGCCGCCTGCGGTGATTGGTTGGTTGGTTGGTTGGATGGTTGGTTGTGCAGGTGTGTGCGTTTGGGATGTGTGCGAGATTCGGAGGCGTGTGTTGCTGTCCCCTTGCGGCCACAGCGCCATGGCGCACAAAGGGCGAGTAAAGAGCGGGGTGGGGTAACCCTCCCATCCTGGCAGTCTTCAGTGCATCCTGTGCCGCTACTCCCAAACATCCTTGCAGTCCCCCCCTCCCCCGGTCCCCGCCCACCTGTGTGCAGCCCCGCCTTGAACAGGAATGCCACGCAGGTGGGGCTGCGGCCCTCGAACACGCCCCGGCCCAGTTCGATCACGCGGCGCGAGGCCAGGTCCACCACAAGCACCTTGTTCTCGCACGCCACCACCAGCAGCCTGGAGGCGGGGGGGGGCGGGAGGGGGAGTTGTATTCATTATCAGGGGGGCAGGAGGCGGGAGGCGGGGGCGGAGGCAGGAGGCGGAAAGGCAGGAGGCGGCAGCTCAAGCAACGTGGCGCAGGCCGGGGGGCACGCTTGGCGACGGCACAAAGAGGGCTCCCAGCCGCCGCGCCGCAACAATGAAAGCATCCCGGTCGGGTCTAGACGCAGCGACCGAGCTCCCGGCCCAGCCCCGAACCTTATGTATCACCCTGTCGCCACCCGAGCCCCAAATTGCTACAACCAGCCCAAGCGGCCGCCGGCCCACCTGTGTCCGCGCAGCGCGGTGATGTCCTCCGCGCGCGGGGGCGGCGAGCCGCAGCCCGCCACCGCGCTATGCTCCCAGCTCAGTTGCACCTGCGGCGTACAGGCGCGGACGGAGGGCGAGGGCGAGGGCGGCGCTGAGGGCGGCGCTGAGGGCGAGGGTGAGGGCGAGGGCGACCCGCCTGGTGCAACATGCGCCCCCCGGCCGCCACGCCACGCGGCACCGTGCGCATTACGGATTTACAGCTTGCCGCTCTCCACCTCGGCCCCTCCGCACACGCCCATGCATGCGCCCCGCACACCCCACCCCTGAACACTCGCACATTTCACACACATCACACACAAGTCTCATATCCACACAGCCCACAACACCAACACCCCACGCCACACGACCCGCCCCACCTGCGCCACGTCGCTGTCCAGGAACTTGACGTCCCGCACCGCGCCCGTGGGCTCCCGCTTGGCGCCGCCCGGGCCGCCGGCGTGCGGGATGGGGTGCAGCAGCGAGGGGTTGGGCGCGAAGGCGGCGTCACGCAGGTGCAGGCGAGCCAGCTCGGCGTCCGAGGACAGCTCGTCATCGCCGCCGCCCAGCTGCGCCTCCCACACCACCTGCGTGTGTGGGGCAGCGGACGCGGGTCGTTGTTATCGGGCGATTTGCAAGACGCGGGGTGGGGACGGGATGGCGGGTGCAGCATGCAGCATTGGTACCGTCAAAGGCAAGTTGGCTGCCGATAGTCAAAGCGCGTGCGTGCGCCTGCGAGTTCGCCTGGCAGGTCGGGGGGAGCCCGAGCCCATGCCCCCGGGATAGAACCGCGGCGTGCGGGTGCACCGAATGCCTTGCGGGCGACCCGCCTCCCAGTCTCCCTCCCCTTGCTCCTCCACTGGGCGCCTGCTGCAACGCCACTTGGCTCCCCCTTCCGTCCTCCGTCGAGCATGACTGAATGCGCGTGGGCGGGTGGGAGGCTGGCTGGGCTGGCCGCACCGTAGCGCGGGCACAGCGCGGGCGGCACTGCGCACCTGCCGCGTGCGCCAGTCCCACACCGACACGTGGTTGCTCTTGGTGGCGGACACGATCCAGGGGAGCACCGGGTGGAACTCCACTTGGCGGACCTGTCAGCGGGCGGGGGTCCAGAAGGAAGGGGTCCGACACGGAAGGAGGGCGGTTGTGGCAGGACCGGCCCGGACGCGCTAGATGCGCAGTGCCTGGACGTGTCAAGCGCCTCCCCATTTCTCGCCCGACCTTATCGTCCGCCGGCTTGAAGAGCTTGAGAGCTAGCATGTTTGGCTGCTCCAGAGGTGCGAGAGGCTCGCTACTTCATGCGCAAAGCTCCTCGGGATCAACGAGCCCGGTCAAATGCACATGCTATTTACTCAAATGATGTCTTCATGCAGGGGCAAGTAGCATTCTTATCGCGCCACGGAAGCTCGAGTTCGATACGTGTGGAAGAAGCTAGGACCAGCTGTTTGCGGAAGTCGCTCGCTTTTGTCTAACGCAGTTGCTCATCAGCCTGGAACGACTATACATATCACGTTGCTGCAGTGTGGGTGTTAACACGCGATGAGCCCCTTCAATGCTCCCCAACCTGCACACGAACCCTACGGGCGCGACCTAGTGCCCGACCGCTTCTTCACCCTCCCATTGCCGCTTCATATTCTGCTCGGCCGCCTGCCCAGTGCCCCGCGGCTGGCCGCCTTCGCCCGCCTTCGCCCGCCTGCTTTGCTGCTGGCTTCCCCGCCTTGGCCGCCGCCTTGGCCGCCGCCTTGGCCGCCTCGGTTCCACCTCTCCGAGCTCTGTGCCTCAAGAACGTCACGCATATTCGCGTTCGCGTTTCGAAAGCACATCGCTAACGTCACGTCCGGGTCAGCTGCCGGCTCGCCTGAGTACGTCTGCGCCGCTTGCGCGGCCGTGCTGGGTGGCATGCAGTCGGCTGCCAGCTCCCGCTTCTCCTCCCCCAGCCCAACGCGAATTGCGAGTGCAACTGAACAGAACATCACAAATTGCCGTTCACTTGGGCGGCTCCCTCCCAACAGCTGGGTAGTATCCTCACGGCCCAGGGGTGACGCCGCCGGCGTGTACCACAGTGCGGTTGACATCGGGGCGGACGGTGCCGGGAGAGTGTATGGGGTGACTGTGCCCTGACTGGCACTGTCCTAGGGTGCGCCACGAGACATCACAAGCGATGCTGAAATCGGCGAGCGGAGGCCCCAACCTCTGCGCCGAGCCGAAGAAGCAGGCACCCGGCTGCCCACACGCGTCGCACGCGTCCCATTACAGCATCTTCCAGCACCCCTGGCATCTTCGGTGTACGTGTTTCCCTGCGGCACAGCCCGACTTTGGGACTTTGCGGGCAGCATGCGGTGCCTGCCGGTTGAGTGCGGGGCCACTGGCGCTGTACGTTGGAGGACGCGTTGCCAGCCGGAGGGATGACACGGGGGACGCGTTGACTGGAAGGCCTTGTCGGCCGATGCTGTTATGTAACGCTGCAACCGAAGTGCTTTCTAAACGCGAACGTGAACGGTCGACGCCTGGACGGTGTACGCCGCGAAGTTGTTGGTTGCAGGACTCGTTCACAACTTCCCATCCTGCAGGCAGGGGGGGGGGGTAGAAAGCTCAGGATCTTACCCCATGCTCAAAGTTAAAGAGCTTAACGAGAGCATTACGCACGTGCTTTTAGTTTTCTCAAGGGGTGTCTGGTGAGGAAGTTCTGGGGCGCCAAAGTTGGGGTGTCGGTCGTCGTCCCTGGGGGTCCGGCGGGTTTCGGGAGCCCACCCTGGCGGATTTTCAAGCAGAGCCAGGGGCCAAACGCAGTGCCACGAGGCTTAGGTGTACATGCTATGCCGTAATGAGCACAAACAAAGCCATGGGGGGTCCATTTGCGCGTCCTGGCGTGGGGATGTCGGGACATGTCCCCACATGTCGACACGTGCGCACCGACACCGCGAGGCTCTCAAGCGCTGGTGCGCATGCATTCCAGTTTAGTAAGGGTGCTTAGTGGCAGAGAGTGGTAGGGGGCCCTTTCGAGAGGTGGGCTGGGTCGGGAGGATTTCCTTGGATAGAATCCCGTGAGTGCCGAAGTCTCAGAACACGCCGCGAATGACACGGCGTGATAGCGCTCGTCAAGAGGAGTCGATTGGCACCACTTTGGTATTAAATGGAGGGGTTTTAACCCCTAAACGACACGGTTTTGTCCGTGGGGGGGGTCGGTCGTCCCCTCAAGGGGGGGTCCCCGGGGGTTTCGGGGCATGGGGTGCGGCACTTTGTTTCCGACCCCCCCCCCCCCCCCATGCTGCAGGTGCCACGCGCGCGGCGGCTGCCAGTGCTGCCGAATGGCACGATGTTATACTACCGGGCTAACCATCAACAAAACGAAACGTATGATGTCCCGAGTCTTCCTTGGCACGGCAAAGCCCCGTCACCTCGCAACTTGTGCGGCACGACACGGCTTCTGCGGCTCTCTTGGCTGTCCTCAAGCAACCCAGGACCACATGGCTGCTTGCCCACCATGAACCCAGGCTGGGGACCGCACTGCCCCATGAACTGCCACTGTGCCTCGTTGCAACTCGACCCATCGTAGGCTCTCTTGTGTGCCTGCCGCGCAGTCGGTCGAAAAGAAACACACCGCAGCATACACGCGTAATCATGCGCCGGCCGCCCCGACGGGCCGCAGCAAGTCCGCTGGCAGCAGCGCCAGCACAGCTGCTCGGGCCGCTTGCGCCGCCGCCTTAGCCACCGCCGATGGTGCGTCTGTGCTAGGCCCAGACCCGCTAGCACCACACCCATCTCGCGGCGCCTCTGCGTCACTGCAACCACTGCCAGCCCCGGCCGCCGCTGCTTGCCGCCCCCACAGCGCTGTGGAAGGCAGAGGTGCCTCGCCCAGCTCTTCCGGCCAGCTGCAGCCGGCGGCGCCGCCGCCCGCCAGCGGCGCCGCCGCCAGCAGCAGGACGAGCTCCTCTCGGCTGTAGCGCAGCCGCTGGTCATACGCCGACAGGTCGTCCGCAGCCGCGGCAGCCGCAGCCGCCGCTGCGCCTGCTGCAGCACCGACCCGTGCTGCAGCCTTCGACCGCCGCGCTGCTGGCGTTGCGGCGAAGGCGGTGGAGGTGGAGGCAGAGACGGCAGCACCGGAGCGCGCCGCCGCCGATGCCGTCGACGCCGTAGGCGCTGCGGCCGCCGCCACGCCCGCCGCCACCTGCCCATTCACGACCACCAGCACCGGTCCCGCCGCAGATGGCCCCGCCGCCGCCATGCAACTGGCCATGCGAGCTGCGTCCTGCGGCGACACCAGCCAGCACGCCTGCAGCTCCAGGCGGCGCAGCGCCGGCAGCCCGCCGCCGCCGCCGCCGCCGCCGCCGCCGCCCGAGGCTAGCTGCAGCGCGCCGTGTCCGGACAGGGGGGCGTCCTGTGCGCCGTGCGGTGCGGCAGACACGACATCAAGCAAAACCCTGCAGAAAGCCGCTCTGGATCCAGGGTCTGCCCGTTGGCGGAATCATCCACCCGGTCGTTGCACGTCGCCCAACCCAGCAGCGGCCGCCCATACCCCCTCTGCCCCCCACAGGTCCGCCCGTGCGCGGCGCCCGCTCGTGCCCCGGCGCAAGCTAGCGCGCACACCCACGCCCATGCCCACGCCCAGGCACCCACCCGCACAAGCAGGCTGTGCAGCCGCGGTAGCCGCGCCGCCGCCAGTGCGGCCGCGGCGCTGTCCGTCAAGCTTGCGCCGCCCAGCTTCAGCTGCTCTAGGACGCAGGAGCCCGGCGACCTGCTGGCGTCGCCCCCGCTGCCGCCGCTGCTCCCGCGCCGCTGGCGGCCTCGACAGGCACTCCCGGTCATCGCCGACAGCAGCGCCCGCAGCCCACCTTCAGTGACCCGTGTGCCCAACAGGTTAAGCCGCAACAGCTGCGGCCACACCAGGCCGCTGCTACTGCTGTTGCTGCCGCTACCGCCGCCATCGCCGTCCTCGCCGTCCTCGGAGCTACGCCTGCTGCTGCCGGAGGGGCTGCCGCGCGCGGCGGCCGCGCCGCCCGGCGCTGCTTCCTGTTCCCCCTGCCGCCAGACGCCTGCCACCGCGTCTGCGCGCTCCTCCTCCACCTGGCGTTGCTGCTCCTGCGGTTGCTGCCCTTGCTCTTGTGCGGGCGGCGCCGGCGGCGGGGGCGGCGGCGGCGGCGGCGCCAGCGAGAGGTCCGGGTTGCCGGAGAGGTTGAGCGAGGTGAGCGAGCCGAGCTGCTGCAGCCCCGCCGCCATGCACTCGTCCGTCACACCCGCGCAAGACAGGTCCAGCTCCTGCGTCCACACAAATCAATCGTTTCTCTAAACGGACAAAGTTAACTTCATCGGTACCGCCTAGTCATATTGCACTGTGTCGGCACGTGACATGAGCTGCGGCCCACGATTTAATTTTGCCTCCGCGCAAGCCCCCCGCCAGCCGCCCGCGTGCGCAAACGCCCCACGCGCGCACCCCCATCCCCCGGCCACTGCTCTCACCTGCAGTCGCCCGAGCCCCGCCGCCACCAGCGCCGCCGCGCCGCGTGCGCACCCCGCGCCCCGACACCCCGCCGCCACAAGCTTCCGCAGCGCCGGCGCGTGCTGCG
Source organism: Chlamydomonas incerta (assembly GCA_016834605.1). Taxonomy (NCBI): domain Eukaryota; kingdom Viridiplantae; phylum Chlorophyta; class Chlorophyceae; order Chlamydomonadales; family Chlamydomonadaceae; genus Chlamydomonas; species Chlamydomonas incerta. Next base: position 2,352,283 of record JAEHOC010000009.1, read on the forward strand.
AGCATTGCCCCAACGACAGACAGGGCAGAGCACACCACCGCCAGCTAGGGCATCAGTGCGCGGACTGGAGCAGCCGTGGCCCCTCTCAAGCAAGGCACCCCACAGGTCGGAGCCTGGCAGTGACGGGATTGCAGCATGGGCCCCTCTGTGTGCTTTGTCCTTGGGCGTGTGTGCGCCCCATGCGCGCTCCACTGCCCCTGCCACACCGGCTTGCCTGCAGCTGCGCCAGTTGCTCGGCGGGTACGGCTGTACGGCTGATGTCCAGGTGCGTCAGCCGCCGCGCGCCGCCGCCATCGTGGCCGCCGCGCTCAACACCGTCACCGTCACCTCCGTCGGTGTGCGGCCCCGCCAGCGCCGCCAGCGGAAGCGGCCAGCCGGCGCCCCCTCCTCCTGCTGCCGCTGCCGCTGCTGTGGTGGTGGTGGCTGACGAGGGGGCGGACACGTCAGCCATATCCAGGAGCTCCAGGGTGGCGGCCGCGTGTCTGTGAGCGGAGCAGTACAAGGCGGGAGAGGGCGTGCGACAGGCAGAGAGTTGGAGTTACTCTCTTAACGTGCGTGTGTTGTGGCAACGCGTGTGTGGTCTCATGCATGTGGCCAAGTCGAGTCGAGAGAGCAATCGGTTCGATTGTCCTGACGGGAGGGGTTATCAAAGTCTGGCGTGCGACTGCTCACCGAATCAGCGCCGCAATGCCTGACTCGGCTCCCGCCGCCCGCCCCGACACCACCGCCCCCCGCAGCAGCAGCTGCCGCAGCGGCAGCGCCACACCGCCGCTGCCATCCGGCCACCAAACGTCTTGGAGCTGACAGTGGCGCAGATCTAAAACCTGCATCGCCGTGGCATAAGCGACATCAGCAGCAATCGCACAACTGCAGGGCCACAAGTGAATGAAATGAACGCCCCGCAGCAGCAGTGCCAAACGCATATTAAACACGCGCATCAACAAAGTTGGCAAAGCACATGCCGATACACCCATGCGGTGCCCGGCTGCTGTTGCCAGCGCACCTGTAGCGCCGGAAATGCTGGCGCCACGCGTACCCGCGTCCAAGCCAGACTCAGGTGCTCAAGCCGGTGCATGCCCAGACCGCCGCCACTTCCATTACCGCCGCCGCCTCTGGTTGCACTGCCGTCGGCGGCGGCGGCAGCTGTGGCCGCCACCGCCAGCAGCTGCTCACCGCCGTCGCCGCCATCGCCCGCATCGGTGCCCCAGGCGTCCAGCCGGCGCAGGGCGGGCAGGTGCGGCAGCAGCGCACACCAGTCGGCGTCCGAGCACGACTGCGGCGGAGCCCGGACCGAGGGCAGCAGGGCGGGCGACGCAGATGAGGCGACATTGGCGCAGGTGCAAGTGCGCGGCGTGCGTGTGCTCCGCAGTCTTGCGACTCCGGCCCCGTGTTGAAAACTACCCCCACATACAGACACCACATGTTGGCGTGCCCACCTACGAGCCCCTGCCCCCACCCTCGCCATCCCCCTGTCCCCACCTTGAGGCCGCCCGCGCGCAGCTCCGTGAGTCCTGCCAGCGCGGTGAGGTGCCGCAGCCCCGTGCCCGTCACCGCCGTCTCTGTGCAGCGAGGCGGACAACACCAAGTGCATGCCGGCGGCGGCGGCGGCGGCTCAGACGGTTGGCGAGGTGCGCGCAAGGAGCCGTACGGGCGCTCCATAGCGCCCCCTGCTCTGTATTGCTGCAATTGCATTTGCCTGTCCCTCGTCTAGTACAGCTTGGTTTAAGTTGGGCTGGTGTATAAAACCCCCACACCCCAATCCGATGCACGGCGTGCCCTCAAGGCCGCACCGGATATGTCAAGTGACACAAGTCCTGTTACTGCCAGGGCGCCGCCCAACGCCTGAGGGCCCCAGACTGTGTCGTCATTGCGCCTGCTGTTGCCGTCACCGCTTGCACAACCGCAGCAGCGTGCGATGAGCGCAGCCGCCTCATCATTCATGCGGCTACAGCCGCTTACATCCAGCCGCCGCAACGAAGCGGCGGCGGGCGAGCGGCAAGGTGGTGGCAGCCGCCAGCTGCTGGCCTGTGCAACAGCAGTAGCTGCTGTGGCGGCAGTAGCCGCAGCAGCGGCTGCATGCGCCTTATCCGTGGCGGGTGCTGGCAGTAGCAGCGCCTGCAGCGCGGCGACAGTGAGCCTGCTGCAGCCGCGCACTCGCAGCTCTGCGAGGTGGCTGTAGCAGGAGCAGGCAAGCAGGCAACGCATTGTCACAGGAGTGAACGGACCACGGTGCACTCGGCACCCAAGCTCGCGGTTGTTGTGCCTCGAGCAGGAATGGCACGAACGACACGTGCAAAGGGGGCACGGCAAGATTTCCCCGCCGATGCCGCAGCTGCTTCATGAGTCATGCCAATCTGTGCAGTGCTCCACGAGCAGGGCGTGCATGAGACGGCGCATATGCGCACCTGAATCCTGCCAACACAGCCGCCCAATCCGGCCCAAAGCTGTACGCAGCTGCTACAGCTTGGCCTGCCGCGCCGGCCGGCGGCGGCGGCAGTAGCTCCAGCCGCGTCACGCAATGCCGGAACAGCTCAAGCGTGGCGGGCCGGATCTCGCCCGGCTGCCGTACGAGCAATAGTGCGAGCAGCTCATTGGCAGCGTGCTCGGGCAGGCGCTAGTGGTGTTGGGGGGATGGGGGCGGGGTGGCAGCAGCATGGTGGTCATAGCGGGTGGTGGTGGCTGCACGCGGTGGCGGTGGGGTCGGTGGCGGTGGGGCGGCGGGGCGCGCACAAGCATGGACTGCAGCGGCCCAGTGCGGTGCGCATCTGGCCATCTGCACTCTCCAACACCAGGTCGCAATGCACCAGCAAGTTGCGGCAGCTGGCCGGGCCCAGGTGCGTGGTGCCGGGGCCCGTGCCCAGGCGCCCAGGGGCGCGAAAACCAGGCGTGGGCCTCTGCTGCTACCCCAGCCCGGCTGTGCTGGTTACCGCGCACCTCTAGGCTCCGCCGCTGAACTTTCCAAAACGCGCCCTCGCTCGCCGACAAAACACACAGCGACTCTAAGCTGGGCACGGCGCACATGGTCGGAGAGCACGCCGGGTGTGCTAGCTGGCCTTATTATAGGTTGTAAATGGGCCCCTACTATGAATGGAATAATATTATGTGCGCCAGGTCTGGTTTTATAGCAAGACGCTGTCGATGGTATGGGTCGGCTTCCGCCAGGCCCGCATGCTACGCAAATAACATTATGTGCACTTCAGAATACATTTGTTTGCACTCACTTATGTTTGACCTCGTTATCCGATTGCCACAGACTTTGCCCGCTTCTGACTTGCACCGCGAATTACGCAACATCCGTGCACGTAACAATCTGCACATTATTACATTATTTCATTCCATCTGAGCTCGGCTTGCGTTGCGAACGCTGACTCGGCTGGAGATCTCGCTGCGTGATAAGAACCCCAGAGGCCTCGACGTGTTCCCTCATGCTGCTGTGAGGTGGGCGGTCAAGAGCAGTGTCTGAGTAGAAGCGGGGTGCGGATGTGCGGAGGGTGATGAGGATCGCCGCTTCCCTCCTTCGCTTCCCGCCCGCTGCCGAGCGCGCACGTCAGAGTAACCCAGCACTTCGCCCTCACTTCGCCCTCGCAAGTTCCCGGCACCTAGGGCCAATCTTCGACAATTCCCAGTGGCCCCAAACCCAAACTTCTTGCACTCCGCTACAGCAGCTCTATGCGCTTGTTTGTGCACAGAGTAGCCTGCGTTTCTTGACCTCATTCCTGGCCGTTTCCCGCTGCGTGTCGCTCACTCACTTTGAACTTTGTACTACTGGGTTATTGGGCGATTATTCGTGCAGCCTGGTCGCAGAAATTTCCCTTCCATGCTGGGATGCCAGGATCCCCTGGTGCTGTCACGACTCTCGCCGTTATTTGCTGCCATTATGAATAGCCGGTGCGCTGTTGAGCAGGTTGGCGCTACTGGCGGAGGCTCAGAGAACATTATTGGGCCCGGCCCAATAACCCGCGCTGTTGACCAGGGGCCGGGGCCGCGGGGTGGTCAATGGTCAAAATAATCCAATAATCAAATATAATCATATACAGAGCCTGCCGACCCCCCACGCGGCACCCAAACTGCTATAGACACATGTAAGCGGTAACACGCGTCATACGACCCAGAACCCCGGAGGGATATCATATAGCACCCGGAGGGTGCGAGAGACACGCATGTGGGTTTCACACACGGCGGATGAGCCCATGCGTAAGTCCGCTAGCGCTTATCAGCGCTACACGCACAGAGCCTAACAAGTCTATTACAGGTGTATTCATACACCACCAGTCATACGGTTATCATACAGTTTCCTTGTTTCCCCTTAGGAATCCTCGTTAGCATCCTTAGTTGTCGGAGAATAGTTCCACTCTCTCTCGGTGAGCACCTAGTATGTTCCTGTTAAGCTACAACTAGCTTACAAGTGGTATCGAGTTCCAGGACTAGGAATTAGCTACTAGAGAGCGAGCTCGGAGCAAATCCGACTCAGCCGGTCCCCCGCTTTGGCGGCGGTGACCCGGCGCCAAGGGTTGGCCTGCCTTAGGGCGGCCTCTAGAGACTCTTAGGAGTCTGTCCACAGTGCCCGGACGCTTCGCGTACCGTTGGCCTGGACTTGCGACCCCGACTCGGCATTACACCCTGCTCTCGCTCGGTGCCAGTCTTGGAGGTTCGCATATACTACCCTTAGGCGAATTGCTGCTAAAAATTTAGCGATATGTCTTCCGGGAGCCCAACTCCGGAACTCGTCACGGCATGGCGCACGTGCTTGCAGAAATACTGCGAGATTTACACGCTTGACCTGCCTGACGACTTTGCCAAAACCAGCAATACAACTATTAGCTTCCTGGCTAAAGTTTACGGTTTCGCCTTGCCCGCCGATGTCGCTGCCGCGCAGGCCCTGCTTGCCCGCCTCGAAAACGAAGGCTTGCTCTTTGAGAGCAAAAATATGGAGGCAGAAAAGGCTCTGGCCGAACAGCAGGAGCTGCAGGAGCAGTTGGACCTGGAGCAGCGCGGGCAGCCCACGCGTCGCCGCAAGACGACCCAGCGCGCGTCGCTGGTGGCCAACCCCGCGCCCGGCGGTGGCAATGCCGAGGAGGATAACGACCCCGACCCCTTCGCCACCGCCCGCGGCACCCCCGTAGCCAGTGGGTCCGAAGAACTGGACGAAGGCGAGGAAGGCGAGTTGGGCTCGGGGGAGGGCGATGGCGACGGCGAGGAGGACGGCCAGCTGACAGCAGCAGGCCTCCGCGTGCGCCCCAATATGGAAGCGGTCCTCATAGAGAACCGCAACCTGCGGATCCAGCTTGCGGCAGCAAAACGCAACAACGCTCCCACAGACCCGCGCCCGGTGGCGAACACCGCCGCCGCGCGGGCCCAGGCCGCCGCGCAGGCCCAGCAGCAGCAGGCCGCCGCGCAGGCCGCCGCGCAGGCCCAGCAGCAGCAGGCCGCCGCGCAGGCAGCGGCGCAGGCCCAGCAGCAGCGGGTCGCCGCGCAGGCTGCCGCACTGGCCGCGGCCGAACAGAACTTCCTGGCGGCTCAGCACCAGCTGCAGGAGGCGCGCGCCCAGCAGCAGCAGCACGCGCCGCACCCGCAGTCCCTGCCGCGCCCGGCGCCCACCTTCAGCATGGGCGAGGCCAGCCATGGCCACGGCGCCGGCGAGGAGGTGCACCAGGTTGTTAACGAGCGACCGCCCCAGCACCAGAACACCGGGGCCCCACGCCAGCCGCAGGCTCCGCGTCAGCCGCAAGTCGACCGGCAGGAGGTCCTGTGCTGGGTCCAGGAGTTCCGGGCCTTGCCGGCCGGTCAGACCGTGTTTGACACGCTACCCATCCAGACCGCCCGTGGGCCCGTGCGCAAGTTCGTCGCGGACAAGTTCCGCCGCACGTACAATCGCGAGCTGCGGGAGGGCAGCCCCGACGACGACGCGCTGCTTGCCGCCATGATGGAGGTCGGCCCGTGGGGCGAGGACCCGGGCGACTTCATGGTGGTCCGCCGCCAGGTACGGTTCGCAGACGGGCAGGCCCCTGGGGCGGATACGGTTGGGACGGGCGCTGACGTGCCGACAGTGCGCACGACGGGTGAGGGCATCACGGGCGTTGTGAACGACACACCGCCTGGCTCCGCTGCGCAAATCTCGCCTGGCCACTCACCCACGCGCACCGGCACGCGTGCAAGCGACCCCACCAGCAAACATGACGAAAAGCCCCGCATGAAGTACCCCACGTTCGCCGGTAACACGACCAAGTTCATCTCCCACGTCGCCACTTGGTTTGAGGTGCTGACACTCGCCCTGAGAAGTCGTCTGCATTTCACCATCCCGAGCAGTCCTCTTGGGCCTTCACGACTTCCTTTATTCATATAAATTTCGCCCAACTCGCCAGCTGCATCCTAGCCCCAAAACGAGTCAAAAATGTCAGATATTGCTCGCACACCCCTACGCGTAGAAATTATGTGCCAGGTAAATTGTGACGCTGTGTTAACATGTAGTGCAGTCGGCGTGGCATTAGTGTCGGTGACGCCTTTACCTGTCCCCTGTGCATTGGCGCATCCCCACGCCCCGTTGTTGGCTGCCCCTAATATCCCACTGTGGGAATAGCATGCAGGGATTAGCGAAACGCTGAAGCTCACGTCCGGTAACGATGTCGTACGCGCATGGGGGGGGCTCGCGCTCTTTGAAAGCGGGGCTCCGTGGCGTGGGCTTGTAATCCCAATTTCGCGTTCCTGCCTCCAACTCCCACATAATTCCAAACCTCACACTGCCACTAGTATGCTGTTGGACTGGCGGGGCGGGGGTGCAATTGGCGCGAGCGGTCAGCTAAGCACGAAGCTGGGCGAAAGCGGCTGCGTGGCGACGTCATTTTGAAGGTGTGGAAACCTCGGCAGGTTAGGGAACAGTATCCTGCTCGAGGGTGTTGTGCGCGCGCACTGACCTGGTCAACGTTCGAGCGGAAGCAGCGGGGCTGTAGCGGAAATGGGCGTGTGGCCGGCGCGCGTGTGTAACCTCGTGGGGCCTTGCTGGGTGACTTCTCAGGGCGAGTGAAGGGGACACCCCGGCTAAGTCCGAGCGAGGCCGGGTACTGGGTCGCCTGTACAAGTCAGGCCGGCAATATCGGGAAAAGCAACGTCACTATATGCCGGTTAAATTACATTAGGGCTGGCGGTTCGCCGAAGGCTCCCCTCGCCGAGCAATTGCATCGAACTTTGCTTGCTTTTTTCGAGCTGGCGCCTCACCTCGTCTCCTCGCTACCGCCTTAACAGGTAACAGCTCCTGAACTCCAAATGGCGCTGCGCTTCAGTTAGCGGTTTCGTGGGTCGCCTATACGGCCTTGCGACATGCGCTACCGGCATAATCAGCAGTGCCGGCGCACCACATAAAAGAGCGCCGTTCCCAACATGTGAGTGTCTATGGACAGCCTGAGGGGTGACAACCAATCAGCGCGGGGTGACTGGGGAATTGGGACACGCCCTCATGTGCCGGCGTGCTTCTCCGGCACCCGGCCCGCTGGGAACCAATTAGCGACTCTTGCAACCACGTCGACCCCTACGGGCGCGGAAAAGCGCGTTCACACCATAATTATATCATGCGTTCACCCCCCAAATTATGGCTCAAGCGCACAAGTCCTGCGGCCTCGTGTGCGACATGTCAACAACGCATCTCACGCCGCATCCTCTCTCGCCGACACCTGTGCCCCCGCCCCTCGTTCACCGCATACGCTTCTCAGGATATTGCCCCTTGGCCCGGATCACCGCTGGCAGCGTCGTTGCGAACTTCCGTGTGCTCCTGCTGCGGCTGCCTTTCACAGTGGTCTGGGAGGCGTGTGCTGGTGGAGGTGGATGGGCAGCAGCATTCTGACGCCGCTTGCCACGGCACTGATGCTGTGGAGCAGTGGCTGAGGGATAGAATGAAGGAGACCGCTGCTCAGCGTGAGGGGTACCACGTGCTGAGGCTGGACTGGCGGGACTGGCTGGAGTGGCCTGCGCTGGTGGAGCGTGCAATGGTGTTCGTGCGGGCTAACCCCTGCGCCCTGCCCATGGCGGGCCCAAAGTGTTCTACTCGCCCAGCAACGTGCCTCCCGTGCCGCTCCTCACCTTGTAGACTTTAGGAGGCGTGTAGTCGGGCGCCCAGGTGCCTGCCTGCGTGCCAAGCTGCCTGCGTGCCAAGCTGCCTGCCTGCCTGCCTGCCTGCCTGCCTGCGTGCCAAGCTCTCAAAGCCTGTAAGGCCGACGTCCATCTGTGAGCAGTATGGACACAAAGGAAGTCACATGTAAGGATTCGGGGTGGAGAAGAGGTGGGCAGAGGCGAGGGGGAGCCGCGCGGGCGGGGGAGGGGTGTGTCGGGCATGCCCCGTGTCATGTCACGGCACGAACCCTAGGGACTCCCCCTGGCTTCTCCCCCCCCCGTCGCTTTGCCCGTGCTTTCCCCGCCTGGCCCCCAACTGCCCCTTCTGAAGGGGACACCCCGGCTAAGTCCGAGCGAGGCCGGGTACTGGGTCGCCTGTACAAGTCAGGCCGGCAATATCGGGAAAAGCAACGTCACTATATGCCGGTTAAATTACATTAGGGCTGGCGGTTCGCCGAAGGCTCCCCTCGCCGAGCAATTGCATCGAACTTTGCTTGCTTTTTTCGAGCTGGCGCCTCACCTCGTCTCCTCGCTACCGCCTTAACAGGTAACAGCTCCTGAACTCCAAATGGCGCTGCGCTTCAGTTAGCGGTTTCGTGGGTCGCCTATACGGCCTTGCGACATGCGCTACCGGCATAATCAGCACGCGGGTGTACGTTGACGAGGTGTGGCGTCGGGTGTTAGGGTGGCCACCGCGGCGGCCCCTGCCTGCCCCCCTCCCGGGCCCGGCCTCTGCCCATCTCGCAGCGGCGCGGGTGGCCGCCGCCGTGGCCTTACTGCCCGGGGGGTGGGAGGCCGCCGCGCGTACCGCCCGCTCGGATCCCGGTGGCGTTGCTGCGGCTCCACCGCCAGATGCGTCGGTGCAGCATGTCGTGCGAGGGCTTGGTTGGGTTCCAGTGGCGGGGCCGCCCGTGCTGTTACTGGAGTATACGGTCAAGATTGGTACGCTTATGCAGCTGGCGCCACAGCTTGAGCGGTTGGGCGCTAAGCACTTAGAGTATGTTCGTGAGGCCGGTGTCATTGGCGTGCCTGACGCGGACCAGCTGTTGGCCGCGGGTGCGTTCCGTGCCACACTTGCGCGCTTGTGGGCCTTGAAGTGGGAGAATCGGCATAAAGAGGCTTTGTGGCGTTTGTCCGCCAATGCGTGTTGGGCGTTCCCTAAACGTGCCAGTGAGCGGGCTGCGGGCGTAGTGCATGTTTGTCAGGCTTGTGGCGAGGGGATGGCGCACGGGGATCGCCGGCACTACTTCTGGGATTGCGTGGTGGCACGGGCGCTGCGTGAAGCTATCGGTATGGCTATGGGCGCGTTGCCCTGTGACTCTTTGGATGCCCTTGCCCGGTCGGAGTTGTGGCTGGTCCAGCCGCCGGTTGGGCTGTGTCAGCCGGTGTGGGATGTTGTGTGTCTTGCTGCGTTGTCGGCCATGGACTTGGGGCGGCAACGGGTGGTTATGGCTGGCCACGGTTTGCCTGTGTCCGCAACCCTCCCGTCAGCGCGTGTGTTAGCTATTGGTGTTGCTGTCATTACGGATTTCTGGGGGCGCCTGCAGGCCTTCTCTAGTTTGGGTGTCAGGCCTGGTGGGTGGGATGCGGTCCCCTCTGGCCACCCCTTCCTGGCGCGCGGGTCGGGTGGTGGCGTGGCGTTGGTTCCGCCGTGGGATGATGCGTCTCCGCCGCCGTCTCCATGAGGTTGGTGTTGTGCGTCTGTGGGAGTGTTTGGGCGTGCCCACCTGTTTCGCCGCCCTAGCTTGCGTCTGCTGGCGCTAGATTCCGCGTTTTCGTGTGGTCTGTCTGCTTGGCTGTTGCTCAGATGTGCGGTGCCTTATGAGCCGCGGGCTTTGTGATGCTGCTGTTTGGTGTGGCTTTGGCGGGCTGCGGCTTAGCTTCGACGGGCCTACGCAGCTGTGAGTTGGGTTGGCAGCCAAGCGGGGGTTGCGGTTTGCTGCGTTCTTCGGAATGGTGGCTTCCCTCGTAGCCGTGATGGTGTTTACACTGTCCCCTTCTTGTAACCTCGCAATCATAATCAGCAGTGCCGGCGCACCACATAAATGAGCGCCGTTCCCAACATGTGAGTGTCTATGGACAGCCTGAGGGGTGACAACCAATCAGCGCGGGGTGACTGGGGAATTGGGACACGCCCTCATGTGCCGGCGTGCTTCTCCGGCACCCGGCCCGCTGGGAACCAATTAGCGACTCTTGCAACCACGTCGACCCCTACGGGCGCGGGAAAGCGCGTTCACACCATAATTATATCATGCGTTCACCCCCCAAATTATGGCTCAAGCGCACAAGTCCTGCGGCCTCGTGTGCGACATGTCAACAACGCATCTCACGCCGCATCCTCTCTCGCCGACACCTGTGCCCCCGCCCCTCGTTCACCGCATACGCTTCTCAGGATATTGCCCCTTGGCCCGGATCACCGCTGGCAGCGTCGTTGCGAACTTCCGTGTGCTCCTGCTGCGGCTGCCTTTCACAGTGGTCTGGGAGGCGTGTGCTGGTGGAGGTGGATGGGCAGCAGCATTCTGACGCCGCTTGCCACGGCACTGATGCTGTGGAGCAGTGGCTGAGGGATAGAATGAAGGAGACCGCTGCTCAGCGTGAGGGGTACCACGTGCTGAGGCTGGACTGGCGGGACTGGCTGGAGTGGCCTGCGCTGGTGGAGCGTGCAATGGTGTTCGTGCGGGCTAACCCCTGCGCCCTGCCCATGGCGGGCCCAAAGTGTTCTACTCGCCCAGCAACGTGCCTCCCGTGCCGCTCCTCACCTTGTAGACTTTAGGAGGCGTGTAGTCGGGCGCCCAGGTGCCTGCCTGCGTGCCAAGCTGCCTGCGTGCCAAGCTGCCTGCCTGCCTGCCTGCCTGCCTGCCTGCCTGCCTGCCTGCCTGCCTGCCTGCCTGCCTGCCTGCGTGCCAAGCTCTCAAAGCCTGTAAGGCCGACGTCCATCTGTGAGCAGTATGGACACAAAGGAAGTCACATGTAAGGATTCGGGGTGGAGAAGAGGTGGGCAGAGGCGAGGGGGAGCCGCGCGGGCGGGGGAGGGGTGTGTCGGGCATGCCCCGTGTCATGTCACGGCACGAACCCTAGGGACTCCCCCTGGCTTCTCCCCCCCCCGTCGCTTTGCCCGTGCTTTCCCCGCCTGGCCCCCAACTGCCCCTTCACTCGCCCTGAGAAGTCGTCTGCATTTCACCATCCCGAGCAGTCCTCTTGGGCCTTCACGACTTCCTTTATTCATATAAATTTCGCCCAACTCGCCAGCTGCATCCTAGCCCCAAAACGAGTCAAAAATGTCAGATATTGCTCGCACACCCCTACGCGTAGAAATTATGTGCCAGGTAAATTGTGACGCTGTGTTAACATGTAGTGCAGTCGGCGTGGCATTAGTGTCGGTGACGCCTTTACCTGTCCCCTGTGCATTGGCGCATCCCCACGCCCCGTTGTTGGCTGCCCCTAATATCCCACTGTGGGAATAGCATGCAGGGATTAGCGAAACGCTGAAGCTCACGTCCGGTAACGATGTCGTACGCGCATGGGGGGGGGCTCGCGCTCTTTGAAAGCGGGGCTCCGTGGCGTGGGCTTGTAATCCCAATTTCGCGTTCCTGCCTCCAACTCCCACATAATTCCAAACCTCACACTGCCACTAGTATGCTGTTGGACTGGCGGGGCGGGGGTGCAATTGGCGCGAGCGGTCAGCTAAGCACGAAGCTGGGCGAAAGCGGCTGCGTGGCGACGTCATTTTGAAGGTGTGGAAACCTCGGCAGGTTAGGGAACAGTATCCTGCTCGAGGGTGTTGTGCGCGCGCACTGACCTGGTCAACGTTCGAGCGGAAGCAGCGGGGCTGTAGCGGAAATGGGCGTGTGGCCGGCGCGCGTGTGTAACCTCGTGGGGCCTTGCTGGGTGACTTCTCAGGGCGAGTGTGATCATGTACCTAGTCCTACAGCGGTGCGACCCTGTAGCACATTTCGTGTTTTACGTGGGCGGGGCGGTTCAGAAGTGGGCCGTCGCGTGGATGCGCGAGTTCAACACCGTACACCAGCGCGTGCCAAACATTGACGAATTGCGCACAGCCTTCCTGTTGCAGTGGGACAATCCCCATCGCCACACAGCGCAGGAGGCCCGCAAACGCCTGTTGGCCAGCGAAATCGCGCATATGGGTACTGTTGCTGAATACGTCTCTGACTTCCGCTTGGTGATGCAAGATATCCCGGATATGAGCATGCCCGACTGCGTCACGCATTTCCTCAATGGCTTGCGCTCCCCACTGCAAAAGGAATACCAATTTCAGCCAGGAACCACCAAGGAATGGGAGGACGTAGCCGTGCTCATGCACCACGTGCTGACCATGAGCGTCGCATCCGATTACGCGAAAGGCAAACACCTGAAAAGCAAGCCATCTGCTGCCGTGTCCGACACCAACCCCTTTGCTGTGCGCGGTGGTGTGCAGAAGAAGAAGGGCAACGGCGGTGGTGGCTCCGGCTACCAGCACGGTGGCGGCGGCGCCAACAACCGCGGCCGCGGTGCCTACGGTGGCGCCGGCAAGGGCAACCGCGGCGCCTACGGCGGCGCCAGCCACGGCGACTTCAAGATGCACGGCCGCACCGGCGGTGGCAGTGCCCGCACCCGTGGTGGCCGCACCCGCGGTGGCCGCACGGGCGGTGGCGGCGCTGATGGCGCCAGCGACAGCCTCGTGCGGGCCCTGCAGTCGAAGCTGGAGACCGAGCAGCAGCTCATTGCGGCGCTCCAGGCCAAGCAGGGCAAGGGCCAGGGCTAGGCAGCCGGCAAGCGAGTTGAGGGCTTGGCTGGGTATGAGGCCCAGCCGAAGGGAAGTGCCGCTGTTGATTTGGTTGAGTTTTCTCCCGCTGCAGCGTTGGCGCAGGCTGTGTTGCTAGGGCCACGAGCCTTAGGTTTCCTGCCGTACTTGAATGTGCGGAATGTGGGCTGTCAACCCACGGCGAATCAGGCTGATTTGAATGCATCGGTGCATGTTGCGAAAGCAGGGAAGGGTCACCCTGGCGGACGCGCTAAGCCGGGTGATGCAGTAGCGAGTGCTACGAAGCCTGAGTATCAGTTGTGTGCGCCGGATCGCATGGTCGATCCAGGCATTTTCGCCAAAGTTCAGGAAACAGTCAAGGCGTCCTTGTCATTGGACGCCGCCTGCAACCCCCAAGGCACGAATTCCCTCTGCTCTCGCTTTGCCATGCCGGGTACGTTCATGCATACGAACGTAGCTGGGGAAGCCCTGTGGTGTTGTGTTTCACCAGCAGATGTGAGACAGTACCAACAGCACTACGAACGCTGCAAGCGCAGCGCACCTCACACAACGTGTGCAGTTTTTGTCGTACCAAAGCGTTCAGCATTGACGCAGTACTTTAGGCAGCTCGGCTACAAGCTAGCACTTGAGCTACCTGCCGGCACCAACCTGTTGGTTTCCGCGAACGGCAAAGGCCAGCAAGGGCGGCTTCCAATGCCGCCTACCCCATGGCCTGTCCAGTTCTGGTACGATCAGCCCGCAGTGAAAGCGCAGATCCGCGCAGCAAACACTGGCCGGCTGAATCATGAGATGATGTTTCACACGTACATCCACGGACGCAAGTACCGTACACTGCCTGACACAGGGGCAAACACCCATGATACTGGCGATGGATTCACTAGCGCAGAAACCGTCCAGAAATGGGGCGTGCGCATCGAACCATCCCCCACCACCTCAGTCACACTTGCCGATGGTGCCGAACAATCCATCTTAGGCAGAGTCCGTGTCCCAATTCGCATGGGAACCCTGAATGACCACCTGACATTGCTGGTCATGAAACACGGGCATGGATCCGCAGACATTCTGCTGAGCAGTGACTGGATGGCACGACGCAGTGCCAAGCTCTGCTACAGAACCCGTACGATGTCGGTTCAGAGGGGGGGGAGCACACGGGTGCTCAAACCAATCTGCCGTCTCACGGAAGTAGAGCGCCTCATGAATCTTGTACTCGCTGTGCACATATCACAGTGTTGCGTGGACGAACTGTCCCCACGGCAAGCGTGGAAAGCAATCAAGCGGGGTGCCCCAGCCTTCATGATGCTGGTGCGACCGGAGACCGACCCTACGGTGCGGTCCTCTCCTGCCCAGGCACGCGTGGCAACTGCCACCGCCGCTACCAAAACCCCAACCGCTCCAGGACTAGTATCACAGCCTAAACTGGGCGCGTTGTTGGACAAGTACAAGACCGTTTTTCAGAAGGTGACAGGCATACGGGACACAACTGACCCCATCGAGCACACCATCCCATTGGTGCCCGGTGCCGTGCCCCCTGCCAAACGCTCATACCGCCTCTCCCCAGCTCACCATTCGGAGCTCCGGTTATCTTCGTGAAGAAGAAGGACCCCGAGTCCCCAACCGGACACAAGTTGCGCATGGTCCTCGACTACCGTGCTCTAAATAAGATCACCCAAAAACGGCGTTATCCAATGCCGAATATTCAGGAGATTTTTGACCAGCTCGCTGGCTCTACTGTCTTCTCCTCGATCGATTTGGAGTCGGGCTACCACCAACTGCGCATCAGCAAGGAAGACATTCCTAAAACGGCGTTTATAACGCCAGAAGGCCAATTCGCATTTAAGGTGCTGTGCTTCGGCTTGACGAACGCACCCGCAACCTTCCAAGCGACGATGAATCGCTATTTTGCGAAACAATTAGGCAAATCGGTACTCGTATACCTTGATGATGTCCTAATTTTCTCTAAAACAGCAGAAGACCACTTGAAACATTTGGAAGAGGTTTTCGAGGTGCTGAAAACGCACGGCTTGCGAGCCAAGCTTGCGAAATGCGAGTTCAATCAACCCGAACTCAAGTTCCTTGGCCATATTGTAGGCAGGAACGCGCTCAAAGTCGACCCCGACAAGGTTCGTGTCGTGAAAGACTGGGCCTTACCCCGAAACCGCAAACAAGTGCGCGCTTTCCTTGGACTAGCGAATTACTTCCGCAAGTTCATTCAAGGGTACTCATCACTCGTGGCACCGCTCACAGCCTTGACTAGCGAGAAGTCCCCCTGGCAATGGTGTGACAAATGTCAGAAGGCATTCGAAGGCGTGAAGCGTGCGCTGATCTCTGCGCCGGTGCTTGCACTCCCAGACATCTCAAAACCATTTGAGGTGAAAACGGATGCGTCCATATACGGAACAGGTGCTGTTCTACTACAAGATGGCAATGCCATCGCATACCTCAGCCACCGGTTTACACCCGCTGAGAAGAACTACACCACCACCGACCAAGAGGCTTTGGGTGTGATTCACGCATTACGTGAGTGGCGTTGCTACCTTGAAGGTGCCCCCGACGTAACCGTGGTCACTGATCACCAACCACTGACCTACTTGGACTCTCTGAAGGCTAACGGCTTACTCTCTCGCCGCCAAGCTCGGTGGATTGAATTCCTACAGGATAAGAACGTGAAGTGGTCCTACCAACCAGGCCGCATTAACGTTGCTGATCCATTAAGCCGCATCTATGAAGACGTGACACCCGACGTGCCACCAGGCCAAGTAGCCAGATTATTACTGGACTTTCTGGCCCAGGACACGCCCGGACAACAGGACGACACACCTTGTGTGCTTGCCACCCGCACCTGTGCGCAGACACGGTCCGATACCATGGCCACCGATATCCGCAAGCGCATTGTGGATGGCTATGCATCCGACCCTAAGTTCCGAAACCGGACTTGGGTAGCGAAGCTGAAAAAGATCGGCGACCTTTATTACAAGGGGGGACAGGTGATAGGGTATTGTTACATGGGGGAACAGCATCTCGTGCTGTGACCAAGCAACTCTGGCAGAAACCGGTCGTAGATCAACCATCACCAGCTGGACTGCCTACTAGTCCGAAACACCTCATCGGTCACCCGAACTACTTGCCGACATAGGCACCCGACTCCGACGTGACAAATCCGACTAAGTCAACCAAAGTCTGAACTCCACTCAAGCCGCGATGATATCTCTATGCCCGGAAATCCGGGGGTCAACCCGGGGATCGAACCCAGGACCTTAAACCCTCTAACGAGAGTGGTGTTAACCAAACTTGAGGTGATAGTCCCTAACGTCGATTCGTTACGCAGCACTCTCTTGGCTGAGTTCCATGACGGTGGTGCCAGCGGGCATCCAGGGCACGAACGGCTCTATGAGGCTATACGGCGCGACTATCTTTGGGAAGGTCTGGGCGCAGACTGTAAGAGATATGCCGCGGCCTGCCCAGACTGCCAGCGTAACAAAGCCTCAACCGCAAAGCCGCGCGGTTTACTTCAGCCCCTACCAGTGGCCAAACGGCCCTGGGGAAGTGTCACACTTGATCTGATCACTCAACTTCCCCTGACCACCTCCGGACACGACGCCATCATCGTGTTTGTGGACCGTCTAACAAAAATGACGCATTTTGCGCCCACAACGTCTGATGTTGACGCAGAGGAGGCGGCATGGTTATACCTGCAAAACGTTTTCCGCCATCACGGTCTTGCAGACGAACTGATATCCGACCGCGGACCCCAATTCGCGGGCAAGTTCTGGCCTGAAGTGCACAGATTGCTGCACACTACGGTGAAGCTGAGCACAGCTTTCCACCCGCAGACAGACGGCCAAACTGAACGGATGAATCGTTTGCTCGAAGAGACGCTACGGCATTACGTAGGCCCCCGTCAAGACGACTGGGATCAGTACCTACCACTAATCGAGTTCGCAATCAATAACTTGATGATTATCTTCCTCGGAACTTACAGTACCGACCCTGCACACACACCCATCCCCGAGCAGTGCGCGGCAGCGCCGCCACCGACTGGCTCCCAGATCCCAGTGCACAGCTCCAGACAAACGGAACGTACCCTCCTTCTAAGCTGGCCACCCAACGGCTTGACGACGGACACGGCTACCTGACAAACGCTCCATCAACCCAACAATCTCCCCACCCCGTTAGTAGTCGGTTTGTTCATGTTGCTATAGTGGCCGGCGATAATCCTCAAAACACACCGGAACGGCGGTACACGACCCGGAAAACAAGAGCCCGCCAGCGGCCAGGCTGACAAGACGGCTCCAAACAGGCGGGGGCACAAGGGCGCGGCAGCGCCGCGCCGTGCCCGAAAACGAAACTACAGGCCCAGCGCCGCAGCGCGCGCGCGCGTCGGAACGCCGCGAACGGAAGGGGCGGCGGCGGCGCTGGAGCCAGCGGCGGCGCCGCGGCCGCGACCACGGCCGCGGCCGCTGGCGCGCCCAGGGGGCGATGCGGCGCGGGGGGCGCGGGGCGCGCCGCGAGACGGGCCGCGCCCGCGAGGGGCGGGCGCGGCGGCCGCAGGGGCGGCGGCGGCGGAGGCGCGGCCCCGGGGTGCGGCGGCGGCGCGCCGGGCGGGGCCGCGGGCGGCGGGCTCGGTGCTGCACAGGGGCGGGCGGGTGGGTGCTTAGGGTAGTAGTCTCTGCGACAAACGCAGAGGATGAGGAACTATCTACGGCGGATAGCTAAGCAGCGCAGAGCGCTGCCTCTATTACCGAGCAATCCTCATTGCCGTACTTAGAGCTCTCTCGTCAGATAACCCTGTTTCTCGCAACGAGAAACGCTAATTATCTTCCTCGGAACTTACAGTACCGACCCTGCACACACACCCATCCCCGAGCAGTGCGCGGCAGCGCCGCCACCGACTGGCTCCCAGATCCCAGTGCACAGCTCCAGACAAACGGAACGTACCCTCCTTCTAAGCTGGCCACCCAACGGCTTGACGACGGACACGGCTACCTGACAAACGCTCCATCAACCCAACAATCTCCCCACCCCGTTAGTAGTCGGTTTGTTCATGTTGCTATAGTGGCCGGCGATAATCCTCAAAACACACCGGACCTTGAAAGCAAACACTCACGACTGGGGGCGCCGAGGGGCGCGCGGAATGTCGCGCAGGCCGAGGCAGGCGGTCACGTGGCACGCCGCCGCCTCAATCTCCTGCACGTACGTGAACTCAAACACGCTCGGCGTGCGCCAGCGACCCTCCTTCATCACGTCGGCGCGCGGCGCGCCGCCTGCGACCGCGGCTGTAGCGGCGCCGCGCCGGAAGCTGTGCGAGGGCAGGCGACGGATGCCCGCGTCGGCGCACAGCTGCTTGAGGCGGCTGGTGTACTGCTGCCACGACAGCGGCTGGATGAGGGCGCTGAATGGCGCCGAGGTCTGCGCGAGCGCGGTGCCGCAAGCGGTGGTGGCGCGCAGGAGCGGGCCAACGTCCTCCATCTCGGCGAGGCGCTGGGGGCCGCGCTGGGGGCCCTGGCCGCGGGCTGGGGCGGTGGCGGGCACGGTGCGGTACTGGCCCGCCTGCAGCAGCTCCTCCAGCCGGGCGACGGGGCAGTAGGGGCCGCCCAGGCGGCCAACCGTAACTTGCTGCCCCGCGCACGACTGGTCCGTTTTGCTGCGGTAGAGCCGCAGCAGGAGGCTGCTCGCGCTGAAGACCATCAGCGCGTGGTGCACTAGCACGCGCTTCAGGTCGCTGTAGCGGAGGAAAGCGCAGAAGCTGAGCAGCGCGCAGGTCACGATGATGCGAGTGCTGAGCGGCGCGCCCGGCGTCAGGTGGAAATCCACCAGGCGCTTCAGTTCCGCGGGGGTGGCGGCGGCCTTCTTCCGCCGCCGCGTCACCAGGGAGCGCCGCGCCGCCGCGCGCACCACTGCGCACATTTGGGAGGCGCACGGAGACGGCAGCCCTGCTGCGTCGTGCAGCGCGGTGATGGCGGCGCTGGCGCGGGTGATGGCCTGGTGCCCGACTCCGCGCCGGACTGCTGCTCTGCGCTCTTGCTCGAGGAACGCCGCGACCATGGGGGCCGCGGCGCCGACGGGCGCGATGCCGACTCGCCCGCAGAACGCGATGAAGCGCCGCAGGTACGGCAGGTACTGCTGCCACGAGCCTGCTGCGATGCGCAGGAGCGCTGACTCGGCAACGCTGAGCAGCTCTGCTGCTGCTGCTGGGTGGTGCTGGGCTGTGCGAGCCCATGCGGCGTGGAGCAGAGATTTCAGGATCGGGTCTGTCGTCGGGACATTACAGGGGCGGGATGGGGATTGCGTTAGGGCACTCTCGCGAGAAATCGAGCAGGAGTGCCATGGTGCCCCATGCGGGCAGGTGCCCGCGGCCCCCTCCGTCCAGAAACAAGTCCGCGCGCCGCGGCAGCACCCGGCAGTCCCACACGAACGGCTTAAAGATCAATTCGTTAGCAATTATCAGCGGCCACCACATGGACGCGGGCCAATATGGTACTAGCAGTGCGAGTGTGGCGCTGCTGCGCCTCGCGTATGCGACGACCCGTGCAATGATGGCGAACGGCGGGTTCGCCCACGCACGCGGGGGCCATGGTCGCGTGAATGCGTTGACCCCGGCCGTGCCGCGCGTGTAGTAATGCGTGAAATATGGTTGCATCTGATAGTTGGCGTCGGATGCAAACAAGTCGACTGAGAACGGCCCCCATGCATGGTTGAGGCGCGCAAACTCCCACGGGTGCAACCGCCAATCGCACGCATCTTCCCGCTTCGACAACACGTCAGCGAAAGCATTCAATTCTCTGGGGATCCACGTAGCGGATAGGGAAATTTGTTGCTGCAGGCAATACCAGAACAGGTCGAGGCATAGATCGTGAATGGACGGCGTGATGGAGCCCCACTTCGTGAGGGCGGCATGTGCTACTTGGCTATCCGTGTGCAGCAAAACGCGCTGCCCTGTCAACCGTCCATCGACATTGATCCCGGTTAGCACATTTAATATGGCCTTCATTTCGAGCAGGCTAGATGAAGTGCCCCGAGTCGGGAAATCCCAGCGCCCCGCGGCGAGCCGCGTGCCTATATCTTCAGTCCAACCGCCCCAACCGCCATCGGACTTCGAGCAAGGGCCTGCCGCATCTGTGAAGACCTTGATTTCGTGTGCATGCGGCGGTAGCCATATCGGCTTGTGCCCATCGAATTGCTCAAATGACGTGCGCCAAAATTCTAACTCGCCCAACGCGTCGACAGACAAGGGCGCGTGGTGGTGCAGTGATAAACCTTGCGCTTGCATGGCTGTTTGCCACTGCGCTAAGCGCCGGGTCATGAGCAATGATATGGACCCGAATGAATACGACATGGACATGATGTGCCCGACTACTGCTGCGACAGCGCGCAGCTCACACCGGCGGTGCGCCAAAATCATGGTGGCTATGCGGGTTTGCAGGGCCTCCTTCTTCTCTTGCGGGACTGTAATTATGCCCACTGCCGTATTCACCACTGCTCCCAGATACGTAAAAATCTTGCTAGGTACGGCCATGCATTTGTCGGGGTTGACAAGAAGCCCCGCGCGCTCGAAATCCCCCATAACTAGCCGGTGCATGGCTACAGCTTGCTCGTACGACTGCTCTGCGTGACATGAGTCATCCAGATACCCCGTGTTGCGCATGCCTTCGGAGCGCCACAACATGAGTAGCTCTCGTGTGACTTTAGTAAAAGCCCAACACGCGGGCGCCAGGCCGAACGGCAACTGTGTGAACACGTAATACTGCCCCTCCCACGCGAAACCTAGGTACGTCCATGAATCCGGGTGCATGTCGACGTGGTGATAGCCGCTCTTGCAGTCGACTGTGAAGCAGTAATCGTCGGGTTGCAGTACCGTGTGTAAATGGCTCAATGATTCGTATTTGAAGCTAGGGGTCACGACGTGCTCGTTCACGTAGCGCGCATCTAATATCAGTCTTTTCTTCCCCGACCCTGGCCGGACCACCACCCCTAGGGGCATCACGCAGTGCGGCTGGTAATCCACCCGCAACGCCGTGCCGGTGGCGACTAGCTCCGCTACGGCCTCGGACACGAAATCCGCGTGCTGCGCGGCGGAGCCGTGGTTGGCTTGCCATATGGGCGGCGGTGGCTGCCCGGCTTGCCACAGCAGGGTGAACCCTGATAGCACCCAGTTCAATACTAGTGCGTTGCGGCAGAATGATTTCCAGAAGCTGTATTTCAACTTTAGCCTGCCGCGCATCCATCGAGGCTTAGCTCCGGGCTTCGCTGCTGGTTTAGCTCCCGCGTCTGCCTCGAATTCTCCCGGTGCCTCCTCGTCCATACCTGCTCCGGCAACGGCGTCTTGCGCCTCGCGATTGACGCGCGCGGCAACAGGGGTGTGGCCTCCTCCGGGCGCCTTGCTAGCGCCATTGGGCCCGGCATCAGCTGTGCTGGTTGATGCGCCGCTGGGCGGATGTTGGTTCGCTACAGCGGCGGCCGCGGCGATCGCAATGACAGGCCGCAGGCCTGAGCGCGACGAAATCCCAGCGCTAGACTGTGTTGTTATAGGCAGGAAACCTGAGATCGGAGCCTTCTGCCTATTGTCTGGTTGTTGGGCTCCGAGGCCGTGAGAATTGGCATTGGCTGCGCTCGGCGCGCCCCCTGGCCGCGTTATGGGAAATTGGAACATGCTATTGCCAGCGGTCGCACTATGGAGGTCGCACGCTAATTCAACTAAGCTGAATTGGCGGCGGAATGGCTGAGCTGAGCTGCGCGCTGCTGATGGCTGAGTCCCATGGCTGACGACTCCCCCGGACCCTGCGACATTGGCTCTGAATTGACTCTTGTTGGCTTACATCATATGGTAACGCGCATATGGTCACGTGCATGCGCTCGATATCGCTCAAGTGTCGCTCAAGTATCGCTCAAGCCTCACTCGCTCGCTCGCTCGCTCACGCATGCGTATAGTACGCCATATAGTATGCCATATCAAGCCATCAAGGCCGGCATTATCGCACGTGGCAGAGGGCAAACTAGCCTTGCTCACAACGCAACGTACGCGCTCAACTCGCTCAATCGTGCGCAACTCGCGCAATCGCATGGGTACCACGTGGATACCGCATGGATACCGTCCAAATACCGTCCTAAGGGTGCTGTTCAAGGAGAAACCGCGCGCGATGAGAAATTAATTGACATCGCGTATACGCTCGCTCGCGCAACGCCGCTCGCCGAGCGGTCTTAGCCGTGGTATCCCTGGCCCTGGTGGCCACCGCGGTGGCCTCCCCGGAAGCCGCCGCGCTGCGGGCCTTGCGCGCGGTACATGGGCCCCATCGGGGGGCGCTGCTCGCGGCTGTAGGGCTGGCTGTGCTGCTGGCTGCTCATCTGACCGAAGCTGCGCTTGCTGCCCTGCTGGCGCTGCTCCGGAGTCTGCAGGGCGAGCGGGGAGGTGCCGGTGATGGTCTGCACCTCCTTGTGTGCTGCTTTGAAATCCTTATCGTTCACCACGCTGAGGCTTCCGACGATGGGCTCGATCTCCAGCACCTTGGGCGTCTGGCGCTCATAGTACGCCAGCATGGTGCGCAGGTGATGCTGGTTCACCTTGCCCGCCACCACGAACGATGCGTAGAAGGCCTGGCAGGTGCGCTTCAGCTCCTCTGCCTTGCTGATGATGGGCCCGAGCCCTGGGAGGGCGGGCCCGAGCTCCGCGATGGAGTCGCCTAGCGCGGCAGCGAGGCGGAGCATAGGCAGAATGGCCTCGAACAATGAGTTCAACACCTTGTCTCCTTCGATCTGCTTGATGCTCATGGCCAGGCTGGCGCGGTCGATCCTGGTCGCCAGGTTAAGGGCGATGGCGACCGCGTCCAGCTGGGCATGTGCCGCCGGCTGACCGGCGGCCTGCTGCTGTTGCTGCTGCTGCTGTTGCTGCTGGCCTTGCTGCTCGCCGAGAGCAGGCGGGGCGGTGTTCAGGTCGGCCATGGTTGGCTCTGCGCTTGAAGCGCGACACCGAACGCTTAGGGTAGTAGTCTCTGCGACAAACGCAGAGGATGAGGAACTATCTACGGCGGATAGCTAAGCAGCGCAGAGCGCTGCCTCTATTACCGAGCAATCCTCATTGCCGTACTTAGAGCTCTCTCGTCAGATAACCCTGTTTCTCGCAACGAGAAACGCTAAACAAGTCGATTGGCACGAGCCCCTTCCGACTTTACATGCCGTACCAACTGCGTACTCCCGCGAACCTGGCACTACCTGCCAAACACGCCTTCACCGTACCCATGGCTTCGTCCTTGGTTCAGCTCATGGGTGAGCGCCTGAAGAGAGCGATGTCCTGCCTAACCAGTGCCCAGGCACGGCAGAAACAGGCTGCTGACTCTAAGCGCCAGGACACCACTTTTGCTGTGGGTGACCTCGTTTTGCTCAGTACCAAGAATCTCGCCTTGAAGGCTCCAGCCGGCGGTACCAAGAAGCTTATGCCTCGCTACATTGGCCCATTCCACGTGGAAGCCAAAGCAGGTCAGGTGGCTTACAAGCTCACCCTGCCTGCAGGGTACCGCATCCACCCAGTGTTTCACGCATCGCTGCTGAAACCGTACACGGGTACCGGCTCCTATCAACCTCCGCCAGCGTTCCTCGATGACGATGGCAACGCATATTGGGCGGTGGAAGATATCCTATCTCATCGCGATCGGAAGCTAGGTGGTAGCCGCTCCCGAACTATCCGCGAATACCTCGTCAAGTGGGAGGGCTTTGGCCCTGAACACAACTCCTGGGAACCCGGAACCACCTTGTGTGAGGACAAGCTGGTTGAGGAGTGCATTGACGATTATCTGATTCGTTCCGAACGGCGCCAGGCTAAACGCCTGCGTAAGTGAGCACAGCCGAACCGATGTGTCCGGTTCCATACGCGCTGTGGCTCCCGAGGGCGGTTCGCTTCAGAGGGGGGGGGGAGTGTAAGCGGTAACACGCGTCACACGACCCAGAACCCCGGAGGGATATCATATAGCACCCGGAGGGTGCGAGAGACACGCGTGTGGGTTTCACACACGGCGGATGAGCCCATGCGTAAGTCCGCTAGCGCTTATCAGCGCTACACGCACAGAGCCTAACAAGTCTATTACAGGTGTATTCATACACCACCAGTCATACGGTTATCATACAGTTTCCTTGTTTCCCCTTAGGAATCCTCGTTAGCATCCTTAGTTGTCAGAGAATAGTTCCACTCTCTCTCGGTGAGCACCTAGTATGTTCCTGTTAAGCTACAACTAGCTTACAACACATATATACGCCATAGCCATGCCTTAGCACAGGCCAGCGGGGCCGCGGCGCGAAAACCGGCGACATCCTTTGATGCAGCCCGGCATATAACGACGTATAACGCCAGATTTTAGCACTCTGGGGGCATCATCCATTACAAGGAACCATTTAAAGCAAGTAAATTAAGTCAATACAGCACCAGCAGCTCAGGAGCTGAACCGGCGCCATCAATGGCCCAACTCGTCCGTGCGCCCCGCGTGGCGCCACAGGGCTACAACACATCTCAACTGGAGACAATAGACAACATATATGCATCTTGAGACCCGGGCAAGATGAAGTGTATCACGCCGGCGCAGTTCGAGTTCAACGCGACACACACGGCCAACAACGGCTGCCCCCTCACCGCTTTCGAGGTGCTACGCAATGAACAGACCTACAAGGTGTTCTTCGACTACGACGCCTATTACCCCATCGACCAACAACCATCAGCACTCGCGCTGGAGGCCTTAGATCACAGCAACCAGGAGCGCATCAACACCTTTATGCAGCAGCACGACCCCACCAGCACCTACGAGCCCAGCCTGCACCTGCACGTGGCGCAGCGACACCGAGAGGTGATTCACCACGGCAAGCAACAGCACAAGGTGTCCTTCCGGTACTTCGTGTCCGGATTCGTGGCGCAGCTGTCCAAGCAGAAGGCGGCAATGGAGGCAGCAAGGGACGAGAGCGGCGGCGCCCTGTTCCCGGCGTCGAGCAACTTTGACCTTGGCGTGTACCCCACCAAGGGCGACCGCCTCCTCAACGCCATCCTCTGCGCCAAGGGCAAGGACGGCGACAAGACGCCGCTGAAGCCCATGCCGCGAGCAGACGGACAGCTGCCAGAGCTGCACAACTTCCTGGTGGGGTACGTGCAGGTACGTGGCACAGCATGCATGGCAGTCCGGTGTAACAACGGCATTGAGAAACCCCTGTGCACGTCTGACACATAACTTGGGGTCAGCAAAAGCCAACCATTCCCCCTGCCCCCACCGCTTTCCCCCCTCCCCCTTCCCCCAGACGTCGGACGTACAGCTCTTCCAAGACGGCGCGCGCGCGCCCAGCGCCTTCGAGCTGCGGTCCGCCTTCACGCCCCACCACGCGGCGCAGGGGGGGCAGATGCGCACGCCTTCCACGCTCGCAGCCACGCCGTACACCATGCTTGCGTCACCGGCCGGCAGCATGCTGGGCACGCCACCGCCCCCTGGCGAGCGTTCCGCCCACCTGGAGGGCATGGACTCGGCGGACCTGGTGGTGCTCGCGCAAAGTGCGCTGATGAAGCGCGGTGTCGCTGCCAGCGGCTACAGGCTGCGCCACCAGCGGGGCCACGAACTGTACTTCCAAACCGGACCGCAGGGGTGCAGGTGCCTGAACGGGGAGCAGCACGACAGCAACAACTTCATTGTGCGGTTCTCACAGAGCGGCGCCATGCAGTTCCGCTGCTTCAGCACCAAGTGCAGCAAGTGGGAGTGCATTGGGACATGGGCGGAGTGCAAGGAGAAGCTGCCTGGCGCGCTGGACTGCGACCTGCTGTCGCCTGCGCAGATGCAGGTGTTCGACCCGCACGTGCTGCACGACGCAACGGAGTTCGTGGAGGGGCTGCAACCGCAGGACAAGCTGTACGGTGTGTACAACGACTTCGTCATCTGGTACTTCAACCGGTTCCTGTACTTCATTGCGGGGGCCACGCCGGAGGTGCTGCAGGTGTGCTTAAGGTGTTCACCAAGGGAATTCACTACACGCCACACCCGCATCACCGCGCACCCTGCAACCCACCGCAGGTGACTCACGACGCCGACGGTGACATTAACAGCGCCACGCGCCGCACCGTGGAGAGCAGCACCAAGGTGTTCTGCAATGCGGGCAAGGGCACCTTCAAGATGTGGCTGGAGAGCCCGGACCGCAACAGCCGGCAGGGCTACGAGTGCAAGTACTGTTGAACATAAGTGATTTCTGTCCGATCAGCACTCATATACCTAAGCCTATCGAACGGGAGTAATGGACCCCAAGGGTCAGCGCTTTTCCCTCGTGTCGATAACGCTAAAATTCCACAGGTTATGAGCCCCGATACGCAGTCAGCGTGGGGGAGCTGAAAGTAGAGGTTTCATGTTCGATCCGTGTAGAAGTCGTGTGCCAGATCTGAATGCGGCATTACGCAAGGGGGTGCACCGAGCAAAAAGTTAGTTGCGCTGAGGTCGTGGGTACGAGCCGGATATAAGTCTACCGGTGAAGCCTAGTGATTTAAATCCCGACGTGTGTGGACCGGATAAGTGTACGGCCGCAGTGGGAGACGCCCGTGTGTATGTTTGGAGCCTGGACAAGGTGAACAAGCTAGATGCAAGGAGTGCTGCTCGAGGGGGTGTGTTGAACATAAGTGATTTCTGTCCGATCAGCACTCATATACCTAAGCCTATCGAACGGGAGTAATGCACCCCAACGGTCAGCGCTTTTCCCTCGCATTGATAACGCTAAAATTCCACAAGTACTACAAGCGTGGCGAGGTGGAGGACCCCACACGCTTCAACCTCGCCTTCATGAGCGTGCCCTGCTCCAAGTGGGGTTACGATGACTTCACGGCGGAGGAGACGCAGTCAACCGAGTACATGCGGTTCGAGGAGGTGATCCTCAACACAATCCGCGAGCAGGTAAGCCCAGGGATGGGGGGGGGGAACGTGTCTTGCTTTGTGTTGCCGCACAATTGTGCGGTGTCTCACCGCATGCCCGCAACTCACACAGGTGTGCGACGGCGATGAGACGGCCTACACCTACCTCATGAACTGGCTGGTGCACAATGTTCAGTGCATGGGCGAGAAGATGGGGACCATGGTGTGGCTGGTGGGCGAGCAGGGCACAGGCAAGGGCTGGGTGTTCTGGACCATGGGCCAGCTGCTGGGCAAGGCGTACGTGCGGCTCAGCAGCCTCGACCAGCTCACGGCCAAGTTCAACGCTCACCTGGTGGGGCGGGCGCTGGTGCTGGTGGACGAGGCGTGCTTCAACGGCTCCAACGCCCAGGCGGACTTGATCAAGAATGCCGTGACGGAGCGGGAGATCCTGATGGAGAGTAAGTGGCACAAATTTGTGCATGCACACACACGTATACACAGCGTGCCCAATATGACACCACCCGCCCCCATGTCCATTGATGCCCTGCAGGCAAGTTCAAGGATGCGGAGGTCATCGCCTCCACCTTCAACCTGTGCACCACCAGCAACCACCACCAGCCCGTGAAGGTGGAGAACCAGGACCGGCGGCACGCGCTGTTCAAGACCTCATCGCTGACCAACCGCGGGCCTGAGTACTGGGTGCCGTGGTGGGAGGCCAGCAGCGACCCCGTGATGCTGCGCTTCTTATACCGCCACCTCATGAACCGCGACGTCTGGCTGTGGAACCCCCGTGCCATCCCCAACACGCACCTGCGTGCTGCGGCACAGCGCGCGAACCGGCCCTTCATCGCTTGGTTCCTGGAGGAAGCCGTGGTGGAAGGCTGGGCGCTGCGGTGGCAGCTGCAGGAGGAGGAGAGCGTGCAGGTAGGCCTAAAAAAAGGGGAAGACGCGGGCGTGCAATCATTCACACTCCTTGTGAGTCAGCCACCAAAACCCACGACCCCTCGGTTGCGCTCACGCTTGTGCAGGTGCTGCGCCGCAGCCTGTACGAGGCGTACAACAACTTCCTGGACAAGCAGCGGGAGCGGTTTGCCATGCCCGAGGCCGAGCGCCCCAAGAGCCAGGCTTGATTGATTGATTGATTGATTGTTACATGGGTTCGAGTCCATGTGGCCCTGCTAACTCCTTTGAGTCCGAAGGCGCAATGATACATTGACACTCCACTAATCGATCACCCGATTCGATCTTCACTACTCGATTTCTCAGAGCTCGCGGCCGCCCTAGTGGACCGAATCCGGGCTCATCAACTAAGTCCTAAACTCGTCCAGCCGACTGCTTATCCTTAGTCTTTTCGTTCCGACCGAAATCGGAGGGGATTATGGGAATCGAACCCAAGACCTCGAGAAAACCCGTCCCTTGACGCTATTCAAACGAGGCGCACCAGACATCCCCAAGAGCCAGGCTGCGTTCCTGCGCATGGTGCAGCACACGGGCGTGGAGATGCGCGAGAGCACAGCCACCCGCGCCACGCTGGGGTACGGGGAGCACGACATGCTGCCCGCCTAAGCGGGCACCGGAGCCACGCAGAGCTTGTACCTGATGCCATCCAAGACTGCCATCCGCGCGGCGCTCCAGGCGTGCAACTGGTGGAGCATGACTTGAGCGGGCGCGCGGGGGGCCGGCCACGCCCATGGACGTGGTGGTGCTCGACGAGGGCGCTCCCGGCCGGTTCGGACCTGACAATTCATCATATTTGTAGTTCAGGGCAAGGTGCATTACTGGACCGCAAGAGTGGGCGGCGCAAACAGAACAGTTCTGAGCTTCTCCCCGCGCCCGCTTCTTCGCCCGATAGCCTCCCCGCCACTTCAGGGGGGTCCCCAATAGCCCCGCGCAGCTGCTCCCGCTCAAAGCTCGCGACGCTGGGACCCGCGACTGCCCACCATCCAGCGCCGTGACCAGCCAGCCGGTACGCCTCGGTGCTTCGCGCACTAGGATAGTGTTGCTGCCAACAGAGTTACTAACAAGTCCCTTCTAACCTGCAAACAATATGTATTGAGGCTACTGTACCTAATGCATCGCTAGTATGCCGAAAGTACCTGACCCGATAGAAGAAGGGCTTAACAGGACAAAAAGGAACAAGAAGCAAAAGCCTCAACCCCAAAGACAACAACAGCGGCAGGCGCCCCGCCAGCAAGCGGCGCAGCAGGAGCTCCCAGCTGCCGCTGACTTACACCTTCATCAATATAGTGATGATGATGTCGACGCGGTACATTACAACGTGGACGACGTTGTCGAGCAGGCATCAGATGACGATGAACCAACAGAAGAGCAAGAAGAGCAGCCCGTAGAAGTAAGCACGCAGGATAGGCGCGCTGTTGCTCCATGTCCCCCGCTGCCACCAGCACCACCTCCACACCCGGGACAGAACCACGGTACCCCTTGCGGCGGAACGCGGACCAGAGGAGGCGTCAGGCAGTTCACGTGGTAGCAGCCCGTGCAGCCATCACAGAACACCATCGTGTACTTGCTGTCGTCCGGGCTACCACACACAGCACATGGCGCCTCAAGGTCAACGCTATCGTCGTCGGCAACGTCATCGCCACTGCTGCTGCTGCTGCTGCTGACCGCGCTGCTGGAAAGCCCGCTCTCCTCGCCAGCTCCCCCACTGCTGTCACTGTGGGCGCCTTCTCCATCAGCGCCGGGTGCGGTAGGGGTCCGTGCTGCCTTTTTCCCTGCGCAAACTGTCTTGTCAGCACCGTGCAGGCAGAAGAGAACTGTGAGCAACTTACGACGGTGGAGCAGCCCCGCCTTGACGAGGCGCGTGTGGGCTGTTTCAATCTCACATCCAAGCATGCCCGCGACCGCTCCCACGGCATACTCCTTGCCGTGCTCCTCCTGATTGCCCTTGAAAGACCCCAGGGCCTCCTCCACCTGCACCACAGCGCGGGTTACAGCTTCCATCATACGCCGCCCGTACACCCATACCCTATCTTACCTGTGCTGGCGTAGGCTTTCCCCAGCCAAGCCCAGCTGCCTTGAGTGCCGTCGCTAGGGCCCCCTTCTTGAGTGAGAAGCCCTGCACCTTCAGCGCTGCTAGCAGGGCTGGCGCACCGTCCGCCTTCAGCATCGTGTTAAAGCGCTGGAAGGTGGCCTGCAGCACCTCCTGACCGACTTCTGGACCACCTGCGCATATACAGGCGCTTAGTAGGGCGACCCTGCAAACGCTGCTGACTCAACTCACCAGCGCCACGCCGGCGGCGCACTGCCTGAGGGCGGGCTTCAACCTGCTCCTCCACCTCTTCGCTGCCGCTGGCGTCGTCGCTCAGTCCTGCAGCTGCGCGCCTCTGCAAACCCGCAGCCGCCGCAGCCGCTTTTGCTGCCTGCAAGCGGTTGAAGGGTCAAGCCAACCCAAACAACAGTGTGCCGTGGTGCACCTACCTGGTGGCGCTGCCGCAACTCTTCCCACTCCGACCGCAGCCTGCAAGGTCACGGGTTGCGTCAGACACACAGCGAACTGGACAGACCGAAGGTACTCACTCTTCCTGGACCTGCACGTTCACGAGCGGTGCGCCCGGGTACCCCAACGCAACGCGGGCTGCGCTGCAGCTGTTGCCACAAGGACACGTGCCATCCACCGGTATCCAGCCCGCGATCTGCTGTGCGGTCACGCCGTCCTTCCTGGACCATTTCCCCTGGTGGCACATCTTCAGCGCCATGTTCGACGAGAGTCTGTGCTGTCCCCGCATTTCAGGCTCGATGACCATCTGCGAGGCCACACGGTCTTACGGTGTCTTACTGAGAAGTTCTCGCGCGCCGACACACTCACCACCCAGGCAGCGCGCAGTTGGTCCCGTAGCAGGTACGACTCAGCCGGCGGCGTGGGCCCCACACCGGCCGTCTCCCTTGTGGGGATCAGGGTGACGGCAGGCGGGGGCGCACGCAGCTGCCTCACTGAGTACATGTTCTTCACCAAGTGCTCGATAGGCAGTGTCAGCGCATCGTCCTCCATGAAACCGAAGTTATGGTACTCGATTGTGGAGGTTTTCGGTTCGGCAAGGACCAAGAGGGCGCCAGGTAATTGCCTACGAGAGCTGAATTCGTCAGGTTCCTGCTGTCTAGCATGTGACAGATGACACTTACTTGATAGGCGAGTCCAGTTCGTCAATAGGGTACTGCTCAAAGACCTCAATCAGCTGCTTAAGGACATCAAGTAAGCCGCGCGAGATCTTCGCAGCTTTTGTCTTCTGCGAGGTTGG
Organism: Chlamydomonas incerta; assembly: GCA_016834605.1. Taxonomy (NCBI): domain Eukaryota; kingdom Viridiplantae; phylum Chlorophyta; class Chlorophyceae; order Chlamydomonadales; family Chlamydomonadaceae; genus Chlamydomonas; species Chlamydomonas incerta. The sequence continues at coordinate 2,383,248 of JAEHOC010000009.1, forward strand.
GCGCGTTAGTGTCATAGACTAAAAGCACTTCCGGGTCCTTCATTACCGTGCGCGCCATGATGTCCCAAGTCGAGCAAGTGGCGCTCGACTGAAGCCGGTGTGTTGTCTTACATACCTACTGGCTCCAAACGCTTGAATTGAATCAAGCAAAGAAGGAAGGAAGCTAGGATACCGGCGATCAGTGTTCCCTCGCTGTATAATATGAATATGTGAGCAGTCATGTAGTCTTGTATGGATATATTTGCTATCCAAGTTTGCGACCGGCACCGAGGCGTACCGGCTGGGTGGTCATGGCGCGGGTTACCATCTGGTAGCGGCGCAGTTCCCAGCGTTGCGAGCTTTGAGCGGGGGCAGCTGCGCGGGGCTATTGGGGACCCCCCTGAAGTGGCGGGGAGGGCTATCGGGCGAAGAAGCGGGCGCGGGGAGAAGCTCCGGCAGGACTCCATTTTGGGGAGAACACAAAGGCTACCCATGGGGAGGGCCCGGGCGGACATCATGCGCTCCCCAATGACCCGGGTCCCCGGCTGTTGGGGAAGGCCCCATACCTGGCAGTTCGCGAGCTGAGCCAAATGTGAGCTCGGCAGTCAGCGTGCAGCATTCAGCGCGAAGAGCCATACAAAGACGAATCATGGAGGCCTGAAACTGTTGAGTGCAAGAACTTTGTATTCGAATATGAACAGAGGTGCGTATGTAAACGCACGCCGTGAATCCAGGTCGGGTCAGCAGAAAACTTCGGCGGATCGGGAGGCCCATGTAAAACCCCCAAGTGCTCCACGAGCAGGGTGTGCATGAGACGGCGCATATGTGGCACAGGCCGCGGGAAGTCCGGGAGGAGCAACTAATCCGGGCCGCATGTGGTCCGGGAGGAGCAACTAGTCCGGGAAGTCCGGGAGGAGCAACTTCGCGGGAGCAACTTCGCGGGAAGTCCGGGAGGAGCAACTAGTCCGGGCCGCATGTGGCACAGGCCGCGGGAAGTCCGGGAGGAGCAACTAATGGGGGCGCTGGTCAGGGCCGCCAGGCCCAGGCAGCACCGCCGCCGCCCCCTCCGCCGCCACGGCCCCCGCAGTTGGCCTACGGACACACACAGGCGGCTTACGGGCACCAGCAGTCGGCCTACGGGCCCCCCGCGCCCCCGCAGTCGGCTTACGGGCCCCCGCAGTCAGCCTACGGGCACCAGCAGTCGGTCTACGGGCCCCCCGGGGCCCCGCAGTCGGCCTACGGGCACCAGCAGTCGGTCTACGGACCCCAGCAGACAGCCTACGGGCCGCCCTATGCACCGCCGCCGCCCCAGCAGCAGCCGCAGCAGCAGCAGCAGCAGCAGCAGCAGCAGGGGATGACAGTGCAGACACCGCCGCCACCACCGCCGCCGCAGCAGCACATGGGTCACGGGCTCATGCCGCAGTTCCACGGGGGCTTCCCCGGGCACATGCCCATGTACGCACATGTGCAGCCCCAGCAGCCGTACATGCAACAGCCCGCCCCGCACGCGCAAGGATTCCCATTCGGACAGCCTACGGCGCAGACGCAGGTGACCTGGGCACACGTCGCCGCGGCATCGCCGCAGCAACAGTCCCAGGGATTCCCGCAGCCGAAGTTTACACCGGCGGCGGCACAGCCTGTAGGGGAAAAGCGGGCGGTTTGCTTCACGCCGCAAAGCGCAGAGCTGTCGCGGCGGGGCAAGCCCAGCAAGGCGAGCGAAGCCACCACAGCACCGGAGGTCCTCGCGGCTAGCTGGCCAGCGCTACCCACACACGGGGAGCCGCTGCGCGGTTGAGACCCCAGGCAGCGCCAGGTAATGGCCAGCGGTAAGGTGGTGGAGGCGGGCGGTGCCACGGCCCCAAGCCGCAGCGCCGCGCCCGCGGGCAGCAGCGCCGCGCCAGCGGGCAGCAGCGTCGCGCCCGCGGGCAGCAGCGTCGCGCCCGCGGGCAGCAGCGCCGCGCCAGCGGGCAGCAGCGCCGCGCCAGCAGGCAGCAACCCCCACGCTGCTACGGAGGACGTGGTGATGGAGTCGCCGGCTCGCACAGCCGCCGATGCGCGCGGCCACACTACTGTTCTCTGTGACCAGTACGGCAACCGCGTCGATGAGGAGGGCTTCACGCCGTGTAAGGCCAAAGGCGGACGCGGGCGCGAGGGAGCAGGAGGGCATCAGGCCAGCGGAAACGGAGGACGAGGTGGGGGGCGAAGTGGCCGCGGGGGTGGGAGTGCTGGCGGCAGAAGCCACTTGCCAAGCCGCGGAGGTCACAGTGGCGGCGGCCACAACCAGCAGCACAATGCGTACGACGCCTTGGGGACCACAGGCGAGACTGATTCATAGGGAGGCGGGGGCCGGGGTGGCATCAGCATTTTCGCATGGAATGCCCATGGGCTGGTCACCGCTGGGGCATGCAAGCTGCACGACCGCGGGATAGGCACTGTTGCACGTTCACACGACATTATCATTATTTCGGAAGCGCACCTCACGAACTGGGTACCGGACCAATCAATCGAGCTAGACGGTTACACAGTTGTCCGTGCACATAGGTCCCAGGAGGCCACGCGGTCAGATTTTGGAGGCGTTGCTGTGTATGTACGGGAGTGCCTAGCGGGCGGCGTTTCGCATGTCAAGACGGACGTCCATCTCACGGGGTGCGAAATTGTGTGGATGCGTATCAAATCAAATGAAGGTTGCAGTGTGATGTTAGCTTGTTGTTACCTAGCGCCAGAAACCTCGCGGGTTTACAGGGAGGGCGGAAAGACGCGGACAGCACAGGAAGCCACGGCCGAGTCTGTATTCAGCAGACTACAACAGTCGATCCTCGAGCTACGGCAAAGCGGAGAAGAAGTGCTAATTATTGGTGATCTGAACGCACGCATCTCAACAAGCATCATTGACGTACCGGATCTAGCACAGCTCGAGGCGCTGGAGGACGTAGCACTAGGGGGTGGTTCCACGTCAGATATGCCCTGTACTGCAGACTACGCGGGGCTCCCAGTGAGAGCATCCGAGGATGCCCAAATAAACTGTTTCGGGGAGTACCTAGGGCGCATGTGCCGTTCGCAAGGACTAGTACTTTTGAACGGAAGGGCGCCGGGAGATGCAGCAGGTCACATTACTTTCCCAAAGGGCGATGCAGGTGGCAGCATGATTGATCTCTGTGTGGCGTCACCGACCCTATTCCCGAAGGTGGTGGCTTTGAAAGTGGGCGAGATTCTAAAGTGGAGGCACGGCGGATTGAAGGAAGCGAGTGATCATCGGCCGGTCACGTTGACACTGGGCTTGGAGGTCGAAGGGCAGGAAGCCACAGCGAGCCGCACACGCCCCGCAAAGAAGCGCACAGAGTTTGACGTACAGAAGAAGCACTTGTTCAGTGGCTTGTTCAAGGCGGACGGTTCGCCAGTTGTAGGGAAAATCGAACAGATTAAGGTGGCACTTTGCGCGGAGGAGGGTGGCATCAGCACCACCGAAGCGGTCGAAGCCTTAGGCACATGTTTGTACGATGCATTAGAAAAGGCTTTCGGTCCCACACGACCGGCCAACCTACGGGAGCAGGAGACTCCATGGTGGAACGAAGAGTGTGCTGCGGCGCGTACGGTGTTTGTGCAAGCAAAGCTAGCGCTGGGTTGTCCAGTGGTACGAGAAGGAGAGGTGTGGCAAAACTTCCGCGCAGCCAGGGCATCCTATGACCGGGCGAAGCGAAGGGCCAGGGCCGCGCACGACACCCAGGAGATGAGGGAGAAGGTGGCACGCTGCCGCGCAGACGCCCGACTGCTGTGGAGGATGATTGAGGGACGGACTAAGGAGCAGTGCCCAGTCACGGCCGATGGGTTTCGGGATCATTTTGCGACCCTACTAAACGACGGCGCAGGCGGGGGATGCCCAGCAGCCGCCCACTGCATTTTGGGTTCGGGTGGGAGGATGTCCGAAGATCTTTTTGCGGCTGACCGTACGTGTCTGCACGAGATGTTGAATAGCGAGATTACCCTTGATGAGGTAACACGCGCACTAGCAAGGCTGCCCAACGGCAAGGCAGCTGGCTTAGAGAAGGTACCGTCTGAGTGCTACAAGTACGCGGTAAAACCGGGCGACCCCACCACTGAACCGCCGACACCGGCACTCAATAGAGTTGCACCGCTGGTGCACGTGTTGTTTAACAAAATCTGGAGCGAAGGGGCTTATCCTGAGCAATTTACTACAACTGTTTTGACACCAATTTACAAGCGGAAAGGTGACGTGCAGGCGCCTGGTAACTACCGGGGCATTGCAGTAGGGGGCGCCCTCGCAAAGTGCTATGCATCGATAGAGAGGCTGGCGAATGCCGGGGAGGAGTTTGAGTGGAGGCACACGGCTCAGGCCGGATTCAGGAGGAAGTACGGCACAACGCACCATCTTTTTGTCCTAAGGCATCTCATCAACAAGCACACGCGTGCTGGCGCCACCACCCCCCTCATTGTCGTACAAATTGATTTTGAAAAGGCTTTCGACAAGGTCCCACGACCATTAATTTGGATGAGACTGGAGGAACGCGGGGTAACGGGTGAGATGTTGGCGGCTTTGAAAAAAGCGTACGAGAGAGTGATGATGGTAGTGAAGGCCGGGGGTAAGCACAGTGCCCCCTTCGCAACCACGCAAGGGGTCAAGCAGGGCTGCCCGCTTAGCACAGAGCTTTTCGGCCTCTTTATAGAAACCTTAGCAGAGTACATTGATTCGGAAGATACGGACGAAGCCACAGGTGCACCTGAGATGAATGGCAAAAAGGTGTCACTGCTGATGTACGCGGATGATGTTTCCCTGCTGGCCACCACCCCTGAGCGGATGCGCCACTTGCTATCATTAGTAGACACGTTCTGCCTAGCTTTTGGCATGAAGGCAAACGTTACCAAGTGTGAGAGGCTGGTTTTTGCAGCCAACGAAGTAACGGCCAGCACTGTGTGCAGCGGATGCCAGGGTTTAAAGCTAGCAGGGCAGCCCATCCCTGCGGTGGACAAGGCGCGCTATCTTGGACTAGTGTACGGTCCGGGTAGGGCCTTCGTCAGCTGCAGGGAGACACTCTGCGAGTCAGCAAGGAGAGCCATGTGTGGGCTTAACACTAGATTGAACCGTTTACGCATTTTCGCACCAGATATTCGCATGAGGTGTTTCGACGTGCAAATCCGATCCATCCTTGCCTACGGATGTGAGGTATGGGGTCCCGACGTGCTAGTAGAGATGCTAGACGGAGGACCGCCACCCAGGAGGAATGACAGGAACAACCTAGCACAGGGCGCATTTGAGGCATGTTTGCGTGACGAGGCCGTAAAGCTGCAGGTCCAATACATGCGACAGACAGTGGGAGCAGCCAAACCGTCACACCGTCTCCTGTTTGCGGAGCTGGCCCAACTGCCGCTGCACTTTTTCATAGCCAAACAATGTTTGGGTTTTTACAATAGGATTTCCGCGCAAAACAGAAGTCTGGCTTTTGATGCACTAGTCGACGAGGCACGGGAGGCATGGGCGAATCCAATGGGAGACGGGTGGTGCGCGCGGCTGTTCCGTTTTGTGGCGGCACAGGGTGTCGACGCGTGGCATTGGCCAGGCACACACGAGTCCAGAGAGGAGTGGAGGGCAAGCACGGTCCTACCCGATGGACCTATCTTATCTACCTTCAGGGGCCATTTGACGAGGGCGTGGGAGCACGAGAGGCTGGTAGCGGACCCGCACGCATTCCCTTCAGACGGCAAGCAACCCGGCATACACATGTGCAAACACAAGCATTGGATGGGGCTAAGCGCACTAGGGTCCGCGCCGCCGACCCTGCACGAACACAGTAGAGCATTCATACCGGTTGCACAGCATAAGCTTTTGATGAGATTCCGTTTATGTTGCTGGCCAATCACCGCGAACCGTGCCTGGGAGAGGCCTAGGGAGGAGAGGACGTGCCCACTGTGTACGGCCAATGAGGTGGAGGATGAGCACCACGTCCTGATGCAATGTGCTGCCTACACCGAGTTACGAGCGTGCAGTGGCCTAGACTTTAGCCTAAACATGCGCGAAGTGATGCTGAAATCTGAGCCTGTCAAGTTAGCTGCATTACTCAGCTCCATCTGGGAGCATAGAAGTAGGGAAGTCCCCCTTGCAAGGGGAGAACAATAAATAGGACAATCATGCACTGGCGTTATAAGGGTCACCCCGGCCCGGGCCTCCGGTTTACACGCAGCAGGAAGGCACGCAAGAACGTGCGCACCACTCTGTAACCACACACACAGTAAAAAAATATGTGCACCTGAATCCTGCCAACACAGCTGCCCAATCCGGCCCAAAGCTGTACGCAGCTGCTACAGCTTGGCCTGCCGCGTCGGCCGGCGGCGGCGGCAGTAGCTCCAGCCGCGTCACGCAATGCCGGAACAGCTCAAGCGTGGCGGGCCGGATCTCGCCCGGCTGCTGTACGAGCAATAGTGCGAGCAGCTCATTGGCAGGCACTAGTGGTGTTGGGGGGATGGGGGCGGGGTGGCAGCAGCATGGTGGTCATAGCGGGTGGTGGTGGCTGCACGCGGTGGCGGTGGGGTCGGTGGCAGTGGGGCGGCGGGGCGCGCACAAGCATGGACTGCAGCGGCCCAGTGCGGTGCGCATCTGGCCATCTGCACTCTCCAACACCAGGTCGCAATGCACCAGCAAGTTGCGGCAGCTGGCCGGGCCCAGGTGCGTGGTGCCGGGGCCCGTGCCCAGGTGCCCAGGGGCGCGAAAACCAGGCGTGGGCCTCTGCTGCTACCCCAGCCCGGCTGTGCTGGTTACCGCGCACCTCTAGGCTCCGCCGCTGAACTTTCCAAAATGCGCCCGCGCTCGCCAACAAAACACACAGCGACTCTAAGCTGGGCACGGCGCACATGGTCGGAGAGCACGCCGGGTGTGCTAGCTGGCCTTATTATAGGTTGTCAATGGGCCCCTACTATGAATGGAATAATATTATGTGCGCCAGGTCTGGTTTTATAGCAAGACGCTGTCGATGGTATGGGTCAGCTTCCGCCAGGCCCGCATGCTATGCAAATAACATTATGTGCACTTCAGAATACATTTGTTTGCACTCACTTATGTTTGACCTCGTTATCCGATTGCCACAGACTTTGCCCGCTTCTGACTTGCACCGCGAATTACGCAACATCCGTGCACGTAACAATCTGCACATTATTACATTAGTTCATTCCATCTGAGCTCGGCTTGCGTTGCGAACGCTGACTCGGCTGGAGATCTCGCTGCGTGATAAGAACCCCAGAGGCCTCGACGTGTTCCCTCATGCTGCTGTGAGGTGGGCGGTCAAGAGCAGTGTCTGAGTAGAAGTGGGGTGCGGATGTGCGGAGGGTGATGAGGATCGCCGCTTCCCTCCTTTGCTTCCCGCCCGCTGCCGAGCGCGCACGTCAGAGTAACCCAGCACTTCGCCCTCACTTCGCCCTCGCAAGTTCCCGGCACCTAGGGCCAATCTTCGACAATTCCCAGTGGCCCCAAACCCAAACTTCTTGCACTCCGCTACAGCAGCTCTATGCGCTTGTTTGTGCACAGAGTAGCCTGCGTTTCTTGACCTCATTCCTGGCTGTTTCCCGCCGCGTGTCGCTCACTCACTTTGAACTTTCGACCCACGTCAGCCTTCGACCTGTCTGCGGCTGTCGCTTGGGGGGGGGGTCGAAGAACCAAAAGCGGTTTAAGCCGGATTTGAATCCGGAGCCATAGTCCCTTCGCCACGTTATGGCTGCCCACCTGTTCAGCGGCCACCAACCCTGTTTTGTTCCAAACACAGGCCCACAGTAGCCTCTACGGTCCCGAGTAGCAGCAGCGCCTTAGGTCGGAGAGACCTAGGAGACCTAGCCCCTGAGACGCGCCTCACTTGCAGCCTGGTTACCCGACGTGCCCCGCCACCCACCACGTGTCCTCAATCCCGTCCGTCGCAGGGCGCCTTCCCACGCAAGACGTCTGCTCGACACCGCGGCGCTCCCGTGCAACAGCGCTTCCGGCGGCTTCCAGCTCAGCTGCTGCAGGCACACTGCATCGCTGTACGAGCACATGGTGCCGCCAGGCTTGGGGTGCTAAGCCAGTGGCAGTGCTGCCGCACGGCGCAGTTGCAGCGACAGGGGGCGCCAGGCAGCAGCGTTTCCAGGGGCAGGGAGCGGCCAGGGCGCAGCCATGGCTTCCGTGCTGCGGATCGAGATTGACGAGCTGAAGAACGCGATCCAGCACCTGGAGCGAAGCAACTGGGAGCTGAAGGAGCTGCTCGCGAGTGATCCCGATCCCGAGTACCGCCAGGTCTGTGTGCTGCGGTGGCGGTGCTTCGGGGTCAAGGGAAGGTGGCGGCGGCTTAGCTCGGGGCACGGCTGGCGAACGCCAACTAGCAAGCAGGGGTGCGTGCACAGAGGCGTCGAGACACGCTGCGCCCCACCACGCAACACCGCACAACACAACGCAACATCGCGCCTGCTCATACTGCACCCCTCGCCGCCGCGCCTGCAGGCCATTGGCGAGAACATTGTGATGGTGGCGAAGAAGCGCGCGCGCGTGGCGGCGCTGGAGGAGGAGCTGCGGCGCATCACGGGGGAGGACCCGGCGGCGGGCGAAGCTGTGGAGCCAGAGGCGGTGCCGGTGGAGGAGGACGGCTCGGAGGCCGGCGGGCCAGCGGGGGGGAGAAGCATTCACGAGGCCGAGGGGCAGGCGCGGCTGCCACAGCGCGTGTTTCCCGCTAAGCACCCGCCCAACCCCAAGGGCACCAAGGTCGCAGGTCAGCCTGGCACGCACCCAATACGAACGTGCCTCCAGCTCCACGCCACGCAACAGATTGGCGTATGCGTAAGCAGCCTGTGGCCAGCAGCGGGGGGGAGGGACATTCACGAGGCCGAGGGGCGGGCGCGGCTGCCACAGCACGTGTCACCCACGCCGGTCCTATCCAACCCCCTGGGCACCAAGGGCACAAGCCAGCCCGTTACGCACCCAACACGCACGCGCCTCCAGCTCCACGCCATGCAGCGTGTGGGCGTACGCGTACACCGCCTGTGGCCAGCAGCGGGGGGGAGGGGCATTCACGAGGCCGAGGGGCGGGTGCGGCTGCCACAGCGTGTGTTACCCGCTAAGCACCCGCCCAACCCCCTGGGCACCAAGGTCGCAGGTCAGCCTGATACGCACCCAATACGCACGCGCCTCCAGCTCCACGCCATGCAGCGTGTGGGCGTACGCGTACACCGCCTGTGGCCAGCAGCGGGGGGGAGGGGCATTCACGAGGCCGAGGGGCGGGTGCGGCTGCCACAGCGTGTGTTACCCGCTAAGCACCCGCCCAACCCCCTGGGGACCAAGGTCGCAGGTCAGCCTGATACGCACCCAATACGCACGCGCCTCCAGCTCCACGCCATGCAGCGGGTGGGCGTACGCGTACACCGCCTGTGGCCAGGAGCGGGGGAGGGGGGCATGCACGAAGCCGAGGGGCGGGCGCGGCTGCCACAGCGTGTGTTACCCGCTAAGCACCCGCCCAACCCCAAGGGCACCAAGGGCACAAGCCAGCCTGATACGCACCCAATACGCACGCGCCTCCAGCGGCACGCCCCGCAGTGGGTGGGCGTATGCGTAAGCAGCCTGTGGCCAGCAGCGGGGGGAAGGGGCATTCACGAGGCCGAGGGGCGGGCGCGGCTGCCACAGCACGTGTCACCCACGCCGGTCCTATCCAACTGTTGTATAGCAAGCTTCTACTGAATCGCTACACATCAATCACTCTGTCACGTGATCTGACAACTATCTGATTCTGACTTTTATACCGCGCCTGGGGATATAACATGTTGGTATCGAGCTTCGTTGCGGTCCTGCGAACACCCTGGTTCGATCCTCGCAACTCACGGTCGCAGCCAGCGGTCTGAGGGCAGGTGGGAGGTGGCAGCACCCACACTCAGATAGCGCGTGCACGTGAGACGGTATCGGTGACGGTTCTGGTAGGCTTGGGCACCCTACGGCCGGCACTCTGAGCCAATGCGTGGAAGGCCTCGGCTGGCTTGCACCTGACTGGTCGTTCTGGCGGTCTGTCTATGGCTTAATCACCCATAGAACTGCGGCGATTGGTCTGGGCGCGAGGACGCTGCCCATCTAAGTGGGGGGCACTGTTGTATAGCGAGCTTCTACTGAATCGCTACACATCAATCACTCTGTCGCGTGATCTGACAACTATCTGATTCTGACTTTTATACCGCGCCTGGCCATATAACACCAACCCCCTGGGCACCAAGGGCACAAGCCAGCCCGATACGCACCCAACACGCACGCGCCTCCAGCTCCACGCCATGCAGCGGGTGGGCGTACGCGTACACCACCTGTGGCCAGGAGCGGGGGGGAGGGGCATTCACGAGGGCGAGGGGCGGGGCAGCGCTGCACGCGGCGTACGGCAGCCAGGGCTCGTGCCATCCCGCCCCTACCTCCCACCGCCCATCTCCCAGCACTCGTGACGGCCCCTGCCACACCTGCCCCGCACGCGCCTCCAGCCATACGCCACACCAGCAGTAGCCCCTTGTGTAGGCTACTCATCGGCGGGAGTATATGCCCGTGCGGCGCTGCATGCAGCGTACGGCAGCCCGGGTTCGTGCCGCTCCCAGCCCTCCTGCCCCCTCACGCCTCCCCCCAGCACCCATCACAACCCCCAGCACACCTGCCCCGAACGTGCCGCCAGCCACCCCCCACACCAGCCCAAGTCCCTTGAGTTGGCTGCCCATCGGCGGGAGTGCATGCCCGTGCGGCGATGCATGCGGCGTACGGCAGCCAGGGCGCGTGCTGTCCCGCCCCTGCCTCCCACCCTTCTGTCCCTCTGCCTGCGCCTACAGCCAGTATGACGAAGCCCTGCAATTCTAGGTCTCCACCTGCTGCACACGCCACAAGAACCACGATGTGGTTGGTCACACGTGGTGGCGTGGGGGCTCCGCTCCCTTTCAGACGCTTGCAAGGCCGGCAACAGGGGATGGGTGCGTGGTACCCCCTCCCCCCCCTGTCCAGAGGTCTTCAGTTGGCAAAAAACGCTTTAACCAAACCAAACCAGGCTGGCGAAAGGTGCTCCTCGTGAAGATGTGAAAAATTCCGAAAGGGAAGATGTCGCAGAGCGTGTCGACGACAGGCTCAAGGCGACCAAAAAGAAGCGATGAGAATGGAAACATGATCGCATCACCATGGGCATTGGTGAACTCGCAGGACCGCTGCAGCTGTTTAGCGAGGCGCAGGATGGGGGTTCCGTGCCTACTGCAACACCGAACGTCAGATCTTGAACCTGGTACACGTGCTCGAAGACGCCGCCCTGTACGGGAAAGACGTGTACGCGGTGTACGTGGATTACAGCTCGGCCTTCAACACGATCGACCAAGATAGACTCTGCTGCAAATCATGTTTGACCTGGGGCTTCCGGATGACCTAATCCGTGCAGTACGGAACCTGTACGCTCATGCGGCCACGCGCATCCGCACCAAGCACGGCTGCACGCCCGCCATCCCTATTGAACGCGGCACGGTGCAGGGAGACACGCTCTCACCAGTCTCGGCGGCCTGGCCGACCGTGCTCGGCGAGCGCCCGCACCCGGTGCACCCTGGCCTGGCCTGGCGAGCGGCTAGACGCCGCCTGTGCACAAGCACTGGGGGAGGGCACTGTTGAAGCGGCAAGGGGGGGACTTGCGCAGTACAGGGAGGGCTGCAGGGAGGGCTGCAGGGAGGGGCTGCAGTCTTCTCTTCTTGCCCTGTCAGGGTTCTGGTCTCGGGGACCAGGCTGTCTTCGGTCAGCAGGGGGGCAGTGCGTCTGCCCCTGTTCAACCTTGTAAGGATGATTCCTCAAAAAAAAGCGCAGCAGGCGGGGGGCTCGGGGACCCCGCCAGCGGCACAGTCGCGGCTGGCGGCGCGGGAGGCGGAGTGGCAGCGGGCAGCGGCAGGGCGAACCTGACCGTGCCGCTAAGCAGCACAGGCTGGCTAGCTCCAAGAATAGCCCAGTGCAGGCTTGTGCTGGCGCGGCGCATGCGCAAGGTGTGCACGGTGTTGCAACGCAAGGCAGGCGCCCCGGGGCCAGGACGTTCGCTCTTGAGAAACAAGAGATGCATATATACCTAAGAGGTCACATGTGGGGGCCAGCTGCGCCCTGCCGTTGCCGGCGAGCATGTGTTCCAGTCAACATTCACAGAGTTTCGCGGCCCTCTTTGCGGGGCGGGCGTCTGGCGTTGCAGTGGTGCGCCCTAGCTATAGAGTGAAGCAAGAGAGGCCCACTTTAGAAAGCGTCCACGCCAGGTGTAGACGCACACTACGAGGGATGGACGCCCATGAACGCAATTTCGCCCTCCTCCCATCTCTATTGATAAACAGGCACAGGCGCATGGAAGCGACAATAACTTCAACACACGCGTAAATTACATGTAGGCTAACCTAAATGCTGCATTCTGCCGTGCCTTTTCAAGTCGTCAGCGCCGCTCGCCACTACAGCACGATCATTTTTACGTTTGATGATTTGATAAAGTTCAAGGACCAGGAGGTTGCAAAGGCCCTCGCATACAAGGACCGCGACGTCGAAAAGGTCCTCGCAGTCAAGGACCGCGACGTCGAAAAGGTCCTCGCAGTCAAGGACCAGGAGATCGCGCGGGTCATCGGCGACTGCGACCGCATCCGGACAGAGGTCCGTGAGCTGCGGTCCATGCAGGGGCTGCTCAACCAAGCGCTCCTGACCACGCAGAACAAGGTTCACGTTCACGGCGCTGTCGGTGAGGTTGCCGAGGTTCTTCTCATCGCTCTTCTTGTGCTCACATGGTTTCACTGCTTGCTTGCAGAGCTCGCCTCAGCGATCTTCAAGGACACGCTCCATCTCAAAGGCGAGCGCGGCGTGCAGTCGACTCTCAACGCAGCCCTGGAGCAGAAGGTACGCGGCTCAGGGGGCTTACCGTTGCGGCCTTGCGGTGTAAGCGTAGGGTGCGCTACACGCCCATTACACACGAGAGTATGCCAATACACACCCGGAGGGTGTCAGACATGCGTGTGGGTTTCACACGGCGGACTGTGCCCATGCACATGTCACGCAGCGTTTATCAACGCTACACCTTCAGAGCCTCACAAGTCTATTCTACACGGTGTATACTTACACCACCTATCCTTCGGTATTATCCATAGTTCCTATTCCTAGCCTTTCCATAAGCATTCCAGTCTCCTGCTCACACTCTGTCTCCTGGTAAGCACCTTGTATGAATCCTGTTTAGCTAGTAACAGCTTACAAGTGGTATCGAGACCATTTTTAAGCAGTCACAAAACGCATCCTAGGATGACAGGATCGCTTACATCCACGGAACGCGGCGCCTCCCAAGTGAGGCCCACACGCCGAGCGAAACCTGCACTGACAATCGCGGACGACATGCTTCCGGTATCCACCAGGAAGCGCGCCGACGACTGACACGCACGCTCGTCAAACTGCAAAGAGGGACTGGGCGAAACAGTGAAAGGCACAGGCAGAGCTGCACACAACGCACTGTCAACAGGAAGAGGAGCAGGCGCGTCATACCAAAACTCCATCACGTACGGCACACCGTCCAGGTTGCGACGCCCACCCAGAGGCCCCGGAGCCCAGAACAGGCGATAACCCGCATGATACTCGTGCAACTTGCGCATGCCCGCCAACAGCGGCGAACATTTCTGCGCAACCCACCGCGGAAGCAGGAACCCACCAGACGTAGAAGTCGGCGATTGCTCCTTGCAGCGCTGGTACCAAGCCAGGAACTCAGCAGCCTGACCTGAAGGCGGATGCATCCAAATGTGGTGACCTGCGCACGAGTCATCCAAACAGCTACGGCGAGGTGAGCTGTACTTGGGACACAAAGCATTTGACCCGCTGTTGTTGGCGCACACATCCCATGTGAAATGACGACCCGACAGCTGCTGTAAGAAGTCGAAATCACCCGGCCGAATGGCACGATGCTCAGCACTGACTGCTGGAAGGGACGCAATGGGCACAGAAGAACACGTCTTAGTGTTACACGCAGAGCGTGCCAACACGCGACGGCCCAAGCCCACGTCCACCTCAGCACCACGCTCAAGAGCAGGTGACGACTCAGCAACAGCGGTCACAGGAACGGAACCCGACACAACAGCAACGTCACTCTGCCCATGCACAGAGGCAGAACCAACATCCGACCTGTCTTGCAAACCCAACGCAGCAACTATGCTAGCGTCCCCAGCCGTGTCCCCAGCTGTGCAAGACAAACCACATCACTTCTTCTTGTCGAAGTAGTAGTAGTGCCCGGACTTGAAATAGTCGCTCGTGGGGCCGCGGAACGGGCAAGTGTAGTGCGGAGTGTGCTTGCCGTCCTTGGACTCGCAGATGAAGCACTTCTTCTGGTCCGCCAGCATCTTGCGCTTCTCGTCGGTCAGCCCACGCACGAACAGCGACTTGGTGCGGTTCATGTCGAACGGGTACGTCATCTTGCCGACCGCACCGCCTGCGGCGCCGCCCTTCTTGGCACCAGCACCCAAACCGCCCACGCTGCCCGAAGCGCCCGAACCGCCCTCCCAGCCGCGCTTCCTGCTGCCACCACCAGCACCCGACGCACCACCCGCCGCTCCACTCGACGCACCGCCCAACGACTTGCCGTAGTCAGGGAACTGCGGCGCGTAGCTGCGGAGCAGCGACTCGAAAGCGGCGTAGTCGGTCCAGTCCTCCTGCCGGCCGTCCGGAGTCGTGCGGCGCAGGACGTTGTTGCGGACCTTGGGCGGCAGAACGGACAGCGCCTGTAGCACCTTGAGCTTGGCCAGGTCCACCTTGCCCGACACCAGGCGATCCCAATCGGCCATGGACTGCAGAAACTGCGGCAGGTTCTTGGCCTCACCCAGCTTCTTGATCTCGCACCACGCCACCAGCTGCGAGGGCTCCTCAGCCGCGGCAATGCGGCCGCGGAACCAGTCCGCCAGCCATTCCCAGCTGGGGATAACGCCGCCGGCCTTCTGCAACTCCATGCGCAGGTCCTCGCGCAGAGGGATCGGCTGGAGGCGAGTGAACAGCCAGGTCGTGATGAGCTCGCTGTCACGCGGCAGAGAACCGCGCAACAGCTTGACCACGTCCTGCAGGCTATTGACAGTAGCGCCGACGAGCTCCGAAAGCGAGAGACCCAGCTCCTCAGCCTTCTCCGGAGTGAGCTCAATCGTGTCACTGTTGCGCAGCAGAGCATCCTCATTCATCGAGCGACTGCCCGACGCGCCCTCGCCGGCATCGCCCGGAGCCGCGGTAGCAACAGCGACCACGCCCAGACCCGGCTGCTGCTGCTGCTGCCTAATGACATCGCCAGCATTGCCAGCAACGCCAGCTCCACCAGCAGCCTCCAGTGCAGCCTTCAACTGCGCGATTTCGGTCTCACGCTCCGCGAGCTGAGCAGAAAGACGCTGCTGCGCCTCAAGCATGGCTTCAGCTGATTGAACAGCATCCGCCTCGACCGCAAGAGCGGCCGCGCGAGCGGCCTCGCTCGCCGTCGACATGGGGATTTGCTAAAAAGCAAATGTTGCGTATTTGCGGAAGAATACGAGGAGGAAAGAAATGTCTCGATACCAGTGTGAGAACCGGTATCGGTGGGATAAAGATATCCCGGTGTGAGTCGTGAGCGAAGTTATGAGGACCAGAGTACGGACCGATGGCACCGTGTCAAACCATAGGCCGTCATACGGGGTTTAGAGGAGTAATCCCCGTTACGAGTAGTAATGGTAACGTATGCACGTTACACTGCCGCCTCAGCGGCCCCAGCCACATGTCCAGCAGCCTGCCCCACAGAGGCACTCCCAGCACACGTTCATGCTCCGCTCACAAAAGATGCCGTGACGTCGGCGCCCACCTCATCGGTCACCATGAACCGCACCTCGCACACGGAGAGGATGCACGCAATCGCAATCGCGTCCACCCGGGCATACATCGACAGGCTGATCGTTGGCGCTGGCTGGCCCTCGTGCACGTGCTTTGAGAGCGTGTTGTACAGGTTGCCCAGGGCCTTCACCACCAGCTCCTCCCGGCTGCCGTTCTTCATGGAGACATTCCGGATGAAGGTGCGCAGCTTGGGCTGCACGAGCCAAGGCAGCATCAAGGAAAGCCAGATTTTAAGATGCAGCCCGCCACAACCGGGGCTAGCGGAAACATGCATTAACTTGGCGCTCTGCTGCCCCAGACATGTAACAGTGCCCGCATGTAAGCTGTTACTAGCTAAACAGGATTCATACAAGGTGCTTACCAGGAAACAGAGTGTGAGCAGGAGACTGGAATGCTTATGGAAAGGCTAGGAATAGGAACTATGGATAATACCGAAGGATAGGTGGTGTAAGTATACACCGTGTAGAATAGACTTGTGAGGCTCTGAAGGTGTAGCGTTGATAAACGCTGCGTGACATGTGCATGGGCACAGTCCGCCGTGTGAAACCCACACGCATGTCTGACACCCTCCGGGTGTGTATTGGCATACTCTCGTGTGTAATGGGCGTGTAGCGCACCCTACGATTACACTCCCCCCCCTCAGAAGCGAACCGCCCTTGGGAGCCGTGGCGCGTGGAACCGAACACACAGGGTTACGAACCGGCAGCGCGACAATGGCGCTTAGCGTCGCGCAGGTCCACCCGAACGAGGTAGTCCCGGATGCATTGCTCCACGAGTGCATCGTCACAAAGGACGCTTGAGGGTTCCCAAGAATTGTGCTCAGCGCCGAAGCCAAGCCATTTCACGAGGTATTCGCGGACCGTTTTGGAGCGACTACCGCCCAGTTTACGATCGCGATGACCAATAATATCTTCAACCTCCCAATAGGCATTGCCATCGTCGTCAAATAACTTCGGGGCTTGCGGGGGTTGGTATCGGCCGTCACCGGTGTACGGTTTCAGCAGCAACACGTGAAAGACCGGATGAATGCGGTACCCTGCGGGCAGCGATAGCTTGTATGCAACCGGGCCAACTTGTTCAAGGACGGTAAAGGGTCCAATGAATTTGGGCATAAGCTTTTTAGTACCGCCGGTCGGAGCCTTCAAGGCGAGATTCTTTGTGCTCAGCAAAACATGTGTGCCCACAGCAAAGGTGGTGTCCTGGCGCCGGGCGTCAGCGGCTTGTTTCTGCCGTGCCTGGGCACTGGTAAGACAGGCCATTGCTCTCTTCAAGCGCTCGCCCATGAGCTTAACCAGGGACGAAGCCATGGGTACGGAAAAGGCGTGTTTGGGTGGGAGACCCAAGTTGCCGGGAGTACGCGGTTGGTACGGCGTGTACAGTTCAAAGGGACTCGCCCCAGTTGATTTACTGCATGAATTGTTGATTGCAAATTCAATCATTGGTAGGCATTCATCCCAGTCGTCTTGCCTGGGGCCCACGTAGTGCCGTAGCGTCTCCTCAAGTAAGCGGTTCATGCGCTCCGTCTGGCCATCCGTCTGGGGATGGTAGGCTGTGCTCAGCCTCACCTTAGTGCGCAGCAATTTGTGCACTTCGGGCCAGAATTTACCCGCAAATTGTGGTCCGCGGTCGGAGATCACTTCATCCGCTAATCCGTGTTGGCGGAAAACGTTTTGCAAATAGAGCCATGCCGCCTCCTCTGCATCTATCTCGTTGGTCGTGGGCGCAAAATGCACCATCTTTGTAAGATGGTCCACGAACACCATGATAGCAGTGTGTCCGGAGGTGGTTTCGGGGAGCTGGGTGATCAAATCCAGTGTGACGCTCCCCCAGGGCCGTTTGGCGATGGGTAGTGGCTGAAGCAAACCGCGCGGCTTTGCAGTTGAGGCCTTGTTACGCTGGCAATCTGGGCAGGCAGCGGCGTACCTCTTACAGTCTGCGCCCAGACCTTCCCAAAGGTAGTCGCGCCTGATAGCCTCGTATAGACGTTCGTGCCCGGGATGCCCGCTGAAACCACCGTCGTGGTATTCAGCCAAGAGACTGCAGCGTAACGAATCAACGGCGGGGACCATCACCTGTCCCCCCTGGTAGTACAGATCGCCGACTCGTTTCAGCTTTGCTACCCAGTTCCGGTTCTGGAACTTTGGATCGGATGCGTACCCATCTGCAATTTGTTTGCGGATGCCGTCAGGGATTGGGGGCCCTGCAGGCGCGGGTGGCGCGTCCCGATTCCGTTGCCCACGCGTGGTGGCTTGCACATAAGGTTCACGGACAAGTTGTGGGTGCTTTGCGCGGAACTGCCATACCAACATGGCTAGTTGCGCGCGTGGCACTTCTGGCACCACATCTTCATAGATGCGGCTTAGGGGGTCTGCAACATTAATGCGCCCCGGTTGGTAGGACCATTTTACGTTTTTGTCCTGCAGGAATTCGATCCACCGAGCCTGGCGGCGTGAGAGCAAGCCGTTGGCCTTCATAGAGTCCAGGTAAGTCAAGGGTTGGTGATCAGTGACCACGGTTACGTCTGGTGCGCCCTCGAGATAACAGCGCCACTCTTGCAGAGCGTGGATCACTCCCAGGGCTTCCTGGTCGGTGGTGGTGTAGTTCTTCTCAGCAGGGGTAAACCTGTGGCTGAGGTATGCAATGGCATTGCCATTCTGCAGCAGAACTGCACCTGTTCCATAGATTGATGCGTCCGTTTTCACCTCGAAGGGTTCGGAGGTGTTGGGTAGTGCAAGCACAGGCGCGGTGATCAGCGCACGCTTCACCCCATCAAATGCCCGCTGGCAGGCGCCACACCAAAGCCAGGGTGACTTCTCGCTAGTCAGGGCTGTAAGCGGTGCAACGAGGGAGGAATATCCCTGTATGAATTTTCGGAAGTAATTGGCAAGGCCTAAAAACGACCGAACTTGCTTGCGGTTAATCGGTACGGCCCAGTCGGCAACCGAGCGAACTTTGTCGGGGTCGACCTTCAGACCGTCGCGGCCCACAATGTGGCCAAGAAACTTGAGTTCAGCTTTGTTGAACTCGCATTTCGCAAGCTTGGCACGCAGGTTATGCGTCTGGAGCACCTGAAAAACTTCTTCCAGGTGTTGCAAATGTTCCTCTGGTGATTTAGAGAAAATCATCACGTCGTCGAGGTAAACAAGTACAGATTTGCCCAATTGTTTTGCAAAATATCGGTTCATCGTGGCCTGGAAAGTTGCGGGTGCGTTCGTCAAGCCGAAACATAGCACCTTGAAAGCGAATTGTCCTTCTGGTGTTAAAAACGCGGTTTTGGGGACATCAGCTTTGGAAATGCGCAACTGGTGATAACCGGATTCCAAATCGATGGAAGAGAACACAGTGGCGCCAGCCAACTGGTCAAAAATCTCTTGTATGTTAGGCATGGGATAACGCCGCTTTTGGGTTATTTTGTTGAGTGCTCGGTAGTCAAGCACCATGCGTAACTTGTGTCCGGTCGGGGACTCGGGGTCCTTCTTTTTGACGAAGATCACCGGGGCTCCAAAGGGAGAGCTAGATGGCTCGATGAAACCTTTAGCAAGGAGGTCAGCTATCTGCCTCTTGCACTCGTCCTTCTCTTCTGGGGAGAGGCGGTAGGAGCGTTTTGCTGGGGGTGCGGAGTCCGGTATGAGCGGAATTGTGTGCTCTACTGGATCCGTGCTATCCCGTATGCCATCCACTTTCTGAAAAATGGGGCTGTATTTGTCAAGCAACGCTGTGAGTTTAGGAGGAGCAATCAGTCCAGGTGGGACTGGGGCGGGTGCGGTTTGCGCAGTTGCCAGGGAAGGCCCGCTGGGGGTGGTCTCATCACCCTCGGGTCGCACGAGCATCAAGAATGCCTCTGCGCCACGTTTCATTGCTTTCCATGCTTGACGCGGGGACATTTCGTCCACGCAGCACTGCGATACGTGTACCGCCAGTACTAGATTCATGAAGCGCTCCGTTTGGGAAAGGTTGCGGCGTGGTTGGATCCACACACGTCTCCCCCCCCTCAGAACCGAAAGTGTGTGTGTTTCGTAACACAAGCGTCCACCACGGCGTTTCATCCAATCCGCGCTCAGCAGGACATCTGCTGCAGCATGACCCCGTTGCATCACCAGCAAGGTGAGGGTGTCATTGATGGTACCCATTCGAATGGGGAAGCGGACGGTGCCCACAATTGCGTGTGAGGCACTGTCGGCTAGGCGGACTGAAACCGTGTTTGATGGTATGACGCGTAGGCCCAGCTTCTGCACTGTTGCAAGTGACGTGAAGCCATCTTCGGGGCCGTTGGTGGATGCGCCGCTGTCGGGCAGTATCACCAACTTGTGTCCGTGCGTATGAGCATCGAACATCATCTCGCAGCTGTCGGAGGCCCCTCCTAGGGAGCCTAGCGCGGCTGTCTTTGCGCGGGGGTCGTACCAGAACTGAACAGAACACGGGATGGGGGGCATCGGGAGCCGCCCCTG
This sequence comes from Chlamydomonas incerta, assembly GCA_016834605.1. Lineage (NCBI taxonomy): Eukaryota > Viridiplantae > Chlorophyta > Chlorophyceae > Chlamydomonadales > Chlamydomonadaceae > Chlamydomonas > Chlamydomonas incerta. Next base: position 2,403,519 of record JAEHOC010000009.1, read on the forward strand.
CTGACCTGCGCCGTTGCGTGCTACGAACAGGCTGGCGCCCTTTGGAAGTTCGTGCACTAGCTTGTATCCAAGCTGCGTGAAGTACTGCTTCAAGTGATGCGTCTTTGGTACGACAAAAATTGCGCAAGTGTTGTTTGGGTTGCTGCTCTTGCAGCGCTGGTAGTGCTGCTGAAACTGCCTCACATCAGTGGGTGAGGTGCAGCACCAGAGGGCTTCGCCCGTGATATCTGTTTTGCAGAATTCACTAGGCGTGGCGTAGCGGGGACAAAGAGAATTGGTACCGTGGGGGTTGCATGAGGCGTCCATAGAGAACGACACACCAGTCTTCTCTTGCAGTAGGCGAAAAACGGCCGGATCAACCATTCTATCCGGGCCGCACCAACTGTACACAGGCTTCTCGTCTGCAATGCTCACAGCCGGCTTGGCTGCTTTCCCTACACGAGCTAGGGTAGCCTGATTCGCCTGCGTCGTGGGGTCGCAAACACCCACCGAACGCTGAAATGGCAAGAGACCCAACGTACACGGCGCCATCCTAACGGCAATTGCCATGGCCGCCGCCGGTGTAAAATCCCTCAACACCGCAAGTTCTCTCTCATCAGACACGTCGTCGCGTGTCAGGCCCTCAGCCCGCTCGCCGGCACTCTACAGGCCCATGTAGGCGCGCGCGCTGGCACTCATGTTGGCCTGCACGCGCTCCACCTCGCACTGCGCGCGGGCGTAGGCGAGTGCCGTGTCGCGGTCATGGTTCGACAGGTGGTCGTCGTTGCCTTCGGCGTTGGCGCGGTACGCGCCGCGGCCACGGCCGCCACCGCCGCAGCCACGGCCGCCACCGCCGCGGCCGCCGCGGCCCCGGTCGCCGTGGCCACCGAAGCCGCCTCTGCCGAATCCTCCGCCACCAAATCCTCCGCCACCGCCGCCGCTGCCGCGGCCTCCACGGCCGTCGCGGCCGCTGCCGCCGCCGTGGCGTCCAGCGCCGCCGCCACCGCCCTTTTTGACACCACCGCGGGCAGAAAGGGAAGGGGAACGGGAGGCGTCAGTCGCAGCAACTGAGGCTTTAGACGGCTTGCCGTTGGCAAAGTCAGTGGCAGTGGTCATTTCGAGGATGTGGTTCATCAGTTCATACACATTCTCCCACGGCGTAGTGGAGCCGGGTTTAAATGCGTATTTTGCTTGCAAGGACTTCTGGAGTCCGGCGCGGAAATGTGCAACACGGTCGTGCGCGTGCATATCCGGCACGTCTTGCATGATGAGGCGGAATTGCGTGATGTAATCCGTCACGGGGCCCGTCTGCACGATCTCTTTGTTGTGCAAGTGCTGACGCGCTGCATTAGCGGTGTGCAGGTGCGGGTTATCCCATTGCGTGAGGAAGTTGTGGCGCACCTCGTCAATGGTGGGCATGCGGTTGTTCTCTTGCTGCCATGTGCGGTACCACGTGAGGCCCCACTGCTGTGCCGCACCCCCCAAGTACATGAGGAAGTTGGCGACGGGGTCAAACCCGCGACGCTGGCAGAACATGAGGAACACGTCGAACCATGTGGCGAGGTGCGTAATGTTGCCCCGTATGGTCCCCGAGAACGTGGGAATGGTGACGCGCGGTTCGTCACGGTGGTCGTGGTGCTCGCGGTAGTGCTCGGGTGCAGGTGCAGCTGCTGCGGCGTGCATGTGTCCAGCGCCGTGCGTGTGCATGCGCATGGGAGACGTCACCGGGGACACCTGGGCCGTGGAGCCAGGCGGCGAGATGCCCGCTGTGCCCGCGTGCGGCGCAGCGGCCAGCACCCCTATGTCCGTGCCCGGCGCCCTGACAGTTGGTGGTAGGGGCGCGCCCGTGCCCACCGTGCCTACCCCGTTGCTAGCACCCGGCCCCTCTTCATCCGCGAAACGTACCCGGCGTGCCGGCACGTCGATGAAGGGCTCCTCCTCCGCCCCGACGTCCGCGGCCGTGACCGCCCGGGGGAGCTGCGGGTCCTCCGCCCACGCGCCGCCCTGCAGCTTCATGACGCCGTCGAGCTCCGAGCCCTCGTGGAACGTGAGCACCGGTTGGCCGGCCGCCAGGAAGATTCGATCCAGGTACGCTGCGAGCGGCTTGATGGCGTGGTTGCGCGGCATCGTCATGTGGATGGCGCTGCCGATCTGGTCGACCATGAAGAGCTGCGTGAGGCGGGTGATTTCGGCGATGCGCAGCGGCACAATGCGCTGGCGCACGGCAGCGCGCTGGTCCTCGGGGGCCACCTCGCCGTCCTCGCGCTCGTGGCTGCGCGCGTGGCTTACGGACATGTCCTGAACGCCTTGCGCTGACGCCACCTGCTGCGCCGGCGGCACTTGTTGCTGCACCAGGATGGGCTGCGCGCCGGCCGCGGCACGAGAGCCGCCCAGCAGGCGAACGCGGCTAGCGGCTGTTGGCCCAGCTGGTGCCGAGGCGGCGGGCTGGGGAGGCGCGTCGCCCGCGGCTGCTGCGGCTTCCTCGGCGGCCGCGGCGCCGTTCTGGCGGTCCTCCAGCTCGCGGAGCTGCTGCCTGCGGACTGTCTCCGTGGCTGCTAGCGTTGCGGCAATCTGAGCTCGCATGGCCGCTTCTTGTCGCTGGGCCGCCAGAATGGCGGTAACCCGGTTATTTTCCGCCTCAGCCGCCGCCAACTGGGCCGCGAGGGCAGCAAGGCGTGCTGCTGCGCTTTCTGGGATTGCGGCGCCCAGGACCCCCGCGTCCAAGCTGCTGCGCGCCGAGGCGTACGCGGTGGCCGCTGCAGCTGCTGCTGCGGCGTCCGCTGCGGCATCGGCGTCAGCCTCGGCTTCAGCCTCAGCCTCGGCCGCGTCTGTGGCTGGTCTTGTGCGTGGCGGCAGCATTAGGCCGGGTGGTCGCAGGCCTACGCGGGGAGATGGCAGTCGAGTCAGCGGGTGCTCAGCATCCGGCGCTTGGTAGCCTAAGCCCGGGGGCGGTGGCTGTGGTGCGCTCTCCGCTGCGGCTGCGGCTGCTGCGGCGTCGGCCGGCGCGGCGTCTGCGCCATCGCGGGCTGGGTCATCCCCCTCGCGCCCTGCCTCACCGCTGCTGGGACTTGTGGCCTCAGCCATGAAGTTCACGCCCTCGGTCTCCAAGCGCTGAAGCACGATCTGCGCATCAGCGACATTAATGGGCAGCGCGAAATCGTGAGACTTAGCAAGGTAGCGAAGTACTTTGCTGGTGCCGTCTTCCAGGATATCAGGAGTCTCAAGCCGGAAGACTTCAAAATATTTGCCTAGGCACGTGCGCCATGCTTCGAGCAAGGCTACTGGGACAGGGGCGTATGGAGCCATCGTGCCAGGCTATGCCAACCGATGTTGGTGTACCGTAAGGGCTATGCGTGCGAGCCAACGATTGGTGCCGAGCGACAAGGCATGGCTTATCCAAATCGGGCCGACAATTGAGGCCACTATTGGTGCGCTTTGAAGCGACCAGGCCGTAAATGGCTTCTGTGAGCCTGATTAGACCGCCCGTAGGTCGGTTTGCCCTTAGGCGCCGAGCCCTGGCCCGTAGGCGGCCGGGCCGGCTTTTGTGAGTCGGCCTGCTCTGGGCTCGCTCCCTAGTAGCTACCTAGTCCTGGAACTCGATACCACTTGCCAGCAAATATGGGTTCGAGGACGCACCCTTCTAAGGGGGGGGAATGTAAGCGATCCTGTCATCCTAGAATGCGTTTTGTGACTGCTTACAAATGGTTGTTACATGGGTTCGAGTCCATGTGGCCCTGCTAACTCCTTACAAATGGTATAGGCCTGTGCATCGGTCACGAACCGTCATGGAAGCGCAGACCCGAGGGGTCACAAGGTCGATCCGCACCGAGTGCGCGAATCTCATATAGTCACGCACCGAGCTTAAAACAATGGCAAGCCCTTGTACGCGCTGAGTGCTTAACCCGCTGACCGCCGCCAGCAAATATGGGTTCGAGGACGCACCCTTCTAAGGGGGGGGAATGTAAGCGATCCTGTCATCCTAGGATGCGTTTTGTGACTGCTTACAGTGGACGCCTCGGTGACCATCGCGTTGCCTGATGGGCGCGTGGTGGCTCCGCTGGGGTATGCTGACGTGCCTGTGCGTCTGTGCGGTTACAAAGCCACGTTGCGTTGCATCGTGCTTGAACTGTCGCCTGCTTTTGACGTCGTGTTGGGTGATCCGTGGGTGGTCGCGTTGGGTGGGGTTTTGGACGTTGCTGCGCGTCGCGTGCGGCTTTGGCGTCATCCCGCTCGCATCACCATTCACTCCGTCCCCTTCATGCCTGTGCCTAACCCCTCGGTGGCTTCCGCCAATTTTTCCCTGATGGAAGCCCTTCGGGAGGGGGAGGACGGGTACTTAAAAAAAAAAAAACGGACGGGTACTTGACGTTCACTCGCTTTGTCTGTGGTGTGCAGTCACCGCAGGAAGCTGACGTTCTGTGCGCCGCTGGTGTGCAGACTTCGCAAGAGGCAGTCATGTTTGGCTCCATGACGGCGGCGTCTTCTGATGCACCGCCACCGCCTCCTGATCCTCCGGCACCTCTCACCCCTGATCCTCCGGCACCTCTCACCTTTGCTGATAAGGTGAATGCCGCTATTCCGGGTGACTCGCCTGCGCGTCTGCGCATGCGTGCATTGTTGCTTGAGAAGCGGCATTTGTTTCCGGATGAGTTGCCGCCTGGGCTTCCCCCAGATCGTGGGTTGCCTTCGGTGGTGCCTCTTGAGCCTGGCGCTCGGCCGCCTGTGCAGCGTATGTTTCGCTATTCCAAGTCCGAACAGGATGAAATGCAGCGCCAAGTTGAGGAGTTGCTGCGCAAGGGCTTCATCGAGCCTTCGTCGTCACCGTACGGTGCGCCCATCCTGTTTGTGAAAAAGAAGGACGGTTCGCTACGCATGTGTGTAGATTATCGTGGGCTTAATGCCATCACGATCAAGAACCGCTATCCTTTACCTCGCATTGATGATCTGTTGGATCGCCTGCAAGGTGCTTGCGTGTTTAGCGCGTTTGACATCATTCAGGCCTATCACAACATTGTGTTGTCGGCTGACGATGTGCCGCGTACTGCTTTTCGCACTCCATTTGGGCTGTATCAATATCGTGTTATGCCCTTTGGTCTGTGTAACGCCCCTTCTGTGTTCAGCCTCGCCATGAACAATGTGTTACAGGGCTGTCGCCACGCAGTGTGGTACCTGGACGACTGCCTGGCTTTCTCCATGACGGAGGACGAGCATGTCGACCACGTGCGTGATATTTTGACGCAGTTTGAGCAACATCGCTTCTACTGCAAATTGAGACGGCCGGCCTGTGGCCTTTGAGAGCCGCAAGCTGATTCCTGCGGAGCGCAACTATACCACCACAGAGCGTGAGCTGCTGGGTGTGGTGCACGCGCTCAAGATTTGGCGTTGCTATTTGGAAGGTGTGAAGTTCACGGTCGTTACTGACCATGAACTGAACATCACCTTGCGTACTCATGCCATGTTGTCTCGCCGGCAGGCGAGGTGGTCCGAATTTCTAGAGCAGTTCTCGTTTGACTGGCAATACCGCGCGGGTAAGCATAACCCTGCTGACCCGTTGTCCCGACCTCCGGGCTCAGTCGGCTTGAGCGCGCTTCTGGCGATGCGGACGAACGCGGCCAAAACGTTGTGTTTCTTCAGAGCGTTTGGTGCCGTCTCCTCAGAGCAACTTAGCTCTTTTACTACCTTCGAGACTGACGTGCTTGCTGGGTATGTTTCTGATCCCTGGTTCGCAGATGCGGCCAACACGTCAGTTCTGGACAAGACTGCGCGTGGCTTCTGGTTTCGTCATGGCAAGCTTGTGCTTCCTGACACGCCAGTTCGGGCTTTGGCCCTTAAGCTCTGTCATGAGCACCCTATGGCGGGACACACTGGTGTCACGAAAACGCTTGAGTTACTTCAGCGTGATTATTGGTGGCCGCGCATGCGTGCGTCGGTCGGGGCTCATTGTCGCACATGCGATAGTTGTCAGCGTGTGAAAGCGGAGCAAATTGCTCCTGCTGGAAAGCTGCAGCTGATGCCCGTACCTGAGAATCCGTGGTCCACTGTGACGATGGATTTCATTACTGATTTGCCGACTGATGAGGATGGTCATACGGCAATTTATGTGTTCGTCGATAAGTTGACGAAGATGGTACGTTGTGTACCGTGTCGTTCTGATATTACGGCAGTCCGTGCGGCAGAGCTGTTTGTGGACAACGTCTGTACTTGGTACGGCGTGCCTCACGTTCTGATTAGTGATCGCGACCCAAAGTTCGCTTCTGCATTCTTTCGGCACCTAATGGATGAGTGGCAGATAGATCTGCGCATGTCATCTGCGTATCACCCACAAACTGATGGACAAACTGAGCGTGTGAATCGTGTTTTGGAAGATATGCTGCGTCATTACGTGGCGTCTGGTGACTTGCGTCGCTGGTCGAAGTACCTGTCGATGGCTGAGTTCGCCATTAATAATGCAGTGCATGCATCGACTGGCAATTCGCCATTTCGTTTGTTTTACGGCTACGACCCACTTACTCCGTCATCCCTCCTGGTTCGCCGTTTAGGCGGCGGGGAGACGGGCAAGAGTCGTTTGTCCGATTTGCAACGGCGTTTTGAGTCTGCTTTGTGTAATCCGCTTTCTGTTTCATTCTCTGAGGATTGGCAGCAAGCATTGGCGCGTGCGCGTCAGTGTCTGCGTGCTGCTCAGGAGCGTGTGAAGCGGTATGCAGACGAGAAGTGTTCGGAAAGAACCGTATCGGTGGGAGATCGGGTATTACTGTCTACATGAAATATGCGCCTGAAAGGCCCCCGTAAGCTGTTACCACGGTTCATTGGACCCTTTGTGGTACATCAAGTCGTAAACCCTGTGGCGTACAAGTTAGACTTGCCCACTGGTGTGCGCATGCACAACGTGTTCCATGTCTCGCTGTTGAAGCCGTATCACGCGGACCCGAATGCACCTTTGTTACCTTCACCTGATATTGTTGATGGTGAAATGGAATATGAGGTCGAATCCATTCGTAAGCACAAGGTGCTTAAACGGGGACGTAGCACATTGCGCTACTATTTGATGCGGTGGAAAGGCCACACCTCCGAGTATGACTCGTGGGAGCCTGAAGCCAACTTGACAAATTGTGCTGAAATGCTTCGCGACTATTGGGCGCGACATTTGACCTCTGAGGACGCTCCTGCGCCCACTGTTGTTAAGTCCCGTAAGAAGAAGGCTGCTGCGGCTTCCCCAGCCCAGCCTGTGCCACATTCGATCACGAAACACGGCCGTGCTGTTTCTGCGCCTGCGCGCTTCGCTGTTCTCCTTGCTCACTCATTTACGATCAGTGGGGCACCTTTTGCCCTGCTTTCACATGTGATTTCGCGCACATGGCGTCGTACTTGAGGTTGGCTGGTTGTCGGGACGACCAACCATTTAGGGAGGGAGGTATGTAACGTGCATACGTTACCATTACTACTCGTAACGGGGATTACTCCTCTAAACCCCGTGTGACGGCCTATGGTTTGACACGGTGCCATCGGTCCGTACTCTGGTCCTCATAACTTCGCTCACGACTCACACCGGGATATCTTTATCCCACCGATACCGGTTCTCACAGGCAGTCTGAGGCAACACTTGCGGCTGTTGCCAGCTGAGTGGAGAATGTGGCAGCCCTGCAACGTGTTCTTGACCATCCATTTGGTGTTGGTGGTGGCTGTGGGTTGACGGCTGCTGTAGCGTTTCGCTGTCCTGTTGCTGATAGGGGTCTGTGGTAAGCGCTTGACTTCCTTGCGAAACATTTTAGTAAATAGTGGAACCCACTGCTTGGCGCATGTCCAGAGCAGAGGACCTGTGTGGTATGGGGAAGACGTGGCAGCGCCGACCTCGGCAGCTTTGTAATGTGTATGATACGAGGGCACACTCTTGTAGGCCACAGTGTCGGCTGGGGCATAGAAGAGCCCGGGGTGGTAACGTTTGAGGACGAAAGCATGGAGAGTCATGAAGGGCAGGGCCAAGGTTTGGATGTCGCAGGTTTTAGCGATAGAGGTTACATGTGGGAAGGCAGCCATGGACACTGCAGGGGCCCCAAAACGCCGACCCTACGGGAGGGGGGGGCCCCGTAACGGGTCTGGAACACGAAGGGTCCGTTACGGGGTCCGGAACATAAGCATTCCTGGGGTCTGAAACTGTTCCAGACCTAAGTCCGGAATGGGTCTGGAATGGGTCTGGAACAGTTCCAGACCCGTTACGGACCCATAGTCCCCCCCCGTAACAGGCCCTGAACATTCGGGCCCGTTACGGACTGGAGGGCCCGTAACAGACCCCCTGATCACGCTGACTCCATTATGGACCCCCGGCCCGTAACAGACCCCTGGCTCCATTACGGACCCCTGCCCTGTAACAGACCCCCTGATCACGCTGACCCCATTACGGACCCATTACGAACCATGCCCTGTTACGGATCAGGAGCGGGTACAGATCACAATATTGATTACAGGAATGCAATGCAGCCGCAGCTGCCACTGCATTGCTACCAATGCTGCCAACGCAATGCAGCCCCACCTGCCACAATGCAGCCCCAGCTGCCAAAACGTAGCCCCAGTTGCCAAAATGCAGCCCCAGCTGCCCCAGCTGTCACAATGCAGCCCCAGCTGCCACATCCCATCACTTCATAATGATCATTGGTGGTTCTTACTGCCATCTCAAGACCCGGCCACTCTGGGAAACTCCCTACCCACCCAAACCGCCCACCCACCCTACCCGCGAGACACGCACGCTCACTGGAGGACGGACCCCAAATGACCCCAAAGCTCCTCGCCTCCGACGAGGGGAGTAACCCTGAGCCAGGCTTGCTGCAAGCGCATATGCACCCTCATTTCTGTGTCGAGGATGGCTGGACAGGTTGTGGCCCCGGCCGCCCCACCTTCACCCCTAGGAAGCCCGCAGACGGATAGCTGTGGCAGCGACAGTAGCAGAAACAGTAGTAGTAGTAGCTGTAGCAGGCGCCGGTGCTGCGACAGCCAGAGTTGGCACGCGTGGACCTCTGGGCTACAGTATCGGCAGTTTGGTGGCATGTAGGTCTCGAAGGGTGAGGCGCCGCGCCCCGGCCGCCCTGCTGAAACGTGGACGCAAAGAAGCGCGACGCCATGAGACGTTGTAGTCGCTAGCACGCATAGAAGGCCGGTCAGCGAGACGCAGTGACAGCAGACATGTTACCTCATCCAGATGGTAAACGCCACGGGCGGTGGAGGAGGGCCGCTGACCCAACACTGATATAACCCGGTTGCGATGTCTAGGCGGTCTGACGGCTGGCGTGCTGCTGTGGAGCAGAGCTGCGGGGCGCGCGGCATTCGAAACCAACCTGGAAACACCAGCGCCACCGTCGCCCAGCGGCACATGCGAGGGAGGGGATGAATGGAAGCGTAAGAGAATAGCAAAAAGGAACGGGCCAGCAGGCAAGGAAACAACGCTGCACCCAAACAACCGGGGGCTAGGCGGCTGGCTGACGCTGCAGTTAGGGCGGGCGCGGCTGCCACAGCGTGTGTTACCCGCTAAGCACCCGCCCAACCCCAAGGGCACCAAGGGCACAAGCCAGCCTGATACGCACCCAATACGCACGCGCCTCCAGCGCCACGCCCCGCAGCGGGTGGGCGTATGCGTAAGCAGCCTGTGGCCAGCAGCGGGGGGAAGGGGCATTCACGAGGCCAAGGGGCGGGCGCGGCTGCCACAGCGCGTGTTTCCCGCTAAGCACCCGCCCAACCCCAAGGGCACCAAGGTCGCAGGTTAGCCTGGCACGCACCCAATACGAACGTGCCTCCAGCTCCACGCCACGCAACAGATTGGCGTATGCGTAAGCAGCCTGTGGACAGCAGCGGGGGGAAGGGGCATTCACGAAGCCGAGGGGCGGGCGCGGCTGCCACAGCGTGTGTTACCCGCTAAGCACCCGCCCAACCCCAAGGGCACCAAGGGCACAAGCCAGCCTGATACGCACCCAACACGCACGCGCCTCCAGCTCCACGCCATGCAGCGGGTGGGCGTATGCGTAAGCAGCCTGTGGCCAGCAGCGGGGGAGGGGGGGCATGCACGAAGCCGAGGGGCGGGCGCGGCTGCCACAGCGTGTGTTACCCGCTAAGCACCCGCCCAACCCCCTGGGGACCAAGGTCGCAGGTCAGCCTGATAAGAACCCAATACGCACGCGCCTCCAGCGCCACGCCCCGCAGCGGGTGGGCGTATGCGTAAGCAGCCTGTGGACAGCAGCGGGGGGGAGGGGCATTCACGAAGCCGAGGGGCGGGCGCGGCTGCCACAGCGTGTGTTACCCGCTAAGCACCCGCCCAACCCCCTGGGCACCAAGGGCACAAGCCAGCCCGATACGCACCCAACACGCACGCGCCTCCAGCTCCACGACACGCAACAGATTGGCGTATGCGTAAGCAGCCTGTGGACAGCAGCGGGGGGGAGGGGCATTCACGAAGCCGAGGGGCGGGCGCGGCTGCCACAGCGTGTGTTACCCGCTAAGCACCCGCCCAACCCCAAGGGCACCAAGGGCACAAGCCAGCCTGATACGCACCCAATACGCACGCGCCTCCAGCGCCACGCCCCGCAGCGGGTGGGCGTATGCGTAAGCAGCCTGTGGCCAGCAGCGGGGGGAAGGGGCATTCACGAGGCCGAGGGGCGGGCGCGGCTGCCACAGCGCGTGTTTCCCGCTAAGCACCCGCCCAACCCCAAGGGCACCAAGGTCGCAGGTCAGCCTGGCACGCACCCAATACGAACGTGCCTCCAGCTCCACGCCACGCAACAGATTGGCGTATGCGTAAGCAGCCTGTGGCCAGCAGCGGGGGGGAGGGGCATTCACGAAGCCGAGGGGCGGGCGCGGCTGCCACAGCGCGTGTCACCCACGCCGGTCCTATCCAACCCCCTGGGCACCAAGGGCACAAGCCAGCCCGATACGCACCCAACACGCACGCGCCTCCAGCTCCACGCCACGCAACAGATTGGCGTATGCGTAAGCAGCCTGTGGCCAGCAGACGGGGGAGAGGGGCATTCACGAAGCCGAGGGGCGGGCGCGGCTGCCACAGCGTGTGTTACCCGCTAAGCACCCGCCCAACCCCCTGGGCACCAAGGGCACAAGCCAGCCCGATACGCACCCAACACGCACGCGCCTCCAGCTCCACGCCATGCAGCGGGTGGGCGTACGCGTACACCGCCTGTGGCCAGGAGCGGGGGAGGGGGGCATGCACGAAGCCGAGGGGCGGGCGCGGCTGCCACAGCGTGTGTTACCCGCTAAGCACCCGCCCAACCCCCTGGGGACCAAGGTCGCAGGTCAGCCTGATAAGAACCCAATACGCACGCGCCTCCAGCGCCACGCCCCGCAGCGGGTGGGCGTATGCGTAAGCAGCCTGTGGACAGCAGCGGGGGGGAGGGGCATTCACGAAGCCGAGGGGCGGGCGCGGCTGCCACAGCGTGTGTTACCCGCTAAGCACCCGCCCAACCCCCTGGGCACCAAGGGCACAAGCCAGCCCGATACGCACCCAACACGCACGCGCCTCCAGCGCCACGCCATGCAGCGGGTGGGCGTACGCGTACACCGCCTGTGGCCAGCAGCGGGGGGGAGGGGCATTCACGAAGCCGAGGGGCGGGCGCGGCTGCCACAGCGTGTGTTACCCGCTAAGCACCCGCCCAACCCCAAGGGCACCAAGGGCACAAGCCAGCCTGATACGCACCCAATACGCACGCGCCTCCAGCGCCACGCCCCGCAGCGGGTGGGCGTATGCGTAAGCAGCCTGTGGCCAGCAGCGGGGGGAAGGGGCATTCACGAGGCCGAGGGGCGGGCGCGGCTGCCACAGCGCGTGTTTCCCGCTAAGCACCCGCCCAACCCCAAGGGCACCAAGGTCGCAGGTCAGCCTGGCACGCACCCAATACGAACGTGCCTCCAGCTCCACGCCACGCAACAGATTGGCGTATGCGTAAGCAGCCTGTGGCCAGCAGCGGGGGGGAGGGGCATTCACGAAGCCGAGGGGCGGGCGCGGCTGCCACAGCGCGTGTCACCCACGCCGGTCCTATCCAACCCCCTGGGCACCAAGGGCACAAGCCAGCCCGATACGCACCCAACACGCACGCGCCTCCAGCTCCACGCCACGCAGCGGGTGGGCGTATGCGTACACCGCCTGTGGCTTGGAGCGGGGGAGGGGGGCATGCACGAAGCCGAGGGGCGGGCGCGGCTGCCACAGCGTGTGTTACCCGCTAAGCACCCGCCCAACCCCCTGGGCACCAAGGTCGCAGGTCAGCCCGATACGCACCCAACACGCACGCGCCTCCAGCTCCACGCCACGCAACAGATTGGCGTATGCGTAAGCAGCCTGTGGACAGCAGCGGGGGGAAGGGGCATTCACGAAGCCGAGGGGCGGGCGCGGCTGCCACAGCGTGTGTTACCCGCTAAGCACCCGCCCAACCCCAAGGGCACCAAGGGCACAAGCCAACCTGATACGCACCCAATACGCACGCGCCTCCAGCGCCACGCCCCGCAGCGGGTGGGCGTATGCGTACACCGCCTGTGGCTTGGAGCGGGGGAGGGGGGCATGCACGAAGCCGAGGGGCGGGCGCGGCTGCCACAGCGTGTGTTACCCGCTAAGCACCCGCCCAACCCCCTGGGCACCAAGGGCACAAGCCAGCCCGATACGCACCCAACACGCACGCGCCTCCAGCGCCACGCCCCGCAGCGGGTGGGCGTATGCGTAAGCAGCCTGTGGACAGCAGCGGGGGGGAGGGGCATTCACGAAGCCGAGGGGCGGGCGCGGCTGCCACAGCGTGTGTTACCCGCTAAGCACCCGCCCAACCCCAAGGGCACCAAGGGCACAAGCCAGCCTGATACGCACCCAATACGCACGCGCCTCCAGCGCCACGCCCCGCAGCGGGTGGGCGTATGCGTAAGCAGCCTGTGGCCAGGAGCGGGGGAGGGGGGCATGCACGAGGCCGAGGGGCGGGCGCGGCTGCCACAGCGCGTGTTTCCCGCTAAGCACCCGCCCAACCCCAAGGGCACCAAGGTCGCAGGTCAGCCTGGCACACACCCAATACGAACGTGCCTCCAGCTCCACGCCACGCAACAGATTGGCGTATGCGTAAGCAGCCTGTGGCCAGCAGCGGGGGGGAGGGGCATTCACGAAGCCGAGGGGCGGGCGCGGCTGCCACAGCGCGTGTCACCCACGCCGGTCCTATCCAACCCCCTGGGCACCAAGGGCACAAGCCAGCCCGATACGCACCCAACACGCACGCGCCTCCAGCTCCACGCCACGCAACAGATTGGCGTATGCGTAAGCAGCCTGTGGCCAGCAGCGGGGGAGAGGGACATTCACGAAGCCGAGGGGCGGGCGCGGCTGCCACAGCGTGTGTTACCCGCTAAGCACCCGCCCAACCCCCTGGGCACCAAGGGCACAAGCCAGCCCGATACGCACCCAACACGCACGCGCCTCCAGCTCCACGCCATGCAGCGGGTGGGCGTACGCGTACACCGCCTGTGGCCAGGAGCGGGGGAGGGGGGCATGCACGAAGCCGAGGGGCGGGCGCGGCTGCCACAGCGTGTGTTACCCGCTAAGCACCCGCCCAACCCCCTGGGCACCAAGGTCGCAGGTCAGCCCGATACGCACCCAACACGCACGCGCCTCCAGCTCCACGCCACGCAACAGATTGGCGTAAGCGTAAGCAGCCTGTGGACAGCAGCGGGGGGAAGGGGCATTCACGAAGCCGAGGGGCGGGCGCGGCTGCCACAGCGTGTGTTACCCGCTAAGCACCCGCCCAACCCCAAGGGCACCAAGGGCACAAGCCAACCTGATACGCACCCAATACGCACGCGCCTCCAGCGCCACGCCCCGCAGCGGGTGGGCGTATGCGTAAGCAGCCTGTGGCCAGCAGCGGGGGGAAGGGGCATTCACGAGGCCGAGGGACGGGCGCGGCTGCCACAGCGCGTGTTTCCCGCTAAGCACCCGCCCAACCCCAAGGGCACCAAGGTCGCAGGTCAGCCTGGCACGCACCCAATACGAACGTGCCTCCAGCTCCACGCCACGCAACAGATTGGCGTATGCGTAAGCAGCCTGTGGCCAGCAGCGGGGGGGAGGGGCATTCACGAGGCCGAGGGGCGGGCGCGGCTGCCACAGCGCGTGTCACCCACGCCGGTCCTATCCAACCCCCTGGGCACCAAGGGCACAAGCCAGCCCGATGCGCACCCAACACGCACGCGCCTCCAGCTCCACGCCACGCAGCGGGTGGGCGTATGCGTAAGCAGCCTGTGGCCAGCAGCGGGGGGGAGGGGAATTCACGAAGCCGAGGGGCGGGCGCGGCTGCCACAGCGTGTGTTACCCGCTAAGCACCCGCCCAACCCCCTGGGCACCAAGGGCACAAGCCAGCCCGATACGCACCCAACACGCACGCGCCTCCAGCTCCACGCCATGCAGCGGGTGGGCGTACGCGTACACCGCCTGTGGCCAGGAGCGGGGGAGGGGGGCATGCACGAAGCCGAGGGGCGGGCGCGGCTGCCACAGCGTGTGTTACCCGCTAAGCACCCGCCCAACCCCAAGGGCACCAAGGGCACAAGCCAACCTGATACGCACCCAATACGCACGCGCCTCCAGCGCCACGCCCCGCAGCGGGTGGGCGTATGCGTAAGCAGCCTGTGGCCAGCAGCGGGGGGAAGGGGCATTCACGAGGCCGAGGGGCGGGCGCGGCTGCCACAGCGCGTGTTTCCCGCTAAGCACCCGCCCAACCCCCTGGGCACCAAGGGCACAAGCCAACCTGATACGCACCCAATACGCACGCGCCTCCAGCGCCACGCCCCGCAGCGGGTGGGCGTATGCGTAAGCAGCCTGTGGCCAGCAGCGGGGGGAAGGGGCATTCACGAGGCCGAGGGGCGGGCGCGGCTGCCACAGCGCGTGTTTCCCGCTAAGCACCCGCCCAACCCCAAGGGCACCAAGGTCGCAGGTCAGCCTGGCACGCACCCAATACGAACGTGCCTCCAGCTCCACGCCATGCAGCGGGTGGGCGTACGCGTAAGCAGCCTGTGGCCAGCAGCGGGGGGGAGGGGCATTCACGAGGCCGAGGGGCGGGCGCGGCTGCCACAGCGCGTGTCACCCACGCCGGTCCTATCCAACCCCCTGGGCACCAAGGGCACAAGCCAGCCCGATACGCACCCAACACGCACGCGCCTCCAGCTCCACGCCCCGCAACAGATTGGCGTATGCGTAAGCAGCCTGTGGCCAGCAGCGGGGGGGAGGGGCATTCACGAAGCCGAGGGGCGGGCGCGGCTGCCACAGCGTGTGTTACCCGCTAAGCACCCGCCCAACCCCCTGGGCACCAAGGGCACAAGCCAGCCCGATACGCACCCAACACGCACGCGCCTCCAGCTCCACGCCATGCAGCGGGTGGGCGTACGCGTACACCGCCTGTGGCCAGGAGCGGGGGAGGGGGGCATGCACGAAGCCGAGGGGCGGGCGCGGCTGCCACAGCGTGTGTTACCCGCTAAGCACCCGCCCAACCCCCTGGGGACCAAGGTCGCAGGTCAGCCCGATACGCACCCAACACGCACGCGCCTCCAGCTCCACGCCACGCAACAGATTGGCGTATGCGTAAGCAGCCTGTGGCCAGCAGCGGGGGGGAGGGGCATTCACGAAGCCGAGGGGCGGGCGCGGCTGCCACAGCGTGTGTTACCCGCTAAGCACCCGCCCAACCCCCTGGCCACCAAGGGCACAAGCCAGCCCGATACGCACCCAACACGCACGCGCCTCCAGCGCCACGCCATGCAGCGGGTGGGCGTACGCGTACACCGCCTGTGGCCAGCAGCGGGGGAGGGGGGCATGCACGAAGCCGAGGGGCGGGCGCGGCTGCCACAGCGTGTGTTACCCGCTAAGCACCCGCCCAACCCCAAGGGCACCAAGGGCACAAGCCAGCCTGATACGCACCCAATACGCACGCGCCTCCAGCGCCACGCCCCGCAGCGGGTGGGCGTATGCGTAAGCAGCCTGTGGCCAGCAGCGGGGGGAAGGGGCATTCACGAGGCCGAGGGGCGGGCGCGGCTGCCACAGCGCGTGTTTCCCGCTAAGCACCCGCCCAACCCCAAGGGCACCAAGGTCGCAGGTCAGCCTGGCACGCACCCAATACGAACGTGCCTCCAGCTCCACGCCATGCAGCGGGTGGGCGTACGCGTAAGCAGCCTGTGGCCAGCAGCGGGGGGGAGGGGCATTCACGAGGCCGAGGGGCGGGCGCGGCTGCCACAGCGCGTGTCACCCACGCCGGTCCTATCCAACCCCCTGGGCACCAAGGGCACAAGCCAGCCCGATACGCACCCAACACGCACGCGCCTCCAGCTCCACGCCCCGCAACAGATTGGCGTATGCGTAAGCAGCCTGTGGCCAGCAGCGGGGGGGAGGGGCATTCACGAAGCCGAGGGGCGGGCGCGGCTGCCACAGCGTGTGTTACCCGCTAAGCACCCGCCCAACCCCCTGGGCACCAAGGGCACAAGCCAGCCCGATACGCACCCAACACGCACGCGCCTCCAGCTCCACGCCATGCAGCGGGTGGGCGTACGCGTACACCGCCTGTGGCCAGGAGCGGGGGAGGGGGGCATGCACGAAGCCGAGGGGCGGGCGCGGCTGCCACAGCGTGTGTTACCCGCTAAGCACCCGCCCAACCCCCTGGGGACCAAGGTCGCAGGTCAGCCCGATACGCACCCAACACGCACGCGCCTCCAGCTCCACGCCACGCAACAGATTGGCGTATGCGTAAGCAGCCTGTGGCCAGCAGCGGGGGGGAGGGGCATTCACGAAGCCGAGGGGCGGGCGCGGCTGCCACAGCGTGTGTTACCCGCTAAGCACCCGCCCAACCCCCTGGCCACCAAGGGCACAAGCCAGCCCGATACGCACCCAACACGCACGCGCCTCCAGCGCCACGCCATGCAGCGGGTGGGCGTACGCGTACACCGCCTGTGGCCAGCAGCGGGGGAGGGGGGCATGCACGAAGCCGAGGGGCGGGCGCGGCTGCCACAGCGTGTGTTACCCGCTAAGCACCCGCCCAACCCCAAGGGCACCAAGGGCACAAGCCAGCCTGATACGCACCCAATACGCACGCGCCTCCAGCGCCACGCCCCGCAGCGGGTGGGCGTATGCGTAAGCAGCCTGTGGCCAGCAGCGGGGGGAAGGGGCATTCACGAGGCCGAGGGGCGGGCGCGGCTGCCACAGCGCGTGTTTCCCGCTAAGCACCCGCCCAACCCCAAGGGCACCAAGGTCGCAGGTCAGCCTGGCACGCACCCAATACGAACGTGCCTCCAGCTCCACGCCACGCAACAGATTGGCGTATGCGTAAGCAGCCTGTGGCCAGCAGCGGGGGGGAGGGGCATTCACGAGGCCGAGGGGCGGGCGCGGCTGCCACAGCGCGTGTCACCCACGCCGGTCCTATCCAACCCCCTGGGCACCAAGGGCACAAGCCAGCCCGATACGCACCCAACACGCACGCGCCTCCAGCTCCACGCCATGCAGCGGGTGGGCGTACGCGTACACCGCCTGTGGACAGGAGCGGGGGAGGGGGGCATGCACGAAGCCGAGGGGCGGGCGCGGCTGCCACAGCGTGTGTTACCCGCTAAGCACCCGCCCAACCCCAAGGGCACCAAGGGCACAAGCCAACCTGATACGCACCCAATACGCACGCGCCTCCAGCGCCACGCCCCGCAGCGGGTGGGCGTATGCGTAAGCAGCCTGTGGCCAGCAGCGGGGGGAAGGGGCATTCACGAGGCCGAGGGGCGGGCGCGGCTGCCACAGCGCGTGTTTCCCGCTAAGCACCCGCCCAACCCCAAGGGCACCAAGGTCGCAGGTCAGCCTGGCACGCACCCAATACGAACGTGCCTCCAGCTCCACGCCACGCAACAGATTGGCGTATGCGTAAGCAGCCTGTGGCCAGCAGCGGGGGGGAGGGGCATTCACGAGGCCGAGGGGCGGGCGCGGCTGCCACAGCGCGTGTCACCCACGCCGGTCCTATCCAACCCCCTGGGCACCAAGGGCACAAGCCAGCCCGATACGCACCCAACACGCACGCGCCTCCAGCTCCACGCCCCGCAACAGATTGGCGTATGCGTAAGCAGCCTGTGGCCAGCAGCGGGGGGGAGGGGCATTCACGAAGCCGAGGGGCGGGCGCGGCTGCCACAGCGTGTGTTACCCGCTAAGCACCCGCCCAACCCCCTGGGCACCAAGGGCACAAGCCAGCCCGATACGCACCCAACACGCACGCGCCTCCAGCTCCACGCCATGCAGCGGGTGGGCGTACGCGTACACCGCCTGTGGCCAGGAGCGGGGGAGGGGGGCATGCACGAAGCCGAGGGGCGGGCGCGGCTGCCACAGCGTGTGTTACCCGCTAAGCACCCGCCCAACCCCCTGGGGACCAAGGTCGCAGGTCAGCCTGATACGCACCCAATACGCACGCGCCTCCAGCTCCACGCCATGCAGCGGGTGGGCGTATGCGTAAGCAGCCTGTGGCCAGCAGCGGGGGGAAGGGGCATTCACGAGGCCGAGGGACGGGCGCGGCTGCCACAGCGCGTGTTTCCCGCTAAGCACCCGCCCAACCCCCTGGGGACCAAGGTCGCAGGTCAGCCTGGCACGCACCCAATACGAACGTGCCTCCAGCTCCACGCCACGCAACAGATTGGCGTATGCGTAAGCAGCCTGTGGCCAGCAGCGGGGGGGAGGGGCATTCACGAGGCCGAGGGGCGGGCGCGGCTGCCACAGCGCGTGTCACCCACGCCGGTCCTATCCAACCCCCTGGGCACCAAGGGCACAAGCCAGCCCGATGCGCACCCAACACGCACGCGCCTCCAGCTCCACGCCACGCAGCGGGTGGGCGTATGCGTAAGCAGCCTGTGGCCAGCAGCGGGGGGGAGGGGAATTCACGAAGCCGAGGGGCGGGCGCGGCTGCCACAGCGTGTGTTACCCGCTAAGCACCCGCCCAACCCCCTGGGCACCAAGGGCACAAGCCAGCCCGATACGCACCCAACACGCACGCGCCTCCAGCGCCACGCCATGCAGCGGGTGGGCGTACGCGTACACCGCCTGTGGCTTGGAGCGGGGGAGGGGGGCATGCACGAAGCCGAGGGGCGGGCGCGGCTGCCACAGCGTGTGTTACCCGCTAAGCACCCGCCCAACCCCAAGGGCACCAAGGTCGCAGGTCAGCCTGGCACGCACCCAATACGAACGTGCCTCCAGCTCCACGCCACGCAACAGATTGGCGTATGCGTAAGCAGCCTGTGGCCAGCAGCGGGGGGGAGGGGCATTCACGAGGCCGAGGGGCGGGCGCGGCTGCCACAGCGCGTGTCACCCACGCCGGTCCTATCCAACCCCCTGGGCACCAAGGGCACAAGCCAGCCCGATGCGCACCCAACACGCACGCGCCTCCAGCTCCACGCCACGCAGCGGGTGGGCGTATGCGTAAGCAGCCTGTGGCCAGCAGCGGGGGGGAGGGGAATTCACGAAGCCGAGGGGCGGGCGCGGCTGCCACAGCGTGTGTTACCCGCTAAGCACCCGCCCAACCCCCTGGGCACCAAGGGCACAAGCCAGCCCGATACGCACCCAACACGCACGCGCCTCCAGCGCCACGCCATGCAGCGGGTGGGCGTACGCGTACACCGCCTGTGGCTTGGAG
Organism: Chlamydomonas incerta; assembly: GCA_016834605.1. Classification (NCBI taxonomy): domain Eukaryota; kingdom Viridiplantae; phylum Chlorophyta; class Chlorophyceae; order Chlamydomonadales; family Chlamydomonadaceae; genus Chlamydomonas; species Chlamydomonas incerta. The sequence goes on from JAEHOC010000009.1 coordinate 2,423,129, forward strand.
CGGGGGAGGGGGGCATGCACGAAGCCGAGGGGCGGGCGCGGCTGCCACAGCGTGTGTTACCCGCTAAGCACCCGCCCAACCCCAAGGGCACCAAGGGCACAAGCCAACCTGATACGCACCCAATACGCACGCGCCTCCAGCGCCACGCCCCGCAGCGGGTGGGCGTATGCGTAAGCAGCCTGTGGCCAGCAGCGGGGGGAAGGGGCATTCACGAGGCCGAGGGGCGGGCGCGGCTGCCACAGCGCGTGTTTCCCGCTAAGCACCCGCCCAACCCCCTGGGCACCAAGGGCACAAGCCAACCTGATACGCACCCAATACGCACGCGCCTCCAGCGCCACGCCCCGCAGCGGGTGGGCGTATGCGTAAGCAGCCTGTGGCCAGCAGCGGGGGGAAGGGGCATTCACGAGGCCGAGGGGCGGGCGCGGCTGCCACAGCGCGTGTTTCCCGCTAAGCACCCGCCCAACCCCAAGGGCACCAAGGTCGCAGGTCAGCCTGGCACGCACCCAATACGAACGTGCCTCCAGCTCCACGCCATGCAGCGGGTGGGCGTACGCGTAAGCAGCCTGTGGCCAGCAGCGGGGGGGAGGGGCATTCACGAGGCCGAGGGGCGGGCGCGGCTGCCACAGCGCGTGTCACCCACGCCGGTCCTATCCAACCCCCTGGGCACCAAGGGCACAAGCCAGCCCGATACGCACCCAACACGCACGCGCCTCCAGCTCCACGCCCCGCAACAGATTGGCGTATGCGTAAGCAGCCTGTGGCCAGCAGCGGGGGGGAGGGGCATTCACGAAGCCGAGGGGCGGGCGCGGCTGCCACAGCGTGTGTTACCCGCTAAGCACCCGCCCAACCCCCTGGGCACCAAGGGCACAAGCCAGCCCGATACGCACCCAACACGCACGCGCCTCCAGCTCCACGCCATGCAGCGGGTGGGCGTACGCGTACACCGCCTGTGGCCAGGAGCGGGGGAGGGGGGCATGCACGAAGCCGAGGGGCGGGCGCGGCTGCCACAGCGTGTGTTACCCGCTAAGCACCCGCCCAACCCCCTGGGGACCAAGGTCGCAGGTCAGCCCGATACGCACCCAACACGCACGCGCCTCCAGCTCCACGCCACGCAACAGATTGGCGTATGCGTAAGCAGCCTGTGGCCAGCAGCGGGGGGGAGGGGCATTCACGAAGCCGAGGGGCGGGCGCGGCTGCCACAGCGTGTGTTACCCGCTAAGCACCCGCCCAACCCCCTGGCCACCAAGGGCACAAGCCAGCCCGATACGCACCCAACACGCACGCGCCTCCAGCGCCACGCCATGCAGCGGGTGGGCGTACGCGTACACCGCCTGTGGCCAGCAGCGGGGGAGGGGGGCATGCACGAAGCCGAGGGGCGGGCGCGGCTGCCACAGCGTGTGTTACCCGCTAAGCACCCGCCCAACCCCAAGGGCACCAAGGGCACAAGCCAGCCTGATACGCACCCAATACGCACGCGCCTCCAGCGCCACGCCCCGCAGCGGGTGGGCGTATGCGTAAGCAGCCTGTGGCCAGCAGCGGGGGGAAGGGGCATTCACGAGGCCGAGGGGCGGGCGCGGCTGCCACAGCGCGTGTTTCCCGCTAAGCACCCGCCCAACCCCAAGGGCACCAAGGTCGCAGGTCAGCCTGGCACGCACCCAATACGAACGTGCCTCCAGCTCCACGCCACGCAACAGATTGGCGTATGCGTAAGCAGCCTGTGGCCAGCAGCGGGGGGGAGGGGCATTCACGAGGCCGAGGGGCGGGCGCGGCTGCCACAGCGCGTGTCACCCACGCCGGTCCTATCCAACCCCCTGGGCACCAAGGGCACAAGCCAGCCCGATACGCACCCAACACGCACGCGCCTCCAGCTCCACGCCATGCAGCGGGTGGGCGTACGCGTACACCGCCTGTGGACAGGAGCGGGGGAGGGGGGCATGCACGAAGCCGAGGGCGGGCGCGGCTGCCACAGCGTGTGTTACCCGCTAAGCACCCGCCCAACCCCAAGGGCACCAAGGGCACAAGCCAACCTGATACGCACCCAATACGCACGCGCCTCCAGCGCCACGCCCCGCAGCGGGTGGGCGTATGCGTAAGCAGCCTGTGGCCAGCAGCGGGGGGAAGGGGCATTCACGAGGCCGAGGGGCGGGCGCGGCTGCCACAGCGCGTGTTTCCCGCTAAGCACCCGCCCAACCCCAAGGGCACCAAGGTCGCAGGTCAGCCTGGCACGCACCCAATACGAACGTGCCTCCAGCTCCACGCCACGCAACAGATTGGCGTATGCGTAAGCAGCCTGTGGCCAGCAGCGGGGGGGAGGGGCATTCACGAGGCCGAGGGGCGGGCGCGGCTGCCACAGCGCGTGTCACCCACGCCGGTCCTATCCAACCCCCTGGGCACCAAGGGCACAAGCCAGCCCGATACGCACCCAACACGCACGCGCCTCCAGCTCCACGCCCCGCAACAGATTGGCGTATGCGTAAGCAGCCTGTGGCCAGCAGCGGGGGGGAGGGGCATTCACGAAGCCGAGGGGCGGGCGCGGCTGCCACAGCGTGTGTTACCCGCTAAGCACCCGCCCAACCCCCTGGGCACCAAGGGCACAAGCCAGCCCGATACGCACCCAACACGCACGCGCCTCCAGCTCCACGCCATGCAGCGGGTGGGCGTACGCGTACACCGCCTGTGGCCAGGAGCGGGGGAGGGGGGCATGCACGAAGCCGAGGGGCGGGCGCGGCTGCCACAGCGTGTGTTACCCGCTAAGCACCCGCCCAACCCCCTGGGGACCAAGGTCGCAGGTCAGCCTGATACGCACCCAATACGCACGCGCCTCCAGCTCCACGCCATGCAGCGGGTGGGCGTACGCGTACACCGCCTGTGGCCAGGAGCGGGGGAGGGGGGCATGCACGAAGCCGAGGGGCGGGCGCGGCTGCCACAGCGTGTGTTACCCGCTAAGCACCCGCCCAACCCCCTGGGGACCAAGGTCGCAGGTCAGCCTGATACGCACCCAATACGCACGCGCCTCCAGCGCCACGCCATGCAGCGGGTGGGCGTACGCGTACACCGCCTGTGGCTTGGAGCGGGGGAGGGGGGCATGCACGAAGCCGAGGGGCGGGCGCGGCTGCCACAGCGTGTGTTACCCGCTAAGCACCCGCCCAACCCCCTGGGGACCAAGGTCGCAGGTCAGCCTGATACGCACCCAATACGCACGCGCCTCCAGCTCCACGCCATGCAGCGGGTGGGCGTACGCGTACACCGCCTGTGGCTTGGAGCGGGGGAGGGGGGCATGCACGAAGCCGAGGGGCGGGCGCGGCTGCCACAGCGTGTGTTACCCGCTAAGCACCCGCCCAACCCCCTGGCCACCAAGGGCACAAGCCAGCCCGATACGCACCCAACACGCACGCGCCTCCAGCGCCACGCCATGCAGCGGGTGGGCGTACGCGTACACCGCCTGTGGCCAGCAGCGGGGGAGGGGGGCATGCACGAAGCCGAGGGGCGGGCGCGGCTGCCACAGCGTGTGTTACCCGCTAAGCACCCGCCCAACCCCAAGGGCACCAAGGGCACAAGCCAGCCTGATACGCACCCAATACGCACGCGCCTCCAGCGCCACGCCCCGCAGCGGGTGGGCGTATGCGTAAGCAGCCTGTGGCCAGCAGCGGGGGGGAGGGGCATTCACGAGGCCGAGGGGCGGGCGCGGCTGCCACAGCGCGTGTCACCCACGCCGGTCCTATCCAACCCCCTGGGCACCAAGGGCACAAGCCAGCCCGATACGCACCCAACACGCACGCGCCTCCAGCTCCACGCCATGCAGCGGGTGGGCGTACGCGTACACCGCCTGTGGACAGGAGCGGGGGAGGGGGGCATGCACGAAGCCGAGGGGCGGGCGCGGCTGCCACAGCGTGTGTTACCCGCTAAGCACCCGCCCAACCCCAAGGGCACCAAGGGCACAAGCCAACCTGATACGCACCCAATACGCACGCGCCTCCAGCGCCACGCCCCGCAGCGGGTGGGCGTATGCGTAAGCAGCCTGTGGCCAGCAGCGGGGGGAAGGGGCATTCACGAGGCCGAGGGGCGGGCGCGGCTGCCACAGCGCGTGTTTCCCGCTAAGCACCCGCCCAACCCCAAGGGCACCAAGGTCGCAGGTCAGCCTGGCACGCACCCAATACGAACGTGCCTCCAGCTCCACGCCACGCAACAGATTGGCGTATGCGTAAGCAGCCTGTGGCCAGCAGCGGGGGGGAGGGGCATTCACGAGGCCGAGGGGCGGGCGCGGCTGCCACAGCGCGTGTCACCCACGCCGGTCCTATCCAACCCCCTGGGCACCAAGGGCACAAGCCAGCCCGATACGCACCCAACACGCACGCGCCTCCAGCTCCACGCCCCGCAACAGATTGGCGTATGCGTAAGCAGCCTGTGGCCAGCAGCGGGGGGGAGGGGCATTCACGAAGCCGAGGGGCGGGCGCGGCTGCCACAGCGTGTGTTACCCGCTAAGCACCCGCCCAACCCCCTGGGCACCAAGGGCACAAGCCAGCCCGATACGCACCCAACACGCACGCGCCTCCAGCTCCACGCCATGCAGCGGGTGGGCGTACGCGTACACCGCCTGTGGCCAGGAGCGGGGGAGGGGGGCATGCACGAAGCCGAGGGGCGGGCGCGGCTGCCACAGCGTGTGTTACCCGCTAAGCACCCGCCCAACCCCCTGGGGACCAAGGTCGCAGGTCAGCCTGATACGCACCCAATACGCACGCGCCTCCAGCTCCACGCCATGCAGCGGGTGGGCGTACGCGTACACCGCCTGTGGCCAGGAGCGGGGGAGGGGGGCATGCACGAAGCCGAGGGGCGGGCGCGGCTGCCACAGCGTGTGTTACCCGCTAAGCACCCGCCCAACCCCCTGGGGACCAAGGTCGCAGGTCAGCCTGATACGCACCCAATACGCACGCGCCTCCAGCGCCACGCCATGCAGCGGGTGGGCGTACGCGTACACCGCCTGTGGCTTGGAGCGGGGGAGGGGGGCATGCACGAAGCCGAGGGGCGGGCGCGGCTGCCACAGCGTGTGTTACCCGCTAAGCACCCGCCCAACCCCCTGGGGACCAAGGTCGCAGGTCAGCCTGATACGCACCCAATACGCACGCGCCTCCAGCTCCACGCCATGCAGCGGGTGGGCGTACGCGTACACCGCCTGTGGCTTGGAGCGGGGGAGGGGGGCATGCACGAAGCCGAGGGGCGGGCGCGGCTGCCACAGCGTGTGTTACCCGCTAAGCACCCGCCCAACCCCCTGGCCACCAAGGGCACAAGCCAGCCCGATACGCACCCAACACGCACGCGCCTCCAGCGCCACGCCATGCAGCGGGTGGGCGTACGCGTACACCGCCTGTGGCCAGCAGCGGGGGAGGGGGGCATGCACGAAGCCGAGGGGCGGGCGCGGCTGCCACAGCGTGTGTTACCCGCTAAGCACCCGCCCAACCCCAAGGGCACCAAGGGCACAAGCCAGCCTGATACGCACCCAATACGCACGCGCCTCCAGCGCCACGCCCCGCAGCGGGTGGGCGTATGCGTAAGCAGCCTGTGGCCAGCAGCGGGGGGAAGGGGCATTCACGAGGCCGAGGGGCGGGCGCGGCTGCCACAGCGCGTGTTACCCGCTAAGCACCCGCCCAACCCCCTGGGGACCAAGGTCGCAGGTCAGCCTGATACGCACCCAATACGCACGTGCCTCCAGCTCCACGCCACGCAACAGATTGGCGTATGCGTAAGCAGCCTGTGGCCAGCAGCGGGGGGGAGGGGCATTCACGAGGCCGAGGGGCGGGCGCGGCTGCCACAGCGCGTGTCACCCACGCCGGTCCTATCCAACCCCCTGGGCACCAAGGGCACAAGCCAGCCCGATACGCACCCAACACGCACGCGCCTCCAGCTCCACGCCATGCAGCGGGTGGGCGTACGCGTACACCGCCTGTGGACAGGAGCGGGGGAGGGGGGCATGCACGAAGCCGAGGGGCGGGCGCGGCTGCCACAGCGTGTGTTACCCGCTAAGCACCCGCCCAACCCCCTGGGGACCAAGGTCGCAGGTCAGCCTGATAAGAACCCAATACGCACGCGCCTCCAGCGCCACGCCATGCAGCGGGTGGGCGTACGCGTACACCGCCTGTGGCCAGGAGCGGGGGAGGGGGGCATGCACGAAGCCGAGGGGCGGGCGCGGCTGCCACAGCGTGTGTTACCCGCTAAGCACCCGCCCAACCCCCTGGGCACCAAGGTCGCAGGTCAGCCCGATACGCACCCAACACGCACGCGCCTCCAGCTCCACGCCACGCAACAGATTGGCGTATGCGTAAGCAGCCTGTGGACAGCAGCGGGGGGAAGGGGCATTCACGAAGCCGAGGGGCGGGCGCGGCTGCCACAGCGTGTGTTACCCGCTAAGCACCCGCCCAACCCCAAGGGCACCAAGGGCACAAGCCAACCTGATACGCACCCAATACGCACGCGCCTCCAGCGCCACGCCCCGCAGCGGGTGGGCGTATGCGTAAGCAGCCTGTGGACAGCAGCGGGGGGGAGGGGCATTCACGAAGCCGAGGGGCGGGCGCGGCTGCCACAGCGTGTGTTACCCGCTAAGCACCCGCCCAACCCCCTGGGCACCAAGGGCACAAGCCAGCCCGATACGCACCCAACACGCACGCGCCTCCAGCTCCACGCCCCGCAGCGGGTGGGCGTATGCGTAAGCAGCCTGTGGACAGCAGCGGGGGGGAGGGGCATTCACGAAGCCGAGGGGCGGGCGCGGCTGCCACAGCGTGTGTTACCCGCTAAGCACCCGCCCAACCCCAAGGGCACCAAGGGCACAAGCCAGCCTGATACGCACCCAATACGCACGCGCCTCCAGCGCCACGCCCCGCAGCGGGTGGGCGTATGCGTAAGCAGCCTGTGGCCAGCAGCGGGGGGAAGGGGCATTCACGAGGCCGAGGGGCGGGCGCGGCTGCCACAGCGCGTGTTTCCCGCTAAGCACCCGCCCAACCCCAAGGGCACCAAGGTCGCAGGTCAGCCTGGCACGCACCCAATACGAACGTGCCTCCAGCTCCACGCCACGCAACAGATTGGCGTATGCGTAAGCAGCCTGTGGCCAGCAGCGGGGGGGAGGGGCATTCACGAAGCCGAGGGGCGGGCGCGGCTGCCACAGCGCGTGTCACCCACGCCGGTCCTATCCAACCCCCTGGGCACCAAGGGCACAAGCCAGCCCGATACGCACCCAACACGCACGCGCCTCCAGCTCCACGCCCCGCAACAGATTGGCGTATGCGTAAGCAGCCTGTGGCCAGCAGACGGGGGAGAGGGACATTCACGAAGCCGAGGGGCGGGCGCGGCTGCCACAGCGTGTGTTACCCGCTAAGCACCCGCCCAACCCCCTGGGCACCAAGGGCACAAGCCAGCCCGATACGCACCCAACACGCACGCGCCTCCAGCTCCACGCCATGCAGCGGGTGGGCGTACGCGTACACCGCCTGTGGCCAGGAGCGGGGGAGGGGGGCATGCACGAAGCCGAGGGGCGGGCGCGGCTGCCACAGCGTGTGTTACCCGCTAAGCACCCGCCCAACCCCCTGGGCACCAAGGTCGCAGGTCAGCCCGATACGCACCCAACACGCACGCGCCTCCAGCTCCACGCCACGCAACAGATTGGCGTATGCGTAAGCAGCCTGTGGACAGCAGCGGGGGGAAGGGGCATTCACGAAGCCGAGGGGCGGGCGCGGCTGCCACAGCGTGTGTTACCCGCTAAGCACCCGCCCAACCCCAAGGGCACCAAGGGCACAAGCCAACCTGATACGCACCCAATACGCACGCGCCTCCAGCGCCACGCCCCGCAGCGGGTGGGCGTATGCGTACACCGCCTGTGGCTTGGAGCGGGGGAGGGGGGCATGCACGAAGCCGAGGGGCGGGCGCGGCTGCCACAGCGTGTGTTACCCGCTAAGCACCCGCCCAACCCCCTGGGGACCAAGGTCGCAGGTCAGCCTGATACGCACCCAATACGCACGCGCCTCCAGCTCCACGCCATGCAGCGGGTGGGCGTACGCGTACACCGCCTGTGGCTTGGAGCGGGGGAGGGGGGCATGCACGAAGCCGAGGGGCGGGCGCGGCTGCCACAGCGTGTGTTACCCGCTAAGCACCCGCCCAACCCCCTGGGGACCAAGGTCGCAGGTCAGCCTGATACGCACCCAATACGCACGCGCCTCCAGCGCCACGCCATGCAGCGGGTGGGCGTACGCGTACACCGCCTGTGGCTTGGAGCGGGGGAGGGGGGCATGCACGAAGCCGAGGGGCGGGCGCGGCTGCCACAGCGTGTGTTACCCGCTAAGCACCCGCCCAACCCCCTGGGGACCAAGGTCGCAGGTCAGCCTGATACGCACCCAATACGCACGCGCCTCCAGCTCCACGCCATGCAGCGGGTGGGCGTACGCGTACACCGCCTGTGGCTTGGAGCGGGGGAGGGGGGCATGCACGAAGCCGAGGGGCGGGCGCGGCTGCCACAGCGTGTGTTACCCGCTAAGCACCCGCCCAACCCCCTGGCCACCAAGGGCACAAGCCAGCCCGATACGCACCCAACACGCACGCGCCTCCAGCGCCACGCCATGCAGCGGGTGGGCGTACGCGTACACCGCCTGTGGCCAGCAGCGGGGGAGGGGGGCATGCACGAAGCCGAGGGGCGGGCGCGGCTGCCACAGCGTGTGTTACCCGCTAAGCACCCGCCCAACCCCAAGGGCACCAAGGGCACAAGCCAGCCTGATACGCACCCAATACGCACGCGCCTCCAGCGCCACGCCCCGCAGCGGGTGGGCGTATGCGTAAGCAGCCTGTGGCCAGCAGCGGGGGGAAGGGGCATTCACGAGGCCGAGGGGCGGGCGCGGCTGCCACAGCGCGTGTTTCCCGCTAAGCACCCGCCCAACCCCAAGGGCACCAAGGTCGCAGGTCAGCCTGGCACGCACCCAATACGAACGTGCCTCCAGCTCCACGCCACGCAACAGATTGGCGTATGCGTAAGCAGCCTGTGGCCAGCAGCGGGGGGGAGGGGCATTCACGAGGCCGAGGGGCGGGCGCGGCTGCCACAGCGCGTGTCACCCACGCCGGTCCTATCCAACCCCCTGGGCACCAAGGGCACAAGCCAGCCCGATACGCACCCAACACGCACGCGCCTCCAGCTCCACGCCATGCAGCGGGTGGGCGTACGCGTACACCGCCTGTGGACAGGAGCGGGGGAGGGGGGCATGCACGAAGCCGAGGGGCGGGCGCGGCTGCCACAGCGTGTGTTACCCGCTAAGCACCCGCCCAACCCCCTGGGGACCAAGGTCGCAGGTCAGCCTGATAAGAACCCAATACGCACGCGCCTCCAGCGCCACGCCATGCAGCGGGTGGGCGTACGCGTACACCGCCTGTGGCCAGGAGCGGGGGAGGGGGGCATGCACGAAGCCGAGGGGCGGGCGCGGCTGCCACAGCGTGTGTTACCCGCTAAGCACCCGCCCAACCCCCTGGGCACCAAGGTCGCAGGTCAGCCCGATACGCACCCAACACGCACGCGCCTCCAGCTCCACGCCACGCAACAGATTGGCGTATGCGTAAGCAGCCTGTGGACAGCAGCGGGGGGAAGGGGCATTCACGAAGCCGAGGGGCGGGCGCGGCTGCCACAGCGTGTGTTACCCGCTAAGCACCCGCCCAACCCCAAGGGCACCAAGGGCACAAGCCAACCTGATACGCACCCAATACGCACGCGCCTCCAGCGCCACGCCCCGCAGCGGGTGGGCGTATGCGTAAGCAGCCTGTGGACAGCAGCGGGGGGGAGGGGCATTCACGAAGCCGAGGGGCGGGCGCGGCTGCCACAGCGTGTGTTACCCGCTAAGCACCCGCCCAACCCCCTGGGCACCAAGGGCACAAGCCAGCCCGATACGCACCCAACACGCACGCGCCTCCAGCTCCACGCCCCGCAGCGGGTGGGCGTATGCGTAAGCAGCCTGTGGACAGCAGCGGGGGGGAGGGGCATTCACGAAGCCGAGGGGCGGGCGCGGCTGCCACAGCGTGTGTTACCCGCTAAGCACCCGCCCAACCCCAAGGGCACCAAGGGCACAAGCCAGCCTGATACGCACCCAATACGCACGCGCCTCCAGCGCCACGCCCCGCAGCGGGTGGGCGTATGCGTAAGCAGCCTGTGGCCAGCAGCGGGGGGAAGGGGCATTCACGAGGCCGAGGGGCGGGCGCGGCTGCCACAGCGCGTGTTTCCCGCTAAGCACCCGCCCAACCCCAAGGGCACCAAGGTCGCAGGTCAGCCTGGCACGCACCCAATACGAACGTGCCTCCAGCTCCACGCCACGCAACAGATTGGCGTATGCGTAAGCAGCCTGTGGCCAGCAGCGGGGGGGAGGGGCATTCACGAAGCCGAGGGGCGGGCGCGGCTGCCACAGCGCGTGTCACCCACGCCGGTCCTATCCAACCCCCTGGGCACCAAGGGCACAAGCCAGCCCGATACGCACCCAACACGCACGCGCCTCCAGCTCCACGCCCCGCAACAGATTGGCGTATGCGTAAGCAGCCTGTGGCCAGCAGCGGGGGGAAGGGGCATTCACGAAGCCGAGGGGCGGGCGCGGCTGCCACAGCGTGTGTTACCCGCTAAGCACCCGCCCAACCCCCTGGGCACCAAGGGCACAAGCCAGCCCGATACGCACCCAACACGCACGCGCCTCCAGCTCCACGCCATGCAGCGGGTGGGCGTACGCGTACACCGCCTGTGGCCAGGAGCGGGGGAGGGGGGCATGCACGAAGCCGAGGGGCGGGCGCGGCTGCCACAGCGTGTGTTACCCGCTAAGCACCCGCCCAACCCCCTGGGCACCAAGGTCGCAGGTCAGCCCGATACGCACCCAACACGCACGCGCCTCCAGCTCCACGCCACGCAACAGATTGGCGTATGCGTAAGCAGCCTGTGGACAGCAGCGGGGGGAAGGGGCATTCACGAAGCCGAGGGGCGGGCGCGGCTGCCACAGCGTGTGTTACCCGCTAAGCACCCGCCCAACCCCAAGGGCACCAAGGGCACAAGCCAACCTGATACGCACCCAATACGCACGCGCCTCCAGCGCCACGCCCCGCAGCGGGTGGGCGTATGCGTACACCGCCTGTGGCTTGGAGCGGGGGAGGGGGGCATGCACGAAGCCGAGGGGCGGGCGCGGCTGCCACAGCGTGTGTTACCCGCTAAGCACCCGCCCAACCCCCTGGGGACCAAGGTCGCAGGTCAGCCTGATACGCACCCAATACGCACGCGCCTCCAGCTCCACGCCATGCAGCGGGTGGGCGTACGCGTACACCGCCTGTGGCCAGGAGCGGGGGAGGGGGGCATGCACGAAGCCGAGGGGCGGGCGCGGCTGCCACAGCGTGTGTTACCCGCTAAGCACCCGCCCAACCCCCTGGGGACCAAGGTCGCAGGTCAGCCTGATACGCACCCAACACGCACGCGCCTCCAGCTCCACGCCATGCAGCGGGTGGGCGTACGCGTACACCGCCTGTGGCCAGGAGCGGGGGAGGGGGGCATGCACGAAGCCGAGGGGCGGGCGCGGCTGCCACAGCGTGTGTTACCCGCTAAGCACCCGCCCAACCCCCTGGGGACCAAGGTCGCAGGTCAGCCTGATACGCACCCAATACGCACGCGCCTCCAGCTCCACGCCATGCAGCGGGTGGGCGTACGCGTACACCGCCTGTGGCCAGGAGCGGGGGAGGGGGGCATGCACGAAGCCGAGGGGCGGGCGCGGCTGCCACAGCGTGTGTTACCCGCTAAGCACCCGCCCAACCCCCTGGGGACCAAGGTCGCAGGTCAGCCTGATACGCACCCAATACGCACGCGCCTCCAGCTCCACGCCATGCAGCGGGTGGGCGTACGCGTACACCGCCTGTGGCTTGGAGCGGGGGGAAGGGGCATTCACGAAGCCGAGGGGCGGGCGCGGCTGCCACAGCGTGTGTTACCCGCTAAGCACCCGCCCAACCCCCTGGGGACCAAGGTCGCAGGTCAGCCTGATACGCACCCAATACGCACGCGCCTCCAGCTCCACGCCATGCAGCGGGTGGGCGTACGCGTACACCGCCTGTGGCCAGGAGCGGGGGAGGGGGGCATGCACGAAGCCGAGGGGCGGGCGCGGCTGCCACAGCGTGTGTTACCCGCTAAGCACCCGCCCAACCCCCTGGGGACCAAGGTCGCAGGTCAGCCTGATACGCACCCAATACGCACGCGCCTCCAGCTCCACGCCATGCAGCGGGTGGGCGTACGCGTACACCGCCTGTGGCCAGGAGCGGGGGAGGGGGGCATGCACGAAGCCGAGGGGCGGGCGCGGCTGCCACAGCGTGTGTTACCCGCTAAGCACCCGCCCAACCCCCTGGGGACCAAGGTCGCAGGTCAGCCTGATACGCACCCAATACGCACGCGCCTCCAGCTCCACGCCATGCAGCGGGTGGGCGTACGCGTACACCGCCTGTGGCCAGGAGCGGGGGAGGGGGGCATGCACGAAGCCGAGGGGCGGGCGCGGCTGCCACAGCGTGTGTTACCCGCTAAGCACCCGCCCAACCCCCTGGGGACCAAGGTCGCAGGTCAGCCTGATACGCACCCAATACGCACGCGCCTCCAGCTCCACGCCATGCAGCGGGTGGGCGTACGCGTACACCGCCTGTGGCTTGGAGCGGGGGAGGGGGGCATGCACGAAGCCGAGGGGCGGGCGCGGCTGCCACAGCGTGTGTTACCCGCTAAGCACCCGCCCAACCCCCTGGGGACCAAGGTCGCAGGTCAGCCTGATACGCACCCAATACGCACGCGCCTCCAGCTCCACGCCATGCAGCGGGTGGGCGTACGCGTACACCGCCTGTGGCTTGGAGCGGGGGAGGGGGGCATGCACGAAGCCGAGGGGCGGGCGCGGCTGCCACAGCGTGTGTTACCCGCTAAGCACCCGCCCAACCCCCTGGCCACCAAGGGCACAAGCCAGCCCGATACGCACCCAACACGCACGCGCCTCCAGCTCCACGCCACGCAACAGATTGGCGTATGCGTAAGCAGCCTGTGGACAGCAGCGGGGGGAAGGGGCATTCACGAAGCCGAGGGGCGGGCGCGGCTGCCACAGCGTGTGTTACCCGCTAAGCACCCGCCCAACCCCAAGGGCACCAAGGGCACAAGCCAGCCTGATACGCACCCAATACGCACGCGCCTCCAGCGCCACGCCCCGCAGCGGGTGGGCGTATGCGTAAGCAGCCTGTGGCCAGCAGCGGGGGGAAGGGGCATTCACGAGGCCGAGGGGCGGGCGCGGCTGCCACAGCGCGTGTTTCCCGCTAAGCACCCGCCCAACCCCAAGGGCACCAAGGTCGCAGGTCAGCCTGGCACGCACCCAATACGAACGTGCCTCCAGCTCCACGCCACGCAACAGATTGGCGTATGCGTAAGCAGCCTGTGGCCAGCAGCGGGGGGGAGGGGCATTCACGAGGCCGAGGGGCGGGCGCGGCTGCCACAGCGCGTGTCACCCACGCCGGTCCTATCCAACCCCCTGGGCACCAAGGGCACAAGCCAGCCCGATACGCACCCAACACGCACGCGCCTCCAGCTCCACGCCATGCAGCGGGTGGGCGTACGCGTACACCGCCTGTGGCCAGGAGCGGGGGAGGGGGGCATGCACGAAGCCGAGGGGCGGGCGCGGCTGCCACAGCGTGTGTTTCCCGCTAAGCACCCGCCCAACCCCCTGGGGACCAAGGTCGCAGGTCAGCCTGATACGCACCCAATACGCACGCGCCTCCAGCTCCACGCCATGCAGCGGGTGGGCGTACGCGTACACCGCCTGTGGCCAGGAGCGGGGGAGGGGGGCATGCACGAAGCCGAGGGGCGGGCGCGGCTGCCACAGCGTGTGTTACCCGCTAAGCACCCGCCCAACCCCCTGGGGACCAAGGTCGCAGGTCAGCCTGATAAGAACCCAATACGCACGCGCCTCCAGCTCCACGCCATGCAGCGGGTGGGCGTATGCGTAAGCAGCCTGTGGCCAGCAGCGGGGGAGGGGGGCATGCACGAAGCCGAGGGGCGGGCGCGGCTGCCACAGCGTGTGTTACCCGCTAAGCACCCGCCCAACCCCCTGGGGACCAAGGTCGCAGGTCAGCCTGATAAGAACCCAATACGCACGCGCCTCCAGCGCCACGCCCCGCAGCGGGTGGGCGTATGCGTAAGCAGCCTGTGGCCAGCAGCGGGGGGAAGGGGCATTCACGAGGCCGAGGGGCGGGCGCGGCTGCCACAGCGCGTGTTTCCCGCTAAGCACCCGCCCAACCCCCTGGGGACCAAGGTCGCAGGTCAGCCTGGCACGCACCCAATACGAACGTGCCTCCAGCGCCACGCCACGCAACAGATTGGCGTATGCGTAAGCAGCCTGTGGCCAGCAGCGGGGGGAAGGGGCATTCACGAGGCCGAGGGGCGGGCGCGGCTGCCACAGCGCGTGTTACCCGCTAAGCACCCGCCCAACCCCCTGGGCACCAAGGGCACAAGCCAGCCCGATACGCACCCAACACGCACGCGCCTCCAGCTCCACGCCCCGCAACAGATTGGCGTATGCGTAAGCAGCCTGTGGCCAGCAGCGGGGGGGAGGGGCATTCACGAAGCCGAGGGGCGGGCGCGGCTGCCACAGCGTGTGTTACCCACGCCGGTCCTATCCAACCCTCTGGGCACCAAGGGCACAAGCCAGCCCGATACGCACCCAACACGCACGCGCCTCCACCTCCACGCCATGCAGCGGGTGGGCGTACGCGTACACCGCCTGTGGCCAGGAGCGGGGGAGGGGGGCATGCACGAAGCCGAGGGGCGGGCGCGGCTGCCACAGCGTGTGTTACCCGCTAAGCACCCGCCCAACCCCCTGGGGGCCAAGGTCGCAGGTCAGCCTGATAAGAACCCAATACGCACGCGCCTCCAGCGCCACGCCATGCAGCGGGTGGGCGTACGCGTACACCGCCTGTGGCCAGGAGCGGGGGAGGGGGGCATGCACGAAGCCGAGGGGCGGGCGCGGCTGCCACAGCGTGTGTTACCCGCTAAGCACCCGCCCAACCCCCTGGGCACCAAGGTCGCAGGTCAGCCCGATACGCACCCAACACGCACGCGCCTCCAGCTCCACGCCACGCAACAGATTGGCGTATGCGTAAGCAGCCTGTGGACAGCAGCGGGGGGAAGGGGCATTCACGAAGCCGAGGGGCGGGCGCGGCTGCCACAGCGTGTGTTACCCGCTAAGCACCCGCCCAACCCCCTGGGGACCAAGGTCGCAGGTCAGCCTGATACGCACCCAATACGCACGCGCCTCCAGCGCCACGCCCCGCAGCGGGTGGGCGTATGCGTAAGCAGCCTGTGGCCAGCAGCGGGGGGAAGGGGCATTCACGAGGCCGAGGGGCGGGCGCGGCTGCCACAGCGCGTGTTTCCCGCTAAGCACCCGCCCAACCCCCTGGGGACCAAGGTCGCAGGTCAGCCTGGCACGCACCCAATACGAACGTGCCTCCAGCGCCACGCCACGCAACAGATTGGCGTATGCGTAAGCAGCCTGTGGCCAGCAGCGGGGGGAAGGGGCATTCACGAGGCCGAGGGGCGGGCGCGGCTGCCACAGCGCGTGTTACCCGCTAAGCACCCGCCCAACCCCCTGGGCACCAAGGGCACAAGCCAGCCCGATACGCACCCAACACGCACGCGCCTCCAGCTCCACGCCCCGCAACAGATTGGCGTATGCGTAAGCAGCCTGTGGCCAGCAGCGGGGGGGAGGGGCATTCACGAAGCCGAGGGGCGGGCGCGGCTGCCACAGCGTGTGTTACCCACGCCGGTCCTATCCAACCCCCTGGGCACCAAGGGCACAAGCCAGCCCGATACGCACCCAACACGCACGCGCCTCCACCTCCACGCCATGCAGCGGGTGGGCGTACGCGTACACCGCCTGTGGCCAGGAGCGGGGGAGGGGGGCATGCACGAAGCCGAGGGGCGGGCGCGGCTGCCACAGCGTGTGTTACCCGCTAAGCACCCGCCCAACCCCCTGGGGGCCAAGGTCGCAGGTCAGCCTGATAAGAACCCAATACGCACGCGCCTCCAGCGCCACGCCATGCAGCGGGTGGGCGTACGCGTACACCGCCTGTGGCCAGGAGCGGGGGAGGGGGGCATGCACGAAGCCGAGGGGCGGGCGCGGCTGCCACAGCGTGTGTTACCCGCTAAGCACCCGCCCAACCCCCTGGGCACCAAGGTCGCAGGTCAGCCCGATACGCACCCAACACGCACGCGCCTCCAGCTCCACGCCACGCAACAGATTGGCGTATGCGTAAGCAGCCTGTGGACAGCAGCGGGGGGAAGGGGCATTCACGAAGCCGAGGGGCGGGCGCGGCTGCCACAGCGTGTGTTACCCGCTAAGCACCCGCCCAACCCCCTGGGGACCAAGGTCGCAGGTCAGCCTGATACGCACCCAATACGCACGCGCCTCCAGCTCCACGCCATGCAGCGGGTGGGCGTACGCGTACACCGCCTGTGGCTTGGAGCGGGGGAGGGGGGCATGCACGAAGCCGAGGGGCGGGCGCGGCTGCCACAGCGTGTGTTACCCGCTAAGCACCCGCCCAACCCCCTGGCCACCAAGGGCACAAGCCAGCCCGATACGCACCCAACACGCACGCGCCTCCAGCGCCACGCCATGCAGCGGGTGGGCGTACGCGTACACCGCCTGTGGACAGCAGCGGGGGAGGGGGGCATGCACGAAGCCGAGGGGCGGGCGCGGCTGCCACAGCGTGTGTTACCCGCTAAGCACCCGCCCAACCCCAAGGGCACCAAGGGCACAAGCCAGCCTGATACGCACCCAATACGCACGCGCCTCCAGCGCCACGCCCCGCAGCGGGTGGGCGTATGCGTAAGCAGCCTGTGGCCAGCAGCGGGGGGAAGGGGCATTCACGAGGCCGAGGGGCGGGCGCGGCTGCCACAGCGCGTGTTTCCCGCTAAGCACCCGCCCAACCCCAAGGGCACCAAGGTCGCAGGTCAGCCTGGCACGCACCCAATACGAACGTGCCTCCAGCTCCACGCCACGCAACAGATTGGCGTATGCGTAAGCAGCCTGTGGCCAGCAGCGGGGGGGAGGGGCATTCACGAGGCCGAGGGGCGGGCGCGGCTGCCACAGCGCGTGTCACCCACGCCGGTCCTATCCAACCCCCTGGGCACCAAGGGCACAAGCCAGCCCGATACGCACCCAACACGCACGCGCCTCCAGCTCCACGCCATGCAGCGGGTGGGCGTACGCGTACACCGCCTGTGGCTTGGAGCGGGGGAGGGGGGCATGCACGAAGCCGAGGGGCGGGCGCGGCTGCCACAGCGTGTGTTACCCGCTAAGCACCCGCCCAACCCCCTGGGGACCAAGGTCGCAGGTCAGCCTGATAAGAACCCAATACGCACGCGCCTCCAGCGCCACGCCATGCAGCGGGTGGGCGTACGCGTACACCGCCTGTGGCCAGGAGCGGGGGAGGGGGGCATGCACGAAGCCGAGGGGCGGGCGCGGCTGCCACAGCGTGTGTTACCCGCTAAGCACCCGCCCAACCCCCTGGGGACCAAGGTCGCAGGTCAGCCTGATACGCACCCAATACGCACGCGCCTCCAGCTCCACGCCATGCAGCGGGTGGGCGTATGCGTAAGCAGCCTGTGGCCAGCAGCGGGGGGAAGGGGCATTCACGAGGCCGAGGGGCGGGCGCGGCTGCCACAGCGTGTGTTACCCGCTAAGCACCCGCCCAACCCCCTGGGGACCAAGGTCGCAGGTCAGCCTGATAAGAACCCAATACGCACGCGCCTCCAGCGCCACGCCATGCAGCGGGTGGGCGTACGCGTACACCGCCTGTGGCCAGCAGCGGGGGAGGGGGGGCATGCACGAAGCCGAGGGGCGGGCGCGGCTGCCACAGCGTGTGTTACCCGCTAAGCACCCGCCCAACCCCCTGGGGACCAAGGTCGCAGGTCAGCCTGATAAGAACCCAATACGCACGCGCCTCCAGCGCCACGCCCCGCAGCGGGTGGGCGTATGCGTAAGCAGCCTGTGGCCAGCAGCGGGGGGGAGGGGCATTCACGAGGCCGAGGGGCGGGCGCGGCTGCCACAGCGCGTGTTTCCCGCTAAGCACCCGCCCAACCCCAAGGGCACCAAGGTCGCAGGTCAGCCTGGCACGCACCCAATACGAACGTGCCTCCAGCGCCACGCCACGCAACAGATTGGCGTATGCGTAAGCAGCCTGTGGCCAGCAGCGGGGGGAAGGGGCATTCACGAGGCCGAGGGGCGGGCGCGGCTGCCACAGCGCGTGTTTCCCGCTAAGCACCCGCCCAACCCCCTGGGGACGAAGGTCGCAGGTCAGCCTGATACGCACCCAATACGCACGCGCCTCCAGCTCCACGCCATGCAGCGGGTGGGCGTACGCGTACACCGCCTGTGGCCAGGAGCGGGGGAGGGGGGCATGCACGAAGCCGAGGGGCGGGCGCGGCTGCCACAGCGTGTGTTACCCGCTAAGCACCCGCCCAACCCCCTGGGGACCAAGGTCGCAGGTCAGCCTGATACGCACCCAATACGCACGCGCCTCCAGCTCCACGCCATGCAGCGGGTGGGCGTACGCGTACACCGCCTGTGGCTTGGAGCGGGGGAGGGGGGCATGCACGAAGCCGAGGGGCGGGCGCGGCTGCCACAGCGTGTGTTACCCGCTAAGCACCCGCCCAACCCCCTGGCCACCAAGGGCACAAGCCAGCCCGATACGCACCCAACACGCACGCGCCTCCAGCGCCACGCCATGCAGCGGGTGGGCGTACGCGTACACCGCCTGTGGACAGCAGCGGGGGAGGGGGGCATGCACGAAGCCGAGGGGCGGGCGCGGCTGCCACAGCGTGTGTTACCCGCTAAGCACCCGCCCAACCCCAAGGGCACCAAGGGCACAAGCCAGCCTGATACGCACCCAATACGCACGCGCCTCCAGCGCCACGCCCCGCAGCGGGTGGGCGTATGCGTAAGCAGCCTGTGGCCAGCAGCGGGGGGAAGGGGCATTCACGAGGCCGAGGGGCGGGCGCGGCTGCCACAGCGCGTGTTACCCGCTAAGCACCCGCCCAACCCCAAGGGCACCAAGGGCACAAGCCAACCTGATACGCACCCAATACGCACGCGCCTCCAGCTCCACGCCACGCAACAGATTGGCGTATGCGTAAGCAGCCTGTGGCCAGCAGCGGGGGGAGGGGCATTCACGAGGCCGAGGGGCGGGCGCGGCTGCCACAGCGCGTGTCACCCACGCCGGTCCTATCCAACCCCCTGGGCACCAAGGGCACAAGCCAGCCCGATACGCACCCAACACGCACGCGCCTCCAGCTCCACGCCCCGCAACAGATTGGCGTATGCGTAAGCAGCCTGTGGCCAGCAGCGGGGGGGAGGGGCATTCACGAAGCCGAGGGGCGGGCGCGGCTGCCACAGCGTGTGTTACCCGCTAAGCACCCGCCCAACCCCCTGGGCACCAAGGGCACAAGCCAGCCCGATACGCACCCAACACGCACGCGCCTCCAGCTCCACGCCATGCAGCGGGTGGGCGTACGCGTACACCGCCTGTGGCCAGGAGCGGGGGAGGGGGGCATGCACGAAGCCGAGGGGCGGGCGCGGCTGCCACAGCGTGTGTTACCCGCTAAGCACCCGCCCAACCCCCTGGGGACCAAGGTCGCAGGTCAGCCTGATAAGAACCCAATACGCACGCGCCTCCAGCTCCACGCCATGCAGCGGGTGGGCGTACGCGTACACCGCCTGTGGCCAGGAGCGGGGGAGGGGGGCATGCACGAAGCCGAGGGGCGGGCGCGGCTGCCACAGCGTGTGTTACCCGCTAAGCACCCGCCCAACCCCCTGGGGACCAAGGTCGCAGGTCAGCCTGATACGCACCCAATACGCACGCGCCTCCAGCTCCACGCCATGCAGCGGGTGGGCGTACGCGTACACCGCCTGTGGCTTGGAGCGGGGGAGGGGGGCATGCACGAAGCCGAGGGGCGGGCGCGGCTGCCACAGCGTGTGTTACCCGCTAAGCACCCGCCCAACCCCCTGGGGACCAAGGTCGCAGGTCAGCCTGATACGCACCCAATACGCACGCGCCTCCAGCTCCACGCCATGCAGCGGGTGGGCGTACGCGTACACCGCCTGTGGCTTGGAGCGGGGGAGGGGGGCATGCACGAAGCCGAGGGGCGGGCGCGGCTGCCACAGCGTGTGTTACCCGCTAAGCACCCGCCCAACCCCCTGGCCACCAAGGGCACAAGCCAGCCCGATACGCACCCAACACGCACGCGCCTCCAGCGCCACGCCATGCAGCGGGTGGGCGTACGCGTACACCGCCTGTGGACAGCAGCGGGGGAGGGGGGCATGCACGAAGCCGAGGGGCGGGCGCGGCTGCCACAGCGCGTGTCACCCACGCCGGTCCTATCCAACCCCCTGGGCACCAAGGGCACAAGCCAGCCCGATACGCACCCAACACGCACGCGCCTCCAGCTCCACGCCATGCAGCGGGTGGGCGTACGCGTACACCGCCTGTGGACAGGAGCGGGGGAGGGGGGCATGCACGAAGCCGAGGGGCGGGCGCGGCTGCCACAGCGTGTGTTACCCGCTAAGCACCCGCCCAACCCCCTGGGGACCAAGGTCGCAGGTCAGCCTGATAAGAACCCAATACGCACGCGCCTCCAGCGCCACGCCATGCAGCGGGTGGGCGTACGCGTACACCGCCTGTGGCCAGGAGCGGGGGAGGGGGGCATGCACGAAGCCGAGGGGCGGGCGCGGCTGCCACAGCGTGTGTTACCCGCTAAGCACCCGTCCAACCCCCTGGGGACCAAGGTCGCAGGTCAGCCTGATACGCACCCAATACGCACGCGCCTCCAGCTCCACGCCATGCAGCGGGTGGGCGTATGCGTAAGCAGCCTGTGGCCAGCAGCGGGGGAGGGGGGGCATGCACGAAGCCGAGGGGCGGGCGCGGCTGCCACAGCGTGTGTTACCCGCTAAGCACCCGCCCAACCCCCTGGGGACCAAGGTCGCAGGTCAGCCTGATAAGAACCCAATACGCACGCGCCTCCAGCGCCACGCCCCGCAGCGGGTGGGCGTATGCGTAAGCAGCCTGTGGCCAGCAGCGGGGGAGGGGGGGCATGCACGAGGCCGAGGGGCGGGCGCGGCTGCCACAGCGCGTGTTTCCCGCTAAGCACCCGCCCAACCCCAAGGGCACCAAGGTCGCAGGTCAGCCTGGCACGCACCCAATACGAACGTGCCTCCAGCGCCACACCACGCAACAGATTGGCGTATGCGTAAGCAGCCTGTGGCCAGCAGCGGGGGAGGGGGGCATGCACGAAGCCGAGGGGCGGGCGCGGCTGCCACAGCGTGTGTTACCCGCTAAGCACCCGCCCAACCCCAAGGGCACCAAGGGCACAAGCCAGCCTGATACGCACCCAATACGCACGCGCCTCCAGCGCCACGCCCCGCAGCGGGTGGGCGTATGCGTAAGCAGCCTGTGGCCAGCAGCGGGGGGAAGGGGCATTCACGAGGCCGAGGGGCGGGCGCGGCTGCCACAGCGCGTGTTTCCCGCTAAGCACCCGCCCAACCCCAAGGGCACCAAGGTCGCAGGTCAGCCTGGCACGCACCCAATACGAACGTGCCTCCAGCGCCACGCCCCGCAGCGGGTGGGCGTATGCGTAAGCAGCCTGTGGCCAGCAGCGGGGGGAAGGGGCATTCACGAGGCCGAGGGGCGGGCGCGGCTGCCACAGCGCGTGTTTCCCGCTAAGCACCCGCCCAACCCCAAGGGCACCAAGGTCGCAGGTCAGCCTGGCACGCACCCAATACGAACGTGCCTCCAGCTCCACGCCACGCAACAGATTGGCGTATGCGTAAGCAGCCTGTGGCCAGCAGCGGGGGGGAGGAGCATTCACGAAGCCGAGGGGCGGGCGCGGCTGCCACAGCGCGTGTTTCCCGCTAAGCACCCGCCCAACCCCCTGGGGACCAAGGTCGCAGGTCAGCCTGATACGCACCCAATACGCACGCGCCTCCAGCTCCACGCCATGCAGCGGGTGGGCGTACGCGTACACCGCCTGTGGCTTGGAGCGGGGGAGGGGGGCATGCACGAAGCCGAGGGGCGGGCGCGGCTGCCACAGCGTGTGTTACCCGCTAAGCACCCGCCCAACCCCCTGGGGACCAAGGTCGCAGGTCAGCCTGATAAGAACCCAATACGCACGCGCCTCCAGCTCCACGCCATGCAGCGGGTGGGCGTACGCGTACACCGCCTGTGGCTTGGAGCGGGGGAGGGGGGCATGCACGAAGCCGAGGGGCGGGCGCGGCTGCCACAGCGTGTGTTACCCGCTAAGCACCCGCCCAACCCCCTGGCCACCAAGGGCACAAGCCAGCCCGATACGCACCCAACACGCACGCGCCTCCAGCGCCACGCCATGCAGCGGGTGGGCGTACGCGTACACCGCCTGTGGACAGCAGCGGGGGAGGGGGGCATGCACGAAGCCGAGGGGCGGGCGCGGCTGCCACAGCGCGTGTCACCCACGCCGGTCCTATCCAACCCCCTGGGCACCAAGGGCACAAGCCAGCCCGATACGCACCCAACACGCACGCGCCTCCAGCTCCACGCCATGCAGCGGGTGGGCGTACGCGTACACCGCCTGTGGACAGGAGCGGGGGAGGGGGGCATGCACGAAGCCGAGGGGCGGGCGCGGCTGCCACAGCGTGTGTTACCCGCTAAGCACCCGCCCAACCCCCTGGGGACCAAGGTCGCAGGTCAGCCTGATAAGAACCCAATACGCACGCGCCTCCAGCGCCACGCCATGCAGCGGGTGGGCGTACGCGTACACCGCCTGTGGCCAGGAGCGGGGGAGGGGGGCATGCACGAAGCCGAGGGGCGGGCGCGGCTGCCACAGCGTGTGTTACCCGCTAAGCACCCGTCCAACCCCCTGGGGACCAAGGTCGCAGGTCAGCCTGATACGCACCCAATACGCACGCGCCTCCAGCGCCACGCCCCGCAGCGGGTGGGCGTATGCGTAAGCAGCCTGTGGCCAGCAGCGGGGGGAAGGGGCATTCACGAGGCCGAGGGGCGGGCGCGGCTGCCACAGCGCGTGTTTCCCGCTAAGCACCCGCCCAACCCCAAGGGCACCAAGGTCGCAGGTCAGCCTGGCACGCACCCAATACGCACGCGCCTCCAGCGCCACGCCCCGCAGCGGGTGGGCGTATGCGTAAGCAGCCTGTGGCCAGCAGCGGGGGAGGGGGGGCATGCACGAGGCCGAGGGGCGGGCGCGGCTGCCACAGCGCGTGTTTCCCGCTAAGCACCCGCCCAACCCCAAGGGCACCAAGGTCGCAGGTCAGCCTGGCACGCACCCAATACGAACGTGCCTCCAGCGCCACACCACGCAACAGATTGGCGTATGCGTAAGCAGCCTGTGGCCAGCAGCGGGGGAGGGGGGGCATGCACGAAGCCGAGGGGCGGGCGCGGCTGCCACAGCGTGTGTTACCCGCTAAGCACCCGCCCAACCCCAAGGGCACCAAGGGCACAAGCCAGCCTGATACGCACCCAATACGCACGCGCCTCCAGCGCCACGCCCCGCAGCGGGTGGGCGTATGCGTAAGCAGCCTGTGGCCAGCAGCGGGGGGAAGGGGCATTCACGAGGCCGAGGGGCGGGCGCGGCTGCCACAGCGCGTGTTTCCCGCTAAGCACCCGCCCAACCCCAAGGGCACCAAGGTCGCAGGTCAGCCTGGCACGCACCCAATACGAACGTGCCTCCAGCTCCACGCCACGCAACAGATTGGCGTATGCGTAAGCAGCCTGTGGCCAGCAGCGGGGGGGAGGAGCATTCACGAAGCCGAGGGGCGGGCGCGGCTGCCACAGCGCGTGTCACCCACGCCGGTCCTATCCAACCCCCTGGGCACCAAGGGCACAAGCCAGCCCGATACGCACCCAACACGCACGCGCCTCCAGCTCCACGCCCCGCAACAGATTGGCGTATGCGTAAGCAGCCTGTGGCCAGCAGCGGGGGGGAGGGGCATTCACGAAGCCGAGGGGCGGGCGCGGCTGCCACAGCGTGTGTTACCCGCTAAGCACCCGCCCAACCCCCTGGGCACCAAGGGCACAAGCCAGCCCGATACGCACCCAACACGCACGCGCCTCCAGCTCCACGCCATGCAGCGGGTGGGCGTACGCGTACACCGCCTGTGGACAGGAGCGGGGGAGGGGGGCATGCACGAAGCCGAGGGGCGGGCGCGGCTGCCACAGCGTGTGTTACCCGCTAAGCACCCGCCCAACCCCCTGGGGACCAAGGTCGCAGGTCAGCCTGATAAGAACCCAATACGCACGCGCCTCCAGCGCCACGCCATGCAGCGGGTGGGCGTACGCGTACACCGCCTGTGGCCAGGAGCGGGGGAGGGGGGCATGCACGAAGCCGAGGGGCGGGCGCGGCTGCCACAGCGTGTGTTACCCGCTAAGCACCCGCCCAACCCCCTGGGGACCAAGGTCGCAGGTCAGCCTGATACGCACCCAATACGCACGCGCCTCCAGCGCCACGCCCCGCAGCGGGTGGGCGTATGCGTAAGCAGCCTGTGGCCAGCAGCGGGGGGAAGGGGCATTCACGAGGCCGAGGGGCGGGCGCGGCTGCCACAGCGTGTGTTACCCGCTAAGCACCCGCCCAACCCCCTGGGGACCAAGGTCGCAGGTCAGCCTGATACGCACCCAATACGCACGCGCCTCCAGCTCCACGCCATGCAGCGGGTGGGCGTACGCGTACACCGCCTGTGGCTTGGAGCGGGGGAGGGGGGCATGCACGAAGCCGAGGGGCGGGCGCGGCTGCCACAGCGTGTGTTACCCGCTAAGCACCCGCCCAACCCCCTGGCCACCAAGGGCACAAGCCAGCCCGATACGCACCCAACACGCACGCGCCTCCAGCGCCACGCCATGCAGCGGGTGGGCGTACGCGTACACCGCCTGTGGCTTGGAGCGGGGGAGTGGGGCATGCACGAAGCCGAGGGGCGGGCGCGGCTGCCACAGCGTGTGTTACCCGCTAAGCACCCGCCCAACCCCAAGGGCACCAAGGGCACAAGCCAGCCTGATACGCACCCAATACGCACGCGCCTCCAGCGCCACGCCCCGCAGCGGGTGGGCGTATGCGTAAGCAGCCTGTGGCCAGCAGCGGGGGGAAGGGGCATTCACGAGGCCGAGGGGCGGGCGCGGATGCCACAGCGCGTGTTTCCCGCTAAGCACCCGCCCAACCCCCTGGGGACCAAGGTCGCAGGTCAGCCTGGCACGCACCCAATACGAACGTGCCTCCAGCTCCACGCCACGCAACAGATTGGCGTATGCGTAAGCAGCCTGTGGCCAGCAGCGGGGGGGAGGGGCATTCACGAGGCCGAGGGGCGGGCGCGGCTGCCACAGCGCGTGTCACCCACGCCGGTCCTATCCAACCCCCTGGGCACCAAGGGCACAAGCCAGCCCGATACGCACCCAACACGCACGCGCCTCCAGCTCCACGCCATGCAGCGGGTGGGCGTACGCGTACACCGCCTGTGGACAGGAGCGGGGGAGGGGGGCATGCACGAAGCCGAGGGGCGGGCGCGGCTGCCACAGCGTGTGTTACCCGCTAAGCACCCGCCCAACCCCCTGGGGACCAAGGTCGCAGGTCAGCCTGATAAGAACCCAATACGCACGCGCCTCCAGCGCCACGCCATGCAGCGGGTGGGCGTACGCGTACACCGCCTGTGGCCAGGAGCGGGGGAGGGGGGCATGCACGAAGCCGAGGGGCGGGCGCGGCTGCCACAGCGTGTGTTACCCGCTAAGCACCCGCCCAACCCCCTGGGGACCAAGGTCGCAGGTCAGCCTGATACGCACCCAATACGCACGCGCCTCCAGCTCCACGCCATGCAGCGGGTGGGCGTATGCGTAAGCAGCCTGTGGCCAGCAGCGGGGGAGGGGGGGCATGCACGAAGCCGAGGGGCGGGCGCGGCTGCCACAGCGTGTGTTACCCGCTAAGCACCCGCCCAACCCCCTGGGGACCAAGGTCGCAGGTCAGCCTGATAAGAACCCAATACGCACGCGCCTCCAGCTCCACGCCATGCAGCGGGTGGGCGTACGCGTACACCGCCTGTGGCCAGGAGCGGGGGAGGGGGGCATGCACGAAGCCGAGGGGCGGGCGCGGCTGCCACAGCGTGTGTTACCCGCTAAGCACCCGCCCAACCCCCTGGGGACCAAGGTCGCAGGTCAGCCTGATACGCACCCAATACGCACGCGCCTCCAGCTCCACGCCATGCAGCGGGTGGGCGTATGCGTAAGCAGCCTGTGGCCAGCAGCGGGGGAGGGGGGGCATGCACGAGGCCGAGGGGCGGGCGCGGCTGCCACAGCGCGTGTTTCCCGCTAAGCACCCGCCAAACCCCAAGGGCACCAAGGTCGCAGGTCAGCCTGGCACGCACCCAATACGAACATGCCTCCAGCGCCACACCACGCAACAGATTGGCGTATGCGTAAGCAGCCTGTGGCCAGCAGCGGGGGAGGGGGGCATGCACGAAGCCGAGGGGCGGGCGCGGCTGCCACAGCGTGTGTTACCCGCTAAGCACCCGCCCAACCCCAAGGGCACCAAGGGCACAAGCCAGCCTGATACGCACCCAATACGCACGCGCCTCCAGCGCCACGCCCCGCAGCGGGTGGGCGTATGCGTAAGCAGCCTGTGGCCAGCAGCGGGGGAGGGGGGGCATGCACGAGGCCGAGGGGCGGGCGCGGCTGCCACAGCGCGTGTTTCCCGCTAAGCACCCGCCCAACCCCAAGGGCACCAAGGTCGCAGGTCAGCCTGGCACGCACCCAATACGAACGTGCCTCCAGCTCCACGCCACGCAACAGATTGGCGTATGCGTAAGCAGCCTGTGGCCAGCAGCGGGGGGGAGGAGCATTCACGAAGCCGAGGGGCGGGCGCGGCTGCCACAGCGCGTGTCACCCACGCCGGTCCTATCCAACCCCCTGGGCACCAAGGGCACAAGCCAGCCCGATACGCACCCAACACGCACGCGCCTCCAGCTCCACGCCCCGCAACAGATTGGCGTATGCGTAAGCAGCCTGTGGCCAGCAGCGGGGGGGAGGGGCATTCACGAAGCCGAGGGGCGGGCGCGGCTGCCACAGCGTGTGTTACCCGCTAAGCACCCGCCCAACCCCCTGGGCACCAAGGGCACAAGCCAGCCCGATACGCACCCAACACGCACGCGCCTCCAGCTCCACGCCATGCAGCGGGTGGGCGTACGCGTACACCGCCTGTGGACAGGAGCGGGGGAGGGGGGCATGCACGAAGCCGAGGGGCGGGCGCGGCTGCCACAGCGTGTGTTACCCGCTAAGCACCCGCCCAACCCCCTGGGGACCAAGGTCGCAGGTCAGCCTGATAAGAACCCAATACGCACGCGCCTCCAGCGCCACGCCATGCAGCGGGTGGGCGTACGCGTACACCGCCTGTGGCCAGGAGCGGGGGAGGGGGGCATGCACGAAGCCGAGGGGCGGGCGCGGCTGCCACAGCGTGTGTTACCCGCTAAGCACCCGCCCAACCCCCTGGGGACCAAGGTCGCAGGTCAGCCTGATACGCACCCAATACGCACGCGCCTCCAGCTCCACGCCATGCAGCGGGTGGGCGTATGCGTAAGCAGCCTGTGGCCAGCAGCGGGGGAGGGGGGGCATGCACGAAGCCGAGGGGCGGGCGCGGCTGCCACAGCGTGTGTTACCCGCTAAGCACCCGCCCAACCCCCTGGGGACCAAGGTCGCAGGTCAGCCTGATAAGAACCCAATACGCACGCGCCTCCAGCGCCACGCCCCGCAGCGGGTGGGCGTATGCGTAAGCAGCCTGTGGCCAGCAGCGGGGGAGGGGGGGCATGCACGAGGCCGAGGGGCGGGCGCGGCTGCCACAGCGCGTGTTTCCCGCTAAGCACCCGCCCAACCCCAAGGGCACCAAGGTCGCAGGTCAGCCTGGCACGCACCCAATACGAACGTGCCTCCAGCGCCACGCCACGCAACAGATTGGCGTATGCGTAAGCAGCCTGTGGCCAGCAGCGGGGGGGAGGGGCATTCACGAAGCCGAGGGGCGGGCGCGGCTGCCACAGCGCGTGTTACCCGCTAAGCACCCGCCCAACCCCAAGGGCACCAAGGGCACAAGCCAGCCTGATACGCACCCAATACGCACGCGCCTCCAGCGCCACGCCCCGCAGCGGGTGGGCGTATGCGTAAGCAGCCTGTGGCCAGCAGCGGGGGGAAGGGGCATTCACGAGGCCGAGGGGCGGGCGCGGCTGCCACAGCGCGTGTTTCCCGCTAAGCACCCGCCCAACCCCAAGGGCACCAAGGTCGCAGGTCAGCCTGGCACGCACCCAATACGAACGTGCCTCCAGCTCCACGCCACGCAACAGATTGGCGTATGCGTAAGCAGCCTGTGGCCAGCAGCGGGGGGGAGGAGCATTCACGAAGCCGAGGGGCGGGCGCGGCTGCCACAGCGCGTGTCACCCACGCCGGTCCTATCCAACCCCCTGGGCACCAAGGGCACAAGCCAGCCCGATACGCACCCAACACGCACGCGCCTCCAGCTCCACGCCCCGCAACAGATTGGCGTATGCGTAAGCAGCCTGTGGCCAGCAGCGGGGGGGAGGGGCATTCACGAAGCCGAGGGGCGGGCGCGGCTGCCACAGCGCGTGTTTCCCGCTAAGCACCCGCCCAACCCCAAGGGCACCAAGGTCGCAGGTCAGCCTGGCACGCACCCAACACGCACGCGCCTCCAGCTCCACGCCATGCAGCGGGTGGGCGTACGCGTACACCGCCTGTGGCCAGGAGCGGGGGAGGGGGGCATGCACGAAGCCGAGGGGCGGGCGCGGCTGCCACAGCGTGTGTTACCCGCTAAGCACCCGCCCAACCCCCTGGGGACCAAGGTCGCAGGTCAGCCTGATACGCACCCAATACGCACGCGCCTCCAGCGCCACGCCCCGCAGCGGGTGGGCGTATGCGTAAGCAGCCTGTGGCCAGCAGCGGGGGGAAGGGGCATTCACGAAGCCGAGGGGCGGGCGCGGCTGCCACAGCGTGTGTTACCCGCTAAGCACCCGCCCAACCCCCTGGGGACCAAGGGCACAAGCCAGCCCGATACGCACCCAACACGCACGCGCCTCCAGCTCCACGCCATGCAGCGGGTGGGCGTACGCGTACACCGCCTGTGGCCAGGAGCGGGGGAGGGGGGCATGCACGAAGCCGAGGGGCGGGCGCGGCTGCCACAGCGTGTGTTACCCGCTAAGCACCCGCCCAACCCCCTGGGGACCAAGGTCGCAGGTCAGCCTGATACGCACCCAATACGCACGCGCCTCCAGCTCCACGCCATGCAGCGGGTGGGCGTATTCGTAAGCAGCCTGTGGCCAGCAGCGGGGGGAAGGGGCATTCACGAAGCCGAGGGGCGGGCGCGGCTGCCACAGCGTGTGTTACCCGCTAAGCACCCGCCCAACCCCCTGGGGACCAAGGTCGCAGGTCAGCCTGATACGCACCCAATACGCACGCGCCTCCAGCGCCACGCCCCGCAGCGGGTGGGCGTATGCGTAAGCAGCCTGTGGCCAGCAGCGGGGGGAAGGGGCATTCACGAAGCCGAGGGGCGGGCGCGGCTGCCACAGCGTGTGTTACCCGCTAAGCACCCGCCCAACCCCCTGGGGACCAAGGGCACAAGCCAGCCCGATACGCACCCAACACGCACGCGCCTCCAGCTCCACGCCATGCAGCGGGTGGGCGTACGCGTACACCGCCTGTGGCCAGGAGCGGGGGAGGGGGGCATGCACGAAGCCGAGGGGCGGGCGCGGCTGCCACAGCGTGTGTTACCCGCTAAGCACCCGCCCAACCCCCTGGGGACCAAGGTCGCAGGTCAGCCTGATACGCACCCAATACGCACGCGCCTCCAGCTCCACGCCATGCAGCGGGTGGGCGTATTCGTAAGCAGCCTGTGGCCAGCAGCGGGGGGAAGGGGCATTCACGAAGCCGAGGGGCGGGCGCGGCTGCCACAGCGTGTGTTACCCGCTAAGCACCCGCCCAACCCCCTGGGGACCAAGGTCGCAGGTCAGCCTGATAAGAACCCAATACGCACGCGCCTCCAGCGCCACGCCCCGCAGCGGGTGGGCGTATGCGTAAGCAGCCTGTGGACAGCAGCGGGGGGGAGGGGCATTCACGAAGCCGAGGGGCGGGCGCGGCTGCCACAGCGTGTGTTACCCGCTAAGCACCCGCCCAACCCCCTGGGCACCAAGGGCACAAGCCAGCCCGATACGCACCCAACACGCACGCGCCTCCAGCTCCACGCCATGCAGCGGGTGGGCGTACGCGTACACCGCCTGTGGCCAGGAGCGGGGGAGGGGGGCATGCACGAAGCCGAGGGGCGGGCGCGGCTGCCACAGCGTGTGTTTCCCGCTAAGCACCCGCCCAACCCCCTGGGGACCAAGGTCGCAGGTCAGCCTGATACGCACCCAATACGCACGCGCCTCCAGCTCCACGCCATGCAGCGGGTGGGCGTACGCGTACACCGCCTGTGGCCAGGAGCGGGGGAGGGGGGCATGCACGAAGCCGAGGGGCGGGCGCGGCTGCCACAGCGTGTGTTACCCGCTAAGCACCCGCCCAACCCCCTGGGGACCAAGGTCGCAGGTCAGCCTGATACGCACCCAACACGCACGCGCCTCCAGCGCCACGCCCCGCAGCGGGTGGGCGTATGCGTAAGCAGCCTGTGGCCAGCAGCGGGGGAGGGGGGGCATGCACGAGGCCGAGGGGCGGGCGCGGCTGCCACAGCGCGTGTTTCCCGCTACGCACCCGCCCAACCCCAAGGGCACCAAGGTCGCAGGTCAGCCTGATACGCACCCAATACGCACGCGCCTCCAGCGCCACGCCCCGCAGCGGGTGGGCGTATGCGTAAGCAGCCTGTGGCCAGCAGCGGGGGGGAGGGGCATTCACGAAGCCGAGGGGCGGGCGCGGCTGCCACAGCGTGTGTTACCCGCTAAGCACCCGCCCAACCCCCTGGGCACCAAGGGCACAAGCCAGCCCGATACGCACCCAACACGCACGCGCCTCCAGCTCCACGCCATGCAGCGGGTGGGCGTACGCGTACACCGCCTGTGGCCAGGAGCGGGGGAGGGGGGCATGCACGAAGCCGAGGGGCGGGCGCGGCTGCCACAGCGTGTGTTACCCGCTAAGCACCCGCCCAACCCCCTGGGGACCAAGGTCGCAGGTCAGCCTGATACGCACCCAATACGCACGCGCCTCCAGCTCCACGCCATGCAGCGGGTGGGCGTATGCGTAAGCAGCCTGTGGCCAGCAGCGGGGGAGGGGGGCATGCACGAAGCCGAGGGGCGGGCGCGGCTGCCACAGCGTGTGTTACCCGCTAAGCACCCGCCCAACCCCCTGGGGACCAAGGTCGCAGGTCAGCCTGATACGCACCCAATACGCACGCGCCTCCAGCTCCACGCCATGCAGCGGGTGGGCGTACGCGTACACCGCCTGTGGCCAGGAGCGGGGGAGGGGGGCATGCACGAAGCCGAGGGGCGGGCGCGGCTGCCACAGCGTGTGTTACCCGCTAAGCACCCGCCCAACCCCCTGGGCACCAAGGGCACAAGCCAGCCCGATACGCACCCAACACGCACGCGCCTCCAGCTCCACGCCATGCAGCGGGTGGGCGTACGCGTACACCGCCTGTGGCCAGGAGCGGGGGAGGGGGGCATGCACGAAGCCGAGGGGCGGGCGCGGCTGCCACAGCGTGTGTTACCCGCTAAGCACCCGCCCAACCCCCTGGGGACCAAGGTCGCAGGTCAGCCTGATACGCACCCAATACGCACGCGCCTCCAGCTCCACGCCATGCAGCGGGTGGGCGTACGCGTACACCGCCTGTGGCCAGGAGCGGGGGAGGGGGGCATGCACGAAGCCGAGGGGCGGGCGCGGCTGCCACAGCGTGTGTTACCCGCTAAGCACCCGCCCAACCCCCTGGGGACCAAGGTCGCAGGTCAGCCTGATACGCACCCAATACGCACGCGCCTCCAGCTCCACGCCATGCAGCGGGTGGGCGTACGCGTACACCGCCTGTGGCCAGGAGCGGGGGAGGGGGGCATGCACGAAGCCGAGGGGCGGGCGCGGCTGCCACAGCGTGTGTTACCCGCTAAGCACCCGCCCAACCCCCTGGGGACCAAGGTCGCAGGTCAGCCTGATAAGAACCCAATACGCACGCGCCTCCAGCGCCACGCCCCGCAGCGGGTGGGCGTATGCGTAAGCAGCCTGTGGCCAGCAGCGGGGGAGGGGGGGCATGCACGAGGCCGAGGGGCGGGCGCGGCTGCCACAGCGCGTGTTTCCCGCTAAGCACCCGCCCAACCCCAAGGGCACCAAGGTCGCAGGTCAGCCTGGCACGCACCCAATACGAACGTGCCTCCAGCGCCACGCCACGCAACAGATTGGCGTATGCGTAAGCAGCCTGTGGCCAGCAGCGGGGGAGGGGGGCATGCACGAAGCCGAGGGGCGGGCGCGGCTGCCACAGCGTGTGTTACCCGCTAAGCACCCGCCCAACCCCAAGGGCACCAAGGGCACAAGCCAGCCTGATACGCACCCAATACGCACGCGCCTCCAGCGCCACGCCCCGCAGCGGGTGGGCGTATGCGTAAGCAGCCTGTGGCCAGCAGCGGGGGGAAGGGGCATTCACGAGGCCGAGGGGCGGGCGCGGCTGCCACAGCGCGTGTTTCCCGCTAAGCACCCGCCCAACCCCAAGGGCACCAAGGTCGCAGGTCAGCCTGGCACGCACCCAATACGAACGTGCCTCCAGCGCCACGCCACGCAACAGATTGGCGTATGCGTAAGCAGCCTGTGGCCAGCAGCGGGGGGAAGGGGCATTCACGAAGCCGAGGGGCGGGCGCGGCTGCCACAGCGCGTGTCACCCACGCCGGTCCTATCCAACCCCCTGGGCACCAAGGGCACAAGCCAGCCCGATACGCACCCAACACGCACGCGCCTCCAGCTCCACGCCCCGCAACAGATTGGCGTATGCGTAAGCAGCCTGTGGCCAGCAGCGGGGGGGAGGGGCATTCACGAAGCCGAGGGGCGGGCGCGGCTGCCACAGCGTGTGTTACCCGCTAAGCACCCGCCCAACCCCCTGGGCACCAAGGGCACAAGCCAGCCCGATACGCACCCAACACGCACGCGCCTCCAGCTCCACGCCATGCAGCGGGTGGGCGTACGCGTACACCGCCTGTGGCCAGGAGCGGGGGAGGGGGGCATGCACGAAGCCGAGGGGCGGGCGCGGCTGCCACAGCGTGTGTTACCCGCTAAGCACCCGCCCAACCCCCTGGGGACCAAGGTCGCAGGTCAGCCTGATACGCACCCAATACGCACGCGCCTCCAGCGCCACGCCCCGCAGCGGGTGGGCGTATGCGTAAGCAGCCTGTGGCCAGCAGCGGGGGGAAGGGGCATTCACGAAGCCGAGGGGCGGGCGCGGCTGCCACAGCGTGTGTTACCCGCTAAGCACCCGCCCAACCCCCTGGGCACCAAGGGCACAAGCCAGCCCGATACGCACCCAACACGCACGCGCCTCCAGCTCCACGCCATGCAGCGGGTGGGCGTATGCGTACACCGCCTGTGGCCAGGAGCGGGGGAGGGGGGCATGCACGAAGCCGAGGGGCGGGCGCGGCTGCCACAGCGTGTGTTACCCGCTAAGCACCCGCCCAACCCCCTGGGGACCAAGGTCGCAGGTCAGCCTGATACGCACCAAATACGCACGTGCCTCCAGCTCCACGCCCCGCAACAGATTGGCGTATGCGTAAGCAGCCTGTGGCCAGCAGCGGGGGGAAGGGGCATTCACGAAGCCGAGGGGCGGGCGCGGCTGCCACAGCGTGTGTTACCCGCTAAGCACCCGCCCAACCCCCTGGGGACCAAGGTCGCAGGTCAGCCTGATAAGAACCCAATACGCACGCGCCTCCAGCGCCACGCCCCGCAGCGGGTGGGCGTATGCGTACACCGCCTGTGGCCAGCAGCGGGGGGGAGGGGCATTCACGAAGCCGAGGGGCGGGCGCGGCTGCCACAGCGTGTGTTACCCGCTAAGCACCCGCCCAACCCCCTGGGCACCAAGGGCACAAGCCAGCCCGATACGCACCCAACACGCACGCGCCTCCAGCTCCACGCCATGCAGCGGGTGGGCGTACGCGTACACCGCCTGTGGCCAGGAGCGGGGGAGGGGGGCATGCACGAAGCCGAGGGGCGGGCGCGGCTGCCACAGCGTGTGTTACCCGCTAAGCACCCGCCCAACCCCCTGGGGACCAAGGTCGCAGGTCAGCCTGATACGCACCCAATACGCACGCGCCTCCAGCTCCACGCCATGCAGCGGGTGGGCGTATGCGTAAGCAGCCTGTGGCCAGCAGCGGGGGAGGGGGGCATGCACGAAGCCGAGGGGCGGGCGCGGCTGCCACAGCGTGTGTTACCCGCTAAGCACCCGCCCAACCCCCTGGGGACCAAGGTCGCAGGTCAGCCTGATACGCACCCAATACGCACGCGCCTCCAGCTCCACGCCATGCAGCGGGTGGGCGTACGCGTACACCGCCTGTGGCCAGGAGCGGGGGAGGGGGGCATGCACGAAGCCGAGGGGCGGGCGCGGCTGCCACAGCGTGTGTTACCCGCTAAGCACCCGCCCAACCCCCTGGGGACCAAGGTCGCAGGTCAGCCTGATACGCACCCAATACGCACGCGCCTCCAGCGCCACGCCCCGCAGCGGGTGGGCGTATGCGTAAGCAGCCTGTGGACAGCAGCGGGGGGGAGGGGCATTCACGAAGCCGAGGGGCGGGCGCGGCTGCCACAGCGTGTGTTACCCGCTAAGCACCCGCCCAACCCCCTGGGCACCAAGGGCACAAGCCAGCCCGATACGCACCCAACACGCACGCGCCTCCAGCTCCACGCCATGCAGCGGGTGGGCGTACGCGTACACCGCCTGTGGCCAGGAGCGGGGGAGGGGGGCATGCACGAAGCCGAGGGGCGGGCGCGGCTGCCACAGCGTGTGTTACCCGCTAAGCACCCGCCCAACCCCCTGGGGACCAAGGTCGCAGGTCAGCCTGATACGCACCCAATACGCACGCGCCTCCAGCTCCACGCCATGCAGCGGGTGGGCGTACGCGTACACCGCCTGTGGCCAGGAGCGGGGGAGGGGGGCATGCACGAAGCCGAGGGGCGGGCGCGGCTGCCACAGCGTGTGTTACCCGCTAAGCACCCGCCCAACCCCCTGGGGACCAAGGTCGCAGGTCAGCCTGATACGCACCCAATACGCACGCGCCTCCAGCTCCACGCCATGCAGCGGGTGGGCGTATGCGTAAGCAGCCTGTGGCCAGCAGCGGGGGAGGGGGGGCATGCACGAAGCCGAGGGGCGGGCGCGGCTGCCACAGCGTGTGTTACCCGCTAAGCACCCGCCCAACCCCCTGGGGACCAAGGTCGCAGGTCAGCCTGATACGCACCCAATACGCACGCGCCTCCAGCTCCACGCCATGCAGCGGGTGGGCGTATGCGTAAGCAGCCTGTGGCCAGCAGCGGGGGAGGGGGGCATGCACGAAGCCGAGGGGCGGGCGCGGCTGCCACAGCGTGTGTTACCCGCTAAGCACCCGCCCAACCCCCTGGGCACCAAGGGCACAAGCCAGCCCGATACGCACCCAACACGCACGCGCCTCCAGCTCCACGCCATGCAGCGGGTGGGCGTACGCGTACACCGCCTGTGGCCAGGAGCGGGGGAGGGGGGCATGCACGAAGCCGAGGGGCGGGCGCGGCTGCCACAGCGTGTGTTACCCGCTAAGCACCCGCCCAACCCCCTGGGGACCAAGGTCGCAGGTCAGCCTGATACGCACCCAATACGCACGCGCCTCCAGCTCCACGCCATGCAGCGGGTGGGCGTATGCGTAAGCAGCCTGTGGCCAGCAGCGGGGGAGGGGGGCATGCACGAAGCCGAGGGGCGGGCGCGGCTGCCACAGCGTGTGTTACCCGCTAAGCACCCGCCCAACCCCCTGGGCACCAAGGGCACAAGCCAGCCCGATACGCACCCAACACGCACGCGCCTCCAGCGCCACGCCCCGCAGCGGGTGGGCGTATGCGTAAGCAGCCTGTGGCCAGCAGCGGGGGAGGGGGGGCATGCACGAAGCCGAGGGGCGGGCGCGGCTGCCACAGCGTGTGTTACCCGCTAAGCACCCGCCCAACCCCCTGGGCACCAAGGGCACAAGCCAGCCCGATACGCACCCAACACGCACGCGCCTCCAGCTCCACGCCATGCAGCGGGTGGGCGTACGCGTACACCGCCTGTGGCCAGGAGCGGGGGAGGGGGGCATGCACGAAGCCGAGGGGCGGGCGCGGCTGCCACAGCGTGTGTTACCCGCTAAGCACCCGCCCAACCCCCTGGGGACCAAGGTCGCAGGTCAGCCTGATAAGAACCCAATACGCACGCGCCTCCAGCGCCACGCCCCGCAGCGGGTGGGCGTATGCGTAAGCAGCCAGTGGACAGCAGCGGGGGGGAGGGGCATTCACGAAGCCGAGGGGCGGGCGCGGCTGCCACAGCGTGTGTTACCCGCTAAGCACCCGCCCAACCCCCTGGGCACCAAGGGCACAAGCCAGCCCGATACGCACCCAACACGCACGCGCCTCCAGCTCCACGCCATGCAGCGGGTGGGCGTACGCGTACACCGCCTGTGGCCAGGAGCGGGGGAGGGGGGCATGCACGAAGCCGAGGGGCGGGCGCGGCTGCCACAGCGTGTGTTACCCGCTAAGCACCCGCCCAACCCCCTGGGGACCAAGGTCGCAGGTCAGCCTGATACGCACCCAATACGCACGCGCCTCCAGCTCCACGCCATGCAGCGGGTGGGCGTACGCGTACACCGCCTGTGGCCAGGAGCGGGGGAGGGGGGCATGCACGAAGCCGAGGGGCGGGCGCGGCTGCCACAGCGTGTGTTACCCGCTAAGCACCCGCCCAACCCCCTGGGGACCAAGGTCGCAGGTCAGCCTGATACGCACCCAATACGCACGCGCCTCCAGCTCCACGCCCCGCAGCGGGTGGGCGTATGCGTAAGCAGCCTGTGGCCAGCAGCGGGGGAGGGGGGGCATGCACGAAGCCGAGGGGCGGGCGCGGCTGCCACAGCGTGTGTTACCCGCTAAGCACCCGCCCAACCCCCTGGGGACCAAGGTCGCAGATCAGCCTGATAAGAACCCAATACGCACGCGCCTCCAGCGCCACGCCCCGCAGCGGGTGGGCGTATGCGTAAGCAGCCTGTGGCCAGCAGCGGGGGGAAGGGGCATTCACGAGGCCGAGGGGCGGGCGCGGCTGCCACAGCGCGTGTTTCCCGCTAAGCACCCGCCCAACCCCAAGGGCACCAAGGTCGCAGGTCAGCCTGGCACGCACCCAATACGAACGTGCCTCCAGCGCCACGCCACGCAACAGATTGGCGTATGCGTAAGCAGCCTGTGGCCAGCAGCGGGGGAGGGGGGCGTGCACGAAGCCGAGGGGCGGGCGCGGCTGCCACAGCGTGTGTTACCCGCTAAGCACCCGCCCAACCCCAAGGGCACCAAGGGCACAAGCCAGCCTGATACGCACCCAATACGCACGCGCCTCCAGCGCCACGCCCCGCAGCGGGTGGGCGTATGCGTAAGCAGCCTGTGGCCAGCAGCGGGGGGAAGGGGCATTCACGAGGCCGAGGGGCGGGCGCGGCTGCCACAGCGCGTGTTTCCCGCTAAGCACCCGCCCAACCCCAAGGGCACCAAGGTCGCAGGTCAGCCTGGCACGCACCCAATACGCACGTGCCTCCAGCTCCACGCCACGCAACAGATTGGCGTATGCGTAAGCAGCCTGTGGCCAGCAGCGGGGGGGAGGGGCATTCACGAAGCCGAGGGGCGGGCGCGGCTGCCACAGCGTGTGTTACCCGCTAAGCACCCGCCCAACCCCCTGGGGACCAAGGTCGCAGGTCAGCCTGATACGCACCCAATACGCACGCGCCTCCAGCTCCACGCCATGCAGCGGGTGGGCGTATGCGTAAGCAGCCTGTGGCCAGCAGCGGGGGGGAGGGGCATTCACGAAGCCGAGGGGCGGGCGCGGCTGCCACAGCGTGTGTTACCCGCTAAGCACCCGCCCAACCCCCTGGGGACCAAGGTCGCAGGTCAGCCTGATACGCACCCAATACGCACGCGCCTCCAGCGCCACGCCCCGCAGCGGGTGGGCGTATGCGTAAGCAGCCTGTGGCCAGCAGCGGGGGGAAGGGGCATTACGAGGCCGAGGGGCGGGCGCGGCTGCCACAGCGTGTGTTACCCGCTAAGCACCCGCCCAACCCCAAGGGCACCAAGGTCGCAGGTCAGCCTGGCACGCACCCAATACGCACGTGCCTCCAGCTCCACGCCACGCAACAGATTGGCGTATGCGTAAGCAGCCTGTGGCCAGCAGCGGGGGAGGGGGGCATGCACGAAGCCGAGGGGCGGGCGCGGCTGCCACAGCGTGTGTTACCCGCTAAGCACCCGCCCAACCCCCTGGGCACCAAGGGCACAAGCCAGCCCGATACGCACCCAACACGCACGCGCCTCCAGCGCCACGCCATGCAGCGGGTGGGCGTACGCGTAAGCAGCCTGTGGCCAGCAGCGGGGGGGAGGGGCATTCACGAGGGCTAGGGGCGGGGCAGCGCTGCACGCGGCGTACGGCAGCCAGGGCTCGTGCCATCCCGCCCCTACCTCCCATTGCCCATCTCCCAGCACTCGTGACGGCCCCTGCCACACCTGCCCCGCACGCGCCTCCAGCCATACGCCACACCAGCAGTAGCCCCTTGTGTAGGCTACTCATCGGCGGGAGTATATGAATGCGACATTACAAAGAAGGGACAGTCCGACCAAGCAAGGGTGCCCCGCACCCAGGTCAGGAGGGACCATCTCCGGCCCGAAGGGAAACCACCCTCCCCCCAGCTGGCTGCCGACCTTCCACCAACACGTGCATTAGGTCCATGTCTCAGCTGCTAACCTCGCAAGTCGAAGCGAAGCGTAAGCCCGCCAAAGCCCCACAAAGTGTAGCAAACCGTGTCTGCGCACAAAGCGCCGCCTACAGCACCAGACGCAAAACCAGGTACACCAGGCATATAGTCCGGCGACGCCCAATCTAACGCAGCACTGCT
This sequence comes from Chlamydomonas incerta, assembly GCA_016834605.1. Classification (NCBI taxonomy): domain Eukaryota; kingdom Viridiplantae; phylum Chlorophyta; class Chlorophyceae; order Chlamydomonadales; family Chlamydomonadaceae; genus Chlamydomonas; species Chlamydomonas incerta. The sequence goes on from JAEHOC010000009.1 coordinate 2,462,257, forward strand.
TTCTCTCGATATCTGGTGCCGAAGCACTGTCTTCCACCACGCCCGAAGGCGCAACACAGGGCAGCGCCCCAAACAGCAAGCAAACTGGTGTGCCGGTGGCACGATCTGGTCCTAGCCCGAAGGCTCAACGCAGGGCAGCGCCCCAAACTACAGGTCTGTGTGCCTGGGGCACGGTCTGGTCCTAGCCCGAAGGCTCAACACGGGGCATCGCCCCAAACCGCGGTCTGATAACACAACACAGGGAAGCGCCCCGAACAAGCAGGCAACACCGGCAACCAACGCAAACCGACACGCGGCCAACAGACATCCCTTCACCACCCACACCAACGGAGCGTCCTCAATCTGGCTGAGGCCCTGTGCTCCTAAGCGATGCAGGCGGCCGAGAAGGAGGCCGACGCAGACCGACATGCGGCCAGCTAGCACACCGACAACGCAGGAGCCAGCACCAGCGGAGCGTCCTCAATCTGGCTGAGGCCCTGTGCTCCTGTACGATGCCGGCTCTTGAGAAGGCGGAGGCCCAGAATTGCGAGGCCAGCAGCGCGCCATGGGGGCGCGGGAAACTTGCGCCTGCGGGCGCCGAGCCCCGGGCAGCCACGAGGACCACCCAGGACCGACGCGGAAAACGAAAATCACCGAGCCGTAACAACCCGCGAACCAGCCGCCCCGCGCGACCGGCCGCCCCGAAACTTCGATGCCAAGTCTGGGCGCAGAGCGCCTGTCTGATTCCCACCCCGTCTGAACCAATGCCGCATTCAAAGAGCCCGTAAAAGGCTACAAAAAGTTGGTAACGAAAGCCAAGGTCGACAACGAAAATGTTGTGCGCCCCCACACGAGCCAAGGCTCGCGGGCTAGGGGTTGAGCCCTAGAGGCTTAGTGGTATGCAGCCGAGTATATGCCCGTGCGGCGCTGCATGCAGCGTACGGCAGCCCGGGTTCGTGCCGCTACCAGCCCTCCTGCCCCCTCACGCCTCCCTCCCAGCACCCATCACAACCCCCAGCACACCTGCCCCGAACGTGCCGCCAGCCACCCCCCACACCAGCCCAAGTCCCTTGAGTTGGCTGCCCATCGGCGGGAGTGCATGCCCGTGCGGCGATGCATGCGGCGTACGGCAGCCAGGGCGCGTGCTGTCCCGCCCCTGCCTCCCACCCTTCTGTCCCTCTGCCTGCGCCTACAGCCAGTATGACGAAGCCCTGCAATTCTAGGTCTCCACCTGCTGCACACGCCACAAGAACCACGATGTGGTTGGTCACACGTGGTGGCGTGGGGGCTCCGCTCCCTTTCAGACGCTTGCAAGGCCGGGTGGGTGCGTGGTACCCCCTCCCCCCCTGGCACTGCAGCCCCTCCCTGCAGCCCTCCCTGTACTGCGCAAGTCCCCCCCTCGCCGCTTCAACAGTGCCCTCCCCCAGTGCTTGTGCACAGGCGGCGTCTAGCCGCTCGCCAGGCCAGGCCAGGGTGCACCGGGTGCGGGCGCTCGCCGAGCACGGTCGGCCAGGCCGCCGAGGGCGAACCTGACCGTGCCGCTAAGCAGCACAGGCTGGCTAGCTCCAAGAATAGCATATCATACGACGGCTTAAGCCCAGTGCAGGCCTGTGCTGGCGCGGCGCATGCGCAAGGTGTGCACGGTGTTGCGACGCAAGGCAGGCGCCCCGGGGCCAGGACTTTCGCTCTTGAGAAACAAGAGATGCATATATACCTAAGAGGTCACATGTGGGGGCCAGCTGCGCCCTGCCGTTGCCGGCGAGCATGTGTTCCAGTCAACATTCGCAGAGTTTCGCGGCCCTCTTTGCGGGGCGGGCGTCTGGCGTTGCAGTGGTGCGCCCTAGCTAAAGAGTGAAGCGAGAGAGGTCCAGTTTAGAAAGCGTCCACGCCAGGTGTAGACGCACACTATGAGGGATGGACGCCCATGAACGCAATTTCGCCCTCCTCCCATCTCTATTGATAAACAGGCACAGGCGCATAGAAGCGACAATAACTTCAACACACGCGTAAATTAAATGTAGGCTAACCTAAATGCTGCGTTCTGCCGCGCTTTTTCAAGTCGTCAGCGCCGCTCGCAACTACAGCACGATCATTTTTACGTTTGATGATTTGATAAAGTTCAAGGACCAGGAGGTTGCAAAGGCCCTCGCATACAAGGACCGCGACGTCGAAAAGGTCCTCGCAGTCAAGGACCGCGACGTCGAAAAGGTCCTCGCAGTCAAGGACCAGGAGATCGCGCGGGTCATCGGCGACTGCGACCGCATCCGGACAGAGGTCCGTGAGCTGCGGTCCGTGCAGGGGCTGCTCAACCAAGCGCTCCTGACCACGCAGAACAAGGTTCACGTTCGCGGCGCTGTCGGTGAGGTTGCCGAGGATCTTCTCATCGCTCTTCTTGTGCTCACATGGTTTCACCGCTTGCTTGCAGAGCTCGCCTCAGCGATCTTCAAGGACACGCTCCATCTCAAAGGCGAGCGCGGCGTGCAGTCGACTCTCAACGCAGCCCTGGAGCAGAAGGTACGCGGCTCAGGGGGCTTACCGTTGCGGCCTTGCGGGAACTGTTACATGTCTGGGGCAGCAGAGCTCCAAGTTAATGCATGTTTCCGCTAGCCCCGGTTGTTGCGGGCTGCATCTTAAAATCTGGCTTTCCTTGATGCTGCCTTGGCTCGTGCAGCCCGAGCTGCGCACCTTCATCCGGAATGTCTCCATGAAGAACGGCAGCCGGGAGGAGCTGGTGGTGAAGGCCCTGGGCAACCTGTACAACACGCTCTCAAAGCACGTGCACGAGGGCCAGCCCGCGCCAACGATCAGCCTGTCGATGTACGCCCGGGTGGACGCGATTGCGATTGCGTGCATCCTCTCCGTGTGCGAGGTGCGGTTCATGGTGACCGATGAGGTGGGCGCCGACGTCACGGCGTCTTTTGTGACCGGAGCATGAACGTGTGCTGGGAGTGCCTCTGTGGGGCAGGCTGCTGGACATGTGGCTGGGGCCGCTGAGGCGGCAGTCTGAGGCAACACTTGCGGCTGTTGCCAGCTGAGTGGAGAATGTGGCAGCCCTGCAACGTGTTCTTGACCATCCATTTGGTGTTGGTGGTGGCTGTGGGTTGACGGCTGCTGTAGCGTTTCGCTGTCCTGTTGCTGATAGGGGTCTGTGGTAAGCGCTTGACTTCCTTGCGAAACATTTTAGTAAATAGTGGAACCCACTGCTTGGCGCATGTCCAGAGCAGAGGACCTGTGTGGTATGGGGAAGACGTGGCAGCGCCGACCTCGGCAGCTTTGTAATGTGTATGATACGAGGGCACACTCTTGTAGGCCACAGTGTCGGCTGGGGCATAGAAGAGCCCGGGGTGGTAACGTTTGAGGACGAAAGCATGGAGAGTCATGAAGGGCAGGGCCAAGGTTTGGATGTCGCAGGTTTTAGCGATAGAGGTTACATGTGGGAAGGCAGCCATGGACACTGCAGGGGCCCAAAAACGCCGAGACACGCACGCTCACTGGAGGACGGACCGCAAATGACCCCAAAGCTCCTCGCCTCCGAGGAGGGGAGTAACCCTGAGCCAGGCTTGCTGCAAGCGCATATGCACCCTCATTTCTGTGTCGAGGATGGCTGGACAGGTTGTGGCCCCGGCCGCCCCACCTTCACCCCTAGGAAGCCCGCAGACGGATAGCTGTGGCAGCGACAGTAGCAGAAACAGTAGTAGTAGTAGCTGTAGCAGGCGCCGGTGCTGCGACAGCCAGAGTTGGCACGCGTGGACCTCTGGGCTACAGTATCGGCAGTTTGGTGGCATGTAGGTCTTGAAGGGTGAGGCGCCGCGCCCCGGCCGCCCTGCTGAAACGTGGACGCAAAGAAGCGCGACGCCATGAGACGTTGTAGTCGCTAGCACGCATAGAAGGCCGGTCAGCGAGACGCAGTGACAGCAGACATGTTACCTCATCCAGACGGTAAACGCCACGGGCGGTGGAGGAGGGCCGCTGACCCAACACTGATATAACCCGCTTGCGATGTCTAGGCGGTCTGACGGCTGGCGTGCTGCTGTGGAGCAGAGCTGCGGGGCGCGCGGCATCCGAAACCAACCTGGAAACACCAGCGCCACCGTCGCCCAGCGGCACATGCGAGGGAGGGGATGAATGGAAGCGTAAGAGAATAGCAAAAAGGAACAGGCCAGCAGGCAAGGAAACAACGCTGCACCCAAATAACCGCGGGCTGGGCGGCTGGCTGACGCTGCAGTTAGGGCGGGCGCTGGCTGCAACGGAACTATCGAGGCAGAATGGAAGGCAAATGGCGAGGATTAAATCATGGTGGTAAGGCAAGTACCAGAACCGGAGGCCGCGGCAAAGTTATGATTGCGAGGTTACAAGAAGGGGACAGTGTAAACACCATCACGGCTACGAGGGAAGCCACCATTCCGAGGAACGCAGCAAACCGCAACCCCCGCTTGGCTGCCAACCCAACTCACAGCTGCGTAGGCGCGTCGAAGCTAAGCCGCAGCCCGCCAAAGCCACACCAAACAGCAGCATCACAAAGCACGCGGGGCATAAGGCACCGCAAAGTCTTCCACCAAGCCCGAAGGCGCAACACAGGGCAGCGCCCCAAACAGCAAGCAAACTGGGCAAAGTTATGACAGCACGATGGCCGTCCAGCTCATTCCGGCGGCATTGCATGCGGCATGGGCCCCGTGGGCAGGATGGCGGTGAGGTGCGCGCGGCCCCGCGACAGGAGGCAGCCCCACGGGCAAGCCGGATGCCGGGATGCTGGTGGCACGCAGCAATGCATCTAGACAAAACTCACAACAGGACAGGTCAGAGCAAGGCAACCGACGGGTGCGGACCACTGTGCAGTTCCCCACACCCGTCGTACAAAACTGGCGGCTGCACTAGGTAGCAGCGCCGGCCGGGCGGGGGATGCGATGGCATGCATGCATGCGTTCGTGCAGCACGTGTATGAACTACACCCCCAGATCGGCCGGTATCGCCGGTGTCATCATCTCCAGGGGTGGGCAAAAGATGGGAATGACCGCCGCCGCGCACGCTCGCAACAAAATACTCCTGTGGGTGCGCGGCGTGCGGTAGGGGGCCGAAGCGGGCACCGGAGCCACGCAGAGCTCGTACCTGATGCCATCCAAGACTGCCATCCGCGCGGCGCTCCAGGCGCGCAACTGGTGGAGCATGACTTGAGCGGGCGCGCGGGGGGCCGGCCACGCCCATGGACGTGGTGGTGCTCGACGAGGGCGCTCCCGGCCGGTTCGGACCTGACCATTCATCATATTTGTAGTTCAGGGCAAGGTGCATTACTGGACCGCAAGAGTGGGCGGCGCAAACAGAACAGTTCGCGAGCTGAGCCAAATGTGAGCTCGGCAGTCAGCGCGCAGCATTCAGCGCGAAGAGCCATATAAAGACGAATCATGGAGGCCTGAAACTGTTGAGTGCAAGAACTTTGTATTCGAATATGAACAGAGGTGCGGATGTAAACGCACGCCGTGAATCCAGGTCGGGTCGGCGGAAAACTTCGGCGGATCGGGAGGCCCATGTAAAACCCCCAAGTGCTCCACGAGCAGGGCGTGCATGAGACGGCGCATATGTGCACCTGAATCCTGCCAACACAGCCGCCCAATCCGGCCCAAAGCTGTACGCAGCTGCTACAGCTTGGCCTGCCGCGCCGGCCGGCGGCGGCGGCAGTAGCTCCAGCCGCGTCACGCAATGCCGGAACAGCTCAAGCGTGGCGGGCCGGATCTCGCCCGGCTGCCGTACGAGCAATAGTGCGAGCAGCTCATTGGCAGCGTGCTCGGGCAGGCGCTAGTGGTGTTGGGGGGATGGGGGCGGGGTGGCAGCAGCATGGTGGTCATAGCGGGTGGTGGTGGCTGCACGCGGTGGCGGTGGGGTCGGTGGCGGTGGGGCGGCGGGGCGCGCACAAGCATGGACTGCAGCGGCCCAGTGCGGTGCGCATCTGGCCATCTGCACTCTCCAACACCAGGTCGCAATGCACCAGCAAGTTGCGGCAGCTGGCCGGGCCCAGGTGCGTGGTGCCGGGGCCCGTGCCCAGGCGCCCAGGGGCGCGAAAACCAGGCGTGGGCCTCTGCTGCTACCCCAGCCCGGCTGTGCTGGTTACCGCGCACCTCTAGGCTCCGCCGCTGAACTTTCCAAAACGCGCCCTCGCTCGCCGACAAAACACACAGCGACTCTAAGCTGGGCACGGCGCACATGGTCGGAGAGCACGCCGGGTGTGCTAGCTGGCCTTATTATAGGTTGTAAATGGGCCCCTACTATGAATGGAATAATATTATGTGCGAAAGGTCTGGTTTTATAGCAAGACGCTGTCGATGGTATGGGTCGGCTTCCGCCAGGCCCGCATGCTACGCAAATAACATTATGTGCACTTCAGAATACATTTGTTTGCACTCACTTATGTTTGACCTCGTTGTCCGATTGCCACAGACTTTGCCCGCTTCTGACTTGCACCGCGAATTACGCAACATCCGTGCACGTAACAATCTACACATTATTACATTATTTCATTCCATCTGAGCTCGGCTTGCGTTGCGAACGCTGACTCGGCTGGAGATCTCGCTGCGTGATAAGAACCCCAGAGGCCTCGACGTGTTCCCTCATGCTGCTGTGAGGTGGGCGGTCAAGAGCAGTGTCTGAGTAGAAGCGGGGTGCGGATGTGCGGAGGGTGATGAGGATCGCCGCTTCCCTCCTTCGCTTCCCGCCCGCTGCCGAGCGCGCACGTCAAGAGTAACCCAGCACTTCGCCCTCACTTCGCCCTCGCAAGTTCCCGGCACCTGGGGCCAATCTTCGACAATTCCCAGTGGCCCCAAACCCAAACTTCTTGCACTCCGCTACAGCAGCTCTATGCGCTTGTTTGTGCACAGAGTAGCCTGCGTTTCTTGACCTCATTCCTGGCCGTTTCCCGCCGCGTGTCGCTCACTCACTTTGAACTTTCGGCCCACGTCAGCCTTCGACCTGTCTGCGGCTGTCGCTTGGGGGGGGGTCGAAGAACCAAAAGCGGTTTAAGCCGGATTTGAATCCGGAGCCATAGTCCCTTCGCCACGTTATGGCTGCCCACCCGTTCAGCGGCCGCCAACCCTGTTTGGTTCCGAACACAGGCCCACAGTAGCCTCTACGGCCCCGAGTAGCAGCAGCGCCTTAGGTCGGAGAGACCTAGGAGACCTAGCCCCTGAGACGCGCCTCACTTGCAGCCTGGTTACCCGACGTGCCCCGCCACCCACCACGTGTCCTCAATCCCGTCCGTCGCAGGGCGCCTTCCCACGCAAGACGTCTGCTCGACACCGCGGCGCTCCCGTGCAACAGCGCTTCCGGCGGCTTCCAGCTCAGCTGCTGCAGGCACACTGCATCGCTGTACGAGCACATGGTGCCGCCAGGCTTGGGGTGCTAAGCCAGTGGTAGTGCTGCCGCACGGCGCAGTTGCAGCGACAGGGGGCGCCAGGCAGCAGCGTTTCCAGGGGCAGGGAGCGGCCGGGGCGCAGCCATGGCTTCCGTGCTGCGGATCGAGGTTGACGAGCTGAAGAACGCGATCCAGCACCTGGAGCGAAGCAACCGGGAGCTGAAGGAGCTGCTCGCGAGTGATCCCGATCCCGAGTACCGCCAGGTCTGTGTGCTGCGGTGGCGGTGCTTCGGGGTCAAGGGAAGGTGGCGGCGGCTTAGCTCGGGGCACGGCTGGCGAACGCCAACTAGCAAGCAGGGGTGCGTGCACAGAGGCGTCGAGACACGCTGCGCCCCACCACGCAACACCGCACGACACAACGCAACATCGCGCCTGCTCATACTGCACCCCTCGCCGCCGCGCCTGCAGGCCATCGGCGAGAACATTGTGACGGTGGCGAAGAAGCGCGCGCGCGTGGCGGCGCTGGAGGAGGAGCTGCGGCGCATCACGGGGGAGGACCCGGCGGCGGGCGAAGCTGTGGAGCCAGAGGCGGTGCCGGTGGAGGAGGACGGCTCGGAGGCCGGCGGGCCAGGGCCACAGGCGCAGGCGATGGATGTAGATGGGGCAGGCGGCGCGACAGCGGGGGCAGGGGCAGCGGCGGCGGGAGCTCCCGCGGCGGCCGCAGCGGGGACGGGGACAGGGCAAGGCGGCAGCACATCAACGCGTGAGGGCGGGAAAGCAGCAGGAGAGAGCGAGGGCGTGTGGCTCTGATGCGTGGGGGGTCGGTCTGGCCTGTCGTTGGGGGCGTTGAACCTTATGAATGCAACTGATGTTGGGGCCTGTTCCTGTGTTCCAGCAGCACCGCAGGGCGCGCTGCGGGCAGGATGGCTGCCCGGGCTACCACGCGCAAGGCGGGAGCGCCGTACTAGTGACTGCGGACAGACGCTAGGCAGAGTTTGAGGCGGGGTACCGCGGCGCGATGCGAGGGGGGGCTGGCGGTTGGCGCGTGTGTTCTGCGTGTAAACTCAGAGGTATACATGGGGTTGCGCCTTTTCCATGAGCTGCCTGTTGGCGCGCTGGCGTCACACGGTTCACACGAGGCTGTGATGCGCGCGCGCCGTGTGGGAGGCGCCGTGTGGGAAGCGCCGTGCGGGAAGCGCCCCGTTTGCCTGCACGGACGTTAGCAAAAGTTCAAGAGGATGCAGGCTCCCAGTACCCGTACTGCCCACCCATACCACTTGAACAAGTTTCAGCATACCGTATCTGCAATCTGTAATACGTAGTACGCGTACTACTTACTATGCAACCCTGGGCGCGAGGGTCCTAGCAGCCAACAAAGGCATCCAGCGCCTCTTCACCTCGACGCGCTGCGTTGCAAGAAGGATCGCAACACCTCTGCCAAGCAGGCTTTCGAGCCCGGACGGCCCGGCGATGGAACGGCACTCAGTGCCCGTATCATGTAGATGGCTTTGGGCCCCCGGCGTCTACACAGCGTAGGTGACCCCTCCCGCGCCATCTACACCTCGAAAAATTTTCCTAGGGGCACGCCCCCAAATCCCCCAAACCATCTACGCTCCCTGTCTAAAAGACCGCCAAACCCGCCCAAAACGTCTACGCTCCGTAAATGCCGAAACCCCAACCCAAAAATTTTTCTCCGCCTTCGGCGGATTTTGGGCAAATTTCTACAGCGTAGATGGAAGATACGAGCACTGACGGCACTGCGCGTGCTGCGAGGCCACCGACAGGATCCGATGACAGGGCGCGCGCAAATACCAGCGCCTCCGCAGCATCTGCTTGACGAGATGGGATGAGATCATGAGAGCCTGAGACCCCTCCCCTGCTGAGACCTGTTCGTGCAGCGCGCTGTAGAGAGCTGCCGCATGGAAGAGCTCGGCGAAGGCTGTCGTTTGGCGCGCAGCGCGAATGGGTGCGGGTAGTTGCGCAGGGCCGCGGGTGGGAAGCTGCTGTGGGGTACGGCGGAGCTCGGCAGGGCGCCTGGCGCCGTGACGGTGACCGCTCCGTGTCACGCGGCGCCTGGACCCCGTTGATTGGCAGACCAGGAAATGATGGCCGCGATCCTGTAACACTCCGATCCGACGATGCGTCCAGTTCTGTATTACAATTAACGGTAATGCCCCGTCAGGTGTCCGAGACACACGCCTCTCATGCTCAACGAAACCACAGTCGATGCCCGGGCGCTGCCGCAGCGGTTCTGCCAGCATCCCGCCACCCTACATCTATTACGTTGCGTCAGTCTTTTGTCAGTTCACGAGGGGTGCCATACACACGTCTACACAGCTAGCTAGCGCAAACATCGGTTGCCTCGTCACCTTGTCGCCGCTTGCATGTTTGACGAGAGGCTCATCGGCCTCCCGGTCAAACCCCCCCTGCTAATGTGCACTGCTAACTGCGCTACTCTTTGCCAACAGTGCAAGCCCTTCATACGACGGCATGCACGCATTGCGCTGCTGCTAACATGACCAATCCCATCTGCTGCAGCCATTGATTGCTAGCCAAACAAAGTCATGCACCCACCACAGACCAGGCTGGAACCCACCGACTACCGTACACTAGAAGCCCGTCGTGGCCAGCGGCCACCGCGGACGACCTGACGATGACGACTACGACGTGCGCGTACACCGCCGGTGCAACACCCGAGGAGGCGACATGACGCGGGGCCTCCGCGCCTGCACAGGCGCGGGGCCCCGGCTCGAAGTTCTCAGCCGCTGCGCTAACCTCGTGTGCAACACCGCACGTGTAATTGCGTACACTAGCAACTGCCCTTCCACCTGGCCTGTGTTTGGCACTTTGTTCAGCACGCGCAAGCCATCGCCTTATTGTGCCGCTCGCACCAGCCGTGCCATGATGACGCGCCCAGGACTTATGTTGCATCTCGCTGTCCCCCCGCACAAACCAACACAGTACCCTCATCTGCGGATCACTTGAAGGCCGTGCACTGGCACAAGCCTAGAGCCCGACCACGCATGCGCACGCGCACGAAGAATCCAAATCTGTCACATCTCGTGGTTACCATAACTCGTGTGTCTATCTCGCGTGTCAGTAAGCCCTGAAGCTCGCACGCATGCGCCTGCGCTATGGCCACGCCTCATGCCTGATTGCGCTGCGCCGATACGGCACGCGCAGGCATGCACCACAGAACCTCGTGCGTCACACATGCACAGGAACGGTTCCACCACCACCGTCCTTTCCACCCATGCAACTCAACCCCGCCGTGCTGCGCGTAGCCATCGCGCCACGCTGCGGCTTCCAGACACACAGGTGTGTGTCTTTCATGACGAGCGCCGCGTGGCTAAGCTGGCGCGACACGGCTTGGTTGCAGGCATCTGACGCCATCCCGACCGTCCATTGGCCCGCAAACAGCACATCAGAACAACTCAAACCGCTGCCTACTACCACCACGAGCGCGGCCCCGCCCCAACCCCGCATAGCCGCCGCAGGAACTGTGTTATGTACTACCGGTTGTGAAACGCGCACGCCCACAACAGTTCACGCGGGTCACGTTGAAGAACCATCTCGGTTACGAGGGCCCTTGCCGCGCGATTGCGATCAGCCGACATACACCAGCCAGCAGGTACGGCGGGCTGGTGGCCCCACCCGTACCGCGCCAGCGCGGCCAGGCAGGCGTACTCCGCGTGCGTGTGCTGCCGTCGGAAGGCGCCCGCCCCTCGGCCCCCGGCGCCCCCGCTACCGCAGGTTGATAGCGCTGCGGCTGGTGGTGAGCGGGCGCTGCGCGGACTGCGGCACGGCGCACGCCGACTGCGGCACGCTGCCGTCTGCGGTGCTGCCGCCAGAGCCGGCGCCGCTGGGGCCGCCACCCATCCGGCTCAGCTGCTTGGCTGAGGCGAATGAGGTGAGTGACGAGTTGTGGCCGCCGTGCCCGTGACCCGGGTGCCCGTGGCCGTGGTGGTGCTGGTGCTGGTGCGGGTGATGCCGATGCTGGTGGTGCGAGTGATAGTGGCTGTTGTGGCCGCCCGACACGGAGCCAGCGCAGCTGTTGGCGGCGCTCGAGCGGCGGCTGCCGTGGTGGCTGCTGCCCGCGCCCGAGCCGTGGCTTGCGAGGTGCTGGCCGTGGTGCGCGTGGCCGTGGCCGTGGCTGCGCAGCATGACGTTGTGCGCGCAGCGCGGCACACACAGCACGCGGGGCTCGCCCGTCGCCTGGCCGCCCTCGAGCCGCCAGCAGCCGCCAAAGAAGATGCGCGACACCTCGACCAGCAGGCCCTCGAAACTGCCGTACACAGCCGCGGCGTAGCCCTGCACAATTCCACGGTCATGGCATGCCAGAGATTGCGTCAGTCTTCGGAAACCGTAATTCGAAAATGCAGCTTGTAATCACCCGCAGCCGCACACACGCCGTGCTGTGCCCAAGCTGTCCTCCATTGGAAACCCGCGAGCCCGCCACAGCACCAGCCTCTCGTCCGCCCACCGCCCACATCGCCAACACGCACCTGAAGCGAGAAGTAGGGCGACCCGGAGCCCCAGGCCACGACGTCGGGCGCGGCGGACAGGTACTCGGCCAGGTAGGGCACGGCGAACGACAGCTGCGCCGGGTGCCACTGGAACAGCAGCTGCAGGTGCGTGGCGCAGCGGTGCAGCAGGTCTGCAGGAGGGAGGAGCGAAGGCGCGAACGGGGGACCGAGTTATTAGAGATGGCGGACAGAAGAAGCGGCGGCAGTGATTGTACATATGAAAGCCTGGAAACTGGTTCAACAAACTGTGCGGTCATTCGCGCACGGCAGGCGCTATGTCGTGACGCATATTGCTGCCATAAAAACGCCGACTCCCTATGCAGCAATCAAGCAGACACGACTTGCACGCACCTCGCGCGGACGGCGGCACGGCGGGCATCGCAGGAAGCGCCGAGGACGTGGACGTGTGGGGTTGCAACGACGAAGAGGTGGCAGTCGCTGATAGCGCCGGCCGAGGCATCCACAGCGCGTTGCTCAAAGAGCCACGAGCTGAATGCGATGCCGCAGGCTGCGGCGGCGCAGTCGAGGAAGAAGTGGTGGACAGGTGAAGCGCCGAACAGGAGGCTCGCCCGGCACCCTTTCCAAGCCGCCGCTGCTGCAAGGCCGCCGTCGCAGCCGCCGACGCAGCAGAAGCCGCTGCCGTAGCATTCTGCGTATTCCCGCAACCGCTCGCCGCCCTCCCTGCCGCCGCTGCCGACGCGGCGACGTCCTTGGCCAGGGTCCCCTTTGGTAACGCTGCCGCCGGCGTGGCCCGGCCCTCCTGCTGGTCCTGCACTGCCGCCTCCGGTATAGACTGACACGTCCCAGCGCCCTGATGGCCGCTGCTGCTGCCGCCGCTACCCGACTCCACCAACGCCGCCAGCGATCCCGAGCCGCCAGTGCCCCGCAACGAGTCGTAGGACGCCACTGACGCCGGCGATGCGGTCGACAGCGGCTGCTCTTCTGAGCCGCTGCTGGTCATGGCGTCGAGCGGCGGTGAGCAGACCGCGCTGCCGGTCTGCGCCCCGTTGCACCCTGACCGCAGCGACCAGGACGCCTCCGACTGGCTGCAGCTAGGCTGCTCACTGCTGTGCACCGCGCTGAGGCTGCCGCAGTCGCTGCAGCGCCGACAAGAGTCCTGCGCCGTGCTGCACGTGGGCGTGGAGAAGCCCGAGCGCTGGGACTGCGGGGTGTGCGACTCGTCAAGCCGCTGCCTGCACGCTGCGAGCCGGAGCAGCGTCGCGATGGGCAGCGGGTCCCGCAGCGGATCCCAGCCCTGCATATCGCGAGACCTTCCCACGGTGAGCTTGGCGTTCCGGTCCGCGACGGCTCCGGTCAGCGACCAAGTTGATGCGCCAAAATGCGCATCACCGATGGCCAGCAGCATTTGCTCCATGCTGCCAAACACCTCCTTTGCCCACAAAGCAAGTGGCTTAGGCTCCTGCCCGCGCGACGGAGCGACGGTCATGCTGAGAAGCGCGAGCAACTTCTCCGCTTTGAACTCGGGCTGGTGTGACCGACGGGCGAAGTAGCAGTGCAGCACCTGGGCACAGAGCCGCAAAATGCGTTCTACAGGCTGGTCCCAGCTGACCGGGGGCTCGGTGGGCTGCACCGGCTGGGGAGCGCCCGACGACGAGGGCTGGCAGACGCGCACATTTATAGCTTTGCCCCCGACGCGCAGTTCGTTGTCGAGCTGCTCAGCGACCCGCTGCACCTCCTCGGGGCTAGGCTTCCCAGTAAGCGTTATGAAGCCGTAGCCTTTAGTTTTCCAGGCGCTCTGAGGTACCACGGAAACTGCCTCGGCAATCACACCGCGAGAAGCGAGCTCCTTGGACAGCGCTGCCTCGACCTCCTCCTTGGGAACTCGAGGTGGTATGCGCGTGAGAAACAGATGATAGGCGGCGGCCTCACCGCCGCTGCTTACAGGCCCAGGGTCCGCAGCCATGGGACTAGAGCATCAGGCTGCCGAATCGAGCGCCAATACCAAGCTGCCCTGCGACCTGTTTGTGGTCCTAGTAGTGCTAGTTCTAGGCCGTGCGGCCGTGAGCTCGGCTTCTGGAGGGACTCCCGGATGGTAACGCCGAGGAAGACTGAAGCGAACGCGAGTGTCGAAACGAGTGCTTGCGAGCGGAATGGCTCTAGTCCGGTGTTTGCTATGTGAGTATGGGGTAGCCGGCGCGCGGAGGCGTCGATCGCCGGGGTTGGGCGCTCCCTCCCTTGCGCCCGCCACTGTCGCCAGAAGGGGCCAATGCTTTTCGTCTGGAAAAAGCGATTCACTCTTCTTCACCTTGGCAACTTCAGTTTTGTGTGTACATAGAGATTAAGAAGCTAGCTTATTATCTTGGAGCATTAAGGCTTGGCGCCATGCGGGCGCTTGAGCCGCGTGCCCCACCTTCCCTTTTCGCGCCGCTGCCCGGTTTTTCTTGTTGCAATGGTAGGACGTAACTATGGATACATAATCATAATTTGAGGTGGCCGGTTAGCACCGTGCTCGGCCGATTTCATGTCAAGTTTCGAGGGTGCCGTTGACGAGGTGCGGACTTTCCCAAGCTTGAAATAACATCTATCAGTGGGGTTGAGCATATTGTGCTCTGTCTTTGCAGCCGTTGGGTAAGCGGTAAGACAGTTAAGCTGCATAATTGGAGCTACCCCGGTGGCCGAGTTCCGGTGCTTAGGCACCAAGCTTCTCAGCGTTTAGCATTGTCCTGGTACACTTGCAAAGACTATTCAATTCGAAACTGCTTGATCCGAGGTCGTGGCCGGCTTGAATCGTATAAACATTAGCACTTTACCGAGTTGCCCCTTCAAATCTTGACAGCATTTGCAAAGATTGCTGGCTTCTACTTGTCAAGCTGGGGAACACGGGTAGGGCTTTTTTGAAAATGAGCGGCACCCAGCTTTCGTATGCATTCAATAGGCGCTGTAGTCATATTACATTTTGCAATAATGCTTGCCTACCAAGCGAAGAGGGCGGGAACGACACAGTCTGCCTTAGGCCGCCCGCCACCCTCGCCAGGGCTTTCAAAATCAAGGCCGCGGGCGTCGGAGTGGCGTGCGACGACGGGCGGCGTTGAAAGTTGATTGCTATGGAGACTTGGGTCGCAGTTCGCAGATTTCAGGGCTCCGACAGTCCGGCCGCGCTGGTGTCAGACGGAGCGCCATGCTCATGCGGTGCACAGTGCCGGGAGTTGCTTTCATTGCTTTGCTTGTCCGAAAGATTTGGCAGGTGGGATTCTGCATCACAGCGATGCCTTTGGTGGACGGCACTGGTGGCCGAACGAAAGTCCAGACATCTGCGTCCGGGCTACATTACATAAGCACAATCCGTGCGGCAGCCGACCCGGCGTATGCAGGAAACGCCCACTGCCCCCGCCCAATCGCAGAATGCAACGACACGCATTGTCACGGGCGGTGGTGGTAGGACCAGGGCATGGGATGCGAGTGGCATGCCCCATTGTCACGAGCGGTACGAACAGGTGCATATGTAGTTCAGTTGGCCTCAACTGCCTGCTCCAAGACTGATGATCACGTCAACCTCACGGGTCAACCTGGTGGCGGCACTGCAGCGCTGCGGAAGCCGGCAGCAGGAGCAGCACAGGCATCCGCAGCTGCAGCGGCCGGGGCCGCGGGCACGGCGCCAAGCCACAGGGTACTAAGCTCCAGGGCGTCCCGGTGCCTCGGAGCCCCGCCCGCCGCGCTTCAAATGCACACAAACCCCGCGCAAGTTGACACCCCTCCCCTCCTCTTAACTCGCTGGTGCCGGGCCCTCTGCGGCCGCCTTACCGCCGCATCGGGCCGGTTACGCCTGCCTGTCCGCTACCCCGTCCCCCACGCCGCTCCCTCGCCGCCCCGCTGCCGCCGCGAGCTCCCCCACGATCGCCTCCACCACCTGCTGCTTGTGCTCGGGCGCCGTGCGGAAGTTGTGGTCCGCCCCCTCCACCACCACAAGCCGGTGCCGCGGGATGTGGGCGTCCCAGGCGCGGCCGTCCTCGATGGGGATGACTCGGTCGCCACTGCCGTGGATGGTCAGCACCTCGGCCTGCGGCGGCGGGGGCGGGGTGTCGACGGGTGTCAAGGCACAGTCCACCTCATCTCAACGCGCAACGTGCGGCGCAACGCGCACTCGCGCATTCCCGTCACCGACGCCGCGCTGTCCCGAGCCGCACCCCCAGATGCCACCTTGCCTTGATCTTGGCTGCCTCCGCAAACATGTCCATCTGCATGCGCTCCTCCACCGCCTGCCGCCGCCGGACATGTCGCGTTCATTCGCGTTCGCGTTATGAAAGCACTTCGCGAACAGGTGCACAGGGCGTCAAGGGCAGGGAAGCCCGGACGGGCTGGCGGCTGCCCTCGATGGCCGTCAAAGCGACAACCAAACCCGGCAGCACCCGCACAGGCGCAGCACAACGCAGCGCCGCGTGCGCACCTCTTTTGTGAGCATGTACCGCACAAGACGCCCGCCATCCGCCTTCACCGTCTGCTCCACCGCCCCCGCAGCCGCCAGCCGTTCAAGGATGTCGGCACCAAAGCGCTCCTGCAGTCAAGCCCATCGCACGGCATGGCACACTCGGGCGTGGGCGACAGGCATGGGTGTTGTGCTGAGAATGTCGGGCATGGATGGCGGGCGTTGATTGAACATATTCCTTCAGTGACCAGGAGCCCGGCGCAACACGCTGCTACCGACGCAGCGGCCTCAGTGAAACCGGGCTCGGCGGAGGCTCAGCTCGCGCCAAACCTGTCTGACCAACCTCAATGCTGCCAGCAGCAGGCGCGCTGGCCTAATGGCAAGGCGCACCCAACCGGCCCCCGACGCACCCACGCAGCCCCCGGCAGCCGCGCACCTTGATGCCGCGCGCCATGACGCCGCGGCCCGCCACGTTGATGACCAGCGGCACGTCGTGGTACCTACTGCCGTACAGCAGCACCACATTGCCGCCCTTGCTGTGGCCTGTGGGCGTGGGCGAGTATGAGCACCCCCGGTCAGGCCCACGCGGGCGTTTCGTGTTCAGTCCCGGCTCCAGCTCCCGTCGCTGCCGGGCGAGGGCCCCTCAGGTGTACCCCCGCTGCGCGGTCATACAGCTTAGCGCACGCGCCCCGCACGAGCGTGCACGCCGCTGCACCTACCCGTCCGCAAGCCCTGGCCCGCGCGCCTCCGCTCACCCACTACAGCCGCCACGTGTTTGTGGAGCTCCTGCCGCACGAAGCCCACCGCGGCGTGCAGGTCCTCGACCTCCCGCCAGTAGCCGCCGAAGCTGAACTGGCCCTGAGGCGGCGATGGCAGGGGCGTGCCCCATCGCGCGGGTGAGACTGGCGTTACACGCCGCAGCTAATGGCTGCAACCATCGCTAGCAAGCATCGTCCTCGCCGCCCAACGTCCGGCCTTGGGTCGGCAGCACACGCGCACACGCACACCGCCGGCGCACCTCGGACTCGCCGTTGCCGGCGAAATCAAATCGCAGGCTGCTGCGGCCGTGCTCGGCCAGCGCCTCGGCGATTGCAGGCAGGTGGAAGCCGTCCTGTGAGGCATTCAGGTCATCTGGTCTGGGCTCGGGCGGCTTGATGGCGGCAGCAGTTGGGTGCCGCGCATGGCTGTGACGCCGCAATGACCTTGTGCCAAGCTGTGCCAGGTACAGCCACATCCGCTCCAAACGCAGACGCAATCCGGGCAGCTACCTGCGGTGTGCCTCACCTTGGTTGCTGCGTAGCCGTGGCACAGCACCACTACGTCCTCGGAGCCGGCGTCCACAAACTGCACGGTCCGGCCGGGCGCGAGTCGACACACGCACACACATACACGTGGTGACGCGCTTGTAACACAATACAGATACGCACACGGACATACTTTACCACTGGCTTGCTGTTGAGCGGGTAGCAGCGCCATCCGCAGTCCCAGAGCGAGTCACTTGTAATCGCCCATTCAGGCTGCTGAGCAGGCACCGTCGCGCACCTGGGCCCGCAATCCGGGCCATCATCCCTCCACCAACCCGTGACCCTGCCTCACGCTGGCGGCTACACGGCAGCACGCACAGACTCAGCCTCCCCATGCCCCTGTGCAATAAGGCTCTATGGCCACCACATCAACAACGGCTTACCAGGCCAGCGAGCTTCTCTCCGTGTGGGTTCGTGAAAGTAACATACCGTGTCGGCACCATCTGCCCTGATGCCACAGCTTGTGCGGCACCCCGTGCCCGATGGAGTCCCCTAAACTCGTTGAGACGAGCTCTGGTAACTACAGCTGGATGCGGGTTGTGCAAACGGCAACGCGACGCTGTGAGCGACGCAGTGGCGTTGCGGTGGTGATAATCCAGCATGAGCGCGGTAGGTCACGTGTGCAGGTATCCTATTGTTGATATATACTGATGGCCAATGGGTGCTATGAGCGTCACTTGACCATCTGTTCCATTCTGCGCGATCCAAACGGCGGACTCGCGGCGACCTCTGGCCTAGTCTCGGACAATTTAAATGACAAACTCGACCACAAATAATTGAGAGATGTTGCCACAAAGCACCTCGGGGCTCCTGCCCCGGCGAACACACCAACCGAAGCTTGAGCGCGGCGCATGCCCGGCGCCGTCCTCCTGCAACCGCGGTTTGCGCAGCGCTCGCTGGAGCAGATGCCGTTTCGGACAGCCACCAGCAGCGGGACAGGCCGGGCAGCGGAGCCTCTACGAAGTGCTGGGTGTGAGCGAGGACTGCACGCTGGCGCAGGTCAAAGCGGCGTTCCGTGAACGGGCACTCCTACTCCACCCGGATGTGAACAAGGAGGTGAGCAGCACTGGGTGGTGCACCGCGGGGTGGCAGAGGGCTGCGGTGTGTGGCTGGGGGCGGAGCAGAAGCCCCCCAGGGACTGCGGGTGGGTTTGTGATTGGGGCGAGGTCGGCAGCAAGGCCACGGGCGTTACGTGTGGCGTCCTGCCGTCCGCGCAGCGCCCAGCCACCTGTGCCGCCGCACGAACACAGTGGGTCCATCAGCACCTGATGTGCTGGCCCCCCGTCCCCCCCTGATTGTGCCCTGCTGGCACCGCCCTCGGCTCGCCCTGCGGCTCCCCCTCTCCCCCCCCCCCCCCAACCGCGCTGCCTGCTCTGCCTGCCCCGCAGCCCACCGCGGCCCAGGACTTCATGGCTCTGCGGCGGGCCTACACCGTGCTGTCCAGCGCGGAGCTGCGGGCCGAGTACGAGAGCAAGATGGGGCTGGTGCGCGGGCGGCTGCGCGCAGGCTTCCGGGACGGGCGTGGACGTGATCGGACTGCATGTCGACGGCGCACTTTGTTGCCCCCTAGCCGGGCTTGTCAGGTCGCTCAACGCTTGGTTGCTTCTATGTACTTCGAACACCGTGTTTGCGTTGGCGCTCACAATGAACGCTGTCCCTGCTGCGCACGCGGGCTGCTTGCGCAGCCGTCCGCGCGCGCCGCCGACCCGCGCTTTGCTCGCTTCGAGCGCTGGCGGCGTGAGGTGATCCCCGACCTCGAGTACCAGCTGGAGTTCTGGTCGCGGCCGGTGGAGGGGTACGTGGAGGCGTGGCGCCAGGCGCGGGAGCAGGTGATCGGCCGTGCTGAAGGAGCGTTTGCGGGCTCTTAGGCCGGGAGGCTGGCTGCTGTGGCGGGTGTGAGGCTGCATGGCCCCGGCGGCGCCTGGCTGCCCCACGCTGGCTGCACGTGCGTCGCGCGCAACGTGTCCCTGACCCTGTGTCTACCCTGTGCGCAGCGGGAGAGGACGCTGGCGCGACTGTACAACGCCTGCCTGCAGTCCCTGCGGGCGCTCAAGCAGCTGCGGGAGCAGGAGCTGCAGCGGCAAAAGGCGGCGGCGGCAGCTGCCACTGCTAGTGCCGCTGCTGGTGGTGGTGCTGGTGGTGGCGCTGGTGCAGCAGCCGCGCCGTCGGCGGGCGCTGTGGGTGGCGGCAGCGGTCTGGGGTCCGGGCAAGGCGACAGCAGGGCGGCAGGCAGCGGCGCGGGTGCCGGCGCGGGCTCTAGCGGGCGGCTGCGTGCTCGGGCGGCTTCCTCGCCGGGGCCCGTCACGGATGCTGCGGCGGCGGCTGGCGCAGGCGCGTCCATGGCTGGGGCGGCGGCGGCTGGGGCGATGGCGTCGAGCTCTTGGGCGTCCGCCGCATCCTGCTCCTGGGACGAAGTGGATGGGTGGGCGGGCAGCACAGGCAATCACAGCAGTGGCCGGGGGAGCGCCGCAAGCGCCGGCGCCGGCGGCTCGGGCGGCGCTGACGGCGGCGGTGCGCGGGGTGCGGGCGCTGCAGCTGCGGCCTCGCCAGCTTCGTCCTCGGAGGAGGTAGCAGCATCCGACCCTGCTGATGCTGCTGTTGCTGCTGCTGCTGCTGCGGGCGGCGGCCTCCAAGACCTGCTGCCCGCGCTGGGCGAGTGCCTGGCGCAGATGGGCGAGCAGGTGGCGGGGTTCGCGGCGGACACCGGCGACGGCATGGCGCGCGTGCAGCGGGAGGTGGACAAGCGCTATGAGCAGGCGAGCGCGTGTGGGCGGGCGGGGGGAGGACACGAAGCGTGGGGGAAAGTTAGAGAGGGTATGCGGGTGTGTATGCACCTCAAATGTGCTGCTTGGTGGTGACCTGCTTACCGCACTCGTCGCTGCGCCCGGGCTGCGTCGCAGGTGGCGACGCGCTACCCGGCATACCCGGACATCGTCTGGTTGGATGTGTGGGAAGCTAACGCGGGTACGTGTCCCCGTGTGGCTGCCAGTGGCTGCAGCCGGTGCCGTACCACTGGCCCGCGCCAGCATTGCCCGCTGCACCGCCATGTGTTAGGAGGGAAGAGGCGCTGACGCACCTGTGCTCACCTGTGTGTCACGTGGATGTGCTTTTCGGACAGAGCGCTGGCTGGGGATGGCGGCGGAGCAGGCGCGCGGCTGCAGCGAGGCGGAGGCTCGGTGGAGCGGCGTTCTCACTCAGCTGAGAGAGGAGGTGGCGCAGGCTGGACACGCGGGCGGGGGCGCAGCAGCAGGCGCGGCTGCTGGCAGCTTCCTACACGCAGGGTAGCACTCGACGCGGGTTCAGAGAAGGAAGGGGACGAAGGGCCAGCGAGCACAGAGATGGATGGTGGCGGGCCGGGGCCGGGCGGGGGTTTCGGGATCGTGTTCTTGGAGGCGCCATCGCGCCATTGGTCTCGGCTCGCCGCGCAGCCTTCGCGCACAAGCAACATTTCGCCTGTAATACATTCATCGGGCATAGATTGCGAGAGCGGTGTGTAGTAAGAGTCAAAGACAGCTGCGTTTCCAGCAGTGAAATTTGTTTATTGCCCAGCGCACAGGTTTAGGTCCACCGCTTCAATATGGACTTGTCAACGGTAGACCTCGAGTCTTCTCGTCAGAAAGCTGCAGCTAGTAAGGAGGCAGAAGCGAAGGCGGAGCAAGGCGAAGACGTAGTGCTGCTTTTCAGCATGCCGGGAGGCCAGAAGGCTGTGCACAGGTACGTCGATGCTTGAGGGGGCAAATATAAAGCGAAACGGTGTGGATCTAGAGAACTTATCGCCATGTTTTAGAAAATGTCGTCATTTCTTTCGTCAACGCTGCCCGCATTGGAGCGGAGCGGGCTTGGGACACGTTGATTGTCATCGTTTTCAATGAGCGTCGTGTCAGCTGCTGTCCAAACGTCTTTCTGGCGCGCAAACGAACCTGCACATGTGAACCTTGCCCCGCCCAGGACCCATGGCTTTAGCACGCCGCCTGCGGCAGCGGCTGCCGCCCCTCTCAGCACCACCTGTGACTCCAAACGCCCTCCTGCACACACCTGGTACTGCGTGCGGCGCTGGCCTTGTTACAGCCCCGTGCTCCCCTCCCCCTCCCCTCCCTCTCCACCACCGCCCACCCACCCCACCCCCCGGCGCCTTCCCCGCTCCTCCCCCGCCCCCGCCCGCAGCTTCAAGGTCGGCGTCACGGTGGCGTACGTCAAGGCCTTCCTGGCCGAGCAGCACCAGCTGGAGTTCGCCAAGCTCAAGCTGCTCACGGGCGGGCGGCTCATGATCGACCCGCTGTCGCTGGGCGACTGCCCGGGCGTGGCCCCGGGCAAGGAGGTGGAGGTGGAAGTGAGCCTGGGCTGAGCAGGAGGTGATGGTGCAGCAGCAGCAGGAGGAGGAGAAGGAGGCGCATAGCGTGGACTGGTAAAGTCAGAGTGCAGCGAAGGGCGCGGCGGAGCAGGAGGCGGAGCGGACAGCTCAGCGCTGGGCCAGGCTCGGCAGGGGCATCCCTGAGGCTAGGCTAGGCTTGCAGGCAGCGTCAGTCCGCAATGGCGGTCAGGCGGCGGGGCACAGCGCCTGGATGTCAAAGGCTAGCACGCCGGTCAGATGCGGTAACCGTCAGCAGGGCAGGGCGTGACGTTCATTGCACGACCCTGCACGGCCACAAGAGAGAAATTGGGTGCGTTCGTGTGGGCGCCTGTCCGAGTTGACACGACAAAGGGGATTGGGGAGGGGCCAGCCGAGGCCTCGCCATCACGGGGGAGCAGGTCGGGAGGAAGAGACCTGACGGGTCAATATTCAGTTTTTGGACGAGCTGAGTACGGCGTGGGATCAGCATGAGCGTCGCCATAGTCGCCAGGCTCGCAGCAGCGCGTGCGTCTGTCCGTGCTTTTCACTACTAAAGAGTGCTGGACCATGCAATGCATGAGACAGGTGGCTGGTAGCTATCGCCTGCTTGCTTGCCGATCATGTGCCGTGTATGTGCTGGAGGTTGTACGTGTTGGCCAGGTGCGGACAGTGTGCGCACGAATCTGCCGGCTATCTTGCGCCATTCCCACACACCCCTGGCAGCTCAACAGCAACTGGGTCAGCTGGGATGCATGCCTGTAACAAAACCCATTTGCCGTGTAATGGCATGATGATTATTTGGCGTGTGATGCTCCTGCCGCCCCTCTTCACCTTTCCTACCTAGTAACACCTCCCCCCTCTCCCGCTGCGAAAAACCCCAACTCACACCCCCTCGGCCGCACTGAGCCGCACGCGGTGCCCGGCGCTGGCCGAAACCGCGGCTGCAACTCTATTGAAACGATATATTTCTGCAATGAAGGAGGTGGGCTTCTCTGTAAACAGCAGTTGGGGAGCAGCGGCGTCGGAAAATGGCGCGCCGCCGGCCCCGAGCCGCTCGCTGGTCCGCGCGCCCACGGCCTAGTGCCAGCAACTCGTCGCTTTTGCACCGCCGGCGGGCGCGCGCGGCAATCTTCCCAACATGTTATAATTGTTCAAGCAAAAGCCTGCGTTACTTCGAGAATTCGCGAGAAGAGTTCGTGGTCGCCGCGCTAACGCCGTCGGGCCGTGCGCGCCGTGTCGGACTCCGCCGGGCTGGCGCCGCTCAGGCCATGGACATTGGATTTCTGGCACCGATCTCCTCAAGGCCAGCAAGTTACGGATTATTGCTGGCCACCAGGCCTAGTGTTCAGTCGGCGGGTGACGGCAGCGCGATGCAGAAATGCGAACATAAGTGTAAACTCACGCCAAGCAAGCACTCGTTGCCAGCGATCTCCACCAGCGCTGCCTATACATGTACCAACAAAGTGATGCAGAGGCCATGCTGTTTGGCAGCGAACCAATGGCGCGCATGAACACTAATGAACCCGCCGATAAGGGCGCAGACATTGGTGCTACGAATGCAACCCCCGTGGTATTATAAGGAGCTGGATATGGGTCATTAGATCTCGGGGGAATGGGTTCGCGGGCAGCAGGTGCGTGGCGGCGGTGCTTTCCGCGCCGCGTTTTGCCCGCGCTTCCGCCGGTGCACCGGACCGACGCTTCGACGCGAGCGAGGGCCCGTGGTTGTTGGGCATGCCGACGCGTGCGCATGCATGTGTAAGTAAGCGTGGTGGCTCGTGGTAGAGCCGCGCGGGCGCGGTTGGGTATTGGTGTGCTCCTGCTGCTGGGGATGTGCTTAACCCCACGCGGGAACGTCAATGAGCACGCACGTTCAGGGGTGCACGGAGGACGGAGAGGAGCAGTCGCCCATGTGTCTGGGAGCATGAGAGGGCCCCCTTCTTGCCTATTGTTTGAATCCGCCGAATGTTATAGTGGGAACGAGCCGGCGGGGGGGCCATGCGGGGCGATGCTGGCCCCATCCTGCACCAGCAGCACTCTGGGCCATCTGTGGATGGACCCCAGGACCCGCCCACCGGCGCCCCGTGCGACGACGCACCTCCGACCCTGAACGGCCTTACGAGCCCGTCACTCATCATGTCAGGCGCCAGCAGGCGCCAGCAGGCACCCTGTTGGATGGGCATGGCGCACCCCTACCACCATGTGCGTGTGCCGCCTCGCGCAGTGGTGGTCGGTGCCCCCCGAAGCAGCCCCACGTCAACAGTCAGCTGCGCGCGACGGCGCGAGAGTGCGCTGCCGTGAAAGGCCTGGCACTCACCAGCCACCAGCCCCACACCACCAGGCAGCACGCAGCAGAGCAGCTCGCAGCTTTGGCTCAGGAAAGTCGCCATTCATGGGGCTAAGGCAAGCCTCGTACAGGTCAGGTCATACAGAAAGTATTTCAAGGTCACCCGGCCGCATGTAACTCCGCACGCACACGCACACGCACACACACGCTGGCGCCACACCTCCAACCCCTGCTGTCTGCACACACACCTACGCTCCGCCGTACAGCACGCCAGCCTTCACGCCGCGTCCTGCTCCAGGCCGCCCGCCGCCGCCGCCTTCCCCGCCTTCCCCACCGCCGGCCCCGCCCCCGGCCCCCGCTCCCTCATCTTCCGCTTCTGCCGCTTGGACAGCTGCTTGGCGCCGCCGCCCGCGCCCGCCCCGCCCTCCTCCCCTTCAACACCCGCCGCCTCCCCTCCCACCCCTCCCTCCCCTGCTGCCCCACCCTCCGCCCCCTCTCCGCCGCCGCCCTCTCCGCCCTCCCCGCCGCCGCCCAGCTCCTGGCCGCCCTCCTCCAGGTCGTAGCGCTGCTCCAGCTGCTGCCGGACCCGCGGGTCGGACCGCAGCTGCAGCTTGGCCAGCGCACGCATGAGGCTGGCCTGCCACTGGTCCATGACCATCAGGTTGGTGATCTCGCCCTGCAGGATGCCGGCCTGCAGCGGGTAGAGGGTTGTGGGGTGTGCGGGTGGGGCGGGCGGGGGGGTTGCAAGGATGGTTGGACAAGGGGGGCTGGGGTGGTTGCGGGGGCGGTTTGTGGCAGGGTTAGGGAGCTGTAGAACAGGAGCGGGGGACGAAGACCGCACCCCGGCCCCTCCCCCCGGCCACGCCCACCCCATGCCCCGCACTCCACCCCCACCCACCCCCCGGCCGCACCTGCACCGCCGCGCCCAGCGCCACCGCCTCGTCCGGGTCCACGCCGCCCTGCCCCGCGCCGATGGGCTCCAGTCCGGTCATGTTGCGCAGGAAGGAGCGCACCGCGGGCATGCGCGTGGCGCCGCCCACCAGCAGCACCGCGGACAGGGGCGCGCGCTTGCGGGGCCGGATCTCGGGCTGCATCTGCGGGGGCGGGTGGGTTTGGGGAGGGTGGGGACTTTTTTCAATTCCCAAATGGGGGAAGGCGTGGAGGGGGGCTGCAAGGATGGTACAGGTAAATGTAGCAGCGAAGAACGCAGGTGTAGGAGGGGGGGTCAATACCATGCCAAGCGAAGCCATGCCTAACTAAACGGAGCCGGAGGGGGAGCGTGAGGCCATGTGGAGGGACTCTGGGCGAGTGGGCGGCGGGCTGACACAGGCGGGCGATGTCGGCGCCGGACCCTGGAGCCGCTACGGCCCTGGATGTACGCACGCACGCACGGCCGCTCACCGCCTCCAGCTTCCAGGACGGCACGCCACGGTTGCGCAGCTGCTCCTTCATGGCCTCGTGGCCGCCCACCTGCGCGGCGGCGCGCAGTGTGTGTGTGTGTGTGGGGGGGGGGGCGGGGGGGGGGGCACACACGTCATAGGCTCGTAGCGCTTCGCTGAACATGTGTGTGGTGCTTAATGGAGGCAACGCCCGCCCCCATGTACGGAAGCGTGTTAGAAAGCAAACATACACACGCGCGCACGCGCACGGATAGAGTGCTCACCACCTCATTCAAGTCAACGCCAGCTTGCCAGCACGCCTGCGCGCGTTGCAAGGGAGTGCGCCCACGCGAGTTCACGTCAGCGGCAAGCGGCAGGCGGCAAGCGGCAAGCGGGCACAGCGCCATGCCAGCCCCACACAACCTACCACGGTACGGCACACTCACCGCGTTTGCCCGCAGCCCCGCCCCCCAGCCGCCCCGCTCCCAGGCCCCCAGGCCCCCCCCCCCCCGCCCCCCCCCCCCGCTCCCAGGCCCTCCGGCGCCCCCCCCCGGCCCCGCGGCACCTGGTCCAGCGGCAGGCGGCAGCGGCGCCACAGCTCCTGCGTCAGCTCCTCCTCCAGCGTGTCGCGCGTCAGGGTCACCTCCAGCGGCCCGCCGCCGCGGCCGCCCACCGGCATGCTGTGTTTGTGGCGTTGCAAGGCCCGGCAGGGCAGGGCAGGGCAGGGTAGAGCAGGTTGGCTCACACCGATGCCCAACCGACCGAGTGGTGGGAGAATGGGTGGCCTCCCCGCCGGCCCTCCTCGGCTCTCCCCTCCCCAATCCCCGCCTCTCCTGCCCCCTCGCCGCCTATCCTCTCCTCTCCTGCGCCCTCCTCTCCTCTCCCCGCCTCTCCTGCCCCTCCTACCCTCTCCCCCGCGTTTCCTCTGCCCCTCCTCCCCTCTCCTGGCCCCTCCTCCTCCCCTCTCCCCCGCCTCGCCTCTCCCCTCCCCCCCCGCCTCCGCCTCACCGCAGCACCACCTCGTCCGCTTCCGACAGCGAGTGCTTGGCCGCCTGCGCCAGCGCGCGCAGGTTGGCGCGCAGCCGGGGGTCGGACCCGGGGTCGAGCCCCGCCGGGGACAGGTAGTTGCGCTGCACCCAGTTGCAGATGGCCGCGTCCCAGTCGTCACCACCCAGGTGCGAGTCGCCGCCTGGGCCGGGGGTTAGAGAGGGCGGGCGGGGGCAGAGGGGTTGGGGCGGGTGGGGGTGCAAGATTGAGAGGTGTGGCGCGGTCCGCAACAGAAGGGCATGAAGCCGCGGTGTTGCGGGACACCAGCTGGGCGTCACAGCTGGTGTCCCCGACTTGACGTGGCAGCCCAGGGTAGTTGGTTCATGTGTACGATTGTGAACACACGGTACGGTGCGCACACGGCTTTGTTCCCGGTGTCTTCGCAACACAGACACACACGCGCGCGCACAGCACGTCACGCTCACCTGTGCTGAGCACCTCCACTGTGCCGGCGCCCACCTCCAGCAGCGACACGTCGTAGGTGCCGCCGCCCAGGTCGAACACCAGCACCTGGCGGCGGGAGGCGGCAGAGGCGGCAGAAGGCAGAGGCGGCAAAGGCGGCAGAGGCGAGAGGGGGCGGCGGTGAGGGGTGGTGGTGTAAATACCAGCCCAAGCTAATCCAAACCCAACCACCTTTAACCCACCCTCGCCTTCAACCCGCCCTCGCCTTCAAACCGCCCTCGCCTTCAAACCGCCCTCGCCTTCAAACCCGCCCTCGCCTTCAAACCGCCCTCGCCTTCAAACCGCCCTCGCTTTCAAACCGCCTCGCCTTCAAACCCGCCCTCGCCTTCAACCCGCCCTCGCCTTCAAACCCGCCCTCGCCTTCAAACCCGCCCTCGCCTTCTAACCCGCAAACACACATGTATACAAATACGCATCCGCCCAGCCCCCCAGCCGCCCAGTCCCCCCTCCCCCCGCCTCCCACCGTGGCGTCCTCCCGCAGGTCCAGCCCGTACGCCAGCGCCGCCGCCACCGGCTCGCGCAGCAGCCGCACCGTCTCCAGACCCGCCAGCTTGCCTGCAGCGTGTGGGGTGGGGTGGGGGGTAGTTTTCTCCAATTCCCAAATCAACAATTGGGGGGTTGGGGGGGGGCGAGGGCCGATTAGAGGAGGAGGTGGAGGTGGTGGTGGTGGTGGTAGACGCCCTCTCCCACGCCCCCTGCTGTGCGCAGCCCCAGGCGCCCCAACGCACCCCACAGCCTCCCCTGCCCCACCGCGGCGCCCCGCAGCGCCGCCGCCACCCACCCGCCGCCACCGTGGCCTCCCGCTGCCGGTCGTCGAAGTAGGCGGGCACGGCGATGACGGCCTTGGTGACGCGGCCGCGCGTGTGCTCGGCGGCGTCCGCCACCAGCTGTGACACCACCTGGGCCGACACCTGCGCGGCGTGTGCGGTGCGGGTGCGGGGCGCGGGGGGCGGGGGGAGTGCAGTGGATGTGGGATGTGGATTGGGCACGTGATTGTGGAGAGGGCGTGCGGCTTTCACGTCACGTACGCACGTCACGCCTCGGTGTCCACCCCGTCCCCAGTAGCCCTTGCCCCGCCCTTCAGCCCCCGCCCCTCCCCCTTACCCACCCACCCACCCACGCCCCCCCCCTCACCTCCTCCGGGTACAGGTAGCCCGGCCCCACATTGGGGCAGTCCAGCACCACCGCGCCGTCCTCATCCGCGCTGACCTGCGGGTGGGTGGGTGTGGTTGAACGTGCAGCGGCGGTGACGGCGGAAGGTCACGACAGCCATGTCGCGGCTCCATCCGAGCCCTCCAAGTGGGGCTGGAATGAACTACCGGTATCCTGTACCTCATTAACACTCCCATCCCCACCCCCTCCCACCCCCTCAAACCCCCTCCCACGCGCTCCCACACCCTCCCTCCCACGCACCTTGTACGGCAGCCGGCCCGCCTCCTCCCTGACCGCGGGGTCGTCCGCGCGCCGCCCGATGAGCCGCTTCACCGAGTAGTAGGTGGCGGCGGGGTGCAGCACCGCCTGACGCTGCGCGCGCTTGCCCACAACCACCTCGCCTGGCGCGGCGCGGGCGCGGGCGCGGGCGGGGTGGGGATGGGTGGGGTGGGGTGGGGAGGGGTGGGATGGCTAGCGCCCATGGGTGTTGCGCAGCCTGCTGTGGAGCAAGCCCTCATCCCCCCTTGCTTCCCTGGCTCACGCGCGCGCCCCGGCATCACTCAATTCCCACGCCCTCCCCCGGTGTATGGTGCAGCGACGCGCACAGCGGGTGAGGGCCGCGGCGCTCACCGTCTTTGAGCACGCTGACCACGGACGGGGTGATGGTCTCGCCATCCGCGTTGGGGATGCACTTGGGTTTGCCCGTCTCAATGTACGCGACCGCCGAATTGGTGGTGCCGAGGTCGATGCCCACTACTACCTCGCGAATGAATCGCGAAGACGCTAGGACCACGAGAGCTCGACGACCTGCGGCGGCCCGAATTCCTTGACCAAGCTGTCGCCGGGCGCCTACATGGTGATTTCTACTACATCTAGGTAGCTTACAGGTCTGCATTCGGCACTGACTGTACGCAATTGATGGGTTATCGCAATGACTGAAAACCAAGCAGGCTACCGCGCGACGTTTGGACTGCTTCGTTACTATAACTAGTTACCTTTGTGCGTTTATAAAACATAAGACAACGAATTGTGGACAATCGGCAGCGCTGCCAACATCAAGTTCCATTCGGTGTGCCACAGGCAGCCCAGATCGAACTCGTCGCATCAAATTGCAACAATGGTTAGGAAGGTAGTATTGGCAGCGACTCAATTTGAGTGCACAGAGGACAAGGCCGCGAACGCTGACAAGGCCGAGGAACTTGTTCGGAAAGCCGCGGCCGCTGGCGCGAACATCATCTTGTTACAGGTGCAGAAGCAGAGGAGCAGAGGGGGGAAGTCGGCGCGAACGCAGGACCTAAGTTCCTGCAAGGGGTGCTCACGACCTGCAACACCCGCCCGCCACAAACCCTTGACGTCGGTGGCGTCCGACGCAGGCGCAGCGCTGCCTCAGCCTGTGTTGCCATTGCTTCCCAGACCTGACGCATCATCAACATATACATTCAAGCTCATGATCGTTGGCACAGTCGCCTGGCAATGCTTCCCTGGTTCGCGCTGCGCCCCCCCCCCCATCCCCCACGGCGCCCCCACGGCACCCGCACGCCCGCAGGAGCTGTTCCAGGGCCTGTACTGGTGCGCGGTGCAGGACCCCGCCTTCCTGGCCTGGGCGGCGCCGGCGGAGGGGCATCCGCTGGTGGGCCGCTTCGCTGCGCTGGCGGCGGAGCTGGGCGTGGTGCTGCCGGGTGCGTGCTGGGGTTGGAGGGGGGTTGTGAATCGACCAGCTTAAGCTAAACCAAGCTGAACTAGACAAGGGGTGCGGAGGAGGGGGGAGGGGGAGGAGGAGGCGCAGGGATCGGAGGCGGATCAGGAGCCAGAAGGCGCGGATTGCGCGCAGCCACCACCCACGAGTGCTTACCGCCGTGCCGCGGCCCTTGCTCTGTCCTCCACCACTACCAGTCCCGTTCTTCGAGCGGCACAACAACGCGCACTTCAACAGCGTGGCGGTCATTGACGCGGACGGCAGCTGCAAGGGCGTGTACCGCAAGAGCCACATTCCGGACGGCCCCGGGTGAGCGGCCGCAGGGCACCCGGGCGCCAGGGCACCCGGGCACCCGGCCTAGCGGGCAACACAGCCGGAAGCGCGCTGCGGTGCCGCCTGACAACGGGGGATAGGGGGGGCGCTGCCTGCCGCGCTGCATGCCACGCCGTGCGTAACCCCTGGTTCACCCGTCCCCACCCCCACCCCCCACCACCGGCCCCCGGTCCGCGCAGCTACACGGAGAAGTTCTACTTCAACCCGGGTGACACGGGGTTCCGTGTGTTTGACACGAAGTACGGCAGGATCGGCATGGCCATCTGCTGGTGCGTGTGGGCGTGTGTGTGGCTGTGTGTGGGGCTGGGTGGCTGTGTGTGGGGCTGGGTGGGTGGGTGGGTGGGTGGGTGGGTGGGTGGGTGGGTGGGTGGGTGGGTGGGTGGGTGGGTGGGTGGGTGGGTGGGTGGGTGGGTGGGTGGGTGGGTGGGTGGGTGGGTGGGTGGGTGGGTGGGTGGGTGGGTGGGTGGGTGGGTGGGCACCGGCTTACAAACTCTGGATCCACCTGGTCGAGGGGCTGCGTGCTCGATCGCTGTGCGCCCTTGCATCGGAGCCCCCGGTTGGCACTGGTTGATTTGGGAGCTGGAGTTGGCTACCCCACACCGCCCCGCCCCTGCCACCTGCCCCGCTGCCAACCCCGCAGGGACCAGTGGTTCCCGGAGGCGGCGCGTGCGCTGGCGCTGCAGGGCGCCGAGGTGGTGCTGTACCCCACAGCCATCGGCTCCGAGCCGCAGGACGCCGGGCTGGACTCGTACGCCCACTGGGTGCGCGTGCAGCAGGTGGGTAGGGGGGCGGGTGGTGTGCTCGGGTGGGCGGCTGGGTGAGGGGGGCGGGCGGTGTGCTCGTGGGCATATGGGCATGTGGGTATGTGGGCGTGTGGGCATGTGGGGCGCGCGCGAGTGTGTGGGGCCTCGGGCTGGGGTTGGGTTGGGGGGCGGCGGCATGCCCGCCTGTGGTACCACTGGTCTCTTGCGCCCTTACTTCGCACTCGCACACCACGCGCCCCGCTACCCGCAGGGCCACGCCGGCGCCAACCTGGTGCCCATCGTCGTGTCCAACCGCATCGGGGCGGAACGCCTGCCGCCGCCGCACGCCGCCGCCGGCAACTCCTTCTACGGCGGCAGCTTCATCGCGGGGCCGCAGGGGCAGGTGCTGGCGCAGGTGGGCCGCAGGGTGGGCCGCAGGGTGTCCTGTGGTGCGCACCCCCCTGTCCCCCATCCATCGCTGGGACGATCCCATGTCCCACCCACACCATCTCTCTCCCTGTCCCCATCCATCGCCAACGTGCCCTGTCCCCAAACACACGCATGCACGCTCATGCGCAGGTGGGCGCCGCGCCCGGCGCCCTGGCCCACGGCAACGCCGACCCCGCGCCCGCCCGTGTGGAGGGCTTCTGTACGGCGGAACTGGATCTGGACGCCGTGGCCGCCACACGTGCGGGCTGGGGCGTGTACCGGGACCGGCGGCCGGAGCTGTACGGCGCGTTGGCCACCCTG
The DNA here is from genome assembly GCA_016834605.1 of Chlamydomonas incerta. Classification (NCBI taxonomy): domain Eukaryota; kingdom Viridiplantae; phylum Chlorophyta; class Chlorophyceae; order Chlamydomonadales; family Chlamydomonadaceae; genus Chlamydomonas; species Chlamydomonas incerta. The sequence goes on from JAEHOC010000009.1 coordinate 2,493,965, forward strand.
GGGGGCAGCAGGCCGGCGTGAGGGGAGGCCGGCGTGTCTGTGTAATGTGTATGGATGCTGGGGGTAGCATTACAAGCGGGGTCACGAGGGAGCGGTAGACCTGGGTAGACAGACACGCCTGCTTGGCGAGCAGAAGGGATCCTAGCGCAACGGTGGCGGGATGTGCACGGCACCACCACCTCGCTCAGCCACACAGGAGTCGGGAAGCCTCAATCGGGTAGCTGGCAGTTGTACGGCGGGAAAACGGTGCGCGTTTTGTTGATGCGGTTTGAGCAGCGGTACCATTGGGAGCGGGGGCGGCCCGATGTTGTGGGGAGCGGAGGCCGCCGTCTCTACAGGGTGCTGCGATTCCCACTGGTGTACAAGGCCCAGGTGACAGCGCGGGGGTCGATATGTCTATATGCCGGTCTGTTGGGCGCAGCCGTGCAGGGGTCAGGGGACCTCGCGGTCAGCGGTACTCCACAGTGGCGACTTTGTGGCGCTCTAGTCATGTTGCACCCGGCGGCCCGCCGCCCCGGCCACTCAGCGCTCGAGCTCGCAGCTTCCTGCGCTTCCAGCAGTGCGGCAAGCAAGTGACCTGGTCCCGCTACCCGCGCGCCAACAGCGCCTGCCTCCCCCACTGCGGCTGGCGCGCATCCCGGTGCATCTAGCTTCGCAACTCTGCCCTTTTGCCCCACTGCCCCGGCCCGCACTCCCCGGCGCAGGTGCGTCGCAGCACCTGCACCTGTGCACCTGCCGCACAGTACGGGCTTCGTGCCGTACCCCGTGTAAGGCAGTCGTACACACATACGAAACGTCTGCCGCACTGCATCGCCCCCCTTCCAATCCACGCAACGCCGAGCTCAAGCACCTACCTAGTCCCTGACTAGAGTGCTCGCATCAGTCTGTCCTTAGCGCTGTTGCCTTTAAGAGTCTTATCATCAGCTCACAATGCGCCGTCCCGAACATCACATCATCATCAACATCATCGGTCATCACGAACTAATTCATACTTCAGACATTTGTATATTACGTCTCGATCACACGCGTATCCCGGCCCGCTATCGCTTGCCGCCGCCGCCGCTGACGCCACCGCCGGCGGTGCTGGGCGTATCTGGCACCGCCGCCGCCGCCGTGCTTGGCCGCTGCGGCAAAACCACCTTGAGGGGCGAGCCGCCGCCGCCGCTGCCACCACCACCCTTGGCACCGCCGGGCCCCCCTTGTCCTGCTGCCGCACCAGCGCCAGCTGCACCTGCACCGCCACCCGCGGCGCCGCTGGGTGACTTGGAGCCGCCGCCGGCGCCGCCGCCCACAGCAACACCACCATTCGTGGACACAGCCACCACACCACGCGGCTCGCTCACGACACCACGCCGGTCCCCGGTTGCGGCGGCGGCGCCAGCCGCCGGCGTCGCCGGCACCGCTGGCGCCCGTGCGCCCGCCCACGGCGCAGGTGTGCCGTTCACTCCCTTGATTCCGCCGCCGCCACCGCCGCCGCCACCGCCGCCGCCGCCGGGCGTTGCGGCGGCGGCACCGGGCGTTGCGCCGCTGGTGACGGGCCGTTGCACATTGCTGCCGCTGACGCGCTTGCCGCCGCCGCCGCCGCCGGCAGGACCCCGGGTGCGGGCCGCAACCTCCATCGCCTGCGCCAGCACCGACAGCCCACAAACTGGCGATTCAGTGGTGACGCAGCGGCGGTACGGCATACACACACACATATACACACGGTATAGTCGCCTTCTTCGCACGCACGAAGTCGCTCCAACAACGCCACGGCCGCCACCGCCTGTTCTCCGCGCAACCCATCACAAGCCGGCACGCACGCACACTTGCACCGGCATTGACCCGCACGCACCTTTATGTCCGCGTGCGCCAGTCGCGCAGCCTCCGCCATCGCCTGCCGCAGCAGCGCGCTCGCGTCCAGGCGGCTCAGCAGCGCCGTGCCCTGTGGCTGCGGGCCCGCCGCCGCGGCGCCGCCGCTGCCACCGCTACCGGCGGGCGCGGCGGCCGCCTCGGCCGCGGCCGCGCCCGCGCCGGACGGAGTGCGTGCCTCGGTGACGGGCCCTGCGGCGTGGCCGTTGCCGTAGCCGAAGGCGGCGGTGCCGCTGACGGCTAGCTCGCCGGGGCCGGGCCGCGGCGGCGTGCGCGGCGGCGGCGGCGGCGGCGGCGCTGCCGCCGTGGCGGCGGCCGAGCCTTGGGCGTGTGCGTGCGGCGCCAGCGGCGGCTTGCCGGCACCGGCCGCGCCGGCGCCCGCACCAGCGCCGGCGACGCTCCGCCGCGGCGGCGGCAGCGGCGGCAGGCCGCCCGCAATGCCGGCGCCGCCGTCCGAGCCCCGGTGCTGCTGCTGCTGCGACGCCCGCACGCCGCTGCCGTCGCCTCCCTGCCCCTGGCCCTGCTTGTGGCCATGCCCGTGCTTGGGCCCGGCGCCGTGGTGGCCGTGGTGGTGCGCCTTGTCGCGGCTCTGCCGCTCGCCGCCGCCGCCGCCGCCGTTGGCGCCAGCCGCCGCCGCCGCCGCCTTCCGCGCGGCGGCGCCCACCACCGCCATCGCCTCATCGTCCATCTGGCCCAGGCCCGGCGTCCAGCGGGGGTGGTAGGCGGAGTATATGGCGGCGGCGTCGTCTGCACATGGGCGGCAGCGGGGTGTGTTAGAAAGCGCAAGGGAAAGCGACGACAAAGACTTGTGCGTGCGGTGCATGTTGTGGTGTGTTAATGTTGTGTGCATTTGATGCAGAGCTCACGTGCCGGCATCATGGGGGCGCAACTGCCGCGCGCCTCACTCCCGCACGCCCCGGCCCCGCCAACACACCATCACCACCACAACCACCGGTCCGGCCGAGCGCCTCCCTGCCGCGCTCCCGCCCCCCCGCTCTCACCGTCCTTGCCCTGGCGCTTGAGCAGGTATATGAGGTTGGTGACGGCAGTGGTGACGGCGGGGTGGGTGGGGCCAAGCCCGCCCTCCAGCACCGCCACCGCCTCGCGACACGCCGCCTCTGCCTCGGGTAGCTTGTTCTGCTCGGTGTGTGTGTGTGTGGGGGGGGAGGGGTGGCGCGGATCACAACGTGTCAGAGAGCACAAGGGAAAACGACAACAACGCAGGTTCCAACGTGTGTGTTTTGTCGATACGTCGCACATGGAGCAACACGTCTGGGAAGCAGTGTAGCCGAGCTGTTGTGATGTGCCAAGCTAGAGCCCAACGCTCCCGCCCGCCCACCCGCGCACCCGCCCGCCTACCCACCTGGTATCGCAGCGCCCGGGCAATGTTGTTGAGCGAGGTGCCCACGGCCGGGTGGGTGGGGCCCAGCACTCGCCGCTTGATGGCCAGCGCCTCCCGGAAAGCCTGCACGCGCGTGTGAGGGCGTGTTTATTTGTTGGGTTGGGGAAGGCATTCGTGTTTGTGCATGTGAAATAGAAAAGGTGCGCGTGTGCGCGTGTGTATGTGCAGAGGCCGGCCCGCAGCCCCCCCCCCCCGCATTTGCCCCCTTCCAGCCCGCCCCGCGGGGCCCCGCCGGCGCCCCCACCTGCTCCGCCGGCGCGTGCTTGCCCTGGCTGGACAGCGCCGTGCCGATGTTGTTGAGCGACTGCGCCACCTCGGGGTGCTCCGGGCCCAGCGCGCGCCGCCGGATGGCCAGAGCCCTGCGGCCTCAGAGAGTGTGTGTGTGTGTGTGCGTGTGTGCGTGTATGTGTCAGTGTGTGTGTGTGTGTGTGTGTGTGTGTGTGTGTGTGTGTGTGTGTGTGTGTGTGTGTGTGTGTGTGTGCGCGCGTGCGTGTGTGTGTGTGTGTGTGTGCGTGTGTGTGTGCGTGTGTTAGCCGCTGTGCGAACTGCTGGCAACAAATCACGCGGAGCTGCCGAAGAGTCCACCGGCCAGCCCTCCGCCCTCCGCCCCCCTCCGCCCTCCTGCCGCCCCTTCCTCTATCCGGCCCTTCCTCTATCAGAACATCGCCGCCCCCGCCGCCGCACCTGCGGTACAGCTGCTCCTCCTCCGCGTGCCGCCGCTGCAGCCCCGCCACGATGCCGCAGCTGTTGAGCGCGTCCGCCACCTCCGGGTGCTCCTCGCCCAGCAGCGCCGTGCGCACCTGGCGGTAGCAGGTAGAAGGCGGAGGCGGTAGCAGGAGGAGGAGGAGTTGTGTGGTGGTAGGGTTTGGTGGTGTGGTGATGGGGTTGCGGTGGGGTTCTGGTTCTCCTCTCTGTTTCTCTCCCTCCCCCCTCCCTCTCTCCCCCCTCTCACCCACCCACCCACCCACCTGCAGCGCCTCGCGGTACGCCGCCTCCGCCTCGCGGTATCGGCCCGTGCCGCGCAGCACGCGGCCTACATTGGACAGCGAGGCGGCCACGTCCAGATGCCGGTCGCCTGGCAGGGGGGGCGAGGCGGGGCGGGGGGTGGCAAGGTTGCGAGGATGTTTGGGAAAGCGGTACAGGATGCACAGTGGTACAGGATGTGGGTAGGCGCGGGGGTTGGGGCGGGGGCGGGGCGGGGCGGCGGGGGCCGGAGGCAAGGTGGGGCTCGGGTAGGTGGTGGCAGTGGCGGTGGAAAGGTTGGGGAGATGGCAGATGGCGGAGCCGCGGCTGGGGCTACGCACCGGCCGCACCGTTATCCCCACTTGGTGCATCCCCCCTGCCCCCTCAACGCCCGCAGCCGCTCACCCAACACCGCCCTCCGCAGCTTGAGCGCCGCCGCGTGCTGCGCCTCCGCCTCGCGCTGCCGGCCCTGCGCCCCCAGCGCTAGGCCCAGCCCGCTGTGGCACGCCGCGGCCTCCAGCGAGCCGGGACCGTGCGTGGCCGCCGCCGCCGTCAGTGCGCCGCGCCACGCCGTCTCGGCCTCCAGGTACCTGCCAGGCCGGGGGTTACATTCATCATTAGTTAATTTTTATTAAGTGGTAGACGGTAGACAATCTTGGGGAACAGCCCAAGCGGGAGGCAGTTTTATCCAATTTCCAATCAACCATTGCCGGGGGGGGGGGGGTTGCAAGGATGGTTGGGAAAGCGGTACAGGATGCACTGAAGACTGCAGACGAAGTCGTTTCCGGTATGGGGGAAGAGCCGTGACAGGAGGGGTGCGGGAGCTGGGGTCCGGCACGGGTGTTTGCACAGCACGCAGCGGAACCTCAACCCACCTTCTACTTCGGCCCCTCCGACCGTCTGCCCCTCCGACCGCCAGCCCGCGCACCACCCCTCCCTCTCCGCCCACCTGGCCTGCTTGTGCAGCGTCTGCGCCAGCGCGCGCGACGCCAGCGCCGCCACCGCCGCCGTCTGCACGCCGTCTCCACCTGCGCCCCTGGCCTTGCCCGCCCCCGCTCCCGCCCCCGCCGCCCCCGCCGCCGGCCCCGCCGCCGCCGCGTACTCGGCCACGGCCCGCCAGAAGGCCTCCACCTCGGCGCTGGCGTCCAGCACCAGCAGCCCGAACAGCGGCGAGGCGGCCAGCGCGGGCAGCGCGGCGGGGCCCAGCGTGCTGCCCAGCATGCGGCCGCGGTCGGGGCAGGTGGCGGCCACCTGCGGTGTGTGTTTGGGGGGTTGCAAGGATATTTGGAAAAGCGGTACAGGTGCACTGAAGACTGCGTCTTGGGGGGGGGGCGTAAGGGGGCGCGTGTGTGGGGCGTGTGTGTTGGGCGTGTGGGGTATGGTGCGGGGCGGTGAAGGCGGGCGGCCGTGCTGAAAGCAGCCGCCGCCAACTCGCCAGCTCTCGCCCGCCCGCCCTGCAGCTCCCTCCTTCTCCGCCCGCCTCCCTCCCTCCCTCCACTACCCTTCTATGTACCATCTTTGCAATCCCTCCCGCCCCCTCACCAGCAGGAAGGCCTGCACATCCTGCCGCATCTCGCCCGCCAGGGTGGCCGCCGCCCGCACCGCGCCGCCGCCGTACAGCCGGTCCGCGCGCAGCAGCCCCGACAGCACGTAGCCGGCGTAGCGGCACTGCAGCGCCACCTGCGGGCGTGTCAGGACATGTCAGGGCGTGTGCGTGTGCGTGTCAGGGCGTGTGCGGGTGCGTGTCAGGGCGTGCGTGCCAGGGTGTGCGTGTCAGGGCGGGCGCGTGTCATGGCGCGTGCCCGGGCGCGTGTCGGTGGGGATTGATGAGAGTTGAAGGCGAACGGGAGTATCAGAAATGAGTTCATGCAAAGCAAGTGTGGCGCAGAGACCCCAGCAAGTCCCCAAGCTCACCCGGCCCTCGTGGTCCATCTCCCCCAGCATCGCCCTCGCCGTCTCCAACACGCCCGGCTGCAGGCTGTAGCAGCCGCTGCCGCCGTAGCCGCCCGTGTAACCGCCGCCACCGCCACCGTAACCGGCGGCGGCGGCGCCGCCACCGCCGCCGCTGCCGCGCAGCCCGTAGCCGCCGCGGTACACAATGAGGCTGTAGCCGAGCAGTACGTCCAGCAGCGCGCGTACGGCGTACGGCGGTTGGCCGAGCAGCGCCGCCGCCGCCTCTTCGTCGAAGGCCCCCGGCATGATGCTGAGCTGGACGAGCGCCGTACGGTGCTCCGGACTGAGCCCCGACAGCAGCGCCGCCGCCACGGCGGCGCCGCTGCCCATCGTGCGGTTGTTGGCGGCGCCGCCGGCGTTGCTGACGCGGCCGCCGAGCACGCTGGCGGCGGCGCCGCCGCCGCTGCTGCTACTGCCGCCGCTGGTGCGCAGGAGGAAGGACATGGATTTGGCGATTGAGAAGGTGCGCTGGTGTTGGTGGCGGCGGCTGCCGCTGGCATAGCCGCCGCTGCTGCCGCCGCCGGCGCCGCTGCCGCGCGCCGCGTGCAGGCCACTGGCCGCCGCCAGCAGCACCGGCGCCGCCGGACCGCCCGCGCGGCCGCCGCTGTCGCCGCCGCTGGGGCCGCCGCCGTCAGCCGCCGCCGCCGCCGCCGCCGCCGCCGAAGAGCCAGCCGCCGCCGCCGCCAGCGCCGGCGGCAGCGTCAGCGTCACCACCGGCGTGGCCTCGCCGCCGCCGTCGGCGCTGCTGTCTGTGCTAGCCGCGATGGGCGGCAGCGACGGCCCGGCGCCGCCGCCCGGCCCACGGCCGTAGCGGCTCGGCGGCACCGGCGACAGCGAGCGCAGCAGCTTCGGCGTCGGCGGCTCCCGCAGCACGCCGCTGCCGACGCCGCTGGGCGACGCGTTGAGCGCCGCCGCCGCCGCCGCCGCCTCGGCGGCGGCCGCCGCCGCGGCGGCGCTCCGCGCGCGCGCCATAGCTTCCTGCAGCGACATTGCGCCCGCCGCCACCGCCGACGCCGCCAGCCGCAGCGCCAGCGGCGAGCCAGCGCCCACCGCCGCCACCAGCGCCGCCGCCTCCTCCGGACTCAGACAGCCCGCCAGCTCGCGGACCAGCGCCACCGCCGCCGCAGCCGGCAGCGGACCCAGGTGGTACGGCTGCACGTGGCGGGCAGGCAGGCCGCCGCCGCTGCCGCCTGCGGCGGCGCCGCCGCGGAACTCGACGCACTCGGTCGCCGCCAGCAGCAGGCGGCAGCGCCCTGGCGGCAGCGAGCCAAGGATCTGCGCGGGGCGGTGCGGTGCAATGGTGCGGCGAGGTGGGTAAGGGCCGGCCCAGAAGAGCACCGGCGACGGGTGACACGAGCTCGGGCAAGCACTGCCGCATCCCACGGGCAGGCCGCCCTTTCCTTCCCCCTCACGGCAACTCACAATGCACCAAAACCCGTGGACGGCTACCCCCCCCCATCCCATCCTTGCATCCCCCCCCCACCTCAAACACATACACTCCTAACACACACACACACACACACACACATACACACACACACACACACACACACACACACACACACACACGCACTCCACACTGCCCCCCCCCCCCCACGCACCTCGCCCAGCGCCCCCTCCACGTCCGTGTCCGGCGCCGTCAGACCCGACACAGCGCCCGTGTGCCGCAACAGCCCGTCAGCCGCCACACCGCCGTTGGCGCCGCCATTGGCGCCGCCAGCGCCGCCGGCGCCGCCACCTCCCGGTGCCGGCGCCGCCGCCTCGTCCGCCGCCTCCTCCAGGGCCGGCGGCGGCGCGTTGTCGTACAGCTCATCAGTCAGACAGTCGGCGCCGTCTAGGACGAGCAGCAGCGGCCCAACCGCCGCCAACGACTGCAGCGCCGCGCGTACGGCGGTGGTCGTGGCGGCGCTCCCGTCTCCCCCTCCGCCTCCTCCGCCTCCGCCGCCGCCCCCACTCGCGCCTGCGGCTGCGGCCGCGCCTCCGCCGGCTGTGGCGCCTCCGCCGCCTGCACCTCCATTTGCGCCTCCTCCGCCGCCGCCTCCGCCGCCTCCGCCGCCGCCTCCGCCGCCTCCGCCGCCGCCTCCGCCGCGGGCACCTGCCGCCGCCACACCCAGGGCGGCGGCGAAGCGGGCCGCCAGCTCCGCGCGGCAGTCCACTCCCTGCACACAGGCGGGCAGGCGTACGTCAGAGGCGGTCATCATGCGAATGATGAGAATAATGCGAATGGTGCGAATGATGGGCCAAAGCAGCTATGCATGGCGGAAGGGTTCATGCATCAAGTAATGTGCAAAACCTGATGCAGCCCACCCCACCCCATACACGCATGGGGCGAGTCAGACGGCCGCATGCACTTCACACACACCGACACACGTGCTTCACACACACGCAGCCACACGCGGCCCCTCACATGCAGGTCGATGTAGTAGGCACCGCCCGGCAGCGCGCCCGCCTCCCACAGCCGCCGCGCCGCCGCCACCGCCACACACGACTTGCCGGCGCCCGCCTCGCCGACCAGGCACACCGCCGGCGGCGCGCCCGCCGCCGCCGCCGCCGCCGCGTCCGCCGCCTGCCGCCCAATGGTCACATTCTTGCCGCTGCTCGGGCGCGGCGGGTGGCCGTTGCGGTTGTGACCGTTGCTGCCGTTGCTGCTGTTGTGGCTGTTGGCGGTTGACGCGGAGGCGGGTGTGACGAGCATCTCGGCTAACCGCTGTACGTCAGCATCTCGTCCTGTGAAACGGTCCGCATCCAACGGCGGCACGTGGCAGCGCGCCTCGACCAGCGGCGGCGGCGGCACCGCTAGCCCGTCCGAATCATCCTCGTCGTCGCCGCCGGCGCCGCCGTCGTCGCCGCTAAACCGGCGAGACGCAGCCGCCGCCGCTCGCGCCGCCGCCACGACGGCAGACACTGCGCCGCTGCCGCCGGAGGATGAGGCCGAGGCGGACGCGAGGGCGGCGGCGGCGGCGGCCCGGGCGGCGGCGGTGTCAGTGGGCGCCCGGCTGAGCCGCACGCTGCTGCCGGCGCCGTCCAGCGAGGGGCGTTCGGCTGCAGGGGTGCGGGTGTGCAGATGTCGGTTTCTTTTGTCAACACTGCGCCGATCACACCCAGTGCCCATGGCTCGGCCCATCCGCACTGGGCTTCTGAGCCCCCACGGCCCCCCCCCACGCCATCATGCATGGAACATTGGAACCCCACCCACCCACCCACCCACCCACCCACCCACCCTTACTTCCGGTCCTGGATCAACTATTGCCCACCCCTCCGCACATGGGGTTTGGGTTGGCAATTGTTGATTCTCACTCCTCACAGTTACAAACATAAAGCAGTCCGGTTCACAGTCCACCAAACGACAAGCCCCAAAAACCCCGAGTTCACTTTGACCTAGTGGCCGTTAGGCGTCTCTCCAAGTCTCACACGGCAGTCCCGAAAGCGCAAGGGACGCGAAAAGGCAACAAGCCACAAAAACGGCCCACACACGCCGCAGGCGAAGGGCGGGTGGGCGGGTTCATAGCAGTAGCTAGCTAAAGCAAAACATCACAAACAGTAAGAGAGATAAAGACTAAATGGCAGATGCTGCGACTAGCAGCAACTGCGGTAAAAGAGGCGTCTCCGACGCCCCATCCGGCACTCCGTGCCAATACACTAGTTCGTCGTGAGAACCTGCCTTCTCCGACGCTCATGCTTCGCTCCGAAGAAGTCAACATTTATAACAAGTGGAAATGACTACCCCACACCCACAAACACACACGCACACACATGCACGCCCCCACCCACCCGTGATTCGCTCCACCAGCTCCGCCAGGTCCGCATCCGGCGGCACGTGGCGGCGCAGCTCCACCACACTGACGCGGCCCGGCGGCGCGGGCGGCGGCGCCTCCAGCCGCCGCTCGAAGGCGGCGCGGCGGCGCGGGTCGGCCAGGCGGGCGGTGAGCGCGGCGATGACCTGGCGGCGGGGGGGTGGGGGTTGCAATGATATGGGAAAGCGGTACAGGGGGGGTTCCATGCATGATTAATTAAGACGAGAAGATGGGGGCGGGCGATGGGTTGCAAGGATTGTTGGAAAAGCTGGGATCGGGTGAACACCAGCCCAAGGGCGGGGGATCGTAAAGGCACCAGCGGCATGCCGGACCACGGCGTGTCCCCGTGCCGCCGGCTCACGGCTTTGCATGGCACGCCATCCGCTTGCACGCACGCACGCCGTTACCGTTTTCTCCAACGCGCATCCCCATTTGGGAATTGGGAAATGGAGAAAACTACCCCACACCCCCACAGCTGCACACGTGCACCCCCTCACACCCTCGCCCACCTGGCCCTCCACCGGCACGCGCGTCAGCTCCGCGGGGAAGGCCGCCCACCACAGCGCCCACGCCACGTCCTGCCGCGGGCTGAAGCAGCGGCGCCACAGGACGCGCAGGTCGGGGTGCGGGATGAGCGAGTGCACGCCCTCGGCCCGGTCCGCCTCCAGCAGCGACACCGCCTCCTGGATCTGTGGGCGCGGGTGCGTGTGGGCGTGTGGGCGTGTGGGCGTGTGGGCGTGTGGGCGTGTGGGCGTGTGGGCGTGTGGGCGTGTGGGCGTGTGGGCGTGGGTTATGGTTGACGCCTGCCTGACTGCACGCGACTGAATCGGGTGCATCCAGGTCGGGCACGGTCTTGCGGCAAGGTCTTGCGATTATGGCACGCGGCATGTCAGGTTTGCGTGAGGCGGTTTGTGCGGGGCGGTGGCCGGGCCGTGGCGCGGGCGAGCCCCGAAGGTGGTGGCGAGCCCGGAAGATGGCACCCCACACCCCACACCCCACATCCCACACACCGCTAGGTTCCGCCTCACACCACACACCACACACCACGCATCACACATCCACCGCGCCCCCCCACCCGCACCTTGTGCAGCGTGAGCTGCTGCCCCACGCCCAGCCCCGCCGCCGCCGCCGCCAGCCGGGCCGGGTCGCGGACCACCGCCTCCAGCCCGCCCGCCGCCTCGATCTGACGCCGCAGCGCCGCCTCCTCGTCCTCGTAGCGCAGCTGCCTGGAGGGGGTTGCAAAGATGTGGGGGGGGGGGGGTCCATATCATTATGATTAATTAAGGTAAGATTATGTTGACAGGTAGTTGCAGCAGGGGGCAGGGGGGGGGGGGCGGGGGGCATGAAAGGTTGAAAGTTGGGGTTGAAAGGTAAGAAGTTGTAGGGGGGCGGGCAGTCGGCAGTAGTGCTTTAAAGCAGTGCGCCGTGTCAACCCGCAGCCCCGCAGCCCCCCCTCCGCCGCGCACCTGGCGTGCAGGCGCTTCAGCAGCTTGTGGGAGGCCTCCTGCCCCGACGCCGCCTCCACCTGCAGTGGCGGCGCGCGGAGGAGGCACCGTGCGTGTGCGTTGAAAACAAGCAAAAGGAACAAAGCCCGCCAGACACGCGCATGCGTGTTGGGGAGCACAAGGAAAAAACCAACCAGAGACTGTGCATGCGATGTGTGTGTGCGTGAGAGAGAGGTGCAAAGCAGTGCACGTGCGCGCACGTGCGCGCACAGGGGCAACTCAGCCGGTTCGCTCCGCCCGCCCTCGACAGTTCACGTTATAAAAAGCACCGTCACATGACCCCCCGCCCCCCACCTGCAGCCCCAGGCTGGCGTCCGCCACCAGCGCCCCCAGCGCGGCCCACAGCTGTGTGAACACGGCGCCGTCGCGGCCGGCGGACAGCACGCGCATCAGCCAGTTGCGGTTGGTGAAGTCGGTGAAGGCCTCGCGGATGGCCTGGGGGGAGGTGGGGAGGTGGTGGGGGGGTGGGTGGGGGGTCAAGGTTAGCCATTTGGGTTTATCTTTGCATGTAATGTGAAGTGGGGTAATGTCGGGGTGGTGTGAATACACGCCCAAGCTAAGTCGACGACAGTCGTGACCCATCCCGGCCCCCCCCCCGGCCTGGCCCGACCGCCACGGGCCCGCACCTTGAGCGTGTTTATGAGCCGGTGCATGAGGCCGCGGTAGCGGTTGGTGTCCGCCTGCAGCCGCCGGTTGGAGGCGATGAGCTGCGGGGGCGGGGCGGGGCGGGGCGGGAGGGGCGGAGGGGGTTGGGGTTACCAGTCCAAGCTAAACCGGTGGGGGTGCGGTACAGGATGCATTGAACCGGGCGGACGCTGGCGACGTGCCTGCACACAATTCGGGGTTTGGAATGCACTATCCCCCACACTGTCACACAAACACACACGCCCCTGTCACACACAACACACACACGCCTCTGCCTGCCCCCGCCCTCGCACCTGCAGCAGGTCCACGGCCCGCGCGTTGAGCTGGCGCCAGTTGCGGCGGTTGACCAGCGCGCGCTCACCCAGGTCCAGCAGCCCCGCCAGCAGCGAGGCGGCGGCGTCGCCGGGCCAGGGGCACAGGTTGCCGGCCGCCGCCACCAGCTGCTTGAGCGCGGACAGCCCGCCCTCCAGCATGCCCTGCGGCCGGGGTGGTGAGGCGCGGGGCGGGGGGCTTTGTGAATACCAATGGCCCAATCTGTAGCTCCGCTCCGCTCCGCCCACGTCGTCTTCATGTGAGCCGCCAAGCGCAAGCAGTCGGCCCTACCCCACGCGCAACAACCACTACAACAGCCTTAACCGCCCCAACCGCCCCAACCGCTCCGCCAACCGTCAGCCGCCGCCTCACCGCCTCGTACTCGGCCAGCAGCCGCTCGCCCGCCTTGGCCGCACCCAGCTGCTCACTGGCGGCGGGCGAGCCGCCGGCGCCGGCGCCCGCCCCGGCACCGGCGCCGCCCAGCTTCTGCTGCTTGTTGGGGCCAGCCGCGCCCGCCGCCCCGGCTTTGCCGCCGCCGTCCTCGCCATCCTCCTCGTCGTCGTCGTCGCTGCTGCTGCCGCCCACCGCGGCACTGTGGGCGCGCTGCGCCCCGGCGTCAGCTTTGCCGCCGCCGCCGCCGCCGCTGCCCAGCAGCACCGCTGCTGCGGACTTCGTCCGCTTAGCGCCCGCCGCCGCCGCCGCCGACCCAATGGCGGGTCCCGGCCGCTCCACACTGCCCCGCGGGCTCAGGATGCTGCCGGGCAGGAAGCCGCCGCTGATGCGGGCGGCGGCGCCGGCGGCGGCGGCGGCGCCGCCGCCGCCCTTCTGCCCGCCGCCGCCGGCGGCGGCGCCGCCATCACTGGACGGCGATTCGGTCAGCTCCAGGGCCGAGTCGCCCAACGGGTCGTTGTCGTAGCCGCCGTACGAACTGTCGGAGTTACCGTTGCCGTTACCGTTACCGTTGGAGGCGGCGCCCTGGCTGCGCGCGCGCAGCGGCAGCGCGCCCGCGCCGCCGCCAGCCGCCGCCGCCGCCCGGCCGTGGTGGTTGGCGAGCTCCTGCACGCCGGCGGCTGCCACGTCAGCTTTCAGCTGCTTGACGTACTCGAGCAGTTGTTTCCGGTGGAAGGCGTTGGCGACGCCCGCCTCCGTCAGCAGCTGCAAAGGCGGGCAACACCAAGAACTCGGCAAGTCAGGATCGGTGCAAGACGGGGACATGAAGGGCCGACAGCGCACTCTCGTGGCCTTCCAGGTGACCGATCCCTCCGTCCACGGGCCCCGCCCTTCTCCACACACACGCTTGCTGGAACCCACGGCATGCCGCGCTCCCTCTGTGCCCGCTGCGCAAACGGACATCGGCACTCCAACCTGTACTAGCACGCACCATCCGCATGCACGGCTACCCGCCCCGCCCCCCGGGGCCTCACCTGCTCGTCCCACTGCAGCAGCAGCCCGCCCGGGCTGCACAGCAGCTCCGTGTATTGCTGCAGCGCCGGCGGCAGCGTGTGCAGCCACGTGCGCACTTGCTGCGGGGGGTGGGTGGGGGGGGTGTCAATTCCAGCCCAACCCACGAGGAGCGTGCGGGGGGAAGGGGACAGCAGGCGGGGCGCTGACACTGCGCCGCCAGGTGCGGCGCTTCCATGTCGTTCCCCCCGACTCCAATGCCGCCCCGGGCACTCAACCAAGGGGACCAAGCCCCTCAATCCCAGCAAGCCCACAAGCAAGCCGCAGCAGCGGTAGTAGCCGCAGCAACCGCCCGCCATGCAGTAGCCGCTACAGCCACTCACGTAGTCGTCCCAGCGCTCCAGCGGCAGCTCCAGCGGCAGCTGCCCGTAGCCGCGAGCCAGCTGCGACCGACCCGACCGCGCCGCGCCCGGCCCGCCGCCCGCCGCCGCCGCCGCCGAGCCCGGCGCCCGCGGCGAGCCGCCCGTGGGTGTGGCGGCGGCGCCGCCGGAGGCTGTTGGCGGCGCCGCCACACGCACCCGCCTCACCGGCTCAACCACGCCGCCGCCGGCGTGCGGGCCCGAGCTGCTGCTGCCGCTGCGGCCGGCGGCGCCGGCAGGGGTGCTCGCGCCGCAGCCCTGTTTGTTTGTCGCAGGGGCCGGGGCGTGAGCGAGTCGGGCGGGTGAGCGTCGGTATTGGGTTTGATGGGCGCGCACAGTCGGTTGTATGCTTGGCCCGGTGGGTGCCGTGGGTTTGTGCAGTGGTTGTTCTGCAGTTCGCAAACGTTGTTGCAGTGCGCGTGCAGAGGTGCGGGGGGATGGGACATTCGTACACGCGTGCGTGTGCAAACCCGTCTCTGCTCACCATTTGGGTTGTTCGTAAGGCAGTGGCGCCGTGCAGGCGCCAGCTTCACAAGCCCCTCCTACCCGCGCAGGCTGAAAAGCGCGCGTGGATGTGCGCGGGCGTGTGTCGGGAGGGGTTGGGGGCGACCGCCGGCTGACGGCTGGCGCTGCTTAGTGGCTCTTCTGCCCTCGGCCACGCCCCTACCGCAACCCCCGCAGCGGCGTTGTTCGCTGGCAGGGCGCTGCTTCATTGGGGGCTCAGGGTGTGTCAGTGAGCAGGGGGCCGCAGCGTGCAAAAGCACAGCGGACGTGCCGGCGCTGCCGCACGAAGGCCGACGGAAGGGCGCCGCGCGCTGCGAAGTCCCCCCTATATGAGGATTGTGATTTGCCTTGCCGCAGTGTTTCTCGCACAGTCGCCAGGCGGCAGCTAATCCGTCGGCGACTTCCTGTGCGAACGGCAATGTGGTTGGGGATGGGGAGCTTCCTTCGTCTACCCTTCAGCGATTGCTTATGAAGATTTGTAGATGTCGTAGAGTAAACAGCGGAGAAGTGACAAAGCAGCGCTTATTCAGCGGCTCGCACAGTGCACGAGGGCAGCTTGCTCGATGCTCTCCAGATAGCCTCCAAACTAAGTCTACTGTATTTGAACTGGTGCAGGCTACTCTTGGAATTTGCACGAGGGCTTGTTTTGCGATAAAAAAAACTGATTGCTGCATGGGGCTTGGAGACCGCCTGTATTTGCGCCCGCGCCACCCACAGCTCTCCCTCTTTCCCGTTATTGGGTGCATTTAGGTGCGTCTGCGTGCCTGGGACAATTCTTGGGACTAGTCTGCTGTCACTGGGCTCGGCGGCCGCCTCTGGGCCGAGGCCAGCTTTGTGTGGGCTCCGCAGCGTGCAGCGGCTGCGCCTTTTACTAGGCACTATCTCACAATAGGCAGCGACGCGGCCGAGCCGCGCGTCCTCAAGCGCCGACTGAACCTGTGCTCGCATCTTTCCGCCTCGCCGTTCCCTCGTGCAGTCACCATGGGCCGCGTCATCAGGTCGCAGCGTAAGGGTCGGGGTGGGATCTTCAAGTCCCACAACACCCACCGCAAGGGTGCCGCCCAGCACCGCGTCATGGACGCTGCTGAGCGGAACCACTACATCAAGGGCGTTGTCGCCGAGGTCATTCACGACCCCGGCCGTGGCGCTCCCCTGGCTCGGGTGAGAAACGCAGCGGGCGGCCTTCTGGCGCGGCGATGGCGCGACTAGTTGGCGGCTGCGGCGGTCGGCGCCGAGCTCGGGCGCTGTCTATGCCAGCAGTCGAGAGCGGATATGCGCAAAATTTTGGCCAAGCTCCCATTGAAGCTCGGGCTGAATATTATTGGGCGCTTGGGCTGGTCGACGCAGGTGACTTTCCGTGACCCGATCCGCTACAAGCACCAGAAGGAGCTGTTCATTGCCGCTGAGGGCATCTACTCCGGCCAGGTGCGAGGGAGCGGTTGTAAAATCGTCGCGGGGCTG
The DNA here is from genome assembly GCA_016834605.1 of Chlamydomonas incerta. Lineage (NCBI taxonomy): Eukaryota > Viridiplantae > Chlorophyta > Chlorophyceae > Chlamydomonadales > Chlamydomonadaceae > Chlamydomonas > Chlamydomonas incerta. The sequence continues at coordinate 2,510,175 of JAEHOC010000009.1, forward strand.
GGCTTGGGACGCTATTGGTCTGCTCGGCCTGCCCCTCGGCTGCGCCCGACTGCCCTCCCTGCGGCTCACCACGCTCTCGCCCCCCGCAACCCACAGTTCATCTACTGCGGCCGGAAGGCGGCTCTGTCGATTGGCAACGTGAAGCCCCTGGGTGACATGCCCGAGGGTACCATCGTGTGCAACGTGGAGGAGGTCAGTCTAGCCGGCCATGCTGGCGCGCGGCCGCCTGAGGGGCGTTCGAGGGGTGCAGTTGAGGGGAGGTGCGGGTTTGTGCAGCTGCGGCCCAGGATGCCCCAGCTCGTGGCGGGCGGCTCGGAGCAGCAGCCGGAGGTTACAGGAAAGGGCGGGGAGCAGCGAGGCGGATGCGCCAAGGCGTGCTGTGCTGCGTGGCGCATGCGGCGCGGATTAGAGTTTCCACTGGCGGCAACAGCAGCAGCTGTGGAGTGAGGTGCTGGAGGCAGCAACAGGACCCGGAGCAGCATGGCCAGGAAGACGCATGGCTGCGCAGCAGCACCGCGCATACGCACGGCGGCCGGCGGGGCTGCCGCGACTGCCGCCGCGGGCACCGGGCGCAGCAGATGCAGCAGCGGCGGCAGTGCGTTGCGCTCGGTGGATGGATCGATACGCAGCCCAGCCACATTTCAGCTTGGACACGCAGCGCCGCAGGGGTTCAGCGGGAGGGCAATGGTTCGGTCAGCGGCGCCCAGGTCCTGGCCGCCGAATGAATCATGGCAGGGGCGGCACCGGAGCCGCGGACAGCAGAGTCCGAGCGGTGGAGCCGCATGCCGCGCCGGGCAGCGATGCACGGCCGTCCAGCTGTCGTGCCCATGCCCACAGCCAGCCAGCCAACACCGGGTGCATTTGTGTGCCCACCGCGTGCGCCGCCATGCTGCTTGTGTTTGTTGCGAGTGTTCCGCCTGCTGACGCCCCCGGCACCTGCCGCCCCTCGCTGCTCCTCCCCTCTGTCCCCTCCCCCGGACGCCCCGCAGAAGGCCGGCGACCGCGGCTCCCTGGCCCGCTGCTCGGGCGACTACGCCATCGTCGTGGCGCACAACCCCGACACCGGCATCACCCGCATCAAGCTGCCCTCGGGCGCCAAGAAGGTGGGCGCACGTCCCGTGCTTGTAGCGGGGTTGCGCTTGCGCCGGGGCATCAGGAGAAGGTGACGGTGGTGGTGGGCGTAATGGGGGTGGGTTGGTGGGTGGGTGGGTTCGGGTAGCGCGCAGGATGAGGGGCTGCGACGGGGGAATGCGCGAGCGGGCAGGCCATGAGGCGTCGGATGCAGCGGCTGGATCAGGAGGAGGAGTAGCGCCATGTGCCCGGGGGGGGGGGTTAGGGGGATGCACAGCTCTGGCGCGGCAGGGGCGGTGGAGCAGGCAGCAGTCGGAGCGCGGCAGCAGCTGCAACGGCAGGAGCAGGACAGGCGGCAAATGGTCACGGCGACGGCGGGGCGGCGGCCGCGGCGGCAGCAGACACGGCGCGAGCCGGCGTTGGGCGGTCGTTGTGGTGTGACGTGGCGATAGCAGTAATCCCTGGCGCAGCGGGCGCAGCCGGCGGCCAGGGCGTACAGCGAGCACGGAGTCGCTGCGCAGTGGAAGGGACTACTGCTGCGGCAGCAGCAACAGCAGCCACGGTTGATTGTGATTGATCGCAGCGCAGCAACTGCAATTGCAGTAGCAGCCGACAGGCTGTACCGGAGGCTCGGTCCGGCGTCGGCGTGACCGCGGCAGTATCACCAGTGGCATCGCATTCCAGCATGCTTGGCCCCGCCCACCGTTCCGCGTCCCGATCGTCCGTCAGCAGCTTCGGGTCATGCGCACACGCTGTCTGTGCGGGCAATGGCTGAGCATCCCCGCTAGCTGTGATGGCCCGGCTGCTGACCAACACTGACCATACACACACACGCGTACACAACCGCGCGCAGGTGGTGTCGAGCGCGTGCCGCGCCACCGTGGGCCAGGTCGCCGGCGGCGGCCGCACTGAGAAGCCCATGCTGAAGGCCGGCCGTGCCTACTGGAAGTACAAGGCCAAGCGCAACAGCTGGCCCAAGGTGCGTTTGCGTTGATGGGTGGTCACGGCTGTGCGGGGCTGCCTGTGTGATTGAATAGTTACACGTGCGCGCGAGCAAAGACGGCTAGCTAGGGGAGGGTGCGGTGGTAACCGGTGCCGCTGAGATTGAAATTGCAAGAGAATGCCCTCTGACTGTCCGTCCTATCCCCCACCCGCCACTCCGCACAGGTCCGTGGTGTGGCCATGAACCCCGTGGAGCATCCCCACGGTGGTGGTAACCACCAGCACATTGGCCACGCCTCGACCGTCCGCCGGTCGGCGCCCCCTGGCCAGAAGGTCGGTCTCATTGCCGCCCGCCGCACTGGTCGCCTCCGCGGCACCAACGTCATCAAGGGCGCCGCCCAGAACGAGTAAGCGCTCGGTCGTCGTGGCAAGGCTGGCCTTGGTGTCGGCGAGTGAGGAGGCATGGACCGAGCGCGGGCGACGCCGCCGCCACTGCCGCCGCGGTGGCGGCGGCTGCGGCGCTGCAGCAGTGCGGCGCGGCTGTCTGGTGCGCTGGCGCGGCGGCCGCCGTTGTTCTCGGCGTCGTCTTTGTCGGCCTGCGTGGGCCCGGCGGCGTTGCGCCCGGCCTGGGTGTGTGGCTGGGCGCGGCGACGAGCGGAGCTCGAGTCGGGAGAGGGCACTGTAAAAGCGGAAAAGTTGTGCTCGAATGCCTCTGGTCCTCGAGCGCCCCTGTATGCGCCAGTGCAGTTGGGCGCTGCCCCATTCCGAACACGATGCCGCGAGCAGCCGGGCGCAGCCCTGCGGGTTCTGGCAACAAGCTGGTAAATGGCTGAGAGAAGTGGAGAGACAACTAGTCCCCTGCAAGCGGCAGGGCAGAGCCTCCGTGGGAGGGCGCTCATACCAGTATCTCTTGGACAGCCCTGGCTGGGAGCGGTGATCTCGCCAGAAAAGTGCACGATCATGTACACAAGCCTGCTCCGCGCCAGCACGCCTTTCGCCAGCGGCGCCGCCGCAGCCAGCTGAGTGCTTCCGCTTCGCGCAGCAACACAGCACAGCAAATTAATCCACAAGCCGTAAATCATACCACATGCACATTCCGGAAACCCTCAGGCACAGCGCGTGACATCATAAGCGCAGCACAGAGCGTTCAACTTTGGCGCGGCCTTCCACCGTCACCACGAATCCACTGACAGCAATGCCTTCTATTGGACGCATCAAGGCGTCGCTCACAAAACAAGTAACTTGCCTTTGCATTCTCCGGATGCGGTCCGACGGCCCCCTCTACCCCTGCACACACATCGTCGTTGGCAATACGCCATTTGCAATCGCCGCCCAAGCTCACCACAGCCTGGCGCACAGAGCGCCAGCAAACGGGACACTACTAGCCACCGCCTGCCGCCTACTGACGAAGCCCACACAGGGCCCAACACATGCTCAAGCCTTCGCTGCCCGTCCACGCCCAATGTCCACGCTCACTCCACCGCCGCATACCATACTTCCGCCCTCACGCCTGCACGCCCGTGCTTCCACCCCGTTCCACATTTCGCCAGCATGCACCCGCTCCTCCACTCAGCCTTCCATCACCCCACCCCACCCTTCCCATCCGCCCCGTCCCGCCCACGCCCCCGTCGGCGCATCCTACACCTCCTACACCTCCCCCTTCCACCGCCGCTCCTCGGCCAGCCCCTCATTTCCGGCGCGTCTTGAGCATGTTGGCCAGCCAGTCCAGGCCCTCGAACAATCCCTCGCCCTTGACGGCCGACGTCTTGAAGATGGCCCAGTCGCGGTTCTTGATGTCGTGCAGCCCTAACCCCTCCGCGATCTGCGCGTCGCTCAGCGCGTTGGGCAGGTCCTGTGACCGCGGCGGCGGCGGCGGCGGCGGCGGGGGAAGGCGCGGGGAGAAGGGGGAAGCGGCCCGGGGGGCGGGTCAGACCGATGTACAGCGCCTTCAAGGCGTGGTGCGGTGGGACGTTGGGGCCCAAGCCTCGAACACAAAATGCCGCAGGCAGCTGGCGGCATACCGCCGTCACTCTTCACTCTTCCCCCCGCGCTGCCACCTCCCGTGCCGCCTTCAACCCCTGGTCCTAGCCGCGCCGCCCTGCCCGCTCAAGCACCCCTAGCTGGTCCGGCTCCTGCCTGCCTGCCTCCCTCGGACCGCTCATCATGTTTAGCTTGGGCTGGTAAACGCAACCCCCGCCCCCGCCCCTCACCGGCCCCCCGCCTACTCACTCGCATGCCGGCCTGCCTGGAAACCCCCACCCCGCCCCGCCCCACCCCGCCCCACCCCGCCCACCTGCTTGTTGGCGAACACCAGGATGAGGCTGTCCCGCAGCTCCTCCTCGTCCAGCAGCGCCTTGAACTCGTCCCGGCTGATGCCGATGCGCTCCGTGTCCGTGGAGTCCACCACGTAGATGATGGCCTGGGGGGGGGGAGGGAAGAGGGGCGGGGGCAAGAGCACGGGTAAAGGGCAGGCGCAGGGGCGGGGTGAAGGGGCTCTGAGGGCGAGCGGGGTGGCAGAGTGCGCCGCGTGGTCGACCGGGAGGACACGAAGAGCCCAAGGTTTGCAGTCCTGCAGTGCAGCCCAATCGTCGCCCCCCAAGGCGTATATTTGCAGGCATCATCAACAGTTGGCAAGTCGTTGGCCGGCTATCAACTCATGGCGGCCTGTCGGCGGCCTGTCGGCGGCCTGTCGGCGCCCGCCAGTGGGACACCGGGCCCGTGCAGAGCCCCTCCCCTGTACTGACACCCTGCCACCCCGCCAGCGCCCGCGAACCTGGGTGCACGGGAAGTAGCAGCGCCAGTAGGGCCGGATGGACGTCTGCCCTCCCAAGTCCCACACTTGGAACTTGATGTTTTTGTATGTTACCGTCTCGACATTGAAGCCTGCAGGCGGGCGTGCGGCACGTGCATGGCCGTGTCAGAAGCAGCGGCGGGTGAGGGCCTGCATGCCGCGCAGCTTTGTGGGGCCGTGGGGCCGCATGTGTTTGAAGCCTGCTGCGCCCCGCCCCGCCCCGTTATCGCAACGTCCCGCTGCCGCAATGCCCCGCTGCCACAACACCCCGCTGCCACGATACCCCGCTGCCGCCATGCCTCGTTGCTGCGATGCCTCACCCCGGAGCCCGGCTGCACATCCAGAATGGATGTGCATGCCCTCCGGCCACACCCTCGCCAGCCGTGTCCCACGTTGCTGTCGCTGTGATGAGAGGGACTGACCCCGGCGTGCCTAGTGCAGCATCCAGTCCCCACGCCCGCCCCCACCAGGCTCAAGACCCCGCGTAGCAGTGTTTCAGCCTGGGTTTGGGCTTGCTGGGGCTGGGACCTCGCACACTCTTGAACCCGCACCGCACTGTTCAACACTTGGTACCCGCACAGGCACGAGTGCCCGCGCATAAACTCGGAGGTTGAGCGCACCCCGGTTCTCACCGATTGTGGGAATCGTTGAGACCACCTCGCCGACCTGGAGCCGGTATAGGATGGTTGTTTTGCCTGCAGTGCAGGGGGCTCACGTCGATCATCCCAGAAGGTCGCAGCTACTCCACTGGACTTTGTGCGCCAGGGCAGGTCAACAAGTCATCATAAATATTGCTGGTTCCACCCGAGCTTCTTAAACCTGCCTGCATTGTCCAGGCCGAGCACGAGAATTCTAGCTTCCTGGTCCCCGAAGAGCGACCACAGTTTAGAAATCCAAAGCCCCATGGCGTCAGCTTAACAAGGCAAGAAGAGCAGCGGGCTTAGCGGCACGGTAAAGTTGATGGCACAACAGGTGGTCGAGTTGGGTGTCTTGTCGCTAACGGGCAAGCTTGTACGTGTGGATAGTTTATCTGGTGCCCAACGTGTACTCAAGTTTAAGTTGGCTAGACGGCCCGGCTTCCATGAGGCACACTACCATAGTGCCGGTCCACCGCAGGCCCCCGCGCTTCATGGCGCTTCCAGCCCACGCGCATCGGCCCCATGCCCTTCTCCGTTGTTGAGCCCCCCCCCTCTTGGTAAATATGGAGCGTCTTGAAGCACAGCCACGGCGAACTGAGCCGGCCGCATCCCTGCCTCCCGCCGTCCCGCTGCAGTGCTGCACACCACCCTACCTCCCGCCGTCCCGCCGCACACATCCGCACGGGCCCCTACCTCCCGATCCAGCAGGGGATGTACGCTGCACGCTTCACATGTTGACATTCCGTGAGCTGCGAAACCCTGTGAGCCCGGCATCCCCAGCCTTGGCCGGGGCACCTTGATCGTGCACCTGCGTACTGAGTCTCCTGCTCAGATGAAGCACCCACCTGGCGAGTCACTGCTCGATTAAGGCCCGGCGTGCGTGCGTGCGTGCGGGCCTGCGGCTCTGCCCGAAACCGCCGGTGTAGTGAGGCTTACAGTGCCCTCCACGGGTGCGTCATGCCCCCACGGTATATTAGGGCCATCCGTGGCTCTCGCCAACGCGGCGTCCCCACACGCGAACAATGTGTTGAGTTTACGCCCAGAACAGGCGACCACTCAGGACGGTGTAAGAGGGCTAGCGCTAAGACAGGATCAACCCATCTAGCTCCTCACATCACGGACCTAGGCCAGACGGCTGGGGAGGACAGGGGTTAACCTGTCCTCCAGACTCTGCAGCACACACGCTGCAGCAAACACGCATCACCCGCCACCGTGCATCTGGACGCCACCACCATACCAGCCACTGCCATCAATCCAGCCGGCTCCCCGCTTGGGCCTGAACTTCTTTCGTTTGCGGCTCTTGAGACGCATTTTACGTGCGTGGGCTTGATATTACGTGTCTGGAATGGTGAGGCTTGCAAGTTTACACATTACAGGTTCTGCGCCTTGATCGCATGAAGTGTGTGCTCTATGACACGTCCCCCTGCACGCCCCCCCAAAATGTATGCCCCCCGACTATCGACTGATCTAGATAGCAAGTTGTTAAGCCGAGGGACTAAGCGATAAATGCTTGCGACAGCCTACGCTGGGGCTCGTTGGCCCTCACACGCTACACCTACCACACACGACCAGCCCCGATCCGGGCTCAACAAGTGATTGAATAAGCTTCGGCGACGGCCTCCGTGCGCCGCTCTACCGCCTCCATGCGCCGTGCCTCATACGCCCCTCGCCATGCCAAACAACCGCGGCCGCCTTTCGTTGGCCTCTTCCCCTCTGCCTTGGGAAGCCGGTCCATGCACGTTAGCATGAGCAGGCTCCACCAGCAACGGGAGCTCGGCACCGCGTCTGTCACCCACAGCCTTCCGCAGGCCGCGCGGCAGTCGCAACAGCGACACCAACCCTGCGCCGCCGCTCCACGCCCACGCCGCCACACGGCCGGCTCTATCACGCGCAGCGCTCCTGCATCTCCTCCTTCCTGCCCAGCTCCGCGCCCTCCCCCTCATCGCCCCACACCTCCTCCCCTCCCCACGCCTGCCCCGCTTCTCCGCCCACGCCACGCCCGCCTTGCCGCACCCGCGCCGCCGCCTACCTGTCCGTTTACTTGGTCTGCTGCCGCGCCTGGATGCACTTGGCCATGGTGCGCGAGGCGCGGCTGATGGCGTCGGTCATATAGAAGTTGGAGATGGAGGAGGCCAGCGGCGCGCTGGGCTGCAGCGGCGCCGCCTTGGCCAGCGCCTCCACGCCCTTGACGTACTCGCCATTCAGCCACACCGGCGTCTGCGGTGGTGATGAGGGCAGGCCGCAGCGAATTGATAAGTCGGCGTCAGACCCAGTGCCGTGCCAACGCTCGCAGCAGCAGCTTCAACCTCCGTTGCAAGGTGGCTCGGGAGCCTAGGTGGCTGCAATGCACCATGCCCCGCTCAGCTCCCGCACGCCCTCTCTTCCACTCCCGCGCATGCACGCATCCCTGCTACCTGCCCGCCCGCCCGCCCCCGCCCGCCTGCACCTGCACGGCGTCAATGTTGGCGAAGTGCGGCGCGATGCCCGCCAGGCGCGCGCGCACGGCCTCGTGGCTGTCGTACGGCAGGCGCTTGCCCACCACCTCGGACAGCGCGCGCAGGATAGCCCAGTCGTCGCGCGCGTCGCCCACCAGCGGCACCGCGGCGCGCGTCTGCTGCACGCGGCCCTCGAAGTTGACATACAGGCCGTTCTTCTCGGTGTAGGCGGCGCCGGGCAGCACCACGTTGGCGCGCGAGGCGCCGCGGTCGCCGTGGTGGCCCTGCAGCCGGGCGCAGGCAGTGGGCGGCGCGTGTGCGGGTTGGTTGGAGGGCAGTCAGAGGGCGCCGCCGGGGTAGCGCCATAGCATGCGCACGCAGTCGGTGCGAGCAGCAGGGGCCAACAGCCCTGCCGGTGCGGGCGTGCACCAGTGTGGGCTGGTATTCACACACCCCGGTCCCGGTTGTTGGCCCCACCCCACCCCACCCCACCGCCGCACCTGATAGATGACGAAGGCGCCCTCCGGCACGTCCTCCTCCGTGAAGTCGTCCGAGCCCAGCAGGAACACCACCTTGGGCTTGGCGCCCTGCGCGCGGCGGGCGCGCGCGGCGGCGGAGGGCGCGAAGCCAATGTCCAGCGCCGCCACGCGGGAGGCGGTGTCGTGGATGACGTTGAAGCCGTTCCAGCCCTCCTTGACCACGCCTGCGGAGGTGTCCAGGCGTAATGAGAGGAGAGGGGTTTGTGAGTACCCAGCCCAAGCGAAGGGAAGCAAGAGGTGGGGTTGGCAGCGGGCGCGCTCCAGCACACCGGTTCCCACTGGAAACCCTGCTAGGCATCGCTAACAGGCAGCGCGGGGCGGACGTCCGCGGCACGGCACCCACCGGCCTTGCCGCACAGGTCGTGCACTGCCTTCATGACCGCCTCACGGTCCGCGCGGCGCAGCACGCCGGGGCCCACCACCACCGCCGGCCGCGCCGCCTTCTTGAGCCGCTCCAGGAAGGGGTGCTGCCCCGCCGCCAGCGCTGCTAGCGCGGCCGGGTCGGTGCCCACGTGCTCGTACTTGTACGTCAGGTCCACGGGCGCGCCCACCAGGCCGACCTGGCGGCAGGCAGGAGTACGGCGTACGGCAGCGGCAGGCATGCGTGTGAGTGCGGGCACGCCAGAGCACTTGGTGAGGGCGCGGCCGCCCCAAGCCCATCAGGAGGAGGTCTATCGTAACCAGCCAGTCACCCGGCCGTGCTGCAGTTGCTGCTGGCCCGGCCCGCTTCCACGCCGGCCGCGCGCACCTGGGTGCCGTCCAGGAACATCTTGCGCAGGCGGGCGTTGAACACGGGGCTCTCCCAGCGCGGGTTGGTGCCCACCAGCAGCACCAGGTCGGACTGCAGGCCAGCGCGGGTCCCAGCCATGATGAGTTATGGCGAGTGTTGAGAGGAGGGCCCGTGCACAGTGCCCGTGAGCCGCATCGCCAAACGACAAGCCAACCCAGCCCAAACCAACCAACCAACCACCCGCCCTGCTCCCCCTGTAAAACAATCCCTCCCTCGCCCCGCAATGCACCGCCCGCGGGCGGCCCCGCCGCACCTGCTCGAGGCCCTGCACCGTGGTGTTGGCGGTGTAGGTGGAGCGCACGTCGGCGGGCATGTCCGAGAAGCCGCCCTCGTGCACCAGGTCGCCGGCGCCCAGGCCGCGCAGCAGGTCCATCAGAGCCACCATGGACTCGGCATCCGCCAGCTTGCCCGCCACGCCGCGCACCTCGCCGGGCGCGGCGGAGGTCAGCGCCGCCGCGGCGGCGCCCAGCGCGTCCTGCCAGGTGGTCACCTGCAGGCCCTTGGGGCCCTGCGGGGTGCGCGCAGAAGGAAAGAAGCGAAGGCGAGAAATGGTGAGCGCCTCCCGATGCTGTAACCGTGCCGGGGCAAAGCCCTCAACTGCTCCCCCCTTGCTGCTGTTGCATTTGCCTGTCCCCTGTTGGTTCCGCTTGGGCTGGTACGCACAACCCCTCCCCTTTCCCCCCGCCCCTCCCTGCCCCCCCTGCTTGCCTTGACCATGGGCTTGTCCAGGCGCTGGTGCTTGAGGCCGTCGTACTGGTAACGGCCCTTGTCGGACAGCCACTCCTCGTTGACGGCCTCGTTGAGGCGCGGCAGGATGCGCATCACCTCGGTGCCGCGCGCGTCCACGCGGATGTTGGCGCCCAGGCCGTCGGACACGTCGATGGACTCGGTGCCCTGCGTGCCGCGGGCAGGGAGGGGGGTTCCGTGAACGATTGTTCAAGACAAGATGGTTATTACACAGGTTGTTGCGTGAGAGCCCGCGTAGCCGCATCGCGTGCAAGGTCAAGCTGCATCGGGGGCCCGCGCCGCTCGGTAACACACATCCTCTCATCCTCTTGACCCGCCATCCAATCCCTTGACGCCGTATGCGGTATGCCACAGCTTGTGGCTGCCTGTGCATCGGGCCGCTCAGAACGGCTACCGCCCTCCACCACCACCACCACCACCCCACGCCCGCCCCGGGCCCCCCACCCCACACGCACCTTGAGCTCCCAGCTGCGCGCCGTGAAGGCGTAGGGCTTGGAGGTGAGCGCGCCCACGGGGCACAGGTCCACAACGTTGCCGCTCATCTCACTGGCCATCAGCTTCTCCACGTACGTGCCAATCTCGCTGTCGCGGCCGCGGCCCGTCACGCCCAGCTCCGCGGTGCCCGCCACCTCGCTGGCGAAGCGCACGCAGCTGCACGGGAGCATTCATGGTGTTGCGGGCAGCCGGAGCCGACGCCAGGGAGTGGTTAATGGTTGGGAAATAGCTCGTCGGACGGGTATCCTTTCGCACCACTGTGGCCCATCCCTGGCGATATTTGTGTGCTTCGCTTGCTGCGTTGCCGCGCTAGGCTGCTGCTCCAGTCCGCTTTCTTTGCTTTGGTCCAGTCCAATGTCCAGCCGTGGCGGCAGGTGACGACGCATGGCGAGGTCAGGGCCACCAGCCCCCCTTTCCCAGGCCACGCTTCCGATTCACTACCCCCGCCTTGCCCAGACGGCCCTGTCAGCCGCAGCTGCCCCTGTCCTGCCCTCCCTGCCCTTCAGATCCGCTCCACAATCTCCCAGACCCCCCCCCATCTCGTCCGCCCCTCCCGCACTGCTCTGCACCCTGCTCCGCTGCCCCGGCCCTTATGTTCTCCTTGCGCCCGCCCCCCCTACCGCGTGCAGTGGATGCAGCGATTCATGACCGTCTTCACCAGCGGGCCCAGGTTCTTGTCCTCCACCGCGCGCTTGGCCTCCACGAAGCGCGAGCGGTCGCTGCCGAAGATCATGGCCTGGTCCTGCAGGTCGCACTCGCCGCCCTGGTCGCAGATGGGGCAGTCCAGCGGGTGGTTGATCTGCACGGGCGCGGTGGGGAGAGGGTTAGATTCGTAATTATTTATGGGCGGGTTGGGGGGTAGTTCATTCCAGAAACCAGAAGCGAGACCACCAAGATAACCCGACCCAACGAGCCCAACCCAGAGCGCTGAGGTGGGGGGGGGGGTTGCAAGGATATTTGGAAAAGCGGTACAGGTGCACTGAAGACTGCACTGGGGGGGGTTCAGTGTTTGAGGTGGAGACGGATGAGGCACGGGTGCGGAGCCTTCCAGCTGTGCGGCTGGCTGCAGGCGGGCTGCCAGGGAGGCAGGGCGAGCTGCCGCCGGAGCTCAGCCGGGCTAGGCGCCATGCCCTCCCGACCCCACGTGCGCGGGCACCCGTGTGTGCGCATGTCGCGGCGGCCCCCCCTGCTCCCCTCCTCATATCCTGCTGCCAGCACGACTGGAGGTCCACATGCGAACGAATGCCCCCGGCGCGCGTGGGGCCGCCAGCGTGACGACGGCTGCGGCGACCCCCCGCCCCCCCCCAAAGCCCTGCCGCATGCACGCTGCGCGCTGGGCTCTGGCGAGCCGTGGGCCAGCACCACGCGAGTTCGAGCGACCTCCTCCCGCCTCCTGGCGGCCGCCCGAACGTTGAGCAACGTTGCAGTGCCAGCTGGGACTGCTGCTGCTGCTGCTCCGCCGTCATGCTGCTTCTCAAGAAGCCGGCAAGCCCAAAGCTGCACGTGCCTCTTAGCAGGTGCCGTCGCAACCTCGACATGTGGCCATGCCACAAATACGGTCCGTTCCGCCTCCCGGCCCGTTCCGCCCGAGGTCCTGCCCCCACGTGTCCTGTCCCCCCCCCTTCCCCACCCGGCTGCATACTACCCTCCGCCCTGGCCCCCCCCCCCGCACGCATGGCTCGCCGCGCGCTACCCACCAGCAGGAACTCCATCACGCCCTCGCGCGCCTTCTTCACCATCGGCGTCTCCGTCTTAATCTTCATGCCAGGGCCCGCGGGCATCGCGCAGGATGCCACGGGTTTGGGGACCTTCTCGACCTGCGCACGCAGCGACCAGTCCCCATGCAACCGAGTCAACGGCCTGCCCTAGACCCCAAGTCTCCTTTGCAGCATCCAGAGCTCCAAGCACGCACCTCCACGAGGCACATCCGGCAGTTGCCCGCAATCGAGAGGCGCTGGTGGTAGCAGAAGCTGCAAAAAGGGCGGGCCAGCCATTAGGTTTGCCCAGGCTGGCCTACGGATTTTTCGTACCGCCCCTGCGCCCTGCACCCTACCGTGGAATGTCGATACCGGCCGCATCGCACGCCTGAAGCACCGACGAGCCCTTTGGCACCTTCACAGGCTGCTCGTTGACAAAAACCTCCAGGTGGTCCGACGGCGGAGGAGGAGGAGGCGGGGGCGGGGGAGGCCCCGACAGAGCGCCCACGCTAGTGCTGATGCTGCGTGCAAACTCCTGCGCGCCGGGCCATAGCCCTGCAAGGGGCTGGGCCAGCGTCAGGGCCCTCCGAGAGGCCATGTCTGGGCTCAAATCAAGAACAAAGCGAGCTCAGAATGAACCAAAGAAATAGCGCAGGGCGCGGCGTGGCGCCACCCTATAATGCCAAGCAATCGCGTCAACGTAATCAAAGCAACCGGGGCGAGGGCGTCGCACAAAGTTGCGCCCGAACGCACGCATGCAGCACGCGGATGAGTTCACGTTCGTGCGCCTTGCCTCGCCAAATTGTTTTCGTTATTTTCCTTGCTTCACCTGCTAGGTAGAATCTTCGGAGAAGCTCCGTGTGTTGGGTTCGCCAGCCACGTCGCCGACCGCGGTGGCAGCCCCCCCTACTCAGCGGAAGTCCCCGCCTGCGCCCCGTGACCTTTTGTGGCCTGTCGTGCGCCGCACTTCTCGCAGGCGAGTCTCTCCACCGCTCCAGCCTGTATTACCGCGCGGTATGGCGTAAGGGCTTCAACCATCCAAGCACTCCCGAAGGCCGTGGACTTCCAAAACACACTAGGCAAGTCTTCATGCCGCGGCCAAGGCCGTGACTGGCTTTTGGCACAGCGCCACTTCGCTGGCGCCACATGCCCTGAAATCCTAGACTTTATGAGCTGCCGGCCTGCCGCACATCCTGCCTTGGTTAGCTAACAGCCAGCGTCGATCTTCAGTCCTCCGCACGACCGAAGAAGAAGCGCATTCGCGTTACAATATGTATCACCTGAACCCTCGCCCCACTAACCCAATCTTCTTGCTTGGATCGCCCCTCCATCATCTCCCAGTCTTCGTCTGTCCACGGCTCTTGCATCCCGAGTCCCGACATGGTCTTGCCACCGCTTGGGCGTGTTCTCAGCGAGACTCTTATCATGCCCTCAGCCTCCAGCTGTAGCTCCGGGAAGACCTACGGCACGCAGCTTTCCACGCCAGACCACGCTATTAAATCCAGTAAAATGCCTGCGCTCACCGTGATGATGCTCCGTCATATACATCACATCTGATAATGCACCTTCGTGCACATGGGCCGCACGTACCGCACGACCGCTGTCTTGCGGTGTTAACTCCCTCGCGTGCAGTTCGAAAGTCGGGATATATCCTCGTAGTAATAAGCACTCGGTATCGACACGTCAAGAAACACAGCTCGAGCACGCGCAGAAACTAGATTCATCATTGAAGCAGGTCGGTCAAAACGTCAACATGTGCGTACCCCGCCACTGAACCCAGCCTGTACGCGCTATCTCACTCGGCACCTGGCTCCGCGTCACATGCGCATTGCCGGACCTCAACGCTGCAGCGCATCGGTGTACGTCGCGAGGATCTCCCGCTCCTGCGGGTTCGCCGTCGCCGGCGGCGCCAGCGCAGGTGCGCCGGGGCTGGCGATGGCACCCGGTGCCGCTGCTGCCGCGGCCGCGAGGGCCGGGCTTGAGGCGCCGCCGTGGGTGAGCGGCGGCAGCTTGTTCTTGGCGCGCGGGTTTGGCGCCAAGCCCGACGCCGGCAGCGGGGGCATGGGCACGCTGCTGGCGGCGGGCGCGTCGCTGTTGTTGGAGGGCATGGTGTCCGCGCCCGTCAGGCCCACCGGCGGTGTGCCCATGGGCGGCAGCCGGCCCGGCGCGCGGCCGTTGGGGTGGCCGCCGGGCGGGATGACCGGTGGCAGCACCCGAGCCGCCGGGGAGCGCGGCGCCGGCACCGCCGCGGCGGCCGCAGGTGCTGCAGCCACCGCCGCGGTTGCGGCCGCAGCGTCAGCAGCGCCGTTGGCAGCCGTATCCGCCACGGGCTGCACGTTGCCGGCCGACGCAGCGCTGGCCGCTGCCGCGGCGCCGCCAGCCGACGATCCCCTACAGCAGCACGAAGAAGCGTCGCGTACGGTGACTAACAGCACCTTATGACTACAAGTCACCACAACGCGTGCTCAGTGCGGTAAATCCGAATATTGCGGCCTCAGTGCAGGAAATCGGAACATTGCGACCTTTTACGCTGCAACACCCCTGGTGCGCTAGACCATTTTGGGTCTGGAATGAAACCCCAAGTGTATTTGGGGTGTTATTCGTGGCCCCTTAACCCCAACCCAACTCACTTCGGCGATATCCCCGGCAGCCCCGCGCTCTTCTTGCGGCCGGAGCGGTACGGGTTGTCCGCCAGCTCCTGGTCCAGGTGCTGCAGCACCGGGTTGCGCACGCCCGTGTCGATGCGGCCCGAGCTGCGCGCCCCCGAGCTGACCAACCCGTAGAACCTGCACAACAGGCACCCAGGTTTACCGAAAGAGGAAAGACGCGCGGACGCAGGCAACAGTGTCGCGCGCAACCGGCTGGGGCTTTGTCACTCGAGCAGGGAGACGAATCGCAAGCTACCGGCACGCACTTGGAGCGGGGGTCGTAGGGCGGCACGAAGCCGCGGTTCTTGTTGGCCTGGCCGCTGAAGATGGCGGCCAGGATGGACGGCGGCTCCTGGCCCTTCTCGTCCGCCAGGATGCCGCCGGCGCGCTGCAGCTTCTTCTGGATCTCCGCCACGATGGTGTGGTCAAATGGCGCGACCAGCCTGCAGCAGCGTTAACAGCGGCAGGCGCATGTGCACACCCGTTGCAGGCGGGCACCACCCCGGCATGCAGGCTGTGCGCACAGCCCCCGTGCGTGCAAGGTGCATGCATCCAATTTTTGGTCGCCATGCCGTCAGCTCTAGGATTGGAGCAGGCGCGTACGAACTCCGTCAGCCAACCAGCCCGTCCACATCGCCGCTCACTTCTTGACCATGCGCGCGAAGAAGTCGGGCAGCTGGCAGGCGCAGGGGATGAGCAGGCAGTACAGCCAGTACTGCGCGCTGGGCGCCACGATGCCAATGAACAGGTCGTACAGGTCGGTGCTGAAGTACAGCGGGAAGGCGCCGTACGCCAGCAGGTACAGCCACCACACGACTGCAGGCGGTGCGGGGCAATGCAGGCCAAGGCAGGTGTTCCGCGCAAGGCTGACAATACCGTCAAGTTCAAAGGCGGTTTGTGCCCGCACCACGACCAGGACTAACACCGCTTGGCACACGGCTCCGCCTGGGTTGGCGCGGCGTCCGTCGACTCACTCTGACTGAGCCAGATGGCGACGTGGTGTGCCCACGTCCACTGCTCGATGACCTGCACCACCTGGAAGTGCACCGTGATGACCACGCACGAGTACATGAGCACGCCTGTCTGCCACATGGTGTAGGGGTTGCCGCCGTCGCGGTCCACCTCGGTGGCGTTGCAGCCGATCAGCACGAACACCATGATGATGAGGCACTGGTACATGGACGACAGCAGCCACAGCGCGATGGCCTTGAAGTTGAAGTACTCGTTGCGCTGGCCTGCGTGCGCAGCAGGCGGCGGCGGGGGCAGGGCGGGCAATTCGCGATAAGGCTGCCGAAGAGGGCAGAAACACAACAAGCGCGCCGTGCCCACTGCCCAGGCGCTTCGTGCCACAGACCAGCAGCAAGCCCTGGAGCGTCCTCGCTTCATGCAGCGACACGTACCCACCCTGCATGTACAGGCCGGGGTACTTAAGCGCCATGCCCTTGTCCACGTCGCGGTCGAAGATGCCGATCACCACGGGCGTCAGCGCTGTGAACACCACGTTGAACAGCGTCATGTAGAAGTCGTTGTAGATGAACTGGCCGGAGAAGGCGTTGAAGGCGTTGAACACGAAGATGGTCACGCCGAACAGCATGTTCTTGTAGAAGAAGAACAGCACCATGCGCGTGATGCGCTTGTAGCTGTAGCGCCCGTGCACCAGCAGCAGCGGCACCAGGAAGCGGAACTGCGCGATGGCGAAGTCCGACGACATGACCGCCTGCATGCCCTCCTGGCCGCTGATGCCCACACCTGCGGCAACAGGAGCAAACAGCAGCAAACAGCCCGCACAGGCGTCATGCCTTGCCGTGCAACCCTTACCATACAGCAATGTCCAAGACGGCACGCCACCTGTGCACCCACGCGCATAACGCCTCTAACATGGCAGCAGCACCTACCGATGTGCGCCATCTGGATCATGCCCACGTCGTTGGCGCCGTCGCCGATGGCCAGCGTGGTGTCGCCGTGGTCGCGCACCAGCTTGGTCACCTGCGCCTTCTGCAGCGGCGACACGCGGCAGCACACGACCGACTTGCAGCGCAGGCCGATCTTGAGGAAGCCGGGCGCCAGGTCCTTGGACAGCGCGTAGCTCAGCGCCTTGCCGTCGATGATGATGGCGAAACGCGAGCCGTCACGCTTCGAGTCCATGGTCTCCTCGATCTGCGAGCACACGGGCAAAGGTCTTCATCATGGGTGCTTGCTGAAGAGACAGCTCCGCGTGCGACAACGTTTCAGGCATCTACCATCTAGCCCGGCTTGATCCCGCTGAGTCAGAAAGAACCCATGGCCGGTACCCACCGTCTTGATGGAGTTGGCCACGGCCGCGTGGCTCAGCTGCTCCGCCAGCTCCTTGTTGCCTGCCTTCTCGGCTTTCTCGATCTCCTCCACACCATAAACGCTGATGGTGAACTGCAGAAGAAGGCACGGATCCATTCAGCCATGTGCGCACGTCCCAAGCTGTTCACATACCGTACAGTACCGTGACCGTGTACTGCGGGGAACGATGGATTCTCAGTGCCTCACCAACGCCCGAAGCCCCCTTCCATTATGCGTGCGGACGCACGAATTCACACATGCAGCACACGCACAGCCGTGTCGGGCACTGAACTCCACCCCCCCTAGCCATACCTGGTGCATCTCCTCCGTGAGCAGCGAGCAGGCGAACCCGATGTTGATGGCCGTCTCCATCTTGTCGCCGGTGAGCACCCAGATGCGGATGCCGGCCAGCGCCAGCATCCGGATGCAGTCCGGCACGCCCTCCTGCAGCTTGTCCTCGATGGCCGTGCAGCCCAGCAGCCGCAGGTTGCGCTCAATCTTCTCGCTGACCTCGCCCACCTTGTTCTCGCGGTCCTCCAGCGACGTCTTGGCGTTCACCCACTCCGGCATCCACACATTGGTGTACCAGTCGCGGTCGACCTCGGCGTACGACAGGCACAGCGTGCGCAGGCCGGCCGCACCAAAGTTCTCCATGTCCCGCGAGGTGGTGACCTTCATCTCGTCGTTGGGCGCGTAGTTGGGGTCCAGGCGCTCGTAGATGACCGTGTCCGCGCCCTGCGTGCCACAGTGCCCAGCACAAACAGCTTCAGCACATTACGATGCGTTGTGGTATGCTGCGGTGCTTGGATCTCCGACCGCTAAACCCCCAAGGCTCGGTCACGCTGAGCGCCTGCCGAGCGTTAACCCTGCCCACCTTGCAGAAGATGATGAGCTTGTCATTGGCCTTCTCCTTGACCACCACGCTCATGCGCTTGCGCGTGGAGTTGAACTCCAGAATGTTGAGCACCTCATACTCCACGTCGTTGGTGCCGCGTGGCGTGTGCTCGCGCACCGTGATGGTGGTGTTGGTGCGCTTGAAGAAGAAGAAGCCAAAGGCCTTGGCCGCCACCACCAGCGCAGCCTCGTCGGGAGACTCGGCCTGGGGTGAAAGGAGGGCGCATAGGGCCACGCGAGAGCAGGGGTGCACCAGCATGCTCAATCGCACTGACAGCCCTGTCGGTTCGCCGCATGCCCCACCAGCCCCAGAAGCAGGTCGTTGCCGGCACCCAGGGCTGCCGGGGCGTGCAGTTGCTCAGCGCTCACCTCATACTTGATGCTCTTCACGTCCGTGGGGCCGTCGGGGATGACGGTGTGGCACACGGCCAGCAGGCGGAAGAACATCTCGATGGTGGCGGGGTCCTTGGCGGTGAACCACGCGTCGCCCATCAGACGCTCGTCGTAGAAATTGAAGAAGCGCTCCCGGAACTTGGCCGCGTCCGGCCGCTCGCGGTCGTCCAGCACCTGGCCCTTCCTGTCAAGGGACACGAGGCATGTAACGATACGACGTTCTGATGCCCACGTTGCAATGCGCTTCCACTCTGGCGCATGGCCGCATGCGTCACGCAAGCAACATGAACTCTTGCGACGCCACCACGGCTTCTGCTCTGCGTCCCCTGTTAATGACGCCACGCCCGTGCTCCAGGCCCACCCAGCCACAATCCATCCCATGCCAGGGACTTCCGCTCGCCCCGCACCTCAGCGCATTCGCCTTCTCAATCTCCGTGATGCCCGCGCCGTACGGCACGCCCGCGATGGAGCACTTGAAGAACTCCATGACGTTGCGTGTCAACGTGCCCGTTTTATCCGACAAAATTGTGTTCACCATGCCCAGCTCTTCGTTCAGGTTTGACGTGCGCGCCAGCGCGGGTGTGTCCGTCTCCGCGTGGTACATGTCGCGGTCCAGATTGATGTAGCCCATGGACTGCGCGATCTTCACCAGCTCCATCGACACGTACAGCGAGATGGGAATGAGGTAGCCTGCGGGGTGTGGGCGCGACCGACCAGTCCAGCGAGTGTTGAACACCCCGCCATGCTAGCAGCGTGTGTTCTAGTGTTGCACTATGCGTGCTAGTGTCGCAACGTCAGCCCGCGTGCATCACAGTTACCAGCCTCGTACCCCGTCAACACCAGTCCGCAGTCCCACGCCCCGAACGCAAATGCGCCCACGCCAACCCCCTGCCCGCTCACCGTACAGAATGAAGGAGGTAATGAAGGAGGCGAAGCCCACGAAGGCCGGGTTGGTGGGGCTGTACTGCGCGTACTGGCCGGTCGCGTTGGCCGAGCCGACGTACCAGTTCTTGGGCGACTTCTTCTCCGTCCAGACGGAGAAGTACACCGCGCCGATGATGCAGAACGAGAACAGCAGGCCGAACATGAAGAAGATGATTTTGTCCACAATGCGCTCCACGCGGCTGCGCTTCGACGGCGCCGGTGCCGCGTTCTTGAAGATTTTGGTCTCGTGACCTGCAGTTCAGGCACAGATCCGGCAGATCCTGCTTTTGAAGCGCGTCCATGCAACAGCGGCAGCGCGCGTCCACGCAAATGCGCCAAGCCCGACCTGTGGCGGTACAGCTGGCGCGTCCATGCCATACTGCATGACGGCGCCCACCAGCTTGTATTTGCTAATACGCAGCAAACCCCATACGATGTACGTGACCTCATCCTCACCTGCGTAGATGACCGCGCCCACCACTTTGTCCGTGTTGCGCAGGTTGCAGCCGCGCAGCAGGATAGCGGCGGGGCTGATGGGCAGGGTCTTGCCGTCCAGCAGCAGGTTGCCGGTAAACTGATACAGGCGCGCGTTGGGCCCCTCGCACTCGATCGTGGCGTTCTTGAAGGACGCGAAGTCCATCTGGTTCAGGTCCTTCGTCTCATCAGGGGCCTTCTTGATCTTCAGGTTGGTCTCGCCATCCAGGTTCATGGTTTCGATGTAGCACGTCCCCTCCTCTGTCTCGGACGTCAGGAACAGCAGGTCCGCGGGGAACTGCTGGTCCTTTGTCACCACGACGAGGTCCCCCACCCGCACGTCCTTCCACGTCTTGGTGACATACTGGCCGGTGTCGGGGTCCAGCACCTCCACGGCACGGTTGTTGATTTCCTTGTCCTGCTTGTAGCGCTTGTAGTCCTCCGCGGCCTCCTTGATCATAGCCACGCCCAACACGATGATGAGGGGCGTCCATGTCGTCCACGCGCTGCAGGAAAGCTCTGGTTAGGCAAGGAAATCGAAGCTTTCGACCGCCCGCCCAGGCGAAGACCTACCGCACAGGCGAGAAGGGCGTCAGCGACAGCGCGGCCACGATGGTGAAGTAGATGTTTGCCACACGCCTGCAGCGGGATTTTGCATTTTAGTCGAGCGAGCGCCACCTTCTGGCACATGGCAAGCGCGCCCTCCCCGCGCAGCTCGCGCACCTGTACTGCTCAAACAGCGCCTTCGGAAGGAAGGTCCAGACGTTGTATTTGGTGGTAGAAGTGGCATTGCCCTTATAGTGCTCGTGGTGCAGCGACAAGTGGTGCTCATGGTGACTCGCGTTTATGTGCACAGTGCGCTTTGTTTCCTCGTTCCCCTTCTTCTTACGGAAGGTAGGACAGCCCTTCGGCATTTTTGTGGTCGAACTAAGGCGAGCGGCAACACATCATGAACGCGTTGACTCGTTGGCAACTGGATATGCCGCCTAGTGCCTGGCCTACGGTAGGTTATGTAGGGTTGCGAGGTTGCCGCGCTGGACCAAGCATGCGCAGCCTCAGCACATAACTCGTCTAGTCCGCACTCAGGATCCAGCCCGCCCATTGCTGCCCCAGCCACCGCAACAGTCGCAGCCTAGCCTCCGCCGCTCATGCCGCTCCTCAGGGCACCGACGCATGGGGATACGGGATTTGCGTGACATACTTGTGGGGTAGGTGAGCTGCGTGGTCCGAGGACGCAGTTACCACGATGCAAGCAGGGGTGCAACGTGGCCCATTGCCGGCTAGCATGACACGCCAGATCGATGAGGACATGCCATCGTGCCAGGCTGCCACAAGTTTAATAGCTCAAGCGGCAAGTGAAGCCCTTGCAAATAGCTGGCGGTACTGTCCTAGATATGGTGGAGTCCGTCAGTGTGGTGCGGAGTCCCCACGGGAGTCCCCAACGTTGCCGACATTTGTGCCCTGTACCGACCATAGCGGAGTTGTCCCACTTTCCAGCGCAAACATGGCAATCGAAGGTGGGCATGTGCCTCTCCGGACGCCAGGCAGCTTGTAGCTTACGACACGGGTAACAAGCTGAAATGTCGGGCTGTCCGGCCACGCTGTCCTGTCCAGGCTGCGGTTTTGGCGTCGCGGGGAAGAGGCATGCATTTCATCTGGTGGGGCCGCAACCTTTTTCGGGACGCATAGCCTGGCGCCACAGGTGCAGCCAACCCCCTCGGTCCGCCTCCCTGCCTCCGACGCGTGCCCACACTAACGGGACCGCGGCATGCTGCGGCACGCTTGGCACGCTGCCCAGGCCTTTAAGCTCCGGGAGTACTAAGCCTTTACAAATTGACATATGTAACTGCATTCTGTCCAGGGCTTTCCGGTCGACAATCCGCCTCTCTGCCTTCTTCTTCATAGTCGACGTTTTTCGTATCACCCCACATAATAGACTCGAAACATTCAATTATTTACTCTCATAGGTATCCCGTCACAGACAACAGAAGTCCTGAGACTGCGAGCGCGTCGTTTGGAGGAATTTGTTTCACGCGCCTGGACGTCCAGCGCCTTTGAAAATGAGTAGAGCTTAGTAGCTTGTGTTAACTTAATTAGGTGGCTGGGATAACAGGGCGCTGGCCCAAACAATGACGAAGTTTAGAGACCGGTAGGGCCGAAGCTGGTGCCAGCCAGCACGAATATCGCTTAAGGAGCTGCAAGGAATGGGCCGGTTTGGCCGGGGGAGCGGGCCAGCCGTGGCTGCCGAGGCGCATCGCCACATCCCGCTGGGCGCAAGCGTGGACACCGAGGAGCATTTGCCATACCGCGGCAACTATGCATCCACCACCAAGTACACGCTGCTCACGTACCTGCCGAAGGCGCTCTTCGAACAATATCGGTGAGCGCTATATTGGGGTTGGGGCAGGCAGTTTGCAGCAATATACACACGGGTTGGCACGCCAGCGTGGTCAGGGTTTGGCACGCGTGCCATTCATTCTACGGGCGCCCGCCCACACGCGTGCCAAACCCTACCCGTGCAAATCTTTGCATTATAATATTAATATGATACGCCTCACACTGTTATTGTTGCCACGCCACGGTTTGGCACGCGTGCCATTCTACAAATACGCCCCGCGTCATGATGGGCTGCCTTGCGCCGCCAGCCGGCCACTGTGTTCACTCGCACGCCGTGACTTTACCAGCCCACGCCTCACACTGTCCAGCGCACGCCTCCAAATGTCCAGACCACGCTTGTCCTGCCCACGCTTGTCCTGAACCCTGACTTGTCCAGCCCACACCGTCCAGCGCACGCCGTCCAGCCCACACCGTCCAGCACCCTACGCGTCACCCTGCTCAGCCGCCTGCCCAGCCGCCTGCTCAGCCGCCTGCTTGAACTTGCGGTTGTTCGTGGCCAGCTTGGGCGTGGTGAAGCTGTGCACCCCCTTCCGCTTCTTGCGCTTCCTGGCCTCATTCGCCTTGGCCAGCCCCGCCTTGCCCTTCTCCGAGGGCGGCGGCGCCAGGCAGCCCGTGCACTCGCCCACCGTGCAGCCAGCGCGCAGCAGCCCGCCGTCCTCGTCCCGCTGCTCAGCTGCCGCTGGCCGGTCCGCAGCGCCGTCGTCCCGCCACTTGTCCCAGTGATCCGGCTCCCAGGTGCTGGCACGCGGCTTGCCGATGCGCTGGTAGCAGCTCTTGCACCAGCCCCCTGCCAGGTTGTGCGCCGGCGTGCTTGCCGGACACCCTGCGTGTGCGCCTGGCCTGCCAACCCCACGCCTTGCATTGCCACCGAAGCACGATTTGGGGGGTTTGCGTCAAACCTTCTAACTGCCCGAGCGCCGGTAGGGGTGCTGCGAAGGCCGCGTAGCGCGGGCTACGTTGCCCCGGACTGGCTGGCGCTGCGGCCATCAAAAGCGGCCCGACAGCGCCTTTGCCGATGGTATAGGCAGGCGAACCTCACAATTGGGTGCAATCTGCCCGAGTGGGTCGCCCCGAAAACCGGGCCCGCCAGCCTGTATCTGACCATCTCCACCCCCCACCCGACTCAGTCGGCCGCAGCCGCTTTAGCTCACCCATACACCCGGCGCGCGCCGCAACAACGTGTGCACGGTCCTGGCATCTGACCCCACTGCTGCCTCTGCTGCCCCCAGGCGTGTGGCAAACATCTTCTTCACGCTCATGGCGGCGCTGTCGCTCACGCCCTTCAGTCCACTCAGGTGCGCTGTGCTCCAAACCTACGCCGCTGTGGTGCACACGGCGGGTATTGAGCAGCAAGGGCCAGCATTGTGCATTCGTGAGGCATGATCAATCGAAGGGCGGGGCTAGCGGTGGCGATGCGGACGGGCGGCGCGGCGCGGCGCCACATCAGCCGCTGCACGGTGCGGGCAGCCGGAGGCACCTTTACCGACCATTCCTGTACAATGGCAGTGCACAGTCTCGGGGACCGCCTGTGTCATTTTGGGCATCCCATAGTGCAGCACAGCGGCGGCGTGGCGAATATGATGTCGGGCCGCAGCGCCGCCGGTCAAACTCAACGTCCGGATGGGGGTCCAGGGTATGGGGCCATAGGGCCGCCTGGGATTGAGAGAGGGCCATGGCAGTGCGAGGACGACAGCAGGAACAGTGGGCCGGAGCGACGTAATTGCTTTGCCTACTTTTCTGGCCGCGATCCCCTCGGCAGCCCCAGCTCATGCACGCACGTCCATCCTGAACACGTGTCCCTGCCTCCCTGCGCCCTCGCTGCATACCGTACTGGCGGCGCTGGGTACGGTTCGCTGTCCTCGCTGCTGCCCTCCCAGCCTGACGTGTGTGGCACCCTGTGCGGCCCAGGCCCTGGACCTGCTGGACGCCGCTGGTGCTGGTGGTGGGCGTGTCCATGATCAAGGAGGCGCGGGAGGACTACAAGCGCTACAAGCAGGACCGGGAGGTCAACGAGCGGCCCACGCGCGTGCTGGACAGGAAGACGGGTGGGTGAGGAAGTGGATCCAAGAGCGCGTCGCGGGGATGGGGGCAGGCACGCGGGGCATGGCTGGAGCGATAGAGCGGTGGAGCCTGACCGCTGACCTAGCCTGGGGCTGGGGGCTGTAGCCGATAGCTGGTTGCAACTCGAGCCTGCTGAGACGGGCTTGCGGCCCTGCGAGCCATGTTGTGTTTGGGAAGCCACTCCCTCTGGTTACAACCAGCAACCATATGCTTGCATGCTCCCGCAGGCAAGTTTGTGACGGTGCCGTGGAAGGCGCTGCGCGTCGGCGACATCGTGCAGGTGCGCACTCCATGTGGCGATGTCAGCGGGCTCAGATGATGCCCTTGCTTGCTTGCTGCCTCGCCTCCTTGGCGCCTCGCATGGCCCCTGCGACACGCTGCGCGCCATGCACTCAGCTGTGCTCCCCGACGCGCGCAGGTGTGCCGCGACCAGTACCTGCCCGCGGACCTGGTGCTGCTGACCACCTCCGGCGATGAGGGCACCTGCTACATCGAAACCATGAACCTGGATGGTGCGCGCGGATAGCCCGTGCGGCGGCGGCGGTGGGGCTGCTGCAGGAAGAGGGAACACCGGAACAGTGCCTTATTCCAATACCCTCTCATTGCCACATGCACACCCGTTTCCATTCGTGCACGGACGTGATGACTTTATGAGGACCATGCCATCTCTCCGGTGCCGTGCAGGCGAGACGAACCTGAAGATTAAGGCAGCGCCGGACGAGACGCGCTGCCTGGAGGAGTCGGACCTCGCCGGCCTCAATGTCATTGTGGACTGCGAGGGCCCCAACTCGCGCCTCTACCAGTTCACCGGCAACCTCCGCTTGCGGCCGCCGCTGCCGGCCACCGTGGTCGCAGCCATGGCGGCGGCGCAGGCCATGGCGGCAGCGGCAGCCGCCGTCGAGGCTGGCGGCGGCGAGAAGGAGAAGGCCGAGCAGGATGGGGCGGGGCCCGGGTGGGGCCGCGCCGCGGCCAAGAGCCTGGTGGCGAACGGCATGGAGGCGCACGCGGAGACCCTAAAGTCGATGGGCTCGACTACGGCGGGCACGGCGGAGGGCGGGCGCTGGAACTTCCGTGCCTCGCAGCGGCGGGCCAGCACGCGCATGCCGCCGCCTCAGGAGTACGTGGCGTCGCTGCCCGCGTCGGCGGTGGTGCTGCGCGGCTGCAGCCTGCGCAACACCGAGTGCATCTACGGCGTGGTGGTCTATGCGGGTGGGTGGCGGTCGCTAAAGGCGGAGTTGGGGCCGGCCGCAGGTGCCAGCGGCGGGAAATGCCGCAGCGCTCCAGGGGCGGCCTGGTTGCGTTGGCGTGCGTGGGGTCGCCTTGCCTGCAGCAGCGAGCTCCTGCATGCGCCCGGGCCGAGCCTGCCCCTGGGTGCCGACCCCTGCCCGGACCCGCTTACCCTCACCATCCATGCACACAAACGTGCCTCGCACCCCGCTGGCACCTCGCTGGCCACCGAAGTGCTTTCTACAAGCGAATGTGAAGAGCACACAAGTGAAGTGAGGTCTGACGCCATGTTGTCTCGCTGGCTCGCACACGCCCACGCACGCCACACAGGCCACGACACCAAGATCTTCATGAACTCCACCGAGGCGCCCTCCAAGCGCTCCTACATCGAGCGCACCGTGGACCGCATCATCCTGCTGTTCTTCTGCGTGCTGCTCATCTGGTGAGGGAGGGGGGAGGCCGTGCTGCTGTGCATGGTGGGCACGGTAGGCGACGGGGGCGCAGTGCCTGGGGGAGCGGAGCTGGGCTGACGCGTGCCTGGGCACCTGAGTGCCGGCAACGGCATCAGCTTGCGCCTGGCGTCCAGACTCCCCTGTTGCCCGTGCCACACATCACGCGCGCCCGCACACCTGCCGTGCGCGCAGGTGCGTCATCTCCGCCGTGTACCACGCCTGGTGGACCAGCACCCACTTCCGGCAGCACTGGTACATGCGCCCCGACGCGAACGACGCCGACTCCGACCCCGACAGCCCCGCGCAGACCGGCGCCGTCAACTTCTTCGTGGCGCTGCTGCTCTACAGTGAGTGGGCGCAAATGCTTGGTACCGTACATGGCACACCACACGCTTCCGCCCACGCGAGCCGATGCCTTTCTTTCCATCGCCAACCACTCTTCTTCAACCGACACCGCCCCTTTGCTGCCCCGCCCCGCCCCGCCCCGCCCCGCCCAGGCTACCTGGTGCCGGTGTCGCTGTACGTGTCCATTGAGATGGTCAAGGTGTTCCAGGCCATGGTGCTCATCGCGCAGGTGGGCCGCGCCCGCAGGCAGCCGGGCCATTGCAGCTACAGTGGGTGTTGTGAACGTGTGCTTCAGCCGGCCCCTGCGCGCGGCTGTGCCCTCCGCGGGCCTGCGCCACACCCTCTGATAACAAGCTCCGCCCCAAAACAAGCGCTCGATGCAAGTACCGTACTGATGCAAGTACCGTACTGATGCAAGTACCGTACTGATGCAAGTACCGTACTGATGCAAGTACCGTACTGATGCAAGTACCGTACCGTATGCCACTTCGACAGGACCGCGACATGTACCACGCGGAGACGGACACGCCCGCGCTGGCGCGCACGTCAAACCTGAACGAGGAGCTGGGCATGGTCGCGGCGGTGATGACCGACAAGACGGGCACGCTGACGCGCAACGTCATGGAGTTCTTCAAGTGCTCCATCGCGGGCGTGGCGTATGGCGCGGGCATCACCGAGATCGAGCGCTCCAACGCGCTCAGGTGGGCGCCGTCGGGTTGAGAGGTCGGGGCGTGTGAGGTCCGGAAGCAGCCACCGGGTGGAGCTTGGCTGCAATTCATGGATGTGGCCCTGCATGAGCACTGCGCCGCCTAGCCCGCACGCCCGCATGCCCACGTCGTGGCCACGGTATCCAACCTCAAGATCTCCTGTCTGTCCTTGCTGCTGGTTTGTCCTGCAGGCGGGGCCAGGTGCTGGACGACCGCGAGCGGCCGGACGCGGCCAAGTTCCGGGAGCGCTTCTTCAACTTCTACGACGAGCGCCTGATGGGCGACGCGTGGTTCACCGCCAAGGACCCCGCCACCATCGAGATGTTCTTCCGCCTGCTGGCCGTGTGCCACACCGTCATCCCCGACGGCCCTGCGGATGAGAAGAGCATCAAGTATGAGGTGAGCGCTTAGCAAATGCACGCCCGGCAGCCCCTAATGCCGGCAACGACCTGCTTCGTGGGGCAGGCGGCAAAACGACCGGGCTTGCAGTGCGACTAAACATGTTTTTGCACCCCTGCCCTCGCGTGGCCCCATGTGCCCTCCTTTCTCCATTCACCCCCAGGCCGAGTCTCCCGACGAGGCTGCGCTGGTGGTGGCGGCCAAGGCGTTTGGCTTCTTCTTCTTCAAGCGCACCAACACCGGCATAACGGTGCGCGAGCGCACGCCACGCGGCACCCACGACGTGGAGTATGAGGTGCTCAATGTCTTGGAGTTCAACTCGACGCGCAAGCGCATGAGCGTGGTGGTCAAGGAGAAGGCCAACGACAAGCTCATCATCTTCTGCAAGGTG
Source organism: Chlamydomonas incerta (assembly GCA_016834605.1). Taxonomy (NCBI): domain Eukaryota; kingdom Viridiplantae; phylum Chlorophyta; class Chlorophyceae; order Chlamydomonadales; family Chlamydomonadaceae; genus Chlamydomonas; species Chlamydomonas incerta. Next base: position 2,537,945 of record JAEHOC010000009.1, read on the forward strand.
GGTGGCAGGGGTAGCGCGTGACCCAAGCCTTGGGGCTTTAGCGCTCGGAGACCCAAGCACTGCAGTCATTGAAATGCTTAAATGTACCGCAATGTAGCGTCATGCGCTGAAGCTGTTGGTGCTGGGCACTGTGGCACGCAGGGCGCGGACACGGTCATCTACGAGCGCCTGGACCCCAACTACGCGCCCAACGAGGGCATGAAGGTCACCACCACCCGCGACATGGAAGATTTCGGCGCCTCCGGCCTGCGCACGCTGTGCCTGTCGTACGCCGAGGTCGACCGCGACTGGTACAACTCCTGGGCCAAGGAATGGGACGCGGGCAAGAAGGCGCTCGACGACCGCGAGAGCAAGCTGGCGGAGGCTGCGGAGAAGATCGAGCGCAACCTGCGGCTGCTGGGCTGCACAGCCATCGAGGACAAGCTGCAGGAGGGCGTGCCGGACTGCATCCGGCAGCTGGCGCTGGCCGGCATCCGCATCTGGGTGCTCACCGGCGACAAGATGGAGACGGCCATCAACATCGGGTTCGCCTGCTCGCTGCTCACGGAGGAGATGCACCAGGTATGGCTGGAGAGCGCAGCGCCCGTCTCGGCTGTGCGTATGTTGTATGTGTGAATGGGTGTGCCAGCATGCGTGGTGCGGATGAAGCGTCGGGCGTCGGTGTGGGACTGAGAACCCCATCGTTTCCCGCAGTACACGGTCACGGCCTCCTCGGCGCGGGTGGAGGAACTCGAGAAGGCTGGCCGGCGGCTGGAAGCGGAGGCGCTGGCGGCGGAGCTCGTGGCCAAGCAACTGGACAAGGTGGGGTTACGGGCAAACAATGTGCGAGGGAGCTGGAGGCGAAACGCTTCAGCATGGGGGCTGGGCGGTCCTGGACATGCTGCATTTCATAACTACGCGTTGGGCTCCTTAATGTTTTGTGTCGGTGCCTGTCCATGCGCTCCTCCAACAGATTGACCTTGAGCTCAGGCAGGCGGCCGAGGCGGCGGCTGGGGCAGGCGGCAAAGCTGGTGCCTCCGGCGCGGGGTCGAACCACGGCGGCGCTGGACCGGGCATCGGAGGCGGCGCGGGCGGCGACGCGATGGATGCGGCTCTGATCATCGACGGCAAGGCGCTGAGTTACGCGCTGTCGAAAGAGCTGGCGCCGGTGCTGCTGCGCGTGGGCCTGCGCTGCAAGGCGGTGGTGTGCTGCCGCGTGTCGCCCCTCCAAAAGGCCCAGGTGACGGGGCTGGTGCGCAGCACCGGAAGCATCACGCTGGCTATCGGAGATGGCGCCAACGACGTCAGCATGATCCAGCGGGCGCACATCGGTGAGTTTGAGGAGAAGTGGCCACCACCGTGTCGCTGGGCGCTCGAGCTTGCCTGGAGCTAGGAAGCTAGGAAGTGCAAGAGAGCTAGGGAGTGCAAGGTGGCATAAGGTTACCAGGGCATGTGGCCAGTGATGGGATTCACGTCGCCTGCGCCCCTTCGCCCGCAGGTGTGGGCATCAGCGGCCAGGAGGGCATGCAGGCGGTCATGTCCGCGGACTTCGCCATCGCGCAGTTCCGCTTCCTGGTGCCGCTGCTGCTGGTGCACGGGCAGTACAGCTACAAGCGCATCACGCGCATGATCAACTTTTTCTTCTACAAGAACATGCTGTTCGCCATCACGCTGTTCACCTACTCGGCCTTCACCACGTTCTCTGGCTCCTACATCTACAACGGTGAGGCATTCACAACGCGTGGCCAGCCATTGTGCGGGTGCGCCTGCCTCAAGAACAGCTTGTGCAGCGCACGTGCCCATTGCAGCCTTTCCTTTGGCCAACGCCACCCAGTGCACGCGCACGCGCAACTCCTGCTGCCTCAAACGCAACCTGCTACCCCAACCTCAACCTACTGCCCCAACCTCAACCTGCTGCCCCAACCTCAACCTACTGCCCCAACCTCAACCTGCTGCCCCAACCGCAATCTGCTGCCTCAAACCGTCAACCGCAACCAACCCCGCAGACACCTCCATGACGCTGTTCAACGTGGTGTTCACGTCCGCCACGCCGCTGCTGGTGGGCATGTTCGACCGGCCGCTGGGCAAGCGGGCCATGCTGCAGTACCCGCAGCTGTACCGCCAGGTGCGTGCGCCAGTGGGCTGCGCCAGCGCGCGCGCTGCCGCCCGGCTGCCAGGGGTCACGGCGCCGGGCAGCAGGGCGCGGGGATGAATGCAGAGCACGGCTCGGCGGCGACAGAAAGGGTGGCAATGGATGGCTAATGGTTGACTCTTATCTGATTATCTCCAGACGCTGACGTGGCACTCTGGACCATCACGCCGTACGCTCTCTCTCATGGTGGCGCGCAGGGCATCGCCAACCGCGACTTCAACGCCGCCACCATCCTGGGCTGGATGTTCTCGTCGCTGCTGCAGTCCGGCATCATCCTGGTGCTGTGCCTGGTGGGCTGTAGCGGCACCACCGCCTCGGCCGACCACGGCATCCCCTGGAGCATGGCCGAGGTGCGACAGGCGGCCGGGGAGGGGGCGCACGGGCTGGCTGGGGCGGGAGCTGGCGGCCTGTCTGCAGGCCTTGCCCCAGCCTCTTCTGGCTGCGTGTGTCTCTACAGTTGTAGACTTGATTGAAAAACTGCCCTGCTGATGCCGCTGTCGCTTATCGCCTGTTCTGCCGCCGCTGCCGCCGTGTGCGCAGGTGGGCGTGGTGCTGTTCACGGCCATCGTGCTCACCATCCACCTGCACCTCAGCATGGTGGAGGAGGCCTGGACCTGGATCCACCACCTGGCCATCTGGGGCAGCGTGGGTGAGTCACCGCGCCCGCGCCCGCGCCTGGTCCCTGCCACCCTGCACCGAAACCCCGCTGCACCACCGGTGTACCAAGCATGCGCGCTTGCCTCGCTTGCCAGCGCCCTGCAGCTGTGCGAAGTCCCGCGCCCGCGCCAACTCTTTGCGCCATCCTGCACCCCCATCCTGCACCCGCGCGCCTCCTCACCCCATCCGCACCGCCCCCTGTATTGCCGCAAACTGCGCCTGCCTGTCCCTTGTCTAGTTTCGCTTGGGTTTAGATTGGGCTGGTGTTTACAGCCTCCCCCCCCCCATCTTCTCTTAATTAATCATGCATGGACCCCCCCCTCCGCCGCACCCCGGCGCAGCGCTGTGGTACCTGTACCTGGTCGCCTTCGCCTACTTCCCCGTGTCCTGGAGCCTGGAGATGTGGCACCTGTTCGAGGGCATCGTGGCGCCCAACGCCCAGTTCTGGCTCTACAGCCTGCTCATACCCGCGGCGGCGCTGCTGCCCGACGTCGCCTTCCGCGCCCTGAAGCGGTGCGCGCGGGGGCTGCGGCGGGTCGCATGTGGCGGCTGCGGGCGGCGGCACTGGGGGCGGTCTGTGGGCGCGGGCTGCATAGCTGTGGATAGCTGCGCGCCTGGGGACGTTGCCGCTGTATCAGCGTGATCGCGGGCGTTCAACAAGTCACTCGCACCTCCGCGCCATGCCCTTCCGTTCCCTGCAGGCTGCGGTGGCCCAGCGATGAGGACATCATCCGTGAGATGCAGAAGGTGGAGCGCGCAGCCAACAACGGCTCCTCCCACCCGGCCGGCGGCGCAGCCGCGACCGGAGCGGGTGCCACCAGCGAGCACCACGCCCTGCAGAAGCACAAGGGCGGCGGCGCGCTGCTGATGGGCGCGCTGGGCGGCGGCAGCAACCGGGTGGCGCCCGAGCCGGCCGCCGCCACGCCGCCGCCCGGCGGCATGGGCGTCAAAACGGCGGCGGCCATCGCCGTGGCGGAGGGCGGGCCGGGGAACAAGTCCACCGCCGTGACGGCGGTCATTGCCACCGCGGGGTCTGCTAGCGCGGGCGGGGCGGGCGGCGGTAAGGGCACGGGCGGCCGGAGGAGCGCGACCGGGGAGGACGGCGTTCAGGAGCTGGACGACTGCGAGCTCGCCGACGAAGTCCTCGGGGCGCCCACGGTGGTGGTACCGCCGCAGCCGGCGGCCGGCGGCTTAACCGGCGCCCGGAGCAGCCGCGAGGGGAACGCCAACGGCTTCAGGCTCGTTGGCAACAAGGGGCCTGGCACGGCAGTGCAGTCGGCGAGCGCCGCCGGCGCCTCCCGCGCCGCCAGCCGAGCGGGTCCGTCGTCGCTTGCAATTGCGCCTCCTTCACCTCCTGGCACCACCAACAACAACGGCGGCGGTGGCGATGGCGGCCCGGAAGACTTGCTGCTGACTTCAGCGGATGGCGGCGGCGTCGACGGCGCCGATGCCGGCGTCAACAGGGCAGAGTCGCCGCTGCTTGGCTCCTTTGCGCCGTCCCCGACGCGCAGCTCCGCCGGCGCGGGCGCAGGGCCGAACGCCATCGCCGGCCGCAGCCGGACCGCGGGGCTGCCCTCTGTCGGCAGCGCCGCGAACCTGGCAGACGGAGCAGGAGGCGTGTCCTCGGGGACAGGGCAGCACTCGCAGCACCACCACCAGGCGCACCCATCACACGCGGCGCTGGCTTCGTCCATCTCGACGCCCATGCTCGGAGAAGCCGGCGGCCACAATGGCAGCTGGACTGGCCGTGCCGCGGCAGGTGCGGTCGCCGGGCCGGGGTTGAGTTCGTCGCCGTCGCCACGGGCGCGGGCGGGCGCGATGGGCAGCAGGGGCGGCGGCGGCAGTGGCGAGGCGCAGCCCACGGCCTCCATGTCAGGCGGGAGGGTGGTGCTGGGCCAGGCGGCCGGCCCGGTTGGAGACGGCAGCGGCGTGCGGGAGGTGTCCACTTTGTCGAGAGCATCGTCATCTTCCGTGCAGGCATAGGGCTGTGGCCCGGGTACGGCGTGCGCATATTGCCCAAAATGGCTTCGGAGTTCGGAACTTGGAAAGCGAGTGATGGGTTGCTTACGTGAGTAATGGGTGGTCGGCGGCGCTGGTCGTTGAGGCTGCGCAGCCTCGCCTCGTCGGTCGGTTGGGGGTGGTAAGAAGGCACGTGCACGTGTCTTAAGCGGAACGGGTCCCGCCTGTGTGGTCCCGCCTGCTTGTATGTGGATCTTGTTTACCAGCGGGGAGGCTTGTGCTCTGCATGTGTGTGATGATGGTATGGTACGACGGGATGCATGTGCACGTGCATGGCTGCTGGCTGCCCGTGTGCATCGCGTTGTGTGCCAGGTGGATGGCAGGTCTGCTGCCATTCGTAACGTTCTTGACTGACGTGTTGCTGAGCGGGGACAAGCCGTTGGCAACCTCCGACACTTGATTGCTTCGTGACTGGATATCCATTATTTGACTAAACGCTGTGGGAACAGTGCCCGTGCACATGGGTTGGCACCGGTGGTCGGTCGGCGCTTTGTGTTGCGGCTGCAAGGTCGTCGTGATGCAAAACGGCAAGACGTGGCGGGGTTGGGCGCATGGATTTGCATGTGTGTCTGTATTAGAAAGCGCAATGACAGGTGTTGTGCGTGAGCATTTATGGTAGGCAGGTGTGAGCGCTCGTGTTGATGCAGCGGGGTTAGAGACTAAGGGCGAATGGGCTTGGAAAGCACCGTTGCCCTTGAACGTCTATACGCGGGGGCTCGAGATTAGACAGTTCGATGATGTTGGCTAGCATGCAGTCTGTTGAGCGGTGTTGCAGTCTGACAGGTGCAAGGCGGCGCCTACACACATGCGCGTTGGACTTGGGAACAGGCCTGGGACTTCACCACAGTCTTCTCTCGCGGAGCGTCGCATGCCATGACAGCATTCCCTCCCGCAACTAGCTGCAGGCCCACAGCGCTCATCCCTTTGATTCTGTGTCCCTCGTGTGCGACCTACTGACCAGCACCAGGGGAGGAGCTTCTGGTTGCATGTGTGGTGGAGCAAACGATTCGCAGCTGAGGCACCACCTTGCGTTTGCCTGCCGGCGGCACTGCGTGGCGCCCTGGACTCGGCACTCTTCCCGACTAGCCAGCTATCGTCTTGCATTCGCATTCAATAGCAAACGCATAGCTATGCACTATATGCAGGCCTATCCCAAATGTGCCAACCCGCGCCACCCTTGTGGAGCCCAGAGACTCTGCGCGGAACCGTTACATTGCAAATTTCATCTCCCCTCCGCTGGGTCTGGAATCATTGCCAATCACTCGAACTCCGTAAAGCAACAGCGCTTGTTGGTCAGGGAGCAAGAGGACCACAATCATGAAAGCGCTTGCCTGGCCTCACGTCGCACCCGATGCAGTGCGCACATCGCACGCCTGCTTGCACTCCATCACGTTCCACCCAAGACAATTCAACCACTTCACACTCCGTATGGTCCGTATTCTCCACAGTCCTACATAATTGGCTTCCGCTGCACTTGTCCAGCGCAGGGATATCCGCCTCGTTAACCTGGACAGGGGCATCTGCCTCGTTAACTCATGAGAGTTCGCACCACACCTGCTCCGATAGCCGTCCACGGCAGGAGCGCACACCACCATCAACATATGTACCTTGCACACTAAACTCGCTTCTGCAATCTTTCCGATTCCGTCTTGCAGCCTCCTGGGCCCTGGGCCTACAGCTCTGCCTACTGCACTTACGCATCCGTGGCGCCGCTCCTCCTGCTGTTGCTCCTCCTGATCCGTGCTGCTTGGCACAGCAACGCTCGCTCCTCGGTACACCCACTTCAACACGGTATACACACCACATCTGCCTAAACCACCGATTGTCTATTCTACATGAAGTTGAAGTTGCGCTCGGTGGTGCCGGGCACCTCGACCGCCTTGAGCGTGACGGTGTTGGTGGGCAGGTAGTTGCTTTGGATACCCTTGTAGCCCTGCGCGGCGGCACAGCGGGATAGCTGTGAGAGGCGAGCAGCGGCGAGCAGCGGCGAGCAGCGGCGAGCAGCGGCGAGCGCACCCCGCAGAGGTATAAAGCCCAGCCCTAGCATCAGTAGCTCGCAGGCGGTGGCGCAGGGGCTCACCATGGTTGCCTTGGTGTTCTTGGGCCACGTGGGGTTCTCATTGGGCCAGCGTGGCGCTGAATCCATGAAAACCGGCGTCGTCTGCGTGAAGTTGAACGCGCTCTTCTCCAGCTTGGGCACGCCCGGCTTGAGGTGCCCGTTGTCGTCCACAATGAACTGGGTGCGGCCGCTGCGCGGCTGTAGCGTGCCGAAGCGCGTGCCTGTGGAGGTGCTGATGACCTGCGTTGGCAGGGAGAGGTGGGGGTGGGGTGGGGTGGGGCAGAGGAGGAGTGTCATTGTTGCGTCGCTGTGCGGGAGGGACGGGCCGTGCGGCAGGGACGGCCGGGCGTGCGTCGCCGGGCGGGGGACCGGAGAGGTTACGACCCCTCTGGGCCCTTAGAAAGCTGCTACTCAACGATGACAAAGTTGATGCACGTATGCGGCTGTACGAGAGCCTGGAGGACTTTGAGGCCGGCCGACTCCAGCCATGACAGCCGACATGCCATCTTCGCTCGAAGGTGGTAAAACGGCGATTTTCCTGTTGCTTTCTTCTTCAGCTTGTATCTCTCACTATCACCACATTGCCACCCCCCCCGAAAGCTTCAAAAACACGCACCTGGCTCTTATCCACGGCTGGGACCTCCCAGTTCTTCAGCCGCTTTGAGTTGAAGGCGTGCTCAACCTGCTCGCCGGGATATGAGCGGCTCATTGTTGTACCTAGTTGGAGGCACGATAAGGCTTATGTGGTTAATCGGCGCGCGCAAGATGTTCTCAGGCACGTCGCGTCGAGTCTGTAGAGATGTTTTCGTATGTGTGTGAAGGAATAGCTGCCATCGGTGGCCCGGAGGCTTTGTACAGGGGCGGTCGAGCAATCGCGAGCGATTGGCGCCCATTGACCATGTCAAAACTCAAAGTTCCAGCGAGTCGCCAGAACTACAATGGCAGACCAGCACACCATTTGACAGGTGGTAATTTACTACCTAGCCTGAAGAAATTTAAGATGGCCCCGATTTCCGAGAAACCCTTGCGCCTATCACCAGAAACGGCAGTGTCAAGTGTAGCGCAGGCCGAGGACCTGCTTCTACTGTCCCGGTATGAGGAAGCGGCTGATGCAGCAGCGAGCCTGCTTCCGGGACTTGTAGAGCTGGCGGGGAATCGCAACTCCCAAAGCGTTGCGCCTTTACCCCAGCGAGCCCTGGTGGCGGCCGTCCAGGCGCATTTTTTCTGTGGCAGGTATGCGTCCGGGCGCGTACGCCGCGCGCCGCTCCGCGCGAGCGTTCCGGGGGCTGTTATGTGACGTGGCGGGGTGTGGGGTTGCGGCGGTCGCTTGTACGCTGAGCGGGCGCGGGCAGCACTCCGGCGCCATGGCTGCACGACCCGTGATTATTAGAACTCTTGCGCACCCTGGGCTGCACTGTCATGTGCCAACCACGCCGTGTGGGGCCCATCGACGACACGCCCACGCCGCGGAATCACAGGCAGGCGCAGTTCGAGGCTCTGGTGGAGGCACTGGGGCTGCAGTGCCTGGCCGTTCCCACCTTCCTGGCCTGGTGAGCCTTGTGGAGCACGTGCGGCCGCAGAATGCGTGTGAATGCACCGCATTGCAGGAAGCACGTAAACACGGCCCCGCAGGCTAGCAGTGGCCACGCGTCGCCGGGGGCTGATGGCTGACGTCGCCCGTTCCCGAACCCGCTCCCCACTCCATGAATGCCCCAGGGTGCTGATGATGCTGGAGTGCGGCCAGGCAAGCGAGGCGCGGCGGCGCGTGGAGACGTACATGGCCGCCATCCTCAGCCTCGCAGCCGACCAGCAACAACAACAGCTACAGCTGCAGCTGCAGCTACCGGAGCTGAGGGCGGCAGCCGGCGGAGCCGGCTCCGCACGCGCTGCGCCGGTGCCGGCTGCTCTGGCCACGGCGCAGGACCGCGCGGCCCTGGCGCGAGTGTACAGCCAGGACGTGATGGCGCTGGGTCTGGGGCTGCAGCAGCAGGCGCTGGACTGGCTGGCGCCGCCGCCTGCTACTGCCGCCGCCGCCACCGCCAGCCCGGCTGCCGCTGGCGCTGGAAACGGAGCGGGTGCCTGCGCCACCGGCGGCGTCAGTGTCAGTGGCGGTGGCGGCGGCACGCTGGGCAGCTTACAACGTGGCGGCGCAGTGGGAGCGGGTTCGGCGGCGGCGGCCGGTGTGGTGGCAGCACGAGAGCTGCTGGACAGTGACGAGGTTGTGGCGGCGCTGCGCGCGGAGTTGGAGGCTATGGTGGCGGCGGTGGCGGCCGGCGCCGCCTCCCGCGCCGCCTCCCGCTCCAGCTCGGGCCGCAGCAGCTGCAATGGCGGCGCCAAGCAGCAGCACGAGCAGCACCACCATCACCACCACAACAAGCAGCAGCAGCAGCAGCAGCAGCAGGCGCCGCACAAACAGCAGCGCTCATGTGAAGGGCCATGCCACCCCGCAGCCGCGGGTCTAGCGGGCGCCGTGGGGTCGGCGGCGAGCGGCGGAGCTCAGGCTCAGGCCGCGCCTGCAGCTGGCCGCAGCTCTAGCGCACCAGCCGCCGGCTCAATAGGTCAGCGCTCGTGCAGCAGGAGCAGCGAGATCCAAGCCGCAGGCGCTAACGGCATCGGTCGCAGCACCGCTGTAAAGTCGTTGCTGGCACGCCTTGCGGCTGCGCTCCGGTCCTTCGCGTCGGCCGTCGTGGCGCTGGCGGCGCGGCTGGCCGCCGGCGCGACGGTGCGCCTCACGCGCGCGCAGGCGTGGCTAGTGTGCACAGCAGCGAGCGCAACGGCAAAGCTGCGTGCAAGTGGCGGTAGCAGTGGTGGCGGTGGCGCCGCCAAGGGTGCTGCTGGCGGCGGACGGCTTGGCGCCGGTGGCGGCTCGTGTGGGGCCTCGGCGGCTCATCTGGCGGCGTTAGCGGCGCTGGGTGCGGTGGTGGTAGTGGCGGTTTCGGCGGAGGCACCACATCTGCGGGCGGCAGTGCAGGGGTTGACGGCGGGGCTGATGGGGCTGTTGCGGGAGGCGATGGGGATGGGACTGTCGCTTCACCCCAGCCCCGTGGCCACGAGCGGCATGGTGCGGTGAGCAGGCAGTGTACGGCATACAGGCGGAAGCCGGCCTGTGCCTGGCAGGCTAGCGGTCTGGGCGGAGGAGTGCAGTGCGCACGGCCATCGAGGGAGCCAGGAGTCGGAGGCAAGGGCGTGTGCGAGTATGTACCGTATGCGTGGGTGAGCCACGAACGGTGGGTCTGTGGCGCAGGCACCCCTGGTGCAGGCCGGCGCTGCGAACTGTAGCAGTCGTAAGTCAAGCACCTGCGTTGCATGTCAACTGGGGGGTTGCAATGATGGTACATGGGGGTTTCCAAGTTCCAATCCTTCAGACCCCAATACCGACTTATTCTTTCCTGTACGGTTGCACGGCGGATGACACGTGAAACGGCCGACCTGCAGCAGCTTTGGTTGGGGGGTTGTTTGCGAGGACTGTGCGCAATATTGCGCATGCTGCCGGCACCGGGGCACGGCAGCAGGGCCCGTACTCATGCAATTGCTCGTAGGCGATTGGCGGTGTGCGGATGGATCTGTTTGTCGGCGTTTGAGTCAGTATAAGGGCCCAGCCGCGTAGCACTCCTTGGCTCGAATGGAGTCACTACCGAGATGTGACGGCGGCTGTAGGCGCAGTGCATGCCAGGCGGCAGCGTTCGGCTCGGGGGGCGCGTGGTGTCACATGTGCGCACGCGCCGCGCCACGCGATATATGGGGTCAGGGCTGGTGCACGTGGAGTTATGATGCCATAAGGGAAGGAGTAGTGTACGTGCCCTACCTCGCTGGTTGGGGAGTTGACGGCGGGACGCCGCAAACCCGGGTCCCATGTGCGCCCGTGGCGGGCCAACTGAAGGCGACAACGGGTCACTGTGGCTGTGAGCTGTATGTAATTCGATTGCCTACGCGCCGGGCCACGCTGCGCCCCCGCATCGACTGCCCGAGGAGGGGCGCCGTGATGGCCCAGCACGGACCGGACAGCCAGGGCGAGGATCAGGGCCCCGCAGGAGTACAGGCTGGGTGCGGCCCGCTCGTGAAGCGTAGCTGGGGGACCTGGACGCATGCACCATGCCCATCCAGGGCAGACAGGGAATGGGCGCTCGCGTGACCCACAAGGCTGCCTCTGCAGGCCCACCACACCGTACGACATCATGGTCTGAACGGTCATGATGCTGCGCACCAAAAGTGTCATGTCACCGTGGGGTGGCGCCCCGTGCAAAGCACCCACAGACATCATGGTCTTGCTCGTACGGCGCCCGCGCCGTGGGATGTCCGTGCTTAATGTTACAGCAGTTTGCGCCGATGGAGACGGGGCATTCTTGTCTCCTGGGCTCCGACTGAGATTGGCCCCAGACTTTGCTAGGGGAGCTAAATAGCGTCCCCGCAACGCTCACACGCTTACGCTATTCGCTAATGCGTGGATGGCGGTGAGGAATCATCAGCCGCCATCACAACCGCTCCTAGTTAGCTACTATGCGGCGCATGGCCGCGCTAAGCTATGACACCATCCGAACCCTTCAGCAGTCGTACAAATCAATGAAGGACTTCACAGCCCAGCGTCATCTAACGTGTCGCTACCGTTTGCTAGCAAGTCTAAAATGGTGATAAGTGGACTGGAATCAATCCGCTCGGTACGTGTGCCGCATGAGCAATCAATTGCATGCTGCGCACACCTGCGCTATCGGGCCCGTACTCGGGACTTCCTTGGAACATGGATAAATAAAACATCGACAGTTCGCAGTTCCACAAGCTGGCCTTTTACTGAGACCTAGGGATAAACTGCAGGAGGCGCCCACCGGTGAATCAAGCCCACCACGCTTGCTGCCCCTCCTCTCCCGCGCTGCCCAAGTGTTGTGTGCCCGCGTCCAGCCCGCAACGTGTAAAACGCAGTGTAAGTGCGTGCCCTGCCCGCAGCACTCCTGCTACCATGATGCGCCCAGACCTCCGCAGCCCTCACACGACGCGCATCCACGCCTCGTGAACAACTCTGTGGACGGCCCGCGTGCTTCAATCGTGGAACACGTGCACCTGCACGCACGGGCGCTGCTGCTGCATGCCGGGTACAGCGGCAGCGGCGCCGTCCTTGCGCATCGCCGGCTCGCCATCGGCGCCCTTGCCCGCCTCCCAGCGCATCCACAGCTCCGCGAATGCGTCTGTCTGGCCGCCCTCACCGGGCCGCGTCGTCTGCTGTTGCGGCGGCTGCGAAGAGGGCGCGGCGGCAACTTGGCACATCTGCTGCTGCGGCGGCTGGTGGTGGTGCTGTTGGGGCATGTCAAGGAAAGCGACGCTGTCTGTGCCCGCGCCCATCTCCGCCTCCAGCACCGCATCCAGGTCGATGTCGTCATGCAGGCTGGGGAGCCAGGACAAGCTGGCGCCTTCCGAGGTGCGAGGAAGCATCAGGCTGTGGCTCAGTTCCAGCGCGCTATCGGGGCCGCTGGCGTGCGGGTGCGGCGGGGCCGTGGTGGTGGCGGCCGCAGGCTGCTGCGAGTGAGCGTACTGCGGCCCGGCCGAGTGCGGGTACGCGGGCGGCATCCCGTGACCGTGGTGGTACGGATGGTGCGGCGGCGCATAGGGTGGCGGCGGCGCTGATGCGCTGGCGCCGTAACGGCCGTAGGGCGGCGGCGGGTAGCCGTACGGCGGCGGCGGCATGCCGTACGGCGGGTAGCCATAGCCGGCGTAGGCGGGGTGGTATCCATGCGGATAGGCCGGCGGGTGCGGCGGGTAGCCAGCGGGGCCGTAGCGGTAGGGTGCCGGCGCGCCTGCTGAGCCGTGCGGCGGCGGGTGGTGGGGGTAGGGCGCGTGGGGGTGCGGGTATTGCTGCGGGTGGTGGTACTGCCAGGGCGCGGGCGGAGGCGCGGCGGAGGCGTCGTTGAGCGAGCCCGAGGGCGCCGTGTAGCGCTGCGGGTTGGGGGCCGAAGGGAAGGCCGCACACGGCAGCGAGTGCGCGCGAGAAGCCCCTCCAGGCAGCTCTGAGGCCGCTGGGCCTTGCGCCTGCTGCAGCTGCGAGTGCTGCGCCGCATGCGCGGGCAGGGGTGGCAAAGGCACGCTGCCGTGCGACGGCAGGGGAGCGCTGCCGGCAGTGGTCTGGAAACGACCGCCGAGCAAGTGACGAGGCAAGGGCGGCGCCGCGGCGCCGTCGCAGGCGGGGCCGGTGGGCGCCGATGACGTGGTTGCTGCGGGTTGCGGCTGCGGTGGCTGCAGGAGCTGCGGCGCAGAGAAGTCCGAGGTGCAGCCAGCGCCCTCCATGCTGCGGGGCCCGTGGCGCGAGGGTGACACTTCCTGAGGCGCCGGTGCGGCGGCGCCCGTGAAGGTTGGCGTGGGCGGCGACTTGGCGGCGGGCGGGCTGGGCGCGCGACTGGCCGTGTGCGCGGCCGGCGGGTGCGTGAATCCCGAGCCTGCGGGGTCGAGTGCCGTGGTGGCGGCAGCGGTTTGCATGCTGAGCTGCCATGAACCCTGCTGCGCGAGGCTCGCGCCGGCATCCTCCATCTCCGGCCGCGGCGTGTAGCACAGGTGCTCGTGCTCGAACGCCTGCGCACCGCTGCCGTAGCTAGACTGGCTGCCGAAGAAGTTGCCGGTCGCGTACTCGGCGCGCGCAAGAGCCGCGGCCCTGGCCGCAGCCGCAATGAAGGCGGCCGCGGCGGTCACGTGCGGGCCTGGCTGCGCCGACGTTGAGCTGCCCAAGAGGTGCGGCAGGAACGGCGCCTGCTGCTGGGGGGGCTGGGGCTGCAGCTCACCGGCGCCCACCACCTCCGCCGCCTCATCGCTTGCGAGCTCGTCCATGCCCTCGTCGCCCATGTCCTCCGTCTCAGACTCGACGCCATAGTCGGCGTCGTCCTCGTCGCTGCTGTCCGAGCCGGCGCGGCGGCCGCGGCGGGGCTTGGCGCCGCCGGCGGCCTTGGCAACGCGGCCGGGGCGACGGACCGGTGTCCCCTCCTCATCGCCATACTGTGAGCAGGAAATCAGCAGATAGTACTTTAGTAGGTATGGGGAGAGGACTGATTTCGTGTGGCTGCATGTGCCCTGCGCGTGCGGGCCCGGGCCACGCGCCCCACAGGCTCCAACCAACCTTTGTGCACCTGTGAGGCTATGAGACCAACCCCACGCCACACACCCTGACCCTGCCTGCATATTTCTCGGAACGCCCCCCTCCCCGCCCACTGCCACCATTTCTCACCCTGGCCGCCTTCTTCTTCCGGCGGTAGCCGCGGAAGTAGTCCTTGACGCCGTCCAGCGACCGCATGCCCTTCGACAGCTTCAGCATATCCTTCAGCGGCGGCGCGTGCACGGGTCCCCACACCGCCATCGCGTTCTCGTGGTACCAGGCAGTCATAACCGCCACCGAGGGCCGCTGCTCGTTGCGCTCCTGATAGTCACGCCACCCTGCGGAAGGACGGTTGCAGCGAGCTCAGATGGGGGCCCAAGGTGGATGGATACACGCGAGGTCGTGAGGGCCTGGCGCGCGGTAGTTAACAGAGGTGCGAGACGCTCGGGACGGCAGGTGCGAAGTGGCTGTTGCGTGAGCTGGCCGCGCGAAGGCGCTTGCCAGGCGAGGCGTGTGCAGGCAGGCATGTGAGAGAAGGCCCGCCCCCAAGGTAGCCGAACCAAACCTGTCGGCGACCGGCGTAACGATACTCACATGCATTGAAAGCAGCCCAATAGCCACTTGGCCGGCGAATCTTGGCCGGTGACGCAGCCGCGGCATCGCTCTCGGCTTTCCGCTTTGCCATGCTCGCGTGTGCCGAGTCGAGCGCCTGCGAGCATTGTGAATGCACTCAGCTCCATCTCAAATGGCTTCAGGGCAAGGGAGCCAGGGTCTGCAGGCCCAAGGGCCTCGCGAGTCCTTGTGAGTCAGGGCTCGCTCGTCGCGGCCAGACGACGACTCGCACCCAGCTCACCTAGGCTCGGCTCACTGCTTCCACTGGCTGCCAAATACTACAACGAAGCCAGCTTGGGGGGCTGCGGCCTCGTCTGAGCGTTTGCCTGTAGCTATAATTTCGGGCTGTGCGGGACTGTTTTGTCTCCGCAGCTTCGTTTGCGTCTGTGCGTGCTCCTATCCTTTCAGTATATGCTAATGGTCTAGTGTAAGCTGTTTGCGGGGTCAAGCAGGCCTCAAGACGGCCTGTGGGGATGCACCAAATCGCGATGCCGAGAAGTAGCTGTTCTCGCTGCTTTTGCTATGCATGAGTTGTGTTTAATACGGCCTATTATTTGAGTCAATGCAGAGCGAGTCTGGTGCAGGTTTGGAGAAGCAAGCACGTAGCGCCCACCCTGCCCAAACAGCGCCTTTGCGCTGTCCCCACAAGCATAAAGGATATTTTGTGAGGAACCATGACGCTAGAGCTTGAAACCGGGCGGCACGGTGGGCCTAGCCGAAAGTCCGCACGGATGGATGGCAGGATGCTAGCATGCCGGGGCCCACATGCCAAGCCGCCACTGCCGACCCAAGCACAGCTTGCTCGATGGCTGCTCGCTAACTGCGCCCAATGTGTACGTGTGGGGCGGTGTGCGGTCCCGCTCCCGGGCGTGGGTGGCAAGTTGCTCCGCGTCCATGGAGGCTGCAGGATTTCAAGCTGTGTGACGGACAGTGAGGGACGCCTGAAGATGTTTCAACTTGTATGCGAATTGCACCATACTGACCATTGTATGCGTGGTCCAGCGGGAGGCGCAAGGACAGGGCGCACCGGCCACTGCAGTTGTGCCCGTACGGCATGCAACTGGCGCGGTTACCGCAATCCGTGTGCGTGCACCCAAATCCCCGGAATGAATGCGTGAATTTTGTCTCAGAAGCATGTGGATGTGCGTGTTGACGAACCTGGTGGAGCGGTAACTGAGCGTCGAACGGCCAGAAACCGGCGATTGCAGTAACTTACTGACTACAGGCCGCCCGCGCACCTCCTTTTGCAACAGCGGCGGTGCTGAGCTCGGAGCGCTTCCCCCATGCACCGGCTTCACACATCACTTCATTTGTTGGTGTGTGCTACAAGCGTGCGCTGTCCTTGGAAAGAGCTTGTCGTCTAGGCTTGGCGCATGTGTGCAAAATGGCGTGCAAGGGCGCGCAACTACCTTCCTGCAGTGCGCCCCTCACGCTGGTAGGCACGCATCCATCCATTCTCATGGTGCCGGCCGTCTGTACCGGCCAATCAAGCACTAACTGTGACAAGGGCGGCACAGTGCGGTGGTGGAGGGCTATGTTACAAGGCAAGGCCATAAGCAGGGGCAGGTGAGGTCAACCATGGTCAAGCACTCATGCCTGTCCCGCAATCCACTCCAGCCTCTGCCTCAAAGCAACCGTCCTTGACAGGGGTGCCCCTGGTCCTCGACGCCGCGTGCACACTAACAAATCCACACTCGCATCAGTCCGTACACACGCAAACAGTATACTGCAGCTGCCCATGCGGGCAGCCCACAACGCACCGCGTCCCTGACGCCAAAGCAAATGACACTGCGGCACCCTGGCATAGATGAACATACTCTTTTTTCACTCAGCCTCCAGAGATTCGTATTTAAAAAGCACTTTGGTTACTCCGTACTGCGCGAGCATCTGCAATTATACATTCACAGGGGCAGCTGAAGGCAGGGGAGGATGGCTGAGGACACGGCTGAGGACGGATGATATGCGCCATCATTGAACCGGCACGGGGGCCACGGGAACGGCTGCGTCCTGTATCGGAGCCTGCTGGTGGGCCTGGATAACTTTGCGCCTGAATGCAGCATGCCGGAGATGAGTCATTGAGGCGCCCACATGGGACCGTTCGGACCAGCGCCATTAAGGCCAGCTCATCAGTACCAGACACTGATTGTTCTTGAATGCACGTCTTCACCGTCGACTCGTGGAGGATCATCGCGCGTGCAGGGCGGGCCCTGGTTCGGCAAAAATGCGTGATGCGTGGGCATGGCGACTCAGACATGCTGGATAGGAGTCACGTAGGAGTCCCCTCACCCCTCAATTTGGGCACAGCCGGCCACTGACTTAGTATGGGGGCGCGGGCGCGGGCAGGCGGTGGCGATTACCCTGACTCGCCCAGGAGGGTGACGAAGTTGGCGCCGGACGGCATTTTGGGGGGTTGGGTCTGATCTGGGCTTGTCCTGTCCAGCCTAGGGTTGTCCTGTCCAGCCTAGAGTGGTCAGGACAGGGAGGTTGGCCCGTTGTTGGGCCCCCTGAGTACCTCAAGCCACTGAATCTGTGCGGCACAAGCAAATCGGGTCTTATGCATCATCTTGGTGGCCTCCGGACGGCATCTTGGTTGGCGGCAGGGAGTCCCGCGCCGCGTGCTGGTTGCCGCCCGCCTTAATCTGAGTTTGGGACGCTACGCCCGCTCGCCCCTGAGCCGCCCCCGAGTCGCCCCCGAGCCGCCCCCGAGTCGCCCCCGAGTCGCCCCCGAGTCGCCCCCAAGTCGGCCCCGAGTCGCCCTGCGTCGCCTTGAAGCAGATGTCATGCCAGTATGCTGAATGTGCATTTTCTGTGCAGAGCAGGGTTCAACCCGGGCACAATCGCCCGGGTTGAGGGGATGGCGTCACGGTTGGATCGTGCTGTGCCCTGAGGCTGTGCCATGGGGACGCCCCTGCCTTGACGCTTCTGTGCCTTGTGCCCTTGCCCTTTCACCGGGAGTTAAAACCTGGGTTCGCTGGGTTCGTGAGTTTTGGGCCGGGAGCGATTTGGGGCTGGGAGTGTCGCTGTTCGTCATAAGTTGAGCAATCGCATACTGCATGCCAGGGGCAGACAAATAAACATTGCACCCCGCGCTAGTGGAGGGGATGAGGGCTTAACCCCACTCTCAAAGGCATAAGTTAAGACCTGGTTGAGACACATACGATATGCGCAATTGTGGCAAGCTGGGTTCGGAGTGGCGCACTACGGGTTGCGGATATTGCGGGTGCGGAGGGCGCCTGTGAGGAGGAGTGAAGAGTGCCACAGTAGTCCTGCAGCCTGGGGGCACCAATGCTACCTCGGCAGGGGCTGCTTCTCCCTCACACGACCGTGGGACACACGTCACTGCACACAAGTCACGGCAGACACACGGCCATTGTGCGTGGCAAGTGTGAGTGCGAGGGCGCCGCGGGGTGGGGCGTAGGGCGTGGGCTGCGTGCCGTGCGTCGATGGAGTAGATGGGCAGACACGGGCATTGTTCTCAGCACCGGTTCTTTGCATTCAGCATTTCCTATTTCTTGATAATAGACCGCTTATCACAAAATTGCATAGCCCTTTACCCAGAAGTGCATCCCAAGCGTTGTTCTAAGGAGAGAATGATAGAGACGTCCTTCTGAGACTAGGAGCCGAGCCCCCTACGGGGGCAGAACCTGAAAAATGGACGGAAACTTTGTGGCGGACGTGCGGCTGGATGACAGCGACGAGGTGCGGAGAAACGGATGCTGGACCGGCAAACAAGGGCTTCACCTAAACCAGCTGGCATCAACATGAGTGCAGGTGCTTCAGCTACCCATTGTGAAGAGCAAAGTCAAGAAGCTGCTGCAGGGAGCTGTGAAAAAGATTGCTCTTCTGGGCGCACCCGTCATTCCGTCCAGCGACGATTCTTTGGAGCAGTTTCTTCAATCTGCGGGCCGGTTCTTTGGAAAGGACCCCGCGAAATGGGACCAAGTCGGTGAGAATTACAAGCATGTTCTGCATGGCCACGTCCGGGGCTTCTTTGCGGGTTGCCGTGCGTGCTCTTGGGGGAGGAAGGATTTGACGTGCTCCTGGGCCTCCCGTGCTCCTGGATGCCCGCGAGCGCGGCGTGGCTCGGGCCTCGTAGTCTGCAGTGCGGGCCGAGTCTGCGCACGGCCCTCGGCGGGGAGGGTGCTGACGTAGGGGTGCGGCCAGAACCAGCTAGCCAGTCCGGGGGTGCCATCCAGGGGATGTGACGGGGATGTATCGTGGCCTGCCGGGCACCGGGCGGCGAGGGCAGAGCACGACAACGCAGCAGGCAGTCGAGTCGGCGGGCAGCGTGGGGCCGCGGACGACAGCCTGCGCGGCATTATCTCCCGCACGCGCGGCCACAGCTGCACAGCACACGCCGGGGCCCAGCCATAAAATACCAGCACCCGCTCCCGCACCCAGCCGTCGCGCCGCCCGCCCGCCCCATCCCCCGCTGCCCCGGCTGCCCCCAGGCGAGACCAAGGTGGATGTGGCGGAGGAGGCGGGCAAGCGCACCACCAAGCTGACGGGCGTGTTCACGGGCACGGAGCTGGCGCTGATGGTGGAGAACCCCTACTACGACGAGCGGCTGCCGGCACGGGAGGACAAGCCGGAGCTCAACTTCAGCCAGAAGCGGACGCCCATCCGCACCGACGACGAGTGGCAGGAGGTGAGGCGGCGGCGGGGCGCGGGAGGGCGGGCCGTAGGGCGCGGGAGGGCGACGAGCTGCGCGGCCAGGGGCCGGGCCCGCCAGGTGAGGGCGGGGTTGGAAGGGGTGTGTATGTGCGTGTGTGTGGCAGAGAGGAGCTTGTCGTGGTTATAGGCCTGGACGGCAAACGGTGAAGCGTGGCGACGCGAGTGGCACGGATGCAGGGGCGCGGGGCTCCCGACAAAAGCCGGCCCGCACGAGCCCACCTGCAGCCTCACTCACCTCGTCTCACCCCAACGCCCGCACGCCCCGCGCCTACCTTAACTCCCTCCTCCCGCCCTCCCCGGCCCCCCACCCCAACCCCACAGCTCATCGCGGAGCAGCCCTGGACGGCCAGCAAGCGGCGGCAGCTGCTGACCGCCTACCTACACGCCAAGGTGGAGGCGGAGGACCCGGTGCTGGCCACGGAGGGCGCGCAGGGCTTCTGGGAGCTGGCCGTGAACAAGGACCACCACGCCGACTTCCGCCTGGACCGACTGGCGGCGCTGCTGAACCGGCTGTCCAGCCCCAGCCTGGAGGTGGCCACCACCACCGCCGCCGCTATCTGGGGCCTGGCCACCACCGGGCTTAGCCGCAAGAACCTGGCGGACCTGGACATCGTGTCGCTGCTGCTGTCCAACATAAAGCGCAGCTTCAAGCTGCCTGTCATCCCAGACGAGGCCACGCTGGCGGCGGCCGCCGCCGCCGCGCGGGCGGCCGGCAAGGACGGCGACGCGGCGGCGGCCGCCGCCGCGGCCGCGGCGGCGGGCGACGACGGCGGCGGCGCCGGCGGCAAGCCGGCGGCGGGCGCTCTGCCGGAGGCGCACCGCAACAAGTACCAGTCGTACCTGCTGGGCGCGCTGAGCGTGCTGCTCATCGACCGCAACTGCCGCCGCGCCTACCTGCAGCAGGAGCCCGAGTTCGGCACGCTGTTCGTGCTGGCGCGCAACTTGGACGGCTACGAGCCGGGCCACGCGGCGGCGCGGCGCGAGGCGGCCGCCAAGCTGCTGACCACCATGGTGCAGCGCGACGCGGACGCGCGGCGCAGTCTCATCGCCAGCGGCGCGCTGCGGAACGTCATCTCGCTGCTCAACCCCAAGGTGCGGCGGGGTGCGGGGGATGGCGGGGGGTGGCGGGGATGCGGGGGGGTGCGGGCTGCGGGGTGCGGGGCGGCAAAGGGGGGGGGGTGCACCGGGCAGGAGGACAGGGTGGAGGAGGCGCGCGGCGTGACGGCTGCATCCACGGCCCTTCTACTCGTGGAAACAAAGGGCAGCCAAATCCGTGGCGTTGCCGCGCAAGGAGTGCCATGCCTTACCGTATGTGCCAAACGCGCGCGCACTCCTGCACGGCACCGTTACGTCGCAGGGCCCGGGCGAGAACATGATCCAGTTCTGCGCCGCCTCGCTGCTGGCCACGCTGGTGCTGGACGACGACGCCATGGAGCTCATCCGCGACCGCGGCGAGGCGCCGCTCATGTTCGAGGCCTGCATCGTGCTGCTGCAGAGCACGCTGGGCAAGCTGAAGCGGGAGGTGAAGCGCTTCTACGGCCAGCTCACGCCGTGAGTGGAGGGGGTGGGGGCGGGTGCTGGGGCGTGCGGCGGGGCGTGTGTGCGGTGGCGGTGGTGCGGGGGATGCTGGGTGGGCGCTGCTGGGTGGGGGACGAGACGGGGCGGGCGATCGGAGGTTAGGATGCGGCGGGATAAGGGGAGCGGCGGGGATGGGTGGGTGGGGGAGGGCACGCCCGGAATCCGCTCGCCTGCCGTGTCCCCCCACGCCACTGATTCGCCGCCGTGCCGCCGCCGCGCTGCCGCTGCAGTGAGGAGGCGGCTGCCTCGCCGCCCTTCGACGTGGAGCTGGGCGTGCGGCTGGGCGAGGCGGCCAGTCAGGCCATGTGGGGCAGCGCGCACTACTGCGTGATGATGGACCCCATCCAGGTCAAGATGGACCACATACAGCAGCTGGGTGAGCGGGGGGGGGGGGTTGTAAACACCAGCCCAGTCTAAACCCAAGCGAAACTAGACAGGGGACAGGCAGGTGCAGTTTGCGGGGGGGGGGCGAGGGGGAGGGGGGGAAGGGGTGGAATGGGGCGTGAGAATGGGGCCAGGGGTCGGGGTGGGGGCTGGGGGAGGGTGGCGGGGGGTGTTGGCGGTGGCGGGCACGCCGGGCGGCCGCAATCGGCAGGAGCAGGAGGGGGGGGGGTTGCGGGTATAACAAGCGAGGCGTGGGGAGGGGGCCAGGGAAGGGTGGTCGTGGTCTTTGGCGGCCAGCGCTCGGTAGCCACGCTCGGCAGCCCTGACCACCCCCATCCTCCGCCGCCGCCATCGCACTCCAGGCGTCATGGGCAACGACTGCTACACCACGGTGGCGCTGCCGCTGTCGCGCATCGCGCACTGCATCACCGCCTCGCTGGCCACGCTGGCCGCCAACCCCGACGCCGCCATGCTCATCATGACCTCGCCCGACGACGTGGCGCTCAACTTCCTCATGACCATGCTGGACTGCGTGGAGACCGAGAACTTCGAGCAGGCGGGGCACGTGAAGGCGTCCGCCTGCGCGGGCGTGGCGTTCCTGGCCTGCCACCCCATCGGCGCCGAGGGCGACGAATGCATGTTCGGGCCGTTCCGCTCCAAGCTGCTGGGGCTGGGCGCGTTCGGCGCGCTGCTGCGCGCGGCGCTGAGCAGCGTGCTGGAG
The DNA here is from genome assembly GCA_016834605.1 of Chlamydomonas incerta. Lineage (NCBI taxonomy): Eukaryota > Viridiplantae > Chlorophyta > Chlorophyceae > Chlamydomonadales > Chlamydomonadaceae > Chlamydomonas > Chlamydomonas incerta. Next base: position 2,559,846 of record JAEHOC010000009.1, read on the forward strand.
AGCGACTGCGACCGCATCATCCAGCAGGTGGGGGGTGGGGTGGGGGCGGGAAGGGGGCGGGTGGGAAGGGGCTGCGAGTCGCGTTTGCGGGGGCGTGTGGGAAGGGGCGGGGCCACCATCATCTCATCTGGATTAATCACGGCACGGAACCCCCCACCCACTCCCACTCCCTCCCTCGCCTCAGGCCGCCGCCATCGGTCTGATGTACCTGTCCACCATGGCCGGCGCCGTGGACAGCGCGGAGCTGGCAATGTACGCGGCGCTGCTGACGGACAGCGACAACAGCGAGATGATCGAGTTCCTGATGGCGGGCATGTGGATCCTGCTGCGCAACGGCAACAATCGCAAGGTGTGCGTGCGGGCGTCATAGTGCGTGCGTGCGGCATAGGCTTGCGTGTGTGCGCATGTGTCGTAGAGTGTGTGCGTGCCCCTGCGCTGCCCCGGCGCCGTGCCTGGTGCAGTGATGCACAGTGCAGCGGCCTGCTGCCAGGGCTTTGATTGTGCCGCCCCTGCGTGTGCGAGGGTGCGCCGATCCTGTATCTGCGGCTCGCAACAACCACACGCTGCGTGTTGCGCAGGTGCTGGGCACGTCCTTCAACCCCTCGCCCGCCAACGCGCTGGCCAAGAACATGATCAACAAGCTCAACGACGCCATCACGCTGCACGAGATCAACGACGAGGTGGCCGCCAAGACCGCCAAGCTCAAGCAGACCATGGCGGGCCGCGGCGGCGAGGACGAGGCCGGCGAGGGCAGCGCCGGCGTCACCGCTGAGCCCAGCGCAGTGGAGTCCGCCGCCACGGCGTCGGCGTCCGCGCCGTCGCCGCCGCCGGCGGCGGCGGAGGGCGAGCCGTCGGCGGAGGCGGCGGCCGCCGCGGGCGGCGAGGGCGGCGGCGCGGAGGGCGGCGAGCCGGGGGCAGCGCCCGGCGAGGGTGGGGGCGCGGAGGGTGGCGAGGGCGGGGAGCCGGGTGCGGGCGGCGATGCCCCCGGCGCGGAGGGCGGCGAGGAGGGCCTGCTCTCTCCCGAGGCCAGCGGCGTCAACGTGGCAGTGGAGCCCGAGCCGGCGGCGCCGCCGCCGCCCGCCGCGGCGCCTGTCGAGGAGGGCGAGGAGCAGCTGGAGCGCGACCCCGACGAGGCGTTTGCGATGCCGCCCGACACCGACATGCCGGAGGGCGAGAAGTTCTTTGAGAACAAGGACACGGCCTTCCCCTCGCCCATGCTCATGAAGCGCGCGGAGAGCGCCGACCGCGTGCGGCGCAAGGCGGAGGCGGTCAAGGGCCGCATGAAGCAGCTGGAGAAGCGCTTCGACAAGCAGCTCAAGGACAACTGGGGCCTGGAGACGCTGGTGTCGGTGGGCGAGTCCTGGCTGCCCGCCATGCTGGAGCAAGACGAGGTGGGCGAGGCCACGGACGTGCCCGTGCTCAAGCTGTTCGAGTTCCTGGTCGCCTCCATCTGCATGTTCATGGTGGACGACGACGGCGTGCCGGAGCGCCGCGAGCTGGACGTGTTCCGGCTGAGCGCGCCCGAGGGCGCGCGCAACAAGACGTGGTGGACGGTGGACGTGCGCGCGCCCGAGGCGGACGGCGCCGTGGACAGCGACACGGAGCGCGCGCTGCGCATCCTGCTGCAGATCCTGGGCATGCACCTGTCCGCGGCCTGGAAGTCCATGCAGCTGGGTGCGTGCGGGGCGTGTGGGCATGTGCGTGTGTGGTGGTGGGGTGACGCAGCCGTCCATGCGTGGTGTGTCATGAATGTGGGGTGGTGGGGGCGGAGGTTGCAGCGCGGGGTGCGGGTGGGGCTTGCGCGCGCCTGCCGCTTCATCTTTCGCTCACGCTCGCACTCGCATACGCTCCCTCTCCACACACACATCGCAGGCGTGCTGACGCTGTGGAATGCGTGCTGCCGGCACCCCAACATGGAGCGGCACGTGGTGGAGCGCGGCGTGGCCATGAAGCTGCTCATGGTGGTGAACAACCCCATGTGGCCGCCCTCGCTGCGCGAGATCTCCGCCGGCTGCCTGGAGTTCTTTCAGGAGCGCTGGTCCAACCTGGCCACCTTTGGCGCCGGCGCCACGCTGCTGCCCGGCGGCCTGCCGGCCGAGGTGTCGGGCGTGACGCCCGGCGGCGTGCCGCCAGAGGGCGTGGTGCCGTACATCGCGGCGATGGTGGGGCTGGTGAACACGGGCGTGCCGCTCATGGAGTACCGCGGCTGCCACGGCCTGGCGCGTATGACATACACGGCCCCCTACGCCTGCGACGAGCCCAAGGCCTTCCTGAAGGAGGCCAAGGCCGTGGCGGCGGCGCTGGGCGGCGTGGAGGCGCTGGTGGCGCTGATGAAGCGACTGAACCGGCGCTACCAGGACCTGTGCGGCCCGGCGGGGCTGGGCGGCAGCCTGCGCGCCACCGGTGGCGCGGCGGGCGGCAGCGGCGCGCCGGCGCCGGGCGGCGGCGGCGGCGGCGGCGGGAACAGCAGCCGCGGGCCCACGGCGCAGGGCGACGAGCCAGAGAACCCCGCCATCTTTGAGCGCGACATGCAGAACCTGGAGGCGGTGCAGGACATCTACTTTGTGTGCATGGCGGCCATGCTCAACCTGTCGGTGCTGCGCGGCAACCAGGTGCCCATCGCCAAGCGCGGCCTGCTGGTGCTGCTGGGCACCAACACCGTGTTCTACAACCGCGTGGTGGTGCTGCGAGCCAACCTCAACGCCACGCGCCCCGGCGGCGCGCACGCGCCGTCGGCGGCGGACTCGCTGGCGCGCGAGGAGCAGCTGCTGCACTTGTGCTCCGCCATCATCCAGAACATCGCGCAGCACCCGCAGAACCGCACGCGCATGTACAAGGCGGAGCTCAAGGGCTCTGTGGCTCTGGACAAAGTGATCGAGGCCGCCACCGACGTGGACGAGGAGACGCGCACCGCCGCCTCCTTCCTACCCACCATCCCCTCCGGCCGCTCCATGTCGCCCAGCGCCGTGCCCAGCGCCGCCAGCCTCGGCCGCGGCGGCCGCAGCGCCGGCGCCGCGGGCGGCTCGCTCTCCGCCTCCGCCAGCGCGGCGCGCATGGGCGCCGCCGGCGGCAGCACCAGCCCCACGCGCGCGGCCAGCAGCGGGCGGCTGGCGGCGGGCGCCAAGATGACGCAGAACGGGCAGGTGATCAACGGCGGCGTGGACACGGCGCTGGCGGGCAGCGTGCGGCCCAAGGTGGTGTTCCCGCCCATCTGCGAGCGCGGCGCAGGCGGCGACGCCATCACGCTGCAGCGCTTCGGCCCCAGCGGCGCCGGCTCGCCCGGCGTGATGCGCATGGGCTCGCAGCACAGCGGGCGAAGTGAGTGTTGCAAGGAACGTAGCTGCGTGCCGTTTGTTATTTTGCGATCCGTACGGCTCGCGTGATGGTGACGGTATCTCGTTGTGGGGCTGTAGCTGTTATGCATAGTGCGCTCTCGCAGCCGTGGGCGTCCGGGTGCTGAAAGCCTGCATGCTCGTGTGTGTGTGTGCTCGCAGGCGGCTCGCCGGGCACCGCCGACAACAGCGGGATGGACTACAACGAGGGCGGCGGCGCAGGCGGCGCGGGCATGAGCCACGAGGCCATCACGGACTCGCGCTACCGCTTCCTCACCTGGATCGACAACACCTTCCACGACCTGGAGGTGGGCGCGCGGCTGGTCCTGCGGGTGATGCTGCTGTGATGCTGCTGCTTTGTAGTCCAAAGTGAATCAGCGGTTGGACCATGATAATGCGCTGCTGCGCCGCACCCGGCCGCCTGCCCCTTGCTCACATGCCCTACCCCGCCCCGCACCCTGCCAGGCCGGCGCCAACGTGCCGTTCTCCAAGAAGGGCGGCGCCGACGACCGCTCGCTGGCATCCGGCTCGGGCCGCACCTACCGCAAGGCGCTGTGGGACGAGCACGGCGACTGGCTGCCCAACGAGCCCGAGTCCGCCAAGGCGCTCAACAAGCTGCTGGCGCGGCCCATGAGCCACCTGTGGCAGGACATGCCCGAGCACCGCGCGCGCCAGGGCCGGCAGCGCTGGGAGCCGACCGTGTCCGAGTACCGCGAGCTGCAGAGCGCCAAGCCGCTCACGCGGCCCGCCGCCAAGCTGCTGTCCACGCTGCCGCCGCGCGACCAGGAGGAGCTGATGGTGGCGGCCAGCCAAATGATTGGGCTCATGCCGGAGGACTACGACTCGGAGGAGGACGAGCCGCTGGGCCCGCGCGGCGACGGCGACGGCGGGTTCGGCAGCGCCGGCATGGCGGGGCCCAGCGGTGGTGGCGTGGAGTCCAGCGGCGCCAGTGGGACGGCGGGCGGCGCGCACGGGGCGCAGCGGAAAGCGGGGGCAGCGGCGGGGGGGCCGGGCGGGAAAAAGGCGGGGCCGCCGCCGCCGTCCAACATGGCGGCGATGCTGGCGGGCGAGGCCACGATGGAGATCGCCAAGCCCACCGTCACCGCCTCGCTCAACTGGAACGACGGCCCGCCCAACCGGCCGCGCACCGCGGAGCGCGAGAACGGCCGCGTGGGCCTGACCGTGCTGGCGGCGCCGCCGGAGGCGCTGCAGGCCACCGCGACGCGCAAGGCGGCGGAGGCGGCGGCCGCCTCCGGCAGCCACTTTGGCGCGGTGGGGATGGACATCAGTGACGACGCGATGGCGGCGGCGGGCGGCGGCGCCGCCGCCGCCAAGGCGGACGCGGTGCCGCTCAAGGTGTGCCTGGGCCCCAAGCGGCCGCGCCAGATCATCACCTTTGAGGACCGCATCGTCATCGATAACGACAGCTCGCGGCCCACGCTGACGCTGTTCGAGCACGTGGAGGGCAGCAAGGTGTCCGAGGGGCTGTTCCCCTCCTACATCCTGCCCAACGGCAAGCGCGCGCACATGTACTACAACGGCGGCACGCTGCTGGACGAGGTGGGCGTGGAGGCAGTCATCCCGCCGCCGCGGCCCTCCACGGTGCCGCAGGCGCTGCAGCAGACCATGCCGCTTGCCAACGTGCTCAACCTCATCGCCAAGCCGCCCGGCAGCGCGCCGCCCTTCATCCCCTACAAGCCCGTGCCGCGCCTGGTGCCGCTGCCGCCCGAGCACACGCTCACCGTGAAGCGGCCCGACATCCACGCCGCGGAGGCCTTCGGCGACCTGCGCGAGGACAACCTGCAGCTGGTGATCCAGGCCAAGAAGATCATCAAGACGCAGACAACCACGCGCGTCGAGAACATCGAGGTCAAAGCGCAGGAGGAGCGCGAGCCCTGGACGCTGCCGTCATCCATCTTCAAGAACCGCGTCAAGGAGTGCGACGCGCGCGCGTTCTTCGACTCGCACGCGGTGGAGGAGAAGATGTTCGAGCGCGACTGGCAGCGCGCGTGCGCCAAGGAGAAGTTCACGAGCATGATGAGCCGCGAGAACAAGGCCAACAAGGAGGGCAAGGACGAGAAGGTGGCCATCAAGGAGGTGCACGACGTGCTGCTCAAGTACTGGCCGCAGGTGGGTGCGGGCGGGTGGGCGGGCGCGGCGCTGCGAGGGAGGGCGGGGGCCGGCAGTCGGTGGTGCCGTTTTAGTATTGCATGTGCACGCGCTTTCCTGACGCTTCCCTCCCGCGGCCGCAGGTGGTGGGCGCGTTCGTGTACTACGCCGCGGGCGGCTCCTCCGACCCCTACCACATGTCGCTCAACGCCTTCACCACCTTCCTGGACGAGTGCTGCATCGCCGACTCGGACTCGCAGTACTGCAAGCGCTCCGACTGCGACACGGTTTTCATCGTGTGCAACTTCCAGCCCGACAAGAAGAGCGCGGAGGCGCAGGTCAACATGGAGAACGCCATGATGCGATACGAGTTCCTGGAGGCCATCGTGCGCCTGGGTGAGTGGCGCGCGTGCCGGGCCAGGGCGGGGCCGAGGCCGCGGGCGGCTTGGGGTGAGCTGAGATTGCGCCATATGTGTGTCCGCCGGTCCTGCTGGCCGCGAGCGGGCAGGGCTTGCGGTGGCACGCAGCTCGCTCCACCCAGCCCACCTCATTCATCTCGCCAACACCCAACATCGAACTCCACCTTCCGCCTCCCGCGCCCCCTGCTTCACGCCCCGCAGCCATCTCCAAGTACGGCAAGGGCCAGGCCACGGACGACCTGCCCACGGCGGTGGCCATGCTGCTGGAGAAGAACATCATCCCCAACCTGGTGCCGGGCGCCGTCATCGCCTCCAACACCTTCCGCAACGAGCGCCTCTACAACGAGGAGGTCGACCTGGTGTTCAAGAAGCACAGCGTGCTGCTCAAGGCGCTGTACAGCCGCTACCGCCTCAAGCCCGTGGGCGGCGGCCTGCGCCCCAAGGTGAGCCGCAACGACCGACGCGCCTGCACCCGGCCGGGGCTGGGGGCAGGGGCAGGGGCAGCCTCTGCTTTGCCACACCTTGAGTACGTGTCCCCATGCTGCTTTCTGCTCTTACGTACCAGCAAGAGGCTCTCTCCCGCTCCCTCACCCTGCTGCCTGTCGCTGGCCCACCCCGCGCAGGTGCTCAAGCTGGACGGCTGGCAGCAGTTCATGAACGACGCCACGCTGGTGGACAGCCAGTTCACGCTGCAGGACGCCTCGCTGGCCTACCTGTGGGCGCGCATGTACACCATCGACGAGATCAAGGACTACGCGCGCTACACCTGCCTCTCCTTCACCGACTTCCTGGAGGCGCTGGGCCGCGTGGCGGACATGAAGGCGCTGCCCTCCGCCTCCGACCTGGACCTGGCCGGCTACGACAGCGTGCTGGAGTGGGCGCTGGACAAGGAGCGCATGGAGGGCGGGCCCGACAAGAGCGGGCAGGGCGGCGACGGCGGCGACGGCGGCGGCGGCGGCGCGACGCTGGACATCTTCCGGCCGCGGCCCAGCGCGGGCTTCACGGCGCCCAAGACGCGGCCGCTGTACGTGAAGCTGGAGATGTTCCTGGACCTGCTGTTCCGGCGGCTGTACTGGGACCCCAGCCAGCCCGAGGTGCCCTTCAACTACGACGGCCTGCTCAAGCTGATCAAGAAGATCGACAAGGAGCTGGGGCCGTAAGGAAGGAAGGCCGGGGGCTTGCGTTGTGGGCAGACCGGGGGCTGGGGAGGGCGGGGGCAGGCTGTGGGGGCGGGGCCGGCCGGCCGGCCGTTGCTGTGGGCAGTGTGTGGCGTGTGTCTGTGGGTGTGGCTGTGGCTGTGGGTGGGGCAGTGGTGTGTTGTGTGTGCGTGCACGGAGCGATTCATACATGAACTGGACTGTGATCCTCTGACTTGGCCGTGGCGGCTGGCTGTTGGCTGCGAGCGCGGGGACGCGGCTATATACCACCCACCGTTGCATAGTGGGCCTGGACTTTCCTGATTGACATAAGATATGTTGCGCTGTGACTGCTGACTGGTGACCAATGAATGATTCGCCGCTCGTGCTGTGCGCCTGTTGAGGGTGAGCATTTGGGTACTCGTGGCGTGCGCTCAAGTGAATTCAAGAGAAGGGCGATTCGGGTCCCCCTCTTACCGTTATGACACCGCATGTGACTCTCTGGAAATGAGAGGGGGCCAAGCACGCACCATTTGACCGGTGCGCTGCATGCGTCGCTGGTGAAGGCTGCGCTTATCAGATGCCGGCACAGCGTGGGCTAGGGGTAGTGCTGATGCTATTCGGCAGTGAGGTGCACATCTTGGACGCAAATCAGACAGAAGTTGATGCTTGTAAAACCATGACCCCTGCGTCCGCCAATCCCCTGAGTTTCACCGCAGGGATTTCGCACTGACCCAGTGTGGGCCACCGCGGCCCGCGGGCAACCAGGAGGGCAAGCTTAGGGTGTAAGCTCGCATTCTTAGGGTGGCTCCGGTGGCTAATGTCACCGCGCACATTCCCCTAGCACACCATTTGCTCAGCACACATGCACTGCCGTTGCCCAGACGTGTCATGCATTAGCAGTCGGCATTGGCAGTCGGTATCACGCAGGTACTGACGCAGGGGAGCGGCGGGTGGCCCAGGTCTGTGCCTGCACCGAGCGTGCACCGAGCGTGCCGACACGCTCGGTGCTGTGTCTAGACACGGCGCTGCCGCTCGCCCCTCCTTGCCACTTGCATTGGCTGTGCATGTTACTTCACTCCTGAAATTTGCCGCGGATTGGGCGCTGACCGCGGCAAATGCGGGAAATGGAGCGAGCGGTGCCGCTCAAGGTGTGCCTGGGCCCCAAGCGGCCGCGCCAGATCATCACCTTTGAGGACCGCATCGTCATCGATAACGACAGCTCGCGGCCCACGCTGACGCTGTTCGAGCACGTGGAGGGCAGCAAGGTGTCCGAGGGGCTGTTCCCCTCCTACATCCTGCCCAACGGCAAGCGCGCGCACATGTACTACAACGGCGGCACGCTGCTGGACGAGGTGGGCGTGGAGGCAGTCATCCCGCCGCCGCGGCCCTCCACGGTGCCGCAGGCGCTGCAGCAGACCATGCCGCTTGCCAACGTGCTCAACCTCATCGCCAAGCCGCCCGGCAGCGCGCCGCCCTTCATCCCCTACAAGCCCGTGCCGCGCCTGGTGCCGCTGCCGCCCGAGCACACGCTCACCGTGAAGCGGCCCGACATCCACGCCGCGGAGGCCTTCGGCGACCTGCGCGAGGACAACCTGCAGCTGGTGATCCAGGCCAAGAAGATCATCAAGACGCAGACAACCACGCGCGTCGAGAACATCGAGGTCAAAGCGCAGGAGGAGCGCGAGCCCTGGACGCTGCCGTCATCCATCTTCAAGAACCGCGTCAAGGAGTGCGACGCGCGCGCGTTCTTCGACTCGCACGCGGTGGAGGAGAAGATGTTCGAGCGCGACTGGCAGCGCGCGTGCGCCAAGGAGAAGTTCACGAGCATGATGAGCCGCGAGAACAAGGCCAACAAGGAGGGCAAGGACGAGAAGGTGGCCATCAAGGAGGTGCACGACGTGCTGCTCAAGTACTGGCCGCAGGTGGGTGCGGGCGGGTGGGCGGGCGCGGCGCTGCGAGGGAGGGCGGGGGCCGGCAGTCGGTGGTGCCGTTTTAGTATTGCATGTGCACGCGCTTTCCTGACGCTTCCCTCCCGCGGCCGCAGGTGGTGGGCGCGTTCGTGTACTACGCCGCGGGCGGCTCCTCCGACCCCTACCACATGTCGCTCAACGCCTTCACCACCTTCCTGGACGAGTGCTGCATCGCCGACTCGGACTCGCAGTACTGCAAGCGCTCCGACTGCGACACGGTTTTCATCGTGTGCAACTTCCAGCCCGACAAGAAGAGCGCGGAGGCGCAGGTCAACATGGAGAACGCCATGATGCGATACGAGTTCCTGGAGGCCATCGTGCGCCTGGGTGAGTGGCGCGCGTGCCGGGCCAGGGCGGGGCCGAGGCCGCGGGCGGCTTGGGGTGAGCTGAGATTGCGCCATATGTGTGTCCGCCGGTCCTGCTGGCCGCGAGCGGGCAGGGCTTGCGGTGGCACGCAGCTCGCTCCACCCAGCCCACCTCATTCATCTCGCCAACACCCAACATCGAACTCCACCTTCCGCCTCCCGCGCCCCCTGCTTCACGCCCCGCAGCCATCTCCAAGTACGGCAAGGGCCAGGCCACGGACGACCTGCCCACGGCGGTGGCCATGCTGCTGGAGAAGAACATCATCCCCAACCTGGTGCCGGGCGCCGTCATCGCCTCCAACACCTTCCGCAACGAGCGCCTCTACAACGAGGAGGTCGACCTGGTGTTCAAGAAGCACAGCGTGCTGCTCAAGGCGCTGTACAGCCGCTACCGCCTCAAGCCCGTGGGCGGCGGCCTGCGCCCCAAGGTGAGCCGCAACGACCGACGCGCCTGCACCCGGCCGGGGCTGGGGGCAGGGGCAGGGGCAGCCTCTGCTTTGCCACACCTTGAGTACGTGTCCCCATGCTGCTTTCTGCTCTTACGTACCAGCAAGAGGCTCTCTCCCGCTCCCTCACCCTGCTGCCTGTCGCTGGCCCACCCCGCGCAGGTGCTCAAGCTGGACGGCTGGCAGCAGTTCATGAACGACGCCACGCTGGTGGACAGCCAGTTCACGCTGCAGGACGCCTCGCTGGCCTACCTGTGGGCGCGCATGTACACCATCGACGAGATCAAGGACTACGCGCGCTACACCTGCCTCTCCTTCACCGACTTCCTGGAGGCGCTGGGCCGCGTGGCGGACATGAAGGCGCTGCCCTCCGCCTCCGACCTGGACCTGGCCGGCTACGACAGCGTGCTGGAGTGGGCGCTGGACAAGGAGCGCATGGAGGGCGGGCCCGACAAGAGCGGGCAGGGCGGCGACGGCGGCGACGGCGGCGGCGGCGGCGCGACGCTGGACATCTTCCGGCCGCGGCCCAGCGCGGGCTTCACGGCGCCCAAGACGCGGCCGCTGTACGTGAAGCTGGAGATGTTCCTGGACCTGCTGTTCCGGCGGCTGTACTGGGACCCCAGCCAGCCCGAGGTGCCCTTCAACTACGACGGCCTGCTCAAGCTGATCAAGAAGATCGACAAGGAGCTGGGGCCGTAAGGAAGGAAGGCCGGGGGCTTGCGTTGTGGGCAGACCGGGGGCTGGGGAGGGCGGGGGCAGGCTGTGGGGGCGGGGCCGGCCGGCCGGCCGTTGCTGTGGGCAGTGTGTGGCGTGTGTCTGTGGGTGTGGCTGTGGCTGTGGGTGGGGCAGTGGTGTGTTGTGTGTGCGTGCACGGAGCGATTCATACATGAACTGGACTGTGATCCTCTGACTTGGCCGTGGCGGCTGGCTGTTGGCTGCGAGCGCGGGGACGCGGCTATATACCACCCACCGTTGCATAGTGGGCCTGGACTTTCCTGATTGACATAAGATATGTTGCGCTGTGACTGCTGACTGGTGACCAATGAATGATTCGCCGCTCGTGCTGTGCGCCTGTTGAGGGTGAGCATTTGGGTACTCGTGGCGTGCGCTCAAGTGAATTCAAGAGAAGGGCGATTCGGGTCCCCCTCTTACCGTTATGACACCGCATGTGACTCTCTGGAAATGAGAGGGGGCCAAGCACGCACCATTTGACCGGTGCGCTGCATGCGTCGCTGGTGAAGGCTGCGCTTATCAGATGCCGGCACAGCGTGGGCTAGGGGTAGTGCTGATGCTATTCGGCAGTGAGGTGCACATCTTGGACGCAAATCAGACAGAAGTTGATGCTTGTAAAACCATGACCCCTGCGTCCGCCAATCCCCTGAGTTTCACCGCAGGGATTTCGCACTGACCCAGTGTGGGCCACCGCGGCCCGCGGGCAACCAGGAGGGCAAGCTTAGGGTGTAAGCTCGCATTCTTAGGGTGGCTCCGGTGGCTAATGTCACCGCGCACATTCCCCTAGCACACCATTTGCTCAGCACACATGCACTGCCGTTGCCCAGACGTGTCATGCATTAGCAGTCGGCATTGGCAGTCGGTATCACGCAGGTACTGACGCAGGGGAGCGGCGGGTGGCCCAGGTCTGTGCCTGCACCGAGCGTGCACCGAGCGTGCCGACACGCTCGGTGCTGTGTCTAGACACGGCGCTGCCGCTCGCCCCTCCTTGCCACTTGCATTGGCTGTGCATGTTACTTCACTCCTGAAATTTGCCGCGGATTGGGCGCTGACCGCGGCAAATGCGGGAAATGGAGCGAGTTCCAAGTCCAATCGGAAAACAATGTGAGGCTGTTCACGCTAAGCTTCAAGTTGTATGTTAGATGTTTTTGTGTACATTACATTACACATAATAGCAACGTAAACGCTCGTTCTCTGGGTTACATGGCACTGGTTTCCTAGGGCGCGACGCCCTAAGCGTCTCGTTGTTCCGCCCACGCCACCTCAATAGCCTTAGACTAGCGAGGAGCCATGCCGGCGCTTAGCCCCGCCAAGAAGGGGACGGACAAGGCAAGCGACCGCGCCCCGGGCAACGAAGCAGCGTTGGGTTCCCGTCGACTTGCTCAATAATTTGAAAGATTCACGCTTCCATAATTTGCAGGGCAAGACCGGCAAGAAGACCGGCAAGCAGGAGCAAAATGCGCAAGACTACATCCCGCCTCCCCCGCCTATGCCGGGCGATGAGGCTTTTGCTATGGTGGGTTGATGTGACGGGCGTCACAACGCTGCTGGCAGCTGGCTGTCGCGGGTCGCTGACGGGGTTTCCATCCTTCCTTTGCAGCCCATCCGCGAAATCGTCAAGCCGGACAACCAGCTCCGGCTGACGGAGACGGACCTCAATGAGGAGGTGGCGAAAATGCTGACAGCCAACAACCCAGCGGCGCCAAAGAACATCGTCCGCTTCAACATGAAGGACAAAGTCTTCAAGTTGGAGCCCATGGTTGAGCAGACGGTGGTTCACTACGCCACAGATGGCTGGCTGCTGCATAAGAGCTCGGATGAGGCGAAGCGGCAGATGGACATGGAGAAGATGGAGCAGGAGGCCAGCGCTAGGTTCCAGGCGGACATCGACCGTGCCAGCCATGAGCATAAAGACCACGGGGACGTGGAGCCCCCAGATGACTCGCGCCAGCTGCGCAACCAGTTCAACTTCAGCGAGCGGGCGGCGCAGACCATCAACTACCCGCTGCGGGACCGGGAGACGTTCACGGAACCGCCTCCGACGGCGACCGTGTCGGGTGGGTGGCACACGGCAGCGCATCAATGCGTGGGCAAGAGCTAGCCAGACTGCGGTGGGCAGGACGGGGAGGGATGCGGGAGTGGCCGCATGCGTAGGGTGTGGGCACCTGAAGGGCCGCGACCTTTCGTCGCCTGCGGCAGGGCAAGCCCACGCGCCTGGGATGACCCAGGAAGCTCTGAAACAGCTGCCACGAGCAATGCATACCGGGGTCAGCGTCTTGCGGCGTGACTCGGGCATGCTGCTGGTAGGCCCGCGGCCGAACGACGGGCGGCGCCCATGATTCAGCGACGCGAGCTCTCTGTCCGCGCCGCCGCCGCCGCCTCCCACTCCCTCTAAACCCCCACACCTCGGCCCCGTACCTGCAGGCGCGTGCACGCAGTGGGAGATCTACGACGAGTACATCAAGGACCTGGAGCGGCAGCGGTTAGATGAGGCCATGAAGTCCAAAGGCGGCAAGAAGGCCGCCGCCGCCGCGGCGGCGGCGGGCGCGGCGCACGCAGCCAAGCACGAGCATGTGCCCACGCTGCAAAGCCCGACGCTGATGCACAGCCTGGGGACGCTAGACCGCATGGTGAACCAGAACATGTATGAGGAGGTGGCCATGGACTTCAAGTACTGGGACGACGCGTCGGACGCGTTCAGGTGGGGCGGCAGCCGGAGCGGCGGCGGCGGGAGGGCGGGCGGGGGCGGGGGATGCACGGGCGGGGGCGGGCGCGTGGATGGGGGGCGGGCTGGTGGGGCAGACGGCGGGGCATGTGGGAAGTGCGGCGAGGAGGCGGTTCGGATGGGGGAGGAGGAGGGCAGCAAGGGGCACAGGCTGGCCCCGGGCAGCTAACCGGAACGCGAAAGCGGGGCGGCCCGCGCGTGCGGCAAGGTACCGTGCATGTGGGGCGCGCCGTGTCGGGCTGACGGTGGCGAAACCAGGGGCTGGACGGACGAAAGCCACAGCCAGCCCATCGACGTCTAGGAGCGCACAGCCACGCCCACCGGGCGAGACCCGCCCGACCCGCTTTACCCGCCTGACCCGCCACCCCGCGCCGCTGCCGCAGGCCCGGGGAAGGCTCGCTGCTGCCGCTGTGGCGCTTCGTGTCGGACAAGAGCAAGCGGCGGCAGGTGACGAGCATCTGCTGGAACCCGCTGTACGACGACATGTTCGCGGTGGGCTACGGCAGCTACGAGTTCCTGAAGCAGGCGTCGGGCCTCATCAACATCTACTCGCTCAAGAACCCCTCGCACCCCGAGTACACCTTCCACACCGAGTCGGGCGTCATGTGCGTGCACTTCCACCCCGAGTTCGCCAACCTGCTGGCCGTGGGCTGCTACGACGGCTCGGTGCTGGTGTACGACGTGCGGCTGAAGAAGGACGAGCCCATCTACCAGGCGTCCGTGCGCACCGGCAAGCACAACGACCCCGTGTGGCAGGTGTACTGGCAGCCCGACGACGCGCAGAAGAGCCTGCAGTTCGTGTCCATCTCGTCCGACGGCGCCGTGAACCTGTGGACGCTCACCAAGAGCGAGCTCATACCCGAGTGCCTCATGAAGCTGCGCGTGGTGCGCGCCGGCGAGACGAGCGAGGAGGAGGACCCCAACGCCTCGGGGCCGGCGGGCGGCTGCTGCATGGACTTCTGCAAGGTGGGCTCGGGGCGGGGCGCAAAGGGCAGGGGGCCAGGGCGGGGCGGGGCGGGGCTGGGGCGCGCAGGGTGGAGTGGGTTGCGGGCATGGACAGGCTGCGTGCTGACGGCTGGAGGGCGAGCTCGGGGTGCGAGAGGAGCGCCGGGTAGCGTCAGATGAGGGGCTGTGCAACTTGGCCCCCATCGCCATCCCTGCCCACAACACCTGACCCTGACCGCCCCCCACCCCCAACCCCCGCGCTGCCGCAGATGCCCGGCCAGGAGTCGATCTACCTGGTGGGCACCGAGGAGGGCGCCATCCACCGCTGCTCCAAGGCCTACAGCTCGCAGTACCTGTCCACCTACGTCTCGCACCACCTGGCCGTGTACGCGGTGCACTGGAACAACATCCACCCCTCCATGTTCCTGTCCGCCTCCGCCGACTGGTCCATCAAGCTGTGGGACGTGCACGACCCCAAGCGCGCGGTCATGAACTTCGACCTGAACGACTCCATCGGCGACGTGTCGTGGGCGCCCTACAGCGCCACCGTGTTCGCCGCCGTCACCGACGACGGCCGCGTGCACGTGTTCGACCTGGCGCAGAACAAGCTGCTGCCGCTGTGCAGCCAGAAGGTGGTGAAGAAGGCCAAGCTGACCAAGCTGGTGTTCAACCCCAAGCACCCCATCGTGCTGGTGGGCGACGACAAGGGCTGCGTCACCTCGCTCAAGCTGAGCCCCAACCTGCGCATCACCTCCAAGCCGGAGAAGGGCCAGAAGTTCGAGGACCTGGAGGTGGCCAAGCTGGACGGCGTGGTGGAGATCGCGCGCAAGAGCGACGCCGACCTCGCCAAGAACGCGCACTGATGTGGTGATAGCACGTGGTGCTGCGCGTGTGGTGGCGGCAGCGGCTGCGGTGGAGGTGGAGGCGCTGGAGTCTCGGAGCTTGAGGGGGCGGGCAATGGCGCCTGAGAGCTCTGGGGGGGGGGGGGGCGCCATGAAGGGGGATGAGGAGGCGGGTTGGTTGGCTGGGGGGGGCGAATGCGTTCGATATAGATGGCCTAGGCACAGTGTGAATGGAAAGGTGGTCGCGTGGCGCGGCCGTGGTGGAGCAGAGCCGGCGCGGGACATTGGCACACTGATATGAGGCGCAAAGGGTGACCGCCATTAGGGCGCACATGACCGCACTGGTGCATGTATGCTGTTACAGCTGGATAGGCTCATGACTGACACCGATTGCAGGGACGACGATTTGATGGGAAGGCGAGCTTCGTATTCGTGGCTGCATGGCTGCACACCGTCCGGCGCAACGGCGTTGGTGGTGAATCAGAACTGACTGAGGTCGCGCCTGATGTAAGCCCTCGGCACACACCCTTGTGATGAGATGTCAACGGGGCAAAGAGCCAAGGCGAGCGGCGCTCTACCCCTGGCCCCGGGCAGCGCACGCAGCACGCCACAGGCCCACCGCCCCCCACGCACAGCCCCCGTGTACGCCGATCCTCCTTGCAGCGCGTTGCAGGGCTTGGATATTCCCCGGATAGCCCGCGGCAGCGAGGAGTGTCCGTACCGCGGTCTTGCCCACCGCCCACGGCATCCAGATTGCATTGGTTACAGGAGGGACCTGCTGACGCAGCTCACGAGCCAGCGAGCACGTACTAGTACGGACGCCCTGCTCTAGACCTCAGGGGCGCGCCACCTGCAGCGCCGACAGCCTACTCTGCGCCTTGGGCTAATAGGCCTTGCTCCCATGGGAGCGCCACCATCTTCTAAACTCAATCTCCTTCCTCTTCAACTGTAATGAAAGTCGGCTTATTGATCCACATACTCCCGTCTTCCCTTCTTTCAATCCAAGGGTGGCCTGGTGGGATTTCGTCCCACCCCCTTGGGTTGATGCCCAGGCTCACATACGTCTGCAAACCAGTGCTCGTATCTTCCATCTACGCTGTAGAAATTTGCCCAAAATCCGCCGAAGGCGGAGAAAAATTTGTGGGTTTGGGTTTCGGCATCTACGGAGCGTAGACGGTTTGGGCGGGTTTGGCGGTCTTTTAGACAGGGAGCGTAGATGGTTTGGGGGATTTGGGGGCGTGCCCCTAGGAAAACTTTTCGAGGTGTAGATGGCGCGGGAGGGGTCACCTACGCTGTGTAGACGCCGGGGGCCCAAAGCCATCTACATGATACGGGCACTGCTGCAAACGCTCCCAAAAGTCTGCTATAACTTGCGTTTTAATCCTGCTAATCGCTGTTTCTTCTACCTTGCCTTGTTCCCCTCTGGAGGCAAACAATAGCCTCCTACCGTACTCCATGGCAGAGATCGCAGCCAGGCATACAACGTCCCAGATGGGTTGCTGGATAGCCTCGTGTGGCGGTATTACTAGCCACAGATTCTTACGCTCCACTATCAACTCAATTATGTGATCCTCATCACCTATGTCTGTCGCTTCCTGAATATGCAGCCGTAGCGTGCTAGCAATTGTGCACGTGCTGAAATGGTGTGCGCGGTCAGACTGCGCATCCGTCACCCCACATGGGCATTTATGACCTTGCCCTCTGTGCATCCAGGGGCCTAAGGATGGGTGATCAGCGAGATTCGGGGCCTGTCTGAACCCCACACGCTGAGGACGCATCCTCGTAAACGCCAAACCTTTATCGCCTGAGGGCCTGTGTTAGCCGCCGTTTCTTGCCACTCCCCCACGATGGCGCGTTCACGGCGTAGGTGTAGCGCGAAGACACACGACGAGGCAGGCAGCGCAGTCAGCACACCTCCTGAGCCCCACGGTTACACAACTCGTGCCGCTTGCTTGCCTGCCAGCTCGCTTACTTATCCCGTGGTACGTGGGTAAAGCGCTGAGCTCCAATGCCCCACACGCAACCGCATGCTTGTTAAGCCGCCCAGACCGTATGCCACGCCACGCATGGCATAGCTCCTACTTCCAATCGCCCCCATTCCAACTCTCGACGCACTCAACCTTCGGTGCCCCAATCAGAGAGCGCTTGGGCTGCACATCATGCATCAACGCCTTCCTGTGATGCAACCGCTGCATACGCGCTATGCACATGCTGCAAAAAGCAACAAGTAAAGGTGGCCCTGTGCCACATCCCGCCTCCAAGCCGACTCATTGGTTGTACATTTCCGCAGCGCCAACGCCAAAGCCCCCGTAAAGCCGCGTGCTCCCACCATGTGCCGCATACCCTCAACCTTTTACTGTGATGCGCCGGAGAGCACCATCAGCCCCTCAGCCGGCCTGCAGGCCGCCCCATAACCCATGTGCACGCTGCAAGCAGCGCAGCCGTCCGCAGCGCCCTTCAGCCCAAACCCCCGTCGGCCATGGCCCGCGCCCGCGCCCGCGCCGCGCCCTCGCACCACCGCCGGCCGCCGCGCCCGGCTGCCCCTGTGAACAGCCGCCTGCAGCGGCCCCCGCACCCACAAGCCAGCACGCGGCCTTCAGAGCTCGCAGTACACGCCCTGCATCTTGTAGCCGCGGGCCGCGGCCTTGTCCGACCACTCCTTGGCGGCGCGCGGGTCCTTCTGGCAGCCGTAGCCCTCCTGCAGGCACAGGCACAGGCGCAGGCGCAGCCCGGGCATCACGACCACCCCACCATATCAAGATCGGGGCGTGAGGCGCGCAATACCCTGGAGCTTGTGTGCTAGTCCCTGGACCTTTCCCCCCCTTCCCACTACGGTAGTAGCTCACGAGTCAAGACTGTCTCGTCCTTCTGCAGCCTCTCCCGTGCCCCAAACCTCGCTCCAAGCTGTCCTCGCCTGGGCCTTTGCGCCAGTCGCCGTCACTTGCCATTCCCATCCCAACGCTGCCCTAAGCGCCGCCCCGCCCCCCACTTCAGCACGGCACGACGACCCCGCTCGCCTTTCACACCTCCCGGTCCTCTCGACTCCCCGCACGGACCCCAATCGCGCTCCCCTCCCACCTCCTCTTTGCGCTCCCCTCCCATCTCCATCCCGTTTCCCCCACCACGCGGCCTCCCCCACCTTGTACATCTCGCCCACAAGCGCCTGCTGCTTGACGTCCCCGCGCTGCGCCTCCAGCAGGGTGTCCTCAAACCACCGCTTCACAGCCTCTTGCACCACGTATTTGAGCGGGATGGGCTCTGCAGGAAGGCGCAGTGGGTGGGTGGGTGGGTGGGTGGGTGGGGGGTCGGCAGGGTGGCAGGGTAGAGAAAGGTGGGTTGGGTGGAGCATGGGTGCATTGGGGCCATGGTTGCGGCGCGGCGTCGCCCGCGCAGCAGGTTCGGCGAACGACGCCAAGCGGGCGCCCCTTGTGTAAATGCCGGAACTCGTGCACGCCAAGCCTTTAAGTGCTGTGGAAGACCCCGTAGTGACACGCTACGGGGACTCTCTGGCAGCAAGTCGCCCGCCCATCCCACAGGGCCAACTGCCGTGCCAACTCACCCCACCCCATCATGCCCGTGCACGCACCTGGCTGCATCTGCGATGGATGCGCGTGTGCCGTCTGCGATGACCCCGGCCGCTCCAGCTCCGGCGCGCTGCGCTTGTTGCTGCTCTTGGGGCGGCCTGCGGAAGTGGGGTGCAGCGGGTCGTGCCGGCGCGCCTTCGTCAGCCCCCCGCCTGACAACGGAATAAGCCTCCCATTGGCAGGCATGCTGCAGAGCCATGAAACTAAATAAACAAAGCCCGTGTGCTTGAGCAGGCCAGCTGCGGGCGCTGCGGGTTTGTTGGCGACTGCCCATCTACAGTCCCGAGCAGGGGCTGACTGAGTCGACGACCCCGCCGGCTGGCATACCTGACGAGTAATTAGAGCTGCTCATAGGCCTGGCGACGACGGCCGGCTTGAGGCGCTGCCCACCAGCTGAACCGAGTTGGGCCGGGTGCGTGCTAGCCTGCATGAATGTGCGTCAGGTCCTAGCCCTTGCCAAAACAGGTAAATAAAGCACAGCACTGGCCCAGCGAGGAGCCTTTCGGGCAGAGTCAAGCCGGGACTAAGCAGGGGGCAAAGCTCACAGGCCGTTTGTGCGGTGGGAGAGCTAGGTTGAAATGGCGCTTAATACACAACTGAGTTAGCTAGGGTTGCTCTCAAACACCAAGACAGTTTCGAGTCGACATCATCCCGCGAAATCAAGAAAGCTGGCCACAACACTCGCACACGGCTTTTATCTGAATCGCTTTCACATTACGGACTAAAAAGTTAGAGACACGAGACCTTGAGCTTGCGCAGGGCCCGGGCGTGGCAAACTCCCGATACTTGCTTGCTCGACAGGTTTCGTTTCTTCTTCCTCGCGTGCCTCCATGTCTCGCGTGTCGCTCGGCCCGAGGGCTGGTGGCCATCTGGGTTTGATGCCGTTCACCGCAGCTCGCGGGCCGGCACCGTTCTCGGCGGGCGTGCCAGGTAGTTGCCGGCGCGCACCAACTGCATGCCGGGCCCCGACACATGTCCGCCGAAGCGCTGCTGCCGGTGGCCCTGACGAGCCCGCTCCAGGTAAGCCCCACAGCCCCCGAAAGGCCATTCTAATTAACTCACCGCCATGCGGCTGCGCCGCCGGAGTACGCAAGCCGCTAGCTTGCTGGTGTGCACACTGCGCTGCACGCATCGTGTCTCCGTCGTCACCCGCTCTTGCCCATTGCAGCTGCGTCAGACGACGATGGGCTGGCGGCCCTGTTCAACCAGACGGTGCGCGTCAAGGTGAGTTGCAGTTTTGGAGCTGCACCTGCACACTCGGGCCCATCACCCCGACCCGATGCTTATCCGTGGGACGCTGGGAGCGCGGGGCGGGGCGCAACAGGGTGGACACCAGGTGGAGTGTGTGAAGGCCTGCGCCTTTGACGCGAGGCTGCAGCTGCCGCCCTGCTGGCGCCAGTGGCATGGCCGTTATGGGGGCGTGGGGCCCCATGCATAGATGCGGACATGCACGCCGTTGCCTCCGCGTTCACGTGATGGATGCCGCCGCCGCCGCCGCCGCTGCCGCAGGGTATCCCCTCGCCGGTCGCTGTGGTTGAGTCGGCCCAACCATGTGAGTGCCTCAGGCGTGGTGTGCATGTATGAATGTACGGCCATGCCGCCATGCCCGGTCTGTCGTTGTTGTGGCCGCTCGCCGGGGCCCACGCACCGCCCGGCGCATGCTGGCGCTTTGTCGTCTGCACCTGCAGCCATGTCTGTGCCTGCTGACTCCGTTGTACACGTGTGCATGCCTGCGCAGCGCCGCTGGTGCCGCCGCACGCGGTGATCAAACAGATCCTGGATGTGCTGCAGGTCAGGATCCGTGGATCCAGGGGGGGTCGAAGCTCCGCAGCTTGCTACCGGTGTAGCACCTGGTGGGATTGTTGGTGTGCGCTGCGCCGCTGATATGCCGTACATACGCGCCGTAGTGTAGCGCCGCCGGCATGCGCCGCCGCGCATGCCGCAGGGCTGCGCCCACAGTCCAGCATGCCCAAACTTTAGGCCTGGGGCGTGGGCCGGGGGGCGTTAAGATACCCAACGCCATTGCCGCGTGCCTAACCGCCGCAACCCCACTCTGCCCGCCAGCGCAACGACTACCCCGACCAGGACACCGGCGTGACGGCGGCCTTCCAGCTGACCACGCCGTCGGAGGACCCGGAGGTGCGGCGGCGGAGGGTGGGCTGTCCGACGGACACCTTCATTGATGAAAGTCTCATGATGCTTGTTGCTCAAGGGAGAGGTCTTCGGACTAGGGAACTTTGGCGCACTTGTAACGGGCACCCGTCGAAGCACGTGTGGGAAAGCTGGGAAGCCGCGCGTGCCGCCACTGCGCTTGCCAGTTCCTGAACGTCTGCACCGTCACTTAAAACTTATCACACACCGCCCGCATGGACGGCTACCCCGCCCACCCGCTCACCTTGGCATCTTCCCCAGCGCCCTCCAAGCCCCCAAACGTCTCGCACACCTGCCCCTCCCACACACCTGCCTCCCCGCTCCTCTGCTGACGCGCTCGCAGCACGCCGGCGCGGTGCGCAGCTGGTTCGCGGGCGGCGAGCCCTGGCTGCCCATGCCCCGCTTCCACGCGCTGCTGCACACCGCCTACCGGCCGCTGCTCAACTGCGACAGCTGGCGGCCGCTGTCGCCTCTGGTCTTCCCCAGCTCCAGGTGCGTTGGTGCAGGGGCGGGGAGTGCACAGTGCAGCCGGTCCCAACGTCGACGATGTGGCAGCGCGAGGATGATATGCGTCCGTGTGATGGCGGGGCGAGGGCCGGGTATTTCGCACGCTCATTCTTCCGTTTGTCAACAGCAAGCAGGGTTATCCTTGATGCTATCTAGATAAAGGTTTTTGCTGGCCTACTTGTGCTGTTCTGAACACGCACCGTGCGCCGCCAGGCACGACAACAAGGCGGTGCAGGCGGTGGAGGTGGTGGCCAAGCCGCGCCGTGGCCCCTCCGCCGTCAGCGACTCGGCCCTGCGCCCCTACACCTACACCTTCTGCCTGGAGCGGGTGGAGAGCGGCCCCTGCAAGGTGAAGCCGCGCTCGGGTCATGCAAGGCAGTAGGCACCCTTCCCGATGAGCCGCGATCGGCGGCGCCCACCAACTGCCGGCAGGCTCACGCGCCGCAACCCCTGCCACCGCGCCGGCTTTCCTTGCGCATTACACACTGCAGGACTGCTGGATGATCGCTGGCGTGCGGATGGGCAACTACGCGCTGTGAGGCTGTCTGGCTGGGATGACAGGCAGCACGAGGCGTGGTGCGTGCGGGGCTCAGGCGGTGATGCCGACAGCCGTGCCCATCACACGCACCGCAGCGCTGCTGGTGTGGGGTCGTGGAAGTTTGAACTCAATGCGAATATGTGATGCATGGGGCATCTACGCGTGCTGAGCGATTGCGGGGATGCCCGGGCGCACAGGACTCGAATGATCTGCCGGTAGCGGTGGTTGCGCTCGTAGCCAGCTGACTGGGAGCCCTGATTGGCTCCAGCTCGGTAAGGAACTGGCGATGTCCTGTATTAGACTGCCAGCTGTACATCCAGTTTGCAGATGCTTGCTAGTCCAAAGTATGGAATCTCGAAAGGCTTGGCGGCAAGAAAAAGAGCGAGTTCATATATGCCAGGGCGCTGAAGCGCCATTTGCTTTGGCGTCAGGGACGCGGTGCGTTGTGAACTGCCCGCATGGGCAGCTGCAGTATACTGTTTGCGTGTGTACGGACTGATGCGAGTGTGGATTTGTTAGTGTGCACGCGGAGTCGAGGACGGTTGCTTTGAGCGTGCGGCATAGGCTGGAGTGGCGTGTGCTTACGGGACAGGCTTGACTAGTTGACCGACCAGGCTGAACCGCCCCTGCTTCTTGCCCGGCCGCTGCTTCTGGCCTTGCCTTGTGACATAGCCCTTCACCACCGCACTGTGCCGCCCTTGTCACAGTTAGTGCTTGATTGGCCGGTACAGACGGCCGGCACCAGAAGAATGGATGGATGCGTGCCTGGACTGCCTGCCAGCGTGAGGGGCGCACTGCAGGAAGGTAGTTGCGCGCCCCTGCACGCCCCTTTGCACACATGCGCCAAGCCTAGGCGACAAGCTCTTTCCAAGGACAGCGCGCGCTTGTAGCACACACCAACAAATGAAGTGATGTGTGAAGCCGGTGCATGGGGGAAGCGCTCCGAGCTCAGCACCGCCGCTGTTGCAAAAGGAGGTGCGCGGGCGGCCTGTAGTCAGTAAGTTACTGCAATCGCCGGTTTCTGGCCGTTCGACGCTCAGTTACCGCTCCACCAGGTTCGTCAAAACACATATGTCACATGCTTCTGATACAGAAATTTGTACATTCAGTCCGGGGATTTGGGTGCACGCACACGGATTGCGGTAACCGCGCCAGTTGCATGCCGTATGGGCACAACTGCAGTGGCCGGTGCGCCCTGCCCTTGCGCCTCCCGCTGAACCACGCATACAATGGTCAGTATGGTGCAATTCGCATACAAGTTGAAACATCTTCAGGCGTCCCTCACTGTCAGTCACACAGCTGGAAATCCTGCAGCCTCCATGGACGCGGAGCAACTTGCCACCCACGCCCGGGAGCGGGGCCGCACAACGCCCCACACGCGCATATTGGATGCAGTTAGCGAGCAGACATCGAGCACGCTTTGCTTGGTTCGGCAGTGGCGGCTTGGCAGGTGGGCCCCGGCATGCTAGCATCCTGCCATCCATCCGTGCGGACTTCCGGCTAGTCTCAATGTGCTGCCCGGTTTCAAGCTCTAGCGTCATGATTACCCACAAAATATCCTTTGTGCTTGTGGGGACAGCGCCAAAGGCGCTGTTTGGGAAGGGTGGGCGCTACGTGCTTGCTTCTGTAAACCTGCACCAACCTTGCCCTGCATTGACTCAAATAATAGGCCGTATTAAACACAACTCATGCATAGCAAAAGCAGCGAGAACAGCTACTTCTCGGCATCGCGATTTGGTGCATCCCCACAGGCCGTCTTGAGGCCTGCTTGACCCCGCAAACAGCTTACACTAGACCATTAGCATATACTGAAAGGATAGGAGCACGCACAGACGCAAACGAAGCTGCGGAGACAAACCAGTCCCGCACAGCCCGAAATTATAGCTACAGGCAAACGCTCAGACGAGGCCGCAGCCCCCCAAGCTGGCTTCCTTGTAGTATTTGTTAGCCAGTGGCAGCAGTGAGCCGAGCCTAGGTGAGCTGGGTGCGAGTCGTCGTCCGGCGACGACCGAGCCCTGACTCGCAAGGACTGGGCCTGCAGGCCCTGGCTCCCTTGCCCTGAAGCCATATGAGATGGGGCTGAGTGCATTCACCATGCTCGTAGGCGCTCGACTCGAAGTACGCGAGCATGGCAAAGAAGAAGCAGGCCGATGCCGGGTCGCCGGCCAAGATTCGCCGGCCAAGTGGCTATTGGGCGGTCTTCAATGCATGTGAGTGTCATTCCGCCGGTCGCCGGCAGGTTTGGTTGTGCTCGTTGGGGCCGGGCCGTCGCTCACATGGCTCGCCTGGTAATCGCCCTGACGCGCGGCCTCGCTGACGCACAACCGCCGGCGCGAGGATGCGCGTAGCAACACGACCCGCCACCCCCCTTGCTGGAGCAGCCGCCTTCTTGTTCTCGTCTCGAGCAGCTCTCGCCACAGTCCACTGACTAGCCTCAACTTCCGCCCAACCGCAGGGTGGAGGGACCACTTTGACCGGACTGGCTGCCGTCCCACCGTGGACGAGATGACGTCCTGGTACAAGGCCAATGCGATGACGGTGTGGGGCCCCGTCAACGCGCCGCCGCTAGAGGACCTGAAGCAGTTAAGCAAGGGCATGCGGTCCACGGCGCACGTGCGCGATTACTTCAAGAAGTACCGCGCCCAGAAGCGAATGGCCAAGGTGAGCGAGAGGCTGGCTTGGGGGCCCGCGCGGCAGGGAGCGCGGTCGACTGAAGACATACGCGGCATACACAGGGAGAGCGGGGTTTGAAAGGGACGGCGTGCCGGGGATTCCGAGCGAGTGAGGGGAAGTCAAGAGCAGCGCGGGATGGCGGTGTGGGGTGTCAGTGTCCGAGCCTCCCGAGGGCAAGGGTCCAGGCGCAGGATCCACTCTGCAATCGGCATCTCGCCAGTCCGCATTCTGGTTGGATGCCACCTACGCATGAGATGAAACGAGCCTGTCTGCATCTCTCTTTCCTGATGGTTGCAGGGCGGCGATTCACCGGTTCGCCGCGTGCATTCCGGCCGCGTTGCCAAGGCCGCCGGCGGCGCCAAGCCCCGCCGCGGCCGCCGCGCCGGCTCGGACAGCAGCGACGAGGACGACGCCGACTATGGCGTCGAGTCTGAGACGGAGGACATGGGCGACGAGGGCATGGACGAGCTCGCAAGCGATGAGGCGGCGGAGGTGGGCGCCGGCGAGCTGCAGCCCCAGCCCTCCCAGCAGCAGGCGGCGTTCCTGCCGCACCTCTTGGGCAGCTCGACGTCGGTGCAGCCAGGCCCGCACGTGACCGCCGCGGCGGCCTTCATTGCGGCTGCGGCCAGGGCCGCGGCTCTTGCGCGCGCCGAGTACGCGACCGGCAACGGCTTCGGCAGCCAGTCTAGCTACGGCAGCGGTGCGCAGGGGTTCGAGCATGAGCAGTTGTGCTACACGCCGCGGCCGGAGATGGAGGACGCCGGCGCGAGCCTGGCGCAGCAGGGTTCATGGCAGCCCAGCATGCAAACCGCTGCCGCCACCACGGTACTCGACCCCGCGGGCTCGGGCTTCACGCACCCGCCGGCCGCGCACACGGCCAGTCGCGCGCCCAGCCCGCCCGCCGCCAAGTCGCCACCCACGCCAACCTTCACCGGCGCCGCCGCACCGGCGCCTCAAGACGTGTCACCCTCGCGCCACGGGCCCCGCAGCATGGAGGGCGCTGGCTGCACCTCGGACTTCTCGGCGCCGCAGCTCCTGCAGCCACCGCAGCAGCAGCCCGCAGCAACCACGTCCTCGGCGCCCACCGGCCCCGCCTGCGACGGCGCCGCAGCGCCGCCCCTCCCGCGCTACTTGCTCGGCGGGCGGTTCCAGACGACTGCCGGCAGCGCTCCCCTGCCGTCGCATGGCAGCGTGCCTTTGCCACCCCTGCCCGCCCACGCGGCGCAGCACTCACAGCTGCAGCAGGCGCAAGGCCCAGCGGCCTCAGAGCTGCCTGGCGGGGCTTCTCGCGCGCACTCGCTGCCGTGTGCTGCCTTCCCTTCGGCCCCCGGCCCGCAGCGCTACACGGCGCCCTCGGGCTCGCTCAACGACGCCTCCGCCGCGCCTCCGCCCGCGCCCTGGCAGTACCACCACCCGCAGCAGTACCCGCATCCGCACGTGCCCTACCCCCACCACCCGCCGCCGCACGGCTCAGCAGGCGCGCCGGCACCCTACCGCTACGGCCCCGCTGGCTACCCGCCGCACCCCGCCTACCCGCACGGGTACCACCCCGCCTACGCCGGCTATGGCTACCCGCCGTACGGCATGCCGCCGCCGCCGTACGGCTACCCGCCGCCACCCTACGGCCGTTACGGCGCCAGCGCATCAGCACCGCCGCCGCCCTATGCGCCACCGCACCATCCGTACCACCACGGTCACGGGATGCCGCCCGCGTACCCGCACTCGGCCGGGCCGCAGTACCCACACTCGCAGCCGCCGGCCGCCGCCACCACCACGGCCCCACCGCACCCGCACGCCAGCGGCCCCGATGGCGCGCTGGAACTGGGCCACAGCCTGATGCTTCCTCGCACCTCGGAAGGCGCCAGCTTGTCCTGGCTCCCCAGCCTGCATGACGACATCGACCTGGATGCGGTGCTTGAGGCGGAGATGGGCGCGGGCGCAGACAGCGTCGCTTTCCTTGACATGCCCCAACAGCATCACCACCACCAGCCGCAGCAGCAGCAGATGTGCCCGGTTGCCGCCGCCCCGTCTTCGCAGCAGCCGCAACAGCAGACGACGCGGCCCAGCGAGGGCGGCCAGACAGACGCATTCGCGGAGCTGTGGATGCGCTGGGAGGCGGGCAAGGGTGCTGACGGCGAGCCGGCGATGCGCAAGGACGGCGCCACTGCCGCTGTACCCGGCATGCAGCAGCAGCGCCCGTGCGTGCAGGTGCACGTGTTCCAGGAGTGAAGGGCGCGCGCACACGGGCTGTGATTGCAGTGACTACAGCAGGAGTGGCAGCATCGCTGCAGGCGTGGCGCTGCTTACAGCTTAACCATTCATCACGCGCGCGGTTGCTGGCCGGGATGCCATGCGGCTTGGCGTGTGCAGTGCCGAAGGGCACCCTTTTGCAGGAGGTGCGTTGGCGGGCCGCCGTGCGGTGCGTGGCGGGCCGCCGTGCGGTGCGGCTGCGGAGCCGGGCAACACGATTGAGTTTTGCGGCGCGCACGCCATATATATGTGTAGCTGGTGACAACAATTGATTGCAACGGCGGGAGCGCTCCCTTTCGGGACGTTTCCAAGCCGGCGTAGAAGGAACAGAATGTGGGTGATGTGCGCCGCGGCTGATTGGCGGATGGCCGGGTGGCAGTTAGGGGGGTATTCATTTTTCACAGAGAAGCGTGCGTGTGAGTGTGTTTCCCACTTTCTATAGGGCCATTTTTCCACAGCATCCCCGTTTGTCCACTCCTTCCGGGGCAGTAGCGCTGTGCGTTTTAATCCCTTAGCGTGCGATACGTGCACTGGGTGACTTCCTTACTTCACGCTTCACTAGCAAGTCTAGCAATGTCTAGCACCCCACTTAGTGCAGCTGATTGTGCTGCTACCCTTAGCACGTCTTACCGCCTGCCCTGCTTCGGCAGCATTGATTCGGATCGTGGTGTACCTTAAACCTGCTAGCGCGTGGCATGCCAACGCTTAGTGCCTGTGCTTCGGGCTGTCGTATTGGCGTGTCGTGTGGACGTGTACCTCTACTCGATGTCGTGGTTGATGATTGCCTCGCCACGTCGTAGCGCTTGTGTTCTTTTAAGTGTTAGTACCGTATGTTCTCCGAGATATGAACCAAGGCCTGAACTCTTTCCCTAAAAGTGAGGTTGCCAGACTGCACACCTCGCGAAGTCCCACGGGGGCCTCGGATGTTCTTTCACTTCTTTGCCTACGCCAGACGTAGAGGCCTGGTGGGCCCTACGCGAGGCGTCACCCCCAAGTGGGCCCGTGCATCTTCCCACGCGGAGGCGGGGCCCCACACATACCTCTCTGTCACCATCTGTAACCATGCGAGAGTCCTTGAATGGATCAGCCTTGATGGCAAAATGGTGTCCCGGCCTGCACACACAACGCATCCCGGCATATGGTGTCCAAGCTGGTGTCCAACAACAGTGTCAGCCCCGCCCACGCATCAGCGCCTCCAAGCGCCCCGCAGCATGAACTACGCCTGATTAGCAAGAGCTGTTGAATCTTGGATGTGCACTTGACGCGGCTTCCCTGGCTCCTTTCGTAAGTTTAACTGCGTCAACTGATCCGGGGGCCAGATTGGGCAGGGCCAGGCTGGGCAGCTGCGATGGGGCGACTCCAGGGCGGCAGGGCCCATGCCACGTGACACCAGCTGTCCTCCCAGTCTCTTGCATGAATCTGTCCAATGCGTGCCTCGTTGCGCTGTGGCCTTTGTCAGTGGCGACCAGCCGCCCACCCGCCAGCTGCTGCCATTTCGCATCCCTTTTCCTGTCCCTGTGACCCTGTCCCGTCAACCCCACACCACAGTGGCTGCTGCAGGCTGCAGTTGGGGGGGGGGCATCTACAGCCGGCACAGCCGCAGCACGGCGGCAGGCACAGCAGGCTCAAACTAGCGGGCAGTACCTGACGGAGCAATAGCAGCACACATTGGAGGGCCACAGCAAGGGCCACAGCATTAGAAGGAGGCACGGAAGCCCATGACCGCCGGAATGTGAAGGAGAACCCCAAGAAGCTGGCGCCACGGTGCTGGAGATCTGCAGCGCACCTGGCTTCAAAGAGTCCAGGCGACACACGCGGTTCCATGTAGGTATCCGCAGGAGTTTCCACCATTGGGACCAGGTAGAGCTCCTGACGCGTGCCGTACACGCCTGGACCGCCTGGAGCACAAGCCCACGCCAGCAAGCCGCGTGTGAGCAGGGCTGTGTGGCGGGCCTGACGGGTGCGGGTTGCGTCTGGAGTTTGGACCGCCATCAGTGGCGGAGGTACAGCCTAAGCCTGATTGTGGGCCTGGCTGTTCGTGTGAGCCTGACTGATTGGTATTCGGGAAAACCTTCGGCGAGCAACACCTTGTGAGGGGGCTGACTGAGGATGAGTGTGTGTGTGGGGGGGGGGGGTGCGCGGGCTGGCTGATGCTGGACACGATGCTGGAGCCCGGCTGCTTGTTTGTACCTGGGCCTGCTTCACCGTGAGCCTGCCTGATTGTGGGACTGCCGACTGATAAATGCGCTTCCCAGGAGAGCTCTCGGACCTTTTTCTGCTGTTCGGCGGGATGAGGTACGGCGGCGGGGGCTGCATGGGGGCCTTGCATGGGGCGCGGGGGGGTATTTAGGGCGCGCAGGCCGCCGTCCATCTCATTCCTCCGACGCCGCACCCACTACGCACTACAGACACATCTCGGTTGGACTACGGAGCTGGAGCGCTAGCACCTCACGGTAAGCGCTGCAGTATGCAGGTGTTCGCGCCGCCGCATTTCGCATCCTGCGCACTCCTCGAGCTCTCTGTGGAAGTGAAGAGATTTTCACCACACAGACCTGATATGATAATCAGTGATTATACCTTCATGCACCATTCTGATCCTCGGAGAGCTCTCGCACCGCCTTGCACGCGCGCGCATCTTGGGCCCGGCCGGCTGACGAAAACAATAACCACACCAATTGACTGCCTACAATGGCGGATCAAACTTATTTACATGCACTACCAACTGACGGTTCGCCCGCTTGCGCTGCGCCTGCAGATTCCAAGGCTCTCGATGGCGGCCGCCGGCTCCGAGACCTTGTCCGCTGTCAGCGACTGAGCTCGCTTCATGCCAGGTAGGCGCAGTGCGGAGGGCCACCTCGGTGTCACTTATGGCAGGAGTCGAGGGGCCGCTGCTTTGAGCGCGGCCCCCGGCTGGGCGCTGCATCCAATTTTCTGAGCACACCGGGCGAAAGTCCCCGGGCGACGGGGCAGAGAGTGCCAGCCCGCAAGGGCAGGACCCCCACGTGCCGTTCTTACGGCCGCGGGGCAGCTCGCCATAGCAACAGTTATGTGGCCAGTGGGGACGCAACCCACCAACACAACGGGGCTTACTCCCGCACTGACGCTCTACACTCCTCCTGCCCCACGTTCCACCCTCCTTAGGCGTGCTGGATGTGACGATGGCGTTGAGACAGGGAGCCACCCCTCCGCCAAACTGAGCTCGCAAGCCTTCAATGGAGCCGCCCCTCCGCCAAATCGAGCTTCAGCATCGGGACAGCAGCAGCCGTCTTCCGGTGACCCGGGAGCAGCTTCTCTGCTGGCACCACTGGCCACCAGCCCACCCCTACTGGCCGTCCGGCGCAGCCACTGGTCGTGCGCTCAGAGCAGTGCACAGCTCAGTCGCTACTGGCGCCCCGCACTTACCCAGCAATCGTCGGCGGCAGCGCCGCGGACGACGACGGACGGCGCCCTGCCGCGCGAGGGCGCAGACTGGCGTGGGTTCTCCGTACGAAAAGACGGGTTCAGGCAGGCAAATGAAGCGCTGCCTTCGTTTGTCTGTGGTTTTGCCAAATCTCCCTGTCATTGTGTCTGAACTGAATAAATTGCAGCAG
Organism: Chlamydomonas incerta; assembly: GCA_016834605.1. Taxonomy (NCBI): domain Eukaryota; kingdom Viridiplantae; phylum Chlorophyta; class Chlorophyceae; order Chlamydomonadales; family Chlamydomonadaceae; genus Chlamydomonas; species Chlamydomonas incerta. The sequence goes on from JAEHOC010000009.1 coordinate 2,590,163, forward strand.
TGGATTCCGTTCGCTCTGGGGACGTGTCCGCTTGTTGGTCCGCTTGTTGCCTGTCCTGGGGCCTGTCCAGTGTTCAACCTGGTGCCTGTCCTGTCCAGCCTGCGGCGGTTGGGCATAGCGATTTCTCCCTCGGTGTTTGTCAACACCTCGCTAAACCTTCGATGATGATGCGGGGTCTCCTGGGTCTGGGAGTTCATCTGCCACTACTGGGGCTTCGGCGTTTCATTCCCTTAACCACCTCGCTAAAACCTTCAATGATGATGCGGGGCATAGATACATCTCTGTTCCTTATTGGAAGGCCGCTGCACCACGGCAGCTCAGGCGTGTGCCATGGCTGACGGACTCCTACACAACCCTACACAACTCCACGACCACCCCGCAAGCAGTCCGTCCATCTTGTCATCTGACAAGGTAGCGCGTCCGTCAGCACAATATCCGCACCGCGTTGCCCAACCAGTCTGAATCAGTCTTGGCAGGCTCTGGTAGCGGCAGCAGACAACCATGCGGAGATTGCCAGATGCATCGACAGAGACCCCACCTGCGACGTCTTCTTGTTGCCGTCACTCTTGCACTCGCGTCGGCCTGTCAGGCTCAGCCGCACAGCCTGCCAGCGCAAGCGCTAGATCAGTAGACCACTGGATCAAGAGCAGCAGTGGTTAGCGTCGTGGGTGGACAGGAAGGCCAGACACGTGCGGCGGTGGACAAGGCGTGAGCAAGGTAGGGGAGGGCACGGTAGTGGCAGGCATAGGGTGTGAGAGGTGCCCGGGGCTTGCACTGCGTTTCGAATTTAAACAGGAAGAGCAGACAGGAAGGGCAGGTGTGGCGTGCCTGTGGAGGGGCGCTGGCAGGATGCGAGCAGGTTGTGTCGAGCTGTAGCCCGCCCATAACCTTACCTCATTACCGCTCCTGTCTTGCCCCTGCTTTGCAAGCTCCTCATTGGCTGTGCGCCAGCAGGTCTCTGCTGCCCACACACGCGTGTAGTGTAGGGCACGAGTGTCGTACACACCCGTCCGTTCGCGTTTGCAAGCGATAGCAAGGAACCCCGAACCCTTCCCTCCAAGGAGCAGTGTTAGGCTGTCAGCCTACTAGCCGAGCCATGTGTGTCAACACTGCCAACACCAGCGGTGCCCGGGTCAACAGCGCTTCCTGCCTCCTAGCTTCTGCTAGCTGGGTGCTGACCACTGCGAACTGCGGAGATGCGGGAACCTGGGGCAGCCTGGCGCCAACAGGGAAGTGCCAGGAGCAGGGCGAGGCAACGGGGTCCTGCGGAAGTGCGGCATCATCAAATACAACCCCGGCCGGGGACACTTGCTTGGGCGCAGCACAAAGTCGCAGACCAGGGTTTTGCAGGGCAGGGGGGCGGGTTTCGCGGACCTGCAATTGCGGGGCACAGCCACTGTCTTCGCGCCCCTGGGCACCGGAGGCGATACAAACTGTTATTCCTGCATACAGCATACTCAATGTAATTCAACGTCCTAAGCCAACTTGGTGCACGCCTCAAAAATGGCCCCCCGCAACTTGGGGAAGCTTTTGGGCTCAAGGGGCCTTCTAGCTCTTTTGCTAGGCCCCATAGTTAGCTCTGCGTTTTCCGTGGAACTCGGCGGGCTCACCCCCGAGGGCAGCAGCACCGAGGCGCAGCAAATAGCTCTAGCGACTTTGGTGCTTGGTTGCGTGCTCGGCCTCGTCTCGTTCGTCCTAGTTTTCCTCTGTGAGTGACAGGCTCGGGTTTATCGGCTGCGCTGCTGGCTACGCTGCGTAACTGGGCTGACACCTTGCACCTCGACTGTCTTCTGCCCTGCAGCGGTCCTAGAATATGCGGGACGGCTGTTCCTAGCTCGTTGCTTCAACTACACGGTTGCGCACACCGGTGAGTCGCAGCTGTCTTCGGCGCTGGTTTCGCTCGACTCTTCGTCGCTGCGGGGGAGTCCCAAGGCTGAGCCGCAGCGCCGGTCGCGCGGTTCATAAGCCGCAAACCATACAGAATTACGTGGCGTATCAAGGACCAGCAAGTTGCGGGGCGGTTCGCGTTGAGCGGCGAACCAATCGCAATGTTCGGAATCGTCCGCTGAAACGGGCTCGCCGTGGCCGCGCGCGCCACCCCGCGCTGCCAAACCGAACACCGGTGCTACACGTAGCCAAAGCCCCTAGCGCGATAGCGGCGCTCGCGCGCTGGGCCGAACGCGCGCGCACAAGGGCTCCTCGCCCGCCACGCGGGACCCTCCGACGGCACCCTCCCACACCCATCCAGCCATCTCGCTCGCTTTCGCAGCCGCGGCGGGCCGGCATCATCATGCATGCACCGCCAGAGGCCAAGTATGCAATGAACTCCACGATGCCGGGCAAGCGCTTGGCCGGCATCGTGGAGTTCATCGCGTACTTGGCCTCTGGCGGTGCGCGCACGACGTCGCCCCTCGCGTAGCACGCCTCCGAACAGCCATCCCACAGCTGCACTCCTCGCACAAGCCCGGCACACGCAACCTAACCCCCACCATCCGCCCGAAACACTCCGCCACGACGTTTCTCCAACCGAACATGCACCCAGCCGCCCTCCCCGCTCCGCCACCGCCCCACCTCCCCCAGCGTCCCCCACACCCCACCCACCCACCCACGCCCCGCCCATCCCCCCGCAACCCTTACTTCCGCAGTGCTGGCGGTGCTGTGGCTGGGCGAGATCGGCCTGGCCGCCTACCTGCTGGCGTCCACCTCGCCGCCGGTGCTGCCCGCCGTGGCCTTCGTGGCGGGCGGCGCGGTGCTGGCGGCGGCGCATGTGGGCTTCATCCTGATGGCCACCTGCTGGTGCTGCTGCGGCGGCGCCTTCGTGGGCGCGCCCGCCGACCTCAACCCCAAGAGCGCGCTGCTGGTGAGAGCGGAGGAGGAGGAGGGGAGGCCAGGGGTGGGGGGTGCGGTGGGGCGGGGACGTCGGGGAACGGCGGGGGTTTGCAAGGATGGTTGGGAACGCGGGGGCAGGGGTTGTGTTTACCAGCCCAAGTCAAACCAAACCAAACGGGTGGAGGGAGCGGATTGGCCGCGTGGATTGCCTGTTTAGCCTCGGCTCCGGGCGCCGCGGGCCAGTAGCCCGATGCCGCTGACCGTGCTTGCTGTCTTGTCCGCCTGTGGGCCTGACCCGACTTGCTGCTGGCCCGGCCTGCACGCAGACGCCGCAGCAAGCGGGCGCCGGCCACCACCACCGGGGCGCGGGCGGCGGCGCGGGCGGCGGCGGCGCGGGCGCGGGCGGGCCGCACGCGCTGGCGCACGGCGACGGCGGCAGCGCCAACGGCCCCTTCCGCGCCTCTTACGGCCTGCTGCCGGGCAGCAACGCCTACGCGTACCAGGTGAGGGCCGAGTCAGCGGGCGGCCGTCGCGTCAGTGGCGGTCTCGTCAGGGCGGCCGGCCGGCCACAGGTGCACAGTTGGGGCGGCTGCACCGAGTCAGTCACACAGCTCGGGATGCCGTACACCGTACCGGTAGCTGCGTTGGCGCGGGTCACATGATGATAATGAGCACGCCTGGCCGTTTCCCTTCCTTGTCCCACAGATCTTCATCCCGGGCAGCGACGAGGAGCAGGCCGCGTTCGGCGCGTACGCCTCGCTGCCCACGCCCACTGGCCAGGCGCGCGCGGCGCCGGGCGGCCAGCAGCAGCAGCAGCGCACACCGGCGCGGGGTGGAGAGGCTGGCTCGCGCAAGACCCACTCGGTGCAGCCATTCGCGCCGCAGCCGCAGCCGGGTCAGCAGCAGCAGCCGATGCGCCAGTGAAGGGCCGGTGGGAGCGGTGTTGGCGGCGGTGAACGGCAGTTGCGGCAAGCCGACGGGAGGTGGGATGTCAGGGGGGCCAGCGCGTTGCGATGTGCGCACCGCGAGTGGCCGGCTGACTGACGGACTGACTGGTGAGGTGGCGGGGGCGGCAGCCCGTCCGCCCGACCAGAGTACGCCGCGGGTAGAGCCAGCGTAATGCTGGCACGTTGCTTCTTTTGTATTTCTAACGAATTCCACAGACATCCTTATTGTTTTCTGGTCCGTGCTGCGCGGGAGGAGGCGGCACTGAGACGCGGGACGCAACTTTTTTGTTTTTGAGAAGCCGGTATCGGTCTGGTCAATTGTTTAGTGTTCAAGAGGTTTCCAACAGGCACAATCACAATTTGATGCACGCATCAGATGTAGGCATGTAGATGGTCAGCTGAGATGAACGGAGGTCGGGTGTGGCGACAGTGTGGCCGAGCGCACGTGGAGTGGCTCCGGCCGGACTGCGGCTCCACGGTCGCTGCGCAACGTTGCGGCGGCATACGGTGTGCGGCGTTTTGCGGTGAGGCTGAAGTGCGGCGGCGTGCTGCTCGCCACGTGTTGTGGCGAGTAGCGACGCAACCCGGCACCTGCCCGATGTGGTGGCGGCAGTGGTAGTGGTGGTGGTGGTCGTGGAGGCGGCGTAGGCAGGATAGGTGAGGGCGTTGGGGTCGCGGTGGCGGGTGCGTGCGGCGGATTGCTGTGCTGCCGACAGCGCATGTATGGGTGGCGCGGCGGCGGCTGCGTTGGGGCGCGGGTGTGGCCGTCGCGGTGGAGTGAGGCGGAGGCGGGTGACTGGCGGTTGGATGATGGGACGGGAGGGGGCGAGGCTCGGCTTCAGCAAAGCCGAGGAATCAGGGAGTTGGGTAGTCTGATAGGGGCAGCGAGAGACACTGGCGGGCATCTCACATGCCACATGAAGCCATGTCCGCAGTTAGAAGGCAACACACACGTTGCCAGATACGATAGGTGCAAGCAGGCGGGTGGAACTAGGTCAGAGAGGTGGTATGAGTGGTGTGTGCGCATGTGGCGAAGGAGTAGCAGGGCGGTGAATTGCAGAGCTTAGGTGAGCGTGAGTTAGCAAATGTCTGTACAGAGAGTGGCAGTAGGGAATGGGGCATGGATAGCGCGTTTCCATGCGTGTCTTCCAATTTTAGGAGTGGTGTGCACACGTTGTGCAATGCAGTGAGTGGTGACCAGGCTACTGGGGAGATACCAGTTGATGAATGCACAGGGGGCAGGACGGGGCAACGCTTGTAAGCAAAGATGACTGCCACGGACCCACGCTTCCGTGCGTGTCGGCGGCATACAGAGTGACCACGACCCCGCTGGTGCACGCCGCAATCAAATGGGCAGACATGTGGGCAACCCCTGAGACGATGCACGCCTTGCGCATGTTACAGATACCAGTACGGCGCGGTCCTTTGCAATTCTTCATCGCCGCCAGCGCAGTGCAAAACTCCAAACTACATGATGATCTGTCTTCTCTCTAGGGCACGGTCCGCCCTTGCTGACAATCTGCGCTATGCTACTGTTGCGCAGCGTGCCTGCTACAATGCGCACGTCTCTCCAAACGATCTGCAAGACCGCAGGTTGTCTTCACCTTGTAACAGCGCTCTTTGCCTCTTCGACCCTGAATCACACCGACTCTGACATCCTCCTCTCATTACGGCAGCAACCACTTCGCCACGCTCTGACAGCTCTTGCCCAACGCGGCTCCAAACTCAACCCGCTTCCCGGATGGTATTTAGTTTATACACACACAAACAGACGCCCAGATAGCCGGACACGTCTCAAAACTTGTGTGCCCCGCCAGCTGCAATTGCCAACACACAAATTCACGACAACGTGACCCTGCTGCTCACAGCGACTTGTTCTCGCGCCACGCGAGGCGCAAGAGGACGCAAGAATTCGCACAAGCACACTTTCGAAGTGGTACGGCACACACAAAAAACGGGACACAACGATGATAAGTATTACCGTATCTTGCTTACTTTTTGTGGCTCCATCCTAGCCCAAAGCTTGGGCAAGCGCGCACAAAACACACACAAGCTGACATTATCGTTCAAGGTCACGCGCCGCCAACGCGCCCCCAGCCATGGTCCGCTGCGGGGCTGACGTGGCTCTGCAACAACTTTGTTTGTTCCTTTTCTCGCCGCCCAGCACAGCGGCCGCCGCCGCCCTCTGCTCGAGCAGCCGTTTCCACTCCCACTGCAAAACCGGTGCCGCCCGCCGACTACGCTGCGGCAGCCGCGCTGCGCCCCGGCCTCCGCGCCCTTTAGCCGCCAGCGCTGCTGCTTTTCCGCTCAGCCCAGGGTCTCCAGCGCGCCAAACAGCTTGAAGGCCAGGTACAGCAGCGCGATGAGGAAGCCGATGGCGAACAGGTCTTGGTTCTGGCCGCCGCCGCCGCCGCCGTTCTGGTAGAACTGTCGGGGCGGGGGCGGAGCGGGGGCAGCGGTTGAGGGCGTGCCATGGAGGCAGGGGCGGGGACGAGAGGGAGGACGCCGCACCAAGCGCGGGATAATGCATGTGCGCGCCCTCGACTCCTGCCGCGCCCCGCTTCACTGCGCGCTTTGTTTTTGTCTGTGTCCCACAAACAATGCCGATGCTCGCTCCTCCTGCGCGAGCCCAAGCCTCGCTGCGCAGACGCCCCGCCCATCCGTCTGCCCGGCACCCTCGCTGCCCGGGCCTCTCGTTACGTCGGTTTAGCTTGGGCTGGCATTCATAACCCCCTCCCCCGCTGCATCGCTCCCTCGCGGCGCCTCACCCGCGTGGGGTCCGAGGGCAGGTTGGCGTCGGCGCCGCCCTGGCCGCCCAGCTTCTCCGCCGCCCTGCCCAGCCCTTCCTTGGCGTCCTCCACCGCCTGCTTGGCGCTCCAGGCGTAGCGGTTGGCGGTGGCCACGGCGGCGGCGGGCGGCGAGCAGCGCGACAGGTTCCAGCTCTCACTGCACTTGGAGTGAGTACGGGCGAGGGGGCAATCCGGTTAGAACCGGGATCCGACGAACAGCAGTAAGGCGTGCGCTGGGTGCGACGGGGGCCCGCGCTGCTGCGCCCGCCCACCAACGCCGCCACGGGACGCTCCGCCCGCTTCCCGAAGCACAGCCGCTACCGCCGCCACTGCTGCCGCTGCTGCCGCTCTAGGCCCTGGCCCTGGCCCTGGCCGCTCCGCCGCCTCCGCCGCCTCCGCCGCCTCCGCACCGGTGCTGAGTGATGCGGCCGGTGACCAGGTTGTGCTCGCAGGTGGTGGTGAACAGCAGGCTCACGGCCTGGCCGCCCAGGCTGCCGTCCACCTGCCAGCTGATCTCGCTGGTGCCCTTGTCCAGCATGCGCAGGCGCAGGATGGACTGCGGCGGGGGTGGGGGCGGCGTTGGGGGTGGGGGAGCGGGTGGGGGCGGTGGGGGTGGGGGTGGTGGTGGTGTTGGGAGTGAGAGGGAGGAGGCGTGTTACGGTGTTGGCACAGCTGCTGCAGGGGTACCGGCACGTCACGTGGGTGCGCCGCACATGGCATTGCAGGGCAGCGGCGCGGCACTGGAGCCGGCCTGCACAACGCGGCTGCAGTCGCCACTCCCAGCCGGTTGCCGCCCCAACCATGTGCCGTCGTTCCGTCTTCTCCCTCTGCCCACCTGCCACTCCCCCCTATCCCTCCGCCGCTGCTCCGCTGCTGCTTCCACTGCTGCTCCGCTGCTGCTCCGTCCCCCACCCCCTGGTGCTCCTTTTGCTGCTTCCACTGCTGCTCCGTTCCCACCCCTCCTCGCTTCGGTTTCTGGAATAAACTACCTCCCCCTCCCCCTCGCCTCCACCCGGCTGGCTGTCCCCTCTGCACACCCGGCCCAACGCCCGCCATCCACACCCGCGCCGCCCCTGCCCTCCTCCCGGCCTCACCGTCTTGAACTTGTCCACATTGTCGATGATCCAGCGCTGCCGCTTGTAGCCCTCAACTCCCGTGAAGGTGCGGAAGCCGTCCTGCCAGGTGTGTGTGAAGTCGGCAGTGCAAGGTTGGAAACAGCACGCCACCCAACCACCGCAGCCCACCCGCAGCAGCCAACGCATCCCACAGCATTCTACCTCCGCCCCTCCGCCGCCTCACCGAGTATGTGACGCCGGGCTGGTAGATGCTGGTCGCCGCGTAGCGGCCCCGCTGCAGCTCGCGCGCTAGGCTGCGCACCGTCTGCTCCACCGCGGGGGAGCTGGTGCACACGAAGTCGTCGCAGTAGTCGGTGTCCAAGTCTGCGGAGCGGGCAAGCGACAAACGCGGTTTGGGAATGGAGGATGGTTGAAGGAGTGGAGCTTCCGGGGTTTCTGGAGCGTGCGGGTGCCGGAGCCCCCCGCCCAAAGCGCGGTGGTTGCTTTCTTCACCGGCATAGTCGATACGACCAGGACGCAAATAGCACATTGCACTGCAGCTATTGCATCCAAACAGGAGCGGAGCTCGGAGAAGCCTCCTGAACGCTCGCGACCTCCGCTCCCGTCATTTTCAGCCTATGTGTGGCTGCAGGGCGCAAACAGCCGTGCGGACCGCCAAACCGTGTTCAGACCCCATAACAACAACCTCAACTCAACACTGATTGTCACTGGTATCGTTCCGGCACAGCGTCGTGCTTCCAGAACGCTGTGCAAGTTGGCAGGCATCGCACCTTCAATAGTCCGCGTCGCAATGCTGTCCAGCGGCCCAGGAGGCGAGTCCACGGCCTTAAGGGGCTGCAGAGTGACCCGTCGCGTAGCAGGCCGAGCGCTAAGCGGTCGCACCGGCACTGAGAGTGCCGAACGACTACTTGTTGCGACGCGAATGCAGGGGGCTTGCTTGGTCAACATCATTCTATCTACCAGCAAATTCGGGTGATACAGGAAAGAAACTGCCCCGGCAGGTCGCGAGTTCGAGGATTTCGCCTGACGTGGATTTGCAAGCCGATTGTTGCCCACGCTGTTTCGCCCCCAGCAGCACGTGTTGAGTTTGTCGTCATAAGTTACTGGATATTTGTCAATAATGCTAAAGGAGGGAGCAGCCGGCAGCTGGTCCACGGTTCGCTCTCGTTCTTCTCGGCAGTACGGTCGTCCCTCCCGTGCCCCCCCCCCCGCACACACGCTCATAACTTACCCCTTGCGCAGCCTGCAAACCCCCTGCGCGTCCAGGCATCATCCATAGCACCATTCTGCCATATAGCCTCGGGCCGCCGAGCTACGAGCTATCTGTCAACCCGTCGCTGCACTCGCATGGCATGGCAACCTCTCGCCACCGCTACCGGCTGCCCAGCGTCACGTAGCCCCACAGCCCCCGCACCGCGCCGCCCAAGCCGCCCGCCACGCCGCGCACCAGCCCCACCACCGCACCTCCCCTCCGCCTCCCCGCCTCCACCCCCTCTCCACCCTCCTCCCCGCGCTCCTCGCCGCCCCGCCTCCGCCCCTTCGCCGCCGCCGCCGGCAGCGCCTGCACCATGAGCACGCTCGCCTCCGCCCCGCGGCCCAGCTCGGGAAAACCCGGCAGCGCCTTGGCCCACGCCCGCTGCTGCCAGCCCGGCAGCCTCCGGAATCCCCGCGCGCTGTACTGCCGCTGCAGCCGCCGCGCCTCCGCCGCCTCCTCCTCCGCGCCGCCGTCGCCGGCCAGGCCCGCCAGCGGCGAGGCGGCGGCGGCGGGCGAGGGCAGCGCCACCACCCAGTTCCGGGCATCGGCCTCGGTCAGCCAGTGGGCCACCGCGTCCAGCAGCGCCCTGGGGCGGGTGGCAGGATGTGGGGCGTGGCAGGAGGGGCAGGGTGAGGAGGGGCGGGGTTTGGAGGTTTGGAGCCCAGGTTGGCAGGGCAGAGTCAGAAGGGGTGCGCATGGCTGTGGGGCGTGTGCAGCTTCAAGGGCGCAGTCGCACGCCGCTGGCCAAGGTGCGCGGCGCTGCCGGTGGTTGTGTTCCCCTGCAGGCCGCCTGCAGCTCTAGAAGTGCGTGACGCGGCACCGCTGTCGTGAACGACAAGCCCCCTTGTCGCCCCGCACCTGTTGTGCCCTTGCCCCCGCGCCTGCTCCGCCGTCGCCACCAGGTCCATTACCACCACCTGCGTGTGTTGCGAGGCGAGATGGCGACGTGAGAGGAAAGCGCTGACTGTCTGGGGTCCATCACTCCCCTTCGTGCAGATCGTACAGAACCTCGCACCTCAAACGGTCAGCACACACACCAGCCACACACCAGCACACCAGCACACCAGCACACCAGCACACCAGCACACCAGCACACCAGCGCCAGGGTCACAGCCGCACACGCACACGCACACGCACACGCACACGCACACGCACACGCACACGCACACGCACACGCACACGCACACGCACACGCACACGCACACGAGCAGCGCGGCTCGTGGTGCTCTCCCCAGCCCGCCTGCCCGCCCCCGCCCATTGCAGCATCACGGCCGCAGTGGCCTTGACTCCATCTGGTAAGGCTGGTTAGCTCGGGCTGGTACCCCAACGGCCACCCAGTCCGCGCTCACCTCCCGGCCGTAGACGTCAAGGGTGGCGGCTGACACGGGGGCGCCCCGCGGGTCACGCAGCAGCACCGCCCAGTCGCTGCGGGGGGCCGGGCGGAAGGGAGGGGAATTGCGCGGGGTTGGGTATTGTGTTTGACGGACGGTGGCGTGCCAAACCAGTGCACCCACGTGCCGGCGCCTGTACAGCGCGCTGCTTGCCTGCCCGCCTGCCCGTGCGCACGCATGCTCCTCACCTGTCCAACACCACATCCACCACACGCGGCCCGTACTCCGCCGCCAGCACACCCGCCGCCTGCTGCAGCCCGTCACGCGCCGCCGCGTGGCTGCTACTGCCGCCGCGCAGCTGCGTCGGCAGTAGCAGCCAGGTGCGGCCGGCGGCGGCGGGCTGGGGCCCCGCGGCGGCGCGGCCCGCCCACTGCGCGGTGACGGCGGCGCACTCCTGTGGTGTGTCAGGCGGCAGGACGGCCGGGCGGGCGGGTGGTGGAATGAGAGGGGGCAGCATGGGGCAGGCGGGGACCGCGAAGACGGATGCATGAAAGGCTGTGACAATACGGCCACGCATTGGGAGCGCGAGCGGTGCCCCACAGGCCCCGGCGACCTACAGGCGAGTGGAACCAGCCGCCATCCGCCTCTGCGCCGCCGCCGCTGCCGCCGTGGCCCTCGCCCGCCTGGCGCCGGCGCGTGGACACGCCGCGGTAGCGGCAGCAGTCGGTGTGGAAGGGCCGGTGGCAGCAGTCGCACAGCAGGCAGTCGCGCGCGCCGCGCCGGCCCAGCCGCCGGCCGCAGAAGCCGCACTGCACCCTGCGCAGTCGCACAACAGGGCGATACGGGCGGGTGAGGATGGGTGGGTGGGTGGGTTAAGGCGTGGAGGTGGCCGGGGCCGCGCACCCCACGGTGATTATAAGCCCTCTACCTGTGAGACCCACGAACCCAAGAACCCACCTCCCAAGCGCCCGCTCCGCCTCCGCCTCCGCCGCCGTGTCCTCCTCGTCGCCGCCATCCAGCAAGCCACCGCCCGCGCCCTCCGCCGCCGCCGCGTCCGCCGCCCAGCGCACCGCCCTGGAAGCCGACGGCAGCGCCTCCGTGCCCCTGCCGCCGCCGCGGCTGCGCCTGCCGCCGCCACCGCTACTGCCACTGCCGTCCGGTTCTGCCTGCCCCATCATCTCTTTGATCAGCGCTTCTGCACCCGCCATGTCAAGATTGGCGTCTGCGTCTGCGTCGGCCGGCTGTAGCTGCTGCTGCTGCCGCCCGCGCCTGTTGGCTGTAGCGTCCGCGAGCGAGAACAGCGGCTGTGCGGGACGGAGGGGCGAGGAGGTGCATGTGGCGGCACTGGCACTGCGTGCAGCCCAACCCGTGGAGGCTGCAGCCCCCGCCGCCGCCGGTGCCGGCCCGCCCGCCACGACAGGTCCAGCCCCCGCAGCCCCTGCTGGTCCCGGTTCCCCGGCCCCTCCCGCTCTCGCTCCTGCCGCCAGGCTGATAGACGCCAGCAGGGGCGCTCCTCGGAAGGCAGAGCGACCGCCCAGTGCCAGCAGGTGAAGGCCCCAGGTACTGGTAACAGGGTTGGCCGGACCCGCTGCGCCGCTGGCATCGTGGATGTCAGAAGGTACGGAGGCCCCCGCTACAGAGGCGCCTGCGCCGGCAGCCCAGCGCGCCGAGTCGCGGCGCGCGCCGTCTGTGAGGACCAGTCGGAAGCATCCTGGCCCTAAGATTCCCTGCACTGGAGCCTGCTGCTGCGCGCACGGCGCAGAGCCGCCTACGCTGGCGGGCATTTCGGAATTGCGGTCACCGCTACCAAATCACCCTTTGACCCCTGTGTTGTGTTAATTCGTATGCATGAATGTAGCACAAAGTGTTGAGAGCGGGCAGTTCAGGGGCATCGCTCGCCAACTCGCCCGAGCGCCGATGCACACGCGGGTAACAATAATGCGCTATAATTAACACTGGTGAATCAACCTACATCACATGCGTATATTGATTCCGCTGAATGCTTCTATGAGGGTCTGCACCTCAACAAAACACAGTAAAATCAACCGACCGCCGAACTTCACCCCCGACAAAGCGGGCCCGCGATGTTAGCACTCAGTAGACTCTAGTCACATCGGTAAATCCAGTATTACCTGACTGCCCGCGGCGACGGCGGCCGGCACCGAAGGAATGGTGCGCCTCCACGAGCTTTCGCTGGGCGATACGTTTGAGGACCTGCTGGTCGAGGTGAGGAGTCGGCGATGTCTACTGGGACAGACGATATGCAGGCTGTCGCGTGCTGGGGTGTTGTGCGGCGAGACGTTCCTGGGGTGACGGGTGCCGTGTACGCGGCCGCACCCATGCCACGCCACGCCGCGCCGCCCCCGAGAGCACCCGCGAGGGCGGCGGCTTCCGACATGCCTCGATCGCATGCCAACCCTAGGCCTTGCCCTTTCCGCACCATCCCGCCGCACCTCATGCGCCTCGTGTCTTTCTGCCCTGCTGTCTACCCTGTGCTCCACTTCACACTGGCCCTCCTTGCAACCCCCCCCCCCCGATGACTGTACCGCCTCGCCATCCGCCAAATCCCACACACAACCACCACCACTGCCGCTACTGCCCCTGATACTGCTACTGCCGCTGCTACTGCCAGGTGTGGCAGCTGGAGGGCGTGGACGCCGCCAGCAAGCCGCGCGACCCGGTGTACAGCGCGCTGGTGCGCGACCCCTCCGGCTACTGCCGCCTGGTCTATCGCGCCAGCAACGCCTGCAAGCCCAGTGCGGTCAAGAAGGGGAAGTTCTACAGGGTGTCGGGTGAGAGCGGTGATGGGCGCGGCGGCGGAGGAGGAGGGGGGAGGAGGAGCTGGGGTTCGGGGTTTGGGCCTGCCTGTGGGTGGGTTGCGGCTCACGTTGGCGCGCCGGTGTTCAGCTGCGCGGGGCACGCACTTGCACTCCTGGCCGCCGCACCCAGACGCGCAGGCGCACGCATACGCACGCGCACCCTGACATGCACCCACGTGATGCACCCGGCCCGCACGCAGGCAAGGTCAGCAGCCACCGCGGGCGCATGCAGATCCAGATCGGCAGCTCCTGGGGCCGCGTGGAGAAGGTCAACGGCGACGAGGTGGGTGGGGTGGGGTGGGGTGGGGTGGGGTGGGGTGGGGTGGGGTGGGGTGGGGTGGGGTGGGGTGGGGTGGGGTGGGGTGGGGTGGGGTGGGGTGGGGTGGGGTGGGGTGGGGTGGGGTGGGGTGGGGTGGGGTGGGGTGGGGTGGGGTGGGGTGGGGTGGGGTGGGGTGGGGTGGGGTGGGGTGGGGTGGGGTGGGGTGGGGTGGGGTGGGGTGGGGTGGGGTGGGGCGCCGCGGGGCGGGGTGGGGGATGTGCCGCAGCCGGAGGGCGAGGGGGTGGGTGCTGGCGGTGCCGCAGCCGCCCACACGCCCCGGCCCTGCGGCACTGCAAGCAAAGTCTCACAATACTTACATACTCGACCGCACATACACCTAAATCCCTTTCCTTTCCTCGCCCCGCAGTTTGTGTGCGCCCTGCCGCCGCCCAGCCCCGACACCGACATGTCCGCCACTGAGCGCTGGTTCGCCACACTGGTGCTGCACGTGCCGCCACCGCCGCCACCCGCCTCGGGCGGGGCCGCGGCAGCTGCCAGGAAGCTGCGCGCCTTCCTGCTGCCGCCCAACCAGCCGCAGCAGGGGCAGCAGGGCTCGGGGCCGCCGCAGCCGGGCAACCGCGGCGCGGGCGGCGGCGAGTCGGTGGCGCCGGGGCCGGGCTCCGCGGGGCTACTGCCGCCGCCGGGCGGGGTGCCGCTGCCGGCCACCACGGCGGGGTACGTGGAGACGGAGCGCGGCGCGGCGCACAGGTGCGCGCCGATGTGCGGGGGGCCGCGGGGCCGTGCGCCGGGTGACGTGTGCCGGGTCGGGCTGTCTGGTGGGGGCGCAGGGCCGGGCCGTTGAGCCGGTGGGGCGCAACAGCAGCCTGAACAGGCGGGCAGGCGCGGCGCCCTCCACACTGCGCCGCTTCCTATGCTCCCCTTCTTTTGACTACTGCTCTGCACTGCACTGCACCGGGCAAACACCATCAACGCCAACGCCAATACGCCAACACACAGGGCGCTGCGCGATGTGCTGCGGGTGGCGCCCGACGCGGTGCGCCTGCTGCCGCTGCCGCCGCTGCTGCACGTGCGGCCGGCGGCGGCGGGCGTGGCGGGCAGCTGCCCGGCCGTGTTCCACGTCTTCACCGCGGGTGGGTGGCTGGGCGGGCGGGCGGGCGCAGGTGTCGTAAATTGCTGTGGCGCCATGCGAGCAGTCCGGAAGTGTGTGGCCCGGCTGTGTAGCTGTGTGGAGGGCAGGGTGCTATCAGCTGCTTACCCCAATGCTTAGCGCTAACCCACCAACACTTACCCATCGCCCCCACCCCTGTGTAACTTACTGCGTGCCGCAGTGCTCCACGCGCCCGAGGAGGAGCTAAAGTTCGTGTTCGGCGAGCCCCGCGGCGGCGCCTGGGTGGAGCTGGACCAGCTCCTGCTGGGCGCTGACGTGAGCAGCGGCAGTAGCAGCGGCTGCAGTAGCAGCAGCGGCAGTGGCAGCAGTAGCAATGGGGTGGCGGGCCGCATCCCGGCCGAGTGGCGGCCCACGCTGGCGGCGGCGGTGGGCCAGGCGCGGGCGGCGGCGGCCACGGGGCTGCTGGACCTGCCCCTGGCCGGCTTCGGCCGCGCGCCGGCGGCGGTGCCGGCGCCGGCGGTGGCCGCGCCGGCGGTGCCTGCGGCGGCGGCGGCTGCGCCCGCGGCGGCGGCGGCGGCCGCACCGCTGAAGGGGCAGCCGGCTAAGGAGGAGGAGGCCGCTGGGGCGCAGACCCAGCAGGCGGAGCCGGAGGCTATCCCCGCCGCGCCCGCGGCCGGGGCGGCGGCGGCAGCGCCCGCGGCCGCGCCCGCCGGCGCGCCAGGCGCCGCCGGTGCCAGCGCCGGCGCCGGCAAGCCGCTGCTGCCGGTGACGCTGCTGAGCGGGTTCCTGGGTGCGGGCAAGACCACCCTGCTGCGACACATCCTCACACACAGAGAGGTGCGCGGCTGCGGGGCGGCTGCAGGGCGGCTGAGGGTTATATGCTGTCCATTTGGAGGGGGGGCGGGGGCTTCGCTCCGTTTTCTCGAGCACACGCACGCACACACATACACACCAGCCTTACCCTCCCGTGGCCCCCGCACACACGCCCACACATCCCTCCCTTCACCTCCCCACCCTCAGCCCGGCATGCGCGTGGCGGTGGTGGTCAACGACATGGCCGAGCTCAACATCGACGCCGCGCTGGTGGCGCACACCTCCCTCTCCGCCGCGCCCTCCTCCGCCCCCGACCCCACCGCCCCCAGCCCCGCCCGCGCCGCCCCCGCGCCGCGCATCAAGGGCGTGCCCGTGCCGGGGCCCGGCGGCGCCGGCGGCCTGGCGGCGGCGGCGCACGCCGCCGCCGCCGCGGCGCCCGACCGGCTGATCGAGCTGCACAACGGCTGCATCTGCTGCACGCTGCGGGGCGACCTGGTGGCGCGGGTGGCGGAGATCGCGGCGGACGGGCGGTTCGACTATTGCGTGGTGGAGAGCACCGGCATCGGCGAGCCCATGCAGGTGACATGCTGGGATGTGTGGGTGTGTGGGTGTGGGAGGGGTGTGTGGTTGGGTGGGTGTGGGTGTTTTGGGGGGGGGGGTGCGGGGAGCTGCTCCGCTGCCTGTGCCTGTGCCCGTGCCTGTGCCTATGCCAACCCAACCCAACGCAACCCACCCGTCTCCCCAACCCAACCCAAACCCGCCCCCTCCTGCCAGGTGGCGGAGACGTTCGAGTTCCCGCTGGACGGCTCAGACCCCGCCGCCGCGCTGGCGCTGGAGGCCGCCGCGCAGGCCCGAGCCGGGGCCGCCGGGGCGGGCATGGGCGCCGCGGGGGCCCCGGGCGCGGGAGTGGTGCGGCGGCTGGCGGACGTGGCTCGGCTGGACACATGCGTGACGGTGGTGGACGCCGCCAACCTGCTGGACAACCTGCACAGCCTGGAGACACTCAAGGTGGGCGTGGGGGAGGGTGGTTCCATGCGGGGTGGGATGGGCGAAAGCGATGGGCGGGTGGAATGGGGTTGAGTGGAGTGGAGTAGTGGCAAGCAGGGGAGGCACACTGTCAAAGTACAGCACTTCCGCCTCAACGCTCCGCCCGCCCCTGGCGTGAGTGCTCACTGGACCGCTCCGCGGCCCGCCCCGCCCGCCCTGCGCTCAGGACCGCGAGGAGGGCGAGAAGGTGCAGCAGCACGGTGGCGGCCACAGGGCTGGGCCGCCCGCGCGCGCCAAGGCCGCCGCCGCGGCCGCCGCAGCCGCCGCCGCCAGCGGCCACCACCACGAGCACGGGGAGGACTGCGACCACCACCACCACTACGGGCACCACCACGACCACCACCACCACGACCACCATCACGAGCACGAGCATGAGCATGACGACGAGGCGGATGCGGAGCTGGAGCGCAATGTGGCGGACCTGCTGCTGGACCAGCTGGAGTTCGCGGACGTCATCCTGCTCAACAAGGTGCGCGACGCGGCCCCACCGCTGCGGCGGCGGCCTGTGTGGGCACCCACCCATCGGGACAACCCCGGGCTCCCCGCGGCTCCCTCGTCCCCCTCTCCCACCCTTTCCCCCCTCTCGTCCCTGCCCCCGGCGCACCTTCCCCCTGCCGTCGACCCTGGTGCACTCCTCTTACCACCCACCCACCCATCCCGGCACCACCGCCACCCCACATGATCTCGTGTCTTAACGTATCATGCATGGAACCCTCCAGGTGGACACGGTGCCGCCGGCCGAGCTGCCGCGGCTGCTGGCGCTGGTCCGCGCCATCAACCCCACCGCCCGCCTGCTGCCTACCAGCCAGTCGAGGGTGGCGCTGGGCGAGGTGCTGCACACGGGCCGTTTCAGCCTGGAGCGCGCGCGGGAGGGGGCCGGCTGGCTCAAGGTGCGGGCAGGGCCGGGGTAAGGGGGGGGGGAAGCGGTGCCCGGTTCCGTGACGCGATGCTCCGTTGCACCTTGCCCCGCTACCCCTGCCGAGATGCCGCGTCAGCCTTGCACGCGTCCGGTGTCAAGCCGCCACCGTCACATGGCTGATCCCCGGGCCGCCCTCTAATCCGCTTCGTTTAGCTTGGGCTGGTGTTCACACAACCTCCCCTGCGCCTGCCAGGCTTAAGCGTGTGTGTCTGTGTTTTATCCCCCCAACCCCAACCCCAACCCCAACCCCAACCCCAGGCCATCCGCGAGGGCACCGACCTGGTGCCCGAGACCGCCGAGTACGGCATCACCAGCTGGGTGTGGCGCTCGCGCCGCCCCTTCCACCCCGCCCGTCTGCACGCGCTGCTCAGCGCCCACTGGGTGCTGCAGCAGCCCGACTGGTCGGAGGCGGACGGCGGGGGCGCGGGCGGCGGCGGGGAGGAGGAGCAGGAGGAGCAGGAGGAGGAGCAGGAGGAGGAGGAACAGGAGGAGGAGGGGGAGGTGGACAGGGGGAAGATGAACAAAGAGGTGGGCGCGGCGGCGCGCGCAGCGCAGCAGGCCGCGGCGGCGCTCTCCAAGGCCCTGGCGGCGGCGGCGCCGCCGGCGGGCAAGAAGGGGAAGGGCGGCGACGCGGCGGCGGCGCTGCAGGCGGTGGCGGGCGCCGCCGCGGCAGCGGCCACCGCCGCCAGCGCCGCGGCAGTCGCGGCGGCGGCAGCCGCCGCGGCCGCGGCCACCGCCGCCGCCTCCTTCGGCTCCGGCTCCGGCTCCGCCGCCGCCTCGACGGCCGCCAAGCGCTCTGCCGCCGCCGCCGCCGCCGCCGCCCCTGCCGCTGCCGCCGCCACGGCGGCGGCGCCGGACCCGGCGGCGGCCGCCGCCGCCGCCGCCGCGCGCACCGCCGCGTACGGGCAGGTGCTGCGCTCCAAGGGCTTCGTGTGGCTGGGCGGCCGCCGTGACCACGTGGGCGAATGGAGCAGCGCCGGCAACCTGCTGCGGCTGGGCACGGGGGGGCCCTGGTACGACGTGCTGCCCAGGTGAGGGGGAAGGAGGGGGCGAGGGAGAGGTAGGGAGAGCGTGTGTGTGTTTGGGTGTCGACAGCTCTGTCGGTAGCCGGACGCTAGCGATAACGCACGCACGCACGCACGCACGCACGCACAGTCATGTTGACTCACACTGCTGTGTGGTGGTGGTGGTGTGGCGGGGCCTATGCAGGGAGGCCTGGCCCACCGAGGCGGCGCAGGTGGCGGACATAGAGAAGGACTTCCAGCCCGGCATCGGCGACAGGTGGGTGGGGTGGGGGGGCGGTTACGGTGATGCCAGGCACGGTGCTGCCACACACACAGTGTGCTTGCTGCGTACCTTTCCTTGTGTTGCTGTAAATAGACAGCGCTCACGCACACACACACACTCCCTCTCCCGCACAGGCGCCAGGAGTTGGTGTTCATCGGCATAGACATGAAGCGACCCGCGCTGGAGGCGGCGCTGGAGGCGTGCCTGGCCACGCCGGAGGAGGAGCGCCAGCTGGAGGCGGCGGCGGCGGCGCGGGCGGCGGCGGCGCGCGCCCGCGCCAGGCGGAGTGGCGGCGGCAGCGGGCTGGCGGCGCCGGACTCGCTGGACCCGTTCCTGCCCTGGCCCGACATCAATGTGGGTTGGTGTTGGCGGGTCACGGCGGTTGGGCGAACGGGGGCAGTGGGAGCTCGGACGCCAGGGTCTGTGCAGACAGAGCCTAATGGCCGCGAATCCCCGTGGCCTGTACCTCTGCGGTCAGCCCCGCCCCGATCCTGACTGCTGAGACGTGGTAAGAACCAACGGCGTTGCGGCTGCACTCAATCGCTTGCGCCCAACCAACAGGACATCATGGATGCCGGCGGCGACGACGAGGATGACGAGGACGATCATGACGACCACAATGACGAGCACTGCGAGGAGCTGGATGACGAGTTGGATGAGCTGGAGGAGGAGTACGCGGAGCAGGCGGCGGCCCGGCAGGGGCATGACGCGGCGGCGGCGGCAGCACTGGAGGGGGAGGGCGAGGACGAGGAGGAGGGCGAGGAGGGCGAGGAAGAGGGTTGCTTCTGGGAGCCGGGTGTGGTGATGGAGCTGGCGGGCGGCGCGGCGGAGCTGCAGCAGCTGCTGGACGAGACGGAGCAGCCGGCGGTGGTGGGTGGCAGGGGCCGGGGCGGGAGGACGGGCGGTTGCAAGGATGTTTGGGAAAGCGGGTGGGTGCTTTGTTGGGTTGGCGCGGTTGCTGAGGAGTCGCGGTCGCTTGCCCTGTGTGGGATTCAGGGGTTCGGGTACGCTGGCACCCACACGGACATACGCACAAATGCGCCCTCCGCTACCCTCCTCCTTTACCCCCTGCTGCTGCCCTCCGCTGCTGTCCTCCGCCGGCGCCGCCTGTAGGTGGTGCTATGGCACGCGCCCTGGGCTGTGGCCAGCCGCGAGGCGGAGGCGGCGCTGGAGGCGCTGGCGGCGCGGCAGCGGCAGCTGGTGTTCGTCAAGTGCGACCTCACGGCGTCGCAGGTGGGGGGGGGGGCGGCCGGGGCCAGGCCGGGGTGGGGCGGGGTTGGCAAGACAGCTGCCAGCAAATGGGTACTCGGTGCGTGTGGCGTATTCGGGAGGGCGTACGAGATACGGTATGCAGCTTGTTGGCGTAAACCTGCGCGCGTACAGGGGCCGCAGGCCCGCCCCCCCTCGCCAGCACCAGTCCCATGCACTCCCTCACTCACCCCACCCCACTCCACCCCACCCCTGCCAAACCCCATCCCGCCCCCACCCAGGCCAACGAGGCGCTCGCCACGCACGGCCTGAAGCTGGTGGCTCCGCCCGCCGGCCGCCGCGCCGACGCCCGCCCCACGCTGCGCGCGCACCCCGCCCTGGCCGGCTCGGCGGGCGAGAGCCCCGGCGCCGCGCCCAAGTGGCCCGCGCTGAGCCTGCACGGCCCGCCCGCGCTGAGCCCTGAGGCGCTCTTCGCGGGGCCCTCCGCCGTGGCGGAGCTCAGGTGCGTCAGGGGCTTGGGTGATGCAGGCTGCAGGCTGCAGGCTGCAGGCTGCAGGCTGCAGGCTGCAGGCTGCAGGCTGCAGGCTGCAAGCATGTGCGTGAACGCTTGCTGGTGCCTAAGGTGCAGCGAGCGTGACGGAAGAAGCCCGCCGCATTTGGGGGCACCTCGATGCAAAGTGTAGCCATCACCCGGTGTCAACGGTCGCGGCCTGGCCTGTCTCCCGCACGCAGGGCTGAGATTTCTCGCCGCCAGGCCGAGTGGGCGGCTGCCGCGCCCGCCGCCACCGTCACGGCGGCCAAGGCGGGCCGCGGCGGCGCCGCCGCCGGGACGGCCGCGGCCTCCGCTGCACCCCCAGCCGCAAGCGCCGCGCCCACGCCTACGCCCGTGTCAGAGCTGCAACGGGGCGCCACCGACCTAAAGGCGCACCTGCAGGCGGCGCGGGAGGCCGGCGGCCGCCCGCTGATCGTCGCCTGGCTCTCCGCGCCCGCTTCCGCCGCCGCCGCCGCGGACGGCGCCGACGGCGGCAGCGCCGCCGTCGACGGCGCCGCGCTGCGGCGGCAACTGACGGCGGCGGCGGCGGCGGCGCCGTGCCGGCCGGCGCTGCTGCTGGCGGAGGCGGGCGGAGGCGCTGCGGCGGCTAACCGGGCGCTGGCGGAGGCGCTGCGGGTGGCGGCGGCACCCACGGTGCAGCTGTATGTGGACATGAAGGTGGGGAGGGCTGCGGGGGAGGAGGGGGTGGGCAGTAGGCAGGGATAAGGGCTGCTGCGGCGGGCTACAGCCGGGTCGCACGCTCAACAGTTCACCTGAGTGAGCTGAGTCAGGCAGCTGACGCTTTTTGGTGCCTCCCCACGCACCACCTTACGCACCACACCACCCCCGCACCTTCGGTATGGCTGTTTCTGTCTACGCCTGCACGTCTGAAATAATCTTGAATGTAACCCCCGCCGACAGATGCTCAAAGCCTTCAAGGGCCCAGGCGCAGTGGAGAAGCTGGCGGCGGCGCTGGCGGCGCTGCCCCCCGCAGCCGCCGAGCCGGCTGCGCCGGCCGCCGCCGCGGCCCCCTCGGCGCCCGCGGCTGCAGCCAGTGACGCGGGGCCCTCCACCTCTGGGGGCGCGGCGGCGGCGGCGGCGGCCCACGTGCCGAGTATCTACGACCCGCCCACGGGTGAGCTCTTTGCGACCGCGTGCGGGGGGCCCTGCGCTGTTGCGGCCGTGGCTGTTGGGGCTGGCACGCCTGGCTTCCCGACGCCTGGGTGCATCCGCATGACACGGAACACCCACACAAGGTGGCCACGCCTGCGCCTCAAACCCATGTGTCTGTCAAACACCCCGATCCACCCCACCCCAACCCGCCCCCTGCCGCCTGCCCCTCCCGCCGCCGCCGCCGCCACCCCGCCAGGCAAGTACGGGCGGCCGGGCGCCTACAAGCAGTTTGGGGCCCGCGGCCGCGCCGTGTACTGGCCGCGCATGCCCTGCCTGCGCTGCGGCTGCCCCTGGTGGCTGGGCGAGGACTGGGACGCCGAGTGCGTACGGTGAGTGCTGTGCTGCGCTGCGGTGGTGGGCAGGGCGCAGGGGCAGGGTGCTGGGATGCTACGCAGGGATGCTACCTGCCGCCGCCGCATCCGCTTCCCCTTCCGCCTCCCCTGGGTCCGCCCCGTTGCGCATGAGTGCACAGCCCCCCACCCACTCACCCCCGCGCATCCTTCGAACCCGCGCCCACCCCGCAAGCATCCTGCCCCTCAATCCCCCCCTCAACCTCCTAACCTCCCCACCTCACACCCTGGCGGCCGCAGCTGCGGCTGGGACTGCGAGGCGGACGGCTACGACGACGACTCCAACCCGCTGCCCGCCTTTGAGCCCAAGTACGCCGCCTTCAGCGCCGCGCTGCGGGCGGGTCGGACCGCGCCCTGGCGCGGGCGGCACCTGGGGCCGCGCGAGTAGCCGGCAGCGGCTGCGGCGGCGGGCACAGAGGTGGCGGCGAGAGGCGGCGAGAGACGTGGGTGTGTTTCGTGACGTGTGTGATATGTGTGTGATATGTGATATGCGTGTGCTTTGTGCCGTGTGCTATGTGGAAGTGGGGGAGGGCCAGGGGTGTTCAGGGTTAGCGGCGGGTCGAAGCGGGTGCCAGGGCTCACAGGCGGGATCAAGGGCTCAAGGCTCGGGTGAACATTAATGCAAGCGCGAACATAAGGTGAAAACGCCAGCGCGGTGGCTGGCACGTTTCTGAAGAGCAAAGTAGTCCGCGAGTTTTCGCGGCGGTTGGAAGGCGTGGGCACGCACGCGGGGCCGCTAAGCGCCAGCGGCAACCGCAGGAGGCTGGCTGCAATTACGAACGCTGAAACCTGTACCGCGCATGCACGGCAATTTGATTCGGACCGAGGCGGCCAACCTTGACATCGGCCTGCCGGGCCTACATGTGGGACCGCCCATCTATCCGCGCAGCTCCGGCCTCTGCCTTGCAAAGCTACAGCTTTCCCGCTACTTATAAGCTGCTGCATTCATGCTAGGGCACTGTGAACCGGGTCTAGGCTTAGCAAAAACAAGGACTGGGGCTTTCGCGCCAAAATCTAGGGGAGATCTGCGCGCTGCGGCCGCGGCGACGCACTAAATGCTCGCCACAGCGTTGCGAAATCCGGGGTATGGCTGGCAGCAGCTGCAGCGCGGGGGCAAGGAGGGCCGCGAAGGCGCTGAGTGGGCGCGGGCCGGGCTGCGCCCTTGGCCCGAACCGAGCCCCGTCGGCGCCGCGTCGACCACGACCCCCGTCGACGCAAGCTGCGGCGAAAGCAGCAGCTTCACAAGTGTTGCAGCTCCCAGCGAAGGCGGCAGCAACAGCGCGACAAACGCCCGCGCAGGAGATTCAAAATTTTCGGGGGCAGAGCCGACTCGGCTGCTGCGTGCTCCGCAGCTCGCGCTGCTGTGGCCGCCGTGCGTAGCTGCATGCGAGGCTGGTGAGGCCACCAATTCTATGGCCTCAGAGCGCGGAACTGCCGCTCCCACCACGTCGCTCCTGGCTCTGGTGCTCCTGCCCTCGCCCGCCTGCGCGCCCGCCGCGCCTGCTGCACCCGCGCCTGCACCCGCGGCTGAGGGCGTTGTCGCGGCGGCGGTGGCGTCTGGCAGCAGCGGCGGCAGCAGCAGCCGCGACGGTCTAGGCGGCGCAGCCGCAGCGGCACCGGCGGAGGCCGCCCCAGCGCCCCTCGGCTGCAGTTGCGGCTGCGGTGGTTGCGGCGGCGCCTGCGCGGCGGCGGCGGCAGTAGAGGAGCGCGCATCTGGGTCGGCGTCAGGCGTCAAGATCGGGGAGGGGGCGGTGGTTGAGGAGGTCGTGGATGTGATGGGTGGTGACCTGGGACCGGCGGGCGACGCGGGCGGCGCTGCGGGCGGTGTGGGCTTGGGTTTGGGCTGCGGCGGCTGCGGCGGTGGCGGTGGCGGCGGCGGCGGCGGCGGCCTGGTGTGCTACTGGTCCGCCACCAGCAGCTTTGAGGGCGAGCCCGGCTGCTGCGTCTGCAACGGCGCCGGCGCCGGCGCGGGCCGCTCGGAAGGAGCAGACAGCGGCAGTAGCAGCGTTGTCAGCGGCGCAGCCTGCAGCATCAGGCTACTGCCGTCGCCATCGCCGTCGGCGGCGCCGCCGCGGGGCAGCAGCTGCGGCGGCGGCAGCAGCATCACCATCGGCGGCAATGCTTGCAGCGGCGGCGGCGGCGACCGTGGCAGTGCGCGCAGCAGCAGCAGCTGCGCGGGCAGCGCCCGGTCGCCGTTCTGCGCGCTGGCGGCCGCGGCGGCAGACGAGCTGACAACGATCACGACCGTCCTGACCACCACGTCGCTGAGCGTGGGCGGCGACGGCGGCGAGGGCGGCGCCAGCGCCAGCGACTGGACCACCGCTGAGACCAACTTCCAGACGGAGCCCTGCTGCGGCTGGGCCTCGTGCGCCGACGTGCTCGCGATCGGCGGCTGCGGCGCCGCCACCGCGGGCGCGCCGGCCGGTGCGACTGGCGGCGGCGGCAGCGCCAGCACTACAGCTGGCGGTGGTGGCGAGTTCGTTCGCCCTCCTTCGGCTGCGCCTCCGCCGCCACCGCCGCGGGGCTGGGGCCGCGCGGGTGCAGAGGCGCCGGCGGGCGAGCACGGTGGCACCAGCGGCGGAGTTGAGGTCAGCGCCGGCGGCGGCACCGAGTGCAAGGCGGCGGCACCGGCTGCTACTGCCGCTAACGCCATCGCTGGCGGCGCCAGGGGCGCCCTGCGGCTCAGCACAACCGAACCGCTGCAGCCCCTGGCGGCGGCGGCGGCGGCCGGAGAAGAATACCTTCGGTCGCCACATCAGCAGCAGCCAATACCGCCGTCAAGCCCATTCCTAACCGGCGGCGGCGGCCCTGAAGGCGCCGCTTCTGCGGCACGCCAAGCTGCTGCTGCGGCGGCGGCGCTAGACCGCCTGGAGCAAGCTTCGCCACCGACCGCCTTTTGCAGCTGCGTGCCGTCGCTGCAGCCGCCCGGTGGCTGGTGGCCGCCCTCCGCAGCCGCCGTGTCAGCTGCTGGCCCCGCCACCCCCGCCCCAGCCGCCGCTGCGGCAATCCCGCAGCGTCAGGGGGGCGTGCAGGTGGACGTCGAGGCGTCGGGCGCGGGCTGGTCCGGGCCGCGCGGGGCGCCGCAGCTGCACGGCTGCAGCCAGGCAGGCCTGCTGGCGGAGGGGGACGTGGGGGAGGGGGAGGGGGAGCGAGTGGCGCTCGCGGCGCCGCCGCAGGTTGTGCGGCTGCAGCTTGGGCGGCCCGGGCTCCCTGCTACAGCTGCTGCGGGTGACGTCAGCTGCGGCAGCGCGGGCCAGGAGGAGGAGGTCTGCGCGGTGCTGCTGCGGTGAGTGGCCCGGTCTCCATACGACCCACCTCACCTAGCATTATCATTGGCCGTTGCGTACGCAGATCAATACGCCCTGCGCACCGCTGCCGGCCTCACGCCACGGAACCTGCCCCAGCCAGCTTTGACATCTGCCGCCGCCGCCATGTCCCCATCCCCCAACCATTCCCCTCGCTGTGTGTGCACCCGCTTGAGCGCAGGCTCCAGGTGCCGCGACCGCCCGCCGGCACCGCCGCGCGCGCTCTGCGGCTGAGCATCTGCCTGGACCCCCGCGGCAGCAGCAGCACCAGCAGCCACGACGGCTGTAGCAGCAGCAGCCATGACAATGACCTGCGCCTTGGGACCACCACGGCTGTGCGGCTGACGGCGCCGCTGCTGGTGCTGCCGCCCGCCGCCGCCGCGGAGGTGGCGGAGCTGTGCGCCAGCATGGCAGGAGAGGCCGCCGCCGCCGCCGCCGCTGCTACCACTTTTGTTGGTGGGGTGGGCGGTGCTGCGGAGCAGGAGGCGGAGGCTGTAGCAGCCGCGGTGGCTAGCGCCCTGGCGGCTGAGGGCGCCTGCTGGGGCAGCAGCGGCGGAGGCGGCAGTAGCAGCCCATGGGCTGCGGCAGCAGCCGCCCAGCTGGCGGCGTGCCCGCCGCCGACCCGGTTTGAGGCGGCTGCGCTGCCACAGCCTGAGCTGCTACAGCCGCCGGCGTCGCCGATGTCACCACCGCCCCAGAAATCAATGGGCTCCGGTGGCGGAGGCGGGGCTGCTGCGCCCTGGGCTTCGCCGCCACCGACGGCCCCGGCCACGCCGCAGCAGCCACGCCGCTCGCAACCACAGGTGCAGACGCCGCAGCCGCCCGCGCCCCCGGCGCGTCTGACGCAGCGGGGCCAGCTGCCGACCGCCGGACGCGCGGGCGCTGCTGCCTACTGCTGCAAGCAGCTCGACGGCGCGGCCGCCGCCGCCGCCGCCGACGTACCTCTGTCAGCGGGCGGCGCCGCGGCGGCGGCGCGCGTATGGGCGCCCCACCTCACACCCCTGCTGGAGGACGTGGCGGCGGCACTGGCGGCACCGGCGGTGCAAGCTGGCGGCGCCGAGCCGCTCCTGCCTGACGCCGCTGACGCAGCCGTGCGCGTGCTGATCTACTTGGCAGCAGCAGGCGGTGGCGGTGGCGGCAGTACCGGCGCGCTGGGGGCGCTGCTGCTGCGGGCCCTCACCGGGACCGCTCCGCTACCGGCGTCAGATGGGGTCACCCCGGGCCAGCAGCAGACGCATCCACGCTGTGCCGCCGCCGCAGGCTTCCCTGGCTATCACTTCAGCATGGCGGGCGGCGACGATGTCGCCGCCGCCAACGCCAGCAGCGCGCTGGGGCTGCTGCCGCTGCCGCCGCCGCCGCCAGCATCACCGGCGGCGCCACGGGCGCAGCCCTCCCCTGGCAGCGGCGCACTGAGCTCCTGCGGCTACGCCTTCCCCCCAGCCGGCAGCGTCGACAATTCCGGCGTCGGCGGCAGTAGCAGCGGCAGTAGCTACGACAGCTACGGCTACAGCAACGGCGGCGGCGGCGGCGGCGCCGACCTTTTATTCGGCGCTGCGCCGCCGAGACAGCCGCGGCGGGCGCGGCGGCGCTCCGCGCTGCAGCCGCTGAGCCGGCCGGCCACGCTGCTGCCGGTGGTGACGGAGGGCGTGCCGCTGCTGGATCCCGCGGAGGCAGCTACTGCCGAGCAGCTGCTGGCCGGTGCTACAGCCGCCCTCCCGGACTTCGCCTCGCCTTCCTCCTGGTCGCCACACCTGCAGCGGGAGGAGGCGCCGGCGCTGGCGCCGCCACCGGCCGGTCCCGTCGGAGAGGTCCCCGCCGGCGCTTCAAGCCCGGGGCGGCGCGGGCCCGTGCGCCAGTGGACCGGAGACCTGCGCGGCGGCAGCCCCAGGAGCCGCGGCGGCAGCGACACCGTCGACGCAGCGCGCGGCGGGGCCGCGAGCAGCAGCGGCGGAGCCGCTAGCACCAACGCAGGCGGCGGCGGCGGCTGGGCGGCGTGGGAAGAGGCGGCGTGGCTGGGCGGCCTCGACCCGCGCACCACGCCGCCGCCGCTGCGGGCCGCCCGCCAGCTGGCCCGCTCCTTCAGCGCCGCCATGCTGTTTGACCCCGGCCTGGGGCTGGAGCTGGAGCTGCAGCAGCTACAGCCGCCGCTGCAGCGGCTGCAGCCACCGCTGCAGCAGCTGCAACTGCCGCCGGTGCTACAGCCGCCCGGTACGCCAAAGCGCACGGCTGCGGCGCTGGCGGCGGCGCCGCCGGGCGCGAGCAGCGCTGCGACTCACCAGCTGGCAGCGGCGGCCGCGGCGGCGCAGGCGGCCGAGGTGGCGCGAGGGATGGCGACGCGGCATCAGAGGGCGGTAGCGGCTGCGGCGGTGATGGCGAGGCTGCTGTCGGCGACGTCGGCGCCGCCGTCAGCCGCCGCCGCCCTTCCGCCTCACCCGCCGGCGGTCCCACCGGAATTGCCGGGTCGCGCCACCAGCGTGACCACCAGCAACTGCAACTGCAGCGGCGGAAGTAACTGCGACGGCAGGCATGCGCATGGCAGGCACGGATACAGCAGCAGCCCAGGTGCCGGCGGCGCCGGCAGCAGCCTCGAGGCTGTGCTGCCAGCAAAGCCGCCGCTGCCTCCTCCGCCGCCGCCGCCCAGCCGCCCGCCGCTGGGTGATGAGCTGCTGGCCCGCATGCTGCAGCAGCAACAGCAGCAGCAGCGGCAGCAGCAACAGCGGCAGCAGCAACAGCGGCAGCAGCAACAGGATCAGGATCGGGAACACGCACCTGCTGTTGGCGGTGCCGGCGACCAGCTGGGTGCCAGCAGCGGCAGTGGCCTGCTGCCGGCTCCGCCGCCGCCGCCCCGGCGCGCCCCGCTGCCGCCGTCGCCGTATATGAGCTGGGTGCCGCCGCCATTTCCGGCACCGCCGCCGCCGCCGCTGCGAGCGGCGCGGGCCGATGCTGGTGCCGGTGCTGGCGGCGACTGCTGGGCAATGCCCCTGCTGCCGCCGGTGCTGCCCCCGCTGGGCTCGCACGCTCAGCAGCAGCAGCAGCAGAAGCGCGGTGCGGCCGGCGGAGCTGGTGGCGGCATGGGCGGCGCGGGCAGCCGTGACGCCCACGGCCGCCGCCGGAGTGTGAAAGAGCTGCTGGGGTCCTGGTGAGGAGATGAGCGGCAGCGCTTGGTTTCGGGGAGGGGGCTGAGTACCAGTACCGGGGACAACATCAGTTACGGTAGACGAGGTAGCTGGTAGCGGTTGTGACACCATTGGCCAACAGACGTGCGAGAGAGGGCAGGCGGGGGTGGTAAACATCCCCAGCTGATGACATTGCGTGGAAGCTCTGACACGAGCGGCACATGTTGCAACGCACGAGCTCGCGGCGCGTATCAGCAAGCATGGCCACAACGACTGGGCTTCTATGATTCCGGATCTGCTATGGTTGGTGGGTGGGTTGCACGAGGCGCGCATGAGGTGGCGGCCGGCCCTCGCCCATTCACACAGGCTAGGCGGGATAGCAGGGTAAGAGTAGGCTGAGCGAACACTGAGCGAACGCTTTCGGCAGGGCAGGCAGGCAGGCAGGACGCGCGGCGGGGCGCGGTGAGCGTGCGGGGCAGCAGGCGCGGGATGGGCCGGCAGGGCGCCCGCTGGGGGGATGGAAGCCGACGAGCGACAGGGCGAGGGGCGGGAGCGGCGGCGGCGCGCGAAGCAAAGTAAGGGGAATAACAGCAGGGATCGCGCGGGCGCGGCGCCGGCTGGGCGTGGTGATGCGGCTGAGCCGGATCGGGGGACAGGGGGCCGTGCGGATGTGTGCAGCGGGATGGCAGCGGGATGGCAGCATGGGGTGGGGAGAGCGTGTGTGTTTCGTGTGTCTTAATCAGGATGATCGCATGCGGCATGCCCGTGTGGGGCACAACGTCGACGGACTGCGCGGCCGAGTGGCAGCTGGGCACGCCCGATCACGTGTGTGGAGGCATTCGCACTACCGCAGGCGGGGGTTGTCGCGCGGGCGGGGGGCCGGGCAGGCAGGTAGCTTCTGCTGCCCGTGCTCAGGAGGTAGTTGGGCAACTTGCTGCATGCGTGGTGAGATGACAGCTCTACACACACGCACACTCGATACAGTTGTGCGCGGTCATCACCCATACAGATACCGTAGTCAGGTCGGAGGCTTCGTTCGTGTTTTCGATGCATGTCGCGACGTTGATTGCAGCACGCAGGATGTGCGGCCCCGGGTCTCTGCCCCCGCCCCGGTGATGTCCACCCGCTGATGTGCGTGGTAGCGCACCCATGGCTCGGGAGCGCGCCTGGCGGAATAATTCATTAATAAATGAATTTGTCGAGGATGTTTATTCGTGAAGGGGAATCTTTGACGGGTGCGGCTTAGCAGCCCGCCTGCTGGAACGCCACCAGCCGGAATGCGGGATGTTTGCAATGACGGGGGACGCGGAGTCAGGAAGGGGCATCAGGCTGGAAAGGGCCGAGCGGCTGGAACTGCGGGGTGGAACGATCTACGGCACACCGGGCGGGGTGTGGCGTCGCGTGCGCAGGAGTGACGTGGCGCGCTGTTGTGTGATGCGTGGTGGGTGCGGTGGTACATAGCGAAATGACAAAGTCCCGAAGCAGAGTCCCATACTCCCATACCCGACAGTCAAGAGCAATTTGCGACAGTAGGCAGGAGCGCGCTGCTAGTGTAAAGCGCCGGAGTTACTTTACCGAAGCGGTGCTGGATGGCTGTCAGGCTGGTTGGGGCTGCGGGGTGGAACGACCTACGGCACACAGTGGGCGTGGCGTGGCGTGGCGTGGCGTGCGCAGGAGTGACTGTTGTGTGATGCGTGGTGCGCGCAAGGGGGGCTTGGCCGGATGATGCACGCCGGCGGTGGTGGTGGTGGTGGTGTGTGTGTGATGCGTGGTGGTGGGGGACTGGGGATGGCGGTGTGGGGAACGTGCTGGGCAAGGCGCGTGCGTGTGTACACGGCATGATGCAAACAACATGGGCACTCCACCGCGCGCCGGGCGGGGTTGCGGCCGATCGAACCTGCTAACCTGGCAGCCAGCTTCCAAAAGCCCACTTTCCCCCACGCCTGCCATAGGCGCGCAGCAAACACCGGTGCGCCCAAATGCCGCCGTGCTGTGGCGACCGTAAAGCCGGAGGGCGGAGGCCCCCCTCCCCAGGGCCTGCGTGCCTGCCTGGCTCCGAATCCACATTCAACAAGTGTCGTGACGGCTGGCGCGACAGGGCCGTCACACCGTCTTCTCACGACAACTTTATATGGTAATCCGGACTGGTCGGCAAGGCACCTGTTTGCGCGCGCAATCGCCAACCTGGCGCACATAACCGCCTCGCATGCAGAGCAGTTGGTCGCAAAAGCTCGAAGCGCAAGGACAGGCAGGCCGCGTCAATTAGCCGCTTCGGTGCACACAACTGCCTCCTAACAATAAAGAATGCGCACCTCTTGGCTCGCTGTGGTGACAGCCGTGGCGCTGGGCGTGCTCGTTGCAGCTGACGCGAAGTGCGTCGTGAAGCCCCGGGCGGCGGTGGTGGACATCGCTGGCGTCAAGAACTACACTGGACCAGGCCCCAGCAGCATTGCTATCCTCCACGGTGCGTTCGTCCGCGCGCGGAGGGGTCCGCATGGGGTGTCCCGGCGCGCTCGCGCCCACGCACGCAACACCCGAATCGGCGCATGCACGTGCAGTATACAGATTCTGGAGGCATGGCTGCGCTCAACTGCATTTGCGGCGATCGAGGGCGACTAAAACTGTTCCCGGTCGGGCCCCCGCAGTCGATGCCTGGGACGGTGACGACGCCTTCCTGTCTGCCTACCTGACGATGCCGCCCGGAGCAGTGTTTCCCATCCACCGGTAAGGCTTCTCATGCTACTCTGCTGGCGGTGCGCTGGAGGGGCTGCTAATAGCGAGACGTCTGCGCAAACGCGGCACGAAATGCGAGCGCGGGCATGAACGTTTTGCTGCGTTGCCTCCGCGCCCGCCCGCCCCGGGGAGTACATGGCTGCTATTAGTCACGACTAGATTGCGCCTCAAGAGCTTGCGTGCAGCCGGTTTCGACGCGACGCGTGCCCCGTAAGGCGCTTTTTCATGCGCCCCGGCGGTTGCCCCCTCGACCCCCGATCTCCCGCGTGCTCTCCGCGCCCGCCTGCACCGCACATGCAGGCACGTGGGCTTCAGCGAGCACGTGCTTGTGACCAAGGGCGTCGGCAGCTGGGAACACTGTGAGTACCGAGCCCGCCGAGTTACACTGCCGCAGGCGTGTACGGTGCGCATCGCGCAAAGCAACACACGACCAGGGCAGTAGGTCAAAGTTGGTTGGGCTGCCCTGCATGGGGTGATGGGGGCACTGTTCAAGCGCCATCACGCGGTGACGCGCGTACGGCACAGTGCGCAGTGAATGCAAGTATGAGTGGCGCATCGTGCAATGGATGCGGGTGTGTCGTGTCGTGACATGGCGGCGGTGTGTACAATGCAGGGCCCCTCGACGCGCCCAAGCCCGTGGCTGACCCCATCAAGGCCGGCTCCAGCGTCTACATGCCGCCTAACGTGCTGCACAAGGTGTGTGCGTGTGGGTGTGTATAATTCATTCTAATTCCCAAATCAACCATGGGGGATAGGGGTTGTTTGAATCAAGGTGAGCGGGTCGTCATGGGTGTGTGGACGGTGCTGTTGATTGCTGGGTGCATGGAGACCATCACAGGGTGGCGGCGGGCTGCCGCGCTTCACGGAGCAGTCTGTGCTATGCGCCCAACCGTTCCCGCCTCGGCACGGCGCCTGACCGCCTTACCTCCCACCCTGCTTAAGTTGTGCAGCTGCCAAGCGTGTAGTGCATCAGGCGTAGTGCGGTTCGCCGGCCGCTCTTCCCCTTCCGGAACAACCCTGCCCGGAACAACACAGCCCATGGCGCCTTCCCCCCTGCTGCGTGCCGCCATCCACATGCGCCTGCAGATCGTGAACACGTCCCCCACCGAGGCCCTGGAGATCATGATCACCGCCGCCCCCGGCCGCGAGACCGTGCAGGCAAGGGCGTGATGTGTGTGTCACTATGTCAGTGAGCACAGGGGAAACACACACAAGATATGGGTGGGGTGAGGGGCGCGTGGGCGCGCAGGTACTGGGCGGCGGCGGGCGGGCGAGCCCGTGTTGCAGGAGAGGACTGCTGATGGCTCTCAGCCTCTCACATTGAGGCACAATGCTGTTGACCATGTTATGTGCCCTCTAGCCTCCCCTCGCGCTCGCGACTCCCCTCCCCTCACGCCCCCCTCACGCCTCCCCTACCCTCACGCCTCCCCTCGCGCTCGCGACTCCCCTCCCCTCACGCCCCCCTCACGCCTCCCCTACCCTCACGCCTTTCCTCACGCCCCCCCCTCACGCCTCCGCTCCCCATCCGCCCCACGCACACGGCCGCAGGAGGCGTACGAGGACTGGCCCGCCTCGCCCACCTCCGCCGGCCGCCCCATCGAGCTGCCCTGGCACACCAGCTGCCCGCCGGGCCAGGAACTGAAGCAGGAGCTGTGATGAGCGCGGGAGCGCTGGAGCGCAGGAGCGCAGGATGGGCAAAAACACAGCCAGGCGACACACGTACGTGTGATCTTCATGCTATGGGGTGGGCGTTCCGCACACGGCGGCCAGGCGTGCAACACAGCCCGTCCGACGGAAGCGGTGGCCGAAAGCGGTGGCACATGTATGGGGCCTGAAAGCGCACATGCTTGTGGGCGTGTGCCACGGCACGGGGGTAATGCACGACTGCGTCGCGAGCGCGGGAACTGGGAGGATGTGTATGTGTATGACTGTATGTGGTGTTGAACACAGATTGGAGCGGGGCATCGGACCTGAATCACTAGATGCGGCTGCCCCGCGGATTATCAAATCAGATGCTAGCTGCCCTTGCGTGGCGGCGCACTCTTATGTGCACGTACCGTGCCTTCGTGCGGTGTCCGCTGGGACCACGAGAGGGCTCTCCAGAATGGGGCAGCTTGGTGTGCCGCTGTGCCGAAGCGCCCTCCCGGGCCGCTGCTCCGGTGACGGGATGCAGCTTGTTGGCCGAAGCGGCGCCGCGCTGCGCACGCGTATGTAATCCTATCCACGCGAGATAGTGCAACCGTGTGGGCCGTGGCTAATGGATTGGAGCCGGCCAGGGCATACTAGCTGTAGAGGCGCTGTCGTCAAGGAACGTCGGGGGCGGGGGGGGGATCGCATTCAGGGGTACACGAGGACGACAGAAGGGACAACTCGCGTGGGCAGGGTTACCGTATCTTGGGGCGCTACCTACGCTACCGCCTCCTGCCACTGACAACAGGGCTAGCGTCTCTTGCCGCTGGCAGTATGAAGCTGCGGCAGCCAGGTACCAGGGGAGCAGGCTGGAGGACTGCCGCGTCGTGGGCACACGGGTGGCCGCGCAGCCGCGCGCCGGAAAAGGTGGCGGCTTGCAGGCTACGGGCCCTGACGGGCCACGGTGCGGGCTGCCGGGCTGAGGCGTGTCTAATGGACGATGAGACGTCAGTGTAGAGGCTGCCACCAAGATAGGGGATGCGGGGTCAGGTGGCGTCAAGAGCACAGGGGCGTGGAGGGGGCAGGGCTCACAGGCGGGGCGGAGTCAAGCTGGGCAGTGCGATTGGCTCGCTCGGGCGCCCATTTTCGCAGCAGAGACCACTAAGTTTCCCATAGTGATACAGGGAAGCCGTGACTACTAGCACTCGAGTGCGCGAGCTGCAGAAGACTAGAGAGTTTTCTTCTTCATTTGCTAAAGCGCGACACCATGAGTCTAGGCGAGGCTTTCCGCACTGCCGTCTACAAGGAGCCTGTGATGGTGTGGAGCCTGATGATTTACGGCGTCGGTGAGCTGGGCAAGGCATTCGGCGTGCCTCTGTTGCTGCAGCTCTCTTTCGGGGGCTGGAGTTGCGCATGCATGTATCGCTCTATGTCTGAGGCACAATGATTTCTTGCAGGCATTTCTTACGCGGCCTTCGTCAAGCCGAGCATGATTGAGCCCCACAGCAAGGACCTGCCCTCTGCTCCTCCCACCTTGCAAGAGGTGCGCTGTCGGAATGCAAAACGAGGCCTGGTAGGGAGCCGGAATGCTGCTCCGCAATTGCAGCATGGGCTGGTCGCTCAGACGCTCCCCCACGCGCAGGTGATGGCTGGCATCCAGGCTAAGCTCAACAACAAGTAAAGGAGCATCTGGAGAGCGGCTGGGTTGGGGAAGGCAGTCTGGCTTGGGCCGTGGAGCCAAGGACGGCGTCCGCAGCAGGCGTGCCTCCGGGGTGCTCTAGAGTGCCTGGAGCAGCAGCGGCCGGGAGCCATGGCAGAGGGCGAGGGGCAAGCGTTGTGAGCAGATGGCGTGGGAATGCGCCATCAGGTCGGTGCGGGGTGGTGCATGTGAGTGCGGCGCGGGTGGGGCAGACACACGGGCTGGGGCGTGCGCCGGCGCGTCGCCCGGTGGCCGCGGCAGTCGACGGCTTATAAGTTAGTAGAGATTCAGGCGCGTACTAGCGCAGGGAATACCGACGTGTCTTCGTAGGGACTTCAAATTTGGCCCTGTTGTCTGAAGTTGTCAGTGGGCACCGTCTGCAGTGTCGTGGACATGGACCAAAGGCGAAGGGGAGCCCGTCCCAGTAAGCGGGAGCGGCATAGATTGTGTGTATGGGCACCGTAGGCCCCCATGTAACACGTTTCTGTGAACCGAAGGCGTTGGAAGCGTTGGCCTTCGCCGGCCATTGAATGATTCCCGACGTTCCGTTGCCGACCCAGGGGGGTCCCGCCTCCAGGGATGGAAAGGGCAGGGCAGTCCAGCGATGCCCTGCCTCGTGTGGTGGCAGCGGGTGGTGCGGGAGTGTGCGGCACGTGTCCCGTGCGAGCTCGCCAAGTACGCAGTGATCCAGCGGGTTACACTGCCAGGAAGCTTGACGCGGGCCTGGTCACCAACAACAACACAGCCCCGCCCCCCGCCGCCGCCGCCGCCTCAGGACTGCACGGCTGCACCGCAATGGCGTGCGCGCATCCTTTCGTCAGCTTCACTGTCAACCACACCGTGTACCACTCACTGTAACCCGGCCATGTAGCCTACAAGCATCAAAAGCCCAGCTTCCTGACATTCGGGGCCCAATCGCCCTCAGCAGCATTTGACACCAAGTCCGCACGCCGACGCGCCCCGATGCGCATACTACGCCAGCAAAAGGCAAAAAGTCGCTCACGGCAGCTCCAGCCGCTTCCCTGATCTTCTGGGTCTTCTTCTTTCAGCCCGCATGTTTCACGAGCGCACTGCTACCGTAACCTGCTACTGCATCCCTTCTCCCTCTCAAGCACACTACCCGCCTACCCCGCGTCGCTGCTGCAGTTGCCGCCACCTCTCCTGTCGCCTGCCCCCACCACGGCCCTCCTCAATCCATCCACTGCCTCCCCAACCACACGTGTCCACGCCCACCACCGCGCCCCACTCTGGCGCGCGCCGCTGCCACTCACGCCGCCGCTACGCCGCCGCTACGCCACCGCTACGCCACCGCTACGCCACCGCTGCTCACGAGGCCGCTACGCCGCCGCTACGCCGCTCACGAGGCCGCCAGCAGCGCCTTCATGGCGGTGGTGGCGGCCTCCGCCTGCGCCAGCTCCGCCTCCGCCTTGGCCAGGCGCTCGGCGTCCGCGGCCCGCACGTCCTCGGGCGTCTTGTCGTAGGTGGGCGCCGCCATCTTCTTCTTCAGCGCCTCCAGCCGCCCCACCAGCTCGGCGGACTGGCGGGCGGTAGCGTGTTAGAGAGCACAAGGCAAAATGTGTTGATGAACGAGGGTTGAGCAGTGTGCAGCAATCAACCGCATCAACCAGCTGGTGCACTGCTGTAGGCCGATCCCGCGATGCCTAACCGGTGGGCACAGCGCTGCAGGCAGCGAAGACGGGCATGGCGAGCGGTAGCGGGGTGGTGCGCACCCACCCACCCGCCGCTCAGCGTCCCTCCCTTCCAACCCAGCATCTGCCCCCGCCCCCGCCCCCCCCCGGCCCACCTTCTTGTCCAGCTTGGCGATCTCCAGCGCCGGGTCCAGGATGCCCTTGAGCAGCATGTGCAGCGTGGTGGCCTCGTCCACGATGGCCACAGAGCAGCCTGCGGTGGCGGCGGGGGCGGGAGCGGGTGAGCGGGTGAGCGGGAGCGGGCAAGATGGCGGACAGGCGGTCAGGGATGAGTCGTGCAAGGAAGCCGCGAGAGAGCTTCAGCACACGGGCGACAATTCAAGCCAGGCAAGCACGCCGCAACCAGCGGCCCCACTACCACCACATTTCACACCCCACTGCCACCACGCCACCACACGCCGCCACCCACCCAGCGGCGCCGCCTCGCCCGCCGCCAGCAGCGTGACGTCGCTGCTGCTGCTGAGCGTGGCCACCTCCAGGCTCAGCGAGCGCAGCGCCGCGGCCTTGTCTGCGGGGGGCCACAGGGGGGAGGGGTGTGCAGGGGTGGTAAGGGGGCGGGTCGTGCGAAGGGTGGCTGGTTGCCGAGCCGGCATGGCATGGCTGCCTCCTAGGGGGCGCACCCGGGCCCCGCACCCCACCAGCCGCCCCCCGCGCCTTCCCCCCGCGCGTTTCCCCGCCGCGCCCGCACCCGCGCCCGCCCCCCCCCCGCACCCGCGTCCGTGACGGCGACGTATATGTGCGGCTTCTGCTTGGTGATGCCGTAGTCGTTGCGCAGGCGGCGGCAGGTGCCCACCACGGCCAGGCAGTAGTCCATGGCGCGCTCGGCGGCGGGCGCGTCCCAGCCGGCCGTGGGGCTGGGGTAGGGCGCCAGCATGATGCTGGCGTACTGGGCCTGCGGGTGTGATTAGGGTGTGTGTGTGGGGCGGGGGGCGATGGGAGTGGGGTTGTGAACACCAGCCCAATCTAAACCAAACCAAACCAATGCATAAGAGGGGGTTGTGAATATGGTACCGGCCCGCGGTGTTCCATGCACGTGACTGATTATGACGAGATGATGTTGAACGGGCCTTGCAAGGGGCGGTGGATATGGAGGGCGGGTATGCAAGGATGGTGGCCGGGGTGGCGTGCGATGTGGACACCAAAGGAGGGGTGAGCAAAGAGGTCGCGCCAGAGGGTGAGCAAGCGAGTGCGTGGGGTGGCATGCGGTGTGAACAAATCGGAGCCCTTTTGCCGCCGCCGCCGTCCTCCCACCGTGCCCGCCACCCACCAGCTGCGGGCTGCGCGGCAGGCGCTGCCACAGCTCCTCGGTGACGAAGGGCATGAAGGGGTGCAGCAGCCGCAGGCCCGAGTCCAGGCACGTCCACAGCGTCTGGCGCGTCAGCTTCTTGACCTCAGCCGCCTGCGCGATTCCAAGCATGGTGTATTGGCACGATGGGGTCAATGCAGGCAGCAGTGTGTGTGGGGTGACCGGGGTGGCCCAGTGCGGCGGGTGAGGTAAGGCGGGGGGCGGCGCACGCACACACGCACACACGCACACACGCACACACACACACACGCCTCTGATGCCGGGGCCGCACCTTGGGGTCGGCGTCGTCAAAGGCCATGACCGGCTTCATCACCTCGATGAACACGTCGCACACCTGGGGGGCGTGGGTGGGTGGGTGGTCAAGGTACATGGGTGCCAGGCTTCCATGCAGAGGGGGCCATACGCGCCTGCGCCCCCTGCCTGCGCCCCGTGCCTGCCTGCACCCCTGCCTGCCTGCGCCCCCGGCGCGCCTGCGCCCCCTGGCCCCCCCCCCTGCCCGTCTGCCCCCCCTTGCCCGCCTGCCCTGCGCACCTCGTTCTGCCAGAAGGCGTACACGCGCTGTGTGGCGGTGGCGAAGTCGTACGCCTCCATGGACTGAGGGTATGGGAGGGAGGAGCGGGCGGGTGTGAGGGGAGCGGGTGTGTTAGGAGCGACCGTAGCGGCGTGGCATGCCCCCGCCCAACCGGCCCAGCCCGCTCACTCCTTGTCCACCCTTGCCATCCGACCGCCCCACCCCCGCCCCCCCTCCCTCTCCCTGCCCCACCTGCACGGTGGACGCCACCGCGAAGTTGAGGCGGCTGAGCACCCAGCGGCAGGCGGGCGGGAAGCCGGGCGCCGCGGCGTCCAGCGGCTGCTCGGGCGCGGCGAAGTCCTCGCCCAGGTTCATCATGGCGAACTTGATGGCGTTCCACAGCTTGTTGCACCAGTGGCGGTAGGCCACCACGCGCTTGATGTCCAGGTTGATGTCGCGGGCCTGGGCGCGTAGCGAGGCGTGGGTGGGATGGGGAATGGGGGTGCGTGTGTGTGAGATGGAGTCATGGGGGTGGCGAGGATGGTGAGGGAGGTTCAGCAGGGTAGACAGCAAGGAAGGACGGGGCGCCGCGCGGTGCCCGGGCCGTCATCGCCCGTGCCACAAGCATACATGCCGTGGCCCCACCCGCCACGCGCAACCTGCCACCCTGCCCCCAACGCCGATACCCCTGCCCGCCCGCCCCCGAAGCCCCTCCCCCCCCCCGCGCCCGCCCCCTCACCTGCGCGGTGTAGGCGCACAGCGCGAAGCGCAGCGCGTCCGTGCCGCACTCCTCGATGCCCTCGGGGAAGTCCGCCTTCTGCCCCGACTTGGCGCGCTCCACCTCCTGCGTGACACACCATGTTATCGCATTGTTACCGTTATGATGATTCATGACGTCGTACCGTATCGCATCGTACTACACAGGCCGGTGTTGAGCCCCGCAGTGGATTGGACTACCCCACCCAGCTTGGGCTGGTATTCACAACCCCGCCCCACCCGCCCACCCCTATGGCCACTCCTGCTCCCCCCAATGATTGATTTGGGAGTTGGAAAAACTACCCCCACCCCACCACCCACCCCCGCGCCTCCCACCCACCCACCCCGCACCTTGGGGTCCAGATTGCCACCCGCCAGGGTGTCGTGCAGCCCGTCCAGGCTGATGCCCTCGATCACGTGCAGCGGGTCGATCACATTGCCCAGAGACTTGGACATCTGGGGAGGAGGAGGAGGATGGTGGCGGTGTGAGCGCGTGCGTGTGACAGCGGCGGCGTGTGACACGTCGCCCGATGCAGCGCACACGCTGCGTCGAAATACGGCAGCCCGTTGCACGCGTGTCCCTTTGCCGCACACGCACGCGCACACACGCCCTCAAGCCTGCTGCGGCGCCCGCGCCCGCGCCCGCGCCCGCGCCCGCGCCCGCGCCCCGCGCCCGCGCCCGCGCCCGCGCCATCCTGTCTCACCTTGCGGCCGTGCGCGTCGCGCACCATGGCGTGCAGGTAGACCTGCTTGAAGGGCACCTTGCCGGTCAGCTGCAGCCCCATCATCACCATGCGCGCCACCCAGAAGAACAGGATGTCGTGGCCCGTCTCCAGCAGGCTGCGGGGGGCGGGCGGGTGGGGTGGGTGGGTGGGTGGGGGGGGGCGGCGTGATTTGGTGGGGCCGGTGTGGTAGGGCCGGTGTGGTAGGGGCAGGGCGATGGCCGCACGCACGCACGGAGCACGCACGCACACGGCGCATACCGTGCGCATGCGTCCCTGATGTGCGCTCCTCACCCCCTCCCCTCCCCCATCACTCCCCGCGCTCCCCCCCTGGCCCCCCTAGGCCCTCCTCACTCCCGCCGGTCTAGTTAGTTTGGTTCATGTGGGGCAGGTGTCCACAATCCCTGTGCCCCGTCCCCTTGCCCCCCCTCCCCCCCCCCCGCCACCCACCTGGTGGGGTAGAACTTCTCCAGGTCGGGCGTGCCCTCGGGCCAGCCGAACACGGAGAAGGGGAACAGCCCGGAGCTGAACCAGGTGTCCAGCACGTCCTCGTCCTGCACCAGCTTGATGGCGCGGCCCGGGTACTTGGCGGCCGCCGCCGCCTCCGCCTCCGCCTGGCTGCGGCCCACCACCCAGCGGCCCATGTCCTCGCTGGGCATGCCCGGCCGCCCGCTGGCCTTGTCGTCCTCGCCTGAGGGGAGGGGAGAGGAGGCGGTTGCAAAGACGGTACAAAAGGGGTTTACAAAATAGAGGGGTTGAAGAACGTGGAACAGCGGGTGCAGCGGAAGGGGAGTGGAGAGCCATGGAGAGACGGGCACGCAGGGGCGGGCACAGCTGGTGTGGCGACAGAAGGCTGGGGCGCCTGGCAGTTGACGCGCGTCCTGACCGATTCGACCGATTTCGACCGATTCGCAGCACCTCAGCTCTGCTCCCTGGCTTTTTTCACAGTCCTATCCTGACGCCCCCCCCCCCCCCTGCCACCCCCGCGGCCGGCCCTCACCCTCGAACACGACGTAGAAGGCGGGGATGCGGTGGCCCCACCACAGCTGGCGGCTGATGCACCAGTCGCGGATGTTCTCCAGCCAGCGAAACCAGGTCGCCTCAAACTCCTGCGCGCGGGTGGGCGGCAGGCAGGGTCAGGGACAGGCAGGAGGGGGCAGGAGGGGGCGGGCAGGGGGCGGGCAGGGGGCGGGCAGGGGGCGGGCAGGGGGCGGGCAGGGGGCGGGCAGGGGGCGGCCGGGGCCAGGTGGGGTCAGCTGGGGCAGGAGCTGGGGCAGGAGGGGCAGGGCGTCGCGTGGCGGCCAAGGCCTCATTCCGGTGCCCACGCACACGCCGCACACCCCACACGCGCGCGCGGCCGCACCTTGGGGATGATCTCCAGGCTGCCGTCGCGCACGGCCTGGCAGGAGGCGGCGGCCATGTCCTTGCAGCTCACCCACCACTGCGGCTTCAGCACCGGCTCGATCACGTCCTGTGGGGGGCCCGGGGGCGGGGGGGGGGCGTGTGTGGCAGGTGACCAGCGGGACATGAGCATAGGGCGCCGGTGCGGGGAGTGACCAGAGGGCGGCGGTGCGGGCCAGGGGGCCCACGGGCAGCCGCAGGTCGTCGCGGGCACGCGGTCGTGTCGTGCACTGGGGCTAGAACGAGTGGGAATGGGCCGGGCGTCTGCAGCACTGAGCAAGTCAGCTCCCCCGCTTCTACTTCCCACCCCGCCGTCCTCTTTCCGCCCCCCCCCCCCTGCCGCCCCCTTCTCCCAGGCGGCCCGTGAGCCTGTCCGCCCCCCGCCGGCGCGCACGCGCGCACACACGCTCGCCCGCACCTTGGAGCGGCTGCACAGGCCCAGGCGCATGGGGTTGTCGGAGGTGCCGCGGAACAGGCCCTTCTCCTTCAGCATGTCCACCACCGTCACGCGGGCCTGCAGCGGGGGGGGGTGGAGTTCGGTTGGAGGCAGCAGCGGGAGGCAGCAGGCGGGAGGCAGCAGGCGGGCGGCAGCAGGTGCGTGACCTCCCCCTCCAGGCCGGCGGGGTGGGCAGACAGAGTTCCCCGGAGCCGCCGCTGCCCACGGAGCCGCCACCGCCACCACATGCGCAGAAGCGCACCGCACCAGGCCGCTTCCCGCCTCCCGGCCCCCTCCTCCGCCGGCCCACTGCGCACCTTGAAGCGCGGCTGTCCCTCGAAGGGCCCGCCCTGCGCGTTGATGAGGCCGTTGTCGTCAAAGATGTTTATGAACTCCAGGCCGTGGCGCTTGCCGGTGGCGAAGTCGTTGGGGTCGTGCGCGGGCGTCACCTGCGAAAGGCGGGGGGAGGCGGGCCGGGCCGGGGTGGGGTGCGGGTGCGGTGCGGTGTGTAAGAGGAGTTGGCGGGGTGAGGGGCATGCGCGGCGGATCCAGGGACCCCTTCCTTGTGACACGGGGTCTTGCCACCGGCACCAGCGCGCGACCTCCCAGCCATGTGTGGCTCCCACGCCCACACAGCTCGGTAAGGCGAACCCTTCCACATAGCCCACCCCCACCCCCAACACCGCTTCCGGGCCATCCCCGGCCGCCGTGTGGACCGCAACGCACCAGCCCCACCCCCCAGGCACCCACCCAGCCCCCCACCCCACACAGCCCCCCACCCCCCACCCCACCGCCCACCTTGACGGCTCCGGTCCCGAAGGCCATGTCCACCAGCTCGGCGTCGCAGATGATGGGGATGCGGCGCCCCGACACCGGGTGCACCACGAACTTGCCGTGCATGGCCGTGTAGCTGCGCGGGCGTGAGAGCGGGTGTGCGTGTGGGCATGCGTGAGTTTCAGGGGCGGGGAGGGGGGCAGGAGAAGGGGTTGGGGGCCCGGGTGGATTGGTGCCACCCGGCACCGGGCCCACACACGTCTGCCCTTCCCAGCCGCACCGACCCTACACATGCCCGCCCCATGCCGCTCCATGCCCGCCCCATGCCCGCCACACCCCTTCCACCCTGCACCCTGCACACCCTGTCCGCCGCGCCCCTCACCGCGGGTCCTCCGGGTGCACCGCCACCGCCGTGTCGCCCAGCATGGTCTCGGGGCGGGTGGTGGCCACCACGATCTCACCCGACCCGCCCTCCAGCGGGTAGGCGAACGAGGTGAGCAGCCCGAACTCGACCGGCTCCGAGTAGCCGGGCACGTTCATCAGCGTGCGCTGCGGTGTAGTGTGTGTG
The DNA here is from genome assembly GCA_016834605.1 of Chlamydomonas incerta. Taxonomy (NCBI): domain Eukaryota; kingdom Viridiplantae; phylum Chlorophyta; class Chlorophyceae; order Chlamydomonadales; family Chlamydomonadaceae; genus Chlamydomonas; species Chlamydomonas incerta. Next base: position 2,632,592 of record JAEHOC010000009.1, read on the forward strand.
GGGGGGCCGTGTGGGCGTGGGTGGGTCGTAGGGTTAGAGGGGGCGGTAGGCGTGGGCGGTAGGTGTGCTGATGCTTGTTAAAAAGGGATGCTACGGCATAGCAGGTCATGACAGCGCGCACAGGCGCTTCGGGGGGAAAGCGGGCAGGGTCGGGTCGCCGTGGCTCAGCAGTTATAGTTTATTTGCCACCACCGGGCGCGTGTGCATGAAGCACACACGCGTGTCTGGTGTTGATTGGTTCGTCACAGCCAGCAAACTCCGTTAAGGCGCGCGCACAATGCTTCCGGTGCCGAGGGTGCGAGGGCGCGTGCAGCAGGGCTCAGCAGTTATAGTTTATTTGCCACCATATTTGTGTGTGCGTGATGCCCACGTCTGGTAGAATGTTGTCGTCATGGCCGCTGCGTGCGTGCGGTGGGTGACATTTACATGTCAACACAAAGCTCCCCCCCCGCATGCCCACGATCCCGCGGCACCCGGCTGCTTGTGGGCTCAGCAGTTATAGTTTATTTGCCACCATGGTTGTGTGCTTGATGCACACGTCTGGTGTGAGATGTTTCGTCACTGCCCACCGCCGGCGCCGAGTGATGCCTCCGTCCCCTCCCCTGATGCGCCCCCTGGCCCAACGCCTCGCGACCAGTTGGACCCCGGCTGCAGTTCCGCACGCAGACATGGACACACACCCTCTCATCCCTCCCGTACACACATGCACAACACCCTCCAGCACACTTCACTGCACAGTCCACGCGCACCCACGCGCACCCGCGCGCACGCGCGGGCGCACCTTGGGGATGTCGATGTAGTCGACCTCGATGTCGGACACGGCGGTCTTGAGGCGGCAGCACCAGTTGACCAGGCGGTTGTCGCGGTAGATGCGGCCGCCCGCGTGCATGCGCACAAACGCCTCCTTCACGGCGCGCTGTGGGGTGGGGCCGGTGGGTTGGGGGCGGGGGAGGGAGGGGAGTTGCAAGTAGGGGCAGAAAAACGTCGGCAGGGTTGGGCCACCGGCGTAGGGGTCGGGTGGAGGATGAGGAGGGGGCTGCATGGATAGTGAGGGGACTGTGGGGGGCTGCGCCCCCGCACCCCCCAACCCGCCCTGCCTCGACGCCCGCCACCCCTGGCATGCATCCACCCCTTTGCACGCGCCAACTGAGGACCCCTTCACTGCAGAACCACTGCGCTGCCCCCCGCCGCCCGCGGCCTCACGCTGAGCTTGTCGTCCATGGTGAAGGCTGTGCGGCTCCAGTCCACGGAGCTGCCCAGGCGGCGCAGCTGGTCGTGGATGCGGTGGCCGTACTGGTCCACCCACTCCCACACCTGGCCCAGGAAGGCGTCGCGGCCTGAGGCGGGCGGGGGGCGGCGGGAGGGGCAGCGGGAGGGGGTGGGGGTGCAAGGATGGTTAGCGCGGACAACCGGGGCGGCGCCGCATTGACAGGCGGCGAGCGTGCGGCAGCGTGACAAAGTCCGGCCGCGCAGGGCGGAGTGCTGAGCGCTGTCCGTTCATAATCACTTCCCAGCCGCCTGCATCCCACTTTCGGTTCTACCCGCCCTCAGACCAAGACCTCCCCGGCGCGCCCCCATCGCCCCCCGCCGCTGCCCCCACGTCCGCACACCCACACCCCTCTCATCCCACGCCCCGCTCACCCCGCCCCAGCCCCCCGCTCACCCAGGTCGTGGCGGCTGACGCCCTTCTCGCGCTGCAGCTTCTTCTCCACCACCGTCTGCGTGGCGATGCCGGCGTGGTCGGTGCCGGGCACCCACAGCGCGTTGTAGCCGCTCATGCGCCGCCAGCGCGTGATGGTGTCCTGCGCGTCAGCGTGTGCGCACGCGTTTTAGATAACACGAGAGAGGAAACACGCAGCACGCGTGTATGTATCAGCAATTCAGCACGTGTGTATGTATCAGCAATTCAGCACGTGTGTATGTATCAACAATTCAGCACGTGTGTATGTATCAGCAATTCAGCACGCGTGTATGTATCAGCAATTCAGCATGTGTGTATGTATCAGCAATTCAGCACGTGTGTATGTATCAGCAATTCAGCACGCGTGTATGTATCAGCAATTCAGCACGCGTGTATGTATCAGCAATTCAGCACGCGTGTATGTATCAGCAATTCAGCATGTGTGCGTGTTGACGGCAGGTGAAGGCGGCGCGGGGTGGCTTGCTGGCCAGCTCGTTCATGGCGCAACGCTGGACATTGCGTCGGCATCGGTCGGCGCGCATCACGAGTCACGAACACCCGGCCGGCCGGCAGCTGTGACAGCTGCCTGACAGACCGGCACTGTGGCCTGCGGCGGCGACACCCCGCACCTGGATGGAGTTGGTGAGCGCGTGGCCGATGTGCAGCGCGCCCGTGACGTTGGGCGGCGGGATGACGATCACGTACGGCGGCTTGTCGGACTGCAGGTCGGGCTTGAAGTAGCCGCACTCCTCCCACCACTCGTACCTGCACCCAGGGGGGTTGAAAGGGGGGCGGTGGTGCGGCGGAATGATGCAGCGGCAAGACGTAGTGCCAGCAAACTGACTGGCGAGACCCCTCCGGCCCCTGTCACCGTACCCCGGCCGCCACCGCCCCTGCCGCCACAGCGCCTCCGCAGCCGCCGCCCCGCCATCCGCCACAGCCCCGCCACCCGCCCCGCCACGGACGCACCAGCCCGCCTCCACGGCGCGCGGGTGGTAGGCCTTGTACATGGAGCCCGGCAGCTCCTTCTTGGCGCCCTTGGGCGTGGACCGCGCCGCCGCGATGAGCGCCGCCACCTCCTCCGCGTCGGCTTTCTGTGTGCGTGTGTTAGAGAGCACCAGGAGAAACGACAACAAGCAACCTTGCGTGCGGTGCGTGTGTGCGTGTGTGTCGGGTGGCGGTGGCGGCAGGGGGTGGGATGAGGGGACGGGGGCAGGAGGGGTGGGTGCGTGTGTGTGGCGGGCAGCACGGCGGGCGGCGTTTGTGATGCGGCCCTCGGCCCATCCGCCACGCAGCCTCCCGCCCCCTCCATCCACACACCTGCCCGCACATCGCCTCTTGCCAAACAAGGCCCCTGGGCAGTTCCCCAACACGCCCGCCCGCACTGCACGCCCGCCCGCGCGCACCTTCTTGGCCTCCGCCTCCGCCTTCTCCTTGGCCTTCTTGTCCTCCACCGCGTTGTCGGTGGCCTTGGCCGCCTTGGCCGCCTCCTCCGCCGCCTTCTTGGCCGCGAACTTGGCCATCTTGGCCGCCTTCTCGGCGTCCTTGGCGGCCTGAGGGTGGGGTGGAGGGGCAGGCGGCAGCCAATGGCGGCGCACAGATGGGAGGGCTAGGCGGGAGGGCGAGGTGCGGCGCAGGGGGCGTGAGGCCGCGCCCCGCGCCTCCGATGCATGCAACCACACCCGGCACTTCACCTGGACCGTCCTGCAACCATGCTCCCAACCTCTCGCCCTCCTGACCCAATTCACTCATACGGTCCCACTTCCCCCCGCACCTTCTTGGCGGCCTTCTCCGGATCCAGTGGCTCATCATTGGCGGCCGGGGTGGCGGGCGCGGAGCCACTGGCGTCGCCGGCGGCGGGCGCGGCGCCGCCCTGGTGGGTGGGGAACGAGCGTGTGCGAGTGTGGCTTCACGTGGTGTGGCTTCCATGTCGCGACTCTGCTGATGCTTCCAACGCGCCCTAAGCCCATAGCTACGCATCGCGACCGCCTGCCCCACTAGCCCCACTAGCCCCAATGGCCCCCCCTTCGTGCCCTGCCCCGCCGCCTTCCTCGCCTCCCACCTTGCCCTTCTTCTTCTTGCCGCCCTCCTTGCCGCCGTCCTTCTTGGGCTCCACCCAGTCGCCCTCGGCCGCGCACAGGCTGGGCGTGCCTGCGGCCGTGCACGCGCGCAGATATCGGTACACACCCATTACGGTACTGTGCTTCGTGCCAAGCACGCACGCGTGCGTGCTAGCGCTGCCACGTGGCCCCCTTTGCCACCGGTTCCCGCCGCCTGTGCGCCCTCCACCTGATCATCTTGATGCTCCGTACGCAGCGGCGGAGCAACTGCCCCCTCCCCCTCGTCGGCCTCCGCCCTGGCCCCCGCCGACCGCCGCCGTCTGCCCAGCGGCTACGGCCCACATGTGGTCCCGCCCTCTGTGATTCACAAATCTTGACCTCCGTGAGGCGCGTCCTCCCTTCTCCCCCCTTCTCCCATGACGCACCCTCACAAACACACACATGACGCAAACACACACGCAAATACACAACGCGCCCCCCCCCACACGCCCCCCTCACCCAGCGCCTTCTGGAACTCGGGCAGCGCCTGGCAGGCCGCCAGCCAGGTCAGCACCGGGCCCAGCTGCGCCTGCACGCCGCGGCCCAGAACCGCCTCCGCCAGCGGCGTCAGCGCCGCCGCCACCGCCACGTCAGCCAGCGTCAGCGAGTCGCCCACCTGGCGGCGGCGGCGGGGGTGGGGCGCGGGGGCGTCGCAAGCGTGATGAATTAAGACGAGATGATGTTTACAGGTTGTTGCAGCCGATCACTTTTGACTTTACCACGTAGCGAACGCCTGGTGGCGGCGGCCCCTCCAATGCCCCCACCCGCCCCGCCCAGCAACCCGAATGCCCACAGCTTGTCAGCCTTCCTGCCCAACTCCCCCGACGAGAAAATTACGCCCCCCACCCAGGCACACACACGCCCCCAGGCACACGCCCCACCCCCCCGGCACACGCCCCCACGCACCAGGAACTTGTTGCCGCCCATGAGGTCCACCTGCAGCTGCTCCAGAGCCGTGGTGGCGGCGGCGCGCGCGGCGGCGCGGGCCTGTGGGGTGCGGGGCGGGTGGGTGCGTCGGTGGCACGGGTGGCGCAGGTGGGGTGGGGGCGGGCGTGGTACCGGGCACGCAACACGTCCCAGTCTCGCTTTCCCACTGTGAGCCAGCCAGCCAGCCGGCGGGCCACCGGCGCACCGGCCCACCGTCCGCACATGCCAGCCGCCCACCAACACGCGCACACACACCCAGCTGCGCACCTGGTCGTCGGCCTTGGCCGCGAAGGGCTCCACCCAGGCCAGCGCGGCCGCCTCCACCACCTGCCCCAGCTCCAGCCACTTGTCAATGGAGGCCTGCGGGTGTGCGGGCGAGCGGGGGAACGCGGACGGCGGGCGACAGGTGAGGGGTTGCGGCGCTGCAGCCCCACCAACACATGGCCACGCCCCACACGCCCACGCCCACACGCCCACGCCCACACGCCCACGCCCACACGCCCACGCCCACACCCGCATGCCCAAGCCCGCACGCTCGCATGCCCATGCCCACGCCCACGCCCAATCCCCTCACAGCAAAACGCAGCCGCATACAGCCGCACACACGTCCGCTGCATACACAGGCGCACACACACGCCCGCCGCACACACAGTTCCGCCCCCCCCCACACACACCTTGAGCTCCGCGGGGTACAGCTTGCCGCCCGCCGCGCTGTGGCTGGCCACTGCGGGGCAAGGGGGAAGAGATGGAGGGGGCCAGTCTGAGCCCGCTGCGCACACGCGCTTGTATGCGCCACGTGTCGTGCCTCAGACGTACGGCAACCCCGCCAGGTTGTTGCGCCCGCCCACATCCACACAGCCCCGTCCGAACCGCCCCGCAGTTCGCCGGGCTCGCAATGCCCCTGGCGCGGCCCCCTGGCTCCGGCATGCGACGACAACCGCGCCACCGGCAGCGCCGCCCTGCCCTCTGCACTCAGCCGCCGCGCCACCAGTTGCGCCGCACGTTGCACCCGGACTGCTGTCCGGCTCGGCCCCTCCCTCCCAACCTCAAATGCCCCCCTAAAGAACAATCGGCGACACCGCCCGGCCCCGCCCGGCGCCTGCTGCTCACTGTAGCGCAGCGCCTCGTTGCTGCCGTGCACTGTGTGGTCGCCCGCCTTCAGCAGCGGCGCCTGCAGTCGTGGTGGTGCGAGGAGGTGGCAACGCTCATTCATACTGGCAGCGAGCGGCGCTATCCAAGCCAGGGGCAGGTCACGCCAAGAGCCGTTTAAGTGCGGGGAGCTGGTGGAAGGATGGTGCAAGCACACGATGCACACCCTAAGTGCGCAGCAGGCACGAATGGCCCCAGCTTTGCCTATCCAATCGCCGCAATTATGTGCATACGCGTGTTTGTAAGGCTCACCGCCAGATCCGGGTCGGGCGCGTCGATTGTCAGGGGCTGCTCCAGCAGGGCCGCGGCGATCAGCGCTGCCGGCTGACCGGGGTGCCCCGGAGGGGCTTGAATTGTGTGCATTGTTGCCAGACGCGAAGACCGGCCTCAGAAAAAGCGCCGCCGCTCTCCTGCTAAATTGGGGCCCCACAATCGGTGGGAATAATCAAGCTTCTAACGGGCGTACTTGATAGCCCGACTAAAAAGAGCGAGCTGTGTCGGGGGCCCACCGAAAATGGCTTGCACTCGCAACGATCGGGCAAGTGTGGGCCCAATTGTTCACCGCTGCGACGCCCTGGTCAGGTCTATCACCTGTGTCTCTTGTAACATCACAAATTTGTACAGGACTTACACAAATTGACACGGTTCTTGGGCAAAACTTTGTGGAAGCTTCCTCTCGTCTTTCGCGCTGCTCCGAGTTTGCCGGCTGAGCTATCGTACTGCTCTTTTGACTGTCGACTAGGCCCCGGCGTCTCCCAGCTCCAGTCAAGGCCTCGGCGAAACCGCCCTCCGCCCGACGTGGGCCCCGGACTAGTCCTGCCGCTGCGTCTACGCAATTCCAACGCCCGGGGCAGCTGCCCGCGCGGCCCGGCGATACGACTATGCGGTGGGGTCGCCAGGCGGGCACCTGGGCAGCTGTAGCTGTTGCTGAGTGACTGCATGCCGTGTTACCACGGGTGGTCAGTGACTTTTTAGGAGGAGCTGTCCAGGGCGTATGGTGCGGTTGCCGCCGCAAATAGCGCCCCCATTGCTTATGCCTCAGAAGAAGGCCTCAACGTGTTGACAGGTGCACCAGCTGGCTGGTTGGCGGGCTGCCGGGCTGGCTGCCGGGCGGGCGGGCGAGTTCGTGCCATCGAAACCCTGCTGCCAAACAGGGATTGCAGGTTGTGGTGCCTGACTTCTGACTCGGATGGGACGCCGCACGTGTGTGCGCTGCCTTGGTGCTTGCCCGCGACCGCGCCCCTCATATCGCCCCTCACTCGAACCTGGCCTGCGCCGACGGTGGCCGGGATGGCAGTTGCAACATGTCATGAAGTGGCATTGGGCTGGGGCTGGGTGTGAGCACGTGTTGCCAGAGCGGGAAGCGCTGGGCTGGGGCTGGGTGCGGACTTGCACGTGTTGGCAGAGCGGGCTGGGCTGAAAAGGGGCTTTGGGGCAGCACTGTGAGTGTTCAGGTGGGTTACAGCGGCGGCTGCTCCGCACGGTGTCTCTCAACACCATCAACATCAGCACGCCGTGTCCACCCCCGGGTGTGCTCCCTCCTTCCCTTGTCCGATGGCTCTCTTTGTGGCTCTCTTTTGTGGGTTCCTATATGTGGGGCATATTCACACGGCACACTCGGTCGGGTCGGGGTCGGGCCCCCTCACCTCGGCCCGCCCTTTCTTGGTGTCGGAGAGCCAACGCTTCTCTTTTGGCTCTCGTCCTGAACGTGCGCCCTCTATACAAGACCAAGTTGCGCCCCTGTAACGCATTGAGAGTCTATTGACCTCTGCTCATCCAAGGCGCCAATCCTGCTCGTCTTGGCCATAGAGTCCCGCGTGAGCACATAGGATGTCTGTCGACACGCGTACGGGCACGTCACGGGGGCTCCCCTCCCATGGTGCCTTGCCACAGTACACCGTAACGATTACATGTACCACTGCAATTCGTACCCATTCCCACGACCCCCATGGTGTAAGCGCGTGTGTGCAAAAACCACAATGCTGGTGGAGCACGTGGGCGGCTGCACAGCGTGCCGCACCACTCCACATCACCACGCGCAGAGCGACCAGGGGGGGCGACAGGGGAATTCTCCCCCCTGTCAGTGAGAAAACTCCTCCCCGCAGGGCCGCATGGGGGGCCCACACAACGGTCCTGGCGCCCCCGCTACGCGCAGCGCGCCAGGGGGGGAGGGTTTGACAGGCCGTCGGTTGGGTAAGGTCGCCCCGCGGGATTGACCGGTCGCTGCGATGATCGATCCATACCGCCAACCGCTACAGCAGGTAGTTTGCAGATAACCCGAATTTCAGAGTAGCTGTGTCTCTCAGTTATCGCGCAAGCTACGTTTTTTCTAATTCTCACGCTTAAAATCAACGCCTAGTTGTCTTGCTCTTACGCTCCGCAGGGCCATGTCTGAGTCCCACACTACCGTTCTAGGAGTTTTCAAGGAGAACGGCCCCCTAGTGTCGCTGTTCGGCGGCACTGCACTTCTGGGGTTCTCAGCAGGAATGGTCGTGCACCAGCGACTGGCCGCTTCCGCTCAAGCGGTCGCGAGTGAACAAGTTGAGCGCGTCAAGGCGGATGCGCAGCAGGAGGTGCAAGTGGCCAAGCTGGAGGCGCAGATGGAGCGCCGGTTTGTTGACGTGATGGTTCACGCGGACTATGACGCATGGCGAGCGCGGCTGAGCATGGTGTTGAAGGAGCACAGCAAGAACAAGTGAGTCCTGCTGGCTGCGTATGCGGGGGAGCTGCTGCGGCTGCTGGCGTCAGGTACTCGGGGGGAGGGTGGAGTTGGCGGGTTGAGCTGGCAGGCGGGCGTATGATATGATGGGGCGCTCGGGCCAGGAGGTCGCGATACGTGAAGCTGCCACTGCTGCCGCTGCTGCTACTGCTGCTGCCGCCGCTGCCGCTGCCGCTGCTGCTATGTCCTTGGATGGAAGATGAACAATCAACCAATTCCACTGGCGACCGTTTCGGTGAAGCAGGCCACGTACCTGCAGATGCGTGAAGCGTTTGGGAAACTAGCAGAAAAACATGCTGATTTTGTCCACGAGGCTAAGGGTGGTAACGTAGGTGATATAGTGATGGCGATAGAGGACAAGGAACGCATCTCGAGCACATATGAACGCTTGTGGAAGCTTAAATGGGAAGCAGAGCAGAAAGAAGCCTTCTGGAGGCTAGCAGTGGATGGATTCCCAGGCTTCTCGATGCACAGAGGGCAAGGTCATACATGCCCATGTGGGGTGACGGATGCGCAGTCTGACCGCGCACACCATTTCAGCACGTGCACAATTGCTAGCACGCTACGGCTGCATATTCAGGAAGCGACAGACATAGGTGATGAGGACCACATAATTGAGTTGATAGTGGAGCGTAAGAATCTGTGGCTAGTAATACCGCCACACGAGGCTATCCAGCAACCCATCTGGGACGTTGTATGCCTGGCTGCGATCTCTGCCATGGAGTACGGTAGGAGGCTATTGTTTGCCTCCAGAGGGGAACAAGGCAAGGTAGAAGAAACAGCGATTAGCAGGATTAAAACGCAAGTTATAGCAGACTTTTGGGAGCGTTTGCAGACGTATGTGAGCCTGGGCATCAAGCCAAGGGGGTGGGACGAAATCCCACCAGGCCACCCTTGGATTGAAAGAAGGGAAGACGGGAGTATGTGGATCAATAAGCCGACTTTCATTACAGTTGAAGAGGAAGGAGATTGAGTTTAGAAGATGGTGGCGCTCCCATGGGAGCAAGGCCTATTAGCCCAAGGCGCAGAGTAGGCTGTCGGCGCTGCAGGTGGCGCGCCCCTGAGGTCTAGAGCAGGGCGTCCGTACTAGTACGTGCTCGCTGGCTCGTGAGCTGCGTCAGCAGGTCCCTCCTGTAACCAATGCAATCTATGTCCACCCCGCCCTTGCCGCCCATGCCGCCCTTGCCGCCTTCAAGCTGCAGGTGAGGCGCCGTGGTGCTCACATTTGATGATGGAGACAGCAGGCAGTCGAGAAGCAGTCTGGCTGCGTGTGTCAAGCCCTGGAGGATCCCCCGGCTAGAGAATGTTGAGTTGTACGACTTGGCATGGCGTGTCCTGAGCCCCAGAGTCTGCCTACACCAGACCTTTATAGTAATCGTCGAATTTTTATGTTCTAGCCAGCTAATTGATGCATGGCTTCGCCCTGGTCGCTGCCCAGCTGCTTGCGCTCGCCAGGGCAAGTGAGGGTTGGATGGTTGGCAGGTTGCGGGCAGGTGAATGGCATGTGCAAGTTCTGCACGGCGCAACAGTATCATGCACGATCGCAGCAGTATAAATAATTTTGTGTGGCATTCGTAATGGCAATACAGCTGAAGGGCAAAGAGCGTTTTTACTGGCTCTGAAAGTTGACTTGTGGAGGCCAAGGGACTGTCCATCCAAACAAGGTTTGATCTGGAGGGCTGTTCGACACACATTGTGGACTCTGCATGTTGCAGACAGGCGGTGTAGTGGCATACTCCTGTGAGTCACAGGGTTAGTGGATTGAAACCTACACGTGTTACGTGCCTTAGACCCCCTCAAGCCCCGGCGCACAGACACCGACCTGACGATATTCAATTGTAGATCAGCAGCTCCCCTTACGGTTTCAACTAATTCATATTAACGTATGCGGGTTGGTGTGCAATCAACTGGCAAAAAGGTTCCACCTCAGCTACGCCCAGGCAAAGCTGTAACGCGGCCTTAGGGCTGCACGGCTTGAGCTGGTCACCTGGATTAGATTGCATTGGTTACAAGAAGGACCTGCTGACGCAGCTCATGAGCTTAACTGCTCTGACTCCTCGGGCGCGCCACCTGCAACGCCAACGACCTACTCTGTGCCTTGGGCTAGTAGGCTTGCTCCCATGGGACGCTCCACTTCAATTGGTTGCAATTGGTTGCTCCCTAATCAGTCACCCGATCGATCCGAACTACTCGATTTATAAGAGTCCGCAGCCAGCCTTCCGGACTGAATCCGGCCAAATCAACTAAGTCCTAAATTCGTCCAGCCGTCTGCATATCCGTAGTCAATTCATTCCGATCGAAATCGGGAAATCTGGATTAGGAAGTCACTGCAGCTATCTATCCCTACTGCTACTGCGGTTGCCATCTTTATTTTATTTATTGCCTGCCGGCTGCCGCACAGCAATGGCTGCTGCGGCGGTGCGGCCGCAGCTCTTAAGCATGGGCGGCCTGCTGCACCTTGCGCCCGAGCAGGCTGCGGCGCACGGTCGTGTCCGGCCGTGCCGCCGCTGGGCTGCCACAGTCCGGGTAGTTGCTGGGGCACTGGCCGTTGATCAACGCCGGTAATAGTTTCAAGCCGGTGAAACGTTGCAGTAGTCCTGGGGCTGTCCTCTCCACACGTGCCGGCACAAACTTGGCACCACCCATAGACAGTGCGCAAACAGTGCAACAAAAACCGCCCGACATAAAGCACTCCGCAGACCGGCAGTTGGGCGTGTGGTGCCGGCCGCGTGGTGCCGTGCGCGGTGTTCGTATCTCCTGCAGTGCCAAACAGCTCACAGAGAAACAACTACCCCTTCAGGTTTCATTCATATTCACGTTTGCGGATGTATCAGCGTTGGTGGCGACTGGAAAACAAGATCCCCCACAGTTATAAGCGCAGGCACAGCTGTAACACGGCTCGGTTCATTCGGCAGGTCTTTGGCCGGTCGCCGGGATAAGGAAGTCACTAGGAAGTCACAGCTACAGCTACTGCTACTGCGGTTGCCATCCTTATTGCCTGCCGGCTGCCGCACAGCAATGGCTGCTGCGGCCGCAGCTCCTAGCACGCATGCATGGGCCGGCTACATCTTGCGGCCGAGCAGGCTGCGGCGCACGGTCTTGTCCGGCCGTGCCGCCCCCGGGCTGCCGCAGTCCGGGTAGTTGGTGGGGCACTGGGCGTTGAGCAGCGCCGGGTCCGTGGGCGCGTCGCCGGGGCAGTACCACTTGACGGGCCAGATGCAGCCCTCGTCCTCGTGTGGCAGGATGTGGCAGTGGAACACGCTGGCCGGGCAAATGTTGCGGTGTAGCTTGTTGTGGTTAGTTGCGCATACGGTACCGAGGGATGGCCGACGGAGGGGTTGTGGCTTCGAGAAACCAGCATGCACGGGCCCGAGTATGACATCAGCCCAGGTATGACAATACCCCGGTCTACCTGTAGCGGGTGGTGCAGGTGGCGTTGGTGGCCGCGGCGGCGGCGCCCCGGGCGGCGCACAGGTCGGAGCTGCCGCGCGGCGCGGGCATGTTGAACATCGTCGCCAGCCACTGGACCTGTGTGCGCGAGCAGTGTGTCCCGCGTGTGTTTGCAACATGTGGTAGTGTGAGCGTGTGTCCGTGTGAGCATGCAGCGTGCGCAGTGTGTGGAAGCGGGGCGGGGCGGGGGCATGCAACGGTATGGACCGCATAGGTAGGGGGGCACACGCGAGTGCACTAGTGAAGAATCCTGACAAGGTGAGACTCGCACCCCGCGCGCCTCGCATTGGCTGCAAGCCCCCGGAAGCGCTGTGCCTGGTGACCTTGCGCCCGACCGTCGTCTAGATAGGACGCATACCAAGTACCAACCCAGTCCCCTAGCCCCGCCAGACCCTCACCACATACTGACACACACGCCTCACCTCGACTGTGTCGCAGCGCTCGACGCTCGAGCCGCACTGCCCGCCGCCGCTGCCCTGATCAGCCCAAATGCAGCCGTTCTGGCAGACCGGCAGGTGGATCGAGTCCATCCAGTCCTCCTTCTGCACGTTATCAAGCACGCGCACGGACCGCAGCAGGGAGGCGTCTGTCACATTAAAGTTTGCGGCGCCACCTTACATTACATCAGAGGTAAGGCCACTGACCACCTCATCATGCACTTCCCGGGTATCCCGGGGGCCCGCGCACGCACCGCCCAGTTGTTGGTGACGGAGGTGGCGCACGGCGGCAGCGACACCAGGCGGACGGGCGTCTCGTGCAGGTGGAAGGGGTGGAAGGTGGTGTCGTGCAGCTCCCACACCTGAGGGTGCCGCGTGCCATGTATGTTATAGAGGAGGAAGGAAGAGGGAAACGAATGAAGAAGACGGTGCAGTGTGTGTGTCCGTGTGTGTCTCAGGAAAACGCCAGGAGATGAACAAAAGCAGCGCAGGGCGCAAACGCGGCATCCCAGCGCGGCGCGGCCCACCTGCTGGGTGCCCTGCTCCACGTAGGCGGTGGCGGTGGGGAACAGCTGCGAGTTGATGGAGCAGAAGCCGCCTGCACGCGCGGGGTGGGTGGGTGGGTGGTGGGGCGGGGCGATGTGTGCGTGCAGGCGCTCGATGGGATGGAGCGAGGCGTGCGGCTGGGCGACAGTATGCGCAGACTGTGGGGCGAGGCACGTGCTGTGCTGTGCTGACACATCGTGCGTACTACCACCAGTCGCACGGCACGCGCGGCCCGTCACGCACCTCCCTGCTGGTTCATGAAGCTGAAGCACTGGGGCACGGCGGGGGTGGGGTAGTCCAGGTAGGGGAACAGCTCCAGCCTGTGTGTGTGTGTGTGTGTGCACGGAGCGAGGAGGACGTGGGGGGCGGGCCGGTGCGTGTGGCTAGTTTGAGCTACTAGCTCAGTTGCAGCGGAAGTGACCGCGTCAGGGTTTGGCTGGGCCTGGGCGCCCCTTGGCTCCCGGAGCACCACCGATGCGTGTCGTGCCGTGCAGCGTGTGCGTCGTGCATGGTACGTGCATGTTGCGAAGTTGACCCGCATGCAAGCACTAGGACGTGTCATGCGCCGCCGCTGCCCAGCCCACCCGCCCGCCACGCACCGGCTGCGGCACACCTCGTTGTCGAAGTCCGCCTGGGCCAGCGGGTTGGCGCCGCGGCGGCCCACCTGCAGGGAGCGAGGCATACAGGGAGCGAGGCATACAGGGAGCGAGGCAAGGGGTGGCGCTCAAGCACACGGCGCAAGGTCAGGTGGTAGCGTGGATGAAATCTGGGCTGCTGGGGTGGGTGGGCTGGAGAGGCCAGCGTGCCGGTCCATGTCCGTGTGTCCGTGTGTTTGTACGGCATGCCATGTCGGCGATGCCGGCAGGGCAGTGAACATGCCGCAAGGAAGCCGCACGCACGTGCCGTGCCGTACCTGCACCACGGCCAGCACGGCGGCGGTCAGCTCGAGGCCGCCGTACAGGTTGTTGGCGGAGCGCGGCAGGCCGGAGGTGGCGGGCGGCACGTCGCCGAAGAGCTCGCAGTGCACGGCCGTGCAGGCTGCGCGCGTGGGCAGCGGGGAGCGGGAGGGGCTGACTTGCGCAAGGACGCAGCAGCTGCATGCTCCACCGTGCCGTGCCGTGCCGCACCGTGGCCGTGCCGTGAAGTGGCCAGCCAGGACGCCTCCCCCCCGGGCACCCCCTTACAGGTGTAGTTGGTGTGGAAGGGCCCCGCGCCGGATGCCAGCACGTAGGTGCCGGGGGTGTTGCACTTGACCAGCACGTCGGCGCGGTTGGCGGGGCCCAGGATCAGGTCGCTGGTGAAGGCGCTGGTGCCGGCGGGCTGCGACGCCAGGCGGCGCGGCACCTTCGGCAGCGGCACACCGTCGCGGCCCAGAAGCCAGAAGCTGTGGGGCGGTACGGGGTGGGGACAGGTGGGGGCGCAGGTGGGGGCGCAGGTGTGGGCCATCAGGGTGCGGGCGGTGGGCCGCTAAGGAGTGACACGCACAGTATGGCAGGGCACGGCGCCGCACAGCCCTGTGGTGGCATCCCACACACGAACAGACACGCATGGGCGCTCACCCGCAGTCTGCCGGACGCAGCGAGCCGTCGGGCAGGACCTGGTGTGTGGGTGGGTGAGGTGCGGGGCTCCGGGCGAGTTGCGGGCAACAGTGCATGAGGGCATGCGGGCAACAGTGCTCGAATGCTCATGCCTTTACGGTGCTTGACCCAGCAAATGTTTTCCCACAGGCATCATGCATCCATGCGCCCACCACACGCACCTGCTGGATGGTGAGGTCCAACCACTTCATGGTCATGGTGTTCAGGATCTCCCAACGCGCGTAGCTGCAAGGAAGTGTGCATAGGATGGTGGTTGGCATGGACGATGGAGGCGCTTAGCCAAGGCAGGATGTTGATGAGCGCCCAGTCGCGGCCGGCGGGGTTGGAGAACTTGGGCACGGCGGTGCCGTTGGGGAGCACGTCGTACAGCAGCGGGCTGACCTGGGTGCCGCCCGGGGCCGCGCCCAGGAACCTGCGTGCGGCGTACGGATGGCGCATGCCGGTGTGAGATTACTGGGGTTGACAAGTGTAACGAAATGACGTAGGGTGGGGTAATGCTGAGTGATTACTATTACCATGAGCCTGGCGGCGTTACTAACTAAGGGGACGACAACAGCCATGCCATGCCATCCCACACCCGCCCACCCCTGCGCCGCGCACTCACGGCAGGGAGTCGTCGTCGGGGGTGCCGTCCGCGCGCTTGCGGAACCACAGCCCGTTGACCTGCAGGATGGTGCTGCTCTCCAGCGGCTGCGCGGACAGGACCTGTGGGGTGCGCGGGGTGCGGAGCGCATGGGCAGGGGAAGCGGGCTGAGGGCAAGGCGTTGGGCGTTTTGAGAGTCGGCGGTGGGATGGGGTGCATTGACGTTTACTCGCAACAGGCCGTGACGTCGTCCTGCCACTGCTGCCGCTGTTTCCTGGTCACCCGCCACCAGCACAGCACCTCGCCGCGGCAAGCAACCCTGCCAGCAGCACACCCACGCCCACGCACACCCACACCCCGCTCCACAAACACGAGCCCCCAGCACCAGCAGGAGCCCCTCCCTCCTCACGCCGCCGCCACACTCCCGCAGCAGCACCACACTCACGCCCAGCAGACGGGCGCACTCGCTGACGGTGGTGGTGTCGGCCGGCTCGTACAGGCTGGTCACGCCGCCCGACAGCCAGGACTCAGGCACGATGAGCGGCGCGCCCGCGGTGGGCGTCTGGATGCCCACCGAGCCGTGCGTGTGCGGGTGGTACCTGCGGGCGCGTGGAAGGGTGGGTGGAAAGCGGCAGCTATTGGCGGAGGTGGCTGGGGCTAGCAGGTGCGGGGAGGCTAGGACCAACGCCGCATGCTGCATCAGTACGTGCACATGCAGGCCACCTCACCAGCCCATGCCGGGCACCAGGGCTCCGAGCGGGTAGGTGTAGCTCAGCGTGGCGCCGCCGGGGGCCACGCCCGGCCTGGAATAGGGGGTGACGGGCGCGGACGCCAGCGGGCGGGCGTTGGCGAGCACGTTGTCACCAAACACCTACAGAGCAACAGTGCGGCACGTGCACGAGGGGGTGAGAACGGGGTGAGAGGTGTCGAGGGGCTGGGTGAGGCGGCAAGGGATAAGCAGGAGGGAGGGCAGGTGGCGTCGAGGACAAGGCGAGGGCGTGCGTGGTTGCGGTTTGGCCTCCCCCCCCACCACACGTGCGTACCACGCACACATCGACACACGCAAGACCACAACCCCCACCTCGCACAGCTGCGACGATGACACGTTGGGTGAGCAGTAGTAGGCGTTGAGGCTCGTGTTGGTGCCAGGGGGGAAGCCGGCGGTGGGCTGGCCGGGCTCGCAGATGTTGTTGAGCGACACGGCGCCCGGGTCCACCTTGAGGCCGTGCGTGTGGAGGTTGGTCCATTCCAGGTCGTGGGGGCCGTTCTCGAACTGCGGCGCCTCCGCGTTCTGGCCCGGGTAGAAGGGGCAGGTGCTCACGCCCTGGAACGGCAGGCTGCACGGGGTGGGGCCGGGTGGGGCCGTTGCAGACCGGGAGGTGCATGCTCGGCACAAGGCCTGTTGCGCGCGATGGGCGCTGGCGGGCAGCAGGAGCTGCGCGAGGGGCCCAGCAAGGTCGCGTTGGGCCCCAAACTCAAGCAACGGTCTCATTTGAGCCCGTTTCATCGGAAACTCCGAAACCACAGCAAGCAGCTCTCGCCCCCGCATTCACCAGCATGCATATAGCCGGCCGGCCGCCCGCCCGCTCACTTGTTGGTGAGGCGCACGCCGAAGCTGTCGCACACTGCGTCCAGAATCAGCGCGGGCGGCTGCAGCTTGTTGGGGGAGCCGGCGCGGGACGACAGGTAGCGCGGCGTGGTGAAGGACAGGGAGGTGTTGGTGAAGTTGCCGGCAGCCCGTCCCAGGGACAGCTGCGGGGCGGCGGTGGTGGGAGTCGGAGAGGACAGTTGGAGTGGGGAAGGATGCGGGCGTGGGATGCGGGGTGGCAGTGCGAGTGTGGCGAGGTGTGGCGGGAGTGGCGGGAGAGGAAACAGCTTGTCTCGGACCGTGCGCCAGCGGCCGACGCGCAGCTGCAACAGCCCCACAGCTGCAGCCTTCCCAGGCGCCTCCCCCGCACCCGCCGCCCCGCGAGCCAGGCCCTCCGCCATCCTGGCCTCACGCCACATCCCGTAGCTTCCCTCCCTCCCTCCCGCCGCCCTGACACGAGCACAGCACACACCCCAACCCCACGGCCCCGCACCCACCGTGAGCTCCACCGGTTCGACGCTGATGTCCACAGTGGAGGGCGAGGTCGAGGGCGGGCCCCCCGGAGGCACCTGCAGCCGCACCGTCGGCACCGAGGGCAGCTGCGGCGGCCGGATGGGCACGGTGATGGAAACCGCGCGCGCGCCAAGCGGCATCGCCAGCAGCAGGGCCGCTGCCGCCGCCACCACCGCCGCAAGCAACAGCTGCTGCGACAGCGGGTGCGGCTGCTGGCGGCGCGGAGGCATGGGCGACATGGAAGTGCGAAGTGTGTGGGTAGTGTGGGCGTCGGCTGTGCCGCGCAGCGTGAGCGGAACGAAGCTGCTGGGTGCTGAGCGGTAAGTGCAGACCCCAATTCGGAGACGAGGTGGAGAGACTGAGACGGGCCCCGATTAAGAGCGAGGGATTTCGATGCCGTATCTGCGTTCCATGCGACGGCTCGTCCTATCACCGCTGGCGATTCGAGGCAGCGTGACCCAAATCGTCAGCTCCGAGCCCGATCGGCATCTGTTCTCCAACCGCTCTGAACCTCGGCGTTGCTCCGCCAAGCCGATGCAAGCGGCAGGGGGCGCCGGGGCGGGTTTGCAGGGTTTCTTCCCCGCGCTGCAGGTGTGTGCTGGCGCGCGCCATCGTGCGCGGTTCGCGCCTGCACTGGATGCACGCGAACGATCGAGTGGATGGGTGCGTGTAGTGTGCCACGTGCTGTGCCTGTGCTGCGTTGCTCAAAGTCGTCGTTGTTGTTGTCACCGAGCCAAAGTTGCACAGTACGCAGTCGTTCAAGTACGCCGTCCTTAAATGTGAGTACGTGGGAAAACACGTCGTGCCAGGAACTGGTGGGGACATCCACGGACATCCTAGGGATCCCAAGAGATGCTGAGCCGGGATGTTGGACATCAGCACACGCTTCCACACTGATTGTAGCTGCCTGTCGCGCTCGATGGCATCGGCATCAAGATAACATGCTATCTGAGTGTTAGACAGCGCGAGAAACGTCCGAAACTGGCTCGTGCACATCCCAACATCCAGACATCTGTGGGTTTGGCGTACTAGCCCTTTCACCCCACTATGAGCGTATCTTACTAGGTGAGCTGCGTACTACATTGGTTACCCCAGCCACCCCCTCCCCTATAGACGTTCATTCGCGCCCCGGCGCATAGATAGCCGACTATTTTATTCATTTGTACATCACATATCAACAGCTCCCGTCTCTATTTGATGTGATTCCCCTCGAGGCATTAGGCTCCCGTCTCAACTAAATAGTTTCAAGCCGATGAAACGTTGCAGTAGTCCTGCGGCTGTCCTCTCCACACGTGCCGGCGCAAACTTGGCACCACCCACAGACAGTGCGCAAACAGTGCAACAAAAACCGCCCGACAGAAAGCACTCCGCAGACCGGCAGTTGGGCGTTTGGTGCCGGCCGCGTGGTGCCATGCGCGGTGTTCGTATCTCCTGCAGTGCCAAACAGCTCACAGAGAAACAACTACCCCTTCAGGTTTCATTCATATTCACGTTTGCGGATGTGTCAGCGTTGGTGGCGCGATGAACTTGGAAAACAAGATCTACCACAGTTATAAGCGCAGGCACAGCTGAACGCGGCTCGGTTCGGCCGGTCTTCCGCCGGTCGCCGGGATTAGGAAGTCACGAGGAAGTCACAGCTACTGCTACTGCTACTGCGGTTGCCATCTTTAATTGCCTGCCGGCTGCCGCACAGCAATGGCTGCTGCGGCCGCAGCCGCTAGCACACATGGGCCGACTACACGTTGCGGCCGAGCAGGCTGCGGCGCACGGTCTTGTCCGGCCGTGCCGCCCCCGGGCTGCCGCAGTCAGGGTAGTTGGCGGGGCACTGGGCGTTGAGCTGCGCCGGGTCCGTAGGCGCGTCGCCGGGGCAGTACCACTTGACGGGCCAGATGCAGCCCTCGTCCTCGTGCGGCAGGATGTGGCAGTGGAACACGCTGGCCGGGCAAGTTTTGCGGTGTGGAGTGTTACGGTCAGTTGCGCATACGGTACCGAGGGATGGCCGACGTTGGGGTTGTGGCTTCCAGAAACCAGCACGGGCCCGCGCATGACATTCCCCAGGTATGAGTGTATGATTACGCATATTCGCATTCGCGTTTCGAAAGCACTTCGCTAATATGGTAATACCCCGGTCTACCTATAGCGGGTGGTGCAGGTGGCGTTGGTGGCCGCGGCGGCGGTGCCCCGGGCGGCGCACAGGTCGGAGCTGCCGCGCGGCGCGGGCATGTTGAACATGGTCGCCAGCCACTGAACCTGTGTGCGTGCATTCAGTGCAGTGTGTGTTTGCAGCGTGTAGTAGTGTGAGCGTGTGTGTCCGTGTGAGTATGCAGCGTGTGCAGTGTGTGGAAGCAGGGCGGCGGGAGAAGCATGCAACGGTATGGACCGCGTAGGTAGGTGGGCACACGTGGGTGCACGCAATGAGTGAAAACAGGGAAAATCCAGCTGACCTCGCACTGGCTCCGCACTGGCTGCAAGCCCCGGGAAGCGCTGTGCCTGGTGACCTTGCGCCCGACCGTCTAGATAGAACGCATTCCCACCTAGTCCCCACGCCTAGTCCCCCAGCCCGCCAGACCCTCACCACATACTGACACACGCGCCTCACCTCGACTGTGTCGCAGCGCTCGACGCTCGAGCCGCACTGCCCGCCGCCGCTGCCCTGATCAGCCCAAATGCAGCCGTTCTGGCAGACCGGCAGGTGGATTGCGTCCATCCAGTCCTCCTTCTGCACGTTACCAAGCACGCGCACGGACCGCAGCAGGGAGGCATCTGTCACTTGTAGTTTGCGGCACCGCCTTACAAGACATCAGGCGTAAGGCCACTGACCACCTCATGCGCTTCCCGGGGGCCCGCACACGCACCGCCCAGTTGTTGGTGACGGAGGTGGCGCACGGCGGCAGCGAGACCAGGCGGACGGGCGTCTCGTGCAGGTGGAAGGGGTGGAAGGTGGTGTCATGCAGCTCCCACACCTGAGGGGGCCGTGTGGAAGCATGTGTGTTAGAGGAGGAAGGAATGAAGAAAGAAAAACTCAAAAAGGCTGCACACAGATACAGGACAACGCGAGGAGGTGAATAGCAGAAGCGCAGTGCGCAAACGCGGCATCTCAGCAGCGCGGTCCAGCCCACCTGCTGGGTGCCCTGCTCCACGTAGGCGGTGGCGGTGGGGAACAGCTGCGAGTTGATGGAGCAGAAGCCGCCTGCACGCGCGTTGGGGTGGGTGGGTGGGTGGGGGCAGGGGGAGGTGGAGGGGGCGGGGGAGGGGGGCGGGGGGAGGGGCGTGCGTGCAGGAGGTCGATGGGAGCGAGGCGTGCGGCTGGGCGGCACGGTGCGTGCGCAGACTGTGGGGCGAGGCACGTGCTGTGCGGTGCTTTCATGTGCTGTGCAGACACTTCGCCTACCCAATCACCTCTGGCACGGCGGCACGGCAAGGCACGCAACTCCCTGCTGGTTCATGAAGCTGAAGCACTGGGGCACGGCGGGGGTGGGGAAGCTGAGGTAGTCCAGGTAGGGGAACAGCTCCAGCCTGTGTGTGCGTGTGTGTGCACGGCAGAGGAGGAGGTGGGGCGGCCGCGGGGGGTCAGGACCGGTGCGCGGGGGTAGTCTGAGCAACAGCTCAGATAAGTGCACTGGAAGTGACCGCGTGAGAGGTTGGCTGCGTCTGGGCGCCTCGCGGCTCCCGACGCACCACCGTTGCATGGCGAGGCCCGTGTCGTGCCGTGCAGCGTGTGCGTCGTGCATGGTACGTGCATGTTGCGAAGTTGACTTGCGTGCAAGCACTAAAACGCGGTCATGCGCCGCCGCTGCCCAGCCCACCCGCCCGCCACGCACCGGCTGCGGCACACTTCGTTGTCAAAGTCCGCCTGGGCCAGCGGGTTGGCGCCGCGGCGGCCCACCTGTATGGAGTGAGGCATACAGGGAGCGAGGCAATGGGTGACGCACAAGGACAATGCGCAAGGTCATCAGGTGGTGGCGGTCTGGAAATCTGGGCTGGACGCACGTGGTTCCTGGGGTTGGAGGGGCCAGCGTGCGTGCCGGTCCGTGTCCTTGTACTTGCACGCACGTCGTGTGCGCACTGCCCCATACCCTGCACTTGCGTACGTCACGTGCCGTGCCGTACCTGCACCACGGCCAGCACGGCGGCGGTCAGCTCGAGGCCGCCGTACAGGTTGTTGGCGGAGCGCGGCAGGCCGGAGGTGGCGGGCGGCACGTCGCCGAAGAGCTCGCAGTGCACGGCCGTGCAGGCTGCGTGCGTGCGTGGGCAGCGGGGTGTGGGAGGGGCCAGGTGGCAGGAGCCAGAGAGCATCACATAAAGGCGACGCAAGGACGCAGCAGCTGCTCCACCGTGCCGTGCCGTGCTGTGCCGTGCCGTGTAGTGGCCATCCCCAGTTCCCCACCCACCCTGTCCTCTGTCTAGCCCGGCAACCCCTGACAGGTGTAGTTGGTGTGGAAGGGCCCCGCGCCGGAAGCCAGCACGTAGGTGCCGGGGGTGTTGCACTTGACCAGCACGTCGGCGCGGTTGGCGGGGCCCAGGATCAGGTCGCTGGTGAAGGCGCTGGTGCCGGCGGGCTGCGACGCCAGGCGGCGCGGCACCTTCGGCAGCGGCACACCGTCGCGGCCCAGAAGCCAGAAGCTGTGGGGAGGTACGGGGTGGGGACAGGTGGGGGCGCAGGTGGGGGCGCAGGTGTGGGCCATCAGGGTGCGGGCGGTGGGCCGCTAAGGAGTGACACGCACAGTATGGCAGGGCACGGCGCCGCACAGCCCTGTGGTGGCATCCCACACACGAACAGACACGACAATAGGCCAGGGCGCGCACCCGCAGTCGGCCGGACGCAGCGAGCCGTCGGGCAGGACCTGTGTGAGCGTGCGTGTGGGTGTGCAGGTAGGGGTGTGTGTGAGTGTGTGTAGGTGAGGGTCGGGGCCCCGGGTTGCGGGCAACGGTGCACGAGGCGAGGCGGGAGTGAGCCTTTGCTCGGCATGCCTTTACGGTGCTTGGCCCAGCAAATGTTTTCCACACATGCATGCCTGCATTCCACGCGCACACCACACGCACCTGCTGGATGGTGAGGTCCAGCCACTTCATGGTCATGGTGTTCAGGATCTCCCAACGCGCGTAGCTGCATGCATGTGGGTGTGCGTAGGATGGGTGGTTGGCATGAACGATGGAGGGGCTTAGCCAAGCCTCCGGCAGCTGGAGCAGAGTGTGTGTATTTAGACCAAGAAAAGCAGCATACAAGCAAGGCGGTACAGAACTGGAGGCGCACACGCACAGGCAGAGCACGACCGCGGCAAGCACACGCACAGCACGCACATGCGCTCAGCGATGGAGATGGTGGGCTGGAAGGCGCCGTTGATGAGCGCCCAGTCGCGGCCGGCGGGGTTGGAGAACTTGGGCACGGCGGTGCCGTTGGGGAGCACGTCGTACAGCAGCGGGCTGACCTGGGTGCCGCCCGGGGCCGCGCCCAGGAACCTGCGTGCGACGCCACGTGGTGGTGCGGGTGGGTGAAACCATCATCATGGATTTTGATGGCGCATGGAGCGGCCGGTGTTGATACACTTTGCACCGCGCGCACCCATGTGAAGGGGGCCGGGCAGCCGCATGCCACCCCGCATCCCCACCCGCCCACGCACCCCTGCGCCGCCCACTCACGGCAGGGAGTCGTCGTCGGGGGTGCCGTCCGCGCGCTTGCGGAACCACAGCCCGTTGACCTGCAGGATGGTGCTGCTCTCCAGCGGCTGCGCGGACAGGACCTGTGGGGTGCGCGGGGTGCGGAGCGCATGGGCAGGGGGGAGGGGCGAGGGCATTGAGAGGCGGTGGTGGTTTGTGGTGGTGCTGACCTTTACTCGCAACAGGCCGTGACGTCGTGCTGCCGCTGTTCACGTTTCCCGTTTACCCGACACCAGCACCTCTGAACGTGCCACCCACGCGCCACCCTTCTCCACAAACACACTGCACACCCAAGCCCACTCCCGCAGCAGCACCACACTCACGCCCAGCAGACGGGCGCACTCGCTGACGGTGGTGGTGTCGGCCGGCTCGTACAGGCTGGTCACGCCGCCCGACAGCCAGGACTCGGGCACGATGAGCGGCGCGCCCGCGGTGGGCGTCTGGATGCCCACCGAGCCGTGCGTGTGCGGGTGGTACCTGCGGGGGCGATGGGTGGGTGGGGGTGGGGGCGGGCAGCGCGCCGTAGCTGTTGGCGGTGGTGGCTGGGGCTAGCAGGTGTTGAGAGGCGCGCACCAAGCCGCATGCGGCTTGGAACGCATGGCCGCATGCATCATGGCCGCATGCATCATGACCGCATGCATCAGCCCGTGCATGTGCACAATGCGCATGCATGTCAGCAAGTGCACACGTACAGGCGGCCTCACCACTCACCAGCCCATGCCCGGCACAACGGCGCCGAGCGGGTAGGTGTAGCTGAGTGTGGCGCCACCCGGGGCCACCCCCGGCGTGGAGTAGGGGGTGCCGGGCGCGAGTGGGCGGCCGTTGGCTAGCACGTTGTCACCAAACACCTACAGAGCAACAGTGCGGCAGTTGCGTGAAGGGGTGAGAGGGGGGGAGGCGCTGGGTGGACAAAGGTTGGGGAGGTGGGAGGGCAGGTGGCGTCGCGGACTGGGCGAGGGCTATTGTTATTGCGGTTTGGTCTCCGCCTTCCTCCATTAGGTTGTTGCGGTTCTGGGACACCCACCTCGCACAGCTGCGACGAGGAAACATTGGGCGAGCAGTAGTAGGCGTTGAGGCTCGTGTTGGCGCCGTTCGGGAAGCCAGCGGTGGGCTGGCCGGGCTCGCAGATGTTGTTGAGCGACACGGCGCCCGGGTCCACCTTGAGGCCGTGCGTGTGGAGGTTGGTCCATTCCAGGTCGTGGGGGCCGTTCTCGAACTGCGGCGCCTCCGCGTTCTGGCCCGGGTAGAAGGGGCAGGTGCTCACGCCCTGGAACGGCAGGCTGCACGGGGTGGGGTGGGGCGAGGTGGGGTGGGTAGTTCATTCCAGAACCCAAAGGAACCGACCGAGTGAACCCAACCCGACCGAGTGAACCCAACCCGACCGGTGGGGCCGTTGCGGACTGAGGGCTGACACGGGAGGTGCGTGCTCGGTGCAAGGCCTGTTGCGCGCGATGGGCGCAGGCGGGCAGCAGGAGCTGCGCGCGGAGCCCGACAAGGTCGTGGTCGGCCCCAAATCCACACACAAGCCCGCGTGCTGCGCACCCTGCGCCGTGCGGGTTCATTGGAAACCCCGAAACCATAATAAGCAGCTCTCGCCCTCGCATTAAACATGCGCATGCCCATAGCCGCCCGCCCGCTCACTTGTTGCTGAGGCGCACGCCGAAGCTGTTACACACGGCGTCCAGAATCAGCGCGGGCGGCTGCAGCTTGTCGGTGGAGCCGGCGCGGGAGGACAGGTAGCGCGGCGTGGTGAAGGACAGGGAGGTATTGGTGCCGTTGCCGGCGGCCAGGCCCAGGGACAGCTGCGAGGCGGGGTTGATGGGAGTCGGAGAGGACAGTGGGAGTGGGAGTGCCAGTGCCAGTGGGGAAGGAGGAAAGACGCGGGGCTGGGTGGGCAGTGCGAGGCGGCGAGTGGCGTGGCGAGGTATGGCGGGATTGGAAACAGCTCATCTCGGACCGGGCGCCAGCGGCCAACGCGCAGCTGCAACAGCCCCATGAATGCAGCCTCTCCAGGCGCCTCCCCCGCACCCGCCGCCCCGCGCGCCCGGCCCTCCGCCATCCTGGCCTCACGCCACATCTCGTAGCTTCCTCCCTGACTCCCTCCTTCCGACTCCCCGCCCCGCCGCCCTGACACGAACACAGCACACACCCCAACCCCACGGCCCCGCACCCACCGTGAGCTCCACCGGTTCGACGCTGATGTCCACAGTGGCCGGCGAGGGCGAGGGCGGACTCCCCGGAGCCGACTGCAGCCGCACCGTCGGCACCGAGGGCAGCTGCGGCGGCCGGATGGGCACGGCGATGGAAATCGCGTGTGCGCCCGGCGGCATCGCCAGCAGCAGGGCCGCCGCCGCCACCACCACTGCCGCAAGCAACAGCTGCTGCGACAGCGGGTGCGGCTGCTGGCGGCGCGGAGGCATGGGCGACATGGAAGCGGGAGGATGCCTTGCGACGCCTTGCTGTAGGGCCGGAGCGCGTGTGTCTGGGCCGTCGGGCGTCAGGCGCTGTATGTGCAACGCGGCGCGAGTGGAAGCGCTGTGCTGCTGGGTGCTGAGCGGCTGGTGCAGACCGCCAATGACTGCTCGCTGTGGAGACGGCGCCCGATTAAGAGGGAGCGTGTGACCGTCGTACGCGTTTTTGGCCAGTCCGCTGCAGTACAAAATTCGTATGGGCTGCGCCGACAACAGCATCGTGCTCCAACTGCTCTGAACCTCGGCGAAGAAACGGCGCGGAGGCGTCGAAGACGCTCGCGGAGGCGTTGCTCCGGCAAGCCGGTGCAAGCGGGAGGGGATGCAGGGACTCGCTTGCAGAGGGGTCCAAGCTGGGGCGTGCCGCCATCGCCGTCGAGCCGGCTATCTTTGCAACGCTGGTTGATAGTTGAGCTTGAAAATATGGCCGAGGTTGGCAGTAGCGCGCCCTGCAGTTTTCCTCCAAACTTCAAAATATTCTGCGACAGCTGGCATCGCACCAGCAGCTCGGAGCTGCTCGCCCGTCGAGGCGATGCAAGCTTATTGAATGTAACACGCGTCCTTATATTTGTATGGTAGGCCGGGCGCATGCGCAAGTTAGCTGTTGGTGCCAGAACGAGAAAGAGGTAGAAACAGGGCAGAAATGTGTTGTTCATCTCGATTATCATCGCTCCGGCATTATAGTTGGCCTGCATGTAGTTTGCGCACGCTGCGTTGCTGCGGCCCCGCCTCGTCGCGCCGTGCCTCGACACTACTCGCTCGCTCACCCTCAGCCACCTCCAGCACATCAACCTGTTCATTCGCATACCGCGTGTGCTTCAGTAAGCTGTCATTGTGGGCTGTCCACCCAACCTCGGCTGGACAGGCCCCCTTGCGGCTGTCACCCCATCGTACGTTGCTGCTCATTACCGTGATTTGGACAGTCTTCTACTGCAACCTGTGGTGAGTGTTAAGATATACTGGAAATGGGTACTGGGTGGTCCGTGTGAGTGTGTGGTGTGGTGTGCAACCAGGAAACAAGGGTTCTCGTGCGAAGGCACAGGCAATGCCCTCAGCCGAGGGCACAGGCCACGGCACAGGCAATGCCCTCAGCCTTCTGCAACAGCCTTCGTAGCCTGCTAAAGTTCGCGCCCATGCTTCGTGTGCTCGTCACCTCCTGCTGCGCCTAAGGGCTGCCTAGCCGCACGATACGGCCGGCTGTGCCAGGCCGCACGCCACGGCAGTTGGAAAGCGAATCGTCGATCGAGCCCTGGAATGAAACCTTGGCGCTGGCTGCATCGATAATGCAGGAGGAAATTTATGTGTGCGAAGTATTTTCGGAACTGCGCTTAGCCGCGACCGGGCGGCGATGACCTGCGACGGTGTCTAAAACAACCCCGCATGCACGACACGGGCTGAACTAATAGCCGCCATCATACTTCCTTGGAACGAGCGTGTCGGGAGCGTCTCGGCCTCGATCCCGCGCTATTTGACAAATTGCACGACAACGCCTGGACAACCGGCCCTCTCGCGTGAATGAAGACAAAAACGGCGCGTCTACTCGCTTGATTTGTATCTCCAGCATAATACTCAACAGTTTTAAGGAGACTGAGCTTACCCTCTCACGCAGGCGAGCACAACCTTTTGCCCAACCTTTCGCCGCGGTCGACGAAAGCGCCCGTCCAACCATCCGAGTAAGTGTTTGAGTTGTTGGGCATATTTTGTGCTTGTGGTACCGCTTGAGCGGTCGCTGCTAGGAGGGCGCGCCCGCTGTCGCCGGGATGGGTCGCGCCAAACGTCAAATGCGTGCCGACGGGCCGCTTGCTTCCGTAAAAACGCCCCGCCAAGCTACCATTTACAGCGGTGTGACAGTCAGCCGACCGATTGGCGCGATCGAGGCGGACGCGTTCTGTGCGCCGGTGCACGTCGCACTCAAGGGCCAACTGCTGCCAACGGCCGGTGCATGGCTCGCGTGTCAATTGGTATCCATGCGCATCCACAACGCGATTACTGCCGCTTCGCCGCCGTGTCATGCGCGCGGGTTGCCCATACCCTGCAGGACAAGGTGTGGTACCGGCGGCAGCATTCGCCGGCCCGACTAGTGATGCCGGCAGTGCTTACACCCCGAGTTGCGTCACCTCATTGGCAATCGCGATATTTTCGAGCGCAGCGCAGTAGCTAGGAATCCCTGAACGGTCTGGTCCTCGGTTGCGCCGTGTTGTTTTTATGCGCACAACACTGGCCAGGGGTGACACTGGCCGGTGCTAACAGATAAGCCACACGCGCGTGCATCGGTTGAGCCCCGTAAGACCGCCGAATAATGCGGCTCATCGCTAGCTCGCCGGGCGCTTCCTACTGCGGCTTGCAGGCGCTTGCACCCACGCCCGTTCACCACGCCCGTTCAGCACGGTTGTTCACCTTCCCCCCAGTGCCTTCTATGAACGCGCGCCGGCACCCCGGTCCCCCGAAGCACAGGACTGTGTACCTCCTGCGCGGCCAACAAACATGTCGGCAGCCCCCTGCCGCCGCCGAGCCTGGAGCGCCCTGCGCGCCGTCCCGATGACCCTTTTGGTCCTGCTGCTGCTGGCAATGGACCGCGATGCCCACGGAGCCGGCACGTTCCCGCGAAACACCCTGGCAGACGGCCTCTCCGCCTCCACCACCTCCGAGACCAGCAGTGCCGTCGCCGCAACCGCCACAGCCGCCACGCCAGGGGCTCTGCCGCGCCGCCGGCGAATGCAGGCCAACACCCAAGTCAGCGTCCCCACCGCACCCGGTAACCCCCTCGCGCAGCTGCCGCGCGTGCAGCTTGCAGCGGGCGGCTCCGCAAGCATCTCCATGGAGGCCGTGGACATCAAGGTGCGCGAGTCCGGATAGTCCGGATCATAGTGGCACGCGTGGCGGGGTGGTTGCGTGGTGGGCGCCATCTGGGTGTGTGTTGGTGTGCATGTCAGTGTGCGTGCGTGCGTGCGTGCGTGCGTGCGTGCGTGCGTGCGTGCGTGCGTGCGTGCGTGCGTGCGTGCGTGCGTGCGTGCGTGCGTGCGTGCGTGCGTGCGTGCGTGCATGGCGGGCCCGCCAGATGTTTTGCACACTACTTGGCCTAGCGCTGTGGCCGCCGTTTCTGTCACTTGTGCCCCTACCCGCCCACCGCCGTGGCCCCGCTGCACATCATTCGCGCAGGTCTCGCTGGACGCAGCCAAATCGCTGTCCTTCACCGCGCCCCGCTACACGGTGTCCGGCAGCGGCGCCGCCGCCAATAGCCTGCTCACCGCCCCCGCGCTGGTGCTGAACGGCGTGTGCGGCGGCTTCAGCCTCACCCTCACCAACAAGTGAGTGACCAGCACATTGCATCCAGCACACGTGCGTGGCCCAGATAGGGCAGATCCGCCCGGTCCCGCTGCTGCTACCGCAAGCAAGCACCGTTGTGGGGCAACCCAACTTTGAATTTTAGACAGAGAAATGGTGTGAATGTATCTTTGGAAGGGGGCTTCTCGGATATTGTTGCACTAGGCTCAATTATTACCACAGTCGGAGACGCAGTGAGGGCTATTGATACGTTTGCACGGGTTAAGGAGAAATTGCAAGACGTGCCGGCCAATACCAGAGCCCCACCCCGGATACGGAGTGAATGCACACGCGCTTACAAGGAAGATGTGATTGATGCGGGAATTTTTGGAGGACTAGGGATAGATTTGATGCCGAGGCCCCTGAGGAATGGGATAGATGCATTTCGACGCATGCAAAACTTGATTAACCACCTGCCTGCGGGATGGACAGAAGCGGCACGAACAGGCATGGGACTAAACCAGGATCAAGCATACACGGAAATGATTGACCATATAGTGGGGTGCCTTGGATGGAAGATGAACAATCAACCAATTCCACTGGCGACCGTTTCGGTGAAGCAGGCCACGTACCTGCAGATGAGTGAAGCGTTTGGGAAACTAGCAGAAAAACATGCTGATTTTGTCCACGAGGCTAAGGGTGGTAACGTAGGTGATATAGTGATGGCGGTAGAGGACAAGGAACGCATCTCGAGCACATATGAACGCTTGTGGAAGGTTAAATGGGAAGCAGAGCAGAAAGAAGCCTTCTGGAGGCTAGCAGTGGATGGATTCCCAGGCTTCTCGATGCACAGAGGGCAAGGTCATAAATGCCCATGTGGGGTGACGGATGCGCAGTCTGACCGCGCACACCATTTCAGCACGTGCACAATTGCTAGCACGCTACGGCTGCATATTCAGGAAGCGACAGACATAGGTGATGAGGATCACATAATTGAGTTGATAGTGGAGCGTAAGAATCTGTGGCTAGTAATACCGCCACACGAGGCTATCCAGCAACCCATCTGGGACGTTGTATGCCTGGCTGCGATCTCTGCCATGGAGTACGGTAGGAGGCTATTGTTTGCCTCCAGAGGGGAACAAGGCAAGGTAGAAGAAACAGCGATTAGCAGGATTAAAACGCAAGTTATAGCAGACTTTTGGGAGCGTTTGCAGACGTATGTGAGCCTGGGCATCAAGCCAAGGGGGTGGGACGAAATCCCACCAGGCCACCCTTGGATTGAAAGAAGGGAAGACGGGAGTATGTGGATCAATAAGCCGACTTTCATTACAGTTGAAGAGGAAGGAGATTGAGTTTAGAAGATGGTGGCGCTCCCATGGGAGCAAGGCCTACTAGCCCAAGGCGCAGAGTAGGCTGTCGGCGCTGCAGGTGGCGCGCCCCTGAGGTCTAGAGCAGGGCGTCCGTACTAGTACGTGCTCGCTGGCTCGTGAGCTGCGTCAGCAGGTCCCTCCTGTAACCAATGCAATCTACCGCGCCAAGACTGGGTCTGGACATGCATGCTGCTGTACGTGTGTGCTTGGCTCTTCCCGATATCCCAGCAGCACTGCTCCCCGACATCACGGTCGGTTGCTTTGGGTTCTGGAATGAAATGCCCCCGTCCCCCACTTACCCACGTGCGTGGCCGCACGCACGCGCGCACCCCGCAGTCTGCCGTTCCAGGGCGTGAGCACCTGCCCGTACGCCCCCGGCGACAACGGCGCGCCCCTGTTTGAGAACGGCCCCCACGATTTTGAGTGGACAAATTTGCACACGCACGGCCTCAAGGCAAGCACCCAACCACGCGCGTACCCTGCTTCCTAGTTCCTACCTGCGGTCTTCTGGCTGACCGCCTGCGCCTGGGCCCTGCGCCTGCTGGCCTCTGCCCGCCACGGCCTCGCCCTTTCTCCTGATGCCCCTGATGCCCTGCTGTCCCCGCACACGCGCACGTGCGGGGAAAGCGAGTTGGCTGCGTCCAACGAAATCTGTGTCGCACCCTGTGTCGCACCCTGCCTGCAGATGGACCCCGGCGCCACGTCCGCCGCCAACACGTGTGAGCCCAGCCAGCCCACCGCCGGCTTCAAGGCCAAGAAGGCCACCCACGCGCAGTACTACTGCGACCCCAAGCTGTCTTCGGACCAGATGTGCGACGTGAGTGACGGCCGCGCGGCGCTCTGGCCGCCGCACAGGCACCCCACTAGCTGCGATCTGGATCTGGATTCCCAAATCGCCTGAGCGCTTGATTGGACACATCTGCATTGCGCTTGCCTTGCCTTGCCTCGCACACATGACGATGATGAAGATGAACGGCTCTCCCACCCACCCATTCACACCGATCCCCGCCCCGCAGGTGCTTGGCGACAACGTGTTTGTAAACGACCGGCCCAAGACGCCCGTGGCCCCGGGCGCTACCCTGCGCTACTCATACACGCTGGGCGGCGCCCCGCCCGGCGTCGCCTGGTGCGAATGCGTGTGCATGTGTGGGATCGGTGTCTGTCGACGTGTGTGGGACACTGCTGTGTTTGTGCACCCCGCCGCCTGACCCCGCCCGGCCCCGCCCGGCCCCGCGCGCCCGGCCTCTCTTTGCTCCATCTGCTCTTGCACCAACACCCGAAAACCCACCCACCCACCCACCCACCCACCCACCCACCCACCCACCCACCCACCCACCCACCCACCCACCCACCCACCCACCCACCCACCCACCCACCCACCCACCCACCCACCCACCCACCCACCCACCCACCCACCCACCCACCCATCCACCCATCCACGCACCCTAGGTACCACCCGCACATACACGGCTCCGTGGGCTTGCAGCTGCCCACCGCCGCCGGCCCCATCATCATCCCCGAGTCCTGGCTGCCGGGCGGCATCAACAACACGCTCTACGTGCCAGCCAACGGCAACCCCGCCTTCAGCGACCTCATCAGCGTGAGTGCTGATCCCCGGCAGAGTTGGAAGCCCCCGTTTTTTTCCCGAATGCTACCGTATGCGTGCATTCTCTCAAATGTACGGTACGGGTACGGGTGATGACGCGTGCCCCGCCGCCCCACCTGCTGCTGCTGCTGCTGCCCTGCACACAGATCATGAGCAGTCAGCCGCTGGAGAGCAGCACCATCCTGCGCATTGACGGATTCTGGTTCCGCAAGTCGGCCGACGGCACCGTTGACGACGATTCTCTCCCGTGAGTGCCCATCGGTCAACCTCGCACACACACACACATGTGTACATCTTGTGCTCTCTAACACATGTGCACACAAACGCACTGCTGGCTGGCCCCTACCTACCTCCGCCACAACCATCTCATGCTGCTCATGTGCATGCTCATGTGCATATATGTACAGGTTCCTCGGCCTGGGTCTGGCGGACCGCCAAAACACCACCGCCAGCCCGCTGCTGTACGACGTCCCGAGCGGCGGTGGCACCGCCGCACCCAAGTTCTCCAACCCCGCCGGCCGCGACTGGGCGCTCGTGAACGGCGCCTTCCAGCCCACCATCACCATGACCGACAAGACGTGAGCCGGGTCACTTGATGGCTGGCGCGCATACGGCGGGCAACCGCGTTCCCGGGCACGCACGCACGGAGCTAGTCCAGCCCATGTCTGCAACTCTGCAAGCCAGCTAGACCTCATCAGCTAGCATGCTGTCACGCGCTTGTGCCTGCCACCGCGTGTGTGTGTGTGCTCGCCCACCTACCCCCGCATGCAGCTACGCGCGCTGGCAGGTGGTGAACACTATGAGCATGAAGTGGCTGGACCTCACGTTTCAGCAGGTGCGTGTGGTGTGCGTAGCGTTGTGCGCGTGATCGTGATGGGTGCTTGATCGCACGCTGTGGGCCCTTGTGGTGTCTGCGCTTGGCCTTGTGGTGTGCAGCCGTTGGCGATTTTCACTGGACGCACACAAACAGGTGCAAGCTGATGGCTCGCTCAAGCCGGCAGACTGCCTGTAAGTCATTCAAGTCATTACGGTGCCCCGTGCTTCGGCGAAATGCTTCTCGTTCCTCATGCGGGGCGGGGTAGAGGGGCCGACCGATGTCGCGCGCGCGCATCCCGCATCTTCCCACAATCATCCGTCATCACTTTGGGTCACTGCAGTGTCTGGCTGCTGGGACGCGACGCGGTGCCGCTGCCGCGCATCCCGCGCCGCCTGCAGTCCAAGCCCGCCGGCGCCGCCACCTTCACCAGTGACCTGATAATGGCGTCCGGCAACCGCGCCGACGTGCTGGTCAAGTGCAACAAGCCCGGCACCTACGTGTTGGCATCCGGCGCGGGGCCCTTCCACACCAACTACGACGGTGGGTGGGTTCGTGCGTGCATGGCTGGGCACGAGCCACGGGGTCAGGGCGGCGCCGGCGCCGCAGTCGCAAGGTGATGACTACGCACGATGGAAGTGACGCGTCAGGCGTCCCAGATTGATGCGTGAACCGTATTTCCATGCGCCAGGGCCCCCCGTGGCCTTTATTTGCCACGGATCATCCCTAGCCCGCGCACGCTGCCGGGTAGGACAATGTGGTCCGCGCCACGCACCTCCTACCCCAGCCCCAACCCCATTTTGGTATTGGAATGAACTGCCGCCCTCACCCACCCACATACAACGCACGCAGCCTGCCGGACGCCGCACTGCGAGCTCTTCGGCGACGTGCCGCCCGCCGCCTCTGGCCTGCCGCGCTCCGCCAACAACCTGTACGGCGGCCTCGAGCTGGCCGCCGCCGTGCTGGCCGTGGTGCAGGTACGGCACGGCACGTGCGCGCGGCTTCCTTACGGCATGCTCACTGCCCCGCCTCGCCGGCCTCGCCGGCAACACACACGCACACGTACACGCACCTGCTGCAGGTGAACCCCCGCTCACCGGGCGCCAGCGCGCAGTCCGACCTGCCAGACAACGTGGCCAGCAGCCGGTGAGCGTGCCGTGCGCTGTGCTGTCCTCGCTGCGCTGTGCTGTGCTACGTGCATCAGCCCGGAGGGCAAGCGCGAGCTGTCACGCACATCCTATCAATCTGCTTGCCGACCTGCCTGCCTGCCTGCCTGCCTGCCTGCCTGCCTGCCTGCCTGCCTGCCTGCCTGCCTGCCTGCCTGCCTGCCTGCCTGCCTGCCTGCCTGCCTGCCTGCCTGCCTGCCTGCCTGCCTGCCTGCCTGCCTGCCTGCCTGCCTGCCTGCCTGCCTGCCTGCCTGCCTGCCTGCCTGCCTGCCTGCCTGCCTGCCTGCCTGCCTGCCTGCCTGCCTGCCTGCCTGCCTGCAGTCTGGACCGCTTCGCCTACCTGAACTACAAGAGCTTTCCGGCGGCGACCACGTCCCAG
This sequence comes from Chlamydomonas incerta, assembly GCA_016834605.1. Classification (NCBI taxonomy): domain Eukaryota; kingdom Viridiplantae; phylum Chlorophyta; class Chlorophyceae; order Chlamydomonadales; family Chlamydomonadaceae; genus Chlamydomonas; species Chlamydomonas incerta. Next base: position 2,666,607 of record JAEHOC010000009.1, read on the forward strand.
TGCTTCAGCTTCATGAACTCGGCTTATGGTGCGAGGGGGCACTTCAACTGGGAGTAAGCTAGCATGCAGGAAGTGACAGGAAACGGAAGGAGGAAGGGGGGGGTGGCTTTGCTCGATGTGGCGATGGGGGCTTCCGAGCTAGCGCCGCGCGCATGCACGCATAGTACGCATGCCGCCTGGTGGATGCGCGAATATATATGTCACTTTGAACGTACTCGTTTCACACGCACTGCGCATGCACAGGCGGCATGTGCGCGGTGAACAACGGCCTGCTTCCCGACGTGGCCGCAGTTGTGGAGGAGGGCTCGCACCAGGTATGAGCGTGTGTGCATGTGTGCAGGCGTACACACCGTACACACCCCACGCAGACCCCCCCTAGCAATGTCTGCGCATGCGCGTCATCGGTGCGCTGCGGTGCGTGATGGCTTACTGTACGTGAACCCAGACCTCGCGCGCCGCTGCATGCGTGCGTGCACTCAGGTGTGGACGCTGCGCGACACCACCTTCCACCCCTTCCACCTGCACGACACCCCCGTCCGCCTGGCGTCGCTGCCGCCGTGCGCCACCTCCGTCACCAACAACTGGGCGGTGCGCGGGCGTGTGGGCGGATGTGTTCTGTGGCTACTGTGGCAACCGGGCAGTTTGCTTTGGGATGATGGGTGCCTGCGTGCATTCCTTGGGGTTCAGATTATGGTGCTGTGCTGCAAGCAAGAAGAGGCATACGTATCCACGGAAAGCGTGAGAAACGTGGGGGGCTCCGTACGTAGGCGCGTGTCGCGCGCGTGCGGCTTTAACCATTCTCTCCTCACTCGCCTACCATCACGCAACACCGCCACCTGCAGGTGGGCGACTGGGTGGATGTGCTGATGCTGCCCGTGTGCCTCAACGGCTGCAAGTGGGCTGATCAGGGCAGCGGCGGCGGGGCATGCAACTCTCCGGTCGACCCCTGCGACGAGGTCAAGGCAAGTAGAGCCGTGTGCACTTGAACGGTTGAACCATAGCTGGCGTTTCGGGTGGGCAAGACAAAGCCCGGGGTGGACAGGACAGCCTAGGGTGGGTTCGATGGTACAGAGCGAATTGACAAAGTCCCGGGGTGGACAGGACAGCCTAGGGTGGACAGGAGAAGCCCCAAGAGCTCGTTGATGATGTTTAGGCACGTTCCGTCCGGGGGCTCGCGCTCCCCAACCAACCACTGCTGACCGTGTTTCTGCCGCACATATGTTTGTGTTGCGCACAGGTTCAGTGGCTTGCCGAGAGGTACTCAGGCGGGGCCAACCTGCAATCCGACCTCTGCCCCAACTACAAGCAGCCCACCCCCTCAACCTGCACCGCGGCGCAAGCGGGCACGCCCACGCGCCTTTCAATGTTCCATTGCCACGTAATCCCACATGAAGATGAAGGCTGCGTGGCCGTGGTTGCATACGTCTGCCCCGGCTCGAACCCACCGCCGGCAGTGTGCCCCACCGTGACCAGTTACACCTGCCCCGGGGCCATGCGCCGCCGCGGCCTCAGCAGCGGCAGCGGTGGCACCGTCAGCAGCAACAGCAAGCTCCGGCAGCACAGCCGCCGCCACGGCGCCGCGCGCCGCTTGCAGTGAGAAGACAGCAACGCACACACGGCGCTCAGCTCGCTGGAGCGCATGATGCTTTATAATGCCCTGGTGGAGCTAGCTGCCTGCCACTTCCGTACATAAGAATAACTATTGAAAGCGGCCAGTCGGCCAGCAGGATGGAATCCGAGATGGGGAACGTCTCTCCCTCCCTAAATGATCTTTACTTTACACGTTGCCAGTCGATTGCATGGTGTGCTCAAGGGTTGCATGACCACGCCGGCATGCACGATGGGTTGATTACTTGAATTCGCTTCATTTATGCATCTTATTATAGGTTGCTGTGTGTGTTGAGTAGGGCAAGTGAATGGCGCCGCACATCTCGCCGCATGCCTGCTGACGGGCGAGTTGGTCCTGCACGCACACGTGCACAGCACTGCGCGCATGCATGCATGATGAGCGTATGTATGTGCGCGTGTGTTTGGGGTAGGCGGTATTACAGTTCAAACCCCAAGTCTGGGGCCTTTGCGTGTGCACGCGCTGAGCCCAGCTTGCTGAGCCGGATATAGCTGTACATACCGGTAGCGTGTGGGGGCAAGCAATTGCGTGGAGCCGGTCTTCCGCTATGTATTGATTCAATGTCCTGACTGCATGCCGCTTGTGCGCATACGTCGAGCTGCTGTTTATGAATTAATGGATGGCAGGTTGTACATACACACCCAATGCGGCGTGGATTACTGGTATACGGTCTGGCGTGGATTACCGCGGCAACCTGGGCGAGGGTGAGTGGCAAAGCCGCAAAGGAACGCCCCCATCCCACTGCCACCTCACCACGCGAGGGTGGCCTAGCACGGAGCCTCACCCGGCAGGTGGTCGGCGCCTTTGGCCCGCCGTGACGGGGCTGATCATATGTATGCCCCCAGCGCTGTTGACGGCATGTGTGTGTATGGAAGAGGAAGTAGAAAAGCTGATTGACATCGGCATGGTGCACTGGTTGCGTGATTGCGTTATGCTGTGTGGGTGCGTGAAGCTGTTGCGGGTCCTCTGCCGTTCATGAGAGCTTGCCGGTACGCCTTCCCATACCAGCTGACATGGGAGAGTCCTGGACTGGGATATCTGTCCCTCTTACACGCGCTCCCATTTTCGGTGCGTGTGCAGGCCCCTTTGCTTTGACTGCGCTCTACACGCACGACCACCACCACCAGGTGCAACCGCGCCGACGATGAGCCACGCACGCGGCACGCCAACCTCCGGGCTTCCACCGCAGCCGCAGTAGACCACACACCCTGCGACCTTGCCACCCAACCTTACCTCTCTCCAATCAGTACACACAATTCTTAGTTGCCGAACACAGCTTGCCGGCTAACAGCAGCGAGCCAGGGATGAGGCAAGGTGCCTCCACCGAGTCCGGCGTACCAGCTGGCAGCTGCCTCCTCCGACGTGTTGCCCGAGCTGCTCCCTGCCGCAAACCAATGCTTATCAGGAACGTAAACAACCGCATACAAACAAAGAATAGGATCAGATAAGCCAGAGCCGAAGCCCGTAGTAAGCCCGCACTCCCGCAGCCTCTGCTTGGATCGGCAGGGCTCGGGATGCACCCATACTCTTCATCAGCCCCACGGAGCTTTCGCCGCCAGGCCGCTCTCCGGCGGGGCGGAATGCCCGCCCCGCTAGCGCCCGATTAAGACAGCTACCCCACACAGCTCCAATGCACCGCGCTGCGGCTGCTGCAAAGGCCCAGCGGTCCTCGGGGGCACCACGCGCCGCGTTCCCCGTCCAGACCGCTCCCTCCCCCCTCCGCCGCATGCGCCACTGCCCAACCTCCTCGCTCCTTTGCTCTCCCTCCACGCTCCATCCGCGCCAGCCCAGCCCAGCCCGGGCGTGGCTGCTGCTGCTCCTCCTCCTCTTCCTCCTCATGATCAACGCCAGCCCGGCCCAGCCCGGGTCTGGCCGCTGTTCCTCCCCACTCCACCCCGGCCCGTTTAGATGGCGCCGCTGTAGTTGACGTCCAGGGCGTTGGAGATGAGGCGCGCCTGCTCCTTGGCGTGCACCTCGCCAAAGCCGGTGGCGGTGGCGGCCATGGGCGGCCGGCCCGCGTACGGCATGCTGCGGGGGCGAGCAAGAGGAGGGGGTGGGGGTTGGGGCGGCCGGGCGGAGGGCGGGACAGGTTAAGAGGGCAGTTCGGGGCAGGGAGCAGTGCGGTCCAAGCCCGACCTGCACCCGCGACCCTCTGGCTATAACTGAGCCTGGCGCCACACTCCCCGCCATCAATGTTACCCCCACCCCCCACCTCCCCTCTTCCCCGCCTCCCGCCCCCACCCTTCCGGCCCCGGCGCGCGCTCACCGGCCCATCATGGGCTTGCCCTCCTCGCGCAGGCAGGTGTCGAAGCGCGGCTGCACGTGCATGTAGGCGCCCATGTTCATGGGCTCCTCCTGGCACCACAGCAGCTGCGCGTTGGGGTAACGCCGGATCTCGCGGCAGATGAGGTCGAAGGGGAAGGGCGCCAGCTGCTCCACGCGCACGATGGCCACCTCGCCCACCTGCAGGGGGTGTGTGTGTGGGTTGCAGGAGCAGGAAGGTGAAGAACACGAAATGTCGGGACCGTGCCTGGCATGGATCGGTGCCGGGTGGATTGAAGCGCCGCACGGCGCATGCTCCGTCGCTCCTGCGCCCGCACCCCTCTCTGGGTCCCCAGTTCCCATCCCCTGCGCCTGCAGCTCCCCCAGCTCCCCAGCCTCCGCACCTTGCCCTGCTTCTCGCGCGCGTCGTGCAGATCGTAGAACACCTTGCCGCTGCAGAACACCACGCGCTTGATCTCGGGCTCGGCGGGCGGGCGCGGGCCGCGGTCCTTGGGGCTCAGGCCTGCGCGGGGGCGGGCGCGTGAGGGCGCAGGTGCGCGTGTGTGAGGGAGGCGAGGCGGCACCCGAAAAGGAAGCTGAAGAACTGTGTTGGAGAACGTGTGCGTGCGTGAAGGGCGCGACCTGCGCTGAATGCGGCCCGGCAACCTGACCCACACAGGGCCGCGGCGCCCAGACAAGGCCCGACTTCTCGACGCAGCCTGGTTGCGGCGGCAGCAGGCCCGGCGCGGCCCGCCTGGCCCGCGTGCCGCGTCAACCAGAACTGCGTTGAGAAGTCGGGCCCTGTCCAGAGCCGACAGCCTTTGCAGGCACCCGGGCACGGCGCCCCTGTGCGCCCACCCACCCACCCACCCACCCACCCACCCACCAGCACGCCACCGCGCCACCGCGCCGCCACCCCGACCCCGACCCCACCACGCCGCCGCCGCCGCCGCCCTCACCGGTGTCGTCCATGATGACGCGCTTGAAGCGCACGCCCACGATGTTGATGTCGTCGGGCTGGTCGTCGAACTCGTACAGCGGGCTCTTGCAGCGCGGGTGGCGCAGCAGGTTCTTGGGCGCCATCACGATCAGCGGCTTGCGGAACTGGCGGTGCACCTGTGTGCGTGTTGTGTGTGTTGTGCGTGTGTTAGAAATCACAAGGGAAAACGATAACAAGAGACTGTGCGTGTGTGTTTTAGTGGGTGAGGTGGGTTTCCATGCTTGATTGGTGCAGGCGCTGAGCAGCAGCCACGCAGGTGCACAATCTTGCGCAGCGCACTCTGCTGCCAGTGCTGCCCGTTATCACCCCGACTGCAGCCGGCTTGACCGCAGCCTTCACGTCCGCTATCCCGCCCCGGCCGCCAGCCCAGCTGGCCCCGCCACGCCGCACCTGGCGGCGCAGCACGTGGTAGTAGTTGGCAGGGGTGGTGCAGTTGACCACCTGCCAGTTGGCGCGCTGGATCTGGGTGCCCAGGTGGCCGCCGCTGAACCACTGCGCCTCGTCGTGGTGCGGCATCTCGTACGGGTTCTCGTCGCACATCTGTGCATGGCCAGCAGTAGCGCAGAAGCAATAAGAAATGAGCATGAGCGCATGAGCATTGCGCGGGCGCTCCGCAAAGATGACCAAGGAGGCAAGGAGATGCAGCGGAGCGCTGCTGCGCCCGCCCCCGCCTCCCCCTGCCCGCCGTGTTGCGCCACACGCCCGCAGCCGCATATCGTACCACAAGCACCTGCGCCAGACGCCCATTGCTGCTCCTCGTGCCCGCTGTACCACTTCGCCATCACACACTTGCAGCCCCGCCCTCATCCCGCCCTCATCCCGCCAGCTGCCGCCAGCTGCCGGTGCTGCTGCTGTTACTGCTGCGGGCGCGCGCACCTGCAGGAAGCGCTCCAGGCGCGCGGACGAGTGCTCGGGGCCCTGGCCGTCGTAGCCGTGCGGCAGCAGGCACACCAGCCCGCTCTGGCGCAGCCACTTGGCCTCGCCACCCGACAGGAACTGGTCAAAGATGATCTGTGCAAGGGGAAAGGCCGAGAGGTTTGGGGTGGCGTGGCGTGGAGTGGGATTCAGGCCGGCAGGCGGCGCGTTTGCAAAGAGTGCGCCGCGATGGCTTCGGGCTTTCGGTCTCCGCTGCCGCCATGCAGCTGGGGCGCACACGCCCGCCCGCAAGCCCGCGCCGCTCACCTGCGCGCCGTTGGCGAAGTCGCCGAACTGCGCCTCCCACAGCACCAGGCTGTTGGGGCTCTCCATGGAGTAGCCCAGCTCGAAGCCCAGCACGCCGAACTCCGACAGCGACGAGTTGCACACCGTGAAGCTGTTGGGCTTCTGGCCGGGGAACACGTGGTTCAGCGGCACGTACTTGGCGCCTGCGCGGCGGAGGAGAGGGGAATGGGAGGGGGGAATTGGAGGCGGGCGCGGGGGGTGGCGAGGTGGTAACATGAGTCGGAAAAGCGATGGTCCCGAGGGGGCTGCGGTCATAATGTGCACACTTTCCGTTCCTTCCTGCCGGTCACCCCAGCCCCCCCACCCCGGACGCCGGCCCGCCTGGACTCTGCGGCCACCCACCAGCCCCCGATTCCTCCCCTGCTTCTCGCCCCCGCTTCCCCGCCTCCCTGCCCCCTCGCTCCCGCCCCCGCTTCCCCGCCTCTCCACCCGCCGCCGCACCGTTGGTCTGGTCGTGCAGCACGGCGTGGCGGTGGCTGAAGGTGCCGCGCTCCACGTCCTGGCCGCTGAGGCGCACGTGGTTTCCCTCGGACAGCAGCGTGGCGAAGGCCAGCGCCTCGGCCATGGCCCAGTCCACGCCCTCGCCTGGCAGCGGGGGGTGGGGGGTGGGGGGGTTTACATTCATCATTAGTTAGGACGTGAAGGCGTAGCCAGGAGGGGGGAGGGGTTGCAAGATGATGGTGGGTCGCAAGTCGATGGTAAGAGGCGTGAGGACGTGGGCCACAACAATAGGAGAGCACCAACCCTACTCCCCACACCCTGGCCTTCAATGCCCGTTGTACCACATCGCCAACCATCGCACATCACCGCCGCCGCCGCCGCCCTCACCGCTCTCCACCATGGCGCGGCGCGTCTCGTACACCTTCTTGATCTGGCGGTGGAAGGTGAAGTCGGCCGGCAGCGCGGTGATGGCCAGGCCGGTGCTCTTGAGCAGCTCGGCCGGCACGCCCGTGTTGCGGATGCGCGACAGCTGCGGGCAGCGGTTGAGAGTGCGGGTGAAGGAGGGTTGCATTGATGCGGGTGGTGGTGCGACGGCCTCAACAACATACAACAGCATGTGCGCCCCCCATTCCTCTCTGTACTGCGCACACACACCCTCGGCGCACGGTGCCACCCCCACCGCATTCCTCCCAGCCATTGCAACAGCCCATCTCCACCCCTGCAGCCCCAGCCCCCGCCCGCCCCGCCCGCCAAGACCACCACCACGCACCCCCGCACCTGCGCGGGGCTCATGAAGCCGGACCAGTGCGAGGCCAGCCAGTCCTTCTTGCTGGGCTTGTAGTCCTTGGCGCCCTCGAAGGCGGCGTTCAGGGTCTGCAGGATGCGGTCGCGCACCTGCTGCACCTCCTCCTGCGGGTAGGGGGGAGGGGGGGAGAGGTTGCGGTGGGGGAAGGGGGTTGTGAGTACCAGCCCAAGCTCAACCAAAACCACTGGTAGACGGAGGCCAGGCAAATGCGGCGATGCGGGGAGCTTCACGTCGCGTGTGCTGCGTGTGCTGTTATTGCCACGGCTCTGGATCGCTGGCAACCAGCACACCACCCTCCCACCCACCCGCGTACACGGCCAACCCCCACTCCACCCCACCCCACCGCACACACACGCCACCGCACGCGCCACCGCCCCAAGCTTGGGCTGGTGTTCACATCCCCTCCCTCCTCCCCTCCCCCCTCTTCCCCCAACCCCCCTTGTCCCTTGTCTAGTTTAGCTTGGTTCAGATTGGGCTGGTGTGTACAACCCCCCCCCCCCCCACCCCCCGCAAGCCAACCGCCGCACCTTGGTGAAGGTGCCCTCCGCCAGCAGCCGCTCCGCGTACAGCTCCGCGCTGTGCTTGTGCGCCTTGATCTTCGTGTACATGAGCGGCTGCGTGAACATGGGCTCGTCGATCTCGTTGTGGCCGTGCTTGCGGTAGCACACCAGGTCCACCACCACGTCGCTCTTCCAGGCCTGTGCGGTGGGTGAGGGCGGCGGGCGGGGGGAGGTGGTCGTGGGCGGTGATGGGTGGTGGTGGGCGCGTGCGGGGCTCGTGCCTGCATTCCATGCCCCCCCCATTATGCTGCTCTGCATTGCCGCTATTGCATTTGCCTGTCGCTCGTCTAGTTTAGCTTGGTTTGGCTTGGGCTGGTATTCACAACCCACCCCCTTGGTTCGGGCGCGCTTCCAGGCCCCAGTACACGACCAGCGGCCATCGGGACCAATACTAGAGCAATACAGGAGCATGTCTCCTCCTCCTCCCCGCCCCGTCCACACGCGCGCGCAGCCGGCCGCCCGCACCTGGCGCCACTCCGCCGCCAGCTGGCACACGCGCACCACCGACTCCACGTCGTCGGCGTTGACATGGAAGATGGGGCAGTTGAGCGACTTGGCCACGTCCGTGCAGTAGGGCGAGGAGCGCGAGTCCTTGGGGTCGGTGGTGAAGGCCACCTGGAAAGGGCGTGGGCGAGAGGCCGAGGGGATTGCAAGGATGTTTGGAAGGGCCGAGGGGAGGGAGTTCCGGCGCAGCGTGCGCTGCAGGGCCGCGGCTCCTGCCCCAGCCGTGTCACGACAATACACGCAATCCCTGCCCCCCCCCCGCCCGTCCCTGCGCCTGCTGCCTACCCCGCCCTGCTACAGTTCTTTTACCATCCTTGCACGCCCCCCACATTGCAGACAACCGTCATATGGACGGCTACGCCCCCTCCCTCCCACCCTGCCCCTGCCCATCCTTGCACCCACCCGGGCTCGCGCGCGCTAGGACTAGTATTAGGTCTTAGCCTTCGACGCGGCTTCGAACTACACTAGCGAAACGCTGCCCGCTCTTCCGCTCCCGCGCATGTGCATTAGCCACTGCTGCCGGCGCTCACGACCTTGCGCCGGTGCTGCCCTGGTCCCAAGCAGGTGAGTATTGCGATTGAATCGCGCAATTTAGCTAACGGGGTGGGGACGTGCGCGCGCGAGCCTGGGTGCCATCCACGGCTACCGACAACAACGTCGACAAGACTGAAGATTCAAGGTCAAGGGCGCCCGAGACCCAAAGGTTAAGGCCACACCACCTCCGCGCTCTGGGCTGGGCTGGCTGGTTTGGGTTCTCTTGGTCGATTCGCTTCGGTTTCTGGAATGAACTACCCCCCCTCCCCTCCCCCTCCTTCCCCGCACCTGGTTGTTGACCACCAGGTGGATGGTGCCGCCCACGGTGTAGTCGGGCAGGCCGCTCATGTCCAGCGTCTCGTACACGATGCCCTGGCCGCTGAAGGCGCCGTCGCCGTGCAGCAGGATGGCCAGGTTGCGGCCGCGCTCGTGGTCGTCGCTGAGTGGTGGTAAGGTGGAGGCGGCGAGGCGCGCGGTAAGATGGAGAGGGAGGCTGGCAGTTGGTTGCAGAGGCCGGCTCGGCCCCACCCCACCCATCCTAACGTACCGCCGGCAGGGCCGTACCGCCGGCAGGGCCGTACGGCCGGCAGGGCCCCAGTCCCGTGCCCCCCTCGCACCTCATCCCCCCCAATCATCTCTTTAATGTACTGCCTGTAGCGGCCCCCCTCCCGGCCCCGCGCCCCCCCCCCGCCCCCGCCCCCATTTAGCTCGGGATGATATTCACAACCCCCCCCCCCACCTGTAGTACTGCTTGGCGCGCGTCTTGCCCAGCACCACGGTGTTGACGGCCTCCAGGTGGCTGGGGTTGGCCACCAGCGACAGGTGCACCATCTTGCCGTGCACCGTGGGCCGGTTGAAGCTGGTGCCCAGGTGGTACTTGACGTCGCCGCTGCCCGTGTACTCGCCCTGGGGGTGTGGCAGGGGGGCGGGTTGCATCGTGGGGTTCCATGCATGATCAACTAAGAAGTGAAGGCGTCGCCACTCGCCAGGGAGACTCGCCTCGCCATTTCCCCTTCCCCAGGCCCGCGGCATGCCCCTACCGCGCGTGCGCCCGCGCCCCCGGCACCTGGCCGCGCCTCTCTTCTACCCTCTGGGCCCTCGCCTCCGCTCCCCGATTGCCCCCACCACCACACACACCCACACACCCGCCCCCGCCCACCTCGTGCGCGATGGGCTCCTTGCCCGCGAACTCGGAGAAGATCTGGCTCATGGGCTTGCGCACCACGTTGGCCAGCACGTTCAGCCGGCCTGCGCGCGTGCCGGGCCGGAGGCCGGGGCAGGGCAAGTGTTGGTGGTGGCGGCGGCGGCCGGGAGTTTGGCGGTTGCGGCGGCTGGAAGCCTCACTGCTGCTGGCGAGCCGCAGCCTCCCTCCCTCCCTGCCCTCCCCTCGACCCCTGCGCCCTCTCTCCCCCCATTAGATTGGGCTGGTGTTCACAACCGCCCTCCCCCGCCTCCCTGCGCACCTCGGTGCGGCATGCCGATGACCACCGACTGCACACCCAGGTCGGCGGCGGTGTCGATGACGGTCTTCATGCCCGGGATCAGGCTCTCCGCGCCCTCCAGCCCGAACCTGCGCGCCGAGGGGGGGGGGGGGGGCGGGGGGCAGGGTGCCGCGGGGGTTGGCCAAACCAGCCCAGGATACCGGTACACCAAACTAACAGGGGGTTGGCCAAACCAGCCCAGGATACCGGTACACCAAACTAACAGGGGGTTGGCCAAACCAGCCCAGGATACCGGTACACCAAACTAACAGGGGGTTGGCCAAACCAGCCCAGGATACCGGTACACCAAACTAACAGGGGGTTGGCCAAACCAGCCCAGGATACCGGTACACCAAACTAACAGGGGGTTGGCCAAACCAGCCCAGGATACCGGTACACCAAACTAACAGGGGGTTGGCCAAACCAGCCCAGGATACCGGTACACCAAACTAACAGGGGGTTGGCCAAACCAGCCCAGGATACCGGTACACCAAACTAACAGGGGGTTGGCCAAACCAGCCCAGGATACCGGTACACCAAACTAACAGGGGGTTGGCCAAACCAGCCCAGGATACCGGTACACCAAACTAACAGGGGGTTGGCCAAACCAGCCCAGGATACCGGTACACCAAACTAACAGGGGGTTGGCCAAACCAGCCCAGGATACCGGTACACCAAGCTAACAGGGGGTTGGCCAAACCAGCCCAGGATACCGGTACACCAAGCTAACAGGGGGTTGGCCAAACCAGCCCAGGATACCGGCACACCAAGCTAACAGGGGGTTGGCCAAACCAGCCCAGGATACCGGTACACCAAGCTAACAGGGGGTTGGCCAAACCAGCCCAGGATACCGGTACACCAAGCTAACAGGGGGTTGGCCAAACCAGCCCAGGATACCGGCACACCAAGCTAACAGGGGGTTGGCCAAACCAGCCCAGGATACCGGCACACCAAGCTAACAGGGGGTTTGCAGGCATGATGAGAGGGAGTGCAGCAGGGTGACAGTAGTTAGTGAGTTAGCACTAGGTACACAGCACTCGCATGGACCCCCACCTCCGCCCCACCCCCCGCCCCGCCCCCTCCACGCCCTCCACGCCGCCCCCTTCCCCCACGCCGCCGCCGCAGCCCGCGCATCCGCACCTCTTGGCTGCGGTGTACTTGTTGGCCAGGAAGGTCTCGAACATGTCCGACCAGGACAGCCGGTCCAGCATGTGCAGCTTCTGCTGCTTGGTGAACTGCACCGGGTCGATGGTCTCGATGCGCTCGCGGATCCAGTTGCACTTGTCGCGCTCGGGGATGTGCATGTACTGCGGGCGGGCGGGGAGGGCGGGGCGGGAAGTAGTGGGAGGAGGGTTGGGGGCAGGGAAGAGGAGGGTTGGCTAGCTGGAGCTTCGGCAGCAGGCTGCAACTCCACAGGCAAGCGCATCGTGGCCGCAGCCGCCCACCCTGCCAACAGGCCCGGTCACCAATTTCCACGCCGCTGGCCGCAACGACCACCACCACTCTTAAGACCCTGCCAGGTTCTTCCACGGCCTTCCGACCTGCACACAGCCGCCTGCCTGACCCCGACCCCGTTGCCCACTGGCCTGCACCCGGCCGCCTACTCCAAACCACCCGCCACCACAACATCCGCAGCTGCCCACCCCGCCACCTCCCACCTCCCGCCCCCAGCCGCCCGCGCCCGCACCTCGTATCCGATGTTACTGCAGTACGTCTCCCGCAGGCGGGTCAGCATCTCCCGCAGCGTGCGCGTGGGGCGGCCCTCCGCCAGGAAACCGCTCTGGTTCCAGTTGCCCACGAAGAACCTGGCGAGGCGGGCGGAGGAGGTTTCAGGGAAACCACATTTCGGATTGGACCGAGCAATATCGCAGTGGGAGCTCCGCCGCATCAATCTGCCTGCCTGCGTGCCCAGGCCTGCCTCCTGTTCCCCAGCCGTCACCCAAGCGCAACCGCCTACACTCTTCCACGAAATCGTTCGCGGGGGCGGCTACCCTTCCTCTGACACACGCACACACGCCGGCCGGCCCGCACGCCGGCCACACACCCCCGCCACCCCTCCCTCCCATCCCGCCACCCCAAAGCCACCCACTCGCGGTCCAGGTCGGTGTCCTTGAAGCCCCAGAAGGCGGGGTCCAGCTCCGGCGGGTGCGTGTGGCCGCTGATGCCCAGCGGGTCCAGCTCCGCGGCGAAGTGGCCCAGCACCTGCGTGCGGGTGCGGTGGGAGCGGCGGGGGTGCAGGGTGCGGGCGGGCGGGCGGAGTTGGTGGGGTTGCAAAGGATGGTGGTCCACAGCCCGCACCCACGCCTCTGGTCGCCCGCGGCCAGTCCTGTCCCGCTCGGGCCTCCCTCCGCCGGCCGCGCCCCGTCTACGCCCTCGGCCCTCTCCTCGCCCCCAGCCACACCCGCCCCCACCCCACCCCACCCAGCCCCCACCCACCTGGTAGGCGCGGATCATGAGCAGCAGGCGCATGGACTCCTGCACCGTCTGGTTGGAGATGGCGGCGGCGGTGAAGGGGCTCATGGCCAGCTTGCCCTTCTCGAACGCGTCGAACGACTCCGCCATGGCCTCGCCGGTCACGCCGTGGTCTGCGTGGTGCGCAGTGGGTGCGGTGGGTGGGTGCGTGGGTGGGTGGGCGGGTGGATGGGTGCGTGGGTGGGTGGGATATGGAGGAGCAGGGGTGGGGTGGAGTGCGGCGCGGGGGGGGGCAGGAGCGCGGCGCGGCCGCCGGCGGGATGCACACACATGCCAGCGCAGGGGGTGCCGGTAAGGGCGGCGCAGTGGCGCTGACTGTACGCAGGCGTTGCGAGCTGCAAGGCTGCATGCTTGAGGCACCGGAAGGTTTGAGGCGGCGGCTGCGCTGGCTGGCCACGTGCTAGGAGGTGCCGCGTGCCAGCCGTCCGGACTGCACGCCGCCTGTTGCACGGCTGCGCGGCCGAGCGTAGCCCACCGCACACCTCCTCCCATCCCCCCCTGCCCCGTCAGAGTGCCGCCCGCCCCTTGCTCGTGTTCCCGTGCCCCTAAGATGCCGCATCAGCTGGCGCCCGAGGCCGCTGCAACAGCCGGCGCTCCCGGCCTCCACGCACCCAGGTTGCGGAAAAAGGCCTGCCAGCTGCGGTCCACCGACGCCGGGTCCTTGTGGTACCGCTCCTGCGATAAGCGAAAACATGGCCGTGCTTAGGGCCAGTTGATCGAGGAGCTGGTGGCGGCGTAACGGGCGGTTGCGCCGAGAAGCCATGTCGACAAAGTAAGCGATTGACCCGGATGTCAGCGCTATTATTCGCACCTCCAGCTCCTCCAGGTAGGTAATGCTGGTGCCCTCATTGAAACTGTCCTTCAGCTTCGCCAGAGGTACCGGCTTCGGCTCCGCCGCGTTCCACGCAGCTGATGTTGAATGCAGGCCCAGCCTGGACCAGCGCAGGCTGTAAATGAGCCCCGGCACTCCATCAGCCACCGCGCGCCTCGCGGCAGCGGCGGCGAGCGCCATTCGTGTTTTGCCCCCGGCCGCCCAAGCAAAGATTGCTTTTCACGCCGAGACCGCTCAAGTCCGATGACGCAAACGCCGCCGAGTGAACTGCACAGTCACTGCCAACCTGTTCTCTATATAAGCAGCTATGCAGCTGGCCGGTGCGACACAGGCTTTCAGAAACCAGTGCATGGACCTGCAGCGATTAGCCCATCCCGAGTTAGTCACATTTTAATGGGGCTGTGCGCCTTGTTGCCCATGCATCTCCGGATTCCTCCTTGGCGCCTCCAGCTTCTTGGCTCGGGAAGCGGGTCACACACCGGTTACTGCGGGGCCGCCATGTGCCCCCCGACATGCGGGCATCTAAGCGGGTGACCGGCGGACTCGTGCTATAAGGCAGGCGTGCAACATGAGCGCCGTCCTGTCTTGCCAGGCGCAGTGGCGTGCCTGAGCGGCGTGCCTGAGCGGCGTGCCTCAGTGGCGTGGGTGGGCTGGGACGACACGACGGGTCAGGACGGGTCTTCCGCCCGCGTCGCAACTCGCACCGCACCTTCCACGAAGACACGCGTGCCCGCCCTCAGTGTGCTGCACGCCTAGAGCGAGTCCACGCTTTACGGTAATCGGCAGCAGGGCTCATAACTTCCACCTTTCCCAAGTGAAGCGGCCCCACGCGCCCACTTTCAACGAATCAACGTTTGTGAACACAGGGATCCTCTGCGGGCAGACAAGGCGTGTGAATGGAATTCGCGCGAAGCCACCTGGCCTCCCCTAAGAACATGTGAAACCCCCCTAAGCATTGCTGCAGTTGGAGTGAGGAACTTGGACTAGAGGTGGAGGGGCGTGGCCGCGTGGCGGTGGGGGGGCGGGGACCAAGTACTGCCAAGTACTGCAGCTTCACACGAGTGGTGCACTTCTTACATGTCTGATGGCGAGGGGATGCGGCGACGGCCGCGACACTCCCTGCTCTCCAGCGGCAACTTGGCATGAGGCTTGCACCCGTGAGCACTTAACACACTCCTCCACTCCTTCCGCTGTGACCCGAACGCGCCACTGCGCGCCTGCTCTCACAGACCCATACACAACGCTACATGGACTTGGCCGGCCGCACGTCAACCTGGCAGCATCACGTCGGAGCCTCGGGGGCCTGCGGCCTAATTCGTTTAGTGCGCCCACGCTGGACAGCGGGAGCTCACACAGACCCATTTTAACGAGCTCCGCGGGGCTGTTGCAAGACTTGTTGGCGGGCATACAGGCGCAGCGTCCGCATCGTGCAGCACTGCGGGGTTAGGGAGGATGGGGATAAGGGCGGGATACCGGCGGCGCAGGGTGGAAGTTGACTGCGTAGGGGAAGGCCGGAATCGCGCGGTACGCACATACGCACAAAGCACCCCAAACTGCGTATGGAAGGAGGCAATAAACTCGATGTGCTGGCACGGCCTTAGGGGATGGCACGGCAGATGGGAGCACCAGCATAGCGCGCATCCAGTGATCCAGCTGTGCTGTGGCCCCACCCACGCGCGGCGCCGCCACGCCAAGCCGCCCCACTGCTCCCCACGGAGCCCGCCCTATCCCGCTCACGCACCGTGCTCAAGCTTGATGCCCGCGGCCACAGCCTGCGACGCAGCCACGCAGGCTGTGGAGAATGCGTCGTGGAGCTCACTCGCTGGGAAGCTAACGGGAGCTCATTGCGCTGCAGCGTGTCGTCGTGCCCGCGCCCCTGGACCCCCCCTGACGCCGCAGCTCGCCAGCATCTCCACGCGGCGTTGGGGGGCCATGCGCGTGCCGCGGCTGCGCGGCAGCCGCACATGCATCAAGAGGTGGCTGTGAGCGAAACAGAGACCGCACAGCGCAGGCCTAACACATGCACACAACGCAACATCTGCGACCTGTAATGGTCCTCACCGTTGCCGGTGGTGACCGCGGCGGCGCGCAGCGGCGGTGAAGAATGCGGCGGGGACATTTGCAAGGGCAGGCCACACCAGGCGCGGTTAGCAGTGGCGGACAATTGTAGACCAGCACACACGCGCTCAGATGGGCAGCCCAAACACCGCGATAGCCCGCTTGCCCGCCCGCCCTGTACTCACGGAGGAGGAGGGGGTGGGGCGGCGTCAAGGTAGGGGGAGGAGGAGGGAGAGGGGGGGAGGAGGGTGTGGGCAAGGGTGGAGGCGGGAGAGGAGGCGTCAGTGGCGGGGGAGGGGGAGGCGGCGGAGGGGAAAGAGGGGGAGAAGGAGGTCGGAGATGTGGAGATTTGGATTGGCGGTGAGTAGGCCGGGGCGCAGAGGTAGGGATACGCGCGGATAGGGTTGGGTCTGAGAACTCGTGGGAGGTCCGCCGTGTGGGCGGCAGTGGGGGCCGACGACAGTGCGGGCGGAAGGCGGGGCACGGGGCGAGAGCTTACAAGGTGTTGGCTGAGGTAGGCAACAGGACTTCAGGAGGTGTTGGGGCTTGTGCGGTGGGCGCGAGCAGAAGGAGCATGATCAGGTATACAAGGCTCTGCACCGGCGGGGAGAAAGAGCAGAAACTGCGAAACTTCACTGGATCGGGCGCCGGAAGGGGAGATGGAGACTGTGGCGGGCGAGGAGGAGGGACCTGTCAAGGAGCCGATAGGGGCGGAGCCTGCAGCGCGGGTGGCAGCGAGGGAGGAGGGGAGGCGGCGGCGGCGGAGGAGGAGGATGAGGAGGAGGCGGGGGCGGCGGCGGCGGGGGAGGAGGAGGAGGACGAGGCGGCGGCGGCGGCGGAGGAGGAGGAGGCAGAGGTGGGGGCGGGGGCGGCGGCGGCAGGGGGAGGAGGAGGAGGCGGAGGTGGGGGCGTGGGCGGCGGGGGAGGAGGAGGAGGAGGAG